>CAMTZC010000016.1:12798750-14173125 GCA_947086505.1 Morpho deidamia
AAACCGAGTAACGGTTGTCCCTTGTTAGACGAATTTGGTTATATTTGGCCAGTAGAAGTATAATCAGCAGGCCTACCATGAATTCTTATTGCGACTTAATTGAAGAAGAAAACGAAATTGTTTTGCTTTTTCATACCATGACTTCTTAAAGACGCACGCTTTAAGTCGTTGTCGAATGGGCGTTCGGAATTCGTCCTAAGAACATGTGAGTAAAAGAGATAGAGTTATCTATAGTTCATATAACGTTATCCTTTTCAAACATTAAGACCCCAATGCAATTCACACTTCATGGTACGAAAAGAAAGCGGTTCGCGGTCGTCGTTTACGTCTTCAATTGAGTCGCAATAAGAGTACATGGTAGTCCTGCAGGTCGTGTTTTATTCTACTCGACTTTGCGATATCGTGAGTTTATTTTCTGATTGCCTTCGCTTAATAAAGTACTCGTATCGAAGAATATTAAAAATTTCCGCCATTTGAAATCCGGTTAAGTAGAATAGACCACCCTCATATCTTCCCCAAGTGTCGTAAAAGGCGATTAAGGTAAGTTGACGTCCTGCAAATCACATCACGACATTGTTAAAACATAGTTGTACCGACCTGAACGATGATGAAGTCAGGTATAAAATTTTCTTTAATATGGCTTTAATAGTATCAGTTCACCACGTACCCTGGACTATGTTATGAGATGTTGTAGGGGGTGCTACTACCCTGTACAATCTTTGATTGCTAGAATTGATTGATAAACTGCGACGGTTAATTGATTGATTGATTTATTTATAATGATTTTGATAGGTCGATACCGATGTCCAAATTTCCAGTTGCTTTATAGAGATAGGCGTTACTTTGCGGAATTCCATAGTACAGAAGCTATAACAGAAGTACTTTGCTATAATCCGCACCTGTTAAGAGGATATATGTAATGCCAAGTGTATGCATTATGTGTGTCCATTGTTGCTGGTGGAGGCATCTTGGAATATGTGTGATGACATGTCCTGCATGTGTAAGTGTGAATTTCGCCTTCTTCATACATTTGGAATTACATACATTTCTTAACAAGCGCGGATTATAGCAAAGTACTTCTGTTATAACTTTTGTAATTTCAAATTTATACGATATTAAATATGGCGTAAGTGCAGATGTTGGAAATGTACGTGTTAGCTCGTACAGGATGTGCTTATGGCAAAACTGAGTTTTCTCGGTTTGATACAGATTGTAGCAGCCGCCGTTCTCGCCTGCGCCGCAGCCGCGCCCTCGGGCGCTCTGCTGGCCGCACCCTACTCCCAGGCGTTTATTGACCCGAAATCGTGGGGTGCTGCCCCCGTGGTCCCTTACCCCCGCGGGACCTTCGCCGTTGGCCCCACAGTCATCCCCACCATTCCCCCTGGTGACATCGAAGCGGCGGCCATCGACGCAAACGTTGCTGCTACCGACCACGCCCGCGCCATTCACGACCAGGCAGCTGAATTTCAAATCAGAGCTATCAACAAGGGTATAGGATACGCAGGGCTAGCAGGCACCCACGCTCAGACTGCTCAAGCTCGGCTTGATGGCATTTCTGCAGGCATTGCCCCAGTCGCTGCTCGAGCCCTCTCCGCCCTCCGTGCTTTCGGCGCCCCAGCAGTTTCCTTCAGTCACGCGCCCATAGCGTACGGCGCCCTTGCTGTCGGCCACTGATTTTAATTCTAGCTATAAAAAAAATATAGGACGTATTTGAAGTGAAGCAGGCGTAAATAAAATCAAAGACGTTAAATTATTCGTCACTTTTCTTTTTATCCTATTCTAAAACACATCCTTATATAAGAGATTCTTTAACCAACTCAGATAGTCTGATCACTTTGTTCGCGCGCTAGTAACTAATACCACAAAATAACGGTACCTTAATTTCATACATTCCTTATTTAAAGTTTTCCGGCTGTCGACTTGTTATGATTTAGTAAAAATTATGGAAACTGCTGAGTCCACTTTATTGCTTAAAAGTTACGGAAAGCGCCTTAAAATACAAGTGAACCGGCTGCTAACAGTTGTCAAGTTTTTTTTAAAAAACATGCAAGCTATGAATCAAGCTACCAAACAAGCCAGTAAAACGTCACTAAGCAAGCCGACAAGTAAGTCGGCATGTATGTCAGGAAGCTAGGTACTACGTGAACTAGTTACAAGATATCAAATACTATATATAAAATTCCACTCACCATAGTAACTACGAACTAACCTTACTTCCTACAACTGATACCTACTTTAACCGAATTGTAAAGAAATTTCGCGTCTCCTGAATCTGGAGAAGCCAAAATGCTATAACAAGTTTTTAAAAAAAACCTTTATCCTAGTTTTAATATAAAAATCAGTCCTAAGGTCCTCGTTACGCACACATTCCATCAAAATATGAAATACTAGCTTTTAAACGCAACCTCGTTCTCGCGGACTGCAGGCTTATTATTTGAGTGAACCGTAATACTTATATTAATTATGGTTAAAGTGGGTTAACCTTAAAAGCTAGGCATGTGTTGGCGCGTACTTTTATTAAGAACTTTTAGAGGGGAACAATTTTGTATTACATGTTTTTTGAATAACCTTCACCGTTTACTAAGCGCACGCAAGAAACCTTTAAATTTTGCCGTTGCCGTAATATTTTTTATTACTCCTCCTCTCTTATTTATCTTAGCGTGATGTTATATAGTCTATAGCCTTCCTCGATAAATGGATTATATTACACTTAAAGAAATTGATCCAGTATTTCCTGAGATTACCGCGTTCAAACAATCAAACAAACAAACAAACTCTTCAGCTTTATATAGTGTCATACAGAGATAGGATACATTGTATAATTCTTTATGTGAAGCTGTCCGTAGTGCGTGAAAGGTATATCCAGGGAGAACGCAAATAAAAAAAACAATGATACGAGTAGAATGACAATATTTTGTCAAATTTGAATTAAAAACAACCAATCATATGATCAAGGTGCCTTTGTAGAGTGCAACAACGATAAATAAATAAAAACACTAAAAATCAAATTCGTATTTATTTTTCCTGTCACTTTCATATACAGTAAAAAATATTTATACATCAAGATATAAATATGACGCAACATTGTATTTATTGTACGACATAAAAATAATTTAAGGCTTAACAACAAAGGTAAAACAATAAAATGTAATTTACATTTTTTTTAAGGTCAAAGAAATGTTGGTTGGGAGTTACTAACTCTGCTGAGTCGCGACATAAGACCCACAAGCTTATTCTCTGATATCTGTGATATCAAATTTTGTTTGATACACATAAATGTGATGCAACATTGTATTTATTGTACAACATAAAAATAATTTAATACATTAAATTAGTCGCATTTTGTTGTTTTAAAACGCGATTTTAAATTTCAATTTAAAGGTCACCTCTAAATGCTCTTCAGGTTGGGTAGATATATCGTCTCTTTATAAGAACAACGTGATATCTGTCAAACCAGAACCTTACAGTAAAGCAATTTTAAACATTTAAACGTTGATAAATTAAAAAATATTAATAAATTACTGTGGAAAAGCAATTAAATTGTTGCGGTAATTTATGTGCTCTGTGAAAATAAGCAAAAAAGATATAATAAAAAACGTTTTTTATGAGATGTCATTTTGTTCTTGTAAAGAGGCGATATGTGACTTGAGTTTTGCAGCACATCCATCTCTGCGTCGTAGAGGACTCCTAAATTGATAGAAGAAAGCATTAACTGATCATAAATTCATAGAATTAATCGTTACTTTGCGGAGATCTATAATACAAAAGTCTTCTGCCCATATCTCACTCTAGATGTTCCCACCATGTTTTAACATATCGTTTTATGTTTCGGCTATTTTATGAACGGCTGCTCGCTTGGCGTCAACTTACCTTAGTGGCCTTTTTCGTCACCTCGGTAAGAAGAGGGAGTGGTCTATTCTATCCAACCTTGTACTACACGTCGGGTCTACTTACCTTAGTCGCCTTTTACGACACCTCAGTAAGAAAAGAGGGTGATCTATTCTATGCAGCCGGATACCACACGGCATGTCAACTTATCTTAGTCGCCTACGACACCTCAGTAAGAAAAGAGGTTGATCTATTATATTCAGCCGGATACCATTGGGCATGTCAACTTACCTTAGTCGCCTTTTACGACACCTCGGTAAGAAAAGAGGGTGGTCTATTCTATTCAGCCGGATACCACACGGCATGTCAACTTATCTTAGTCGCTTTTTACCAAACTCCAGTAAGAAAAGAGAGTGGTCTATCCTACTTAGCTGGATACGACACGGCGAATCCATAACTCAAAAGTAATGATGAAATTATTACTTTTGGGTCATAAATTCGTTAACCCTTGACTTGCATATGCAAAAGTGCTTGTGAAAGTTTCAACAACTAATGTTCTGAATAGCTCTTAAATTATTCATTGAATTAATTACATGTAACATATGAAATAATCCAATTTAATTTCCTGCACCCTGACCGCCCTTGGTCTATACCAGTTGTATTAGATATCGTATGCCGTACAAACAGAATTAGTATAAAAGCGATCAGCAACGTCGGTAAGTCAGTCAGTAGCTTTCGAGCAGTCTAACAGAAGTGCACGATGAGATTTCTGGTTAGTTGTTTTTTTTAATACGAACGATTCGGAATCGAAGTGGATTCGTGGTTTTTGATTTTAGTGATATTAAATCGAAGTATTTTTAAATGACTGTTGATAGTTAATTTTGTGAACGATGTAATAGAATAATTTCAGAATTAGCCATTATCTTACTTTAGCTAATGAATCTCGCCTGATGCAAATATTTATCTTCTGAGGATTTTGCACCTACACCTTGACCGTCCATTTTCTATACAAGATGTGCTATTAGATTATGCGTGACATACAAACAGAATTAGTATAAAAGCGACCAGCATCGTTAATAGGTCAATCAGTAGCTTTCGAGCAGTTTAACAGAAGTGCAAGATGAGATTTCTGGTCAGCTGTATTTTTTTTTCGGACGATTCGCAAGCGGAGTGGATTCGTGGCTTTTGATTCCAGTGATATCATGTCGTAGTATTTTTTAGTGACAGTTAATTTTGTGAAACGATGTATTGGAATACTGAATAGAAATAGCTATCTCATTTATACAATCACGCTTTCTTGTTTTCTGATTAATAAATGTCCACTAATGGACATCGAGTTTCTTCAAAGGATTTTGCACCTGCAACCTGAACGCCCTTGATCTATACAAGTTGTGGTATTAGATCCAATCGTACAAATTAGTATAAAAAGCGGTCAGCAACGAAAGTAAGTCGGTAGCTTTCGGGTAGTCTAACAGAAGTGCAAATTTCTAGAAATGGGTCTCTAGGGACAGCATTTCCTCTCTACAAGATATTACGTTGTTTAGATATAGTGACAGATACCGTGACCTTTTTTTGATGTCGTTCGTCAAGGCAGTCGGTTGTGTACTTACATTTTACCCGATAGAAGGTCACCTAGCACCTTAAAACCTATCGTCCATTATTCTATAGTTATGGTTCGCGCTATAATATCTATTATATCATCATAAACAATTTATCAGATTAATTGAACTTCAATAGACAGTTATGCAAGAACATTATGCCTGTCTTGACCCATGCAAAAAGGGGTTTTTATTCATTTCAAAGTAGAAAAGATTTCTAAGGAATACTCAAAAAAATTCGTAATGTCCACATTTGGGTAAACGTCTCGAAGACTACGTAAATGCGTATAAGAAAAAAAAATTATATTTTTTTTTTTTTTATTTATTTATAACAAATATATACAAGTTATATCTATCTTAAATTACTTACACGCTACTAATTTAATGCTAATAACCACATTGTGCCTTAAGCACAGATGTCCATGTGGAAAAGAGGTAGACAGTTTTGGCATACACGGGCTTTCATGCCATAGGAGCTCTGGTAGGCTTTTCCGCCATGGTTCTCTTAATGACACCATCAAAAGAGCTCTTGCCACCATCGACATTCCTGCTCTTCTCGAGCCTTCCGGGATATGTCGGGATGATGGCAAGAGACCAGACGGTCTGACGCTGGTTCCTTGGGAACGGGGACGAGCCCTAATGTGGGACGCAACATGCGTTGATACGTTAGCCTCGTCCCATATCAGGGAAACGGCGTCCAGACCTGGAGCTGCGGCGGAAATGGCCGAATCCGGCAAGCGGCGAAAGTATGCATCTCTCGTTGAGAGTTATATATTTGTGCCGTTTGCAGTTGAGACCCTAGGGCCATGGAGCCAAAGTGCAAAAAAAATTTTATCCGTTTTAACACCTCGGTTGATCGCCTCTTCGGGTGACAAGAGGACTGGCTCCTTTTTCGCACAAAGAATCAGCTTAGCGATTCAACGCGGAAACGCTGCCAGCATTCTTGGGACCATTCCACGTGGGCATGATTTGTATAGTAGTAGCGTGTAAGTAATTTAAGATAGATATAACTTGTATATATTTGTTATAAATAAATAAAAAAAAATTATATAGCACATTCTATTTTTTTATATACTTAAATTAATATGAACGCATTATCAATAGAGACCTTTTTTACTTTCTTTTGTCTCGCTAATTTTGCCATTTTAAAAATTTTACCACTCCTCAAATCATACCTTTGGCGATGCGTAGAAACGTACCATCACTGTGCGTTTACTACCATATCTTTCACGGAGAGTGTTTGATTGAATTACATGATCTAATTCCTGCTGTAAAGTTCCATAACCGCACTCTACGTCACAGGTTAAAATATCATCTTCACCATCTGGATGCGTGGCGATCCACTACAGTGCGGTTTTCAAATAATTTCATTCCGCACACCACAATTTTATTTTGCGAGAGGTCGTGGGTGGTGGTGATTACTTGAGATTTTTGTTCCAAAAAATGCCGCCCTAGGCCCGTCGGGCTCGGCCCTAGGTTTAAATCCATCAATGCTGATAAGAAGGTATAAGAAGGTATAAGATCTGCTATAAAACTACTCCGAATATGTGTGATACAGATTGTAGCCGCCGCCGTCTTTGCCTGCGCCGCAGCCGCGCCCTCTGGCGCCCTGCTGGCAGCACCCTATGCCCACGGACTCGTTGGTGCGACCTCATGGGGCGTCGCAGCTCCTTTAGCCGCCGTCCCCACCATCCCCGCCGGTGACATCCACGGAGCCGCCATCGACGCTAACGTTGTCGCTACCGACCACGTCCGCGCCGCTGTCGACCAAGCTGCCGAGGTCCAAGGTTTAGGTATCAACGCTGCTGAGGGACACGCGTGGCAAGCAGTTAGCAATGCCCAGACCGTTCAAGCTCAGGTTGATGGTGCTGCAGCCAGCATTGCCCCAGTTGCTGCTCGTTCCGTCGTCGGCCCTGTCGCTGCCTACGCTGCCCCTGTCGCTGCCTACACTGCCGCTGCTCCAGCCGTCGTTGCCCCAGCAATCTCCGCCCACGGCATCCTCGGTGCCCACGCTATCGCCGGCAGCCAGTCCATCTCCACCCAGTCCCTCTCCCAGACCCACCCAGTGCCTGTCGTGCACGCACCCGTAGCTTACGGAGTCCACGGCATCGGACACGGATGGTAAATCTAGCAAAACCCTTAGGACTTATTTTAATTGACGCAGGTGAAGATGATGTGCGAATAAAAACTAAAAATTACTATATCTTTCAATTCATACTCAGTTTTAGGCTTGATTATAAAAAGTAAGTTTAAAAAGTTTTTAAGGATAAATAATTTAATGGCATAAGGACATTAATACGGAGATATGAATAAAATTGGTTGATTATTGTCGGGATATTTATCAACTTGTACAATATAAAAAAGTAGTTATATTTGCATAACTATAATAGTTAGACATATGGAATCGGACTTTTTTGTAGATTGTAGATACGTTCTACAATATTGTAAAACATTTTTTGTTCTATCATCAATAGTTTCCGCAGCGCACGCGATGATAGATTTTTATCTCTAAATTTTTCACACCTTATTACAATTTTATTAGGGATCACTATTTTATTTTAATGTGATATATTCTATGTTGCTCACTGAAGAAACAGCTTTCCAATGGTTAAAGAATTTCTGAAATACGGTGCAGTAGTTTTTGCGTGAAAACATTACAAACATACAAACCTTTTCTCTTTATAATTCTCATTAAAATACCTAAAATAAATAGGGTTTATTAGGGTTTGTCGGTTTTTAAAAACTAGTTTTATTGAAGAAAATTGTGAAATTTGAAAACCAGTTTTTCAGTAGAAAATGTCGATTTTCATGTACTTCTAAAATTCTGGATTGTTCTACTAAATGGCATAAAAAAAACTATAAATAAAATTGACCAGTAATTAATTGCAGTCAAAAACTGCTTTTAATCACAATATTTTCTGTTAAATTTTTTTTGTTCGAATAACAGAATATTCTAGCAAAGTCTTTCTTTATAAAATTTCGAAACCGGTTAAAACTGGTTTTCTACAATGTCGGTTTTTCTATAAACCCTTATAAATACACAGTTAAAGTAAAACAAGTCAAGGTCAAAAAGATTTTCAAAAAGTTTTTAACAAAATTTCATGTCCCTGCTGTTGACCGTTGAGGAGTTCCATTATCTGGAGCCAATTCCGGCAGCATTTAATCATAAACATGCATTTCATCGGGACTGAACCAATATATAAGATTTCAGCTCAATCGGACACGGAAATGAATCAAATCTAACTTGCAAGATTCCACCTACACTGTAAGGTGAATAAAAGCTTTAAAAAAATAGTATGTGAGTTTTTTCTTTATACAGTGTAGTAAAACATCCAGAATCTGTTTCAGACTTCTTATATAAATTCAAAAAAGTACTTAATTCGATAACAAAGCTAGTATAGTACATAAAATTACTAATATTTTACTTCAAAAGTAGTAATAAAATTATCTTGCTATAATCCGCGATACAGTTAATAGAAAATATATATAGTGTTAAATGTATAGTGGACTGTCCGTATTTTCATACCCGATACATGCAGGATTCGTAAAAACACGTGCACAAGCCTCCACCACTTCCACCACAATACACAAGCACTACACACGTTCACTATCACAAACTCAACAATCGTTTCGCCCAGGAACCGAAGCATCATCAGGAGATAGACTCCACGACAAACGTTTTGCAATTTTGTTTTGAGGTTTGTGCATGTGTTTTTACCAATTCTGCATGTATCGGGTATGAAAATACGGATATTTACTGTATCGCGGATTATAGCAAAATAATTTTAGTATTGCTTTTGTATTATGGATCTCCGCAAAGTAAAGCCTAAATCCATTAAATATTTTACTTCTTCTCTACTGCTGGTTCGGAAAGCTTTTCCTACCGAGAAGAGCCAGCAAGAAACTCGGCGGTTGCTCTTTCCAACTAGTTACATTTGGTCATTACTGGGTCAAGGAATTTGAGGTAAAGGAGTAGCTATATCCGCGCATTTTTATCATCTATATAATCCTCAACAGTACGGTAGGCTTTCTGTATCAGCAGTTTTTTGTATATATTAGTTTGCTTGTAAATAATAAAAAATCTTTGAATTCCAACCAGTGACGTATAGACGTAAGTTGATTGTAACCTTGGACATGAAAGAATATTTTGAAAAAAGAGAGATTGACGAAATTTTTTCTGATCTTTATCGGTAAGGGTAACTTTCCGAGTCGGTTCATAGCTATTTAACCATTCGAAAGTGCTTGAAATAGCTAAATTGAATAATGGGTACGGACAAAATTTCAAAATACGGTTGCTTAGGTCCGCCGTGTGGTATCCGGCTAAGTAGAATAGATCACCCTCATTTCTTACCGAGGTGTCGTAAAAGGCGACTAAGTTTAGTTGACCCACCGTGTGGTATCCGGTTGAGTAGAATAGACCACCCTCTTTCTTACCGAGGTGTCGTAAAAGGCGACTAAGGTAAGTTGACGTCAGGCAGGCGGCCAGCCGTAAAATACGTAGCCAAATCATATGACAACATGTTTTTAAAATACTGCTACCTACCCCACTTGGAGTGGGGTAAGGGCAGGAGAATGTTGAATGATGATGGTTGCTTAGGTACTGCTATCCTATAAAAGCAATAGTAAAATTATTTTGCTATAATCAACGATCGCAATGGCATTGCGATTTTGTCGTGGAGTACTATCTCCTGATGATGCTTCGGTTGCGGGGCGAAACGATTGTTGAGGTTGTGATAGTGATCGTGTGTAGTGCTTGTGTATTGTAGTCGGTGGTTTGTGCATGTGTTTTTACGAATCTTGCATGTATCGGGTATGAAAAAACGGATAGTCCTCTATACATTTGGCATTATATATATTTTCTATTTACTTTATCGCGGATTATAAGCAAAATAATTTTATTATTACTTTTGTATTATGGATCCCCGCAAAGTAGCGCCTAATAATAAATTACTGTTATTTTATAAAGTCATAGAGTTATTACAACGCGCGACCTAACGCAGTTCTAAAAATAACTCGCCTACTACGCCGCGTAAACCTTCAGACATACACTAAAATAATATATTAAGTAAATTTATTGTTTTAAGGTTATTTTTAGTCTAATTACGTGCGGTCAGACTAAATAAACCTTTCAAAAGCTTTTCCACATATTCCGGAAAACCTGTTTCGATATCATAGTTTTCTTAAAATTTTCTATAATTTTAATTATATCCTCTTTTATAGATTTATGATTACAATTTAAAGGAACTTAGGAGTTTTTTTTATGAATGATTTAGTGATTAATTTTTTTAATTCTAGACTTTGAGTTCTGATACCTGAGATGGAATTAAAACTACAATGAACAATTATTGTTTTTTATTCGCACATCGTTTTCGCCTGCGTCAATTTAAATAAGTTCTAAGGTTTTCGCTAGATTTACCATCCGTGTCCGATGCCGTGGACTCCGTAAGCTACGGGTGCGTGCACGACGGGCACTGGGTGGGTCTGGGAGAGGGACTGGGTGGAGATGGACTGGCTGCCGGCGATAGCGTGGGCACCGAGGATGCCATGGGCGGAGATTGCTGGGGCAACGACGGCTGGGGCAGCGGCAGCGTACGCAGCGACAGGGGCGGCGTAAGCAGCGACTGGGGCGGCGTAGGCAGCGGCAGGGGCGACAACAGGGGTGATACCGGCTGCAGCACCGTCAACGGCGGCCTGGACAGTCTGGGCGTTGCTCACTGCTTGCCAAGCTTGGCTTTCAGCAGCGTTGATAGCTTTGCCGTGGTTTTCAACAACCTGGTCGCGTACTTGACCGGCGGCGTCGACAGCGGCGCGGACGTGGTCAGAGGCGACAACGTTAGCGTCGATGGCGGCTCCTTGGATGGTACCAGCTGGGATGACACCTACGGGGCCAGCGGCCAGGGGAGCGGCAACGCCCCATGAGGTCGCGCCAACGAGTCCGTGGGCGTAGGGTGCTGCCAGCAGGGCGCCGGAGGGCGCGGCTGCGGCGCAGGCGAAGACGGCGGCGGCTACAATCTGAGGAAAAGACCACGATACAATCAATATCGATTTTATTTCTGTTGAAAAAACGGTTAATTTTTATGGGTGTGGTTATAGATTATCTCATACTAGCAGTCAGGGGAAACTGCCCGCCTTGGATCAAAATATAAAATTGACGAATTACTTGGGCCCAATCAGCTATATTATGACTGTTTGTCCCAGTCAGTACAATGAGCTAATTGGCCATACGTAGTGACTTTAGGGGTAGGGCATTTCTAACGTTCTACCAGTAAAGCCGAATGATTGGCATCTCATAGCTAGTATGAGAAACTTCCATATTATGTTATTTTGTATACCGCTGATTGATTTGGTATAAGACCTCGAATCGGTCCAAACTATTAATCGATCACTTTCAATTCACTATTCAAAATTAACACGCTCCATTTTAGATTGCATTTAATTAAGTTAAGAGTAAGTTAAGAGATAATACAAAAGCTTTAATTGAAATCGTTAAGCTTCCATTTGAAGAATAAATCCTGAGATACGGAAAGCTTTGATTTTAAATTTATTCGCTAGTGAAAAAGCAATACGCTTTGAACTAACCAGAAATCTCATCGTGCACTTCTGTTAGACTGCTCGAAAGCTACTGACTGACCTATCCACGTCGCTGACCGCTTTTATACTATTCGTGTCTACGTTCTACGTCACGCGGAACTATGACTGGTGTCAAGGGCGTAAAGGGTGCAGGAAGCAATTTGACAGATCCAGCGCACTATACCGACATGTGGTCGAATTTGGAATGCGGCCAATGTCAGTAACTTTTTAAAAGGCACTGGTTTAATGGTGATCAACCTACGCGAAAGTCACCTTTCGTCTGGACAAGCGCTAATTTAATAATTTAGATTGTTGTTTGCATTGATTAGAAGTTTTTAGTTAAGTTTTTTTTTGTCCGCGACCGTAGAATGAATATTATTAACGAACATACGTTTATAATTTGATAATGTCTTTTCCCCATCACATCAAACGTGTTAAATAATAAATTGAAATGCTTTTCGATAGAGTTGTTTCCATCTTGAATAAACATAGGTAAATATTCCAATAACTTTCTTTGAACATCGACCTATCTGCGCCCAAATATAATCACAAAACGTTTTGTAAGCAGATTATTTTTTTTGACCAACGTCCTTTAGCGTTTAGGTGTAAATTTTTCTTCCATTATATACACTATTTACGCACTATTATATAAACTATTGCATAAAACACGCATATTAAATACTTTCTATTGCGCACTAATACTTATTTAAAATTACGCACAATAGATTTTTTAACGGAACGTGCTTATAGAAGGCATGAGATTTTTAGATGTACTAACATAGGTTTTAGAGTACAGGAACTCTTTCCTTTAGGAAGCTAATGGGCTTGGGGACAATTGAGTCTTAAGTATTAGGGCAATCGTATTTGATAACGTAAGTAAAAAAACTCCTACTATGCGGAAAGATGGCAATTCTCTTGAAGAAAGGATTTACAACTCTTCAATAAATAAACCGTTATGTGGTATCCGGCTGAGTAGAATAGACAATATCTTGCTAGTTCTTCTCGGTAGGAACAGCTTTAAGAACCAGCAGTAGAGATGACAATTCAAAAACACGTGCTTTCAAATTTACTAAAGAATATTTCGAATTTGGTTTTGATTAACGATTATCCATTACCTTTATATTAAGATCGATTTTTGTCTACGATCGACACTCGTGACTCTAGATACGATCATGGGTTGAATCCCCGAGCAGGCTTCAATGAGTTTTTCTAGTAAAAACTTATGTGTCTCATGCACTATAACAAAACTACTTCGCTGTAATCCGCACGGGTTAAGCGAATGCATGCAAAGCTAATGTGTATGAAGCAGGCAAAATTGTACGATTTTGTCGTGGAGCCTATCCTCCTGATGATGCTTCGGTTTCGGAGCGAAACGATCGTCGAGATTGTTGTGGTGATGGGTGTGTGTGCTGCTTGTGTGCTTTGTTGCTGCTGGAGGAGCCTTGGGGTGCGTGTGGTGACTTGTCCTGCGTGTATAAGGTTCGTAGATTTTGCCTGCTTCATACACATTCGCTTTGCATGCATTCGCTTAACCCGTGCGGATTATAGCGAAGTAGTTTTGTTAAAGTGCATGTAATATAGAATTCCGCAAAGTAACGCCTGCTTCTATAAATCTCTTATGTGTCTAATTAATACTTGCAATTTATCACACGCTTTTCGGCTAAGGAAAACATCGTGAGCAAACATATCTCCTACATATCTCTAAATAATTCTATAGATATGTTTAACCTACTGCATTGGAGCAGCGTGATAGGTCTTAGCTCCAACCTTTTTCTCCAAAAAGAAAAAAAACGGAGACAGGAGACCTACGCCTAGGAATGGGATAGTTATTTACTTTTAATATACTTTGTCTATAAGAAAGAAGAAGAGACTCTACTAAAGGTTCTATAGCTGTGCGTCCCATAGTTCTGCAATAATTTAATTATTTAACTCGTATTCATAATTTATTTTTAGATGGCGGATGGCAGCAAAGTTACCTCATTATTCCTTGCTTTTATTACTTCTTGCTATTCAAAAATAACTATTAATTACTGTTGCGTGGAATATTTCGAAAATATAAATGTAAATAACATGACGAAATGTTTTGTTACAATGTATTAATGAATTTTAGAAGGTTTCTGATGCAATGTTAGTTTTTATTTTTGTTTTACATCCTTCCAATTAGATACGGTTCGTTCGCTTGACGACCACTGCTGGATATATAGACCTACTTATGACAGTAAGGGGTTGTATGTTTACGAGTTAGGTTTACTATCAATGCGGTTTGTGATGACAAAATTGAGAAATTATATGATTTATAGAAGCACTTTGCGGAATTCCATATTACAGAAATGATAACAGAACTACTTTGCTATAATCCGCGTGAGTTAAGCGAATACATGCAATGCTAAGTGTATGAAGCAGGCAAAATCCACGTACCTTACACATGCAGGACAAGTCACCACACGTATCCCAAGACGCCTCCACAAGCAACAATGCACACAAGCAACAGTACTCGTGCAGAACAAGTCCACCACACGTATCAGGAGGATAGGCTAGTAATACATTGAGATTTTCTCCTGGAGCCTATCCTCCTGATGATGCTTCGGTTTCAGGGCGAAACGATCGTCGAGATTTTGGTGGTGGTTCTGTGTATTGCTTGTGTCCATTGTTGCTGGTGGAGGCGTCTTGGGATACGTGTGGTGACTTGTCCTGATTATAGCAAACTAGTTCTGCTATAGTTTCTGAAAAATTATATTTCAAAAGAATCTCTGACTCTGTTCGCATAAAAGCAATTTTTGGAAACAGCAGTTATGTTTATAAAGCTAAATAACTTATGAAAGTCCAGGCAATATAACAGAACTAACTACTTTGCTATAATCCGCACGGGTTAAGTGAATGCATGCAACGCCAATGTGTATGTATTCACTTAACCCGTGCGGATTATAGCAAAGTAGTTAGTTCTGTTATATTGCTTGTAATATGGAATTCCGCAAAGTAACGCCTGCGTCTATAAATCATTTATGAAAGTCCCTTTGATTTTATATTTATTTCACCGATTGATAAATAAATAAATAAATAAATATATAGGACATTTACATACACGGTCGTCCGTCCCCAAAGTAAGTTACTTAATACTTGTGTTATGGGTGACGGACAACTGGTAGATATAGTACATATATAAGTTTAAATACATACTTAAATACAAATACACACCCAGGCTCGAAGAACCAACAATTTGTTTATAGAAAAGGTTGGCTCTCGGCGGGAATCGAACCCGCGACCCGCGAAGCTGAAGGCAGTGTCACTACCCACAGCGCCAATGGGCCAGTCATTCTTGATCATCATCATCATCATCATCATCATCACTACCACCATTCATCAGATTGTTCTTCTACTGCTGTATACTGTTGGAATTTTACTGATGGTACACTGAGGATTTGATTATACAGTTGCAGGGGTCGGCAACCTTATAGTAAATTTAATAATATTTTAAATTTTTCTAAGCTGTGATAGCCTAGCGGTGAGACCA
This sequence comes from Morpho deidamia, assembly GCA_947086505.1. NCBI lineage: Eukaryota > Metazoa > Arthropoda > Insecta > Lepidoptera > Nymphalidae > Morpho > Morpho deidamia. Next base: position 12,814,258 of record CAMTZC010000016.1, read on the forward strand.
TGCGACTCTCTAGAGACGACATGGGTTCAAACCCCGGGCAGGCACCAATGAGTTTGTCTATTAAAACTTATGTGTCTAATTGATAATTACAATTTATCACACGCTTTTCGATGAAGGAAAACATCGTGAGGAAACCTGCATATCTCTAGACAATTCTAGGGATATGTGTAACCTACCAATCCGCATTGGAGCAGCGTGGTAGGTCTTAGCTCTAATCTTTCTCTCCGAAAACGGAGAGAGGAGGCCTTAGCCCAGCAGGGGGCATAGTAAAGGGCCGTTACTTACAAAATTTTTCTTTCGTGGTAAATTTCGAATTTAAAGAAGCACAAAAAAATTCTGATATAGTTTCAAAATGATATATAATATTAGCTAATATATATTGATTATCGAATTATATTAAAAGACATTAAAAAATATTGTTTATAGGTTAAATATATTTGAAATAAATAAAATATATAAAAGCTTAACTACATTAATCAAGACCATTGACTTGAAAAAAGGGGTTTTATTTTTTTATTTTACGTCTGATAATGTTTTATAATATTTTTCTTTACGTCTAAAGATCCGTGTGTAGCTCGCGAGGCACAGGTTGTCGATCACTGGACGAGAGTGTAGGTCAAGGGATTTCCCCGCCACGCGACCTTGCGCTTTAAATCTTGCAGCCCTTGGCTTTTCTGAGGTCTTATTGCTTTCTCCAGTACACTGACCCTGCTTTTAGCGCCGTTGTTTGCGAGTTCGATTCCCGCCGAGGGCCTACATTTTTATAACAATTTTTCGTTCTTGAAGTCTGCCCTTATCCCACTATAAGTGGGATCGGCACAACATGTTACAAACATGTTGTCACATGTTTTGGCTGCGTATTTTACGACCGGCCGCTTGCTGGACTTTAACTTACCTTAGTCATATATTGCGACTCGGTAAGAAAGGGTGGTCTATTCCACTCAATCGGATACCATACGATGGGTAAACTTACCTTAGTTGCCTTTTACGACACCTCGGTAAGAAATGAGGGTGGTCTATTCTACTCTGCCGGATACCATACGGTGGGTCGACTTACCTTAGTCGCCTTTTACGACACATCGTTAACAAATGCGGGTGGTCTAATTTACTCAGGCGGATACCACATGGCATATTAAGTTTAATATTAAGTTACTTACTTTAGACACGGAAAACCTTTTTGTAAATGTCTCATATATTTATTATTATTCTATACTAGCTGACTAGGCGAAATTCGTACCGCGTAACAGGTGATTCTCTATTTTTTTTTTTGATCTTTTAATACTTATTCTGATTCGGAACACCGGGTCATCTATTAAGATAAAAAAAGATAGAAGGTTACTCTATCTGTAAATTTTTCTACGGCTCACTTTATTTGAGCTATAAATCTATATCAATTGAAGATTATTTGGATGATGAAATGCCTGGATTCCAAAATCCTTCTAGCTACAAAACTGCTGCTTAAAAATATAAATTTAAATGTTTAAAAGATTGACCGCCGAGTTTCTTGCTGGTTCTTCTCGGTAATAGCAACATTCCGAACCAGTTGTAGCTTCATTAATCATATTGATCCTTAACGATTTCAAATGCTTGAAAAAGCTTATTTGAATAAAAGCTCCAGCGGTCTTGATGTTAAAGCGTTATGTATTATTGACAAAGTAGGAACCGACAAAAGCTTGCGGTTCCTGCTTTGCGCCTTGCAAAAGTACGTAAGTCTGAATTTAAACTATCGTGAGTGGTATTCATTATTAATGTTGAGAGACCGGCTATACTTACGTCTTCAGACCCAGAGCCCCGTGTGAGCTTAAAACTAGTCGAGCTCATCCGATAAATAAGACGTGAGTATAGGGTTTGGGTATAAAAGTATATAATAAAATTACGCAATCTACTTTAACTTTACCATTACAGCAGTTTAAAAGGCTGTTAAAAAAGGCTAATACAGAAAGCCTACTATACTATTGAGGATTACTTAGACGATAAGAATGCGTGGATATAGCTACTCTTCGACCCTGTACAACACATCAATACCTATATGTAACTAGTAATAATAATTATTCTTTGAAAAGAGCAACCGCCGATTTTCTTGCTGGTTCTTCTAGGTAGGAACAGCTTTCCGAACCAGCAGTAGATGTTGATGATTCAAAAGCACTTGTTTACAAGTTTACTTGAATAAATAATATTTTGAATTTGAATTGGAAACAGATCGACTTTGCCATTTATAATAGTAGTAAGTTACTTCTTTGTTTTGTCCTGTCTAAGTGTGCGTATCTAAAAATTGCACTCAACATTTGCCCTTCTACGAGACAAGTTTTTCTATAACACAAGTAGAACTTTGTATTAAATACCACCTACGTTTTAGGTATAACTTGACCAAAACCTTATATGAATTTAAATTTTTAATTTGATCGATATAATATTTAATTTATATTTATGCATGTTTAATGATCCGATTGAGTAGAATATACCACCCTATTTCTTACTGAGGTGTCGTAAAAGGCGACTAAGGTAAGTTGATCCACCGTGTGGTATCCGGTTGAGTAGAGCAGACCACCCTCTTTCTTAACGAGGGGTCCTGAAATACGACTAAGGTTAGTTGACGTCAGGCAGGCTGCCGGTCGTAAAATACGTAGCCAAATCATTTGACAACATATTAATATAACATATTATTAGTAACATGTTGTGCCGACCCCACTTGGAGTGCGATAGATGTGGACTTTCGAATATCGGTCTTTTTAAGGACTTAAAAATACGCAAGCTTCTTTCATAATTATAAGATTGCTAACGCTGGATAGCCCAGCGGTGAGACCGTGCGACTCTTTCGAGGGGAACACGAGTTCAAACCCGGGCAGGCACCAATGAGTTTTTCTATTAAAACTCATGTGTCTAATTGATAATTGCAATTTATCACACGCTTTTCGGTGAAGGAAAACATCGTGAGGAAACCTGCATATCTCTAGAGAATTCTGGAGATATGTGTAACCTACCAATCCGCATTGGAGCAGCGTGGTAGGTCTTAGCTCCAACCCTTCTCTCCAGAAACGAAGAGAAGAGGCCTATTCCCAGCAGTGGGATTGTAACAGGCTGGTACTGTACTGTACTACGCTGGATAAGTGTCTCTCAACATATTTTGTGCAATGTCCCACCTGTTTTTCAAAAATTCTCAAGTAATATGAATAAATAAATAATAATTAAATATGTTAACTTAATGTGTTATGGGTGACGGACAACTGGTAGATAACATCATTTTCCTGCTCTTATCCCGCTCTAAGTCGTCACGACATGTTACATACATGTTGTCACATGATTTGGCTACGTATTTTACGACCGGCCGCCTGCCTGACGTTGACTTACCTTAGACACTTGTTACGACACCTGGGTAAGAAATGAGGGTGGTCTTTTCTATGCTGCCGGATACCACACGGCGCATACCTTAGTCGCCTCTTACGACACCTCGGTGAAAAAGGAGGGTGGTCTATTCTATTCTGCCGGATACCACACGCCGTATATAATTTTCAATACATACTTAAATACAAAAATATGCCCAGGCTCGAAGAACCAACGAATCGTTTATAGAAAATGTTGGTTGACGAAGGCTATCGAACACACGACCCGCGGAGTTGAAGGCAGAGTCACTACCCACTGCGTCAACGGGCCAGTCATGTATTTGACTGGCCCGTTGACGCAGTGGGCAGTGAGCCTTCAGCTCGGGTCGCGGGTTCGGTTCCCGCTGAGGGCCAACATTTTCTATAAGTAAATTTGTTGGTTGTCCGAGCCTGGCTGAATATTTGTATTAAAGTATGTATTTAAAAATTATATATGTAGTATATTTACCAGTTGTCCGTCACCCATAACACAAGTATTAAGTTACGTACTTTCGAGACGGATCATCGTGTGTATTAGGGAATAAATTAATATTTAAAACTTTTAATCTTACTTCTTATCTTATCTTATCTTACTTCTTACTAATATTATAAATGCGAAAGTTTGTGAGTATGGATGGATGTCTGTTACACTTTCACGAAATAACTATTAGACGGAATTGGATGAAACTTTACAGTTATATAGGTAATACATCGGAATAATATATAGGCTACAATTTGTAATGATTTTATGTAATATGACGATACATGTCAATAAAGTCGGAAAAAAATCTGGCCTCTGAGAGCTATCTCGGCGTACGCTGCCTTAATCATTGGAGTTACACAAAGATGATGTACCATAGTATTGTTTGTCTTGACTAGTTTTAAATAAAAGTCCGCGACAGCATAGTTCTACCTTTTGTGTGCAAGCTACTATGACCAAAATTGTGAATCATAAATTTAATTTTTATAAGTTACTGTGGCAGACCAAATTCCATGCGAGCGAAGTCGCGGGCAAAAACTAGTATTAAATAATCAAATTTTACTCTTAGTCCAGCGGTGAGAAAGATTTTCGAAATCAGTGGGATTTTGAGTCATATTCGAGAAAAATACAAAATAGCGTATCATATGGCGTGGCATGGCGTGTCATATTTGTAACGCAATTATTGACCGGAACTCAGTATTCAAGACATGTATCATAACTTCATTAAATTATTAATCAATACGGAAGTAATCGAACACGGGACTTCCTATGTTTCAATGATTATGTTTGAATATAATAAAATTGTATGTGTGACGTGTCTGTACATTTAATATTATTTCGTATCATCATCATCCACCTGGCCTTATCCCACTCTAAGTGGGGACCTCACAACATGTTACAAACATGTTATCACGTGATTTGGCCATGTATTTAACGACCGGCGGCCTGCTTGACGTCAACTTACCTTAGTCACATATCACGACCCCTCGGTAAGAAAGAGGGTGGTCTATTCTACTCAACCGGATACCAGACGGCACGACATAAATTGCTTTCATAAAATTGGTAATTAAAAATATTCAATATTAGTAGGTGGATCAACTTACCATAGTCGCCTTTTACGACACCTCGGTAAGAAATAAGGGTGGTGTATTCTACTCAGCCGGATACCAAACAGTGGATCAACTTGCCTAAGTCGTATATTACGACACCTCGGTAACGAAAGAGAGTAGTCTATTCTAATCAACCAGATATCACACGGTGGATCAAATTACCTAAGTCGTATTTACGACACCTCGGTAAAAAAGAGGGTGGTCTATTCAGTCTGATACCACACGGTGGCTCAACTTACCTTAGTAAACTTACCGTCACAGATCAGGAATGACGACTTCCTCTATTTGTTACGTCCACCGGCGCCCCACCCGACGAGAATAGGATAACCGTCTAACACTGATGGGAATTAGAAATAGAGAGGAAGGGGAGGAAGATTCTTAACCCAAATCTTACAAACTCAAATCTTAGCCTAAAATTAGTACATGTTTCACCCCGTTTACCACGTTGCTGGTGGCGGGGACAGGGTACCGTTGTACACATTGCCCCCATCCCCGCTAACAGCAACTCTGAACCCCACAACCGTCCATAAATCCATAAATCGCAAAGCGAAAAAATACTGATACTCCACTATACATTTAACACTATATATATATTTTCTATTTACTGTATCGCGGATTATAGCAAAATAATTCTATTATTACTTTTGTAGTGTAATAACATTGAATTAAATATGACGTAACAGCCCGGCTCCGCAGGCAGAAAGTGATGCCGACAAATCGCCCGCACCGTCAAATGTGCGTTTACTTTCACTGCACTTTCGTTTTTTGTCCGGCACAATTTTGTCCAAGTTCGCACAACGCTTCATATACGGGCGTATTAACTAGATCAGCTGTATAAAACGCTTTTGCTCTTCTACAAAGCATGATATTGTACTACTAGTGCTATCCGCAACTTAGTTCGTGTCAACTTAAGCGTTTAAGTACCCTCAATAGTGCAGTATGTGTTAGATTTTGTAGTTAAGTTATCGGCGATGTATATGATAGACAAAGTAGGAACCGACATAAAGTTGCGATTCCTGCTTTGCGCCTAGCAAAAGTACATAAGTCGTTTGATGGATTGTGGGTGATTCTATAATAAAATTCCGCAATCTACTTTAACTTTACCATTACAGCCGTTTAAAAACACTGTTAAAGATAAAGATTGGAATGCGTGGATATAGCTACTGTTCGACCCTGTACAAGACATTAATAACTATATGTAACTTGTAATAAGAATTATTGTTTGAAAAGAGCAACCGCCGAGTTTCTTGCTGGTTGTTTTCGGAAGGAACAGCTTTCCGAACTCCCACCCTTCCGACGTCGGAATTACTAATTAAAGTCATACATCAGCCCTCCACTACACGTCGCCCTAAGCCGTGGTCCGGCCTCACAGGAGGCACCCTTAGGACGACGTTCCCCGACGCTAGTAGAGCTTCTGCGCTCTACTCTCTGCATTTCGCAACCTCAACGATGCTTCTGCGCTCGCCCGTCCCGCCCGGTGACGCTGTAAAAGCCGTTAGGGTTAACAGCATACAGTCAGTTCGAGAAAAAAAGCTTTCCGAACCAGCAGTAGATGTAGATGATGCTTGGCGATTCAAAAGTACCTGAAATGGTTTATTTGAATAAAGATTATTTTGATTTGATTTGATTTGATTAGTATCTTAGCTGGTTTACGCGGTATACGCGACTAAAGCTCAAGCGAGTTTTTTTTACATTTGCGTGATCTCTACAAAAAAAAATCAAACTAATTAAACTAAACCTTCCTGATCAATTCCACTACCTTTTAGTAAAAGCCGATTAAATATTAGTTCATTAGATTTTGAGAAAATCGATTACATACAGACAGACAGCTTTCAGCTTCTTGTTTTAAAATAAGTATAGATGCTACCTTGCTGTATAAGCTTTAATTGTGCCAAATTTTATCAATATTAGTCTAGCGGATTAACAACGTGACAGATAGACATATTATAGCATTTATTAGAGGTTTATATACCCCCTTGTTAGAATATTGATACACATTTTTACAAAATTGTCTTATTGTCCTTTGATTTTATCACTAACTATTGCTATGCGTAGAAAGTTAGAAATATTAATTAATGTGCTAAGAATGATGTAATATTTAGACTGGCAGTATAGCTTTGAAGGTTTCTGATGCAATAAACTCAAGAATTGCTTTGAGTTGATCTTTGAACGATATCGAAGCTTCTATAGCACTGTCTGTGAATTGATCGCAATAAATCGAAGCTTTTGGAAATTTATATATTTACTAAGATTCTAATAGTATTCGTATAAAGCCGTAAAAACCATAACAAGTTTGATTATAAAAAAGCTCTGATAGCCCAGCAGTGAGACCGTGCGACTCTTTCGAGGGGAACACGAGTTCAAACCCGGGCAGGTACCAATGAGTTTTTCTATTAAAACTCATGTATCTAATTGATAATTTATCACACTCTTTTCGGTGAAGGAAAACATTGTGAGGAAACCTGCATATTTCTAGAGAATTCTGGAGATATGTGTAACCTACCAATCCGCATTGGAGCAGCGTGGTAGGTTTTAGCTCCAACCCTTCTCTCTAGAAACGGAGAGAGGAGGCCTGTTCCCAGCAGTGGGATTGTAACAGGCCGCTGCTTTTATCTTTATATTCAAAGTATTGAATATAAAGATAAAAGCAATAAAGATATGTGATGAACACGAACACGGTCCGGGTGACCGTATATCTTTTATATATATATATATATATTCACCTGCCTGAATTTCAGGTTAGTTTATTTTCTTACGTTTTTTTTACTTTATCTCATTTTTTTCTTGTACTATGTATAATGGTGTGACCTAATAAATTTATTTTTATTCGTCTCTAAGTCCACCTTTTGTTGGCTTTAATTAAGGAGTTTTTTTATTTTTATTTATTTATAACAAATATGTACAAGTTATATCTATGTTAAATTACTTACACGCTACTACTATACAAATCATGCCCACATGAAATGGTCCCAAGAATGCTGGCAGCGTTTCCGCGTTGAATTGCTAAGCTGATTCTTCGTGCGAAAAAGGAGCCAGCCCTCTCGTCACCCGAAGAGGCAATCAACCGAGGTGTTAAAACGGATAATTTTTTGCACTTTGGATCCATGAAATACACAGATTTTATCAATATTTGTATTTTTAGTGTTAAATTATCTATCTGTGTGTGGTATCCGGCTGAGTAGAATAGACCACCCTCATTTCTTACCGAGGTGTCGTAAAAGGCGACTAAGGTAAGTTGACCCACCGTGTGGTATCCGGTTGATTAGAATATATCACCCTTATTCTTACCGAGGGTCGTAAAATACGACTAGGGTAAGTTGACGTCAGGCAGGCGGTCGGTCGTGAAATACATAGCCAAATCATGTGTCAATGTTTGTAACATGTTGTGCCGACCCCACTTAGAGTGGGATAAGGGCAGAAGGATCATGATAATGAAATTATCTATCGATCTATCTATCTATATATCTATCTAAGTTGATATTGTAATTATGACAAGAATGTTTCGCGGTTAATAGCTAAAATTCTTCAAGCAACCAATCGAAAGTAAAACTAAATTGTTATTGGCATTTGGAGATTTCTTCTTTTAAAACTAAGCGTATTTTAATTTAAATTTGACATTACCCATATATTATGAATAACTTTCACTTTTGTATGAAGTTAAGTATAATTTACACATTACCTTATTCAGAACAAGCTGTACTTGCTGCTTCATTCACGGAAACTTGTATATCTAAACATCTATACTTATTATAAAACAAAGTCCCAAAAAGCTGTCTGTATGTAATCGATTTTCTCAAAATCTACTGAAGGGATTTTTGTACGGTTTGCACCAAAAGATAGTGCAATACTTCCGGATGGTTTAGGTAAATAGTATATATCGGTATTATGTAAATTGGGTTGAAGAGATCGAGCAGTTGTTAAAAAACTTGCTTGTTTAGTCGCATGCGCTGCGTAAAACAGCAGAGTAACGCTAAAGTAATGTATTAGAGAATTGTAAATCTATAAAAATACTACCAAAAAGCCCGCGATAGCATGTCTCTATCTCTCACGGTTAACTCACAAAAACTACTTTTATGTTTAAAATTTCAATATGGAATTTTTTTGTGACAACTGATTTCGACGCGGGCGAAGCCGCTGACTCAGCTAGTATTGTATATATATTTAAGACTATATTTTAATGTTCAACATATTTTTAATGTTTCTTCGACATTGAATTTTGTATTTACCTTAGTCGCCTTTTACGACAACTCGGTAAGAAATGAGTGTGGTCTTTTCTAATCAGCCAGATACCATGCGGCATACGCAAGAAATACATCTGTTGTTATGTCAAATTGCACTTAAATATTACATTACAAATATGACGACATATTGTAAACGAATCACGTAATATTATTACGGTCTTATTCATAAAAAGTTATGACACGCTTATAGGCTCGCTATAGTACGTTTTACAAAAAGTGTTATTCATAAACGCATTTTAGCGCTAAACCATTCTATAAGTCTACTATAACTTTATAGAGCCCATAACCCTACTATAGCAGTGCTATAAGGTAAAAGATGGCCGACTTTCCTACAGCTGATTATTATGAAAACGACATTTGATGACTTGACGTATGTATGCACGGATTGAAATTGAAGTGGGTCAACTGTCGTCTGTTATATCTATCGGTCTCGTGTAGTGTCAATTAAAAAAAGCCAAAATTGCTTATTGCAGTATTTTATTGTAATTCCGTATTTACTATACTTTTGTAAATATCACAATGCAAGCTTTACAAAGTCTGGATGTTATCGAAGTTATGGAACGACTTCAAAACCGTCCGCTTCGAAGAAAGGTGTACAGAACTAGGAGCGATCCATTTTCTTTGGATGATGAAGATTTTCGGAAGCGCTATCGCTTTAGTAAATCTACAGCGACTTTCGTAATTAATCTTGTACGCGACGATCTTAAATTAGATTGTAGAGGTTTTGGTACCTTACCTGAAATCCAGGTTTTAACTGCCATAAGATGTTGGGGTCGCCGAGAGGCAAGTATTAATAATCATAAATATATCTTGCTTAAAGAAATATTTTCTATTATACTTTAAATCGTTTCTAAATCATGTCTTAATTACAGGTTCAAGAAGATGCTGGAGATCACCATGGGTTATCTCAAGAGACCATCAGTCGGATTTGTGCCAGAGTCGCACGTGCACGTGCTAGACACTCGGCATCTTTTATTAAAATGCCTAATACCTTTGCTGAAGAACAGCTCATGATGAGGGAATTTCACACAATCCGAAATTTCCCAACTGTTATTGGTTGCATTGACTGCACTCACATAAAAATCTGCAAATGTGGTGGAGATGCTGCCCAATATTATATAAATAGAAAGGGATTCTACTCGCTGAATGTTCAGGTATTTTTTATGTCCTTCTATTATCTATATACAACAGAACCCTATGGATATTGACTGTCATGGTTGTGTAGTGGTTAGAGGAACTAATTATTAGTCCAGAGGCTGTGAGATCTATCCTTGCACAAGACAAATATGTGTGTGATGAATATTGAAGTTTGTTCTGTATAGGGGTGTTAATTATCTTAACAAATATGCATTTTTAAATATGTGTTTGTGTGGTTACCATAACATAGTCTTTGCTTAGTTTAGTATCAGACAAGATGTGTGTGAGTAATGCCTTAATGGTATATCATATTTTAATTCCTAATATATGTTTTTTATGTTAATCACAGGTAGTTTGTGATGCACATCTCCGCATCAAAGATATTGTTGCTAGATGGAGAGGGAGCACTCATGATGCTAGAATCTTCAATGAGTCATTGCTCAAAGAGCGCTTTGAAACAGGATCATTTAGAGGGAGACTTCTAGGTGACTCTGGATATAAATTAAAATGGTATCTCTTTACTCCTCTTTCAAGACCTCAAAACCGAAGTGAGGAAAAATATAATGAAGCACATATTGCTACAAGAAATACCATTGAACGCTGCTTTGGAGTTTGGAAGCAACGCTTTCAATGCCTTTTACATGGCATGATTTGCAACCTCCAACATGCCAAAACTACAATAGTTGCTCTAGCAGTGCTTCACAACATTGCAGTTGACCATGAAGATATGCAGATAGATGGTACGAGTAGCTGTGACAATAGTACAGATGAAGTAGCCCAAGAAGCTACAAGGGGAAATGCAAATGCTGTTTTACAAACATTTATTAGGAGACACTTTAGTTAGTAGTACATTAATAAAAAATCTTGTTAATGAATTAATATTTGTTTATTTTAATTTATCCTTATAATATTGCAATTTATATTTCAAAACTTCTTCTTTTAAAAGTAAATTTTTGAGCTTTTGTTTTTCATTGGCCATCTGCGCCTCATGAAGCTCTTTTCTGCAAGCTGTTTCATTCTTTGCTATTTGGAGTATTGCACTCTCCTTAGCAGTATACTTATCTGAAATACAAAACTATATTATTATTTCTATTATTTTTTAATAACTCTTGTTGAGTGTCTAGGGTAAGTTAGTATTAATATTGTTTATCATAGAGTAACTAAGATTAACAAATATTGATAGTATGTTTTTATTTATTATATAAAAAAAATTCCTATGCTCCACAATAATTAGTCACAAGGCAAGAATAATTAATTAAGAATTGATTACTTAATTCAAGAATATAAAGAAGAATAATACCTTTTTATAATTAAGTTTATTTTTAGGAATTTTTGGTGTTGCTGAACTTGGCTCCAATATCTAAAATATAATAAATAAATTAGATTGTCTCATTGATTTAGTGATTATTTGTTACTAATGGCAAACTTGCAATGAAATGCAAAAATTAAAAATGCCTGCTTTATTGCATTGCATGCATAACAACAACAATCCAATCAATTAAAAAATGGTGCTGCTTCTTAATTATTAGTTAATTAACAATTAATATAATATACACCTTTTCTGTTATTTTATGTTCTGAATTATCATGAGGGGGCGAACTAGGACCTGGTTTTGGCTCTGGAATCTGGTCTGGTTTTTCACTGTTAGTTTCTGAAAAAGTCTGAAACAAAATAAATAGAATATTAATTACTCAGGATTTAGGAATTATGAACATACATGTTTGAGTACTTTTTTATATGTACCCGGTTATCAGAATCAAACTCATTGGAGTCTACTGTGAACTCCTTAGGAAGCCATACCGCAATGTCCTCACTACTTGGTGGTTCTGAAGGAGGTGGTGGTCCACCACCTGTTTTGCACCTCTCTTTCCGCTCGAGAAACTTCCTTTTTTTTGCAGACATTTTTATAATGCCCCATTGAGCTTTTATTTGCTGCAAAGTTCTTGGCGCCGCAGCCATATTATTGAAACTGAAAAATGAAATGCTATGTAAAATCATGAGAAATATTAAGTGTTGCTGTTGTATTATTTAATATATAAATTGATTTGGTAAGTACCTTATTCGTAAATCATGCCAGGCCGCCACTTTTTTCGCGTTTGTATTTGCGTCAGTATTCTTGTTTTCTAGAATAGAGACTCTTTCCTTCACCAATTCTTTCAAAATGATCTAAGGAATAAAAACAAAAGCAAGCATAAGTTAAAGATGAATAATTACAAAAGTAAACTTACTTGGATCCCATTTTAGGTTCATTTGTACAAACCTTATCTTCCTCTAACCAGTTTTCACTTCTTTGCCGTTTAACTCGTTTTTGTTCAAATTCCATTGTAAGGAAAAAAATTATTTGAGTGATGGATACTTACTAAAACTTTTTTAAGAATCACGAAAATGGCGCGTACTTACTGACGATACTGTGCGAAAGGCGACCCCGTGTCGTAGACAATAAAAATAATTTTTAGTACATAATAATGTCTATGGTTACAGTTTATCGGTATGTTGATACATATTATCTGTGGGGAATTGGGTATGATCGGGCCCTTGGTCGCCAGATTTCCTCATAATGGCAACATTCGGATTTATAAACGCATTTTAGTTATAGATCGGTTATAGTAGGTTTATGAATAAACAATTTTATAGAACGTTTTATAAGCTTATAGAGCATTTTAGCTAAAGAGTGTCTAAAACCTTCTATAAGCTATTTTTATGAATAAGACCGTTAGAATATTATTTTAATTTAATTAATTTTTTTTTCAATGGCCGCCATTCATCTTTAACTCATGTTTGCAGAGATGTCTATAGGAAATCGCATAAGTAACAAAAGTGATGTAATTGCGCGTAACACAATGGGTAACGGTGATGCTATGTCGGTAAATCCGACTTCAACGGAGACAGTTAAATTGTGAACAATTTGTTAGTATTGCATTGAATATCACAATCCGCCAAGCGACAAGAATGTAACAATTTAATAATCACATTAACGTCTTGGTTGCGATTTCACTTTTTATTATATCACTATAACTGCGTCCCATAGTTGTAAACGCGGTGTACACACGCGGTTTCACAGATAACCATTATCACCCATAACTAAACCTATGCCTATTTTATACAAAAAAGAGCTATTTATTTGGCTCTTTTTTGTATATAAGATATAAAGAGTCATTAACGTGACAAAAGCGTGACAGAATCGATTTTGTCGTGGTGTCTATCTCCTGATGATGCTTCGCTTGCGGGGCAAAACGATTGTTGAGTTTGTGATAGTGAACGTGTGTAGTGCTTGTGTGTTGTGGTGGAACACTATATATATTTTCTATTTATTGTATCGCGGATTATAGCAAAATAATTTTATTATTACTTTTGTACTATGGATCTCCGCAAAGTAACGCCTGATTCTATAAATCATTTACGTGACATTTACAATTTAAGTCCGCGTGAGTCCCTGCGAGAGCAGTTTAAGGATATAGGTATTCTTACTTTGAATTTACAGTATATTTTAAGCAATCTGATGTTTGTGCATAAGAATATACATAATTATAAAAGGATTAGCGATATATATAATACACAAAGTAGGAACCGACTTAAGCTTGCGGTTCCTGCTTTGCGCCTTGCAAAAGTAAATATGTCGTTTGTGGGTTTGGGTATAAGATTCTATAATAAAATCCCGCAATCGATTTTATCTTTGCCACTACAGCAGTATAAAATCGCTGTTAAAGGGAGGCTGATACAAAGTCTATTATACTATTGAGGATTATAGATGATAACAATGAGTGGATATAGCAACTCGTCTACTCTGTACAAGATATTAATAACTAAATGTAACTAGTTTTAAGATTTATATTTTAAAAAGAGCAACCGCCGAGTTTTTGCTGGTTCTTTTCGGTAGGAACAGCTTTCCGAACCAGCGGCAGATTTTGATGATTCAAAAGCACTTGTTTACAAGTTTCCTGGAATAAAGAATATTATGAATTTAAATTTCAATATTTATAGGTGAAAATCTATATTTTCGGTTGTCCGTGAGACCCTCTTTTATACTTGGATTTTATACCTCTGATATAGTCGCATATTTGGCGACATATTTTCAAAGAAGAAATAGATATGATAGAGCAGTAACTACGTGTAACGCTAAAGATTTATACTTAAATAAGACTTCATTCAATATTTATGACTAGTATTTAAGTTTTAAGCCTCAAATCTGGCTACGAAAACGATAAAATCTATAATATTCTCTAAAAATCAATAAACAGTATATTTTCTTCTTTCCAGGTTACGAGGAAACGTACACAATATCGCAGCTATCACCAAAATCAGCCACAGACCAGAGACCATACCTAGACGTATTGTTACAAACAAGTAATGTAGAAAACGTAGCTTTCAGCATAGAACCTAGTGCCAAATATGATAACATCGAATTAAGACCTGAGAACATGATAGATGATGATCCTGAAAGTCACATAATAGTAGAACGATCTGCTGAGCCTAATAGGGGTCCCAGATCTATAAGTATAGACGAAATACAGACATCGAATAACAACGAAATTGACAGCGAATTAGATATACATAAGCGAAAGTATCACGAAATTTTTCCAACGAAAACGCTCAGTTATTTAAGAGACGACGAAGCTATGATGATGTCCTCCGGTTTCGGGGATAAACTAGTGTTCAGATTTCCGGGGGAAGAGAAGAGGGCTCCGAAGGGGCGTGCACTAGCACCTCCGGGGCCCAAAATCCGGCCCACTGTAGTGCAGCCTCCAACATTTGCGACAGCCAGCCTTAGAGATCAAGGGCGTCAGAACACAGAAATACAAAACATAATAACTGGTATTGTTAAACTATTGAATGGAAATGTCAACGTTCAGGCGAACACGCAACTTCTTAATGGACGACCGCGTCCCATGTCTTCGAGAATCAATAATCGCGGTCCACCACGTATATCTGACGTCCCTGCTTTGCTTGAATTTGATAAACCAGTCACACCGCCACCGCATCCATTCCATCCAACGAAAATACCACCACCTTACCCCTTCGATAGACCTCACGGTGTCAATTTACCAGAGAAAATTGGTCCGCCCATGTCTACCCGACCAGGATTCCACAGACCTATGCCACCCTGGCAGAGAAGACCGAGACCACCGATTCCAAATCGTAGACCAAACCCTGGACTTCCGATGTACAAACCCACTCTAATCCCTCCACCAGATATTCCTGATTTAGACGATAATGAAGAAGAAATTCAGTTCAATGAAAACGAAACTCATTCAGAAAACAATATACATCACTATCATCATGATGATATACCTTTCATTACTTTACCTGACACGACAACTGAAATAAGAAATATAACAGAAGAAATTGAAAACGATATTCAATTAACGACTTCTGAATCTACAACGTCCGCAAGTACGACTTCACCTACTACTGAATCGACTACATCAACGTCAACTACAACTACCACTTCGACTACAGTGAAACCAACAGAACTTACTTCGCACAAAACAACAGAAAAACCTAAAACTGAGAAACCGCTAAAACCTGAGAAGGATAAGAAGAAAGAGAATCTAGATAAAGATAGGTTAAAAGATAAATATAAAATAAGTGACGATAAACCAACAGAGAAACCAGTTAAAAACGAAACTATCGTACAATCAATCTTAGAACCATCGCTAGCAGAATCGCCATCTTCTGCTATAGTAACGATAGCTGCTCCAACTCCAACAGAGGGATTGATAACTCATGCTCCGAGCATCGGATCTTCAAATCTACATGTCGATATCAAGACAACGTCAATCAACACTCAACCTTTGCCAAGTAAGAGAAATATAATAACTTTAAAATTTGGCTTGCACTTTTTAAGGGACTTGACTTGACCTTAGACACGTGTCCCTCAGGAAATATATTTTGGTACATATTTTTTAATAATTTAACTTTAATTATTCTTAGAAGAAGGGTGATTCTGCGAGATTCACAAATCTAACATTCCGAACCAATGCTCATTAAATTTAAATAATCCTTACATACAATCCTATCATAAATGCTCGTAAACACTTACTTGAAAATATTTTGTTCATCTTTCACAGCCTCCCAAGGTATACCGTACCAGCCATATCGCCCTCGACCTGGTATAGTCTTGGATGACACCGATTTCAAACCTCACGGGTCTCGGTTCAGGCCGCCCGATGCTCCGGTGATTACGGCGGCTGAAACCCACATGCCTGGATATGGGGAAATATTTGATGTCACTGTTTCCGCGATCCAGGGTCCAGGAGAGAAAGGTGGATCTAGTAAGTGAATTGAATTTTTGCGCTTGATCACTCCAAAGCAAAAATTAAAAATTTCTCTTCCGCTGCTGACCATAGTCATGTCATAATCATGTTATAAGCAGGTTTTTTCTTCACCAAAAAATTTGTGAAAAATCACAAATATCAATTAGGCTTTAAGTCAAAAAACGCAGTGTGGTATCCGGCTGAGTATTTACTCAGCCGGATACCACACTGCGTTTTTTGACTAAATTAAAATTAAAATAGACCACCCTCATTTCTTACCGAGGTGTCGTAAAAGACAACTAAAGTGAGTTGACCCGCCGCGTGGTATCCGGTTGAGTAGAATAGATCACCCTTATTTCTTACCCAGGTGTCGTAAAAGGCAACTAAAGTGAGTCGACCCGCCGCGTCGTATCGGGCTGAGTAGAATAGACCACCCTCTTTCTTACCGAAGGGTTGTAAAATACGACTAAGGTAAGTTGACGTCAGGCAAGCGGCCGGTCGTAAAATACATAGCCGAATCATGTGACAACATGTTTGTAACATGTTGTCCCGAACCCACTTAGAGTAGGATAAGGGCGGGAGAATGATGATGATGATGATGTTTTTACAGAAAAACTCATTGGTGGATCCCCAAGGATTGAACTCGTTAATCTTTCAAAAGAGTCGTCTTACTGCTTGGCTACCACAGATTGACATATGTAAATATTAAAGTATTTCTACCCTCAGTCCACATAGAGAACATCAACATTCATCATACGGACCACGACATCATAGTATCGCCGTCAGGAGACCAAGGCTTTGTATCTATAGACGGCAAGCGGACCTACTTGAACCTGTTTGATACTACAACCCCCACGATTGCTCCTACCAAAGTCCAGACACCACATCAGACACGTGAGTATCCATAAGACTATAAGTTGGTACCCGGATAACCGAGCTTTCGGTATTTTTTTAAAGATAAACTTAGAAAGATTAGTAGCAGAATAAATGTGTCTATAAAGGGCAAAATATAAAGGATAAAATAGGTTTTTCATAAAGGAACTTCAAAAATAGAAACAATCGGACTGGATCTGGACTCGATTCGGGTTAACTTCTGGTTGAAAGACCGCCCGTTTTCAACTTGAGCTATGACCTTGAGCTAAACCTCTATGAACCGGATCTTCACACCACAAGATCTTATGTCAGTTCACAACTTAGGAGGTCTACAAATACTGCGTTTTCTGGTCCGAAGTCGCCTTTCATGCACCACAGGTCCCTAACGCCCATGTGCATATATATTCTCTTGTTCTAATCCCACTCTACATGTTGTTCTCTTCCATTTTCAACATTCGTCAACTCTGGCGCTACTCTTTTTCTATGTATGTGTTCGATATCAAATGTCTAGTTTAACATATACTTGCAATAGCATCCTTCCCGATTCCTTCATCACGCACTTCAGTCGCAAGTCGCAAGTCGTACGTTGCACGTCCCATGAACGATCGCCGCACACTCAATAATTTGTTATAAGTTCGCACGATTGTAGAGTCATAAGTGTTAACAACAGTGAATGGACAAAGTGCTGGATCCGGTATCACAAGTAAGTGCCTCATGCACTGTTCAAAGTTTATGTTATTCAATCATTTATGGTTGATATTCCAGCACCTCCGCAGACGTCAATTGGGCCTTCACTAGGCACTGGTGTGGCGATACCTGCTGATGATGTTCCGCAACCGCCGAGAAGACAACCTCATCCTCACCCTGTGCAAAGGCCGCAGCAACCGTACCGGAGACCTCAGCCAACCGTCAGGTACTGATTGTATAGTACGATTATGTCACAAATTCTATTAAAAAACCTGCAAAGAGGACAAACATAGAGTTTGTTTTGTAATTTATATAACACGTTTTCCTAACTATTGGAATAAGACTATCCTAGCTCCTTCGGTTTCACAGAATCCTACAATATGGATTTTACTGTCATAGTTTTTGGTGTGTAATTGAACAAGAAAGTTCATGCTTGGTGTATTACGGAGTTTTAAACAATGGAAGTCTCAAGTCAATAGTTCCTTGTTTTTCACAAAGTTTTGTAAAGTACACTAGAGAGTCCATTGCTCTTTGTTTATATCTTTACGTATCACGTCATCATCATTTCAACCTTCATCTGTCCCCTATCGGATATAGGTCTCTCCCATTATACGCCACTGACCTTGGTCTTGAGCTCTTCGTTCTCAGCCAATGCCAGCCACTTTGTCTTCCATCTTGCCGGAGAACATCCTACACTACGTTTGTTAAGGCGCGATTCACGTATCACGTATTTCTGCAAAATTAAACGATTTAACTTTACAGAACTCTGCCAAATCCGGTGCAATAAAACCTATTATTCTCACTTAACAAACAAATCAATTAGCGTGACTATGTTATAAACTGTGGAGGGCAAGTAGTAGTAAGTAGTAGTAAAGTAGCGGCCTGTTACAATCCCACTGCTGGGAATAGGCCTCCTCTCTCCGTTTCTGGAGAGAAGGGTTGGAGCTAAGAGCTACCACGCTGCTCCAATGCGGATTGGTAGGTTACACATATCTCCAGAACTCTCTAGAGATTTGCTGGTTTCCTCACGATGTTTTCCTTCACCGTAAAGCGTTTGATAAATTGCAATTACCAATTAGACACATGAGTTTTAATAGAAAAACTAAGTTTGAACTCGTGTTCTCCTCGAAAGAGTCGAACGGTCTTACCGCTAGGCTATCACAGCTCTAGTGGAGGGCAAAGTAACGCCTATTTAAAAGCTTTTTTTACCTTGTACTTGCGTTTGTGAAAGTGGAATCTTGCAAGTTAAATTTTACCCAATTCCCGGGCTCCGATTGAGCTGAATTCGATATACTGGTCCAATCTAAATGACTATGAATGTTTATGATAATGAACTGATGCTGCTGCCAGAATTGGTTCCAGATGAGGTAACTCCTCAACGGTTCACAGTAGGGACATGAAATTTTATTAAAAGCATTTGTAACTTGAGTAGTTCACATTATACTTGTATTTAGCAGGAAGAAGGCCAGTGGATTGATTTTTGTGCGCCCAAATTTAAAGTCACATTTATTTCTACTGTACATCGTTGTCGTTTGTTCCAGGATCGACACCTGCATAGTGGGCGATGACTCCACTTGCGACCAGGCTCAGAATGAGAAGTGCAGGACTGAAGCAGGTAATATCCTTTTTATACTATAAACGGTAATATACATATATTTATGTTATCAACTTATTTCTAAGAGCGCCATCGTGCGTACGGGAATGCGTGCATCCGTTTGTGGTGCATTCGTACGTGCGTACTTTCGTACGTGAATGCGTGCTAATATAATATGTATATTTTTTTGGGAAAAAACTTTAATTCTATAGGGAAAAAGGTATATCCTAAGGATACGTTGTTTTTGTTATATCATATATAAATGTGGCAGTGTTTTCGAGGAAAGCTCCCAGGCGGCTTGAGTTTTTACCGATATTTTAACATTTATAGTTATATTTTAACAAATTTACACAATATATTTAAAAATTATAGACTTATACGTATCTATCGCTCTGTCTAATTATTAAAAACGTTTAAGTAATCTATGGTTTTAGTTTAAAAAAGACAGGGTGAGACTTTCTTTTATAAATTTTATTGTTATTCTAGTAACAATAATAGAACGTAAAGCGACGATTTAAACTTTTGGGCGGATTGTATTAATACTACACCTGTGGTGACCACAATTGGGCTTTGAATTTGGGACTACTGTATGTGTGCTTATCCTGCAGGTATTTCCAGCTGCCAGTGCCGGCCCGGATACGCTCGACGCACACATAGGGACCCCTGCCGGAGGGTGGTGTCCCTCGTGCTTAATTTGAGGGTAGATAGAATATATGACAGGAAGGTTTGTATTATTTTCATTTATTACAAAATTCTCCTAAGTAACTTTTGGAATTCGATATTAATTATAATAGTTCTTTACACTTTAACGAAACACAAATAGACTTCTCACTTGCTTTGCGCGACTGAAACTAATACGACAAAATATTAGAGTTTGGCGTTTTATCCTAAAAGCGTTATAAAAAACGCTTTCTTATTATGTAACGAGCGAACGGTTTTTTGTTTACAACAGAAACAGTTTTTCTAATAAAATAGTTTTGGTTGTCTCGATGGTCCGTCATATATCGAATGAGAAACACGCAACGGTAAATGACTAAGCGTATTTCTCTTTATCTCGCTCACACCTTCCATATATACGGTTATAATAAGTGAGACGGAGCGAGCGTTTCAATTAACAGTTTCAAGAAACTTATAAAATATATTAAAATAAAGCTCATATTTCATTGACATATACACGTAGCTTTATAAACCAGTTTCTTTAGTTTAGCAGTTCTTCATCGGACCCATAGAACCGGTTAGTGTCATAGGTCATACAAAAAATAATAATTAATGTTTTAGTCGCTGTTAATAAATTCGTGCCATTTTGTAGCATCTTTTTAGAGTATGGTGCAAAAAATGAGTGTTTTTGAGAAGATATTAATTATAAATAAAGTGTATTCGATATTAAACTTGTATAGTGTGTTATGTATATGTATAGGGTGTAGTTGTAAAGCTTTTTTAAATAACAGTTTTTTTAAACTGTTATTTTTTTTCTAAAAACTGTTTTGTTTCTTTTCGTTTTTCACAAAAGCCGTTTTTGCCTAGCTCTACAAAATAGTCATACCTTTACTTTTATACTCTTTCATTTCAGTCAAATCAGCGCCATGTTTACATTCCGCTCGAGTCAAAACAACTACAATTGTCATAAATCTCAAATACTAATTAATTAAATAAAATTAAATCATAACCCAAACCTTAATTGCTTACATAATATTGATAATTAAACATATGTGACTGTGATAGCCCAGCGGTGAGACCGTGCGACTCTTTCGAGGGGAACACGAGTTCAAACCCGGGCAGGCACCAATGAGATTAAAACTCATGTGTCTTATTGATAATTGCACTTTATCACACGCTTTTCGGTGAAGGAAAACATCATGAGGAAATATAACAGAACTAACTACTTTGCTATAATCCGCACGGGTTAAGTGAATGCATGCAAAGCCAATGTGTATGAAGCAAGGTGCGTAGATTTTGCCTGCTTTATACACATTGGCTTTGCATGCATTCACTTAACCCGTGCGGATTATAGCAAAGTAGTTAGTTCTGTTATATTGCTTGTAATATGGAATTCCGCAAAGTAACGCCTGCTTCTATAAATCATCATGAGGAAACCTACATATCTCTAGAGAATTCTGGAGATATGTGTAACCTACCAACGCGCATTGGAGCATCGAGCATCCCAGCAGTGGGATTGTAACAGGCCGCTACTTTACTTTTTACTTTAAACATATTCAATATTAATAGAATTCGTTTCATCGTTGCCAGGTGGCATGGGACCCTAAGCTATCTGACAAAGAATCCGATCCGTACCATCAACTGAGCTATGAAGCTGTAAGGGCGGTGAGTGTTATTTATTTAGCTTAAATACATTTATAGTTGTAATCGATACTTTTAAACAATGAGAAGATATCATGGACCCAAATGATTAGATTGTCTTACTACTAGCTTTTACCCGCGGTTCGTGGAATTTGGTCTGCTACATTAAGTTTCGTCACAGATCATCTATACTTATTATAAAACATTCTCCTGCCCTTATCCCACTCTAAGTGGGGTCGGCAAAACATGTTGTCACATGATTTGGCTACATATTTTACGACCGGCCGCCTGCCTGACGTCAACTTACCTTAGTCGCCTTTTACGACACCTCGGTAAGAAATGAGGGTAGTCTATTCTATTCAGCCGGATACCACACGGCACTTATACTTATTATAAAACAAACTCCCAAAAAGCTGTCTATATGTAATCGATTTTCTCAAAATCTACTGAACGGATTTTCGTACGGTTTTCACCAAAAGACAGTGCAATACTTCCGGATGGTTTAGGTATATAGAACATATCGGTATTATGTAAATTGTATTGAATCGCGCAGTTGTTAAAAAAACTTACTTTCTGGGAGCTTTAGTCGCGTACGCTGCGAAAACCAGTAGAGATACGATAAAGTTATGTACTAGAGAATTGTAGATTTATAAAAATACTACAAAAAGTCCGCGATAGCATGTCTCTATCTCTTATGGCTAATTCACAATAACTACTTTTATGTTTAAAATTTGAATTTTAGAAAAAAATTGTGACACGCAGGTTTCCACGCGGGCGAAGCCGCTGGCATAGCTAGTTTTAAATAAATAGCTAGTTTTAATAAATTTTTTTTTTACTTAATAGGAAAAATATATATTAGGTTTAGTTTATAGCCGCTACGTTCCGCTTTATTGCAGTTTGCCACAAAATATTTTTTTATATTAAGTCACTTGAATACTAAGCGTATGTGCAATTTTTTGCAACCACCAAACTTCACAAGATTATCCGCTGGGTCAATCTAAAAATCATTTTGAAATTGCTTTTAAATCTCTCCAGCCGTTTAGGAGTCTACACAGAACTACATACTATCTCTGTTATTTATAGACTAGCAACGACCCGCGGTTTCACCCGCGTCCATACCGATCTCGTGGTAGTGGAAAGTCTACGAAGTCGGACTATAGATTTATTTGTAGATTATTTAATTATAAAAAATGGGTATCATTAGTATTTTCGGAATAAGAGCTAACTCACCAAATGCAGGCCCTGCTATAATGGTCGCTACAATGAATTTGTTATGGCATTATTTTCTTTCAATTTACATTCTTAAATTCTTAATTAATATCTTACTATTGGGATGTCGGATTTTAATAATTTCAAAAGTATTTTACAGTTATTGAAACAGTTTTTAAGAAAATATCATTAAACGGGATAGTGATTAAAACAAAGATATGATTAAAATGGTTTGATTATTGTCGGTACTTTTATCAACTTTTACAATGTAATAAAGTAGTTGTATTGACATAACTATAATAGTTAGACATATGGTATCGCGGACTTTGTTGTGGATATTGATATGTTCTATAATACTGCAGAACATTTTTTTGTTTTATCATCAATAGTTTCCGCAGCGCACGCGATAATAGATGTTTACGACTAAATTTTTACCAAGTTATTACAATTTTATTAGGGATCCCTATTTTTTTTGAAAATGACATATAGCCTATGTTACTCAGTGAAAAAGCAGCTTTCCAATGGTGAAAGAATTTTTGAAATCGGCCCAGTAGTTTTTGCGTGAAAACGTAACAAACATACATACAAACAAACATACAAATCTTTCCTCTTTATAATATTAGTATAGAAGTATACATATAGATTAATTGTAGTCAAATCGTTTAAAAGAAATTCTTATCAATTACTTATTCCTCAGATCGACTCGGCGTTCTCTATGACCCCATTCTCTGATGACTTTGTCAGCGGTTCCGTAAACTCAGTCCACCGCGGCGATGAAGAGAATCACGGGGTCTACGTCAATTATACAGTATTGGTGAGTTTTGCCATAAATGATTTATAGAATTCCATATTACAGAAACTATAACAGAACTACTTTGCTATAATCCGCGTATAATATAAACGAATGCATGCAATGCTACGGAATTCCATATTACAGAAACTATAACAGAACTACTTTGCTATAATCCGCGTATAATATAAACGAATGCATGCAATGCTACGCAATTCCATATTACAGAAACTATAACAGAACTACTTTGCTATAATCCGCGTATAATATAAACGAATGCATGCAATGCTACGGAATTCAATATTACAGAAACTATAACAGAACTACTTTGCTATAATCCGCGTATAATATAAACGAATGCATGCAATGCTACGGAATTCAATATTACAGAAACTATAACAGAACTACTTTGCTATAATCCGCGTATAATATAAACGAATGCATGCAATGCTACGGAATTCCATATTACAGAAACTATAACAGAACTACTTTGCTATAATCCGCGTATAATATAAACGAATGCATGCAATGCTACGGAATTCCATATTACAGAAACTATAACAGAACTACTCTGCTATAATCCGCGTATAATATAAACGAATGCATGCAATGCTACGGAATTCCATATTACAGAAACTATAACAGAACTACTTTGCTATAATCCGCGTATAATATAAACGAATGCATGCAATGCTACGGAATTCCATATGACAGAAACTATAACAGAACTACTTTGCTGTAATCCGCGTGAGTTAACCGAATGCATGCAATGCTAATGTGTATGAAGCAGGCAAAATTCACGTAGGTAGTATTCACGTAGGTTCAAACCCTGGGTTTGAACCTACGTCGAACAATGAGTTTTTCTATTAAAACTTATGTGTCTAATTGATAATTGCAATTTATCACACGCTTTTCGGTAAAACATCGTGAGGAAACCTGCATATCTCTAGAGAATTTTTGGAGATATGTGTAACCTACCAATCCGCAATGGAGCAGCGTGGTAGGTCATAGCTTCAACCCTTCTCTCCAGAAACGGAAATAGGAGGCCTATGCCCAGCAGTGGGATAGTAGCAGTCCGTTACTTTACCATCATGCTCTTGCCCCTATCCCACACTAAGCAGGGTTGCCACAGCATGTTGTAATCATGCTGTCACATGATTCGGTATATTACGACCGGCCGCCTGCCTGACGTCAACCGACCTTAGTCGCCTTTTACGACACCTCGGTAAGAAATGAGGGTGGTCTATTCTACTCAACCGGATACCACACGGCGGGTCAACTTATCTTAGTCGCCTTTTATGACACCTCGGTAAGAAATTAGGGTGGTCTATTCTATTCAACCGGATATCAAACGGCGGGTCGACTTACCTTAGTCGCCTTTTACGACACCTCGGTCAGAAATGATGTCGGTCTATTCTACTCAACCGGATGCCACACGGCGGGTCGACTTACCTTAGTCGCCTTTTACGACACCTCGGTAAGAAAGAGGGTGGTCTATTCTACTCAATCCAATACCACACGGCGGGTCGACTTAACTTAGGCTGATACTTTACTAAATACTATTAATTTAATCCAGATGCAAGAAACCCCGGAGACATTGAGGCCTTCCGTAGCGACAGACATACAGAAACACATTATCGGTGTGATTAGACGGCGGTCGAACAACGTCGGTGCGTCCGCACTATGGGTGGACACGCCCGCCGGCAGCGTGCTACCTCCTGTTGGTGAGTCAGACATGGACAGACAGACATTCACTTTGTACCATATAATGATTATTGTGAAATCCGCGAATCACTACTACTTAACCGCTTGAGTACCCTCAACTGAATATCATACTGTTTTCTTCACTTTTACTTAGGAAAAATGGGATTTTTCTTATTTTATAAGTATAATAGATGTGCCGGCGGCGTTGCCGTAATAAAAATTTTGAACATAAAAGTAGCTATTGTGAGTTAACCATAAGAGATAGAGACATGCTGTCGCGGACTTTTTTGTAGTACTTTTGTAGATCTACAATTCTCGAGTATATTACATTAATATAACATTAAAAAGTACATCAATAAAACAAATATGTACAAGTGATATCTATCTTAAATTGCTTACACGCTACTACTATACAAATCATGCCAACGTGAAATGGTCCCAAGAACGCTGGCAGCGTTTCCGCGTTGAATCGCTAAGCTGATTCATTGTGCAAAAAAGGAGCAAACCCTCTTGTCACCCGAAGAGGCGATCAACCGAGGTGTTAAAACGGATAAAAAAATTTTTGCACTTACATAATTTGTTTATGTATTAGTTTGTACTCATTAGCATTTTTATACACCGCCTACCTACTCTGTACTTTACAGTTTTCCTGATCCAAATGTTGTCTGGAAGAAATCGCTGATAAGCGATAAGGCCGCCTTTTGTGCAAAATTTCTTATGTTGTGTAGTGTTAAGCAAATGTTTGTAATTTTAAATTAGGTGTACAATAAAGGATAAATAAATAAATAAATTACTTGAGTAACTCTGCTGGTTTACGCGGCACAAGCGACTAAAGCAGACGAGAGAAGATTGTATATAATAGACAAAGTAGGAACCGACATAAGCTTGCGGCTCCTGCTTTGCGCCTTGTAAGAGTACGTAAGTCGTTTGTGGGTTTGGGTATAAGATTCTATAACAAAATTCCACAATCAATTTTAACTTTGCCATTACAGCAATTTAAAAATACTGTTAAAAAGAGGCTGATACAGAAAGCCTATTATACCGTGGAGGCTTACATTGATCATAAGAATGCGTGGATATAGCTGCTCTTTGACCTTGTGCAGGATAGCTATGACAAAATGTAATTAGTATTAAGAATCTTCTTTTTTAAAAGAGCTCCGCCGAGTTTCTTGCTGGCTCTTCTCGGTAGGACGGCTTTCCGAACCAGCAATAGAGTCGACGACTTAAAAGCTCTTGTTTACAAGTTTATTTGAATTTGAGAAATTGTACATACGGACAGACTTTCGCATATACATTAGTATGTAATCTCCGACAGATTTGGACGAGTGCTCCTCGCCGGAGCTGAACGACTGCCACGCGTTAGCGATGTGCACCAACACCTGGGGGGCTTTTAAGTGAGTGCTTAATATCATATTGATCTACAACTTACTCACTGCTGGGAATAGACCATATTCTCGTATGAAAATATAAAGTAATTTTCACTATCACAAAGTCAACAATCGTTTCGCCCCGCAACCGACATCAGGAGATAGACTCCACGACAAACGAACAAGTGCTTCGCTATATATGATGAAATCAAACTCATTCAACTTCATATGTTCTTTAAAACGGGGTTCAAAATTACGACCAGTCTGACCCACATATGTATCATTCAGGACATTTTATTTTGTAAATACCACTATTGAGTGGTGTTTACAAAATAAAATGGTCGCTTTCAGGAATAATAAGCCACAAAATTCACATTTCGCTAAACATTCGTTAGAAAGCGGTCATAAAGTTCCTAATGACCATTGTTTCGAAATACTGCACACCTGTGAAAAAAGCTTGAAATTAAATATTTTGGAACAATTAGAAATCATTAAGCATAACAATGGCACCCTCATTGACGAGCAGATAAATGTTTCTAGTTCAAGCTTGTTGCACGTGTTCAGAGGTAAAATAAATGGTGGGGATGAACCAAGTACTATATAACAATTCTTGTTTGGATAATGCTTCGCTTTGCAATTTTGTTGCGGAGTCTATATATATATATCTCCTGATGATGTTTCGGTTGCGGGGCGAAACGATTGTTGAGTATTGTGATAGTGAACGTGTGTAGTGCTTGTGTATTGTGGTGGAAGCGGTGGAGTCTTGTGCATGTTTTTTTACGAATCCCGCACGTATCGGGTATGAAAATACGGATAGTCCACTCTACATTTAGCATTTTTTATATTTTCTATTTACTGTATCGCAGATTATAGCAAATTAATTTTATTGTTACTTTTGAATTGAATAACCTTCAAGATATCGCATCCTTTTCTATAATTTGAGAATAAATGTATTTTACAGATGCGTGTGCCCCGACACGACACTAGACGCCGCGACAGTCGCGCTCAAAGCCGGTCGCGACTGTCGCGCGTGTGTCGCATCGCATTGCAGCGAACGCGGCGTCTGTCGTTACGCAAGTGGACAGCCTTATTGCACGTGAGCATACTTTTAGTTCGCCCTTTTATCTTATATATTTTTTGCTTGTAAAAGTAACGGCCTGTTACTATGCCCACTGCTGGGCTAAGGCCTCCTTTCTCCGTTATTGGAGAGAAGGATTGGAGCTAAGACCTACCACGCTGCTCCAATGCGGATTGGTAGGTTACACATATCCGTAGAATTTTTTAGAGATATGCAGGTTTCCTCACGATGTTTTCCTTCACCGAAAAGCGTGTGATAAATTGCAATTATCAATTAGATACCTAAGTTTTTAATAGAAAAACTCATTGGTGTCTGCCCGGGGTTTGAACCCATGTAGTCTCTAGAGAGTCGCACGATCTCATCGCTAGGCTATCATAGTTTTTTTGCTTGATTATCTGGGAAAGTCTCTATCTACAAAAATTGCCTTATTGCAAAACAGTGATCTCTAACCCATTTGTAGACTCAACCATCACTCTTCATGACTATGGGCCTTATAAGAAATCTCAGAGTCGCTCAGCGGGCGATGGAGCGAGCTCTGCTCGGAGTATCTCTACGAGATCAAATCAGGAATGAGGAGATCCGTAGAAGAACGAGAGTTACCGACATAGCTCAGCGTGTCGCGAAGCTGAAGCGGCGATGGGCGGGGCACATAGTGCGGAGGACCGATGGGCGCCGGGGTCTTAAGGTGCTGGAATGACCAGCACCGGAAAGCGTCGGTAGACCCCCTACGAGGTGGACAGAAGACCTCAAAAAGGTCGTAGGGAGCCACTGGATCCAGGCGGCGCAAGATCGTGTGGTGTGGCGATCCCATAAAGAGGCCTATGTCCAGCAGTGGACATCCATCGGCTGAAGAAGACCTCTAACCAAACACCTTACTCTTGAGAGACTACGTATACCCTTCTCTCAAACGGAGAGAGGAGGCCT
Organism: Morpho deidamia; assembly: GCA_947086505.1. Lineage (NCBI taxonomy): Eukaryota > Metazoa > Arthropoda > Insecta > Lepidoptera > Nymphalidae > Morpho > Morpho deidamia. The sequence continues at coordinate 12,843,363 of CAMTZC010000016.1, forward strand.
ACACCCAGAACTTGTATAGTAACTGATCACACATTCTCCTGCCCTTATCCCACTCTAAGTGGGGTCGGTAGAACATGAATTAAACATGTAATATGATTTGGCTAGGTATTTTACGACCGGCTGCCTGCCTGCCGTCAACTTACCTTAGTCGCCTTTTACCACACGTCAGTAAGAAATGAGGGTGGTCTATTCTACTCGCCCGTATACCACACGGAGGGTCAACTTACCTTAGTCGCCTTTTACCACACCTCAGTAAGAAATGAGGGTGGTCTATTCTACTCGCCCGTATACCACACGGAGGGTCGACTTATTTAAGCCGCCTTTTACGACCACTCGATAAGAAATGAGGATGGTCTATTCTACGCAGCCGGATACCACACGGCACATACCTTAGTTGCCTCTTACGACACCTCGGTAAGAAATGAGGGTGGTCAATTCTACGCAGCCGGATACCACACGGCACTTACCTTAGTCGCCTCTTACGACACCTCGGTAAGAAATGAGGGTGGTCTATTCTACGCAGCCGGATACCACACGGCACATACCTTAGTCGCCTCTTACGATACCTCGGTAAGAAATGAGGGTGGTCTATTCTACGCAGCCGGATACCACACGGCACTTACCTTAGTCGCCTCTTACGACACCTCGGTAAGAAATGAGGGTGGTCAATTCTACGCAGCCGGATACCACCCGGAACATACCTTAGTCGCCTCTTACGACACCTCGGTAAGAAAAAAGGGTGGTCTATTCTATGCAGCCGGATACCACACGGCACATACCTTAGTCGCCTCTTACGACACCTCGGTAAGAAAGGAGGGTGGTCTATTCTATGCAGCCGGATACAACACGGCACATACCTTAGTCGCCTCTTACGACAACTCGGTAAAAATGAAGATGGTCTATTCTATTCTGCCGGATACCAAACGGCTAACAGTAAGCAAGTAACAGGTCGTTACTTGCTTATATTCTTTAATGTGTTAAAATGTTGTTCTACCCTCAGTTGTAACTCCGGCTACTACGGGTCCACCTGTGAGATGGACGGCGAGGTGATCGGGGTGGCCGTGGGCGCGTCTTTAGCCGCCGCTCTAGTCATAGCCCTGACTTTGGCCGCACTCTTATCATGGAGGTGAGTTACATCAAATCAAATCAAATCAAAATAATCTTTATTCAAATAAACCATTTCAGGCACTTTTGAATCGTCAAGCATCAATATGATTAATGAAGCTACAACTGGTTCGGAATGTTGCTCTTACCGAGAAGAACCAGCGAGAAACTCGGCGGTCAATCTTTTAAATATTTTCAATTATACATTATTAAACCGCTGTCTTGTATGAAGCTGAAAGCATTTTCAAATCCAGGCTTTCTTATCATCCAAATAATCTTCAAGGGATACGGAGACTTTGAACCCAGTTGTAATAGGTCGAGGAATGTCTTGAAATTTATATTTGTAATCTATCACACGCTTTTCGTTGAAACACATCTTGAGGCAACCTACGTATCTCTAGAGATTTCCTGTGATATTAAAAAAAGTAAAGTAGCGGCCTGTTACAATCCCACTGCTGGGAATAGGCCTCCTCTCTCCGTTTCCGGAGAGAAGGGTTGGAGCTAAGACCTACCATGCTGCTCCAATGCGGATTGGTAGGTTACACATATCAACAGAATTCTCTAGAGATATGCAGGTTTCCTCACGATGTTTTCTTTCACCGAAAAGCGTGTGATAAATTCAATTATCAATTAGACACATGAGTTTTAATAGAAAAACTCATTGGTGCTTGCCGGGGTTCGAACTCGTGTTCCACTCGAAAGAGTCGCACGGTCTCACCGCTGGGCTATCACAGCTCATATGTGTTGATATGTGTTATGTGTGATGTTTTAATTAAATCTGTCTACTCTAAGTGGTCCAAAATTGAGTTAAAAAGAGTTTTGACTCTTTAGTTTTGTTTAACTTACCGTGTATGTATTTAAATGTGGAATCTTGCAAGTTTAATTTGACCCACTTCCCGGTGGCCGATTGAGATGAAATATTACATAATGGTCCAGTCACGATGACAATGCGTGTTTATGATAAGCATTACTTGATGCTGTCGCCAGGATTGGCTCCAGACGAGGGAGTCGTTAACTGTAGGGACACGAAATTTTCTTAAAAGATTTCTCAAAAGCTTTTTTAACTTGACTCGTTATTTAGTCAATACGTAAATAAAAATACAAAGAGAAAAGAACAAAGAAAAAAGAGAAAGAGATCAAAGTATTAAAGTGTTCCATATATTTTCGTTTACGCAGTCGGAAATGGTCTCGGGAGCAGAAGGCCGCCGGCATGGGGTCTCCCGTGTTCAGTTACATGTCCAGCACCATCAAGGCCCCACCGGTGGGACAGCCGCCCTATCAGGTGAGACAACACGCAAACACACAACACGCACACTCAATACATACGTGCACAGAGATAAAAAGAATGAATTAGTAAAATAGATAACCAGAGACTATCTCTCTGGTTATCTATTCTAATTATCTGAGAGAGAGAGAGAGAGAGAGAGAGAGAGAGAGTGAGAGAGGGAGAGAGCCAGTGAACTCTTTGACTGACTTTCGCTCTAGCTCTTCTTCTAGAGCGAAAGTCAGTCAAAGAGCAGCAGAGCTAGAGAGAGGGGAGAGCTGGCAAGAGAGAGCGAGAGAGTCTGTGACGCCAGGGAGAAGGAAGAGCCTTCTCTTCCTTCGAAAGAGCCTACCTAGAGCAAAAAATTGGGATCAAGAGAGCCAAAAACGAGAAACACAAAGACACCCACACACACAGAGAACCAAACCAAACACAGAAAAAACTCATGCACTCATCATAATATGTTATTTCCAGGTGACCTTGGAGGAGAGGATGCGCTGGGCGCAGATAGCTGAAGCCATGGTGCAAGCGAACCATTATGCGGTAAATGTCATATTGAAATAGTTAATTCAGCGAAGTATTTTAGTTAGGGTTTTAAATTAAAAATATAAACATGATTTATAGAGATCAACGACCGTACTCTATTGCGACACACGAAACGAATTTAGTTAGAGCTTTACATTTTTAAAATGATTTATAGAGATCAACTACCGTACTCTATTACGACACAAGTAACCTTGACCTAAAAACTAATAGTACTGGTTCGAAGGAGACAGAACTATAATGCTATTGTTTTCGTCTGCCTTTTGAACAAGGGCAATGCGAGGTCATTCGACCATTACCAACAAAGCCAGATCTCAAATCTACCTTAGTCTTACCATTTATTTTTGTTTTCCTTATATTATTTTTTCCCAAATTTGTTTACTTGCATCTAATTTATTGTAAAATCTGGGAGAGGGCGGGGATTCCGAGATACAGGTTTAAATAAACTTAATTCGGAGATCTCGACAGAAAATTTGTTTGTTACATTTACAATATATTTGCACAATAAACTATTTTATTTTTTATTTTTTTTCAAATTATATTTATTTTCTTCGAAAATACATTTTTATAAAACGATATTGAACTTAAAATTCCCTAACCGCACCGTACGTCACAGGTTAAAATATCATGCTCACTATCTGGATGCGTGGCGATCCACTACAGTGCGGTTTTCTAATAATTTTATTCCGCGTAACAACATTTTATGGAATAATCTCCCTCTGGCAGCGTTCCCCCATCGGTACGACATAAGTACCTTCAAAAAGCGTATTTTCCATCTTTTTAAAGGTGGGCAGCACACTCGCTCTGCGAGAGGTCGTGGGCGGTGATAACGTTGAATTGCATGCTGGTCTGCCATCCTATTTCGTAATTTTCGGTACATTGACACATTCGTTGGGAGTGGACTGGATTTTTAGTTAAAATATGTTTTGTATATACATACATATGTATAAATATATTTCTTAATTCTTTTATTTTCTGTTTTTATTTTCCACAGATGCGTATAGTAAAGTAAGTAAAAGTATATAAGTTTATTAAAGATGCTCGGTAAAATGTTATATATTATAATAGTACATAAGAATATGTTGAATAGTTTTAGTTGCTAAATATTAAGTCGTAAGCACGTCCATTACGTCACAATAGGTTCACCCTGAAAAACCAGCTTTGCAGCTTCGCTGCAATATTCGTGCTGAGGGCGGACCTATATTTCACCATTATTTTATTTCTTTTTTTGTATTCCTTTTTATTTGTATTTTTGGTCAAATAAAAATTATTTTCTTTCTTTGTTTCTTTCTAAAAAAAAAACTTGTGGGCAGCGAATCTTTGATACTAGTATAGTAATTTTTTAAGCACATTTCTCTGTTCCAGCTGATTAATGACTGCTGATTAAGTTAGTTGCATATTAAATACATTTGTTGCCTTTCAGTTAACTTTGAAACCGTGCTTTATAGTAATCTTAGATCTTTTGTAGGTCTGGTACATGTTTAATGATCATAGCTACCCTCCGACCCTGTACAATACAGCAATGAATAAATGTTACTAGTAAATAAGAAATGATTAAATGTAACTAATAAGAATGCTCTGAAAAGAGCAACTGTCGCGTTTCTTGCTGGTTCCTCTCGGTAGGAACAGCTTTCCGAACCAGCAGTAGATTTTTTTTTTAATATGGAGGTGGCCGAAAAACTATTGAAAAAAAAAAAAAAAGTTGAGTAAGTTCGTTTTAAGTACAATAACATAAAAAAAAATACAAATGAACTAACTAAAAAAGGGCACGGACATAAAATCTGTGGTAAGTAATGTCACTATTAAAAAAAAAAAAGATGCATTAGAGTAAGTTCGTTTTAAGTACAATAACATAAAAAAAAATACAAATGAACTAACTAAAAAAGGGCACGGACATAAAATCTGTGGTAAGTAATGTCACTAGAGTTGCACTAGTGCACGAGACTAGTTGCACTAGAATGGCAGTAGAGTTGGCGATTCAAAAGCACTTATTTACAAGTATAAGGAGCATTTTCAATTTGTTTCAGCAGGCGGACCCCGCAGCCACCATGGCGACCAGACCGTCTTCGGCGATGTTCGGAGGATACCCCTCTCTGCCGCCGGTACCTCTACCCAGGTAATATCCAAGCCCCAAACCATTTCCCAACGTTAACTTAATTATTTATAAAGATAAATCATTAAGGTAAACTGTGATAGCCCAGCGGTGAGACCGTGCGACGCCTTCGAGGGAAACACGAGTTCAAACCCGGGCAGGCACCAATGAGTTTTCTATGAAAACTCATGTATCTAATTGATTGCAATCAATCACACGCTTTTCGGTGAAGGAAAACATCGTGAAACCTGCAAATCTCTAGAGAATTCTGGAGATATGTGTAACCTACCAATCCGCATCGGAGCAGCGTGGTAGGTCTTAGCTCCAACCCTTCTCTCCAAAAACGGAGAGAGGAGGCCTATTCCCAGCAGTGGGATTGTAACAGGCCGGTACATTACTTTTTTTACTATAAAGATAAATTATTTATTTCATTTGTCCAAAGTACAGCTAAAAAAAGATATCCAATTTCATCTTGATAAATAACACACACACACGCACACAAATACTCACGACTTTCGTAGACGATACACTTTATTGCAATTCGCCTCAAAACAACTTTTTTTAATTAGGTCACTTTAATACTAAGCGCGCGATATTGTTAATTGAGGGTACTCAAACGCTTAGGTTGGCACGAAACACACACACACACACGTGCGCACACAAACACTCACGAGTTTCGTCGACGATACACTTTATTGCAATTCGCCTCAAATAACTTTTTTTAATTAGGTCACTTCAATACTAAGCGCGCGATATTGTTAATTGAAGGTACTCAAACGCTTAGGTTGGCACGAAACACACACACACACACGTGCACACACAAACACTCACGAGTTTCGTAGACGATACACTTTATTGCAATTCGCCTCAATACAACTTTTTTTAATTAGGTCACTTTAATACTAAGCGCGCGATATTGTTAATTGAAGGTACTCAAACGCTTAGGTTGGCACGAATTATAACTTCTAAATAACTAATATCTAATCGACTGGCCCGTTGGTGCTGTGGGTAGTGACACTGCCTTCAGCTCCGCGGGCCGCGGGTTCGATTCCCGCCGAGGGCCAACATTTTCTATAAACAAATTGTCGGTTCTTCGAGCCTGGGTGTGTATTTGTATTTAAGTATGTATTTAAACTTATATATGTAGTATATCAACCAGTTGTCCGTCACCCATAACACAAGTATTAAGTTACTTTGGGGACGGACGACCGTGTGTGTAAATGTCCCATATATTTATTTATTTATTTATTTAAATGAAATAGTCGTTCGAATGACCATTTTTCTTCCAGAATGGGTCTTCATAGTGCCCACCACGCGGGCACTTTGAACACTGTGACGTCACGGGCTAACATCTCCGGCTCGCATCACAATCTATACGGTAGGATTATCGATATTAAAACAAGTCAATTTGGAAAAGCTTTCAAGCAAAATTTGTCCCTACTGATATCAAATCAAATCAAAATAATCTTTATCCAAATAAACCATTTCAGGCACTTTTGAATCGTCAAGCATCAATATGATTAATGAAGCTACAACTGGTTCGGAATGTTGCTCTTACCGAGAAGAACCAGCGAGAAACTCGGCGGTCAATCTTTTAAATATTTTCAATTATACATTATTAAACCACTGTCTTGTATGAAGCTGAAAGGATTTTCAAATCCAGGCTTTCTTATCATCCAAATAATCTTCAATTTTGTAATATGCTTTACGTATAAGCATATTTTTTACACTTGATTGGAATCTTTCTGTACACTAGTCTAGAATGGATTGAGGAATTTTCTTCTTTGAGGAGTTCCCTAGTCTGGAGCCAAGCATCAGGTCATGCTTATCATAAATATGGATTGTCATCGGGAGTAAACTAGTATGAGACCCCAGGAAGTAAGTGGGTCAAATTTAACTTACAAGATTCCATCTTAACATAAATACACGGCAAATTAAATAATAGGTTTCAACAAGTCATGTTAAAAAAGCCTTGAAACAAAATTTCATGTCCCTACTGATAGCTGTTGAGGAGTTCCCTCGTCTGGAGCCAATCCTGGCAGCATCAGGTCATGCTTACCATAAATATGCATCGTCATCGGTTTTCATATCAGGTATGAAAACGTATAGTCCAATCTACATTTAGCATCATATATATTTTCTATTTACTTCATTGCGGATTATAGCCAAATAATTTTAATTAAAATGAGTCGCGGTTAAATTTTCCTTCATAATCCGGCACGCACTTACCGGACAAGCAATTACAATTTCCATTTTAGCATAATTTACCATGATCCAGGGTACACAAACCACATGGCGACCGAGTCCACCAGCTCAGAAGCTTCCAGTCACGTTCAGGAGCGAGCTGATCTTCTGGTGCCGCGGCCCAAGTCCAGGGCGAGAAGTATGCATGTAAGTATTTTATGTCAATTTTATGGGACATCGTATTATGGCTCTCGAGTAATAAAAGTAGAGTAGCCTGTAACTATCCCACTGCTGGGCATAGGCCTCCTCTCTTCGGTTACCCGCCGTGTGGTATCCGGCTCTTTACACGACTTTATCGCGGCGATAACGTAATCGGGCTAACCCGGTTAAATTAGAGTATAGCCGGTGTCTATATATTAACTAAAAAAAATATTTGAAAAAAATAATTTTAAAAAATTATAAAAAGTGATTTAAAAATTAATCAAAAAGAAATAATTTAAAAAAATTAGCAGTTTCTTGCTGGTTTCGGTAGAAGCAAGCTTCCGAACTAGTTGTAGCTTCTTGAAAAACATTTCACGATTCAAAAGTACTGAAAACAGTCTACTTGAATAAAGAAAATTTGAAAAACCCTATAGTGAAAATTGAATTAGTACTCAAAAGTCGTCCTTATACAAAATGAATCATAGTTTCATTGTAAGTATATCACGCATACTACAATCTACTTTTAGCATCATAGATTCAATCGCGAATTATAAAAAAATAATACACAAATTCAAATCCAAAATATTCTTTATTCAAGTAAATTTGTTAACATGTGAATTGTCAACTCTACTGCTGTTTCGGAAAGCTGTTCCTACCGAGAAGAGTCAGCAAGAAACTCGGCAGTTGCTCTTTTCATAATAAATTCTTATAAATAGTAACAGTTAGTCAATAGTATCTTGTACAGGGTCGAACAGCATTCTTATCATCCCTGTAATTGTAGTATTTTTAGTTATTCTTCAATGTGAGTTATTAATTAAAACTTCTATTCTTGAATACGTGTTTATTTTTTATCACAAATATTCATTATTATATTTTTTTATTGCACGCTTCTATTCTATGGGTTCACAAGATGTAGGAAAGGACAAAGACAATAAAATATTGTACATAGACAAATTGTCATAGATACAACAGTAATCATCAACAGTGTGAAAGGCTTTCTGTATAAGCCTCCTTTTAACAGTTTTTTTAAGTACTGTAATGCCAAAGCTAACATTAATTGCGGTATTTTATTTTATAATCTTTTAAATAAGTAATATCTTATGTATTAGACCTTACAAGCAATATAACAGAACTAACTACTTTGCTATAATCCGCACGGGTTAAGTGAATGCATGCAAAGCCAATGTGTATGAAGCAGGCAAAATCTACGCACCTTATACATGCAGGACCAGCCACCACATGCACCCCAAGGCGCAATTCACCAGCAACAACGCACACAAAAGCAGCACACACACCCACCACCACAATCCCGACGATCGTTTCGCCCCGAAACCGAAGCATCATCAGGAGTATAGGCTTCACGACAAAAATCGTACTGCCAATACGTCGTGAAGCCTATACTCCTGATGATGCTTCGGTTTTATTGCGGTTCTGTTATATTGCTTGTAATATGGAATTCCGCAAAGTAACGCCTGCTTCTATAAATCATTATTAGACCTTCGCAAAATACCGTTGAATTCTATAAATTCCTATAAATATTGTTAGATAAATTAATTCCATTTTCAGAATCAGAACAACATATACTACGATGTGGATTACGAGAACGCGCCTGAACCTATATATGGCAGCAAAGGGATTCCACTTTCTACGTACACAGTCAGCAGAGGACCTCCTTTCTATAGAACATAATATAATGTGTCTTATTTTAGGGTGAAATATATATAACTCAAAACATATACTGGGAATGAGTGTTGCCGAGACGAGCAAATAAAATAAATCCTTATATTTAATATTTAAAAAGATAGCTAATTCGTTTAATTCATATTTAGAAACAATCTTTCAAATATTGATATCGTAATTATATTGAACAATCAGTAAAAATTCTATATAATATTTGAGTTTATTTATGTACTCACTTATCATTTGTAATATAATTTCGTTTCATAATTTAAATAAAGAAATGGTGTATGCTATTTGCCGACGATATCGTGATTGTCGGTGAAAATGCAGCTGAGGTCCAGAGCAGATTTATAAAATGGCAAGAGAAATTGGAGAGGTTTGGTTTAAAGATCAACCTGACCAAAACTGAACACATGCAGTGTGATTTCAGTGGTCCCTCCAATTTTTCTCCAATAACCTTAAATGGTGTTGTTTTGCCAGTCTGCTCCGACTTCCGGTACCTTGGTTCGCTTTTCCAAAAGAACGGTGAAATTGATCGCGATGTGAGGAATAGAATGAATGCAGGATGGATGAAGTGGCGACAGGTCTCAGGCACAATATGTGACCCCCGAATGCCCCTTAAACTAAAGGGAAAAATTTACACATCGGTCATAAGACCTGTCGTAATGTATGGATCAGAATGTTGGGCAATGAAAAAGATGGATGAAAGAAGAGTGCATGCAAATGAGATGAGGATGTTAAGGTGGATGTGTGGTGACAAGACTTGATAAAATAAGAAATGAGTATATAAGGGGAAGTCTGAAAGTTGCGCCCATTATAGAAAAGATGAGAGGTGCAAGATTGGGATGGTATGGACATGTAATGAGGAGGGATGAAAATTATGTGATCAAACGAGTGTTGAGTATGAATGTGGATGGATATGTGACTAGAGGAAGGCCTAAAAAGAGATGGTTGGACTGTGTGAAGTATGACATGCATATAAAAGGAGTAGCGCCAGAGTTGACGAATGATAGAAGAGAATGGAAGAGAAAAACATGTTGTACCGACCCCACTTAGAGTGGGATAAGGGTAGCAGAAAGAAAGAAGAGAATTTAAATAAAGAAATGTAATAATAATTAAGTTTCGTAAAGTCTTCTTCATGATCCAGTTTTTTATTAAATTTTTATTTAAATGTTTTTGAAATTCGAATTATAAACGTATATATTCGTTCCAATTCTTTATTCAAATTGAAATTATAATATGTTTTATTAATAATCAAACATTTAAAAAATTAAATGATAAATTATTGTAAAAACGCTATTTTTTATTATAATATTACTATTATATATCACAATATATAAATATAGTATAATACATTATCTATTTACAATATTTATTAATATAAAATATAAATTCATTATTCCCAAGCGGTTATTAATAATATTAGTTTATAGTTTTTGTTTGAAACAAATGGAAAGATGTAAATACCTATTTTAGATTATTTTTATACGATTTTATATAAAATGGAGTATTTTATCAAACAACTGCAACTGCATTTACAATGTTTTTATATAATGTTGAATTTTGTATATTTAGGATGGCATATAGGATATTTATTGAATTTTGGAAATAAATTTTTTGGTACGAATTAATTTGTGTTTATTTTCCTTCCATTGATATAAAGATTTATTGTACGAACTAGCATATTTCATGATTTTCATTTTATCATTAATCATTTTTTCATTAATGGAAATGCTAACAGCGTTTATATGAAACAACTTTCCTGTGATGTTCGTAACCTCTTTGTAAATGATTAACCGGTTTTTTTTTTTTTTTCGAACTGACTGTATGCTGTTAGCCCTAATGGCTTTTACAGGGTCACCGGGCGGGACGGGCGAGCGCAGAAGCATCGCCGAGGTTGCGAAATGCAGGGAGTAGAGCGCAGAAGCTCTACTTAAGTCGGGGAACGTCGTCCTAAGGGTGCCTCCTGTGAGGCCGGACCACAGCTTAGGGCGACGTGTAGTGGAGGGCTGATGATTAACCGGTGTCACGGAAAAATAATTTGGGGAATTGTAGAAGATATTTCCAATCGGCGCTTTAAATGTTTAACTTTATAGTGCAACTTTTAGAAGGGAAATCTTATGGACGTCAATATACAGGTGACTTTACATTTTACTTCGATAGTCAATTTAATGCTATAATTCGTAGGACGGCGGAAGAGTAGACCGCTTATGTGGCGTAGGAGAGGAAGTATCTTTTTACCGCGCAGCGAAAATGTAATGCAGGTGAATGATGCGCTTTCGTGAATGTACAATAATTGTAAGAGTTTTGCAGTTTTAAATTATTAATTTAATATAAATTGTCACGTTAATGTACGATAGCGCATTGAATGAATACTGCATTTTACCACATAAAAGTTAGCACAATACTGATAATTAAAGCAATTTATTCCCTAACCATGAAAAAATATCAAAAATGCACAACGTTAATATTCAAGTTTTCACTTCTGACGGCACTTCCGGAGTGCAACGCATTCATTTTTTTTTTGTGCTGGTGTTATGATCTTTCGTTGATTCATATATTTTTAGAAACTCACTCGAAGGTGCATTTTAGTTATTTTAGTAAATAAGGAATAGTTAAAAACCGGCTGAGTAGAAAGACCAACCTCATTTCTTACCGAGGTGTCGTAAAAGGCGACTAAGGTGACTTTACCCACAGTGTGGTATCCGGTAGAGTAGCATAGACCACCCTCTTTCTTACCGAGGGTAATAGGGGGAGGGTATTATATGAGGGGATAGGGGATAGTTATCTGGTTTTTAGTTTAATCTTGATATATAACGTGGTGAATAATATAAATTTAGTTGAACTCAGTGGTGCTTTCTTAGGGTTAAGTTTAACAAACCCTTAGTTGCATACGTCTTAAAACTAATATAAATTATGACAACGAAATTTTTCCTTTAATTTTATTCAAGAAATAAGAAAAGATTCAAAAGCCAAATGAATTTTTTTTCGTCTTATTAATTCCGTGCACACAATGACAAGGCCACAATCTTAAGGCGCCTCTCTTCTCCTCGCCTCTCCAGACCTCTCCTTAACTATCCTCACGTCTCAAAGTTACAACTTCCGCTTTCTTTCTTTTGCTTCCTTTACTAAATATAATTAGTTCTTAGACGAATCTCACTATTGGTGACGAAGGTAAGGTTATTCACATAGCACCAAGGGGGTGAAGCTCTAAGAAGTGTTTTTCATATCGCCACGAGCGCTATCTATGAGTACGCAGCAAAATCTCACTACTGGTGGCGAGGTAATGTTATATATGAGTTTTTTTTTCGAACTGACTGTATGCTGTTAGCCCTAACAGCTTTTACAGCGTCAACGGGCGGGACGGGCGAGCGCAGAAGCATCGTCGAGGTTACGAAATGCAGAGAGTAGAGCGCAGAAGCTCTACTAGCGTCGGGGAGAGTCGTCCTAAGGGTGCCTTCTGTAAGGCCGGACCACGGCTTAGGGCGACGCGTAGTGGAGGGTTGATGGTATGACTTAGATTAGTCAATGCGGCGTCGAAAGGGTGGTGAGAAGCTACGACCGACCGACGTCAGAAAACTGGGAACCTCGTCTTCGCCGGCGAAGACGCTGTGTGTGTATTACGTGTTTCTGTTTGCGATCGTTATTTGATCGTCAGGGTCATATAGGACGCTTTTTGGACGCCTATATTTTCGGTGGTCAGAGATATATGAGTTTGACGACGGGAGCTACTACTCCCAGACTCCTCCACCGAACAAGACATCCCTTAGCTCACCTAAGTGTCAAGTCACCTAAGTGACCTGTGCCCACAGGCCCGAACACAGTCCAGGCCACAAGCATGAGAGGATCAGTCCGGAAAGAGGTCCGCCTCGAGGCCCGTACCCCACCACCCCTAGGGGTAGCGAGATGACCCTGGTGCTGCGGAAATGTTATACACATACCACCAAGGAGGTGAATTACTAAGAAGTATTTTTCATATCGCCACGAGCGCCATCTCCGAGTACTCAACAAAAATAAGGCTATTTATCAAAGTGCTTAATAGATGTCGCAGTTTCTACAATATTATTAGAAAACAAAGGTTAATTACGCTGTCACATGTAAAGTCACTTGGTTTGAGACGCTGCTCTGCATCCCAATGTGTATCTTTTTCAAGCCTATTCAAAGAAACTTCTTATTCTAAAGCAGTAAGAGATGTTAAATCCATATTAGACTTATCTACACAAAAATTTTAAGTGTACGAACTATGCTTATACGTAAGGCATATTATACAATTGAAGATTATTTGGATGATAAGAAAGCCTGAATTTGAAAATCCTTTCAGCTTCATACAAGACAGTGGTTTAATAATGTATAATTGAAAATATTTAAAAGATTGACCGCCGAGTTTCTTGCTGGTTCTTCTCGGTAAGAGCAACATTCCGAGCCAGTTGTTGCTTAATTAAATCTAATTGATCCTTGACGGTTCAAAAGTGCCTGTAAAAAGGTTACTTGAATAAAGATTAATTTGATATGATTTGGTTTAAAGCATTTGTATTTCGCGCACCTACGCATGTTTTAAAAGTATGGGTAACGAAAAATAAAATTAAAAAAGTTCAACATAAATATTTATTAACTACAATTAATTTCAATAAATTATAAATGCATTGTTTATTTTACTAATATATGTTATTAAATATAAACATCAGTCCGTAAACGTAAAATCAGTCGTTGGAAGAATTTTTACCTTAAAAATTGCCAGCTATAAAATCTTCCATATAAATAATTCTTTTCAAATCAATGCTATTTTGATTTTTTGCATGATATAGCGAAATGTTTCTTTGTCAAAGTAACACGAACCTGCGAATGATCAGTTAAACATAGCAGTTGTTAAGTACGTTGTAGCTGAAACGGTAACCGGATTCGTTAACGTCGGTTGTAACCAGGTTGTCGCTGTGGAAATACACGTAGAGAGGTCCAGGGGGTGTTGCTGTGAAAGAGAACAAGAGTTATGACAATTTGCTTTGGATGAGCTTGTAGAAACCTTAAATTCACGGGCATAATAAAAATATATATAAAGTAGCGACCAATGAAGCTACAACTGGTTCGGAATGTTGTCTACATGCAGCATTTGTTAAAACATATGTACAAACTTCCACCACAGCTACCACAATACACAAGCACTACACACGTTCACTGTAACAAACGGCTGAAGCGATTAAATTTTCAGACAATCTTTAGGTTGACCGAGCAGATGTGTATGTTTAGTTTGCTAGCCATCGGAACATTTTTGAACGGTTTTGTATCGAGAGGAATTCGATACCACACAAGCCACAGCAACGCGGGGCCGGATTGCCATTAATTTGGATAGAATTACGCGTTAGTTCGCGGAGATCCAAATTAATCATAATACAATGTTCAATGTCCAATTGATATCAGCAAATAATTTATAGAATTAGGATATCCATAATACAAAAGTAATAATAAAATTATTTTGCTATAATCCGCGATACAGTAGAAAATATATATAGTGCTAAATGCAGTAGAAAATATATATAGTGCTAAATCCAGTAGAAAATATATATAGTGCTAAATGTATAGTGGACTATCCGTTTTTTCATACCCGTTACATGCAGGATTCGTAAAAACACATGCACAAACCTCCACAACAATACACAAGCACTACACACGTTCACTATCACAAACTCAACAATCGTTTCGCCCCGCAACCGAAGCATCGTCAGGAGATGTCCAGTTTGTTTGCATTTTTCAGGTTTGAAAACGAATAGTCTACTCTACATTTACCATTATATATATTTCCTATTTACTTTATCGCGTATTATAGCAAAATAATTTTACTAATACTTTTGTATTTGGCTAAGTATATTTCAGCCGCCTGCCTGACGTCAACCCTCTTTGGAAATAATTTCAACCTACTTTATCCGGTAGTTGATTGATATTTAAAATTTATCACACGCTTTTCCGTGAAGGAAAAAAAAAGCAAAGTAGCGGCCTGTTATAATCCCACTGCTGGGAATAGGCCTCCTCTCTCCGTTTCTGGAGAGAAGGCTTGGAGCTAAGACCTACCACGCTGCTCCAATGCGGATTGGTAGGTTACACATATCTCCAGAATTCTCTAGAGATATGCAGGTTTCCTCACGCTGTTTTCTTTCACTGAAAAGCGTGTGATAAATTGTAATTATCAATTAGAAACATGAGTTTATTAGAAAAACTCATTGGTACCTGCCCGGGTTTGAACTCGTGTTCCCGCGACAGTGTCGCACGGTCTCACCGCTGGGCTATCACAGCTGTAGGAAAATATCGTAAGCAAACCTGCATATCTCTAGAGAATTCTCGGGATATGTGTAACCTACCAATCCGCATTGGGGCAGTGTGGTAAGTCTTAGCTCCAACTCTACTTAACAGCGGAATAGTATGTATAGAGGACGTTTTCTCGCAACAATTTTAGAGCAAATATTACTTACAAGCGATAATCTGGTTCGCCGCACTAGTACCGCAGAACTTCGATCCTCTCAATCCATCAGCTGTTTGCGCCTCGGGGATGAACAGATAATCTTCTGACTGCGCGCTGCCTTGGGTCACTGGGTTCATATGGCAGTCGGTGTCGACGAAGAGGTTGCTGTCGTCTTGATGGGCGATGTTGAAGCTTGCGGCTGTTAACCTTGGAAAGGAGAGTGCCAGAATTTCATACATCTCTGGGTCCAGACATTACAGTATTAATTTTTGTGTTGTAAGATAGAAAAATATTTGTTATCTTAGGATCAATTATTGTTTTATTTAATTTCTATGGGAGAACTTTAAAATAAGAGTTACAGTTTGAGGTTATGGACAACTACAAGTACATGCTAAATACCATAAGAACATAATAAAAACGATAGGATTTGTGACAAAAATATAACAATAAGCTATCATCATTGAAGTAACAGTTGATCATTCATTTTTTTGTCGTCAGAAAATCGAACATTTCGAGAAAACACATTCATACTCGTAAGCGCAACGTATATTTTAGTTATTAGTCTATGGCAACATGTACTAGAAGATGAATAATATTTGACATATATTGCAATATTTTTTTATTTGATCTCACAGAGGTTAAGATCGTAAGCCATAAAGCCACTAAACAAATATTTTATTCTAAACACCATTTTAATATCTGGAAAGTATTTATTGATAATAAAATGAAGCATATATATTATTTTACATAAATATTTAAAATTATTATGTTTACAAAAAACGTATTTAAGGAATCTTTGTATTATTTTTGGTCTATTTATACTAAAAACACTGGAATCTAGCGCTGTTTACGCAATTAAAAAAGTAACAAGGTGGCAATGATACGTTCCGTTAAAGTTATTAACTACTTCAACACCATTATAAATATCATTATTAAATAATTTATCTAACATATTCCCATTGAAAGTTTATAATATTAATAGTGATATTTAAACAGAAAAAAGCTTAATTTTTTTTTTGATGTATGGGGGTTTCTGTAACAATTAGGCCCAATTCTGGCACCCTTCCTTAAAATTTAGTTTAAAATCATACACAATAACGATTGGCGAAGATGATATTACTTAATTATAAACTGTGCTGCATATACCAGTTCCACTTCCAGTTACAATTTAACCATAACCGTAAAATAATGGTAGTTATCATATTATGACTCTAACAAAATAATTTAAGTATTAATTTTTTACACAAACAATTGCTTTTGAATCGTCAACATCTATTGCACACATTCTTATCATCTAAGTAATCCTCAACAGTATAGTAGACGATCTGAATCAGCCTCGTTTTAACAGAGTTTTTAAACTGCTTTAATGGCAAAACTATTTTATTATAGAATCTTATACCCAAACCCACACATAAATAAAACAAATTTACTTTTGCAAGGCGCAAAGCAGGAACCGCAAGCTTATGTCAGTTCCTACTTCGTCTATTATATACATCATCTATCGTTTAATAACTATTGTTTAATATATATCTTTATATTTTTATGTACAAAAATTATATAAAATATCCCTTTTTCCTTAAACAACTTCTCTCGCAAGGAATCACGCGAACTTAAATTGTAGATGCCACGTATGGCTCTCTTTTTTCTTAAATAAATAAATAAATATTATTGATTGATTGCGCAATTTAAAGAATGTTATACCTAAACCAAGGTTTATTACATAATTCCTAACAATCTCATAATATATACGGTTGTGGGGTCTGATTCAAATAGAACAGATAAGAACTCACTTGATACCACAAACGTCAGGGCTCCGTTTGAAGCAAGTTGCATACGCCATGTTGGCGATATAGGGTCCAGATCCCCTGTTGTAGTTAAAGGACTCGAAGAATCCAGCCCTGTCCGGGTAGTACTGGAGGCAGCCTGGAGGTGCTGGGGAAGGTAAAACCAATTCAAATTCAAATTCAAAATATTCCTTATTCAAGTAAACTTGTAAACAAGTGCTTTTGAATCGTCAACTTTACTACTGGTTCGGAAAGCTCTTTCTACCGAGAAGAACCAGCAAGAAACTCGGCGGTTGATCTTTTTAAAATATAAATCTTAAAACTAGTTACATTTATTCATTACTGTCTTGTACAGGGTAGAATTGCACCTATATCCACACATCCCTATCATCTAAGTAATCTTCAACAGTATATTAGGCTTTCTGTATCAGCCTCTTTTTAACAGTGTTTTTAAACTGCTGTAATGGCATGGCCAAAATTGATTTCGGAATTTTATTATAAAATCTTATACCCAAACCCACAAACGATTTACGTACTTTTGCTAGGCGCAAAGCAGGAGTCGCAAGCTTATGTCGGTTCCTACTTTGTCTACTATATACATCACCTATCGTTTTATAATTCTTTTTATTTTTATGTACAAAAATTACATTGTTTAAAATATACTGTGAAGCAAAGAATACCTATTTCCTTAAACTTTTCTCGCAGGGAATCACGCGGATTTAAATTTTAAATTAATGAAATTAAATTGATATATTAGTCATGGATAATGTCTCCGCAACTCAGATAACTGGAGGTGATGTACAAGATAAATCTAATTTATGTTGGCGCGAACGATATTGCGGATAAATTTCGTAAACTCTTTATCATTCTCCTGCCCTTTTTCCACTCTAAGTTGGGAGTGGTCAGAGGACAGGAATAAGCATCATAGAGGCAAATATGACAGGTTTAAGTCGATAAGTCGCCCAAAGTATCAAAGGCTCTAATAGTCTACTTAGGATAATTCGAAGATTGGACTGTAAGGGGTCTTGATTGCCTGGAGATGTGAATATACGTTAAGCTAAGATAGCCCAGCGGTGAGACTGTGCGACTCTCAAGAGACGAACATGGGTTCAACCCGGGCAAGCACCATTGAGTTTTTCTATTAAAACTCATGTGTAATTGATATTTGCAATTTATCACATGCTTTTCGGTGAAGGAAAACATCGTGAGGAAACCTGCATATCTCTAGAGAATTCTTGGGGTATGTGTAACCTACCAATTCGCATTGGAGCAACGTGGTAGGTCTTAGATCCAATCCTTGTCTCCAAGAAATGGAGGCAGGAGGAGACCTATTCCCAGCTGTGGGATATAATGAGGCCGTTACTTTACTTTTTTCTGTAGACGATAGAATTACGATGGTTGTATGTTGTTACGGTTTTGGAGACAAAATAACGGTTGCTGACCGGTTCTTACCATATAAAATAGCACTACCCGCAATATTATCAGTACTGCAGTCACCAACTCACATGTTAAGTTTGTCGATTATTTAATGCCTATCAACATTCTCCTGCCCTTATTCCACTCTTAAGTGAGAGATGCCCAGCGGTAAGACCAAGCAACTTTTTCGAGGGAGATCATGGGTTCATCCCTAGGCAGGGATACCAACGAGTTAGAAACTTTTTTATCTAATTGATATTAGCAATTTTATCACGCCCTTTTTCGGTGAAGGAAAACATCGTGAGAAAAACTGCACAGCTTTGATATCATAGCGTAGTGGGTTTCAGCTGCAACTCTTCTCTCCAAAAAAAAAGAGAGACGAGGCCCAGCGATATTACTCGTAAGAGGTTGTTTCTTTACTTTCATTTTAGAAAAATAACGGGCTGTTATTATCCCATTGCTGGGCTAAGTCCTCCCTCTCCGTTTTTGGAGAGAAGGATTGGAGACCCACCACGCTGCTCCAATGTAGATTGGTAGCTACACATATTCCCAGAATTCTCTAGAGATATCCAGGATTCCTCACGATGTTTTCCTTCACCGAAAAACGTGTGATAAATTGCAAATATCAATTACACATGAGTTTTAATTGAAAAACTCATTGGTGCCTCCCGGGTTTGAACCCATGTTCGTCTCTTGAGAGTCGCACGGTCTCACCACTGGGCTATCATAGCATAACGTATATACACATCTCCAGATAATCAAGACCCCTTACAGTCCAATCTTTGAATTGTCCTAAGTTGACTATTAGAGCTTTTGATACTTTGGGCGACTTGTCGACTCCAAAATTCCGGCAGGCACCTAAAATTTTACTAATTTGTCAACTTACCAATTAAATATTCGTCTCTATCAGCGGTGGACATAAACGGTGTTGAAGGCAGGGATGCTGTAATAGCGTCCAAGATTCCATCTCGATATTTGCTGAAAACACGTTCGTTATTAAACGTAAGTGAGAGTCAGCTATCACTTATAAACATTTTGCTATCTTCCTAATTATATCTGATAAGGGTGTAGTCCTAATTTACTAATTAACTTTCTTTATTATTCAAGAAACAAATATTTTTATATTTGTTATTACGAATCCTGCATGTATCGGGTATGAAAACGGATAGTCCACTATACATTTAACACTATATATATTTTCTATTTACTGTATCGCGGATTATAGCAAAATAATTTTATTATTACTTTTGTATTATGGATCTCCGTATAGTAACGCCTAATTCTATAATTATCAGACCACCTTAAATGTTAAGCCTTTGAAAAAGCAATTCTTGTCATTATCACACGCTTAGTAAGTTACTATCCCACTGCTGGGCATAGGACTCCCCTCTCCGTTTTTGGAGAGAAGGATTTGAGCTAAGACTTACCACGCTGCTCCAATGCGGATTGGTAGGTTACACACATCTCCAGAATTCTCTAAAGATATGCAGGTTACTCGATGTTTTCCTTCACGGAAAAGCGTGTGATACTGCAATTATCAATTAGATACATAAGTTTTAATAGAAAAACTGACTGATGTTTGTCCGGTGTTTCAACACGTGACTCCCTCGAAAGAGTCGCGCGGTCTCACCACTGGGCTATCACAGCTTCTATTAGTATGAAAGTGACCAAATTGTAAAAAAGCGTAGCGCAAATCAAATAGCTCCCTAGTCATTTGAGTGAAATAAAAATGTTTCTCTTCGGCTAGAAGTTCTGTTAGTGAAATTACCCTAAAGTGTTGAAACACTCAAGTTGTGTAACTTTGATCTTCCACGTGGCCTGTGGCAGTTGAGGCTGGGAGATACGATCAGCTAACTTGACGTCCAAACGGACGGACCGACTGTTCGTTGTTGCATTCACTCTGACGTACACTGCAATATAAGAACTCAAATTAAATCAAATTTAAATAATCTTTATTCAAATAAACCATCTCAGGCACTTTTAAATCGTCAAGTATCAATATGATTAATGAAGTTACAACTGGTTCGGAATGGCGCTCTTACCGAATCTTTTAAATATTTTCTATTTTATATTATTTAACCGCAGTCTTGTTTGAGGCTGAAAGGATTTTCAAATCCAGGCTTTTTATTATTCAAATAATCTTCAATTTTGTGATATGCTTTACGTATAAGCATATTTCTTATACTTAGTTTAAATACTAGACCAGTCTGGTCTAGTATGGATTGCGGAATTTTATTGTATAAGCGAATACCGAGACCAACGAATGAGTTGCTAAAGGTAACATATACACATATACACATAGACTGATTGACAGAAACACACTCAAATAATCTATACTCATTATAAAACAAAGTCCCAAAAAGCTATCTGTCTGTATGTGTTCGATTTTCTCAAAATCTACTGAATCGATTTTTGTACGGTTTTTACTAAAATGTAGTGCAATTATATAAATTGGTTTAACGTTAATTGTGTTGAAGAGATCGCGCAGTTGCAAAAAAAACTCTTCTGCCTAGACCTTTAGTCGCATGCGCCGCGTAAACCAACATATACACTAAAGTAATGTACTAGAGAATTGTAGATATACAAAAATACTACAAAAAAGTCCACGACAGTATATCTCTAATTCGTATGATTAACTCACAATAACTACTTTTATATTCAAAATTCAATTAAATACACTGATTTCTACGCTAGTGAAGCTAGAAGCGAAGCTAGTAGTATAATAAAAAATACTAGTATATAATACGTACTGTGTTGCCCGCTGTTATCTCCGCAGAGAGATGGCAAGAAGTCCGAACTGGCGAGGTTGGTCACTTGGAAGATGTCATTCTTGCAGATGTACCCTGGACGCTGGGTGACATTATCTACGGCATCGATCTAGATTTGATTTTGGCAGATTTAAATAATAGAATACCAAAAGTAATGACAATATTATTTTATGATTCGCGATAAAAAAAACATCACATCAAATGTAAGAACTGATTCTCTGGATTCTGAATCTGGGAACTTTTTTAGCTGATTTGCGCCTTGCAAAAGTACGTAAGTCGTTTGTGGGTTTGGTTATAAGATTCTATAATAAAATTCAGCAATCTAATTTAATTTTACCATTACATGAGTTTAAAAATACTATTAAAAAAGGCTAATACAAAATACTATTGAGGATTACTTAGACGATAAGAATGCGTGGATATAGCTACTCTTCGACCCTGTACGAAACATTAATAACTATATGTACTAGTAGTAAGAATTATTCTTGAAAAAGAGCAACCGCCGAGTTTCTTGCTGGCTCTTCTCGGTAGGAACAGCCTTCCGAGCCAGCAGTAGAGATGACGATTTAAAAGCATTTGTTTACAAGTTTACTCGAATCTTTGTATTTGAAATTTGAATTTGACAGTTTTTAAGTAAAATAAAGGCGGCGATCTGTTGTTCCAACATTAAGTAACCGAACGTTGCAGCAGTAATTTAAAATAAGTCTTATACTAGGGACAAAAAATCTTGCAATAGGAAGTTTCTTTAAGATTTTAGGTTACACAAAGGCGGCGGGATATTGTTCCAGCATTTGGTAGCCACACGTTACAGCAGTAATTTGAAAAAGTCTTACAGTAAGAAGTTTTTTAAGACTTAAGATTACACAAAGGCAACGGACTATTGTTCCAGCATTTAGTAGCTGCTCGTTACAGCAGTTTATTTATTTATTTATTTATTTATTTATTTTATAGGTCCGCCAACAGAGTATACAGTAATTGTCAAACTTAATTATTATTACATACATATGCAAGGTCTAATGCTACCCTAATTAAAGGTGGACACAACATGCTTAAAAAAATACAGTACAATTGGAATATTAAATTATGTCAAACATATTAAAGCATCAAAATGTCAAAAAACAAAAATATACTAAGTTCTCATTACAAAAAAAAAATCAAAATGTCAAGATAGCAAATAAAAAATAAAATAGCAAATAACAATAATAACTAGACTAATAATAATAATAAATATAATAAGTTTAAAAAAAAATTACTTTAAAGGTAGTCAACCATTTACAAGAATTTTTCTTATAGAGTATTTAAAGCGGCCAATTGAGTCATGTGCAATATCAATTACACCAGATATCTTTGTAAGATTATTGTATTCTTCTAGAAGTCGTGGTATTGGCGCATTTCTACCTAGATTGGTTCTGTGCTTACCTACTTTAAACAGAGGACGCGGTACTCTACAAGGAACATTTATACCAATTTTACTAACAATTGTTTCGCAGTCAATTTTATTATAAAGTACTTTGTAGAGAAATGTCATATCTAAAAGGATTCTTCTATTCTCGAGTGAAAGCATTTTCAAATGGTTTAATCTCTCCGGGTATGTATATGTTTTAGGGAGTTTCATTCTAAATGCCAGATAACGCGAAATTTTTTTTTGCACACGTTCGATCCTACATTTATATACTTTGTACGTCGGAGACCAGACTGGTGAACAGTATTCTAATTAAAATGTCTAAAATGTCTTACAGTAGTAGGCGGCGCTAGGTTGAATGTCTCGAATTCAATCTTCATCTGGCATACGTTGTTGTTGTTTATCTCGATATTGTAGGAACACTCAAGTCCTGAAGATTCCTTGTTGAGTGGAGGGTTGATGAACACAGCCACCTTAGTGTTCGTCCTTACGGCGCACGCGTTCACTGCAATGGTAAATTTAGAAGAAGAAGAAGAAGAATACTCTTTATTGTACACACAGAACAAAAATTACAGATATTAACACACAAAGACAGGTACAATAAGGCGGCCTTATCGCTAACCAGCGATTTCTTCCAGGCAACCTTATTCGTTATGGAGCTGTTGATAAGAAAGTAATAAATTATAAATTTAATGGTAAGTTGGTTTCTACAAGCACTTTTGAACGGTAAAATTACAATGAAGCTATGACTAGTTCGGAAAGGTGCTTTTACTGAGAAGGACCAGCAAGAAACTCGGCGGTCACTCTTTTCAAAGATAAATATATTTCATTCATCTTATACTTATAAAACAAAGTCCCAAAAAGCTGTCTGTCTATATGTAATCGATTTTTATAATTTATAGAATTAGGCGTTACTTTGCGGAGATCCATAATACAAAAGTAATAATAAAATTATTTTGCTATAATCCGCGATACAATGTATCGCGGATTATAGCAAAATAATTTTATTATTACTTTTGTAATCGATTTTATCAAAATCTACTAAACGGATTTTTGTACGGTTTTTACCAAAAAATAGTGCAATACTTCCGGATGATTTAGGTAAATAGTATATATCGGTATTATGTAAATTGTGTTGAAGAGATTTTTATTTATTTTATTTTCTCTCTTTATTTTCAACACCACTTATTGCTAATACAAAAAACAGTATAGAAAAAAAACAAATACAAAACATTAAAAAAAACCATTAACATAAAATATATTAGTCAATAGATATACAAATGTATACATTATATATCTATTAACGAATAAAACTAACTACATAAAATATAACTAAGTAAAAAAAATTAATAAGTACATGAGTGTGGTGTTAAAAAAAGGGATGCCACTCAGATACGCTGAGGCTCCAGACCTCCCTCACAAGAGACCTGCCAATCAACTGGCGAGGCCAACTGCGCGAGACGGCCGAAGCCACAACTCTGATTTTCAGTAACAGGAGGACTTTGCGAGGAATCAGCATAGGCAGTGTATGTTAAATACTGATGACACTTATTCACACTCAAAGAGTGTGAATATATTAGTCATCAAAGTCATAAGTGTCATAAAAAAAAAGTACATAAAAATATAATAGAAATACATAATAAAAGTGAAACTAAAGTTGTGTGTAGTAATGAGAATTATGTATTCGTAAATTTACTGTTAACAAGATATGTGTGTGATTACTATGATTTATAAAAGATTGTAATATCCGATCTACATCATGGATGGGCGAATGGGCTTAATGTTAAAAAAAAAATATTAAGAAAAGTTAAACAAAAATAAAAAGGTTTCTTATATTTGTTTTTGACGGTTAAAAAGGAATGATTTATATTTTAGTTTAAATGTGCTTGTAGCCTTCACATCCCTCAGAGGCGGTGGGAGATTATTCCAACATTTCGAAGAGGCATATTTAAAACTTCCCCTAAAGGCTGCGGATCTGTGACGAAGCATTTTAATAAGATATGCGGAAGCTCTTGTGCAGTGAATAGTGTTGCAGTCACTTGCCCAACGAAGCTTGTGATAGAGATATAGAGGAAGTTTAAATTTTATGACCCCGAACAACATTGTGGCGAAATGCAATTGTCGACGGAAATCCATTTTCATAATACCAGCATTGTTTAAAAATGGCGTGACATGCGTGTGGGGTGGAATGTCAAAACAGTATCGAGCACAAGCATTTTGAACTTTTTGAATTAAATTCTTAGTACGCGCAAGAAGTCGCGGACCGATAACAACATCTGCAAAATTTAGTTTAGACAAAACTAGAGATTCACACAGACCGATTCGAATTTTTGTTTTAATAAATGGCCTTATACGATATAATACCTCTAGGCGGTAAAAACAACTTCGTACAGTGTTAAGCACGTGGTTTTCAAATCTAAGAAGTTCATCTATTACTACACCAAGATAACGAGCTTCGATTACACGTTCAATGTTTTCACCTAACAATTTAACAGATGGCTTCTTATTTGATATTTTTTGTATTTGGTTTCTCGTGCCTAATATTAAATATTTTGTTTTAGTAGGGCTTAAGACCAAGCAATGGGAATCTGACCATGAAGCAATAGCATTAAGGTCACTATCAGCTCAGTAGAACAGATCACCTTCAATTCTTACCGAGGTATCTTAAAAGGCGACTAAGATAAGTTGACCCGCCGTGTGGTATCAGGCTTAGAATAGACCACCCTCATTCTTACTTATATATCGTAAAATAGTTAACGTTACGAATAAATTTTTACGAATCATGCATGTATCGGGTATGAAAAAACCGATAGTACACTATACCTATACATATACCTATATATAGGTATACCTCCGACTAAAATTTGTCGGAGCCGGAGTCTAAATCGGAGGTGTGAATATAATCGGAGGTTCCGATCTTTCGGAACCAAAGTCGGAGCTCCGTAACATCCCTAGTTAATATAATTAGACTGTATTAGTACGCAAAATTGAGTACAAAATTGGGTACACTGGATATTAACTCAGTGATTGAATAATTTTTCAAATTCCCGAAATAAAAACGGTTCCGAATCATCATTCATCATCATTCTCCTGCCCTTATCGCACTCCAAGTGGGGTCGGGACAACATACTACAACTTACCTTAGTCGCCTTTTACGACACCTCGGAAAGAAATGAGGGTGGTCTATTCTAAGTAGCCGGATACCACATGGCATTTACCTTAGTCGCCGCTTACGACACCTCGGTAAGAAAGGAGGGTGGTCTATTCTATTCTACCGGATACCACACGGCTACCTCAATTGTTCCGAATATAATCAATATTGGTTTTGCAGATTTAAAACAGACAGACCGACTTTCTCATTTAAAATATTATTATTGATACTATGTTAATAGTGAGAATGCCGTGTGGTATCCGGCAGAATAGAATAGACTCTTACGACACCTCGGTATAAAGGAGGGTCCTTTATACCGAGGTGTCGTAAGAGGCGACTAAAGTAAGTGCCGTGTGGTATCCGGCTGCGTAGAATAGATCACCCTCATTTCTTACCGAGGTGTCGTAAAAGGCGAGTAAGGTAAGTTGACGTCAGGCAGGCAGCCGGTCGTAAA
The DNA here is from genome assembly GCA_947086505.1 of Morpho deidamia. NCBI lineage: Eukaryota > Metazoa > Arthropoda > Insecta > Lepidoptera > Nymphalidae > Morpho > Morpho deidamia. The sequence goes on from CAMTZC010000016.1 coordinate 12,869,857, forward strand.
AAAGGTAGCCAAATCATGTGATAACATGTTTGTAACATGTTGTGCCGACCCCACCTAGAGTGGGATAAGGGCAGGAGAATGATGATGACTATGTTAATAAGATTTTCAGACTTACGAGAGCAGCATGTGGCGAAGACCCCGCAGAATCCTATCGCCTTCCCGCCCTGGGTGTTGCACTGGTTCCTGGATAAACACACGCCTCCCGTGGAGCGGTCTGCCCCCAGGCATTGCTCACCATTGCCCACGGTGAATATATTGGCCGGGACGTTTTGACGTGGCGCTGGAAAGAACATAAAATTGAAATCCTATGTATAATAATAATAATATGTAATTAAATAAATGAGAGACAGATATATCCACGCATTTTTATCGTCTATATCAAATCAAATGATAATAATCTTTATTCAAATAAGCCATTTCTGGCACTCTTAAATCGTCAAGCATCATGATTAATGAAGCTACAACTGGTTCGGTATGTTGCTCTTACCGAGAAGAACCAGTAAGAAACTCGGAATATTTTCAATCATACATTATTAAACCGCTGTCTTGTATGAAGCTGAAAAGATTTTCAAATCCAGTTATTTTTATCATCCAAATAATCTTCACGTATAAGCATATTTTTTATTACACTTACTTTGAATCTTTCTGTAGACTGGTTTAGCGAGACCAACAAATGAGTTGCGAACTCTGCTGAGTGGCGACGCAGGGATCACAAGCTTTTTCTAACCTCTCTTGTGTCTATTTACATCAAATTTTGTTTTATACATATCGATATTTTTCCGTACAAATAAACAAATAAATATATGGGACACTTATACACACGGTCGTCCGTCCCCAAAGTAAGTAACTCGATACTTGTGTTATGGGTCAATAAGTAGTACATTTTTACAAATATACACCCAGGCTCGAAGAACCAACAAATTGTATATAGAAATTGTTGGCCCTCGGCGAGAATCGAACCCGCGACCCACGGAGCTGAAGGTAGGGTAACTATCAACTATCCCAACGGGACAGTCAAATATATGTATGTCCTTCATAGTCTTCGTAACGGCCGAAGCGGTTATATTAAAATTTTCAGATAATCTTTAGGTTTACCGAGCAGATGTCTATGTTTAATTTGCTGGCCATCGGAGCATTTTTGAACAGTTTTGTAACGAGAGGAAATCGATACCACACGAGCCACAGCAACGCGGGGCCGGATCGCCATTAATTTATAGAATTACGCGTTAGTTCGCGGAGATCCAAATTAATGATACAAAAGTAATAATAAAATTATTTTCCTATAAGCCAAAGAAGAACAAAATCACATCTCCCATATATAAGCATAGGAAATGTGACTTTAAATAATTTATAGAATTAGGCGTTACTTTGCGGAGATCCATAATACAAAAGTAATAATAAAATTATTTTGCTATAATCCGCGATACAGTAAATAGAAAATATATATAGTGCTAAATGTATAGTGGACTATCCGTTTTTTCATACCCGATACATGCAGGATTCGTAAAAACATGCACAAACCTCCACCACTGCCACCACACTACACAAGCACTACACACGTTCACTATCACAAACGCAACAATCGTTTCGCCCCGCAACCGAAGCATCATCAGGAGATAGACTCCACGATAAAATCGCAAATCTTTGCGATTTTGTCGTGTAGTCTATATTTTCTATTTACTGTATAGCGGATTATAGCAAAATAATTTTATTATTACTTTTGTATTATGGATTTCCGCAAAGTAACGCCTAATTGTATAAATTATTTAATGATAATAATAAAAAGTAATGATATTTTTTTGCTATAAACAGCGATAAAAGAAAATATGTGAAATGCTAAATAAAGCATCATCAGGAGTTAGACTTCACTACTGTGAAATATAATAAAAATAAAAATATTAAAGCTTTGCGATTTTGTCGTTGATTCTATCTCGGAGTGGAGATTTACGGCTCCAAACGATTGTTGAGTTTGCGATAGTGAGTGTGTGTAGTGCTTGTGTTGTATTGACAGAGGACAGAGACAGAGGTCTACTTTGTCATGCAAAACAGAGAGCTATACAAGCAAATATATGTGATTTACTTCTGAAAGTTTCATCGGAAGCGGTGCAGTATTGTAATATCGCCAGTAGTAATAATCGCCTGTAATTCACCAACGCCATCTTTTTTAATATCTGTAACAAATAAATTTAACTAATTCAACTCTATAAACCAAAACTGTATCTAAACCTAGATACATAATAATATTTATTTGAGACCTTAGATAATAATATCTAAAAATAAAAAATCTAATTATTTACTAAAACTAATAAAGCCCGTGAGAGATAAATCATAAAATACCATTCATTATTTTAAAAAAAATTATGAGCAATATAATAGAACTAACTATTTTGCTATAATCCGCACGGGTTAAGCGAATGCATGCAAAGCCAATGTGTATGAAGCAGGCAAAATCTACGCACCTTATACATGCAGGACAAGCCACCACATGCACCCCAAGGCGCAATTCACCAGCAACAACGCACACAAAAGCAGCACATACACCCACCACCACAATCTCGACGATCGTTTCGCCCCGAAACCGAAGCATCATCAGGAGGATAGGCTCCACGACAAAAATCGTACTGCAAAACACCATCCTCCTCACACAACCTCCAGTACGATTTTTGTCGTGGAGCCTATCCTCCTGATGATGCTTCGGTTTCGGGGCGAAACGATCGTCGAGATTGTGGTGGTGGGTGTATGTGCTGCTTTTGTGTGCGTTGTTGCTGGTGAATTGAGCCTTGGGGTGCATGTGGTGGCTGGTCCTGCATGTATAAGGTGCGTAGATTTTGCCTGCTTCATACACATTGGCTTTGCATGCATTCACTTAACCCGTGCGGATTATAGCAAAGTAGTTAGTTCTGTTATATTGCTTGTAATATGGAATTCCGCAAAGTAACGCCTGCTTCTATAAATCATTTAATGTATTAAAACAAAAAATCATTGCATTGAGAAACTCTTAAATAGTTCTTATAGAAATCATCGGTCAAATCGCGACATCCAAAAGAGAACCCTGAGGCTTTGCAGTACAATCTGTAAGCTGTGAAGAAACTGATGGTAAAGCTCAATAGGCTTTTGTATCTCTCAGTATAGCCCACAGTGAATAGGCCATTACGTCTATTGACATAGACCGTAAAACAAATCAGAAACCGCAAGCAATCTACACAGAGGTCGGCGTTACTTTGTGGAATTCCATAACCTTAAGGAAAAACTTAATTTAATTAGTAAACGTACCGTACACCTATTATAAAATGACCTAATTAAAAAAAGTCGTTTGTGGCAAATTGCAATAAAGTAGCGTAGCGCCTACAAAAATCATAAGATTAGAATATAAGATAATATTAGAAGTTGTTTCTTCTAAATAATAAAAAAAAAAATAGAAATAAATAAATAAAATAAAAAAAAAGTTATACAAAATAATAATTGAAAAAAGTAATTTAATCTAAATTAGACAATATTCTTGTTATTTTTAATATAATTAATTATTGTGTTAATTATTGATTAATAGAAGCAGGCGTTACTTTGCGGAATTCCATATTACAAGCAATATAACAAAACTAACTACTTTGCTATAATCCGATGGCATATAATATGGCAGTACGATTTTTGTCGTGGAGCCTATCCTCCTGATGATGCTTCGGTTTCGGGGCGAAACGATCGTCGAGATTGTGGTGGTGGGTGTGTGTGCTGCTTTTGTGTGCTTTGTTGCTGGTGAATTGCGCCTTGGGGTGCATGTGGTGGCTGTTCCTGCATGTATAAGGTGCGTAGATTTTGCCTGCTTCTTACACATTGCCTTTGCATGCATTCACTTAACCCGTGCGGATTATAGCAAAGTAGTTAGTTTTGTTATATTGCTTGTGTTAATTATTACTTTATGACCTGACATTAAGACATTGACACTTTATATATTGACATTATTACATTTTACTGTAGCTTTAAGTACGCATGACGGGTTAACCTTTAAGTAATATAACATTTGTAAACGAATTCAGAATATGTAATTTTAAGAAAATGTCTAAAATATGACTATTGTTGGTTGTCCATAAATAAATAAATAAATAAAGAGTTCGTGCGCGATCTCATATATAGCTTTAAAATAAGGATCAGCCATATCATAAATCAATCAGCCTAATTTTGAATTGGGCCGCTTTAATACTAAGCCTGCGTTATTTACTATTTATCGTTTTCAGATAATTTTAAACGAAAATAATATAATTTAAATATAATTATTTTTAAAATTCCGTTGTAAATAAAATATAAAAAATAAATAAATATAATAAGAAAAATAATAGTTAGCTATTAAATATGTACCTTCCTATAAAAATATACTGATTACTGTACACCTGAACGCTGGTCTAAAAAAAGCTTTTCAATAATTCAATTAATTTTAAATAATTTAATAATAAAAACAAAAAAGTTTCAATGTTAGTTAAAATTTGAATATTATTTTATATTTGAATATTGAATATTATATTCATTTACAAAACGAGATTTTATTATAATTCCAATATTTATTATGATATGACGTTTAGCTGTAACAGGCAACAGATACTTATGTATTAATTTTAATTATTAATTTCATAATTTATTCTTTTTATATCATTAAATTGAATTATTAATCTAAATAATTATTGAAATATATTAACACAAATAAAGTTAACTCGTTTTTGAATGAATGTGTTATTAATTATTTCAATTAATAATTATTTATAACATTCAATTATTATTTGATTATTTCAAATAATAATAATATAAGAAGAATTTTAAGTGAGAATAAATATTCTAATTTAAAAATTGATATTTAGGTATTAATATTAGTAATAATTTCATGCTTGTAGTTCACACGTGTATTTTCTATTAATCTAAATAAATATATAAAAAATGTACATACGTCCGTCCGTCCGCGCTGCAATCCCGGATACATGTAAATGCAGTTATATAGGGCCTTTTATATGAGACCTTGGCAATGACCGTAGACCAAGAGCCGGTTCTACAAACTCATGTTACATTACGTAAACAAAATCTATTTGCTTTGTCAATACTAGAGAGTATTTGACAATGGATTATGAACCTAATCCATTGCAAAAGGAATTTATTCAGCAAATATGTTATGGATGATAAGTTAAGTCCACTATCGTGTATATAGTGATATCTGGATTAAAGTAACAGCCTGTTACTATGCCCACTGCTGGGCTAAGGCCTCCTCTCTCCGTTTTTGGAGAGAAGGGTTGGAGCTAAGACCTACCACGCTGCTCCAATGCGGATTGGTAGGTTACACATATCTCTAGATTCTCTAGAGATATGCAGGTTTCCTCACGATGTTTTCCTTCACCGAAAAGCGTGTGATAAATTGCAATTATCAATTAGACACATGAGTTTAAATAGAAAAACTCATTGGTGCCTGCTCGGGTTTGAACTCGTGTTTCCCTCGAAAGAGTTGCACGGTCTCACCGCTGGGCTATCACAGCTCCTGGATCCAGCAATATCTGGATTAAGTAAATTTTATTGAATCTTGAGCCGCGATGGCTAATTAGTAAGAGCACATGATTATATATTCTACCTTTTCTACCTTAGCCACTGTTAGACATAGTTTTTTTTTATTTTATTTAAAAATGCCATCTACAATATGAACACCAAACATAGCTACAAATACACAATATACACGGATTATTAAATTGAGTGCTATATCAATTAAAGATCGCGACAGCGTGCGCATATTGCCAATACTATCAAGAACAATTTGTGTACATGATTTATAGAAGCAGGCGTTACTTTGCGGAATTTCATATTACAAGCAATATAACAGAACCAACTACTTTGCTATAATCCGCACGGGTTAAGTGAATGCATGCAAAGCCAATGTGTATGAAGCAGGCAAAATCTACGCACCTTATACATGCAGGACCAGCCACCACATGCACCCCAAGGCGCAATTCACCAGCAGCAGCATTCACACAAAAGCAGCACACACACCCACCACCACAATCTCGACAAAAATCGTACTTTGCATGCATTCACTTAACCCGTGCGGATTATAGTAAAGTAGTTGGTTCTGTTATATTGCTTGTAATTTGTGTACAATTTGTCGTGCCTCAGGAGGGTAGTCGATTACACAATCGCAAAACCTTTCATTTGCCACTAACCAGGACAATTCTTGGGCAGCACAGTCCTGTGTATCGCGTGATGTCAATTGCGAATGCAGTTCGTGGTGATATAGATATCGTGCATGACTCGGTTAATACCATTAAAAAGAAAAGGCGCTGATGTACATATTTATTTATTTTTATTTATTTATTTATTTATATTTATTCATTTATATTTATTTATTTTTATTATAATATGTATGGTACCCTGTAAGCTGTGATAGCCTAGCGGTGAAACCGTGCGACTCTCTAGAGACGACATAGGTTCAAACCCGGGCAGGCACCAATGGGTTTTTCTATTAAAACTTATGTGTCTAATTGATAATTGCAATTTATCACACGCTTTTCGGTGAAGGAAAACATCGTGAGGACCTAACCTACATATCTCTAGAGAATCCTAGGGATATGTGTAACCTACCAATCCGCATTGGAGCAGCGTGGTAGGTCTTAGCTCCAATCCTTCTCTCCAAAAACGGAGAGAGAAGGCCTTAGCCCAGCAGTGGGCAAAGTAACAGGCTGTTACTTTACTTTTTTTACCCTGTAAACTTGCTAGGTTCACATCAAGAAGTCATCAATTATTGTAAGCGAAAAATTATATTGAACATTTGATATTTTTAATTGTATGACAGTTTTGTGAGCTAAATAAATTAAAAAAAAGAAGTATAATTAGATGGAAAATGAGTAAAAATATAAATAACAAGCATAATGAATTTGAAAAAAAAGTATTAATAAACTAAGTATAAGTAAAATTTTGCAATTATTCTAAGAGATAATTATACGAACTAATAATTTTAAAACAATAAGTTACGAACTCTTTGCCGTGTGTAGGAGGAAGACGGTAGAATTCTTCCAACTACGGGATATTCCCAGCGTTTGCAAACCTTATTTGATTAATGGTATTATTTTTGTAAATTATAAAACAGATAATCAAATCAAAATAATATTTACTCAAATATTTAATCAAATAAGCCAATTGAGGCACTTTTGAATCGTCAAGCAAGCTACGTCACTTATGATTAATGTAGCTACAACTGTTTCTAATGTTGCTCTTCCCGAGAAGAACCGGCAAGAAACTCAGCGTTCAATCTTTTAAACATTTTCAATTTTACATCATTAAACCACCGTCTTGTATGAAGCCGAAACAATTTTCAAATCCAGGTACTTTTATAATCCAAAGAATCTTCAATTTTGTAATATGCTATACCTATAAGCATATTTCTTACACTTAATTTAAACATATGGGACACTTACACATACGGTTGTCCATCCCCAAAGTAAGTAACTTAATACTTGTGTTATGGGTGATGGACAACTGGTAGATATATTACATATATAATTTGAAATACATACTTAAATGCAAATAATCACCCAGGCTCGAACCAACAAACTGTTTATAGTAAATGGCCCTCGGCGGGAATCGAACCCGTGACCCGCGGAGCTACCCACTGCGTCAACGGGCATGTCGAAATTTAATCAATGAATATGATAGGCTAGTATGAGTTCTTCATAAATTTTGCGTACACTATCTCTTAAACTACAAATTCATACATGACTGCAAATACGTGTTTCTATTGAAAATTAATAACTTTAACTTACAGCTAACTGTCCTCTGCTTTCATCCTAATAGGATGCATTAGCTTATAGCTTGGACATGACTTAAAATAACAATACATTCAAGCTATTACATATCAAGCTGATAGGTCGTGCGATTTGTATAGTTTAAATGATTTTTATTTGATACAAGCTGTGCCAACAACGGCTTCGCCCGCGTCGAATTCAGTGATTTACGAAACTTTTCCCGAATTTTCGAAATTTTGAACATAAAAGTAGTTACTGTGAGTAAACCGTGAGAGATAGAGACATGCTATCGCGGACTTTTTTGTAGTATTTTTATGGATCTACACTTCTCTACTATATAACTTTAGCGTATCTCTGCTGGTTAACGCAGCGCACGCGACTAAAGCTCCCAGCAAGCAAGTTTTTTAACAACTGCGCGATCTCTTCAATACAATTTACATAATACCGATATGTACTATTTACCTAAACCATGGATATATTGCACTATCGTTTGGTGAAAACCGGACAAAAATCCGTTGAGTAGATTTTAAGAGAATGGATGACATACAGACAGACAGCTTTTTGGGACTTTGTTTTATAATAAGTATAGATTTTGAAGAGCACGATATCCCTAATACTAGAGTGCACTAGCTTTTGTGCAGTTCGTCAGATATTCCGGAGTCTCTCGGTCTGTCCATGGAGGGGGTAGGAATGCTACATAACCGAATCTCAACCCCAAGAGTTCCGGTATCTTTTAGAAGATATCCCCCCTGTAAAAAAAAGATAAGAGAATACTGCAACCATAATTTTATGATGAGCGGATGTTTTAAATTTGACTTAAAAATATCGAAAGCCGGGCTGCGTAGTCGTAGACACTCTTAAGAGCAGATAACAGAAATATCCATATTGATATTATAAATGCGAAAGTCTGTCCGTCTGTTGACGCTTTCACGGCTAAAGCTGGACCAATAGTGATGAAATCTGATATATTTCATGCTTATAACTCAGCTGCACTTTGCTGTGTCTATTTTCGAATTCTCTATACTTGCTTGCCGCGTGCTTTAGTCGCGTGCGCCGCGTATAAAGTAATGTACTAGAGAATTGTAGATCTATAAAAAAAAAAATAATCGAGATAACATGTCTCTATCTCTTATGGCTAATACACAACAACTACTTTGATGTTCAAAATTTCAATATAAAAAAACGTTATTTTTGAGACTGTTTTTTATTCAGCATTATCGCATACGCTAGCCCGGTATATAAATTTGAAATTTATCAAATTTCATCCCTATTGATTCAGCTTTAGCCGTGAAAGCGTCAAAAGACAGACAGACTTTCGCATTTATAATATCAATATGGATATTTCTGTTATCTCCTCTTAAGAGTGTCTACGCAACGCAGACCCCGGCTTTCGATATTGTTAAGTCAAATTTAAATCCTCCGCTCATCATAAAATTATGGTTGCAGTATTCTCTTATCTTTTTTTTACGGGGAGGAAATCTTCTAAAAGATACCGGAACTCTTGGGGGTGAGATTCGATTATGTGGCATACCCCTTCCATGGATAGACAGAGAGGCTCCGGGATATCTGACCAACTGCACAAAAGCTAGTGCTCTCTAGTACTAGGGACATCGTGCTCTTCAAAATCTATACTTACCTATGTATACTTATCTATCTATTATCTTCTGAACGGATTTTCGTACGGTTTTCACCAAAAGATAGTGCAATACTTTCGGATGGTCTAGGGAAATAGTACATATCGGTATTATATAAATTGTATTGAAGAGATCGAACAGTTGTTAAAAAAATTGCTTGCTGGGAGCTTTAGTCGCGTGCGCTGCGTAAACCAGCGGAGATACGCTAGAGTAATGTACTAGAGAATTGTAGACCTATAAAAATACTCCAAAAAAGTCCACAATAGCATGTCTCTATCTCTTATGGTTCATTCACAATAACTACTTTTAGTAACTCGGTGCCATAGTTATAATATTTCTACAGTAAAATGATCAAGAAATAATCATAATATATAGTCTATAAAATCCTATAATAGAATAAACTACCTTCATTACTTACCGAGGTGTCCTAAAAGGCGACTAAAGTAAGTTGACCCGCTGTGTGGTATTCGCTTGAGAAGAATAGACCACCCTCTTTCTTACCGAGGGGTTGTAAAAGGCGACTAAGGTAAGTTAACGTCAGGCAGGCGGCCAGTCGTAAAATACGTAGCCAAATCCTGTGACAACATGTTTGTAGCATGTTGTGCTGACCCCACTTAGAGTAGAATAAGGACAGGAGGATGATTATGACATTCTATAAAATTCTAAATAAAAAAATTAGAAACTATAACAGAACTTTGCTATAATCGCGGGTTAAGCGAATGTGATTTTGTCGTGGAGCCATTGGTGACTTGTCCTACATGTGTAAGGTACGTGAATTTTACCTGCTTCATACACATTAGCATTGCATGCATTTACTTAACCTGCGCGGATTATGGCAAAGTAGTTCTGTTATAGTTGCTATAATATGGATTTCTTTCACTTGTTTACAAGTTTATTTGAATAAAGAATATTTTGAATTTGAATTTTGAATTTGAATCATGAATATTTTGAATTGAAATTATTGTAATAGAATTGAATCTATGAAATGCTAAAAGAAGATTGTACTATGCTTGATATACTTATACTCTAATTAACCATTTTGTACGCACGACTTTTGACTAGTAAATGAAGGTTCACCATAGAGTTAATTTACTAGAGCAGGGAAGTGAAGTTGAATTTGAATGACGAAATGTTATGAGTACTAATTATAGTATATCTATACTAATATTATAAAGAGGAAAGATTTGTATGTTTGTTTGTATGTGTGTATGTTTGTAACGTTTTCAAGCTAAAACTACTGGACTGATTTCAAAAATTCTTTTACCATTAGAAAACTGCTACTTCGTTGAGCAACATAGGCTATATTACATTTCCAAAAAAAAAATGGGATCCCTATTAAAATTGTAATGAGGTGTGAAAAATTAAGTGTGTAAATGTAAATTAAAAATCTTTCATCGCGTGTGCTGCGGAAACTATTGATGGTAGAACAAAAAATGTTCTACAGTATTATAGTATTGTATAAATATCCACAAAAAAGTCCGCAATACCATATGTCTAACTATTATAGTTACACCAATATAACTACTTTTTTACATTGTAAGAGTTGATGAAATTGCCGACAATAATCAAACCATTTTATTCATATCTCTGTATTAATCCTTATCCCATTAAATGTCCCATAATATCCCAATATTTTATTAAAAACTATTTCAATACCTGTAAGATACTTCTTAAATGATTAAAATCCGACATCCCAATCAACAGATATTACGAATTTAAGAATAGAAATCGAAAGATAATAATGCCATAACAAATTCATTGTAGCGACCGTTATAGCAAGGACTGCCTTGCGTGAGTTAGCTCTTATTCCAAGAAAACTAATGATACCCATTTTTTAAAATTAAATAATCTATAAAATAAAACCATAGTTTGACTTCGAAGACTTCCGCTACCACGAGATCGGTATGGACGCGGGTGAAACCAAGGGGCATTGCTAGTATTTTGTAAAGAGCAACCGCCGAGTTTCTCGCTGGCTCTCGGTAGCAACAGCTTTCCGATACAGCAGTAGAGTTGACCATTCAAAAGCTACAAACTTACTTGAATAAAGAATATTTAGAATTTTAATTGAAAGTCACTTAATTTAACCCAATTTCCATCTAACCCTACTTGGAACAGAACTGTGAACGCTAGTGAATGAATTTCCCGTTAGACAGGATTGCGCAATAAACATAATAAACATGGATTCTAAGTTCAAGACAAACACTCAAATGGTCAAACAAACAGGCCGATGAACGTTCGTGTATATATAATAGATTTTTTGTTAGAGCTCCGTTATAGAATATTCATTTGAATGAATTAAAAGTCATCCGGTGTGTTCTTATAACTGTCATAGTGCTGTGGAATGTTGAATGGAAGTTCAAAGATTCGATTTTTGTATTGTCTTTGGAAAAATTAGGGTCTTTCTCTATAATCCGCCGTATGACATCCGGCTGAGTAGAATAGACCACCCTAAATTCTTATCGAGGTGTCGTAAAAGGCGAATATCGTAAGTCGACCTTACGTGTGGTATCCGGCTGAGAATAGACCACCCTCATTTCTTACCGAGGTGTCATAAAAGGTAAGGTAAGTTGACCCGCCGTTGGTATCCGGCTGAGTAGAATAGACTAGACAGACAGTTTATTAGGGACTTTGTTTTATTTATAATAAGTTTAGATATAAAGAATAAATATTTGTTACGATTTATATGATCTTCATCAGGAGAAATGACGTAAACTTTAAGCTGCAAATATCAGAAATTATAGCATAGCATAAGCTAGGAATTTTTTTACGATGCTTTCCTTCACCGTAAAGTGCATGAAATGTCAAAATACGTTATTTTTAATTAACTATACTTGGGCATAGGCCTCCTCTCTCCGTTTCTGGAGAGAAGGGTCGGAGCTAAGACCTACCACGCTGCTCCAATGCGGATTGGTAGGTTACACATATCTCCAGAATTCTCTAGAGATATGCAGGTTTCCTCACGATGTTTTCCTTCACCGAAAAGCGTGTGATAAATTGCAATTATCAATTAGACACATGAGTTTTAATAGAAAAACTCATTGGTGCCTGCCCGGGTTTGAATTCGTGTTCCCCTCGAAAGAGTCGCACGGTCTCACCGCTGGGCTATCGCATACTTGATCAGAGTTTAAAATGATCATGCAGTGGTTTTGCAATCGAAATCCGGTAGTATCGAATGATATGAGATCAGTAATCGTATGAGATAGATAAACAGAATTCGTGTCAGTATCATACACGATAAAATGTGAGGATTTACCTACTCTTCGATACCAATGACGAAATTTAAAATATATGTAAGGTAACTATAATTATATTATTAAGAGAGTGACAGCTGAGTTCCAAATCAACAATATAGACGTCTTAAATTTTTTTTTTTCATCGAAAGGCATTTAGAACCCAAATAAAATTAAATATACAGAGGAAACTATTTCCAGGCGTCCAAAACATGTCGTAATTCTTTCTTGTTCTTATTACGATGGACAGATAGCCAATCGTTTAAGATAGTGCTAGGCATCCCATCGCTTACTCTTTGGAGAATAGAGTTTAAAGTTCTGAGCCGGTCCCAAAAAGATGCAATTAGTGCTCGAATAATTGCGTAAAAATCAGGAATTCCCGACTCGGCAAACATCCCGGATGCGCTGCAATATCTCGGTAATCCCATCAAAATCCGAAAAGCATTTTTTTACTGAACGCGTATTGCAGTATATGATTAGAAGCACTTGTTTAGCAGTTTACTTGAATGAATATTATTTTTATTGTTATTTTATCACTCATTTGTTTATAATTAACGTGCAACATATATTATAATTCAATAATAATAAAAACAAAATAAATAAAAAAAAATTAATCTTAACTACCGATAACTTGTGTCCTTTCTCCGCTATTCGTAGATGACTATTTTATACTATATTTTTAAAATTTATATTATTTTTATTTATCTATTTAGTTCACAAAACTGACATACAATTGAAAATATCAAATATTCAACATTATTTTCGCTTACAATAATTGATGACTTCTTGATGTTAACCTAGCAACAAGGTACTATACATATTATAATAAAATATAAGTATTGTATTACAAAATATTAATAGTATAAAAAGTGAAAGTCGTAAACTTTTTTAAATTTTTTAACTTAAATAAATAAATAAATATAAATAAATAAATATGTAGATCAAGAGCGCCTTTTCTTTTTAAAAATATTTAAAAATATTATGAGATTTGTAATTAAATAAAAGATTGAATAATTGTAAAATAAAAAGTAACAAAAATAAACTCGTAATGAAGGGAAGAATAATAATTATTAAATTATAACAATATAGGATATAATAATAAGAATAATTATTAAATTAAAACAATATAGAGGTAAGAAACTTTATTTTATAATAGTTGATTGCGATCTCAATCATGTCGTGATTTTGATCATATATTTAATCACGCAACATTTGTTGAATATAATCGTAAACGAAGCTGTGAATTCTTATATTGGTGTTATAAGTTTGATGTCTGATTAATTATGCGAATAGATGCAGTGTGTTGGGCAATACATCTCGATAGTGTATTAAATAGGTAAGTAATATACAGCTATAACGGTAGATTCCTTACCTTGACAACCTGTTCCTATTGGGCGACAGAAACCGCGGATAATTTGATGAATTTTGATGAAATTTAACAGTGGTGTCTTTTTTTTTTATTTATTTATTTATAACAACATAAACATAATATATGCATTACTTATATATAAGAATACACCAGTCAATAAAATCTACATTCTTAAAGGCTAATAACACCTTATACAGAACATATAAGTATAACATATAACATATAACAGCGGTGTAATTTGGGTTTATTTAATTGTATATTTTCGTTATTTTAAGGAATATTATACAATACAGACTATAAATATATTTATACCGTAATCATAAATTCGATCGCTTAAAATTTTTATAATGAAATATTGAATGTTGTACATGCCTTTAAGTGACGTGTTCACCCGGAACGAAAATTTATACACTAAATATGTAATTATATAATTGTTAAAATAAAAAAAAGAAAAGTAATAATAATAAATAATATTAATAAACATACGATTACCGCGTTGGAATCGGCTGAGTAGAATAGACTACCTTCGTTTCTTACCGAGGTGTCGTAAAAGGAAACTCAGGTAACTTCACCCACAATTTGGTATACGGCTGAGTGGAATAGACCACCTTTATTTCTTACCGAGGTGTCGTAAAAGGCGATAAGTTGACACACCGTATGATATATAGTTGAGTAGAATACACCACCCTCTTTCTTACCGAGGGGTCGTAAAATCGACTAAGGCAAGTTGACGTCAGGCAGGCGGCTAATAGTAAAATACGTAGCCAAATCATATTACATGTGTGTGTGTAACATGTTGTGCCGACCCCAATCTAGATTGGGATTAGGGCAGGAGGATGATGATAAATAAATATACGAGACAATTACACAATTTTGAGAGTTATATTTGTGCCGTTTGCAGTTGAGACCCTAGGGCCATGGAGCCAAAGAGTAATTTTTTTTTATCCGTTTTAACACCTCGGTTGATAGCCTCTTCGGGTGACAAGAGGGCTGGCTCCTTTTTCGCACAAAGCGATTCAACGCGGAAACGCTGCAAGCATTCTTGGGACCATTCCACGTGGGCATGATTTGTATAGTACTAGCGTGTAAGTAATTTAAGATAGATATAACTTGTACATAATTACACAGTGTTCCGTCCCCAAAGTAACTAACTTAATACTTGTGTTATGGGTGACGGAAAACTGGTAGATATACTACATATATAACTTTAAATACATACTTAAATACAATTATACACTCAGGCTCGAAGAACCAATAGATTGTTTATAAATAATGTTCCCCGACTCACTGCGCCAACGGGCCAATCGGGTTTAACTCGTTTATACTTAGTCGCTACTTTGATGGCCACACTTTTGATGCATCGGCTTAAGAGTTTTTATCTAGAAAGTTCATTGGCTTGTTTCAACATCTTATATTGACCTATATTACATTTATGTACACCACGTGGTTTTATAGTAAATTTATTACCTACTTGCTATAACCGCACGCGGTTTCAGTAGCGTCTTGAGTAAATTAGTTACTTATACCTAGCATAGACACCGTTCCGCTCTTCAGAGCAAACTTATTTTGTTTTTTCTGCTTACTCCCATAGCATTATGTCATTATTGTTATGGGGAAAATGCGCGGATATTGATAGAATTTTTGTATTACAAAAAGAGCCATTCGTCACGCATTCTTATCGTCTAAGTACTCCTCCAGTCAGCCTTTTTTTAACAATGTTTTTAAACTGCTGTAATGGCAAGGCCAAAATTGATATCGGAATTTTATTATAGAATCTTATACCCATACCCACAAAGGATTAATGTACTTTTGCAAGGCGCAAGGCAGGAGCCGCAAGCTTATGTCGGTTCCTACTTGTCTATTATATACATAAGCTATCGTTTTATATTTATTTTTATGTACAAAAATTACATTGTTTAAAATATACTGTGAAGCAAATGTAAGAATACCTATTTCCTTAAACTGCTCTCGCACGGAAACACGCGGTCTTAAATCGTACATGTCACATATGGGCTCGTTTTTGTAAATTTTTCACTATTATTTCACTATTAGAAAGGTTTGCCCACCGCTGGGCTAGAGTTTAAGGCTTTCTAAATTGGTTTAGTCTACACAGACAAACTCGCGTGTAGAAGTTAGTATTATATGCCCTCTACTGTCTCCTCCAAAAGGCTATACGTTATCTAGACTTTGATGCAATGACCTACGACTCAGCGGGATCAAGTTGACTCCGTCTGAAAGAAACGCATATCTGCGAGTGCAAATTTTAATCCTAAATTATTACCATGTGATATATTCTTGGAGTTGATATTACCCCCTATATAATTTAAGTGTTTTACAATATAATAATATTAAATTCAAATTCAATTCAAAATATACTTTATTCAAGTAAACTTGGGAACAAGTGCTTTTGAATCGTCATCTTTACTGCTGATTCGGAAAGCTGTTCCTAACGAGAAGAACCAGCAAGAAACTCGGCGGTTGCTCTTTTCAAATAATAATTATTATTACTAGTTACATATAGTTATTGATGTGTTGTACAGGGTCGAAGAGTAGCTATATCCACGCATTCTTATCGTCTAAGTAATACTCAATAGTATAGTAGGCTTTCTGAATAAGCCTTTACTTTATTCAAGTAAACTTGCGAACAAGCGCTTATGAATCGTTTACTTTACTGCTTGTTCGGAAAGCTGTTCATATCGAGAAAAGCCGGCAAGAAACTCGGCGATTGCTCTTTTTAAAATCCTCCTTTTACTGCCCTCATCCCGCTCTAATGTTGTCACATGATTTGGCTACGTATTTTACGACCAGCCGCCTGCCTGACGTCAACTTACTTTAGACGTATCTGACGACCCCTCACCTAGAAAGAGGGTGGTCTATTATACTCAACCGGATACCACACGGTGGGTCAACTTACCTTAGTCGCCTTTTAGGACACCTCGGTATGAGACGAGGGTGGTCTATTCTACTCAGGCGGTAAACTGCGCGACCTCTTCAACACGTTTTACATAATACCGTAACGCACTATTAATTTAAATATTCCGGAAGAATTGCACTACTTTTAGTAAAATCGTACAAAAATCGATTGAGTAGATTTTTTAGAAAATTGACTACAGATATTGTGGAGTTTTTTTTAATAACATGTATAGATAACCTCAAATCAAAGTGTATAGTTCTCCTCACAACCTCTCATCACTGTTGATATCGCCGGGCGAAGTTGGTTGAGAATAATATTTGTCGACGTAGGTAATAGCAGCTCCGTGCAGTTTACTTGTGAATGCATCCGCGAATGATTCGCGCGCCACTCGCCACTCAGTCCGCAATAAGTCTGGATTTGTAAGAGACTAGCTATGTTACAGTTCAAACGTCATTCGTAGACATTTGAGAAAATATATATTGGGTGGTTAAATTTTAAGGGCCGATGTTGATTTTGAATAAAATACAAATTATTTAGGAAATTATTGTCATTACTTTTTATTATGATAATATGCTATGTTTCAATTATGTATGAAACAAAATATCGGCCAAATGGCCGCCGCGGCCTCGGCGGCACACCTCCATCCGATGGTCCAAATTTTAAATGACGCTGAGGCATAATTGAGGTGCTATGCCGTTAATGTGCCGAATTATGCAGTACGAGCTGTACGAGGATGCACTAGTGTTTTCACATCTCCTACAGACCTAGTTTGCTCAAATTTTTGCACAATTTTTCCGATTGTACGCACATTTGAACGATTAAATTGAACGGAAAAATCACGAAGTGCACGATATGCATTTTGATTTGAACGCCCATTTTCATAATAAGCCTGAATGAACTTTTGTGTATCTTTCCATGGTTTAAATTGAGTTAGTTTGAAATTAGGAAATGTCAAATGAAATGCAAAAAAAAACTTGACGTTTAGGTGTGGCTCACATTCAACGTCGGCCCTTATAATTTAAACACCCGTTAGATTCAAAACAAACGTCCGCAATCTTTGGAGTCGGAAGAGTCAAAAATAACAATTCACAAAATTTCTATGTTCTTAAAGAGCCTAAATTAACCTTTTTTTACGAATAAATAGTTTATTAATTAAAAACTTCTCCCACGAACACTTTACAGTAATCCGTTTTACAACATCTTGGGGGTCAAAATAAATAATGGGTCATTGTGGGTCATTGTACAAATAATACAAATCTATACTCTATACTTATTATACAATAAAATCCCCAAAGCTTTCTGTCTGTATGGAATTGATTTTCTCAAAATCTACTGAACGGATTTTAATACGGTTTTTACTAAAAGGTAATTCCTCCGAAAGGTTTACGTTAATAGCACATAAAGGTTTCATGTAAATTGAGTTAAAGAGGTCGTTTTGCAACAATTTTTAGTGGGGGTAGTAACAAACCGGTGACGATTGTAGTTTAGAGGTGGAAATAGGTATAAAAAGCGGTGTAGGGTATCAGAGAGCCTGACGATCCTTACACGATCGCCATCGCCAAAACACTGCACACACAGTCACACACACAGCGTCTTCGCCGGCGAAGACGACGTCCCCGCTTTCTCACCAAGCCCAAGCCCGCCCGTTATGACAATAGGACTCTTCCACAGTCCGATATAGTCCTCCACAGCGCGTCGCTTTAAGCCGAAGTCCGGCCTCACAGGAGGCACCTCCAAGGCGACTCCACAGGATGTTGCGAGCCTCGCTCGAGACTCACGCCACGCCATCACACCCGGCGATGCTTCTGCCTTCAAAGCCTTCAAGGCTAACAGCATTAGTTAGTGTCCGAAAAAAAAATCAGAGAGCCAGTTTCATGACGAGACTCGAGCGACTATAACATGCTAAACACTGAATTTCACGCGGGCAAACTCGCACGAACTTCTAAGCAATAGAAGCATGCAATAACATATCTAGAATAAACAATAAAAACAATAATAAAACATAATATGAGGTATGATGATTTTATGATTTGTATAGTAGTAGCGTGTAAGTAATTTAAGATAGATATAACTTGTACATATTTGTACAAGAGAATAAAAGATCAGTTAACTTATTCTGTAAAGTAAATTTAATTACAAAAGTACTTTTGTATTAAAGATCTCCGCAAAGTCTAATTCTTTAAATTATTTGAATTTAAATAATTTTATAGGCTGAAGCGGTTGAGTTTGAAACACGCCCACGACGGAATTTACCCTAACCAAATCGTTATAATCGTATAATATTTGTGTATGGAACTAAAGAGATGCAGCATCACATCCTAAGAGTCGCACGTGGCTCGCAAGCCGTCGATTGCCGATCCCTGATCTACATAGTACAAACTATGTACTGAAAGTTGAGGAATTTGTCTAAACCAGTAAGGTTGAAAAAACGTATAGATTAGAAACTGCAAAATGTTCATAATCTATATTGATGATTAATTAAACAACACCATTTTATCAAAACTAAATAGTTTATTCAAGTAAGCTCTCTCAAGCACTTTTGAATCGTCAAGGATCAATAAGATTAATGAAGCTACAACTGATTCGAAATGTTGCTCTTACCGAGAAGAACCGGCAAGAAACTCGGCGGTCAATCTTTTAAACATTTTCAATTTTACATTATTAAACTGCAGTCTTGTATGAAAGCTGAAAGGATTTTCAAATCCAGGCATTTTTATCATCCAAATAATCTTTAATTTTGTAATATGCTTTACGTATAAGCACATCTCTAAGTTTAAACCTTTCTGTAGACTGGTCTAGTATGGATTGCGGAATTTTATTGTAAAAGCGAATACCGAGACCAAAGAATTCATAATTTAATTCGTAATATATTTATTATTCGCAATTATTCAAAATTCATAATAAACAGACTAAATCTCAATTTATTGTATTTAAAATACAGGCATATACCACATTCAAATCAATGTTCTAGGAGCATTAAAAATATTTTTCTCTTTATATACATATACATAGTACATTAAAGTATCTAATTTACATGTATATTATAAACTAAATAATTATACATATTAAAATCAATATTGTTTTGAACACATTACGATGAAAAATTTTTGTGGGCGCCATTTTGAATTCAATTAAAGGAAACTGACACTTTAAATATTACAAGTTTGTATCAAACACGAAAATAATTATATTATGACTGCAAAAGAGAAGACTAAAAGATACGGTTTATAGATTTTTTTCATTAATATTTTTTGCGATATTGAGGAAGAATTATTTACGGGCTATTGCCAGCCCGTACTGGCATGGCAAGTCGTGTCCGGCTTACACGGACCAAACGCGAAGGGTTAAATGAGAAGAAAGGAGAGGAGAAGAGGACATAATCGATTATTTACTTCATTCTGGCCGGTTTAGTCCTGTGTTTCCCTCTACTTTCTTTTATACAATTATAACTTTTGGAATTTAATAAAAATTGTATATTTTTGACTCAATTTCTCTTTTCTTAAAAGTGACGATATGCTGTTGTCCTAATGTCTTTTACAAAATCTCCAAAACATTTTTTGCTACAACAGATTCATTTGCATATTGTCCGGTGGCGCACTCTACCGGCACCATATCCGTTAATACCCAGCCATGATCCGGGCATTATTGAAAACGTACATTTGATCCGCAACAATCGGCCACCCTTCCACGACTGTGAACTTAAAAAATATTAATTTTCATTGTACCCTTTATATATTTGCCTCCAACTATTTTTTTAATTTGCGGGACCTTCTTTTATTTTATGTTGATTCTAGCTGTCTGTGCCTGCGTGGAAATCAGTGAATTTAACTGGAATTTTGAACATAAAAGTAATTTTTGTGAAGTCACGAAAAGAGATAGAGACATACTGTCGCGGACTTTTTTCTAGTATTTTTGTGGATCTACAATTCTGTAGTACATTACTTTTGTGTATCTCTGTTAATTTTCGCGGCGCACATGACTAAACTTCTCAGGCGTGTTTTTTTTTAACAACTGCGCAACCTCTTCATCACAATCTACAAAAAATCATAATGTACCCTAACCATAATATTGTAAGCTAAATCTTCCGTAAAAATTGCACTATTTTCTAGTAAAAACCGTACAAAAATCCGTTCAGTAGATATTGAGGAAATCGATCGCATACATAAAGCTATTGTGGCATTTGGTTTATGAAAAGTATACATTAGTATTATTATCCTAAATCAATTTTCTTACAACATCATCATTCTTTTGCCTTATCCAACCCTAAGTGGGGTCGGCACGACATGTTATGAACATGTTGTTACATGATTTGACTACTTATTTTACTACCGGCTGCCTGGCTGACGTCGATTTACTTAAGTTGCCTTTTACGACACCTCGGTAAGAAATGAGGGTGGTCTATTCTACTCAGCCGGTTACCACACGGCGGGTCAACTTACCTTAGTCGCTTTTTACGACACCTCGGTAAGAAATGAGGGTGGTCTATTCTACTCAGCCGGTTACCACACGGCGGGTCAACTTACCTTAGTCGCTTTTTACGACACCTCGGTAAGAAATGAGGGTGGTCTATTCTACTCAGCCGGTTACCACACGGCGGGTCAACTTACCTTAGTCGCTTTTTACGACACCTCGGTAAGAAATGAGGGTGCTCTATTCTACGCAGCCGGACACCACACGGCGGGTCAACTTACCTTAGTCGCCTTTTTCGACACTTCGGTAAGAAATTAGGGTGCTCTATTTTACGCAGCCGGATACCACACGGTGGATAAAATTATCTTAGTCGCTTTTTACGACACCTCGGTAAAAAATGAGAGTGCTCTATTATACGCAACCGGACATCACACGGTGGATCAACTCATTTTAGTCACCTTTTACGACACCTCGGTAAGGAATAAGGGTGGTCTATTCTATTTAGCCGGATACCACACGGCGGAATCAATCATGTTATAAACTTTTTTTTAATTGAAAAACGCTAGACCGCTGCAGTTGCTCTAAGCGTCGACTGTTTATAACCGCAGATGTATACAATGGCCTTAATAAAATAAACTCAGAGCTAACGCGTGTGTCGGCATACGATACGTGCCGAATTACTTACAGTGTGTCAGGTGGGAAAATGGGTTTGGTATTCCGCAGGATAACTCTAGCAACGGACAAGGCGATTAAAGAAAGAAAGAAAGAAAAACTTTATTTGTGACGTACACCCATGAAATAATACAATATATATATATTTTTAAAGGCGTGGTGTGAGGTCTCAAAATGGTAAACCACTCGGCTTTGGCTCGAAAACTCGAACACCGATTTTCTGTGGCCGCCATTTTGTGACTCACGGACGTCAGCAACAGATGACATAACTTTATTTGGTATACCAAAAGAAAAAGGAAACAAAATTAATATACCTACATTTTCTATATAGGTATATAGTATAAATGTATTTATATACGGTATGGGGTTAGGTAACTGCATAATTTTTTATATTTTAATTAATTACTATTTAAACTTAAACATATTTATAAAACTAATATTTATAAAACTAAGACTATAATTAAATGTTAAAGAAAAAAA
The DNA here is from genome assembly GCA_947086505.1 of Morpho deidamia. NCBI lineage: Eukaryota > Metazoa > Arthropoda > Insecta > Lepidoptera > Nymphalidae > Morpho > Morpho deidamia. The sequence continues at coordinate 12,892,326 of CAMTZC010000016.1, forward strand.
TATTATAATTTTGATACAACGCAGTCCGTGTTAGAAAGTGAACTAGCATATTAACATTTACCCGGTTTTACCCGATTCAGAGTCACCAAGCCGCGATATCAACATTTGAGTAGATTCATTAAATGAAATGAAACAAATGAGGGTGTTCTATCTGTCTCTCTTTTTTATGTGTGATTAGACAAAGATGAAGTATACGAGTTTCATTTTCCCCCTCATTATTTATTGTCAGGGCTAGCTCTGGCAACCCTACTTTCAGTATAGAAACTCTATATCCACATGATCGCGAAGTTTAAATCTCTAGTTTACCAGAGCTTGGCAACAACTCATGTAATAGATGTCGACTAGAATTGAGTTTACCTGATTCAGTATCATTGATCCGTCCAACCGTTAACCCGATTCAATTCTAATGAGTCGTCCAACTGTTACAATTCCTATAGGTAGTATAGCTACAGCTACTATAGGTAGGGGTGTAGGTGGTAGCAACTGAAATAAGGTTCGAGTGTACCTCAGACATCGAAAAGCGTATAAAGAGGTTAGTGTGGTATATGTATAGTATAATGGTAGGGGGATCGAGGTCTCTATGGAGGTCAACGTATGCATGAACCACGGACAGAGTGGCTGTCCACATGAATCGGTTACCACAAATTACAAGTTACCCCTGATATATGATTTATAGAAGCAGGCGTTACTTTGCGGAATTCCATATTAAAAGCAATATAACAGAACTAACTACTTTGCTATATGAGATTGCGGTGGTGGGTGTGTGTGCTGCTTGTGTGCGTTGTTGCTGGTGGATGCGCCTTGGGGTGCATGTGGTGGCTTGTCCTGCACGTATAAGGTGCGTAGATTTTGCCTGTTTCATACACATTGGCTTTGCATGCATTCGCTTAACCCGTGCGGATTATAGCAAAGTAGTTAATTCTGTTATATTACCCCTGATATACTATTAACCCAAACCTTTCGGAAGATTGTGGACTATCTATTAGTATAAATCGCACTAAAATCCGTTCAGTAGATTTTGAGACAAACGATCACAGAGACTCACTTGAGCAATGCCGATTGGAGCCGAGTTTACTTGATTTGACGTTACTTACCCGAGGGCGATACAATATGCGTTGAATACCGACTAGATCGAGTTTACCTAATTCAGTGTACCTGATCCAAGTGTGACTATCGGATAGCGAAATGTTCATTGTAAAAACAAGATTAAATTTGCATACGAGATATACAGAACCAACTTGCCTATGTATCAAACACTTTTATCATATTTTTATATAGTACAAGTTTACATTCTGCTTGATGTGCGACATTGATTTTGAGTCGTTACCCGTAAGTTATTAACGAATCTAAATATATTGGATATAATGAAAATTGAATTGAATTACTTTCCCATTTTTGAATAAAAGCTCGAAGAACAAGATTTGATTATCGAGTAATCTAAAATGTGTATATAACTTTTAAAAACATCTTCACTGCAAATAATAATAACAGTAATGAAATAACTAAGTACTATATTTTAAGTAATTTAATTTTTGTACATATACAATGTACATATGTACATTCTGTACATAATTATAACAAGATTGGCGATGTATGTAATAGACAAAGTAGAAACCGGTTACTGCTTTGCGCCTTGGAAAATTACTTAAGTCGTTTATGGGTTTGGGTATAAGATTCTATAATAAATATTTCGCAATTAATTTTATCTTTGCCATTACATCAGTTTTAAACACTGTTAACGGGAGGCTGATACAGAAAGACTACTATGCTTTTGAGAATTATATAGATGATAAGAATGCGTGGATATCCTCAACCCTGTACAAGACAGTAATGACTACATGTAACTAGTTATAAGAATTATATTTGAATGAGCAACCGCCGAGTTTCTTGCTGGCTTTTCTCGGTGGGAACTTTCCGAACCAGCAGTAGAGTTGACAATTCAAAAGCACTTGTTTACAAGTTTACAATTTGATTATTATGTTAACAATACGGATATATATATATTTTTTATTTTGGTTTATTCGACTGGCTATAATTAATTTGGTACGTTATTACGTTAGTAGATGTGCCTCACGATATTGAGATGCCTGTACGCTTTCTGCTGACGTAAAAGCGCAATTTTTCTTAAAGTGGACAGAGGAGACATCCTCTGTTAACGCGACTAACCTTCATAAATACTAAAATACTTATAAACACCCAGACTCGAGGAACTAGGAAATTGTAATAAAAACTTATAACCCGTCAACGCTGCGTGCCCCAACGGTTCAGTCAATCTATTGTTACTCGATATTCTTAAGCCACTTATAAAACAATGGACTATCTGTATTTTCATACAGTTACATGCAGGATTCGTAAAAACACATGCACAAACCTCCACCACTGCCACCACAATACACAAGCACTACACACGGTCACTATCACAAACTCAACAATGGTTTCGCCCCGCAACCGAAGCATCATCAGGAGATAGACTCCACGACAAAATCGCAAAGCTTTGCGATTTTCTCTGTACATTTATAGTCCACTATACATTTAGCACTATATATTTTCTATTTACTGTATCGCGGATTATAGCAAAATAATTTTATTATTACTTTCGTATTATGGATCTCCGCAAAGTAACGCCTAATTCTATAAACCACTTATAAAAGTGTCCTATTTACACAAACCTGTATTGAACCTGTAACCACCCCACTCCGTTTCGCTCGAGGTCTCTCTAACATTTTCACTAATTAATATACGTCATGTTTAAAATACCGCAAAGTTTTTCCATCTTAGCGGACGCTGTCATTTTGGGAACCTTTTCCACCTCCCTTTGATCCGCGTTTAATCGATGGTTAACTCTGATTATTAATTACTTAGATTAAACTTATCTAAGTCTCTTTTCATAATTAGTTTCTGTTGATGATAATAAGAAACATTGCTTGCAAGTCTGCAAGTGTTTTTTGCGAGTGGGTAGCGTATAAAATCGCCCATCATGGTCTCTTTCTGCAAAACCAATATCTGCACTTTGTTCGTTATTTTCAGCATCATTTAAATTTTATTAAACAGAAAATTCATCAGGCTATGTAAAATGTAAAAATCTTAATTTTCTGACTTATGACTTCTCTTTAGTTTTTCGCAAGTCCAATACAGTCCTCCACAGCGCGTCTCTTTAAGCCGAGGTCCATTCTCACAGGAGGACCTCGGTCCTCCTGGCGACATTCCTAGGACGCCGCGAGCCTCGCTCGAGACGCTCGCTCTTCTAGTATTACCCCCGACGATGCTTCTGCACTCACCCATCCTCTCGGTGACACTGTAAAAGCTGTTAAGGCTAACAGCATTAGTTAGCATTAGAAAAAAAGAATATGGTACCTATTTCGAAGACATTGTGTAAGAGAATCTCTGTCAATGCTATCCAACACTGTTAACCTGTTATTTGATCTGTGTGAAGATATTTCAGATATGTATTTAAATTAACAAATAGATTCACTAGTATTATTGTACTATTCATATTGCATATTAGAAAGCTTGCTAGCACATGCTTTACCATGCGTTAAATTTAAATATTTAAAGAATCCTTATGTTATTATGATGAAAGTATAGAGTTTCACATACTGTTACTCTTTTTTTAAGCCACGATAATCACAATTCTGTCATGGGTTGTAGAGTGTGTGTTTCCAACTTTCTTTTTACCAAACTGTAATTTCTTGTGAAGACAATTTTAGTTGAGTTTCTTCTTCGGATTCTTCTAGGACGAGTTTTCCGATTTATAAATTAGGAATGTATTTACAATATCAACTACAATATCCATCAACTGTATTATTTGTTAGTGCGACAGAGTCCCAATAATCCGGGGCCACCATATTCAAAAGCCTTTATTTAACTTAAAATATCAGCCTGTTATAATCCCACTGCTGGGAATAGGCCTCCTCTCTCCGTTTCTGGAGAGAAGGGTTGGAGCTAAGACCTACCACGCTGCTCCAATGCGGATTGGTAGGTTACACATATCTCCAGAATTCTCTAGAGATATGCAGGTTTCCTCACGATATTTTCCTTCACCGAAAAGCGTGTGATAAATTGCAATTATCAATGAAACACATGAGTTTTAATAGAAAAAGTCATTGGTGCCTGCCCGGGTTTGAACTCGTGTTCCCCTCGAAACAGTCGCACGGTCTCACCGCTGGGCTATCACAGCTCGTGTACGTATGTGAAGGTGGAATCTTGCAAGTTTAATTAGACCAACTCCCCGGTGTCGGATTAAGCTGACATTTTACATACAGGTCCAGTCCTGATGACAATGCATTTTTATGATAAGCATGACCTGATGCTGCTGTCAGGATTGGCTCCAGACGAGGGAACTCAACGGTTAACGGGACATGAAATTAAAAGCTTTTATTTAGAAAAAAAGATTTATTAAAAGCTTTTATTAAAACTTATCATTTATGTGGTGATTAAGCCTTAATCAACGCAGTTGTGCGACTGGTTGGCTCAGGTGTACCGTTAATGCCACTTGAGTGACTCGAACTTTTATGTAATATAACATCGGGCTAAATTAACTGATCACTTTGTAAAACTACATACGTTTTCGTACGGTTTTGCTTGTCTATTATATTATATATACTAGTTGTGCCTACAACGGCTTCGCCCGCGTGGAATTCAGTGATTTACGACACTTTTCTCGAATTTTTGTAATTTTGAACATAAAAGTAGTTATTGTGAGTTAATCGTGAGAGATAGAGACATGCTATCGCGGACTTTTTTGAAGTATTATTATAGATCTACAATTGTCTACTACATTACTTTAGCGTATCTCTGCTGGTTTACGCAGCGCACGCGACTTAAGCTCACAGCAAGCAAGTTTTTTTAGAACTGGGCGATCTCTTCAACACAATTTACATAATACTGATATATATTATTTACCTAAATGAAAATCTGTTCAGTAGATTTAAAAAAAAACGATTACATACAGACAGCAGCTTTTTGGGACTTTGTTTTATAATACCTACCTATATATATATATAATTCGATTTAAGCTTTTATATACCGGGCTATATCTACCTATGTATATTAAAATGTAAGTTTTTCTAAATTTCGCTTATAGACTCCAAAACAGATGGATTGATTTTAATGAAGTTTTTAGACAATATAAAGATTGACAATATAATCCTGTACAGTTTGGTGGAGATCAGAGAATTTTTTTTAAACTGGATAATATTTTTATTTTGAGTTCAGGTCAAAACAAGACTGCGCCACAGCAACGCGTGGCCCGATCGGTACTATAAGATAGTTGACTAACTTTCTTTTCCGAAGAGATCTTAATAAATAATAATTGAAGGTATTTCAACATTTATGTTGACGCGAAAGAAGGCACAGGTGCAACTTGTCTTGTATATTCGAATATGATATTCTACATTGATTTACACAGCGCGAATATTTTTAGTATATCAATAGAAGGCAAATATTTCAACCGTTTGAAGTTAATACAAAATATTTATTCAATCTATGAAGAGAAGCGAGATACAGAGGGCCGATTTTTTCAAAATACGTTCCAGTGTATCTACAAACAGACTTTGATAGTTTTACTTTATTAGTGTAGTGATGTGACAACGTTATCGATCAAATCAAATCAAAACAAATTTTACTCAAATAAACTCTTTCAAGCACTTTCATCAAGGATCAATATGATTAATAAAGCTACAACTGGTTCGGAATGTTGCTCTTACCGAGAAGAACCAGCAAGAAACTCGGCGGTCATTTATTAAAGACTCAACGCAGAGATTTCTGAAATATCCCTTGCACTCTTTTTTTTCGAATTGATAATAGAAAGGAGGAAAAAGAAAAATAACGAAAAACTCAAAAAATATGCAATATAGATAAAAGTAATTATTAAAATTTATTAAAATTTAACTATTTAATTTATAAATTAATTTTGGTAAAATAAATAGACAACTATATAGCTAAATATATAACTTTGACAACGTTACCGGAAGGACGGGCGAGCGCAGAAGCTTCGCCGTGTAACATTGGTAAGAGCGAGTGCATTGACGCACTTGCAACTATATCTAACGCTTGACTTTGGAGAAATTATTTATAGAACCAGGCCTTACTTTGCGGACTTCCATATTACAGTAACTATAACAGAACTACTTTGCTATAATCCGCTAGTGTTAAGCGAATGTACATAACTGCGAAATATATAAAACAGCAAAATTCATTATTGTATTATTTGTACCTATACCACATTCCAATATATTTCCCGACACTCTTAGGGGTGCTGGAAGAGATCGCTTATAGCGATAAGCTTTCCTTTGTTCACATTGTTTTGGTTTTAAAATGTATTGATTAACTTGTGGTACATAAATAAATAAATAAAATTCACGTAATTTACACATACAGGACACGTGACTTGCCCCTTGAAAATGTCCCCACCAGACACACAAAATCGTGATGCCATTACGATTTTGTAGTGGAGCATATCCTCCTGAAGATGCTTCGGTTTCGGAGCGAAACTATCGTAGAGATTTTGGTGGTGGTTGTTTGTATTGCTTGTGGGCATTGTTGCTGGTGGAGGCGTCTTAGGATATGTGTGGTGACTTGTCCTGCATGTGTAAGGTACGTGAATTTTGCCTGTTTTATACACTTAGCATTACATTCGCTTACTACAAGCGGATTATAGCAAAGTAGTTCTGTTATAGTTTCTGACTTTGAAGAAGTCTGCAAAACGGCAGCCGCGGCAGAGTAAAGACGCTGTTTGCGTGTATGTTGAGAGTATATCTTGTTGGACGATTTTATAGCATCGTCAGGGTCGTTAAGGACGCTTTTTGGGCGCCTTTGAGATTTATTGGGAATCCTTGCGCACGTTTTGAGTCTGATTTCAAAGGCAAACGCAGGTAACTCTCCCTACCTGAGAAAGACTTCACGCTAACATAGCAAAACAGATTTTCATCTATCGATACAATGATGGCGCATCACTAAAAAGTTGCCACCACTCAAACGCCGGCACAAGCTATTCAGATGGTTTTCATTTTTCGTATATTCCCAAAGCACGTCCACTTGTATTCATTTGAATTCGGAAAAACTAAAGGTAGCGTATTCATTTTTTATGTTAATGCACGAAATTTTTGAATACATTCATGGCTTTATGAAATATTCTAAGTATTGATTTTAATTATGCCAGTGAATGTATGATAGTTAAGCTGTGATAGCCCAGCGGTGAGACTGTGCGACTCACATCGGCGTGTCACAAAGTCTTTCCTGCGTAAATCCCTGTTTTGCACCATTTATCTAAACCATCCTCAAGAATTGCATCTTTTAGTAAAAAGCGCTTAAAAATCCGTTCTGTAGATTTTGAGAAAATCGATCACATACAAACAGCTTTCGGGGATTTTGTCTTATAATATGTATTGATTTCAGTCATTATAAATTATGGTTGAATTTCGACCAATAGGCCATTGGGTATGTGTAAATGTATCAAAAATCAAATCCAGATTTGAATTGAGGACTCCCCGACACGAGCCACTCAGCACACAAGCACTTGTGAGCAGTGTTAATTACTATATTTCGTGAAACTAGCGACTTCACAAGATACCTAGTATACTCAGGGTTGACACGTCGAGGTAATTTGAAATCAGTATTTAAATTCTTTTTTTTTAGTTAGCGTTTCCGCGTTGTATCGCTAAGCTGATTCTTTGTGCGAAAAAGGAGCCAGCCCTCTTGTCAGATTAATATTTAAATTAATCTTAATATATTCTAAATACAAAGTAATTTATAAAATTAGGTGTTTTTATGATGAGTTCCATAATACAATAGTAATAATGACATTATTTTGCTAAAATCCGCCATAAAGTAAATAGAAAATATATATAATGCTAAATGTAAAGTCGACAATCCGTTTTTTCATACCCGATACATGCAGGATTCGTATAAACACATGCACAAACCTCCACCACCGCCAAGACAATACAAAAGCATTACACACGTTCACTATCACAAACTGAACAATCGTTTCGTCCCGTAACCGACGCATCGTCAGGAGGCATACTCTCCACAGATGACAAGTCATCAATCGTATCCCAAGACGCCTCCACCAGCAACAATGCACACAAGCAATACACACAACCACCACCAAAATCTCTACGATCGTTTCGCTCCGAAACCGAGGCATCTTCAGAAGGAAAGGTTCGACGACAAAATCGTAATGGTTGCATTACGATTTTGGGGTGTGTACATGTGGTGACTTGTCCTGCATGTTTAAGGTACGTGAATTTTTCATACACTTAGCATTACATACATTCGCTTAACACATACGGATTATAACAAAGAAGTTCTGTTATAGTTTCTGTTTCTATTTTGATTTTCTCGTGCATGCCAACCCTGATCACGCTGTTTCCATATTTTTTAGTTTTTCCTACAATTTTAAAGCCACCAATGCGTACTGTTCTCGCTCTAAAAATTTCTCGTTAAGGAGCGAGTTGGAAATAAAAATATATTTATAAGTTTTTATTAAAATTTATCAGACAGACAGACTATTGAGTCGCACGGCCTTATGCGGTTTTAGCGTTGTGCTCGAGAAAACATGATTCAAAAATTCAAATTCAAAATATTCTTTATTCAAGTAAACTTGTAAACAAGTGCTTTTCAATCGTCAACTCTACTGCTGGTTCGGAAAGCTGTTCCTACCGAAAAGAGCCAGCAAGAAACTCGGCGGTTGGTCTTTTCAAAATATAATTTTAATTACTAGTTATTACTGTATTGTCTTATTAAGTCATTACTTTCTTGTACAAGGTCAAAGAGTAGCTATGTCCACAATTTCTTATCATCTAAGTAATTCTTAATGGTATGGTAGGGTTTCTGTTGATTTCAGTTTCGAGGGGGAACTCGTAACCAGACCGAGCCACAGCAACGAGAGGCCTGGCAGCTACTAATTTAATATATTTTTAGTAATTTAATTTTTGTACACATGAATATAAATAATTATAAAAGGATTGGCGATGTATATAATAGACAAAGTAGGAACCGACATAAGCTTGCGGCTCCTGCTTTGCGCCTTGCAAAAGTTCGTAATTCGTTTGTGGGTTTGGGTATAAGATTTTATAATAAAATTCCACAATCTACTTTAACTTTACCATTACAGCAGTTTAAAAATACTATTAAAAAAAGGCTAATTCAGAAAGTCTATTATACTATTGAAGATTACCTAGACGATAAGAATGTGTGGATATAGCTTCTCTTCAACCCTGTACAAGACATTATTAACTATATGTAACTAGTGATATGAATTATTGTTTGAAAAGAGCAACCGCCGAGTTTCTTGCTGGCTCTTCTCCGTAGGAACAGCTTTCCGAACCAGCAGTAGATGTTGACGATTCAAAAGCACTTGTTTACAAGTTTACTTGAATAAAGAATATTTTGAATTTGCATTTGAATTGAATAAATTTCGTTCATAACCACACACACATTTAAACTTTAACACAAATTTAAGATAACTTTACTCGATTGTATACGGCGAGACAATTTTTTTGAGCTCTGGATTTTTAAGAAATCCGAATCCTCATAAGTTCGCAATAATAATAAAAAACATAACAAAATAAGTTTTAACCCCACTGAAGTACAGAAACTTTTGAATATTTTACACGAATAGATATTATTTCAGGTTTTTTTTTATTTTGAAAAGAAAAACATATTTCTGTAAACTTACGCAGAACAGGGATGGCGTGGAGATGCATCATCATCCTCCTGCCCTTATCTCACTCTAAGTGGGGTCGGCACAACAAGTTATAAACATGTAGTCACATGATTCAGCTACGTATTTTACGTCCACCTGCCTGACGTCAACTTACCTTAGTCGTATTTTGCGACCCTCGGTAAAAAATGAGGGTGGTCTATTCTACTCAGCCGGAGTTATAATGAAATTATTTTGCTATAATCTGCGATAAAGTAAACAGAAAATATATATAATGCTAAATGTAGAGATAGTTCTCTACATAGTGAGGGGTAGTAGAATACGAGTAATGTAAGTTGACGTCAGGCAGGCGGCCGGTCGTAAAATACGTAGCCGAATCATGTCACAACATGTTTGTTACATGTTGTGCCGTTTATACTCAGAGTGGGATAAGGGCATGAAGATGTTGAACTGCCACTCTTGAGAAGTGGCAGGAATTTTACTTAAATATTTCAGCTCTCTCACATAGTCAAGCTGTGATAGCCTAGCGGTGAGACCGTGTGACTCTCTAGAGACGATCATGGATTTAACCCCGGGCAGGAACCGATTAGTTTGTCTATTAAAACTTATGTGTCTAATTGATAATTTCAATTTATCACACGCTTTTCGGTGAAGGAAAACATCGTGAGGAAACCTGCATATCTCTAGAGAATTCTAGGGATATGTGTAACCTACCAATCCGCATTGAAGCAGCGTGGTAGGTCTTAGCTCCAATCCTTCTCTCAAAAAAATGGAGAGAAGAGGCCTTATCCCAGTCAGTGGGTATAGTAACAGGCCGTTACTTTACTTTTTAAGACGTAGAACGTACAACTACAAAATATGGAACAGACTAAACATGTATTGACAGGCTAAGTTTAATATAATCTGGAATAATTATGCCAGGATGATCGTACCACCGAACACTCCTATCCACTGAAAAGAACTGGCAAGAAACTCAGTGGGTACTCTCATCACAAATATTAACTATTCGAGGTTAGATTTTAATATCACTGAATGTAGGTTGGTAGACGCGGGCCTACCCGAATTATAATAGAACGGCACAGTAACACTAATTACACCTGCTTGTTTAACCGAGACATGTTGTAACACGATCTAAACGCGAGAGCGTTTAATAATCGTACAAGTCTCGTTAAAACGAGACTCCAAGCGATACTTCCAGCAGCGTAAGCGTCTAATAACCGTACTAGTCGAATATACAACAAGACTGCCTTTGAAATGGCGAGCTCCATCTTTTAGTCAGAATTTTCGCTCCAAAAGCAAGTCCCTTCCTCGCTATCGGCCACGTGATTATAGTGTTGCCAACTTTGATTCCAAACAAAACAATTAATATGTCATCTCATCTAAATATTTATGGTTATTCTACTAAAATATATGAGTGTCGACTCCATGGGTTTGTGGCGTAGCGAAATGAACATCCGCTAACGGCGTGCGCCCGCGGCGGTACCAATTAGAGGCGTCCGGAGCGCGGGACCATTCACCGACACAATGACAGTTCGGGGAGGTACATCCACGGGGATATTTTAAATCTTAGGAAACATTACAGATTTTTACACAATTCTCGATATGCTGCAAACCGTAACGAATCCTTACGAATCCATCGGGAGGAGACGCGGGCAGTTACGATCAACGTCAGTGACTAGTGGGGTTTCCTAAACTGAAAGGAAACTAATACATCTTCATAAAATTTTGAGTGTAAATAGATGAAAATGGGGCCAATTAATAGCTATTTTATGAGTTAATTATTACTCAAAATTTGGCTGATTTTGTCAATCTATAAGCAGAGGTATAAAAACCTTAGTAAAAGTTAGGTTATCAATTTCTTAACTTAACATATAAGAAGTTCGTAACATCATATGGAAGTTCATACATAGAGCTATTATTATACTTAGAGTTATAGGGGAGTTATAGGCAGGCCTGTAAGTGACAATGACACAATAAATAATGCGAAAAAACTGACACTCGTATACTTGGTCTAATCACACATAAAAAGAGACACTCATTGGCTTTCTCTTTTACAGAATTCTCAATATGCTGCAAACCCTCACGAATTCTTCATCGGGAGGACACGCAGGTAGTTACGATCAACGTCAGTGGTTGCGAAAGGAATCTGATACATTTTCATAAAATAAAATAAAATTTTGGACCCAAGGTGTGAAAAGATACAAAATGGGGCCGATTGATAACTATTTTATTAGTAAACTATAAATCAAAATTTGGCTGATTTGTCAATCTAATAGCAGAGTTACATAAGATTTAGTAAAAGTGAGGTTATGAATGGTTTATATGTTAACATATAAGAAGTTCGTAACCTCATGTGGCTGAATTTCCAGAGGCCTATTATACTGAGAGTAGCGGAGCTATGGAAGGCCTGTGAGTGACAATGACATAATAAATACTGAGACGGAGCTGATGATCGTATACCTATCTTTGTCTAATAACACATAAAAAAGAGCGACACTCTCTTTTACAGAACTCTCAATATGCTGCTAGTGCTAACAAATTCTTCAACGGCAAGAGACGCGGGCATTTTAATGAAAGATGGGGTTGTTATAAACAATTCTAGTTATACATTCAGAAACAGTAAAAAAACAATAATTATTAAGGGTAATTAAACGTTAATAATTACGCGATCGTAACTGCTAGTCACATTGTGAATTAAAAATCAAATTCAAAATATTCTTTATTCAAGTAAACTTGTATACAAGTGCTTTTGAATCGTCAACTCTAGCGCTGGTTCGGAAAGCTGTTCCTACCGAGAAAAGCCAGGAAGATACCCGGCAGTTGCTCGTTTTAAAAAAATATAAATCCTATAACTAGTTAAATCTAGTCATTACTGTCTTGTACAGGGTAAAAGCGCAGCTATATCCACACATTCTTATCATCTAAGTAATGCTCAACAGTAGGCTTTCGGATTTTTTTTAACAATATTTTTGAACTGATGTAATGGCAAGGGAATTTTATCATAGAAATATTATAGAATATAAATCATGATATTCTATAATGTTTATATTGTGAGTATTAACCGTGGTTGTGAACTACGTAAATACCTGGTAGAATGCAATGCTGGAGGCAATACGTGATGCAATTTAGTGAAACACGATTTGGCCATTATTTATACACTAAATGATAGTAAATTTATTAACACCTTTTTGCACTTAACCAAAACGAAAAATGTATCTATATATAATCGTAACAGATTCGCCTTACATACAGGTAAATAAATCATAAATATTCAATCAAATTTCGGAAAATGTCTATCGGACGCCGATCTGAAAAGGTTCTCGAGGCGGTCGACGCATCTGGTGCTCCCGATGCATCGATAGCGGAAGAAGGAGCCACTTTTAGAGGGGTCCCGATTCAGAGGTGGCGCTATCTGGGGTTCAGAGTTCAGAGTACCTGTTTTTATCATCTATATAGATGATAGCATCACAATATATATATATATATATTATCATATTATAGTAATATTCTATTTGACTGGCCCGTTGGCGCAGTGGGTAGTGACCCTGCCTTCAGCTCCGCGGATCTCGGGTCCGATTCTCGCCGAGGGCTAACTTTTTCTAGAAACAATTGTTTGATTCTTCGAGCCTGGGTGTATATTTGTATTTAAGTAGATTTACCACTTGTCCGTCACCCATAACACAAGTATTAAGTAAGTTACTTTGGGGACGGACGACCGTGTGTGTAAGTGTCCCATATATTTATTTATTTATTTGTACGGAAAAATATCGGTATGTATAAAACAAAAATTGATGTATATCATAGACATACGAGAGGTCACAAAAAGCTAGCGATACCTGTGTCGCGACTCAGCAGAGTTAGCAACTCTGCAACGTTGGTCTCGCTATTCGCTTCTATAATAAAATTCCTTAATCCATACTAGACCAGTGTACAGAAAGATTCAAAATAAGTATAAAAAATATGCTTATACGTAAAGCATATTACAAAATTGAAGATGATTTAGATAATAAGAAAGCCTGGATTTGAAAATCCTTTCAGCTTCTTACAGGATAGCGGTTTAATAATGTAAATATTCCGAGTTTCTTGCTGGTTCGTCTCGGTAAGAGCAACATTCCGAACCAGTTGTAGCTTCATTAATAATATTGATGATTGACGATTCAAGAATGCCAGAAATGGCTTATGTGAATAGAGATTTTTTTGATTTGATTTGATATAGATGATAAAAATGCGTGTATATAGCTACTCCTGTACCCTGTACAAGATAGTAATGAGCGAATGTAACTAGTGATAAGAATTATTGTTTGAAAAGAGCAACCGCCGAGTTTCTTGCTGGTTCTTCTCGGTAGGAACAGCTTTCCGAACCAGCGGTAGAAATGACGATTCAAAAGCACTTAAATAAAGAATACTTTGAATTTGAATATGTCTTTTTTATGTGTGATTAGACAAGATAATGTATAGACGAATATCATATTCCCTTTCATTATTTATCGTGAAACTCTCACTTATAGTACCCGGCAATAAATAATGCACATCGAGGCTTAGAGAGAGAAATCGGCTAGATACTGCTTTATAGAGCATCGTCTCTGTCGCACAGACAGACGAACCCGTGTGACGTCACATACTAACTGAGTGACAGAGACAGCGCTCTACGAAACGGAACTGTTTCGTTCTAAACATCGATGTGCATTATTTAATGCCGCGTACTATACAGGCCTGCTTATAGCTAATACTATGATAAACTTACGGTTCAATTCAAAATATTCTTCAATAGCTTTTAAACGCAACTTTGTTCGCGTTGACTGCAGTATTATTATTTAAGTAAACTTATACTCTACTTATGTTACATATGGGTTAACCTCAAAAGCTAGACATATTTTGTCGCGGACTTTTATTTAGAAGTTTTAGAAGGGAACAATTTTGTAATACGTGATTTTTGAAGGTGATAGGAAGTTTTCAAAATATTTTTTTTACTTATTTGATACGTCGATTAGCGATTTCTCAGCTAGTTAAATAAAGCCTGACCAAGAAATTGTGATTTCCCGCAGGCCTACCATGAACTCTTATTGCGACTTAATTGAAGACGTAAACGACCACCGTGAACCGCTTTCTTTTCGTACCATGAAGTGTGAATTGCATTGGGTTCGTAATGTTTGAAAAGGATAACGTTATATGAACTGTAGATTACTCTGTCTATTTACTCACATGTTTTTAGGACGCATTCCGAACGCTCATTCGGCAACGACTTAAAGTGTGCGTCTTTAAGACGTCATGGCATGAAAAAGCAAATCAATTTAGTTTACGTCTTCAATTGAGTCGCAATAAGAGTTCATGGTAGGCGTGCTGATCTTAAATGACATGTTTAGCTCGGCGATAGTGATTTAATCGCCCTGCGCATGTTTACTAGACATTTGTAATGCGCCTTTCGCTCTTTAACCAGGGAATTAGCACACCACCTGTATGGTTTACTTATACCACAAACCACTAATATTTAAAATGAGTTAATTTTATGTGTTTATATCTCGACGTGAGACGCATAAGGGCTGATGTGATTTGATGAGTTTTCAGGGGAACGAAAAGAAAATTTGGAGTCGTATTGTTTATTAAATATATAACTCTAAATGACAGATTGCTAAAATTGTATGCTTATATCTTTTGATTCCTTATACTGTTAATTTTAAATTTACCTTATTATAATTTAAAAAACCATTTTTTTTTAATTTGTCACATACGACGCATTACTCTGTATCCTTTTAGCTAATTTAGATAGAAACATGGTTTTAAGACTGTTAGGAGAGGTCGAAAAGCTTAGAATGGCGATGTATTAAGGTGAATTTGGACGAATGTTGACTTTCGACCTTATGCGTCTCACGTTGAGATATATAGATTGACTTTTGAGAAAATCGTTGTTTATTTATTGAATATATATAAAGGAAATATTACGTTATAATAAAACAATTAGAACTCTACGGCCTTTTGTTGGACAAATTTATTTCAATCGTTTATTCTTTAGCTAGTTCTGTTGCATAACTAGTTATTTGTTCTTAACAAGTGGTCGATCTATAGTAGTATTTATTTTAAGAGAATTCAAGAACTATAAGAGAGCTAAAGTTTTTATTTTATGATGTTATTGCTGTTGTAAGTAAAATTAACGCCTGTCATTGCAGTTCTCTCTCTTCTTGAATAGAAATAAAAATTTTATAAGAATTGCATTCCTAAATACTCTTACGATAAGACAGCTAATTCAGCTAATTTACATAAAATCTGAATAATATACACTAAAAGTTTATTCTATAAGTAAAAACCGCATAAAAATCTGTTTAGTAGTTTTTGTGTTTATCGCGAACAGACAGACGAATATTGTTTTCGATATGTATAAAGTAGCAATCAGATTTCTAAGACAACACAAATTGGGTAAAAAGAAAAGAAATAAAAAACTTTTTTTTAAATCGACCTTTATTTTAAATCAGACATATTCAACAATTCAAGTTATTTCAGAAACAATTTAATAACATATAAAATAATTACATTTTATAATTTTATGTACAAATTTAATATATTTTTTAATTTAGTTCAATGACTACAAATTTTTATGGGTAACAGCCTTTTAATTTATATTACTATAATTTATATTAACAAAAAAAATATTTTACGTTATATTTATATAAATTCTAAATTCAATTTATACTAAAAAAATATCAAAAATAGTTATACAAAATAATCTATTTTATAAATAAGTATATTAAGAGTATATAAAAAAATATTCATTATCTTCTGATGATATGATACGAGACAAGCCCTTATCAGTTCTCCGTCCAGTAGTTTAACACACCGGGCAAGAAGAATGACAAGGGCCCGTCAACGTACACTGTCTTCTCTTCTAGCTTCTATCTTCTATTCTTTTACTTCTATCGTTCCACCTTCTTAGCTTTAGAGATTTTACTTAGCTTGTTTATACTACAATTTCTTTAAATATTTCATTAAAATATTTATAATACATCAAAACAAACTATCAAATGCCTTATATTATACAGAAATATCTAGAACGAGTAATGATAGAATAGTTTTACTATAATCCTTACTAACAATACAAATTCAAAAGACTGTCTGTTTTTAACGCTTTCACGATTAATCCGATATTGATGAAAATCGATATAATTAAAGCTGAAACACTGGAGTAACATAAGAAAAGAAAATCCCATTTTTCTTTCGGAAATAAGTTAAAATAATGTAGTACATTATTGAGGGTATTCAAACACTAAAGTCGAAAGAACGATGCGGGTACCAGGATATATTTATAGCAAAGTAAATCTATCGTTAGTATTGTACTATAGAATGCTGCAAAGTAACGCCTAATTCTAGAAATGAAAGTCTAGTATTCATAAAACTTCATCAACTTCATATTGGTGTAGTCATACTCCTGCGACATAAATGTGATGTATCACATATTACAGCGCAAGTTATGATGAGAACAGTCTACCAAGATCTTCTTCTAGTTTCTCTTCTTCCAGTATCTAAAGCTGAGCTGGTCTTCTATACACATCGATAATCTGAAATGAGATTTAAATATTTCAAAAACATATATTGGTGTTCAAAATAACCCAGATATAAATCCAGACTAATTTAATAAAAGCGTGTCTGTCTGTCGATCTGTAATACGTTTTATCGGCGAATCCGCTGGAACGTATATGAAACTTGGTACAATTTCAATTTATAGGGTTCTTTTAATAACAGCTGTGTGGTATCCAGCTGAGTAGAATGCCACCTTCATTTCTTACTGAGATGTCGTAAAAGGCGACTTACGTAGGTTGACGTTAGGCACCTATAAAATACCTTGCCAAATCACATAACGTGTATCATGTTGTGCCGAGCCCACTTCGATAAGAGCAGGAGAATGATGATGTTGAAGGTTCTTCTGCAAACCCATTATGAAACATCGCGGATATCGCATTTTGAAGCTCTCAGCTTATTTAAAATAAAGTTAAATAGAGATCTTTAATTTGTTCAATCATAATCAAAATTCAAAAGGTTTTACTATAATTTTAGGTTTTGAAAAGGCTATCAATAATGTTATCAAAATAATGAATAACTAAGACTAATAAAGCAGATCATTTTACAGAGACTGCAATTAGATAAATGCTAAATTTAATACGAATCGATTCAAATTGTGTACGTCAGTGTCCTCTTCATATCACTCGTTAGTTCTCGCATCCAATTGAAACGTCTGGAACAAAATAAAACAGTCGTTAATACAACGAAAGTGGCGCCCAATATGGGCTCAGGAACTGATGCGAAATCATAGTAATTAAAATGATTGAGAGTCATTCCAATATGAATTCATTGTTTGCTGATGTGTACTTCAATTTCAAATTCAAAATATTCTTTCACAAGATCTTTTAAATAACAATGAAGCTACTTAACTAAGAAAGAGACGAGCTACAATCTCGGCAGTTACTGATTTCCAAAATTTTAACATCAGATGCATGGCTGGTTGCAATAAAAATAAAAGCTTTTATAAAATAACACTTATATTTTTTTGATGTTCTCCTATTGGAGAATGGAAACATTTGTAAATAGGTTCAGACCATTTTCAAAAAGATTTTCATATATGTGGATAAACGGCATGATTTCTCTAAGTTCTATTTAACTATTTATCAATTTATCAAGCTGTTACATCTGAACGGTGATCGCGTAACTGTCACAAAAGGCTTACGGGTGTAAATTCCAAGCAGTAATCAATGAATTAAAATTGAACTTCACCGCTTTTTTAACAAATGGTATCAAGTATTATATTTTCTTTGTAATCTAAAAGAAACGATGAATCGATAAGATTGTTAAATTGAGTTGAATTGGGGATAGACATGTTATCCCAGTTAGTTGTAGTCCGTTATCTCTTTTAACTTATTACTTAAGGGGTAGTATGGGGGCGTAATAAACATAAGTAAACTTAAGTTCCACCCAATATGCAAATGAAGATGAGACTCCAGATCATATAAATTATTAAAAAGGTATTTCACAAAATCTAAGAGAGAAAAATACAATCAACAAAAGTCAATATACTAAGTGTTAAAAAGTGGCGCCCAAAACGGGACTGATAGCGGTTCAAAATTGTCTTCATTAGTAACTGATAAATACATTTATAAATATATGTATGTAATTGGCTAAGGCAATTGGGCTTTTTAACCGCTGAGCAAGCAGCCTTATCTTGTAATTGTTAAACAACTTAAGCAATCAGTTGCAATGTACTGAACAGTAACACTTTAAAAAAAATTATTCTGTTCTTATATGAGATAATTTAGATGAATATATTTTAAACGAGATTTTACAGATCAGAATTGAGATATCTTTGACTATTTCACAATTGGAAGGAAAGCTTCTTCTTCTTCTTTCTCCTACCCTTATCCCACTCTAAATGGGGTCGGTACAACATGTTTTCCTCTTCCATTCTCTTCTATCATTCGTCAACTCTGGCGCTACTCCTTTTATACGCATGTCATACTTCACACATTCCAACCATCTCTTTTTAGGCCTCCCTCTAGTCACATATCCATCAACATTCATATTCAACACTCGCTTAGTCACATGATCTTCATCCCTCCTCATTACATGTCCATACCATCCCAATCTTGCACCTCTCATCTTTTCCATAATGGGCGCAACTTTCATACTTCCCCTAATATACTCATTTCTTATTTTATCTAGTCTTGTCACACCACACATCCACCTTAACATCCTCATCTCAATTGCATGCACTCTTCTTTCATCCATCTTTTTCATTGCCCAACAAACGCTTCTCAAAATTACAATTATATGCACTTTCAAAAATTCACGTTCGTCGCCATACTAAGACTATTCTAAAAATTAATCGGCACAAAATCTGTACGTATATATAAAAATCACCAGCAACAAGCCGTCACGTGCAGTACTGGACGATTTATTACAATAGAAATGTGTAATGACTCGTATGAACTACATTTTTCACGTCACGCCCGATTAGCTCGAGGTCTGCGCGGACACTGGCGTGGTCGACGGAGCGCCAGTAGATGGCATGCGAGGGAAGATGCTACCGCTCGACACTAGATGGCGTAAGGTTATTACTATATCTATATGATTTGTGTAGCTAGACAAATGTCTAGCTGCAAATGCTTTCGAAAATTTA
Source organism: Morpho deidamia (assembly GCA_947086505.1). Classification (NCBI taxonomy): domain Eukaryota; kingdom Metazoa; phylum Arthropoda; class Insecta; order Lepidoptera; family Nymphalidae; genus Morpho; species Morpho deidamia. The sequence continues at coordinate 12,912,146 of CAMTZC010000016.1, forward strand.
TAGAAATCATAATTGCCGCGGATAACAAGAAAATATAAAAATTTTGAAAATAAATTAAAAATATTTCTTTCTCCTCGCATAGGTCATTTGCCATTCTCTTGCCTGACGGAAATGGATGCGAGTTTACATGAAGTTTTAGTTAATTAAAAAAGCTCCAGTCGGCGTTTAGATTACCTATTTATAGTATAAGTAAAGGTTTGAAGTAGTTCTTGTATAATTTTCTCTAATTACATAAAAATAACGTTCAAATTACAATATTGACATACACATATGCGCAAGTATCGGTTACAAAATTGTTAGCAAGTGAAAAGCTTAAGTATCAATGCCACCCGATACTAGATGGCGCTTGTGATTAACTATCTATGTTTATGTGGTGTAACAAACAGCCGAGTTTCGGAGTGCAAATACTTGTCTAAATTAGAGTTGAGTTATGGTCTCTGTGGTGCTATACTTAAATATTTAATTTATTCATTAGAACTATATAAGGACTATAGACATATTACGGCATCGTTTCGGCGATAACAAGCAAGATAAAATGGACGCAAAAAGATTAGGATACTAAAAACTATGGAGGTAGTTGAACGAAACTTCTCTACATGGTTGACCAGAACAGGTTTTCACCCTTTTTTTCTCCGAATTAGCCTGACCTACATATGCCTCGTGGAAAGTTTATTGGCTGTTCTATCAAAGCTCGCGAAGTCTAGCCAAAGTTTTCTTAAACATTCGCTTAATCCAACGTCCATAGATACAGATTTCTGGTAAAACATTTTTCTTTCCTTCACTAAGCTATTAAGAGATTGGAACGATTACCACAATAATCGTACTTACTGCAGAGCTCTGCTTTTCCGATAGTGCCTAATCATGAATAATGCTTGAATCATTGGGACTGGCCCAATGATTCAAGCATTATTCATGATATAAATACAGAAATTATACCTGCTTAAGAAGGTAACGTCGGTATTTCATGATATTTTTATAGCAATTACTCTCTTTCTTATTGACCGACTTCATTTATTTATTAATGAATGGTAATGGAAGAGAGAGTGAAGTAAATAATTAATACAACATAAGTGACGCCTAAAGTGTCCGAGAAAGTTTGATACCGTGTTAGCAGGAAGCAAGGACATTCGTTAAAAATCTCGTGTATTTACACTAGAGAAGAATTCTAACAGACTTCTTATGAATGTAATTGAAGTAAAACAGGATCTTTCTATATTTCGTGGCGCCCGTCGTGGGACTGAGCACAACTATTATCAATACATATGAAAGAGAAAGTATGTCAGTTGCTTACAGACTCCGAAACGGCCGGACCGATTTCAAAGTATTTTTTTTATAATATAGATTAACTTCTAAGTCAAAAGGATAAAGGTAGAGTTTGGTGACGATCGGAGCATATTTAAATATATTTATAAATAAAAAAGACAAACGTTCTTTCATTTCTCAGTTATTAGTGAATTTTATTTTAATAATAAAGATAATAAAGACCCCAACAATTTAATAATTAATACACATGAAAATTACTAATTATAATATAAAGTCACTTGTTATAACTTAAGTTGCGTTTTAAGTGGGGATGTGTGTAACAAGGCCAAGGTATACTTTAAATATACTTTTACACACGTAACGACCAAACTTTCTAAAAGCTAACGCACGTTTTTTAGGTGAAAATGGTGGCGCAAGTGAAGCCAACTGTGTGTCCAATCTTATGATTTTTTTACCCAATGGAGAGATTGAAAGCGAACAAAATTTTTTCAATTGAGGCTTAAACAATTTCTAAACTATGAAATGGTAGTTATGTGGCGCCCAATTTGGGACAAGACACAAAAACTAGTAATAACTACTAATGAGACTTGTATACTAGTAGCATCGTTAAAATATATAATTTTAATTTTGTCGCCAATAATTTCCTCTCAGCCGAACAGACCGTTCGCTTGGAGCGGTCACTCGACTCGTAAATCTGGTTGGCTCCATTTGACACAGCTGTCGGCTGGTTCACGGGTCGGTTCCAGTATGAACTTGTTTGCGGTTAGTGGCGGGATTTATTGATTGATTCTCTATCACTTTTACATAAAGCCAAGAATGTTGAATGTGAAGGCATTTTACAAGTACTAATCATAATGAATTATGATGAAGATTTTGCGTAGTAAAAAGCAGATTTAATTTTCTAAAAAGTATATAGTTTTAACCATTTTCTATACTCTTTTGAACGTAATGCCGCTTTTTTAGTTTACCACCACCATTCTAAATAAAGCTTTAATAAATAAGAAAAATAATATTGTTAACGAAAAAAACAAAAATCTACTCAGCCTGACTTTTTATTTTTTTAATAAAAAATTTGGGTATAAAAAAAATTAAAATTTGAATAAGTTAATTGATGGCCTACAATGAAATAAACTCCAAAGATGTTGATGTTTTCCACGATTCTTATTATAGTTATAAGAAAAAAGTTGTGTTGTTTTAAGTTTCTGTTTGTTTTTTTATATTTATTTTCTTTTCTAATTTTAATTTGTTTTTAATATTAAGGTTAATCTTACTATATCCAATTTTTTAAGAATACTGTTGGCAATTCTTATATAAATAAATAAATAAATAATAAAAGCTTACAAATAAGAGTTCTGCAAGTCAAAATAATTACTGAATTTGGTGATGATATATGAGTCATTTTTTCATGCTCACTTTTTAGGACTCCAGGTTCCAAATGGTCACGCCTGATGCTAGGTGAGATGAAGGCGCATGCCCAGAATGTCTATTCCCCTATACCATAGCTTCACGTATTGTGATGACGCAAATTGTAAAACGTTGGTGAGCTTGTATTGGTGGTGGATCAATTACAGAAATAAGCCTTTAGGCAGTCGACCTTTTTTATCGTCTCAATTATATAATTCCTACTTATTTACCAAGTCTCTCAAGTCCAGTTCAAGAGTGCAGCGCCACTCGGCAACATTTTTGGGATCAAATATTCACCTAATAGACTACCAACTACGAACTACAAACCAACAGACTACCAACACTGAGTTTTCGATGCCATTACGTACTTTGTACTTCTATACTTATTATAAAACAAAGTCCCAAAAAGCTGTCTGTATGTAATCGATTTTCTCAAAATCTAATGAACGAATTATTGTATAGTTTTTATCAAAAGATTGTGCAATATCGGTATTATGTAAATTGTGTTGATCGCGCAGTTGTTACAAAACTTGCTTGATGGGAGCTTTAGTCGCGTGCGCTGCGTAAACCAGAAGAGATACGATAAAGTAATGTACTAAAGAATAGTAGATCTATAAAACTACTACAAAAAAGTCCGCGATAGCATGTCTCTATCTCTTATGGTTGCCTTACAATAACTACTTTAATGTTTAAACTTGGAATTTTAGAAAAAAATTGTGACACGCTGATTTCCACGCGGGCGAAGCCGCTGCCACAGCTAGTTATAATATAAAATGATTTTACTAGGTTCCTAATATTTATACAGTAGAAAGCTGATCCTCCGGTTGTTCTATACCCAGATACGAAAACAGTTAATGTATGTAGAAAGAAACTTGTTAATTACCTTTGATGAGAATAAAAGATCTCTTATATCTAGAGGGCCCTACGTATGCTCTATAGTTAGACAGCCAATACTTTATAAGGATGTGTTAGAAACTGTTATCGATATTAAGAATATTACGTATTTTAGAACCACCGATAGTTAAGAATTAGTAATGCAAAACTTTGGGAATACGGATCTACAGTGCCTGTTATAGACACGTCCTCCATTTAAGTAGTTAGTAATGACGAAAACCTACGGTCAAGACACGATGGAGTCTAATGGAACTCATTGAAGACTAAAGCGAACTAAACTAGCCAACCATAATGAAACGAGCCCAGAAGGTCTTGGATCGTAACATCTTCACTTTTTTACTATTAAACTTGTATTGATTCACTATTCGCTTTCAGCTTGACTTGACTAATCGACTCAAAAATACACTTTAACTAGAAATCACGTTAACGACGACATCAACAGACTCTCGACAGAATCTGAACAGAATCTCCCTTATTACGTCAAGTTTCACTATTTAAGGCAATACCCACTCACATGAAAAGTCCCTTCCCTCGCTATCGATCACTCAAGAACCCCGCATCCGGTATTAACAACAACACAGATGGTCATTTGACTATTTCCTATACCATACATTTTTAGTGTCTGTTACAATAATGAGAAAATTACTAACATTTTGCCCAACATCATTAATAACCAATACCGTTGTTTCTACAAGAGAAATTGAATTTTCACAATGCGGCCAACAATTTCCCCGCGTGGGGTCGATTAGAGCGACCGCTTAGAGTGGTTGCTTGGATCGTAAATCTGTTTGGGTCCATTTGGCACAGCTGTCGGGCAGCTCACAGTTGTTAGCGGTTCTTTACAGGTTTGATTCTTTAAATGGATTTGTTGTAACTAGTTAATATAGCACTCACTTCTCCAGCGCGCAAGATATATCTTTCAAGGCATATAAGCGCCCTTATATAGATTCATGATGATCAACTGCTACCTCTCCAGTTTAAGATTTGCTTATGATATGTAATTTTGAATCTAAGCCTGATAATGTCAGCCCTATAGACGATACTGATGAATTATTTTTAATTTAAAGATTAACTTCATTATTCTTAGGTACCATTTGCAACGGTTAAAATTTGCTCTTTTGAAACGATTATGTACATAGAAGTATGAATTGGTTTAGAATGTTTGAGAAAGTGGCTTGCTGAATCAATTTTATTTTTGTAGCGTTATATAGCCCAATCGTAGTATAAACAAAATGAAAGTTTCTTGCTGGCTTTGACTTAGTAGAAGCAATTAACCGAACCATCCCAGTAATAGAGTTGACAATTCAAATACTCATGAGATAAAAGAATATTTTAAATTTGAATTTAAATTCGCCGAAAAAACCAAGCCAGTCTACTAATCTGATTCAATTAACCGTGGTGTTAGAACAGATTATTTAGATTTGCCGAATCAGGATAGCAGCTAGTTATTGTTTAGGCCGATAATCGATTGTGTATCGAACAAATGTATTTTCGTACATAAAACGGGCAAAGGTGTAAATATAAGAAAATGACATGATTAAATCCGTGTGTTCCAACCCCCGGCTCATTACGTCACCTATTAATAACGCAAAGTGCTCAGGGGTGACAGAAAAAGGTCATAAGAGGTCATTAATAAGACAGAATGGCCGCAGTGCTCGTTACGGGGTATTATTGGTGTGAACTTTTAAATCAATTTTTATTTTTTCGCCAATTTAGCGCTGTACGGCCTCTAATGTCAATTTATTGGTCGGCTGGAGCGTGTTGGTGATCGCATTTCGTTCAAAATCAGTGTCATATAAAGTTCTGTTATCTATCATTAATGATTATATTATACGCCCGTATTTTTTCACAAAACCTCTTCAGGAGTTGAAATTACGGAGCTGTATGTGCCGTACGTTGGAGCCATACGGGCTATCTACAATATGAAGCAACGTGTGGCATACTTACTGTAGAAAAAACAAACAAACCTGTACAAAAAAGAGCCATACGTGGCATTTACAATTTAAATTCGCGCGATTCCCTGCGAGAGAAGTTAAAGGAAACAGGTATTCTTACATTGGCTACACAGTATATTTTTAGTAATTTAATTTTTGTACATATGAATATAAATAATTATAAAAAGATTGGCGATGTATATAATAGACAAAGTAGGAACCGACATAAGCTTGCGGTTCCTGCTTGGCGCCTGGCAAAAGTTCGTAATTCGTTTGTGGGTTTGGGTATAAGATTCTATACTAAATTCCACAATCTACATTAACTTTACCTTTACAGCAGTTTAAAGATACTAAGACTAATACTAAGTTTAAGATACTATTTAAAAAAAGGCTAATTCAGTAAGCCTATTATACTATTGAGGATTACCTAGAAGATAAGAATGCGTGGATATAGCTTCTCTTCAACCCTGTACAAGACATTAATAACTATATGTAACTAGTGATAAAAATTATTGTTTGAAAAGAGCAACCGCCGAGTTTCTTGCTGGTTCTTCTCGGTAGGAACAGCTTTCCGAACCAGCAGTAGATGTTGACGATTCAAAAGCACTTGTTTACAAGTTTACTTGAATAAAGAATATTTTGAATTTGAATTTGTAGCATCACAATATATATATTGTGGAAAAATATCCATATGTATGAAACAAAAATTTAGTCTCACAATGGTTTACACTGTTTAAGCTTTAATATGAAACTTAAAAATGCATGCTTAGATTTCTAACCCATGAAATGTTATTAAACATTAAAGGTTTAGTGCTCGCATGATTCGGCTATAAGGACTTTAGTTTTAATCATTAAGAATTTTTGCAAATTTTAATTTTATATAAAGACTGACCTAGTTAATATAGATACTGGCTATACTCAAGTCTAATCTTATCTGGTTAGCCCGACTAGTTTCGAGACCGTCCGGGACACTTATTCATGAGCTCTTTACACGACGAACTGTTGCTTTGGTCTTCATCGTCGGATGCACCAATGAAATGTGTGCATGCGACAATTACGGTGTCGGGTACAAAACGGTCTTTATATGAAACGGTAGTGTCAAAAAATCGGTTTCCACGACGGAGGTAGTGTTCAACCACCTTCTCTGTTAAAATTCGGGTAACGGCTGATTTCAATGGCTTCGTAAAAAAGACTGACCTGTAATTGTAATCTCAGCTTCTTAGATTCGCGTACATCCCAATGAAAGAGTACCTGAAGAAAAAAATACTTTATTAGTTCCAAGGGGTATTTTTGCTTTAGTATATTTCGCATTTAAATTATGTTAATACCTTTTTATTTCATAGAAAATTCGTAATGCTTTCTGTAAGTTTGAACCCGGGATCAACCCGGGTGAGGATAACATACACTAACAGCTCAGCCATCATAATATGGAAGGCCGAAGAGTTAATTTAAACTTGTGTACCTATACAGGAGACAACGTCGCGATCTACTAAATTATTACGTCACGCTAGTAACTCCGAGCTTGCGTATATTAACACAAATGACAAGTAAATGACTTATGTGCCGCTCATATTATACCTTAGAAGATTGAGTATGATGCTGGTAGAATAATTATACTGTGTGAGAAAATTTTCATAACATAATAATATTAAATATATATAAAACTAGTTGTGCTTGCGGCTAAATCCGCGTTGAAATCAGTCCATCCATCAGCCTATAGTAGTCTTTTCTGAGGCGTACAGCCAAAGTATGGAATTCCCTTCTTGTATCTATCTTCCCGGATTCTTACGATTTGCATAGTTTCAAAAGACGAGTGAATAGGCACCTACTTGGCAAGCGCAATTCATCTTAGGCTGCATCTTTCGCTTACCATCAGGCGTGATAGCAGCCAGGCGCTAGCCTTATCTCATAAAAAAAAAGAAAAAAGTCCACTGCTGGACATAGGGCTTCCCATGTCTGCGCCAGACATCCCGCTTCTCCGCAATGCGCATTCAGCTGGCCCTAACAACCTTTTTGATGTCGTCGGTCCAGCGGGGCGGAGGACGCCCTACGCTGCGTTTGCCAAGACGCGGTCTCCACTCCAGGACTATTTTACTCCAACGGCCATCAGTTCTGCGACAGACGTGACCAGCCCACTGCCAATTCAGCTTGCTTATTCTGCTAACGACGCATTGGTCGAAGACTTTGGTCTTCAGGCATTGCGGAATCTCGGACGTGAAGACTTGACAAAGTTTGCCAAATGCTGCCCAGCGCAAGTGAATTCTCCTTTCAGCCTCCCTCTCGAAGTTGTGCCGGCCAAGTTGGATTGTCTGGCCTAGGTAGACGTAATCCTGCACGACCTCGAGAAGGATTCTGTTCACAGATACTGGTGTTGGCGCAACACGATCATTGAAAATGACCTTGGTCTTGTCCAAGTTCATGCCAAGACCAACCAGCTGGGAGGCATTCAACAATTGAAATCAGTAATTAATTGAAATTTTGAACATAGAATTAGTTATTGTGAGTTAACCATAAGAGATAGAGACATGCTGTCGCGGACTTTTGTGTAGTATTTTTATAGATCAACAATTCTCTAGTACATTACTTTAGTGTATCATAATTATTGTTTGGAAAGAGCAACCGCCGAGTTTCTTGCTGGTTCTTCTCGGTAGGAACAGCTTTTCGAACTTGTCTACAAGATTACTTGAATAAAGAATATTTTAAATTTGAATTCGAAAGTAGCTTAATACTTGAGTTATTGGTGACAACTGGTAAATATCGCACCCTTAGAATTAAAGTGAGTGAAGTTTAAAATTATAATTGATTATATTAAATTGAGTGAATTACATAGAAATTCTTATTTCAATGCCATCTATGACATCACTCTGCTAGCTATTAATAAAAATAGTGTTTTCTTGCTCTTCCAATTTATGTGCCTCTATAACAATCACCAGTTTGCCACCAAACCACTTTTCTTAATTAGGTCACTTTAATGCTAAGACTGTGACGTATACATATATAGTATTAAATACCTATATACATTCAGACTTGAAGAACCAACAAATTGTTTTCATGTGTTGATATACAAATTCAAAATATTCTGTATTCAAGTAAACCTGTATGCAAGTGCTTTTGTATCGTCAAAATCTACTGGTGGTTCGGAAACCTGTTCCGTTCCTACCGAGACGAGCCAGCAATAAACTCGGTGGTTGCTCTTTTCAAATAAAATTCTTATAACTAGTTACATTTGGTTATTACTGTCTTGTACAGGGTAGAGTAGTAGCTAAATCCACGCATTCTTATAATCTATATAATCCTTAATAGTAATGAGATCTCATATGTAGTCATATCGAGAGAATTTCATATGTAGAGTTGAATCTTGTTTGTTTCCTAGGGAGTTTCCGCTATAATGCAACTAAATGCTGGAATAATTTGCCTCCACCCTTTCGCTGTTTAACTTTGACTCTTCTTTAGAGATAAAATATTTGTTTCAGTTATTATTATGTTATATTTTTTTAAATATTACTATTACCTAATAGTTTATAATTTTTAATTTGCGTTATTGAACAGTGCCGTCTATGCCGTCATTTAGCGAACGGAGGCCACTGAAAATCAGCAATGGGTTTGCGTTGCCGACCCTGTTAGTCTGAGTGGCTATCCCATTGTTCGTCACACCGCTGCACATTTTTTATTTGCTGTAGTCGTATAAGACGTTATTTTATTTTATTTTCAATTTTTTTTATTTTATTTATACTGTTGTTGTACTGAGGTGTGTTGAAGAATAAAATTTTTATTTATTTATTTATTTAATTGCATTATACAAAAAAATCCACGAGTCTAAGATACAAACCTAGCACGTTACCGTTAGCTTATACCCGCTTAATAGACAATACACATTTAATAGTCGCAATGACAAAGCGAACGTTGTTTAGTCTACCCTCGTCAAGCGTCGTGTTCGGAATTAACGTTTCTCATTAGTCAGTTAGTTGTCATTTATGTTAATATACACGAGCTGAGTAACTGAACTTTGGCGGAATGATGGAGTATTGCGACGTCAGATACATCGAGTCATACGTTTTTATGATAAATAAATACATTCAAATTCAAAATATTCTTTTTTGTTGATTGTTTGTTTGTTGAGTTTGTGATAGTGAACGTGTGTAGTGCTTGTGTATTGTGGTGGAAGTGGTGGAGTTTTGTGCATGTGTTTTTACGAATCCTGCACGTATCGGGTATGAAAATACGGATAGTCCACTATACATTTAACAAAATTTCTAATAAATTATTCAAAATATTCTCTAAATATTTAAAAGCACTTGTACACAAGTGCTTTTGAATCGCCAATATCTACTGCCGGTTCGGAAAGCTGTTCCTAACGAGAAGAACCAGCAAGAAAGTCGGCGGTTGCTCTTTTCAAAGAATAATTCTTATTACTAGTTACATATAGTTATTGATGTCTTGTACAGGGTCAAAGAGTAGCTATATCCATGCATTCTTATCGTCTAAGTAATCCTCAATAGGCTTATATAGGCTTTCTGTATTAGCCTTTTTTTAACAGAATTTTTAAACTGAAATATAAATATAAGGAACACTTACATACACGGTCGTCCGTCCCCAAAGTGAGTAATTGAATACTTGCGTTATGGGTGACGGACAACTGGTAAATATACTACATATGTTATTTTAAATACATACTTAAATACAAATATACAACCAGGCTCAAAAAACAACTAATTATTAAAACAAACATTATTAAACCGCAGTCTTGTATGAAGCTGAGTTTTTTAAAATCATAAAACCCTATCTAGATCCGTTGACCGGTTCTTGATCGCAAATAGAACAGCAGACAAATGCTGCGGAGACTTTGGTTTACCAGTTTTAGCAATCAAGAGTTATATTTATACAGAACGTGCTACTACGTTGATAGTGAAAAAAAAAAGTAAAGCGACCTGTTACAATCCCACTGCTGGGAATAGGCCTCCTCTCTCCGTTTCTTGAGGGAAGGGTCGGAGCTAAGACCTACCACGCTGCTCCAATTCGAATTGGTAGGTTACACACATCTCCAGAATTTTCTAGAGATATGCAGGTTTTCTCACGATGTTTTCCTTTACCGAAAAGCGTGTGATTAATCGCAATTATCAATTAGACACATGCGTTTTAATAGAAAAACTCATTGGTGCCCGGGTTTGAACTCGTGTTCCCCTCGAAAGAGTCGCACGGTCTCACTGCTGGGCTATCACAGCTTATAGTACAAAAGTTAAACTTATAAACATTTTCCGCAAGCATGTTTCAACCCTTTTCAGGCTCCGTGCCTGGAATTAACGCGTCACTCATTACTGAGTCAGTTAGTTATGGTAATATAACCAAGTTCTGTCACTTGCGACGTAATGATACAGCGTCTTGGAAACATACAGCCATATAGAGCCATAGAGATACATAGAGCCATACGGGCTGTCTATAATATGAAGCAACGTGAGTCCCTTCGCGAAAAGTTCAAAGAAATTGGCATACTGTCATATTGTGTAGCATCACAATATATATATAGTATATTCTATTTGTACGGAAAAATATAAGTACGTATAAAACAAAATTTGATGTATATCATAGACATACGAGAGGTCACAAACAGCTTGTGATACCTGCGTCGCGACTCAGCAGAGTTAGCAACTCATTTGTTGGCCTCGCTATTCGCTTCTATAATAAAATTCCTCAATCCATTCTAGACCAGTGTACAGAAAGATTCCAATCAAGTGTAAAAAATATGCTTATACGTAAAGCATATTACAAAATTGAAGATTATTTGGATGATAAGAAAGCCTGGATTTGAAAATCCTTTCAGCTTCATACAAGACAGCGGTTTAATAATGTATAATTGAAAATATTTAAAAGATTGACCGCCGAGTTTCTTGCTGGTTCTTCTCGGTAAGAGCAACATTCCGAACCAGTTGTAGCTTCATTAATCATATTGATGCTTGACGATTCAAAAGTGCCTGAAATGGTTTATTTGAATAAAGATTGTTTTGATTTGATACTGCTTATAAAACTTAACTTATTCCATGTATTTGTTAAATTATGTAATACTTAGACAATTTTTTTTTCCATTAGATTTAATCCTATCGGGATAATAGAATAGTCCTGGGATACTTAAACTAGTTAATTTCTAAAATAAAGCGTTACTTTGCTAGGAATTAGCCTCTTTTCTCCGTTATAGAGGATAACGTTTGGAACTTAGATCCACAACTCTGCTCCGATGCGGATTGGAAAGTTGATAATTTCTCCAGAATTCATTCTCACTACACACGGCAGTAATTTGAGTTTTAGTCTTTTTTTATTTTTTTTTTATACCTTACCTTAATTATCTAAAAATGTTGTTCTTTTTAGTTTAATTTAAATTATTTTTTATTTTTTTATTTACTTTTTTTATTGAAATTTTGTACACCTGTAGGTAAGTAAGTGATATGTAAACAAGTTAAGGTGGGCACTGGTTCCCAAAATATAGTTTAAACTAGCTTGGGAGCCAGGGACACAATAATTTGTACATGTATATTTTTAAAATATTAAATAAATAACAGAAAAAGAAATCTCCATAGATATGCAGGTCACTGACTATGGGCCTCATAAGAAAGAGTCACTCAGCGGGCGATGGAGCGAGCTATGCTTGGTGTATCTCTACGTGACCATATCAGGAATGAGGAGATCCGTGGAAGAACCAGAGTAACCGACATAGCTCGTCGTGTCGCGAAGTTGAAGTGGAAAATAATAATTTTCATTACTTTTTACATAAGGAACTAAAATTTAACCACCTTTACTTTATCACCTTTCACCTTTTGAATTTTATAAGCGACCTCCTACTACTAGAGTACTTTAAGAGTTAAAATTCCACGTCAGCACGTCCCTATCTCTCAAAATTAAAATTCAAAATATTCTTTATTCAAGTAAACTTGTAAACAAGTGCTTTTAAATCGTCAACATCTACTGCTGGTTCGGAAAGCTGTTCCTACGGAGAAGAACCAGCAAGAAACTCGGCGGTTACTTTTCAAAGAATAATTCTTATCACTAGTTACATATAGTTATTAATGTCTTGTATAGGGTCGAAGAGTAGCTACGCATTCTTATCCTCTAAGTAATCTTCAATAATATAGTAGGCTTTCTGAATTAGCCTTTTTTAATAGTGTTTTTAAACTGCTGTAATGGTAAATTTAAAGTAGATTGTGGAATTTTATTATAGAATCTTATAGTTAACAAACAATAACTACTTTAATGTTCAAAATTTAGACTGATCTCCAAACGGGCGAAGCCACAACTTTCTGTTATTTATATTAACATGCATACTATTAGCAATATTTATAATATTATCAAACAAACACTTCCCCTTAAAGAGCACGTCAGTTATAATTTACAGACAGACCTTATCAATTCAATTTGCACAGCGACGAAACGACAAAACACCCCCATAACTGTTACAAGGGGGGCGGGATCGCGAAATGTCGCGTAATGATTTGGTAATGTCGTAAAGTGACATTTAAAGTAAATTTGATGCCCCACTTGCTATTGATGGCGTTTGAAAGGGAATTTTATGGGGTATTTAGTGTTTGTAAGATGTTATGTTATATTATTGCCCAAATTAAACTTTGAATACAATATATTTCTATCAAATCTAATCATATCATATTTTATTGTGAACTAGCTGTGCCAACAACGACTTCGCCCGCGTAGAATTCAGTGATTTACAAAACTTTTTCCGAATTAGGCGTTACTTTGCGGAGATCCATAATACAAAAGTAATAATAAAATTATTTTGCTATAATCCGCGATACAGTAAATAGAAAATATGTATAGTGCTAAATGTATAGTGGACTATCCGTTTTTTTCATACCCGTTACATGCAGGATTCGTAAAAACACTTGCACAAACCTCCAATACTGCCACCACAACCACACCCCTCTTGATAGCGAGATGACCCTACTGTCTATGTCTTATGTCTAACTCACAATAATTTCTCTGATGTTAAAATTTTTAATTAAATACATTGCATTCCACGCACGCACAGCCCAGTTATGTATATTTTCATTCACCTATCTGGTTTACTCGAGCACACAATACATGGTGAATTACGAGCAGGCATGTAAATACAGGCACAATAGTGTAGTAGGTCATCAATTTGCATGTGTCCGAAGCAAATTCTGTAAGCGACATGCAGGTTTATTGCGCGGGACCTCTCGTTCGTATTAATTATAATTGGGGCGTGCGATCAGACCTTGTCCTAGTCTACATAATTTTTGTTGTCATCGATCATCCATCCATATTGTATGGAACTCTAGCATACGAATCTTATAAGTTCAAAATTCAAAATATACTTTATCAAGTAACCTTTAAACAAGTGCGTGTCATACGTCAACTCTGGTGCTGGTTCGGAAAGCTTTTTACGACATCTCGGTAATAAATGAGCGCGGTCTATTCTATTTAACCAGAGAACGACACTTCTATATGAAATAAGGGTGGTATATTCTACTCAACCGGATGCCACACAGCGTTCAACTTAGTCGCCTTTTACGACCCCTCGGTAAGAAATAAGGGTGGTCTATTCTACTCAGCGGGTCCTTAATACTAAGCATCGAGGTTTCCAAAGTCTATTCCTACCTCGAAACGTGATTTGCTCATCAAAACAACACGGCCGCCAAACAATATAACAAAAGGCAATCTGTTAAATAAATAATAGACCATAAGTTAGGTCCATCGTTCATTACACGGGGAAACAAAAGCAGTTACGAGGCGCTGAATATTTTACAAGCCATCCCGGGGCCCGGCCATAGTAATCTCATGATATATCCCGCACTGGGAGTGTTATGATACTTCGCCTTAATAAACTATGCATGTGGTTATATTGACGTGAACAAGCGCCGGGTGGCGCCATCTGTTAGATATTACGAGAGTTATTAGTATTGCTACTCGACGATAGATGGTGCTGTCTTGATACACGTTATATTTTTGACTGGCCTGTTGGCGCAGTGGGTACTGATCCTGCCTCCAGCTTCACGGGTCGCGGGTTCGATTCCCGCTGAGAGTCAGCATTTTTATAAACAATTTTTTGGTTCTTCGAGCCTGGGTGTATATATGTATTTAAGTATGTATTTTAAATTATATCTGTAGTATATTTACAAGTTGTCCGTCACCCTAACACAAGTATTAAATTACTTTGAGGATGGACGACCGTGTGTGTAAGTGTCCCATGTATTTATTATTTTTTGAAAATGAAAAAAATGTAATTAAATATACGGCGCGCTAAGTATTAGAGTGACATAATTTAAAAAAAGTTGTTTATGACAAATTGCAATAAAGTGCAAGCTAAAAATTCGCGTGTTATAGAGACGCATATCCTGGAAGAGCAAGAAAACGCTAGCTTTTTAAATAGTTCGTAGAGTGATATCATAAATAGCATTGAAATGCGATATATATACTTTTACACAAAATGTTGGTATTCTCGTGAAAAAAAAACAACTTGAGGTGAAATATAATTATATACGACAAAAAGATGGCGCAAGTCCACGATCTTTCTGTTCTGTCTGCAAAATGCTGTTCTCCGCATTTCACACCTTTGACGATATGCACCCTTATATTATAGTAGCAATGTCCCATGGTTTCACCCGCGTACATACCGATTTCGTCGTAGTGGAAAGTTTACTAAGTCAAAAGTAATAATAAAATTATTTTGCTATAATCCGCGATACAGTAAATAGAAAATATATATAGTGTTAAATGTATAGTTGACTATCCGTATTTTCATTATATATTTTTTTTAAATTATAATATAGCCTATGTTGCTCAGTAAAGCAGCAGCTTGCCAATGGTGAAAGAATTTTAGAAAAAGGGTCCAGTAGTTTTTGCATGAAAACATTTCAAACATACAAATCTTTCCTCTTTTTAATATTAATTAGATAAAAGTAAATTAAAGTAAAGTAACGGCCTGTTAATATACCACTGCTAAGCATGGACCTCTCTCCGTTATTGGAGAGAAGGGTTGGAGCTAAGACCTACCACGCTGTTCCAATGCGGATTGGTAGGCTACACATATCCCCAGAATCCTCTAGAGATATACAAGGATTTCTCACGATGTTTTCCTTTACCGAAAAGTGTGCGATTAATTTGCATTTATCAATTAGATTCATAAGTAAGACAACCCCATTGGTGTCTGCCGGGGGTTTGAACCTATGACCGTCTCTTGAGAGTCGCACGGTCTCACCGCCGGGCTATCACAGATTTATATATGCTCTTAAATACATTATCATATTAAAGTTGCGTTCATCCAGGGAATAACACCAGTTAAACTAACTCGTTCCGCTTAACTAAGTTAAATGATATGAGAACGTCTGTTCTGACAGTAGACATGTTTACTCGACGGATTTGTGTAAAGGATTTTAGTTCAAATGTTTTATTAACAATGGAGTCGTGATTACATGAACGTGAATATGAATTAGATGATATTAGATCGAATGACACGTTTGCGTTAGTGGCTGTGATCCTACTCTCAGGTCCGAGGATCGCGGATAACTTTTCTATTTTATTTTTATTTTATTTGTATTTCAGAAACTAGAACAGAACTACTTTGCTCTAATCCGCGTGGTTTAAGCGAATGCATGCAATGCTAAGTGTATGAAGCAGACAAAATTTATAGATTATTTGGATGATAAGAGTGCCTGGATTTGAAAATCCTTTCAGCTTCATACAAGACAGCGGTTTAATGATGTATAATTGAAAATATTTAAAAGGTTGACCGCCGAGTTTCTTGCTGGTTCTTCTCGGTAAGAGCAACATTCCGAACCAGTTGTAGCTTCATTAATCATATTGATGCTTGACGATTCAAAAGTGCCTGAAATGGTTTATTTGAATGAAGATTATTTTGATTTGATTTGAAAAATAAGTATATATATATATATACACTTAAAGGATAAGAGCCGGAGAATTGACTTAGATACATGAATATACTCAGCCACGAAGAATAAAATTTTTTTTAGAACTTTTTCTCACTATTTCACTGTCTACGTATTAGTAATAAGTGGAAACTAATTTTGGTATATGAATTAGTAAAAAATTACTATATTTATGTTTAATTTGTACTGTTTGTTTTCCAAATATAAATAAATGATTTATAGAAGCAGAAACTATAACTACCTTGCAATAATCCGCAATGCTACTTA
Source organism: Morpho deidamia (assembly GCA_947086505.1). Classification (NCBI taxonomy): domain Eukaryota; kingdom Metazoa; phylum Arthropoda; class Insecta; order Lepidoptera; family Nymphalidae; genus Morpho; species Morpho deidamia. Next base: position 12,928,815 of record CAMTZC010000016.1, read on the forward strand.
GCATTTGTACTTAGCAGTATGGCAAAATTTACGTACCTACCCATGCAGGTTTATTTACTAATTATAGTATCCGGCTGCATAGAATAGACCATCCTCAATTTCTTACCGAGGTTTCGTAAAAGGCGACTAAGGTAAGTTGACGTCAGACAGGCGGCCGGTCGTAAAATATGACGCCAAATCATGTAACAACATGTTTGTAACATGTGGTGCCACTTAGAGTGGGATACGGGAAGGATAATGATGATGAGTAAAATAGTAGTAAGAAAAATTCTAAAAAAAATTCTTGTTGGTTCTTCGTTTATGTAACTAAGTTAATTCTGCTCTTATCCTCTAATTCAAGGTTCCTCAAACTTTTTTTTCACGACCCCATATAAAAGGTAAAGTAATATTTTTGATGATTTATTTATTAGGTAACAATATACATATATATTTTTAGAATTCGCTTTGAAACATACATTAATATAAAAATAAAATTTGAACCACAAATAGTAAAATCGTGTTTATTATCCTTCGAAAAAATTGTATCCTATTTTTAGCGGTAAGTATTAAATAAAAATTTACTGACACATATAATTTATTTATTAATTACCGAAATAATAAGAAAATTCTTCGTACGGGGGAAGTAATGTATATGCATATATTTAACTTTGTGTGCATAATGTGATGTTATAAAATCGTGTAAATATTTGACATTAATATATCTCGCTATTTTGCTACCATAGTTTATAAAAAGTGCTCCTGCTCCTGCTCTAAGTGTATACATATATATATGTATATACCTAACCACTGCGCCATGTAATATCATTAGTATACTCGAAAACAATAAACGAATCGGGCACAAAAGTCACCTTTGAAAGAATCTCATTTGCTAAAATCTTACAGCGGTACAATTTAAAACACACTTAAAGTTTATTGCAGTAAGGTTTAAAATTTATGTCACGACATAAGATAATGGGAGGGTTAAAACATTCAGTATAATTAAACGCTCGGTTGTTTTTAGTGTCTGAAATCATTTTTTAAACTTTGTTGCTCGAGGGTTTTCATTACATCCCCATTGGGTATTTGTGCCTATGGCCAACGTTAGGACTAAAGCTAGTCTATGATAATGTACGTAACATTATATGTTGATTCATATGTTACGTATACTATCATATACTAGCCATACCCCGCGGTTTCACCTGCGTCCATACCGATCTTGTGCTAGTGTGTTTACGAAGTCGGACTATAGATTTATATTGTAGATTATTTAATTATAAACAATGGGTATCATTAGTATTCTTGGAATAAGAGCTAACTCACGCAAGGCAGGCCCTGCTATAACGGTCGCTACAATGAATTTGTTATGGCATTATTTTCTTTCGATTTATATTCTTAAATTCGTAATATCTTTTAATTGGGATATCGGATTTTAATAATTTTACAGTTTACAGGTATTGAAATAGTTTTTAACAAAATATCACCAAATGGGATAAGGATTAATAGAGAGATATGAATAAAATGGTTTGATTATTTTCGGTAATTTTATCAACTTTTACAATGTACAAAAGTAATTATATTGGCATAACTACAATAGTTAGATATATGTTATCTCGGACTTTTTTGAGGATATTGATATGTTCTACAATACTGTAGAACATTTTTTTGTTCTATCCTCAATATTTCTCCCAGCGCACGCGATGAAAGATGTTTAGGACTGAATTTTTCACAACTTATTACAATTTTATTAGGGATCCCTATTTTTTTTTTAAATGACATAAAGCCTATGTTGCTCAGTGAAGAAGCAGCTTTCCAATGGTGAGAGAATTCTGAAATCAGTCCAGTAGTTTTTGCGTGAAAACATTAGATAGGAATATAGGGTAGGGAATACCATCATTATTCTCCTGCCCTTATCCCACTCTAAGTGAGATCGCCTTTTATTATACCTTAGAACGAATGCAATAAGCTTAAAATACAAATATTTATCTAATAAAGGTTTTCCACCATGCTAAGAAACTTTGTTGATGTTGGCAAAATTTACCTTTCTTATTCTAATGATGTAGCAGTTTTTCATTGCTTGAAAACAATAATAAAATAACATCATAATTCTTCTGCCCTTATCGCAATCTAAGTGGGGTCGGCACAACACGTTACAAAAATGTTGTCACATGATTAAGACCGACCGCCTGCCTGACGTCAACTTACCTCAGTCGTATTTTACGACCCCTCGGTAAGAATGAGGGTGGTCTATTCTACTCAGTTTGATACCTCACGGTGGTTCAACTTGCCTTAAGCGCCTTTTACGATACCTCGGTAAGAAATGAGGGTGGTCTATTCTACTCAGCCGGACACCTCACGATGGGTCAACTTACCTTAGTCGTATTTTACGACCCCTCGGTAAGAATGAGGGTGGTTTATTCTACTCAGCTGGATACCACACAGCGGGTCAATTTAACTAAGTCGCCTTTTATGACACCTCGGTATGAAAGAGAGTGGTCTATTCTACTCAGCTGGATACCACACCGCATAAAACACGAATAAAATGACGTTGCCTAAAAATGAAATCATGATCAATTTTTCGCCATCAAAAAGCCCTGAAATTTTGTTGGAATTTAAAATTGGGATAAATTTATTTAGATACATTGTGATTCTCATTTCAATGCCCTTTATGACATCACACTACGATATTTAAAAAAAAAACTAGTGTTTTCTTGCTCTTCGAAGTTATTGGTTTCTTTAACACAAAACAACTTTTTTTAGTTAGGTCACTTTAATACGTGCGATGTATTTTCTTTTATCGCGTCATCATCATTCTCCTGCCCTTATCCCACTCTAAGTGGGGTCGGCACATGTTACAAACATGTTGTCACATGATTTGGCGACGTATTTTACGACCGGCCGCCTGCCTGACGTCAAATTACCTTAGTCGCCTTTCACGAGACCTCGGTAAGAAATGAGGGTGGTCTATTCTATGCAGTCGGATACCACACGGCACATACCTTAGTCGCCTTTTGCGATACCTCGGTAAGAAATGAGGGTGGTCTATTCTATGCAGCCGGATCCCACACGGCACATACCTTAGTCGCCTTTTACGATACCTCGGCAAGAAATGAGGGTGGTGTATTCTATGCAGCCGGATCCCACACGGCACATACCTTGGTCGCTTTTTACAAGACCTCGGTAAGAAATGAGGGTGGTCTATTCTATGCAGCCGCATACCATACGGCACATACCTTAGTCGCCTCTTACGACACCTCGGTAAGAACGGAGGGTGGTCTATTCTATGCAGCCGGATACCACACGGCACATACCTTAGTCGCCTTTTACAAGACCTCGGTAAGAAATGAGGGTGGTCTATTCTATGCAGCCGGACACCATACGGAACATACCTTAGTCGCCTCTTACGACACCTCGGTAAGAACGGAGGGTGGTCTATTCTATGCAGCCGGATACCACGCGGCACATACCTTAGTCGCCTTTTACAAGACCTCGGTAAGAAATGAGGGTGGTCTATTCCATGCAGCCGGATACCATACGGCACATACCTTAGTCGCCTCTTACGACACCTCGGTAAGAACGGAGGGTGGTCTATTCTATGCAGCCGGATACGACACGGCACATACCTTAGTCGCCTTTTACAAGACCTCGGTAAGAAATGAGGGTGGTCTATTCTATGCAGCCGTATACCACACGGCGCATACCTTAGTCGCCTCTTAGAACACCTCGGTAAGAACGGAGGGTGGTCTATTCTATTCTGCCTGATACCTCGGCGTATTTTCTTTTATCGCGTATTATAGCATAATAATATTTTGAGAAGCTATAACAGAATTTTTTGCTATACTCCGCGTTTGCTAAGAGAATCTATGCAATGCTAAGTGTATGAAGCAGGCAACATTCACGTACCTTACACGTACACAAAACAACTTTTTTTTAATTCAGTCCGTTTAATACCAAGCGATATATAATATTATGTGTTACGTCACAAGTACGAAATCGCGAATGCCGCCAAACGCCCCACGGCCCGTTTGTTTAGGATCGGGCGACACCGGCCCTTGTAATTAACGCACTGTTTGTTTGTTTGTTCTGCGTTAACACCGGAACGCTTTGAGGTGATGCCTTTTTTGTTTCTGTGCGGTGTCGAACCCGCTACCTGGTATTGTGTCGTTAAAGATTAACAAAACGTTGTATGTATGGATAAATATGGGACAATTACACACAAGACCGCCTGTCTCCAAATTCAAATTCAAATTATTCTTTATTCAAATTCCGAACTAGACTATTTTCAGTACATATATGGGTAAATTTATGGGACAGATAGATTCTCTTAACGCGGATTATAACAAAATAATTTTGTTTTAGCTTGTCGTCTATGAAGCTGTGATAGCCAAGCTGTGAGACCGCGCGTCTCTTACGAGGCTAACACGAGTTCAAACCCGGGCAGGCACCAATGAGTTTTTCTATTAAAACTCATGTGTCTAATTGATAATTGCAATTTATCTAACGCTTTTCGGTGAAGGAAAACATCGTGAGGAAACCTGCATATCTCTAGAGAATTCTGGAGATATGTGTTACCTACCAATCCGCATTGAAGCAGCGTGGTAGGTCTTAGCTCCAACCCTTCTCTCCAGAAACGGAGAGAGGACTCCTACTCCCAGCAGTGGGATTGTAACAGGCTACTTTACTTTTTTTTTTACTATAAAGTTCCGTAAACTAACGCTTCTATAAATCATTAAATAATGTATACATTTTCATTACTTTTGTCGAAAGTATGCTATTATTGCAATTTTTAATTAGTATAATGAGTTGGAACAAAAATGAAAAATAATATCCATCTCAACGAGAGTAATGAATGGAAATGAAAAAAAAAACACTCAGCATTTTCCAGGCCGTGGATTTTTAATTAACGCTATAAGGAACAACTAACAATGCTTTTTGATGGAGGGCACGTAACAACCGTAATAAGCCATCGTACATTAAAGCCATCAACGATATTTCGACCTGCCTAGCTTTTTGACCTAGATATTTTAGACATTTTTTTATTAGAAACTAGCGTGTATAGAAAAAAAAGTAAAGTAGCGGCCTGTTACAATCCCACTGCTGGGAATAGGCCTCCTCTCTCCGTTTCTGGAGAGAAGGGTTGGAGCTAAAACCTACCACGCTGTTTCAATGCGGATTGGTAGGTTACACATATCAACAGAATTCTCTAGAGATATGCAGGTTTTCTCACGATGTTTTCCTTCACCGAAAAGAGTGTGATAAATTGCAGTTTTCAATTAGACACATGTTTTAATAGAAAAACTCATTGGTGCCTGCCCGGGTTTGAACTCGTGTTCCCCTCGAAAGAGTCAGTCGCTGGACTATCACAGCTCGCTTGTATAGTACGCGGTAATAAATAAAGTACATCGAGGCTCAGAGAGAGAAATCGGCTAGATTCTGCTTCATAGAGCATTGTCTCTGTCGCACAGACTGACGAACCCGTGTGTGACAGTGACAGCGCTCTACGAAACCCAATCGGCCGGCTGTTTCGTTCTAAGTTCTCGATGTGCATTATTTATTGCCGGGTACTATTGTACTATTTGTGGTGTAATGAGTTGATAAGTATGGTCATTTTTATATATCGACTAGCAATGCCCCGCGGTTTCACCCGCGTACATACCGATCTCGTGGTAGTGGAAAGTTTACTAAGTCAGACTATAGATTTATTTTTGTGAATTGAAAGTTTGATCCTGGGGCTTATTAATAGTTAAGGCAAATTTTTAACGGAATGTATTCATAGGTACGCAAATACAATACGCTACAGTTGTTATGGCATTATTTTTCTCTATATTGTCATTTTTAAATTTGTTACATCTTTTGATTGGAATGTCCGATTTTAATAATTTAAAAAGTATTTTACAGGTAATAAAAGAGTTTTTAATAAAATATCATTTAGTGGGATAAGGAATAATACGGATATGTAAATATTGTGGTTTGATTATTGTTGTCACTTTTATCAACTTTTACAATGTAGAAAAGTAGTTATATTGGCTAGACTATAATAGTTAGACATATGGTATAGAGGACTTCTTTGTAGATATTGATATATTCTATAATACTGTAGAACAGTTTTTTGTTCTATCCTCAATAGTTTCCGTAGCGCAAGCGATGAAAGATGTTTACGACTAAATTTTTCACAACTTATAACAATTTTATTATGGATCCCAATTTTTTTTAAATCTAATATAGCCTATGTTGCTCAGTGAACAGGCAGCTTTCCAATGGTGAATGAATTTTTGAAATCGTGGACCGATTTCAAAAATTCTTTACTACTTGTACTTTTTGCGTGAAAACATTACAAACATACCTCTTTCCTCTTTATATTATTAGTATAGAAGTTTAGATGTTAAAAGATTGCTATAAATCGCCATGTTATCAGGCTGAGTAGAATAAACCACTCATTTCATACCAAGGTGTCGTAAAAGGCGACTTAGGTGAGTTGACGTTACGCAGACATCCAGTCATAAAATAAAAAAAACCATCACATGACAACATGTTTAAAACATGTTGTACCAACCCTACTTTGAGTTGCATAAGAGCAGGAGAATGATAATGAACACAGATTGCTAGTAAACGATAAACGCGTGGGTTTTTTCTAACAAATATACAAATTACTTGCACAAGTTCTGAGAGCCCAGCGGTGAGATCGTGCGACTCTCTCAACAGAATCACGGGATCAAACCCCTGGCAGGCACCAATGAGTGCATCTGTTAAAACTTATATGTCTAATTGATAATTGCAATTTATCACACGCTTTACGGTGAAGGAAAACATCGTGAGGAAACCTGTACACAGAATTCTGGGTATTTGTGTAACCTACCTATCGCTAAATAGAAAGAGGAGAACATTGCCCAGCAGTGGGGTAGTCACAGGCTGCTAATTTACTCCAGTTAATTACTGAAGTTCAAACATTGACCGCATTGATACAGGGTCGTCAAACCCCACCCGCTGTGACCTAGGGGCGCGGTCTGTCTAGATCTAGGAATACTAGAATAGACATATATGGAGAATACAGGCTTTATTCGCCATTACAACACCTCGGTAAGATATGAGGGTGGTCTATTCTACTCAACCGGATACCATACGACGGGTCAACTTACCTTAGTCGCCTTTTACGACACCACGGTAAGAAATGAGGGTGATCTATTCTACACAGTCGGATACCACGCGGCGTAGGTGTTTAATCAAACTTTGTCATATATAAATAGCGATGATTATCAATAAACCGTTGCCTTTTGAAGGTTAAGTTAGTGCATCCACTGTAATGTAAATGCGAAAATATGTCTGCCTGTTTTTCAGGCTTCGATTGTAATATTCATAAGATTTAATACAAATCCTTAATAGACCAGTCTACTGAAAGGTTTAAACTAAGTGTAAGAAATATGCTTATACGTAAAGCATATTACAAAATTGAAGATTATTTGGATGATAAAAATGACTGGATTTGAAAATCTTTTCAGCTTTATACAGGACAGCTGTTTAATAATGTATAATTGAAAGAATTTAAACGATTGACTGCCGAGTTTCTTGCTGGTTCTTCTCGGTAAGAGCAACATTCCAAACCAGTTCCAACTCATTACAAAATTAATCACATTGATGCTTGACGATGCAAAAGTGCCTCAAATGGCTTATTGAAATTCAGATTTGAAATTAAGCATATATACTGAGCCAACATATTAAATAAAATTCCGTTTTTTTTCTGCAAATAACACCTTACAATAAGTTACTTGTTTTAATAAAATATTATGTTACGTAAATATACCTAGAAGAGACCGGGTTGTATATATGTCGTATTGAGTTTTAATACAGAGTGTAAAGTAACTTTTAACTTGTTGAAACAAGGGATAAAGTCGCGTTGTAGACTTGATACGTGAATTGGAGTTACTCTTCCAAATTTTATACACAAATACAAATCAGTGGTTTCTCACCCTTCATTATTAGTATTTGCTTTATACATTCCAGCTGAGTTTTAATTAAGCGAATTAGCAAAAGCCAAACAATTGACAAATTCACTTTTAACTCTTTTGAAATATTCTATACTTTAAAATTAACAGTTTCCTCTTGAAAACAGTTAAACGTAATCCGAGCTCCACAAAAAAATACTGATCCTAGTGTCTTTATAAGAAATAGAACAGCGAATTGACTGGCAGTAGTTTATATATAACAACGGGCTAGCAACGGGCAACGCGAGGTTACTTTGAATTTTTTTTATATAAAAACAGTATAAGTATATATAAAAAACAGTCTTACATAGAAATGTAGCTTGGTGTAAAAAATTAGAATAGAACTAGTTCTTAGAGTATGTACAGTAGTCCCCCATAACGTGGTACCCTTATAAAGTGTTTTCACATAACGCGATTTCAGTTCCTGGTATAACGCGTGTTTTCCCCCATATAACTCGGGAATTTTCCACGTTCCACGTGTTGTAAAATTAAATTATATTTTTAAATTTTATTGCCTAATTTTTTACTCGTATGAAAATTAGTAATGCTTACATACCAAAAGGTGTATTAATTTTATTATAAATAAAATATTTTTTCCTAGCCATGTTTTTTTCATAAAACGCGCTTATTTTGTTCATAACATAGTTTTATCTTGATATCCCATTTAAACCCCCTCAACGAGCATCATGCGAGCTTGGTGTCCGAGAACCCCCTACAACGCGTTTTCCCATAACGCGAAGCGAAGTATTACTGTATTGTATATATTTTCTGTTACACACGTACTGAAAATGTATATAAGACATATGTACAAGAGAAGTAATATTCCGGCGTTTTTAAATCTTTCTTAAATTTCTATTTTAAAACTTTTATTTAAATAAAACACGACTTTCAGATATGTAACAATGAGTGATCAACTACGCTCCTACCACATCTAGTTAGTGTTTGTATCTGAGTAAAAAAACCCAAATAAAAGTGGACGGGCAACATCAGCTTTGTCGGCCAATAAACCTGCTAAATTGGCTCATCGTCTCACCCCTCCAGTGTTTATCGCGTGATTATGTAGACTCAGGGCCGGGTTATGGCCATCTCTAAAGTGGGTTTTACCATGTTTGACATTGCGATTATAAGTAATTTGGCTGATACCCACTATTGTTATTCTGTGTAAGCTGAAGCCAAGATTTTAACAGCGAATGAGAAATTTCTTAGTCTCTAGACTTGTATACAATGATCGATCGATGATGTGATCGATTTTCTTAAAATCTACTGAACGGATTATCGTACGGTTTTCACTCAAAGATAGTGCAATTCTTTAGGAAGGTTTAGGTTAATAGTGATACTCCGTAACGGCTAAACGCTTTGGGTGATATCGTCATTGGAAGATAGAGATTGTAGGTAAAAGTTACTTACTATACTTTTAACCAATGCAGGATTCGGTATAGGCAAAATTTTTGAGATACACTTTGAACGGCAAGTGGAATATAAAATTAAAAAGATACATTTAACGAAGATTCTACGCGTTCAGTTCTCAGGTCGTTAAACTAGGCCTTAATTTGATATCTTTTGAAGTATGCCCATCCATGAGATGTATCAATTATTCCATTTGACTAATCCGTTGGCCCAAGTAGCCTTCACCTCCGGGGGTAGCGGGTACGATTACCGCCCAGGATATTATTAACATTGTTTTTTTTTATAACTGTGGAGATGACATTCGCAGCACAATTTATACTATTGCTATACCATCACCGAAAATTAAGATGCCTTGCTTAAGTTGTGTTGTAGAAAATTTGATACATATATATTATTTTCTTTTTACGTAAGTAATAATAAAATTATTTTGCTATAATCCGAAACGGATAGTCCACTATACATTAAGCACTATATATATTTTCTATTTACTGTATCGCGGATTATAGCAAAATAATTTTATTATTACTTTTGTATTATGGATCTCCGCAAAGTAACGCCTAATTATAGAAAAATAAAATTACATTTAACACATCCAGCATATCTGTGTCTGTGTAAAAAAAAGGGTCCGGCCTTATCAATTATGTAGTACAAATAAGTCGGTCAAATTGTCTAGTTATAACTACCATTGTGTTATTAAATATTTTTTTGAACCTTTGATTAGCAGTATTAAATTAATAGGTTAATATTTGACTTGATGATTCTTAATCAGATTTTAATGTTCCGGTAATTAACTAAGTATCGTTGTCAATATTTTTATTAAAGTAATTCAGTAAATTAATTAAATCGACCCGCCGTGTGGTATCCGGCTGAGTAGAATAGACCACCCTCACTTCTTAGCGAGGTGTCGTAAAATACGACTAAGGTAAGTTGACGTCAGGCAGGCGCCGGTCGTAAAATACGTAGCCAAATCATGTGACAACATGTTTTACAACATGTTGCGCTGACCCACTTAGAGTGGGATATGACAAGAGGATGATGAGTATAAATGAATTTTGTTGTGGGTATATTTTATTTAATTAAAAAATGCACTATAGCAAAGGTGGTACGATGCCTTTCTAAGAATAATATCAGTCACTACATTCGCCAAATGTTTGGTTCACCGTGAATATAGGAACTTCGTACCACTAAATATGGCCTTGTATATACAACCCTTCTCTGTCCAATTTTAAAGGGTAGTAACAAATTAGTGATAATTATTAGCCCGTCAAAACCTCCATTAGTCAACGTCGATGAGACGCCAATATTGTTTGGCCTTCCATATTAATTGTCTGTAAAAATAAATGTTTCGATATCCTGATACCGGACAAGCGGACATAAATGCATCATAATGATGTTCAGTTATCTATGCTTATTATAAAACAAAGTCTCAAAAAGCTGACTCTCTGTATGTAATCGATTTTCTCAAAATCTACTGAACGGATTTTTGTACGGTTTTTACTCAAAGATAGTCCAATACTTCCTTGGTTTAGGTAAACAGTACATATCGGTATTATGTAAACTGTGTCAAAGAGATCGCGCAGTTATAAAAAAATTTGTTGGCTGGGAGCTTTAGTCGCGTGCGCTTACTAAACCAGCAGAGATACGCTAAAGTAATGTACTTAAACTTTGTAAATCTATAAAAATACTACGAAAATGTCCGCGACAGCAAGTCTCTATCCCTCACGGTTAATTTACAATAACTATTTTGATATTTAAAATTCCACGCGGGCGAAGCCGCTGGTACAACTAGCTAATCTATACTTATTATAAAACAAAGTCCCAAAAAGCTGACTGTCTGTATGTAATACCAATTTTCTCAAAATCTACTGAACGGATTTTTGTTCGGTTTTAGTGCAATACTTCCGGATGGTTTATGTAAAAGTATACATCAGTATTATGTAAATTGTGTTGAAGAGATCGCGCAGTTGTTAAACTTAAAATTTGTAGATCTATAAAAATACTATGAAAAATTCTGCAACAGCAAGTCTCTATCCCTCACGGTTAATTTACAATAACTTTTTAAAAAATTCCACGCGGGCAAAGCCCCAGGTACAGCTAGTTAATATACAATATAATCTAAATCTGTGTAAAACACCTTTAAAAGTTAGTACAACATTCAAATGAATGATACAATTACCACTATCGTTACCAATTTTATTTAACAATTCCATGTCTAAAAAGTATTTTATCATCATCATCTTCCTGCACCTATCCCACTCTAACTGGGGTCGGCACAACATGTTACAAACAAGTAGTCACATGATTTGATTATGTCACATGACGTCAACTCACCTAAGTCACCTTTTACGACACCTTGGTATGAAATGAGGGTGGACTATTCTGCTCAACCGGATATCACGCGGCGCGTCAACTTACTTTAGTCGCCTTTTACGACCCCTCGGTAAGAAAGAGGGTGGTCTATTCTACTCAGCCGGATACCACAAGGCGGGTCGACTTACCTTAGTCGCCTTTTACGACACCTCGGCAAGAAACAGAGTGGTCTACTCGTTAACAATTAACGCTCGTTAACAATGGCACCCTCATTAACGAGCAGATAAATGTCTCTAGTTCAAGCTTGTTGCACGTGTTCCGAGGTAAAATAAAGGGTAGGGATGAACCAAGTACTATTTAACAACGCTTGTTTGGATAACGCTTCGCTTTGCGATTTTGTCGTGGAGTCTATCTCCTGATGATGCTTCGGTTGCTGGGCGAAACGATTGTTGAGTTTGTGATAGTGAACCTGTGTAGTGCTTGTGTATTGTGGTGGAAGTGGTGGAGGTTTGTGCATGTGTTTTTACGAATCCTGCACGTATCGGGTATGAAAATACTGATAGTCCACTATACATTAAATACATTAAACACACAAAAATATATATTTTCTATTTACTGTATCGCGGATTATAGCAAAATAATTTTATTATTACTTTTGTATTATGGATCTCCGCAAAGAGTGGTCTATTCTAATCAGCCGGATACCACAGGGCGTACTAAAAAGTATTTTTTTAATGTATTTTTACTGTGGTATACCAAAAACAATATTGAAAAAGACTTAAATTACTTACCACATGTGTGCGCGTTATTGCATTTTGGCTCGATGCAAACTCGATTTGGGCTCGCTCGCTCGCAGCTCGAAACGAGTACCACACGTGCGTACATCTGCGTGCAAACAAAAGAACCGTATTGAAAAACTAATTCTATATTCGAGTTCAGGGGCATTTTTGTTGGGCGACCACGAGTTTGAAATTGGGTTACTCAAATTCAAAATATTATTTATTCAAGTAAACTTGTAAACAAGTGCTTTTGAATCGTCAACTTTACTGCTGGTTCAGAAAGCTGTTACTACCGAGAGCCAGCAAGAAACTCAGTGGTTGCTCTTTTAAAGAATAATTTTTATCACTAGTTACATACAGTTATTAATATGTTATATTATGTAGTATTGGAGCATGAATTATTCTGATAATTCTGCAGAGATATTCAGAATTAAATAATGCGGAGATTAAATAATAACAAACGCGGAGTATAGCAAATACTCCGCGTTTGTTAAGAAAATATATAAAATGCTAAGCGTAGAAAGCGAATTACCTCCTCATATACTATAAATGCAGGATGAGTAACTGCACGTACTACAAAACACCACCAGCACACTAGACAAGCACTCCACACATTCACTACGACAATCTCAACAATATTTTCGCCCCGCAACCGAAGCTTTGCAATTATTAGCTTATGCAATTATTAGCATGGATATAGACTCTACATCTAATATTACATTTTTTATATAGCGACTTAATAGAAAAATAATCTTTACTTTTGAATTATTTTTAACAGTTAACTATATAATGTCAATAAAGTAAAATATTTAAAAGAATCAAAATAAAATAATCAACTATAGAAGATAGGACATATCCTGAGAACTCATGACAACTGGTATCTCTAGGCATATACAAAGCGCGGGGTAATGTAAAATTAATACCAGTCGGAATAGAAGAGGGCCTTTTGTTGCCTACAGATTTTTGTTGAATAGAGATCCAACTGATATGGGCTACTGGGACAGCCAGATTTCAAAAACACGATCTTTGACCCATCTCAGGAACTATTTTTATCATTTGTTATGTGTTATGAATAAAAGATATACTAAATTGAATAACAATAAGTATATAGAATGGTTATATTGTAGTATTTATTTTTCATTATAGAAAATACAGATACTTAATGCCGTGTGGTATCCGGCCGAGTAGAATATACCACCCTCATTTTCTTAACGAGGTGTCGTAAAGGGGACTAAAGTAAATCGACCCACCGTGTGTTATCCGGCTGAGTAGAATAGACCACCCTCATTTTCTTACCGAGGTGTCTTAAACGTCGACTAAGGTAAATCGACCCACCGTGTGTTATCCGGCTGATTAGAATAGACCACCCTCATTTTCTTGCCGAGGTGTCGTTAAAGGCGACTAAGGTAAGTCGACCCACGGCTTACAAAAGTACGTATAGTACGCGGCAATAAATAATGCACATCGAGGCTTAGAGAGAGAAATCAGCTAGATTCTGCTTCATAGAGCATTGTCTCGGTCGCACAGAATGACAAACCTGTGCGAAACGTCACGTACTAACTGAGTGACAGTGACAGCGCTCTACGAAACCGAACTGGCCGGCTGTTTCGTTCTAAACATCGATGTGCATTATTTAATGCCGGGTACTATAATTAGTTTGAGGGTTTGAGTATAAGATTCTATAATATAATTCCACAATTAATTTTAGCTTTGCCATTACAACAGTTTAAAAATACTGTTAAAGAAGAGGCTGATACAGAAAGCCTACTTTTGAGGATTACATCGGTTGATTGGTTGTGTAAAATATATTGTTGAAATAATCAATGATATAACTTTGTTTTTATAGCTGTGAAAAATCAAAATTGCGTGAATACAGATAGAATAAATTTAAATATTAATATCCAATTAAGAAAGGCGATGTTATCTACTAAGTTTCGGAATAATAAAAATTTATAAGGCAGATCGTTGCGATTGTGCACGGCGCCGTGCGCTTGCCAATTTTTAGTATCTATTGACAAATAAACAGCAAATTGATATAAAATTGGCAAAATCGAGATTGCCATACAACAGGGGAAAAAGGCAAAAATTATTTATTCAACATCTTTCTTACAAATAAAAGGAACCCTTGTCTTTTGTAAAAAAGACCGCTTGGGTTATTATGAATTAGATCGCTTCCTTAACATTAATTAAATATTAATGTTGAGAGACCGGCTATACTCACGTCTTATTTTATCGGATGAGCCCGACTAGTTTCAAGCCCATACGGGGCTCTTATTCATGAGCTAAGACGTGAGTATAGCCGGTCCGATAAAATAAGACGTGAGTATAGCCAGTCTTCCAACATTAATAATTACCACTCACGATAGTTTAAGTTCAAAAATTAATTAAATAAATAAGTTAAGTTTAAGACAATAAAGAATACATTCAAGTTCTTCGGACGCAAATACCGGAGCGAAAAGAGAAAAATTTATTACATACATTATAAAGTATATATAAAAGTAAGAACAAAAGTAAACAAGCTAACATAAAGGTTACGTGGGTGTATTTAAAAGCCAATAAATAGATTTTAAATTTAAAAAAAAATCAAAATATTCTTTATTCAAGTTAACTTGTAAACAAGTGCTTTTGAATCGTCTACATCTACTGCTGGTACGGAAAGCTGTTCCTACCGAGAAGAACCAGCAAGAAACTCGGCGGTGCTCTTTTCATAGTACAGGGTCGAAGAGTAGCTATATCTACGCGTTCTTATCGTCTAAGTAATCTTAAATAGTATAGTAGGCTTTCTGAAAAGACGCAAAGCAGGAACTGCAAGCGTATGTCGGTTCCTACTTTGTCTAATATATAAATTTTCAAACGCCAATATACGGTAGCACAATCGTTATGTAACAATACGACATCCGTATATTCGCGTATACCTCACAAAAAATGTTGCTCACAAAAGGCTTAATTAAAAATTGTAATTCGGGATGCATCGCAAAACTATGACGAGCAACTTGCCCTCACAATTGGGGTCATTTTGACGGGACTTGATATCTCTATCGTTCACAATGAATTTTAATCTGAATTTTCAGTTGTTCTCCACGAGTTTTCGAAATTAGAGTTTCTAATTAAGCCGCGATACCGTCCGCCTTTGTCGCGGTTTCTCTATTTGCATTTCTTTTTGAGGGCCCCCGTGATTATGCGGGGCCTTCAGATGAGTTTGGTTTCGGGCGCGGAAAAAATAATTTCACTGTTGTCACATTTCAAAACACTTGACACGTCTGTCTGTTGTCGTTTCGTTTTATTTAATTTCTATTTTATCTATCTCGCTGTATGTATGATTGAGATGAATGTAGAATCTATATATCTATACTTATTATAAAACAAAGTCCCAAAAAGCTGCCTGTCTCAAAGGGCTTGCAACTTTCAATTGAATGTACTTAAGTGCATGTGTTCGCATATTTGGTGATGCCGCCTGCACTGAGTTACGTTAATTTTTTTTTTATTATTAGACCAACTAAATTTCACAATACACAATTTCTAAACATAATAAAACAAAGTTCCAAAAAGCTGTCTGTATGTAATCGATTTTCTCAAAATCTACTGAACGGATCCTTGTAAGGTTTTCAGCAAAAGACAGTGAAATACTTCCGGATGGTTTAGGTAAATAGTAGATATCGGTATTACGTAAATTGTGTTGAAGAGATCGCACAGTTGTTAAAAAACTTGCTTGCTGGGAGCTTTAGTCGCGTGCGCTGCGTAAACCAGCAGTGATACGCTAAAATAATATACTAGAGAATTGTAGATCTATAAAAATACTAAAAAAAGTCCGCGATAGCATTTCTCTATCTCTTATGGTTAACTCACAATAAATACTTTTATGTTTAAAATTTGAAATCTAGAAAAAAATGTGACACGCTGATTTTCACGCGGGCACAGCTAGTGTATAGATAAAAGATAAAGTTCATTTAATTTTTATCTATTTTATTTAGTTGTCAGAACGTTTATTATGTTCGTATAAACTCTGTAACGGCTGGACCGATTTTAATAAAATTTTCAGACACTCTTTATATTGACTTTGTGAAATAACTTGTAACGTTTAACATTTTTCATTCGATGGGATACTAAAAATAGACTGAGCCATAGAAGCTGGCATAGCCTACCAAAGGATTAGCAGATTCAATTCCGGCTACTTTAAATTAATAATGAGTCAAAATTGAACGTATTGTGGTGATCTCTAAAAATCACCACCAAAAGCGTTTCTTTAAAAATGCTGAATAGTACAGCCATTTGGAGACAACACCCTATACTGTTTTTTGTTCTATCATATACTTATAATCAACTGTGTATCTCTGTTAAGTAAATTTTGGCTCATTTTTTATTATATTTGTTACATAAAATTCATAAATTCAATGTTTGGTACCAAATAAATCATTCATTAATAAAACAGCGTCGAGCTATCATTGTCACACCTTCATAAGCTGTAAATTATTTTTGTTCTATTTTTATTATGTGTAAGTTTTATATCGCCTGTGAACTGGCAAATTGTCCTATCTTATTTTTGTTAACTTTTCAGGAAGAAGAAAATACGTGATTGTTAATACATTCGCAATAATTTTTTTGAAATAAAAAAACAGTTGACTTTAAATATGTTTATTTATTTACGCATTTTGTAACAGATAATACCTGATACGGTAAATGATGGGCAGTAATTACCCACTACCGATAGAAAGTGATTTGGCTTAAAATTGAGATAGGACATATTGCCGGTTCACAGTCGATATGTAACAATAACTGGCTGTCCAAATAAATAAATATTTGAAATTCAAATAATTTATAGAATTAGGCGTTACTTTGCGGAGATCCATAATACAAAAGTAATAATAAAATTATTTTGCTATAATCCGCGATACAGTAAATAGAAAATATATATAGTGTTTAATGTATAGTGGACTATCAGTATTTTCATACCCGATACGTGCAGGATTCGTAAAAACACATGCACAAACCTCCACCACTTCCACCACAATACACAAGCACTACACAGGTTCACTATCGCAAACTCAACAATCGTTTCGCCCCGCAACCGAAGCATCATCAGGAGATAGACTCCACGACAAAATCGCAAAGTGATTTGATTTGGCGAAACGATTGTTGAGTTTGCGATAGTGAACCTGTGTAGTGCTTGTGTATTGTGGTGGAAGTGGTGGAGGTTTGTGCACGTGTTTTTACGAATCCTGCACGTATCGGGTATGAAAATACTGATAGTCCACTATACATTAAACACTATATATATTTTCTATTTACTGTATCGCGGATTATAGCAAAATAATTTTATTATTACTTTTGTATTTGAAATTCAAGTTTTTAGCTCAGTAAGGTGTACAAAAATATTATTATTTGAATAAAGAATACCAGTACTAACCGTTAAGCAATCACACACACACTAAACATCACTTACAAACACACAATGAATAAATATCGAATCGAGATTTTAAAATAGGAACGCGCGCGACGGACGTCCGTAACGTTCAATTTGCGGCAGGAAGCAACCAATCGCGCTCGTTCCCGCCCGCGTGAGACGCATGCGCACTCCCTACCGACGCCATCTTGTTTTTAGCTAATGACTGGCGGCTGCCCGAACGGGAGAGACACTTGAGCGAGTTGACAATAGGGCGATCGACTTGTTGTGTCGATACCTTTTTGTAACGATGTATTTCAAACATTCATTCATAAAGATTATTAATTTAAAACAATTTTCTTAAAAGATAATCATTGTAAAGGAAAAGTAATAATAAAATTATTTTGCTATAATCCGCGATACAGTAAATAGAAAAAATATATAGTGCTAAATGTATAGTGGACTATACGTTTTTTTTCATACCCGTTACATGCAGGATTCATAAAAAACATATGCACAAACCTCCACCACTTCCACCACAATACACAAGCACTACACAGGTTCACTATCACAAACTTAACAATCGTTTCGCCCCGCAACCGAAGCATCATCAGGAGATAGACTCTAGAGTCTAGGAAATCATTGTAAAGGAATTTACAGTTTCCTGTGTTTTCCTTACTTATACGCACATGATTCGTAAATAACATAACCACAACCACCGTACCACATAAATTCATAAATTTAAATTTGGTTTTAAAACAAGTTATTTAAATTTTTTTTTCCATAATTTCCAGTGATACCGAATTCGGGCATTTAAGTTAACACAAGAAAAGTAATCAATCAAAAAGTCAAAAGTTTGTTTGTATGTTTTAAAATTGTATCGAAGAAAAGTGATTACCTTATTAATACACATTTTCAAATTAAAATACGACAACAACGTAATTTTTACGTTCAATTTGAGGCCCAAAATATTCAATCAGCATCTCACACATATGAGATACATACTCGTTCCATATTCATGCTATGTTAAAGCTGATGCCTGTCAGATGTTTTTTTACAGGGAGTACTCGGTAAGTGTACAACTTACCGAGAACAGACTTACTAATTTCTATTTGAAAAACGTAATAAATAACAAACTGACTTCTCCAAAAGAAAGTTTCAAAAGGAGGATTGAAACTTCACAATATTTATTCTTTTGAATTAAAACGAAGAAAACTTTAATAAAACGAAAATATCTCAAACTAATACAGTTAATAAGCAAATCTATAATTTTCAACGGTAACATTTTGCTTAATAAATATCAAACCTTCCTTTAACGCTTAATTATTTACTTTATAACGTGAGATACACCTTCATATTTAAAATAATTTTGATTTATTTGATCGAAACTCAAATGCATATCGCTTTGTTTTGTTCGTATTTAAATTTTAAACAGAATAATATTTTATTTTTTAACTTTATTTTTCATTTAGCTGTATCCGGTTATAAGATTAGATCACTAAGACGTTCCTTCCTTTACAATAATAACAATTGAAACGTACAATATTTTGCATTTTAATAGGGTATACAAATAGTATACGTACATATGACAAAATCTGCGTGTTCAACTTAAATATCATCTCAACTATATTCACGAGCACTCGAAGCTCAACATTAAGTGAAAGTATTGCAAAAAAAGCACTTAAATTCCTATACAAAACTCGATTGTCATTTGCAAGCAACGCATTTACATTAAGCCGACCATAATGTTCGTTTTAAATTCACTCAGCTATTAGCAGATCGCTATCTCCACTAAAACGTTACGTAACAGGCAAGTCTGCGTTACAATTCAAACAAGGCAGTACAAATTGAAGTCTCAGTGCGAGATGTGAAATTAAAAAGTTCTCTGATACTTGGGAGGGTGGTTTTTGGTTTTTATGGGGTTGTGACTACTCGAATGATAATAGAAATGGATGGTGGTGTTGCCGGTAGCGAACGAGCCGTACTAATTCTGAAATAAGAGTTACTAATAATAATTTTACACGTACATCTAATGTAACATGGACTCCGCGAGACGTAAATAATTAATAATTTTTTTATAAGTACATTTAAACATCACTGATAAACTTTACACGATTAATGTTATCAGAAAAACGGTAACAAATAAGAAAACCTTCCAATAAATAAGCTGCGAAAGTCTAGGGGTGAGATAATACGACTCTTTCAAGGAGGTCATAAGTTCAAACCCGGGAATTACCAATAAGTTTTTCTGTTAATATTTGTGATTCTTATTGAGAATTGCAATTTGTCACATACTTTTGGGTGAAAGAAGACATTGTGAGAAAACCCGCATATTTTAAAACAATTCAATAATGTAATCTAACAATCCGCATTACAGTAGCGTGGTAGGTATAAGCTCCAACGCTTCTCTCTAAAAAAACGGAGTGGGAATGCTAATGCCCAGCGGTGGGATAATAATAGGTCGTTATTTTACACAATTAAGAGGTTATAAAATTAAAGATCAAAAAAATTCGCAACAAAAAGTCTATCTCTTCGGTCTTATCTTTCTATTATATTCTGTTGCATATATACTTCAAAATTTGTCGTAATTCTAATATAGAGATAGCTAAAGGGCCGGAAGGCAATATATCTTCTAATTTCAGTACTGTAGACAATGCTGAGGTAGTCGCGGGCGGAAACTAGTAGGTTTAATACATAATCGTAACTTGAAAGTCCATCTAAAAAACCTTACTTTTTTAAATTTATTTTCATGCCGGGAATATGACCACACTATTTTGATAATGGTTAAGCAATAACGACTTTAGTGCAGTTTACATATTATATTATGTAGTAGTTTTTAAGTGCAACCGCGTTTGTGTGGACTGCAGTCTTAGTATTTGAGTAAACCATAACACAATATGGTCAAAGCGGGTTAATCTTAAAAACCAGACTTTTATTAAGAACTTTTAGAGGGGGGATAATTCTGTAGTTAATGATTTTATAATAACCTTCACCTTACTTAGCGCACGTAAGGAAAACTTTAAATTTTGCCGTTTTCGCAATATTTTTTATTGCTGCCAATCACTTATTCATCTTAGCGATGATTTTATATAGTGTATAGCCTTCCTTGATAAATGGACTATCTTACACTCAAAGAATTTTTGAAATCAGTCCGGTAGTTCTTGAGATAAGCGCGTTCAAACATACAATCAAACAAACTCTTCAGCTTTTTATATTTGTATAGATAATGATACCCTTCATTCGAGCCAACTAAGGTGTTTAAGCACCCTCAGTAATGCAATATGTTACCTCCATGTTTCCGAAAGAAAAAGGGAATTAATTTATCCCGTATATCACTCCATGGAGAAGCTCTAATTGTGCCCAATTTTATCAATATTAATCCAGCGCATTAGCCGTGAGCCGTATTAGAGACAGACAAACTAACATTCACCATAATATTAATTTGGATTGCATCTGTTTAATATTTAAAATTTCATACAATCCACTACTTTTCGTTTCTAACGTAAAGTGAAGATAAAGAATTCAAAATTATAGAGAAGCAATAAAAAAACTTTACCAAAATAAATTCAACTATATAAAAATGTTATTATTCTTTAATTAACTCCTAGAACAATAGATTCAATATAATTACCAGTTACAAAGCATTCTGCGATATACCAGCTCGAAGGAGGAATTATAGTTTTTTTATTTTCATTTGCACACAGATTTCGCAATCCACTCTACATTTTTAAGGGTGATTATACAATAGTACTTTTTTAATTACGAAAGAGAATATCTATTGTCTGTGGTGAATTAAAAATGGCCGATGTAATGGGGAGCAAAAAAATAAGATAAAAGTATTCTTGCTTTTATTTTATACTGCTAATTACAGTGAAAATCTACATTTATAATATAGTTTTTTTTCGAACACTAACTAATGTTGTAAGCCCTAACGGTTTTTACAGCGTCACCGAGAGGATGGGCGCTGAAGCATCGTAGAGGGTAAAACTGGTAGAGCGGGTTTCGAGTGAGACTCGCAGCATTCTGGCAGCTTCGTCATACGGGTGGCTGTCTCTTGTGAGACCAGACCTCGCCTGTAGAGAACTGTATCGGACTTGCATGGATGTATGCTACTTATGCATTAGTTAGCAAAAGTACGTAAATCGTTTATGGGTTTGGGTATAAGATTCTATAATGCCATGCCATTACAGCAGTTTAAAAACACTGTTAAAAAGAGGCTGATACAGAAAGCCTACTATACTGTTGAAGATTACTTAGATGATAAGGATGCGTGGATATAGCTGCCCTTCAACCCTGTACAAGACAGTAATAAATAAATGTAACTAGTTAATAACGATACCGGCTATACTCACGTCTAATTTTATCGGATTAGCCCGACTAGTTTCGAACCCGTCCGGGGCACTTATTCATGAGCTCTTTACACGACGTTATCGCGGCGGGAACTGCGTGCAGCAGCTCGCTGGGCGCGCCTCGTAGGTGGCTGGGGCGGGGGGGGAGACGGTTGCGGCGGTGGTCGCAAGAAGACCAGAAGACCAGAGCGACACGGAACAGTCGGTAGACGCGCGACCACCGCCGCAACCGTCTCCCCCCCCGCCCCAGCCACCTACGAGGCGCGCCCAGCGAGCTGCTGCACGCAGTTCCCGCCGCGGTAACGTCGTGTAAAGAGCTCATGAATAAGTGCCCCGGACGGGTTCGAAACTAGTCGGGCTAATCCGATAAAATTAGACGTGAGTATAGCCGGTATCGTTATTAACTATGAATACTACTCACGATAGTTTAAATTTAAATGTAACTAGTTTTAAGACTTATATTTTAAAAAGAGCAACCGCCGAGATTCTTGCTGGTTCTTCAGCAGTAGATGTTGACGATTCAAAAGCACTTGTTTACAAGTTTACTTGAATAAAGAATATTTTGAATTTTGAATTTTGAATCTGAATATGTACTCCGAATCGGCTGGACATATATTATTGAAATTTTCCGACAATCATATTGAGCCTACGGATAATTTTGTAAACTTTAAGGCAAGCGGAGCATTTTATTTGACTTGTCATTGAGAGTTTTGTTTCGACGGGAAATCGAAACCGAACCTAAAGACATCATATTTTATAACGAGGTTTTCTCACGCCTTTGCCTGTATTACGGTGTTTACTTGGTCGCTACGCTCTTGGCAAAGCGGTCGTGGTCGTCAGTTGAGGGTTGGTAGCAAGCTTAACAATCCGATGCCATTCTTTCCGGACGGCTGCCTTCCTGGTAAATTTATGAAGAGAGCCATCAAAGGCAGCCTTCATTTCTATTACGGTATAATTAGGAGAAAATTCATAGCATTCAACCAATCTCAATATTACTTATGATGGTAGAATTTGTTGTTCGGCAGCCAGTCTCCTCGTTTATATGGAATATGCATCACAGATTGGTAAGGCCCGACTCGACATTTAAATGGAATGCCGTAATGCATTACGACTTATTTTACGTTAACGTAAGGGAAGACAATAAAATTAAATGAATAAAATGAAAAGGTCGTTAGCCCTGCCTTCAACCCCGCGGGTCGTGAGTTTAGAATTATATATGTAGTATATTTACCAGTTGTACGTCACCCGTAACACAAGTATTAAGTTACTTTACTTTGGGAGCTGTGATAGCCCAGCGGTGAGACCTTGTGACTCTTTCGAGGGGAACACGAGTTTAACCCGGGCAGGCACCAATGAGTTTTTCTATTAAAACTCATGTGTCTAATTAATAACTGCAATTTATCACACGCTTTTCGGTGAAGGAAAACATCGTGAGGAAACCTGCATATCTCTAGAGAATTCTGGAGATATGTGTAACCTACCAATCCGCATTGGAGCAGCGTGGTAGGTCTTAGCTCCAACCCTTCTCTCCGGAAACGGAGAGAGGAGGCCTATTCCCAGCAGTGGGATTGTAACGGGCCGCTACTTTACTACTTTGGGGACTGTGTGTAAGTGTCCCATATATTTATATATCTATATTTAAATTCCTCCATTTTATTTTAATGTATATAAAGTAATTTATAGAAATGGTTACCTTACTTTGCGAAGATCTATAATCGTTTTATATAATCGACTGACCCGTTGGCGCAGTGGGTGGTGTACCCTGTCGCGGGTTCGATATCCGCCGAGGGCCAATATTTTCTATAAACAATTTGTTGGTTCTTCGAGCCTGGGTGTGTAGTTGTGTTTAAGTATGTATTTAAAACTATATATGTAGTATATCTACCAGTTGTCCGTCACCCATAACACCAGTATTAAGTTACTTACTTTGGGGATGGACGACCGTGTGTGTAAGTGTCCTATATATTTATTTATAATGTCATGTTCTGTACCTCCGAGCACAACGCTTAGATTACCATAAGGGGAGACTTAGTAATAACAAATCATAGATACATCTATTTAACATAGATATCGATGACATGGACAAATAAGTGTCTGGACAGATCAAAAACAATGTTTACGTAAGAAAATGGCCGCCACATTGGCAAACATGAAATCAATCAGAAGTGGGACAAATATCAGTATAAATCATTTTTTATTCATGCACATAATTTTTTCTCGCAGTCATGAGGGCACGTTTGCGACACATAAAGCTTGCTACACATTCTTATTAATATCATCATCCTCCTGCCCTTATCCCACTCTAAGTGGGGTCGGCACAACAAGTTACAAACATGTTGTCACATGATTTGGCTACGTGTTTGACGACCGACCGCCTGCCTGACGTCAACTTACCTTAGTCATATTTTACGACCCTCGGTAAGAAAGAGGGTGGTCTATTCTATTCTTCTCGACCGGATACCAAACGATGGGCCTTACCTTACCTTTGTCGCCTTTTACGACACCTCGGTAAGAACTGAGGGTGGCCTATTCTACGCAGCCGGATACCACACGGCTGGTCGACTTACCTTAGTCGCCTTTTACGACACCTCGGTAAGAACTGAGGGTGGTCTATTCTGCGCAGCCGGATACCACACGGCGGGTAGACTTAACTTAGTCGCCTTTTACGACACCTCGGTAAGAAATGAGGGTGGTCTATTCTACTTAGCCGGATACCACACGGCGATGCTACACATTCTTATTAATTCTGATTCAAAAAAATATCTGTATTCATAGTTATTGTATAAAAAGTTATCTATCTATTATTCTTTCGGGTGAGCCCGACCAGTTTCAAGCCCAAACGGGACCCTCTATATTCTTATATCTTCAAATTCAAAATATTCTTTACTCAAGTAAACTTGTAAACAGGTGCTTTTTAATCATCTTTACTATCCCTGGATAAGTTACATTATTTATACTATAATTTGGCAAAAAGCTGTTTATTTCGCCCTTTGCGGTTATTCAAGTTCTGGAAGACAATTTTTGATATAAGCCGCGAAAAAAAAAATATTATGGTGCTGAGAGAATACTTATAAATCAAGTATACTGGATAAATTATCAATATATAAATAACCACCATATTTTTTATTTTAATTCAGAAGACTCTCTTGAAGATGGAGAAATGAAATATATCTTATAGATTATAAAGATAAAAGATAAAAGAATAATAGATAACTTTTTATACAATAACTATGAATACAGATATTTTTTTAGAATCAAAATTAATAAGAATGTGTAGCATCGCCGTGTGGTATGTATAGACTAGAATGTCTGGCTCTAAAGGTGCTCAATATTGACAAAAACTTAATCAAAGTCCAGCAGGCCTACCATGAACTTTTAGATAACGATTCAATTCAAAGTCAGTACCTAAACCGAACCGCTTTCTTTCCGTACCATGACGTGTGGATTGAATTGTTTGAAAAGAATCACGTTATAGGAACTATAGACAACTCTGCCTTTTTTACTCACATGTTTTTAGGACGCATTCCGAACGCTCATTCGGCAACGACTTAAAGTGCGTCTTTAAGACGTCATGGTATGAAAAAGCAAACAATTTAGTTTACGTCTTGAATTAAGTCGCAATAAGAATTAAATTGCACATATAGTTACGGCTACAGAAGCAAGGATTTGTTAAATTTGTTAATGATCAACAAAGGAGTCATTAAGTTGGTCCTTACGGAGTACGTTTGAGAAGAAGTTATGTTGGCTCTATAGGGAAAAGATCTACAACATAATTAAGCAAAATGGAAAATATGACAGATGAGCGACAGACTGGTTAAAATACCGGGAGTATAGTTGAAGAAGCGAGATCTGAATTCAGATTTTGGAGTATTCTGCGATCCAATTAAATCCAAAGCGACTCATAACGTGCCGCTTGGCTCACCGATCACAGACAGTGTTATATCCGATACAAATGATTACCGCTTATGAGGATTACAGCGTATGAATTACAGCGAACGAATGATTTTGAATGACGTCGATCTGAAGCGTAAAGTTGATGAGCTTGGGGTCAAGGAATACAGATTGGATTGTGTAACTGTGTGAGAAGCTTATGTGAATGGCCAATGGAACGAAGGATTTCAGGAAATGCATGATTTAACGTTTGGCTCTACAGGGGCGGTTGCAGAATACATTGTGATAGTTCAGTGAGCTGCTAATGAATAGCTGTGAGTTAACTAATTTAACGATATTTTATCCCCAAAATGGTTTATAACATTCATATGTTCCGATAAGGGTAATATATCAAGCTATAAGATTTAAATACATAGAACTGTGTAATACTGTAGTATATATTATGATGTAATATAGACGACATTAGCACTACGCACAAACTCTGTGGTTTTTTATAGTGTTAAGTAACGTTTGTTAATAAATTGTTAAAATTGTTAAAATTGTTAAATAAATGAAAAAAAAAGAAAAATTACAGAACGAATGAACAACGTTCCCATTTCGGCTTTTTTATTTCGAAATGAATTATTTATTTAAAACATACTATAAGTTTTTTGTGGAGGATTTAAAGAAAGCAGGTTTTAAGAAGTGTAGATTATATCAAAAGTCGCAATAAGACGCAAGCTAGTCAAAAGCTAAACTGCCCAATTGCTAGAACTGACATAATTTAGTCGTTGCTGTGCAATGTTTTATCAGATAAACTGCATTAACTTAAAAATCACAGACTTCACACCATTTTTCCTATTCTACTCGTATCTATTAAGGGCTTGAATAATTTAAATATGTTCATATATAGCAACATATAGTAACATATTCATAAAATAATCATAGTTGATTCGGCATACGATTATAAAAAGTAAATGACAAAAAATTTTCTATAAAGGCAACACTAGTTAACAAACAAAAATATCAATAATCTGTATTAAAAGACATCTCTTAAATTCATAGACATTTATAGAATATTTTTTGAGATAGATTTTTTCTTCAACGCGTGTAAGCGCCCGAATTTTATTCATACATGCGCGCGCAGCATAAGAACGACAAATAGTTCCAGATTTAAATTTCAAATTCGATTTCGACACAGATAAGAAAATGTATTGTTTGGGTAAACGTTTGTACCTACTTGGATCATTTATCTACAGATTCATAGATTTTTCTTAATATTCTATTATTTTGACGTATGTATACGTCTATGCTGTGAGATGTGATACCTCAGTGAGACAGTGCGATTAAGATATAAAACATATCATTCAATTCATAGACACGACAGTCCGTCTTTTATTTATATAGATAACGCATTTTGAATGAATCCTCTTTGGTCGACCCAGATTTAAATTATACTAACTGATGATGATAAATGTCTGTTGTCGATACGAAGCTCAATCTGTTCATATTGAATTGCTAATATGGTTTTACATAAAACTAGGTGTTCTGCCTCGAATTCACACGAGTCTTAAATTTTTTTTTTCATATCAAATCTAACCAAAAACGCCGTGTGGTGTCCGGCTGAATAGAGAATACAACCCTCAATTCCTACCGATGTGTCGTAAAAGGCGACTAAGGTAAGTCGACCCGCCATGTGGTATCCGGATGAATAGAATAGACCACCCTCATTTCTTACCGAGGTGTTGTAAAAGGCGACTAAGGTAAATCGACCCACCGTGTGATATCCGGTTGAGGAGAATAGACTCTTTCTTACTCAGGTGTCGAAAATACGACAAAGGTAAGTTGACGTCAGGCAAGCGACCGGTCGTAAAATACGTAGCCGAATCATGTGACGTTTTTAACATGTTGTGCCGACCCTACTCAGAGTAGGATAAGGGCAGGAGGATGATATTAAATCTAAACATAAATAATCTTGAATTGAAACTATTCCAATTACATGACCACTAGGTATTTATTATAAATGTATAGAGACCGTCTCAACTCACGTCTTAATTCACCGAGAACAACCAGTAAAAAACTCACCGGTCAATTTTAACCGTTAAAATCTTAAACGTTTCCAACTTACATTATTAAACCGAAAAATTTAAGATGAAAGAATTTTCAAATCCAAGCATTTTTATCCATTACCAGGTACCTTTTATATGCATGCACACAATCCAATCATTTCTTATAGGCCTCGCTCTAGTCACATATCCATCCATATTCGTATTTATCACTCGTTGTTCACATGATTTACATCCTTTTTCATTAAATGTCCATAAATCTTAATCTTGCATCTCTCGCCTTTATAATGGGCGCAACTTTCAGATCAATCAATCAATCAATCAAAATAATCCTCATTCAAGTAGGCCTTTTACAAGCACTTTTGAATCGTCAAAGATCAATTAGATTTAAAAAGGTACACTGGTTCGGAATGTTGCTCTTACCGAGAAGAACTAGCAAGAAACTCGGCGGTCAATCTTTTAAACATTTTACATTATTTAACCGCAGTCTTGTTTGGAGCTGAAAGGATTTTCAAATCCGAGCATTTTTATCATTCAAATAATCTTCAATTCAATTCCCTTTATATATAAAGGCTAATTCTGCATTTTATCCATTTTTCCACAAAAAACATCCATCATAAAATTTCTCATTTCATTAGCATACATTCTTCTTTCATCCGTCTTCTACATTATAGATAATGCCTAGAAAAAGTATCGAATATATTTTATTCGTCTTAATGGCACACACATTCTACGAACACTATTGTCAGGACATCTGCCACCTTCAAGCGTCCGTCAACCTATCTTCTACTCTATAAGTCACTATTGAGATCACAGCTCGAGCATGGTTCGGTAGTATGGAACCCTTTTTATGCTAAATACTCTAAACAGTTAGAAACAGTACAACGTAAATTCTTACGTGTAGTAAATTATAGGTGTTTTCGAGCTCGATCATCGTACAATTTGTTATTAAAAAAGTTCTCTTTAGTCTCGCTTCACGATAGGAGAATTTTTTTGGACCAAATGGTATTGTACAACATCTGCCGCCATAAATTCGATTGTATCACTTTAACAAATGAAATACGTCTTAGCACAGTACACCGTCCTCAGCGTATATGTAAAAAACGCCAGTTATTTGCTGTTAAAATTTGCAAAACGAACGCATATAAACGTGCTCCATTACAACGGATATTCCAGTCATATAACAATGATTTTGAAAATCTTGATATATTCTTTTTATCGTCTGTTCAATATAGAAACAGAGTTATCGAAATTATTAAATCAATGAAATGAGACAGTTAAAACATAACTCTTATAAACATAATAACCTCATTATCTAAGAAAACACTCTCTAACACAATAATTAATACGTGGGTAACGGTGCGGGTTACACACCAACATAATTATAAATATTTCATTTAAGTTTAAATATGTAATCCTAGTGTGTAATTGTTTGTTATCCCAATAAAGAGAAAAAAAAAAAAACACTTTATGATGTAGAATACAAGATTATACAGATTTCCGATAACTGATACAACAACAAGATAGTGTATTCAGATATTCAGTCGATTTATTTGAACAAGCACAGATCTTTGAATGTACAAACAGCCTAGCCTTTATTCCAAGAACTTATTATACAAGTCAAGATAAAAAAAAGGCACGCGTCCATATTTACAAAGATGGCGGGTGTCGCAATTTGAATTTCGAATCGCGCTCTTATCGCGGCGGGGTCAGCGCTTCCTATCGCATTTATCGCCGTCACTTCCTGTTCGATATTTGAAATATTGAATTTTTTAACGCACAACGGACGCGGCGACGGGGCTTTTTGGAATTTGTGAGTTCTATCGTTGCTTATCGGTTAGTTGAAAAAGTGACAAAAATATATTTATACACGACAAACGAATTTGTTGAATTTCTCTCAATTCAACGTTTCCAAGCAGTTTTACTATTGAATCGTTATTTTAAAAAGACCTTTTACATAGATTTAGTAATGAATAATCATCTTAAAATCGGTCGTAAAATAATGAGCCAAATCATGTTACCACATGAATATAACATTCTGTGCCGGTCCCACTTAAGAGTGGGATAAAGGCAGGAGAATGATGATAGGCATTAAATAACCAACAAACTTAACATGTGAGTTGGTGACTGCAGTACTGATTATATCGCGGGCAGTGCTATTTTATATGATAAGAACCGGTCAGCACCCGTAATTCTGTCGCCAGAACCTTATCTATAAATCGAGTCACTCAAGCCCCCTTACAATCCGATCTTCTAATTATCCTAACTAAAAAACTGACTGTAAAGTGTACACTGTAAAGGTCTTTAATGCTTTAGACGACTTGACTTAAAATTGATCGTATTTGCCCCTATGATGCCTAATCGCTCCTTTCTTGAAAGTATCTAAATTCACTAAAGACAAAGTAGATAGACTAGGTACTGCCTAAGGATAGTCAATGTTTAAAATGATAAACTACCCAAAAGAATAAACTAGTTGTTTAAGGCGAAATTGACTTCAACAAGATGAATTTTCAATTGTTTTAATAATTAATAATTTTGTTTCGTACGTAATGCTGCCATTTTGTTATCTCTTTTTATATAACTAGTGAAGATAGTTTTTTTGGTGCACGTCCGGCCACCGCTGCAACTTCAGGTCGTAGACACTAGTATCATCATTCTCCTGCCCTCTTCCCACTCTAAGTGGGGTCGGCATAACATGTTTTTCTCTTCCATTCCTATCATTCGTAAACTCTGGCACTACTCCTTTTATATGCACGTCATACATCACATCTACTTCCATATCAATCCACATTCATATTTAACTCATTTGTTTATATGTTTTTCATCACTTATTATATGTTCATACCATATTAATCTTTCAATGCCGCGTGGTATCCGGCTGCGTAAAAAGGACCAACTTCATGTCTTACCGCGGTGTCGTAAAAGGTGACTAAGATAAGTTGCCCCACTATGTGGCATCCGTTTGAGTAGAATAGACCACCCTCATTCTTACCGAGGGCTCGTAAAATACGACAGATAAGTTGACGTCAAGCAAGCGGCCGGTCGTAAAAGACGTAGCCAAATCATGCGATAACATGTTTGTAACATGTTGTGCCAACCCCACTTAGAGTGGGATAACGGCAGGAGGATGATGATGATGACCATCCCCTTCTCCTTATAAAAAAAGTATTAATTGTATGCAAAATCCAAAGTTAACAAACGCACCATTTCACTTCAGAATCAAATCAATTCGATAAAACATAAATCCATGTAAATGGCTAACTATTATGGTTTAGCAATATTGCGCTTTTTCGGAATTGAATTAAATCCATTGGAAATAATTATCCAGTTCATTGGATTCAATAATACCAATTTATTTTATAATATATGATTTTCAGGTTTACGGTCTAATTTCAAGCTGTTAGTTGCTGCATAAGTGATGTCTCTGTTATAGAATGACCGAATATATTGAAACTCTTTTTATCAATAAAAAAAAGGAAAAAAATTATAAAACGGTCATGAAACTTGTATTTTTTTTTATTATTTATTATATTAGGTCCGCCAACAGAATTGTGTGCGATTTAAATATAAAGAAAAAAAAATGTAGGTTATAAATTTACACCAAATGTCATTTATAGGCAGACACAGCATGCAACTTGGACGGACATCATTCATCATTCTCCTGCCCTTATCCCACTCTAAGTGGGGTCGGCACAACATGTTACAAACATGTTCTCACATGATTTGGCTACGTCTTTTACGACCGAACGCTTGCTTGACGTCAACTTATCTTAGTCGTATTTTACGAGCCCTCGGTAAGAATGAGGGTGGTCTATTCTACTTAAACGGATACCACATGATGGGGCAACTTATCTTAGTCGCCTTTTAAGAAGTTGGTCCTTTTTACGCAGCCGGATACCACGCGGCATTGAAAGATTAATATGGTATGAACATATAATGAGTGATGAAAAACATATAAACAAATGAGTTAAATATGAATGTGGATTGATATGGAAGTAGATGTGATGTACGAAGGGTGGTCTATTCTATTCTGCCGGATACCACACGGCTAATAGACATGTACGATGACAATATATTTGAAGCATTAAATAAAACTATTTGAAAAAGGTATCTTAAAAAGAAAAGGACAATATAAATATGACGATTACAGTATCTTCGATAGTTTATTTCTAAACACGTTGAGGTTGTCGTAGAACATATCGTGAGACGTATCGTATCCTTAGATAGCAATGTATGTTCAGCTCAAAAAATATAGGTATAAAAGATTAATATATTATAGAAGATATAATAGGTATAAAAGAGTGGTGTCCAAGATTATTGTATGGATCAGAATGTTGGGCAATAAAAAAAATATCAAAGAAGACTCCATGCAAATGAAGAATGTTAAGGTGGTGTGGTGTGACAATGGATAAAATACGAATTGAGTATATAAGGGGAAGTTTGAAAGTTGCGCCCATTATAGAAAAGACGAGAGGTGCAAGATTGGAATGCTATGGACATATAATGAGGGATGAAATCAAGTGACCAAACGATTAAACGATTTGGGATCATATAGATGATAAAAATGCGTGGCAAAAGTAAATAAGTCTTTTGTGGATTTGGGTATAAGATTCTATAATTGAAAGCATTGATTGCAAGCCCAGTTGAATGAGGAGACAACCCAGGATCGCCGGACCTGGCGCATGAAAACGAAGAGGGCCGACCCCAAATAATGGGAAAAGGCACGGAAAGAAGAAGAAGAGGGTATAAGATTCTATAATAAAATTCCGCGCTCAATTTTGTCTTTGCCATTACAGCAGTTTAAAACACTGTTAGAGGGTGGCTGATACAAAAAGCCTACTATACTATTGAGGATTATATAGATGATAAAAATGCGTAGATATACTCCTCTACCCTGTATAAGATAGTAATTATCAAAAGTTATAAGGATTATAGAAAAAGAGCAACCGCCGAGTTTCTTGCTGGCTCTTCTCGGTAGGAACAGCTTTCCGAACCAGCACTAGAGTTGACGATTTACTGGTTTACAAGTTTACTTGAATAAATAATATTTTGAATTTGAATTGCAATCTATCACACGCTTTTCGGTGAAGGAAAACATCGCGAGGATATGGATATGCAGATAGCATATCTCTAGAGAATACTGGGGATATATGTAACCTACCAATCCTTTTAGCACAAATCCTTCTCTCTAAAAAGGGATAAAGAAGGCCTATGTCCAGATCAGGGATTGTAACAGGTCGTTACTTTACTTATTCTAAGCGCAATATGGTTTTCTTATATTTTATTCCTATTTCTTATTTAATTTGGTTCTTGTTTGCATCGATATATAAAGCTATTCCAAATTAATATCACAACTCGGTCCCGTGACAATTCAATTCAATATTAACTGAAACCGAACTATATGCGCGCGGTCCCACTATATTCCTTCGATTGATTTCTGTGTCAATATCAAATCAAATCTATCTTTTTTCATATAAGTTTTTGTCAGCACTTTTGAATCATCAAGGATCAACATTTAATAAAGCTACAACAACTGGTTCGGTATGTTGCTCTTAGAAGAACCAGCAAGAAACTCGGCGGTTGATCTTTTAAATATTTTCGAATTACATTTATAAACCGGTGTCTTATGAAGCTAACGGATTTTCAATTTCAAGCATTTCTATCATCAAATGCATTTATGTTTTTATCAATGTTAATATTATAAATGCGTAAGTCTATCTGTCTGCCTTGTTTCCTGCTTAAAGTGCCTGCATTGTTCCTTTCTAGAACTGTTCCGAGCCAAACTGAACAGAGGTCATGGTTTCCGCAATGGGATACGTTCACTTCTATCTCTCTGAGTATAAAGCTTTAACGACTAATCAATCGTCTTTACTAATATTGATAAAATTTTGAAAATATACACGGGTAACTAAAGGGGCAATACAGGACAAAAAATTGCCGTTTTTCTTTCGGCCAAATCATGAAAACAATCAAGTCGCACTGCTGCACCTGTGCCAACTGGGCAGTCAGAAATAGGATATCCTAAAACTAAATATTTATCAAACGGCATTTATAAAATAAAAAATAGATAACAATTTATTATGATTACGTTACGAGTGGTCGACAACGCAATCTAGATACCTTATCAGCTCGCCACGGACCGATGTTTCTGACGTTGTGAGATATGAAATTAATTCATAAAAATATGTATACAACGCTTCACAAATCGCTGGATGTCAAATCATCGAGATGCCTAAAAATGTAGTAAACAACCTTACAACAGCACCGCTTTCTTTAAGTTGCATTTTAAAATCATTAAAATCTATACTAAATGAAAATAATAATATTTGAACTCCCTGCATGTACGGTTAATCAATAAGGTGTGCAGACAATTCTAAGCTTGAATTATCCTAAAAACCTAAGTAAGTTTAAGAACGATGCGATCTAACCGCTTCTCGCGTAATCCATTGTCTAATATTTTAAACATGGCGTCATGGTGACATGAAATGTGAAAACA
Source organism: Morpho deidamia (assembly GCA_947086505.1). NCBI lineage: Eukaryota > Metazoa > Arthropoda > Insecta > Lepidoptera > Nymphalidae > Morpho > Morpho deidamia. Next base: position 12,963,427 of record CAMTZC010000016.1, read on the forward strand.
CCGCAAATAAGCCGTGCTGTCAAAGTAAATAAATATTGAAAAAAAAACCCTAATCAACCTCCAAAACAAACATATAATCTATCGACTATTTTCGCATTCAATTTTCAAATATTTTAAAATTTCGCCATATTGAAATTGCAGTTTTAAAAACATACAGTTATTATACAACCAGCCTAAATGTATATTTGTTGTATACAAAGAGAAAGCAAACGTAATTTTGATGGTGTACTAAAAACGTTCTAAGCATTTTTTAAATTAGCCTATTAGAATCTAATCTTCCCTCTCATTATTTATTGTGACACTTACTTACAGGCCTGTATATGTCTCCTCTACTCTAGTGTAATAATTATATGTTGAAAACTCTGCAAGTAAACTGTTATCGAAGTAAATTAACATTGAAAAACAAAAGTAATAATAAAATTATTTTGCTATAATCCGCGATACAGTAAATAGAAAATATATATAGTGCTAAATGTATAGTGGTTTGTTAGAAAGCGGTCATAAAGTTCCTAATGACTATTGTTTCGAAATACTGCACACCTGTGAAAAAAGCTTAAAATTGAATATTTTGGAACAATTAGAAATCATTAAGCATAACAATGGCACCCTCATTAACGATCAGATAAATGTTTCAAGTTCAAGCTTGTTGCATGTGTTCAGAGGTAAAGGTGGGGATGAACCGATTACTATATAACAATGCTTGTTTGCATAACGCTTCGCTTTGCGATTTTGTCGTGGAGTCTATCTACTGATGATGCTTCGGTTGCGGGGCGAAACGATTGTTGAGTTTGTGATAGTGAACCTGTGTAGTGCTTGTGTATTGTGGTGGAAGTGGTGGAGGTTTGTGCATATGTTTTTTACGAATCCTGCATGTAACGGGTATGAAAAAAACGTATAGTCCACTATACATTTAGCACTATATATATTTTCTATTTACTGTATCGCGGATTATAGCAAAATAATTTAATTATTACTTTTGTGTTATGGATCTCCGCAAAGTAACGCCTAATTCTATAAATTATTGAAAAACAACCTAATCAGCCTCCAAAACAAACATAAAAGCTACCCACTCTTCTCGCATTCCATTTTCAAATATTTTTAAATATGGTATGAGAACCCCGAAAATAAGCCGAAGTAAATAAATATTCAAAAAAACTCAATCATCATTCAAAACAGTTATACAATCTATCCATCATTCTCGCATTCCATTTTCAAATATTTTAAATATGGCGCCCAGGCGATATAAAACGGGAATTTGAAAACCCCGCAAATAAACTGTGTTTCCGAAGTAAATAAACATTGAAAAGAAAACCTAATCAGCTCCCAAAAACAACCATACAATCTAACCGCTATTCTCGCATTCCATTTCCAAATTATTTCAAATATGGCCGCTGTAACGAGCCGAATGGACAAACAGCAATTGTGAATTGACCCCAATTCGGAGCTAATGGCGCGACGCTGTTAGGGTTGTCGATGTTTGCAGATCCTTTATTGAATGGCAGGATATCATATGTATTTAAATCGACATACGTAGATGGCCCTTTGTTTTTTTTTTAATTAAAAGGACAAGGTCCGATCACGAGTTATACTAATGTTGAATACATTTTTTTTTTCATTTTGAATACATTCATTTGTTGAATACATGTCTATTCAAAAATAACTTAGTATTGAAAATGTTTGGACAAAGTGTATTAAAATTTATATATGTATACCGTAAACAAACATAAAAGCTATCCACTCTTCTCGCATTCCATTTTCAAATATTTTTAAATATGGTATGAAAACCCCGAAAATAAGCCGAAGTAAATAAATATTCAAAAAAACTCAATCATCATTCAAAACAGTTATACAATCTATCCATCATTCTCGCATTCCATTTTCAAATATTTTTAAATATGGTATGAAAACCCCGAAAATAAGCCGAAGTAAATAAATATTCAAAAAAACTCAATCATCATTCAAAACAGTTATACAATCTATCCATCATTCTCGCATTCCATTTTCAAATATTTTTAAATATGGTATGAAAACCCCGAAAATAAGCCGAAGTAAATAAATATTCAAAAAAACTCAATCATCATTCAAAATAGTTATACAATCTATCCATCATTCTCGCATTCCATTTTCAAATATTTTAAATATGGTATGAAAACCCCGAAAATAAGCCGAAGTAAATAAATATTCAAAAAAACTCAATCATCATTCAAAACAGTTATACAATCTATCCATCATTCTCGCATTCCATTTTCAAATATTTTAAATATGGTATGAAAACCCCGAAAATAAGCCGAAGTAAATAAATATTAAAAAAAACTCGATCATCATTCAAAACAGTTATACAATCTATCCATCATTCTCGCATTCCATTTTCAAATATTTTTAAATATGGTATGAAAACCCCGAAAATAAGCCGAAGTAAATAAATATTCAAAAAAACTCAATCATCATTCAAAACAGTTATACAATCTATCCATCATTCTCGCATTCCATTTTCAAATATTTTTAAATATGGTATGAAAACCCCGAAAATAAGCCGAAGTAAATAAATATTCAAAAAAACTCAATCATCATTCAAAACAGTTATACAATCTATCCATCATCTCGCATTCCATTTTCAAATATTTTAAATATGGTATGAAAACCCCGAAAATAAGCCGAAGTTAAAAAAATATTCAAAAAAACTCAATCATCATTCAAAACAGTTATACAATCTATACATCATTCTCGCATTCCATTTTCAAATATTTTTAAATATGGTATGAAAACCCCGAAAATAAGCCGAAGTAAATAAATATTAAAAAAAACTCAATCATCATTCAAAACAGTTATACAATCTATCCATCATTCTCGCATTCCATTTTCAAATATTTTAAATATGGCGCCCAGGCGATATAAAACGGGAATTTGAAAACCCCGTAAATAAACTGTTTCCGAAGTAAATAAACATTGAAAAGAAAACCTAATCAGCTCCCAAAAACAACCATACAATCTAACCGCTATTCTCGCATTCCATTTCCAAATTATTTCAAATATGGCCGCTGTAACGAGCCGAATGGACAAACAGCAATTGACCCCAATTCGGAGCTAATGGCGCGACGCTGTTAGGGTTGTCGATGTTTGCAGATCCTTTATTGAATGGCAGGATATCATATGTATTTAAATCGACATACGTAGATGGCCCTTTGTTTTTTTTTTAATTAAAAGGACAAGGTCCGATCACGAGTTATACTAATGTTGAATACATTTTTTTTTCATTTTGAATACATTCATTTTTTGTTGAATACATGTCTATTCAAAAATAACTTAGTATTGAAAATGTTTGGACAAAGTGTATTAAAATTTATATATGTATACCGTGATAGTTAACCTGTGTGTGTGCGACTCTTTCGAGGGGATCACGGGTTCAAACCCCGGGCACCAATAAGTTTTTCTGTTAATATTTGTGTCTAATTGAAAATTGCAATTTATCACACGCTTTTCGGTGAAGGCTTTGTGCGGAAACTTGGATATCTCTAGATAATTCTGGGGATATGTATAACCTATCAATCCGCGTTGAAGCAACGTGGTAAGTCTTAGCTCCAATCCTTCTTTCCAAAAACGGAGAGAGGAGGCGTATGCTTAGCGGTGGAAAAGTAACAGGTTACTTTACTTTTTCAAAATCATTTAAAATCAAAATATTCTTTATTCAAGTTAGATCTTTTGAGGCCTTTTAAATCGTTAAGAATGAATATGATTAATGAAGGTACAACTAGTTCGGAATGTTGCGATTACTGAGAAGAACCAGCAAGAAACTCGGCGGTCGATCTTTTCAACATTTTTAATTTTATACCGTGATAGTGAGAATACGTTATCATCACAGAAACTGTCAGACTATTAAACGTATGTTCAGGATTTGAGTAATCTGGCAACGCATACTGAAACAGCGTTGTAGGTTAAAGCTAGTCCCATTTAAGGAAAGATGAGGCCATATACATTACAGAATAGTAGGTAGATTTATTACTTAACAAACGTTTTTAATAAAATGCAGTCAAAACTCACCAACATTTCAGCATCTAGTGATTTTCTTAATCTGTAACCAAAGAAACGCACATGAATTATTGTTCCAAAATGACGGACAGACAAAGTCCCGCTTACAGTAAATGAATATATTCAGGTTAGGGATGTTACGGAGGTGGATTTACCGGAATCGGAGTCGGAACCGGAGATTTCATATTTGTGTTATCGGAGCCGAAGTCGAAATCGGAGGCGGAGTCGGAGTCGGAGGTGTGAATTCAATCGGAGGTTCCGACTTTTCGGAACCGAAGTCGGAGCTCCGTAACATCTTTAATTCAGGTAGTAAAGTTACGGGAGGTCAACATATCTTAGTCGCCTTTTACGACAAGAAATGAGAGTGGTCTATTCTACTTAGCCGGATGCCACGTGGCGAATGATAAAGTATTAAACATTTCGAAAATCGTCATATAATTGTCATGCCAGTTACAAAGTAGTTCATTTGTCTGAAATTTAGCATCACGGAAGAACGTTTTCATGTCCATCTATCTGTCTGCCTGTCTGTTACGTTTTCGAGACTAATCCGCTGGAGCAATACTAATTGGGACAATAGAAGCTTATATACCGAACTAACATAAAATATAAGAAAATAACAATTTTTTCCTTCAGGAACAGTAAATTCGCCCTATCTGAAGAACCAAGTCACATCTCCCATGTATAAATATTTTTTTTTATATAAATAAATAAATATATGGAACACTTACAAACACGGTCGTCCGTCCCCAAAGTAAGTTACTTAATAATTGTGTTATGGGTGACAGACAACTGGTAAATTTACTACATATATAATTTTAAATACATACTAAAATACAAATACACACCTTGACTGGAAGAACTAACAAATCGTTTATAGAAAGTGTTGGCCCTCGGCGGGAATCGAACTCGTGACCCGAGGAGCTGAAGGCAGGGTCCCACTGCGCCAACGGGCCAGTCAATATAAGTAAAGGAAATGTCACTTTCCATCTTCGGATAGGACGAAATATATATTATACGTAACTGAGGGTAGTTTTATACTGATAAGAACAAAGCCATGGGATCAACGCTAGCTTCAAAATATAAATGTGAATGAAAAGTTCAGAATATTATCTACTACAGGATATGGTTATTGTCGGATTTGATATAAGAATGAATAGAATAAAATGATCCGTATAAAAATATTGTCGATATCTAATAAACAGTAAATTGTATTTTATAAAAAATTGTATTGTTAATAAACAGATATGTTGAGTTAAACATGATGTGTCAATAAAAATCCACAACACATTAATACTAATACTAACAATGCCCCGCGGTATCACCCGGTCCATACCGATTTCGTGGTAGTGGAAAGTCTATATACATTTGTTTAATTATAAGAAACTAGTTTTTTCCTGCGGCTTCGCTCGCTAGGAATTTTGTCTGCCACAGTGTCTAATTTAATTAAATTTATGATTCACAATTTTGGCCATAGTGGTTTCCACATGAAAGATAGATATATGCTGTCGCGGACTTTTATTTAGAACTATTAAAGACAAACAATACTACCGTACATCATCTTCGTGTAACTCTAACGGTTTAGGCAGCGTACGCCGAGATAGCTCTCAGATTTTTTTTCGACTTTATTGACATGTATCGTTATATTACATAAAATCATTACAAATTGTAGCCTATATGTTATTCCGATGTAAAACCTATATAACTGTAAAGTTTTATCCAAATTCATGCAATAGTTTTTTCGTGAAAGAGTAACAAACATCCATCCATACTCACAAACTTTCGCATTTACAATATTAGTAGGATAGTAACAGAATAAGAATGGAATTTATATAATAAGAATTCTTGGAATAAGAGCTAACTCACCAAATGCAGGCCCTGCTATAACGGTCGCTACAATGATCTCTTATGGCTTTATGTTCTTTCGATTTACATTCTTAAATTCGTAATATCTTTTGAATGGGGATGTCGGATTTTAATAATTTAAAAAGTATTTTACAGTTGAACAGTTTTTAATAAAATATCACTTAATCAGATAAGGATTAATACGGAGATGTAAATATTATGGTTTGATTATAGTCGGCACTTTTATCAACTTTTACAATGTAAAAAAGTTATATTGGTATAACTATAATAGTTAGAACATTTGGTATCGCGGACTTTTTTGTGGATATTGATATGTCTATAATACTGTAGAACATGTTTTGTTCTATCCTCAATAGTTTCCGCAGCGCACGCGATGAAAGATGTTTACGACTGAATTTTTCATAACTTATTACAATTTTATTAGGGATCGCAATTTTTTTTAAATAACATATAGCCTGTGTTACTCAGTGAAGTTCTAGTACTAATTCTATAAATTATTTATTATCTAAAAATGACCATACTTATCAACTAGTTACACCACAAATAGTACTACACACTTTATGATAACAAAAGTATTTACTAATATAAAATATACGTATGATTTTCCTTATAAACTTATTTAATGACTTATTATAGAACATGTGACCTATAGGTTATACGCCGTCTACGTAATAGATCTTTTAATGTGAACATATAATATAAATGTGCTTTTTTATTAGAATGGTATGGACATGTATTGAGTAGGGATGAAAATCATGTCACCAAACGTGTTGAAATGAATATGGATGAATATGAGACTAGAGGACGAAAAAGAGATGGTTGGATTGTGTGAAATATGACATGCATATAAGAGGCACAAGAATGGAAGAGAAAACATTGTTGTGCCTACCCCACTTAGAGTGAGAGATAAGGGGAATGACGTTTCCATTTAACCTATATTTTATTTATTAATTTAATTATTTTAAGATGTGATAGCCTAGCAGACCCCGGCCAGGTAACAATTGATTTTTCTATTAAAACATTTGTGTCTAATTTATAAGAGCAATTTATCACACGCTTTTCGTTGGAAGAAAACAACGTTAGAAAACCTGCATATCTCTAGAGAATTCTATGTGTGTAACCTAATAATTCGCAATGGAGCAGCGTGGTAGGTCTTAGCTCCAATACTTCTCTCCAAAAACAGTGGCCTATGTCCAGCAATTTCATCAATGTTAGTCAAGCTGATTATTCGTGAAAGATTTACGTAGAAACAAACAGACAGACCGATTTATCATATTAGTATGGACAAAGATTGAATAGTAATGAGTGAAATACTAACCATGAGCAATAAATGTTATAACAATGTGCTGACGACTGGTAAAAGAACACGGTTTCGCGCATTTCCACGAAACTGAGCTATGAATTCGCATGGATTCTACGTAATATGATGCGTTCCCACTGAATCATTATACAGTAGAAAAACAATATCCCATCTTTACGAGGAACACGTACGATGAGGCTTTAGAAAGCTTTTTATCAAACTAGTAGCGATCGTAGTAAGATATATAATAGACAAAAAAGGAACCGACAGGAAGCTTGCAACTCCTGCTTTACGCCTAGCAAAAGTACGTAAACCGTTTGTGGATTTGGGTATAAGATTCTATAATAAAATTCCGAAATCAATTTTGGCCATGCCATTACAGCAGTTTAAAAACACTGTTAAAAAGAGGCTGATACAGAAAGCCTACTATACTGTTGAAGATTACTGAGATGATGAGGATGTGTGGATATAGGTGCACTTCTACCCTATACAAGACAGTAATAAATAAATGTAACTAGTTTTAAGACTTATATTTTAAAAAGAGCAACCGCCGAGTTTCTTGCTGGTTATTCTCGGTAGGAACAGCTTACCGAACCAGCAGTAAAGTTGACGATTCAAAAGCACTTGTTTACAAGTTTACTTGAATAAAGAATATTTTGAATTTGAATTTGAATTTAAGAAGTGTGTGAGAGCCCAGCAGTGTGACTGTAACCCGTTCGGAAAGGTCACGAGTTTCCTCGGACAGGGATCGATGAGTTTTAATATTAAAACTTATGCGTCTAATTGATAATTGCAATTTACCTCACAGTTTTTGGAGGCCTATTTCCAGCAGTGGGATAAGAACAAACTGTTACTTTTTTTATAAGTAATATAACCAGCAGTAGAGATGACGATTTAAAAGCTTGTTTCCTAGTTTACTTGAATAAATAATATTTTGAATTCGAATTTTCGAATTAACAATATAATGAGTAGGAACGGTTATGATAATGTCACATCCATACAGATAGCATAAGTGTATAGTTCTGAGTCAGTTAGTTACGCTTTCAAGATAAATCTTATTAACAGAGGTAACATAGGATTTTAAAAAAAGTTTTTCTTTCGGAACAGGAGTGTAATCCAAATTGCATTATGCAGTACTTATAACCTTATGTTGTTGCAAATGAAGTCGCAGATACCATTAGTAATATAATAAATGCGAAAGTCTATCTGTCTCATAGGATTTCAGAACTAATCCGCTGAAGCAATATTGAAGAAATCTGGCAAAATTAAAACTTATAAAGGATTTTAAAATTTCTACGCCGTGTGGTATTCGGCAGAATAGAATAGACCACCCTCCGTTCTTACCGAGGTGTCGTAAGCGGCGACTAAGGTATGTGCCGTGTGGTATCCGGCTGCATAGAATTGACCACCCTCATTTCTTACCGAGGTGTCGTAAAAGGCGACTAAGGTAAGTTGACGTCAGTCAGGCGGCCGATCGTAAAATACGTAGCCAAATCATGTGACAACATGTTTGTAACATGTGCCGACCTCATTTAGAGTGGGATAAGGGCAGGAGAATGAATTAAATTTCTGTTATTCCTTTGGAAACAACAAATTGAGGGTATTTTAAAATTTATATTGACGCGTAGGAAGTGACGTTCAATTTATAATTACACAAATTGAAAAACTAACACGCACAGCAACAGTAACAAATGTGGGAAACTGCGGAATGGATAAGCAAAATTAATTTTGGCCACCCCAACGTACTAACAAATAAAACTCCCGAAACGGGCACTACACTAATAATAAACCATTATACGTGCACAATACACGAGGTTCGCTTCCCGATTGTAGAAAATAAAAATTACGTTCATTGTAGTTACTTGCCCATTGTTGCAGGGCAGCTGTTCGGGACCCTTTTTTCTCCTAATCGTTATTACTATTTACCCGACGATGCAGATTTAGCAGAACGCTGTGAAGGAATTGAAATATGCTAATAATAATTAAAAAGTAGTCGAAAAAGAATTTGTTGAAGTAGGGCAGACAGGAGACGATATTCTTTACCAAAAAGAAAGGCCTCAAACGAGTAATAAATCTAACAGATCAAATTATTAAGTATACGATTATGACACTATAATAGTGCCGTATGGTATCCGGACGAGTAGAATAGATCACCCTTATTTCTTACCGAGGTGTCGTAAAAGGCGACTAAGGTAAGTTGACGTCCGGCAGGCCACCGGGCGTAGAAAATTAGCCAAATCATGTATAAACATGTTTAAAACATGTTGTTCCGACCCCAATTAGAGTAGGATAAGGGCAGGGGAATGATGATGATACTATAATAACGTTCCACAATCAATTTTAGCATTGCCATTACAATAATCTATACTTATTATAAAACAAAGTGCCAAAAACTGTCTCTCTGTATGTAATCGATTTTCTTAAAATCAGCGAACGGGTTTTTGTACGGTTTTTACTAAAAGATAATATTTCTTCCGGAAGTTAACGGTTTCTTTGTAAATTCTGTTGAAAGAGGTCACGCGGTTGTAAAAAAAATCGCCTGTTGGGAGCTTTCCACGATTGCGCCAAGTAAACCAGCAGAGATAAACAAAGTAATGTACTAGAGAAATGTAGATGTACAGAAAAACAACAAAAAGTCCGCGACGGCATGTCTCTATCTCTTATGGTTAACTCATAATAACTACTATTAAATTTTGCAAATTTTATGTGAACCACATCAACTTCTATATAGTATTTTAGCAGAACATAGTGGGTCACATCTTGAGAGTGATTTTGATTCCTGCTATAGAAATCTATACAAATAAAGAAGAAAGTTACGGCAGTCAGAATAAAGATACAAAAATAAATTTATTGTAATTAAATAATATTGAAAGTGAGACAAGGAAAATAAAGAATAAGTATCAGAACAGAAATCGACCCAATTTCAAACCCATCCAGCGATCAGTCGACCAACACACGATAACGCCTTTGAATACCGCTTTGAGACTTTAAGAATCGATCTTTTGAAAGCTTAGCACTGAGAGGATGTACAGTGTGACGCGCAAGTTTTGATATTTGACAACCTTATGGATATAACTATACGGGCTACATTTGAATGCATCAAACTAAGGTAGTGACGAGTAGGGTTTGGGCAGGCGACGATTTTGACCGCTAAAACCCATTGTGGAGAGTTTTGAAGTATACAATTGTTAGATTTTCAGCTTTATATATGAAATTTTCAACGGTGAAGGTATTTGAAAAGGTTTTACAACATCTCTGGTGTATATGATACACTTTATTTGGATTCCTTTAGATTATTAAGTTAAGGTAGATCGTTTTGTAATTGATATATTATTCAAATTCAATTCAAAATATTCTTCATTCACATAAACTTGTTAACAAGTGCTTTTGAATCGTCAACTCTACTGCTGGTCGGGAAAGATGTTCCAGCTGAGAAGAGCCAGCAAGAAACTCGGCGGTTGATCTTTTCAATATTAATAACTCTTATTACTAGTTACATTTAGTCATTACAGTCTTTTAAAGGGTCGAAGAGTAACTATGTCCACGCATTCTTATCGTCTAAGTAATCCTGAATAGTATAGTAGGCTTTCTGTATTAGCCTGTTTTTAGTAGTGTTTTTAAACTGCTGTTATGGCGAAGCTTAAATTGATTGCGGAATTTAATTATTGAACCTTAAACCCAAACCCACAAACGACTTACGTACTTCTGCAAGGCATAAAGCATGAGCCGCTAGCTTAAATCGGTTCCTACCTTGTCTATTATATACATAGCCGATCTTTTTATGATAATGTATGTTCTTATGTACAAAAATTAAATTGCTAAAAATATACTATATATTTGTTTTCTGTCCATGTATAAAGCATAATGGCCTCTACGATGTCCTCTGTCTATTTGGTTAAACTAGCTGTCACCCGGACAATGAAAGAATATTTATCGAACTATGATTTATTGTAACTATGTTGAAATTCTATTTTGGTAGTTGTTATTCTAAGCCCAAAAAAAATAACTTAGTTATTAGCGGAACATAGTTTAATGTAAACATTAAGTGCTTTGCAACTTGCAAGCAAGCAAAATGTTACAGCTCAATATAATGTTTAAGAAATATGATATTACCGTCTCACGTATAGAATGTGCTAGCCATACTGTTTCGCTTCTGAGAAATGTGGTACCTACCTACTAAGATCCTTAGTCTAAACGTATGCTTAAAGTATTATTCAGACATTATACATAATATTGTGTACAATAGATATTTTAATTTACACAATGAATTCACAGTAACACAATTGTAAGAAATAGGCTAATATTAATATTAATTCTGTAGGTCAAAGCTAAAGGATCTTAAGTCCATTTTGTCATTTACATTTCATCTATTTAATTGAAATTTTGAACATCAAAGTAGTTATTGTGAATTAACCGTGAGAGATAGAGACATGCTATCTCAGACTTTTTTGTAGTATTTTCATATATCTACAATTCTTTACTACATTACTTTAGCGTATCTCTGCTGGTTTACGCAACGCACGCGAATAAACACCCAGCAAGCAAGTTTTTTAACAACTGCGTGATCTCTTCAACACAATTTACATAATACTGATATGTACTATTTAATAAAAGCGAATGATCATAATGTCTGTCACACATAACGCAAGTATTAAGTTACTTTGGGGACGGACGACTGTGTGTGTAATTTTTCCATATATTCATTTGTTATTATTAATTTTGTATCCACACAAAAAATTTACGCCCAGTATAGAAAAGACGAGAAGTTATAGATTATGGTATGGACATGTAATGAGTCTTAAGTTTCGTATAAGGCAACTGAGGTAAGTTGACCCACCGTGAGATATCCGGTGGAGTAGGATAAAACACCCTCTTTCTTATCGTAGTTTCGTAGAAGGCGACTAAGGTAAGTTGACCCACCGTGTGGTATCCGGTGGAGTAGAATAAAACACCCTCTTTCTTATCGAAGTTTCGTGGAAGACGAATAAGGTAAGTTGACCCACCGTGAGATATCCGGTGGAGTAGGATAAAACACCCTCTTTCTTATCGAAGTTTCGTAAAAGGCGACTAAGGTAAGTTGACCCACCGTGTGGTATCCGGTGGAGTAGAATAAGACACCCTTTTTCTTATCGAAGTTTCGTGGAAGACGACTAAGGTAAGTTGACCCACCGTGTGGTATCTGGTGGAGTAGAATAAAACACCCTCTTTTTTATCGAAGTTTCGTAGAAGGCGAATAAGGTAAGTTGACCCACCGTGAGATCTCCAGCTGAGTAAAATAGACCACCCTCATTTCTTAACGAGGTGTCGTAAAAGGCGGATAAGATAAGTTGACCCACCGTGTGGTATCCGGTGGAGTAGAATAAAACACTCTCTTTCTTATCGAAGTTTCGTAGAAGACGACTAAGGTAAGTTGACCCACCGTGAGATATCCGGTGGAGTAGGATAAAACACCCTCTTTCTTATCGTAGTTTCGTAGAAGGCGACTAAGGTAAGTTGACCCACCGTGTGGAATCCGGTGGAGTAGAATAAAACACCCTCTTTCTTATCGAAGTTTCGTGGAAGACGACTAAGGTAAGTTGACCCACCGTGGGATCTCCAGCTGAGTAAAATAGACCACCCTCATTTCTTAACGAGGTGTCGTAAAAGGCGAATAAGGTAAGTTGACCCACCGTGGGATCTCCAGCTGAGTAAAATAGACCACCCTCATTTCTTAACGAGGTGTCGTAAAAGGCGAATAAGGTAAGTTGACCCACCGTGTGGTATCCGGTGGAGTAAAATAGCCACCCTCATTTCTTAACGAGGTGTCGTAAAAGGCGGATAAGGTAAGTTGACCCACTGTGTAGTATGTGGTTAAATATAATAAACCGCCTTCTTTTTTACCGAGGGGTCGTATAATACATAAGGTAAGTTGACGTCAGACAGGCCGCTGGTCGTAAAATACGTAGCCAAATCATGTGACATATGCGGATCGCACTTAGAATGGATTAAGGGAGAAAACATATTCCCACATTACTTCCCTAAAGATTCACATTTGATCCCCTCCACTTACATTCAATAAACACGTAATATTTGTGAATTAATTGTATTAATTGTAACATTCGTATGATTACACAGCGTCGGCTGATAAGATGGCCTTCGCTCAGCGATAACCCCGATAGCGTGTGATAAGTGATAACAATGGAGGACATTGTCAAACGCCTCATGGGCCGAGCACATCTGTGTGTTAAAGTATTGGGTTTAAAGGTATTCTGTATTGATTCCAAAGAGTCATTATACTAGAATAGATGAGGCAGCTTAAAACGTGTCCAAAGCAAATGAGACATATTATATGTCTCTATTTTTTATGTGTGGTTAGACAAAGACAAGTATAGTACGCGGCAATAAATAATGCACATCGAGGCTCAGAGAAAAATCGGCTAGATTCTGCTTCATAGAGCATTGTCTCTGTCGCACAGACTGACGAACTCGTGTGTGACAGTGACAGCGCTCTACCTAACCGACGTTACCGGCTGTTTCGTTCTAAGTTCTCGATGTGCATTATTTATTGCCGTGTATGAGAAAAGTAATAATAAAATTATTTTGCTATAATCCGCGATACAGTAAATAGAAAATATATATAGTGTTAAATGTATAGTGGACTATCCGTATTTTCATACCCGATACGTCCAGGATTCGTACAAAACACATGCACAAACCTCCACCACTTCCACCACAATACACAAGCACTACACAAGTTCACTATCACAAACTCAACAATCGTTTTGCCCCGCAACCGAAGCATCATCAGGAGATAGACTCCACGACAAAATCGCAAAGTCTTCTCAAAGCTTTACGGATACAGATATTTCACTATACGGATGATGATGATGATACTATGATACTATACGGATAGTCCACTATACATTTAACATTATATATATTTTCTATTTACTGTATCGCGGATTATAGCAAAATAATTTTATTATTACTTTTGTATTATGAATCTCCGCAAAGTAACGCCTAATTCTATTAAGTACTATATATGAGTTTCATCTTTAACTTTCTTATTATATGTTGCAACACTCTCACTTAAAAGCCTGCCAATGGCGCCCTTACTCTAGTATAACTTTAAGATTTATTGAAGTGTAAATGATCAATTTAAGTAAAGTACCGGCCTGTTACAATCCCACTTCTGGGCGTAGGCCTCCTCTCTCCGTTTCTGGAGAGAAGGGTTGGAGCTAAGACCTACCATGCTGCTCCAAAGCGGATTGGTAGGTTACACATATCTCCAGAAGTCTCTAGAGTCTAGAGAGATATGCAGGTTTCCTCACGATGTTTTCCTTCACACAAAAGCGTATGATAAATTGCAATTACCAATTTGACACATGAGTTTTTAATAAAAAAAACTCATTGGTGCCTGCCCGGGTTTGAACTCGTGTTCCCCTTGAAAGAGTCGCACGGTCTCATGGCTGGGATTTACTACTTTACTGATCAATTTAACCTTACACCTTTATGTAAAGGGATATTTACCCCAAATCGCCATAGATATACGGTCAGTGACGAGGACAGCAATATCTTTTTTTTCTATTTCAACAAAGCGTCTGAATGGGAACGCTTAGAATATATTCTAAAGTCTATACATCTGTCGATCCGTTTTGGCTGACGATAGACATGAACGAGTGGTGTGACCGTGGGATCAAATAATTAAGGACTGGCTCGTTGGATGTGTATAGTGCTAGTGTAATGTGCCAGATAGTTATTCACATAATGATTTTAAACAATAGTAATGAATATATTATTTTGCTATAATCCGCGATAAAAACGAATATATGTAATGTTAAATGTAGACTGTATACCCGTGTGGTATCCGGCGGAATAGAATAGACCACCCTCCTTTCTTACCGAGATGTCGTATGAGGCGATTAAGGTATGTGCAGTGTGGTATCCGGCTGCATAGAATAGACCACCCTCATTTCTTACCGAGGTGTCGTAAAAGGCGACTAAGGTAAGTTGACGTCAGGCAGGCGGCCGGTCATAAAATACGTAGCCAAATCATGTGACAACATGTTTGTGACATGTTGTGCCGACCCCGCTTAGAGTGGAATAAGGGCAGGAGGATAACGATGTTAAATGTAGACTGTACTATTGGTTCTCATACCTGATACATACAGAATTCGTACCCTAAAAAAAATGCAAACTTACTTGGGTGATGCGTTTGCGGTTTTAGAGTTATCTTCTGATCATGGTTCAATTACAGGGCGAAATGATTGTTGAGATTGTTTAGTGAATGTGTGCAGTGCTTGCTTGTTGTGTTAGTGGTGGAGGTTTGCAATGCATGCATTTTTATCAATCCTGCATGTATCAGGTATGTATGTGTAGTTAACTTAACATTAAGCATTTTATATATTTTCTATTATCACGGATTATAGCAAAATAATATTTTCAATCCTTTTATATAATGGGTCTCTGAAAAGCAATGGCTAATTCTATAAATTACATCATGATTTGGCTGTACCAATTAAGAACAATTTTTTAAAAGAAAATTCATAGATTACCGTTGTTTATATTCGCGAACAGGACCTTAGTGTGGAGTCAAGAAGTTTTTCTATTTAATCTTCATGGCTTTTAAAGCATAAATAAATCACTATGCAAATTAAATATGTCACGCTTGGCTCTAAGTGGAGTCGGCACAACATGTTAAAACATGTTTTCACATGATTTGGCTACGTTTTTAACGACCGGCCGCTTGCCTGACGTCAACTTACCTTAGGCGTAGTTTACGACCCCTCGGTAAAAAAGAGGGTGGTCTATTCTACTCAACAGGATACCACACGGCGGGTCGACTTACCTTAGTCGCCTTTTACGACACCTCGGTAAGAAATAAGAGGGGTCTATTCTACTCATCATACTTGTTGTTTTTCCCATTTTATATACGCTACGGAGACATGGACCTTGCGACAGGCCGAGAAGAAGAAAATTGATGCTCTGGAGATGTGGTGCTGGAGACGAATGATTGGAGTCTCATGGACCGAATTTCGACTCTATTCTCTAGGAAATCGGCCCTAAACATCGACTATCGACGGTAGTACAAAGTCACATTTTGAAGTTTTTTGGACATATCTCTCGAAGGAAATGGCTCCATCGACCGCCTTGTCGTGCAGAGCGAAGTGGAAGGCACAAGAGGGCGAGGAAGATCTCCCACACGCTGGACCGACCAAATTAAGGCTGCAGTGGGGGGTCCCTTACACGAGTGTGCCAGGCTATCAATTAGCAGAGATAAGTGGCGTATGCTCGTGAGGCGAATAACATCTGCCCCCAAAGTTACTTCATGATGACCACGACCGCTCTGACAAGAGTGATACGACGAAGAAGAAGACGAAGAAGGCATACGCTTTGTAAAATTTTGTGAAATAATATTAAGTATGTTTTAAGTTTTATACCGTCAGCGGTTTCAGTTTCAAATTATAAATCCGTTTTATAACTTTACAATAATAAAACGACTTAAAAATTGAGACTGAGATAGAAAAAGTTGCTTCAAATTACTTTTAAGGAAAGTTAAGTATCTGGGGAACGGATGCTGTAAGTCACGTAGTGATTAAAACTTTATTCTAATTTGTAAGTTTGAAACACGATGCAGTTTTAACAATACTTTTAAAGAGAACGGTCGCTCAGTGCAATTAGGTAAAGTTTAATTACAGATATGTTGGAAAGGACAGTAACTTTTTTACTTTTTAAAAGTTGTACTTTAAAAGATTGCTAGAAAATATATTCTATGAAATCGCTACTGACAAGTCAGAAGGATAATCGGACTACGACAATGATGACTGCGCTGGACGCGAGTGCTGGGACTCGGTAATAGTAAACTATTGCGAGTTTCAGATGACTGATGCCAAATTAGACCAGCTTGGCACAACTGGCTTCCCTCGAGACAGAGGACCCTTTACTTTTTTATATTCTATGATCATTATTGAAAAGTTTTCCGCTCTAAAAAGCGTATATCACATAATTTCAATTGATATTATGACAACGTTATGCTCGCGACTTCGCACGACTGCTTGGATTGCATCAAATTTTATGCATTTATTAGAAACTCAAACTAACATTTCTAGACTTAAGAGTAAAACCAACTCAACAGTACGTTTTACATTAAGTAGCTAAGTAAAGTAAAGTCTGAATAGTGATTCAAATTCAAAATTTTCTTTATTCGAGTACACTTGGAAACGAGTGCTTTTGAATCGTTATCATCTACTGCTGGTTCGGAAAGCTGTTCCTACCGAGAAGAGCCAGCAAGAAACTCGGCGGTTGCTTTTTTCAAAGTAGCATATAGTTCTTATTACTCGTTACATTTAGTCATTACTGTCTTGTACACGTCCACGAATTCTTATCGTATAAGCAATAAAGTAAAGATTGAAAAACACGTGCCAACCACACATAGAGTGGGATATGGGCAGGAGAATGATAAAATATGGTCCCCGTACAAAAAGTATAACTCCCGCGCATCTGTCCCGCACGTGGGTAGATTTCGACAATACATGGGAACCATGCGGGCCTTGAATGGGGTAATTGAATATGAGGGTATTTGGGGGCTCTACATTTGTCAGGATTTGCGAGGTTTGTCTATGGTTACGAATTAAAATTTAAATGCGTTTAATATAACGGGATATACTGGTAACGATACTCTTTCGAGGGGGTCACGAGTTTCAGCCCCGGGCAGGCACCAATTAGTCTTTCTATTAAAACTAATGTTTAATGTTTAATCCGTTTACAACATGTTACAATCACAATTCATAGTAATGACGATTTATAGTAACTACAATTTACAGTTTTCAATATTACATTTTACAAATAGTGTCCAATAAATAAAGATTTAAACTTAAATATTTTTATTCACTGGAAAAATTCTTCCAGTGGATAAATAAATTTTTCTCGTAACCATTTTGTTTATTGTCCCGTTGGCACAGTGGGTAGTGACCCTGCCTTCATCTCTGCGGGGCACGGGTTCGATTCCCGCCGTGGGGCCAACATTTCCTATAAACAATTTGCTGGTTCTTTGAGCCGGGGTGTATATTTGTCTTGAAGTATGTATTTAAAATTATAAATGTAGTTTATGCTACCAATCCGCATTGGAGCAGCGTGGTAGGTCTTAGCTCCTTCTACTGCTGGGAATAGGCCTCCTCTCTCCATAAACGGAGAGAGGAGGCCTATTCCCAGCAGTGGGATTGTAACAGGCCGCTACTTTTATGTAGTATATCTACCAGTTGTCCATCACTCAAGTAAGGTTAGTTACTTGAGTGTCCCATATATAATTTATTAATTTATTTGAAAAATATTATGCTTTTATGCCACTCGGTAACCTATTAAAAATTTTAATAGGCATTGCGTAACAATTTTTTTGAATAGTGTCGTTTGTGGTATTTTTAGCAAGAATAAGTTCATTTGGATACCGTAAAGACCGCTTGTGATTTAATTGCAATTTATCACACGCTTTTAGGTGTAGGAAAACATCGTTAGGATACCTGATTATCTCTAGGGACTTCTAGGGTTATGTGTAATATACAAATCCTTTTCTTCACCGAAAAGCGTGTGATAAATTGCAATTATACATTCTCCTGCCCTTATCCCACTCTGAGTGGGGTCGGCACAACATGTTATAAACATGTTGTCATATGATTTGACTACGTATTTTACGACCGGCTGCCTGCCTGACGTCAACTTACCTTAGTCGCCTTTTACGACAGCTCGGTAAGAAATGAGGGTGATCTATTCTATGCAGCCGGATACCACACGGCATCTACCTTAGTCGCCTCTTACGACAACTCGGTGATAAACGAGGGTGGTCTATTCTATGCAGCCGGATACCACACGGCATCTACCTTAGTCGCCTCTTACGACACCTCGGTGATAAATGAGGGTGGTCTATTCTATGCAGCCGGATACCACACGGCAAATTGCAATTATGATTAAACTAATTGCCTGCCTGGAGATAGAACTTGTGACTACTTCGAAAGAGTCGCACGGTCTCACCGCTGAGCTATCACAGCTCTGCCCTGAATTAACTTTTAATATACTAGCCTCACAACGATATATTTGCAGACCAATGGCAACAGATAGTGTTGCCTACATTTCAGTGAGTGACCTACACAACTTTCCTAGGTTAAGTTATTTTTTTTATCTCTATAGTTGTTTATATTTTGTATCCTGTCTTATTTATTGTTTTTTTTAACGTTTGACTGTAAATGATAATTAATGTAACGCTCTAATTAATTAAAATAAATTAAAAAAAATGTGTTACAGACAGACGAGAATACACCTGGCGAGAATCGAACCCGCGATCCATGGGACTGTCAAAATTATATACTGATCTGGAGACATTTATCATATACTCAACCCAATAGCACAACACTACGTTACATGTGTTCTATTCGTTATACGGGCTGACGTTATTTGTTAGTCATGCCTAGTTTTATTTGTTCATTTATATGTGACCACAATATAGGCAAAAGTAATCAAATTATTTGCCTTTAATCCGCAATTAGACGACATCTATTATAGAAAATAAACACTTTCTTTGTATAATTTTATTTATTTCGCTCACTTTTCATCTTTTAAGCCTAGCCTTTCTTTAGCAGCTAATATTCACAGGGCCTTTGTTTTACAAAAAAGAGCTATTCGTAGTATTTTTAGTAAGAAATCTCGTGATTCTCAAGTCTATATGACTATAGCTTCACAATATATATAAAATATATACTATTTATGCTGAATGCAAATATTTATGCAGAAGCTGTGACAGCAGTGACACCGTGCGACTCTTTTGAGGGGAACACGAGTTCAAACCCGGGCAGGCACCAATGAGTTCTTCTATTAAAACTCATGTGTCTAATTGATAATTGCAATTAATCACACGCTTTTCGGTGAAGTAAAACATCGTGAGGAAACCTGCATATCTCTAGAGAATTTTGGAGATATGTGTAACCTACCAATCCGCATTGGAGCAGCGTGGTAGGTCTTAGCTCCAACCCTTCTCTCCGTAAACGGAGAGAGAAGGCCTATTCCCAGTAGTGGGATTGTAACAGGCCGCTACTTTACTACTATTATATATGCGAAAAAATATTTACTTATAGAGTAAAAATAGTGATAGATATGACAGACGTACTAGAAATCGACATAAACTAATGACGCCTAGGTTACACCTCTAGAAGGTCCGAAAATAATATTTCGGTCTCGGTACACGTTTTTATAACAAAATTCCCCAACATTATCTACACTTGCCTTTACACAAGTTTAGAAACTATCTTAAAACGATGCTACCACATAAAGTTTACTATACAATGAAAGATTATTTGAGTGATAGTAGCATATTTTAACTGCATTCAGCTACGCAACAATTTGCAACGATTAATTTGTAACCATCAATCAAATTGTAAAAACAAAAATCATTAAAGAAAATTATACGCAGAGTTCCTTGCTTGTTTTTCTCGGTAGGAGCAAACTTCCGAATCAGTGGTAGCTTCTTTAAAAACATTTAACGATTCAAAAGTACCGAAAACTGTCTACTTGAATAAAAACATTTTGAGTCTGAGTATTTTATCTAGTCTTATCAATTTAGCAGTTTTACACTATTCGGCTGTAACAACTTATCCTCTTAGAGTTATCATTAATTTAATTGAACTTATTTTAGTGCACGATAATCGATAAGGGCGCAAAACAACCCTAATAGATCATTACTTAACACGAGTCGTTTAATGGAGGGGAGCGGCATCCGGGCGTGGAAGATGACTACTGCGCGCAACATAAGCATGTGCCTACGAACTATGTCTAGTTTGGCGAGATTATTAATGTAAACAACGATGTACCTTCAAACATCTATACTTATTATAAAACAAAGCCCCAAAAAGCTGTCTGTCTGTATGTAATCGATTTTTTCAAAATCTACTGAACGGATCGTTGTACGGTTTTCACCAAAAGATAGTGCAATACTTCCGGATGGTTAAGGTAAATAGTACATATCGGTATTATGTGAATTGAGTTGAAGAGATCGCGCAGTTGTTAAAAAACTTGATTGCTGGGAGCTTTAGTCGCGGGCGCTGCGTAAACCAGCAAAGATACTCTAAAGTAATGTACTAGATGATTATATATCTATAAAACTACTCAAAAAAGTCCGCGACAGCATGTCTCTTTATCTTATAGTTAACTCACAATAACTATTTTTATGTTTAAAATTTTGAATTCTAGAAATAAATGTGATACCCAGATTACCACGTAGGCGAAGCCGCTGGCGCAGCTAGTTATTGAAATAAAAAAAAACAATATACATACCGTTACGTATATTACTTATCCCAATTAGGGATGACTTGGAGTTCAAAAAATTTGTTGACTAAATAATCGAGATTTTTTAAAAATAAACCGATTTGTAAAAAATCGATTAATTCGAAACGACAACATTAACTATCGTTTTTTTCTTACTATTTAAAATTGTTTTTTTATATTAATAATAAATTAGGATTAGGACTAATTGAAATTGACTAATGCGAATAAAAAGAAATACACACGCTGTTTACAAAATTCGATTAAAGAGTATAGTTACGCCAAATTAATTTCATCCATCACGGCATATTATCTTAAAAACAAGAGAAGAGAGTTACTTATATCAACTTAAAAGAAAATGTTTAAAAAAATCTATAATTAAAAATCGATTAGAATAATAAAAAGATCGATTAACATAAAAATTTATTATTTCTTTCACATCCCTAATAATAATAAAAGAGGCCTTCTCTTTATTAACCATAAAGTAAAAAGGAATCATATTATTTAGCTATAATTTGTGATTTTATGCGGGCGGAAAAATAATTCAATCATTTCTTTTGTATAACTATTTTATACGTTAGTTTTAGGCGTTTGTGGAATTCTATGGAATTCCACAAACTAAAGCCAACTTCTGTAAATTAAGTAAATTAAAAATAGTACATGATTGAGGATATTATCAATCAAGTTGGCGTAATTAGTCTAGGATAATTTGTTTCTTAAGAAAACACAATTCGAATTTTTGATAATGCAATTTTTTCTTCGATTTGCTTTTTTAAGATAAACAAGAATTTACCAAACAGCCCGTTACCGTCAGTGTTTTAATTTTTATTATCCTAAGCATTCATTACTTAAAAAAACAACTAGAAATATGTAATAATATTTATGTAAATAATTAATAGAATTAGGCGTTACTTGCGTTACTTTTTTTTAGGTTATGTAAGTTATCTTCATTACATTTGTCTATTTTACCAAATAAACGTACCAATTTGTTAAGTTAGTATTATAACAAACTATATAATTTTAATGTCTGTAACATATACAACTATTTATGTAATATATGATAATATATATACGAAAAATTAGGTATGTAAAATGTCATGCATTAAGATTTTAAAAGAACATACTGTTATTTGAATCATATTATTTCTATTTGGATGCATCTGTACAGAAACAGACGAATTACATTGCAATATGTAAATTAGAATCGATTTAACTCACCAATTCGAAGTTTAACACACACAAAAAAAAGACAAACCGCCATTTCGAATTTATTTATAACCCGCCAAAACCTTGACACTGCTACACATGAAATATTAAACGATTTTAACCAGAATACTATCATAGTAACAGTTTTAAAATTAATTCAAACGATAATATAGCAACGGACAGTAAGTATAACATGTAACTCTGTAATAACACTG
The DNA here is from genome assembly GCA_947086505.1 of Morpho deidamia. Taxonomy (NCBI): domain Eukaryota; kingdom Metazoa; phylum Arthropoda; class Insecta; order Lepidoptera; family Nymphalidae; genus Morpho; species Morpho deidamia. Next base: position 12,986,320 of record CAMTZC010000016.1, read on the forward strand.
AATCAGACTGACATCATATCAGTAGCCATTTGGTTCGAACGAAAGACTGAATGGGTGACAGAAATAGACGAAGGGAGGAAAGAAATATGATTGGACAGCGCTTTCAGCGCTTTTTAAATGATTGGAATACTTTATTATAGTCAAATATTCAACTATATAATTTATCTATCTGTTTCTTATTAAAATTTCAAAAGTTATTTTTACTGTAGTGTATATTTAAGGTTATATCTTTCTCTCAATATATAATAGTATTTTATTATATGATTGAACTTTATAAAATACGTGTAGCGTAAAATCTCGTGTAATTTAGAAACATATAAAGTATATTTTTTTTTAATATGATTTATAGAAGCAGGCGTTACTTTGCGGAATTCCATATTACAAGCAATACAACAGAACTAACTACTTTGCTATAATCCGCACGGGTTAAGTGAATGCATGCAAAGCCAATGTGTATGAAGCAGGCAAAATCTACGCACCTTATACATGCAGGACCAGTCACCACATGCACCCCAAGGCGCAATTCACCAGCAACAACGCACACAAAAGCAGCACACACACCCACCACCACAATCCCGACGATCGCCTCGCCCCGAAACCGAAGCATCATCAGGAGGACAGGCTCCACGACAAAAATCGTACTGCAGGCGATCGTCGGGATTGTGGTGGTGGGTGTGTGTGCTGCTTTTGTGTGCGTTGTTGCTGGTGAATTGCGCCTTGGGGTGCATGTGGTGGCTGGTCCTGCATGTATAAGGTGCGTAGATTTTGCCTGCTTCATACACATTGGCTTTGCATGCGTTCGCTTAACCCGTGCGGATTATAGCAAAGTAGTTAGTTCTGTTGTATTGCTTATATATTTTTAATGAATGAACTAATTATGTACTGTATTTTCATAATCAATTTTAAATTAACAGAATATGTTTTAGTAGGTTTTAGTAAATATATATGAACTTGTAAAGTGTAATTGATAAATTTTTGTTAAGCACTTAAGCGCTTACGACCATTATGATTAGCGCGTGTATGAGCGACCAATAGCGTACTTTATTCCGACGCCGCGTAATAGAGCGGACAGTGGTTCTGAAACTATTATGTAACTAATAAATAAATTTGAATGTCAATATATAAATAATAATCATTCTCCTGCCCTTATCCCACTCTAAGTGGGGTCGGCACAACATGTTAGAAACATGTCACATGATTTGGTTACGTATTTTACGACCGGCCGCCTGTCTGACGTCAACTTACTTTAGTCGCTTTTTACGACACCTCGGTAAGAAATGAGGGTAGACTATTCTATGCAGCCGGATACCACACGGCATTTACCTTAGTCGCCTCTTACGACACCTCGGTAAGAAAGGAGGGTGGTCTATTCTATGCCGGATACCACACGGCATAGTGATAGTAATAATGTAATTAATTTTATTAAATCACTCTTGGAATATCCAACATTGTTAATATTTGTGTTTTAAAATTTATTTTACTAATTTAAGAGTAGCCATGATATATACTTTTAAGGGATGCTTATAACAGAGGTCAATGCCTTAGTCATATAAATTCCATCTATAAATTTACATCTTCAGAGATAAAGAAGAACAATATCAGAGATAACGATTGTTTGAATTAAATGTTTATTATGTGAGATTATTAAATTCTAGAATAAGAAAACAACAATTACAATTATCATGTAGATAATTGTCAAAAACAAACAATGATTTTATGACACGTAGAATAAATACTACCTCTAACACTATAAATATTGTATTGAAACTAAGGAAAATAAAAACTATTCTAGCATCAAAATATTATTTAATTGGACCAAAGTATTAATCGGTCTTCTTTAATTGTCAAAATTTATTTCAATACAATTATCAATCAAAGTAACAGATTTCAAAAGCAGTAATATTGGTTTATGTGCTCTTATTTAAAACTCAAAATATTATTAGTAAAACAGTAAAGTTTACTAGCTAATGCTATAAATTCCATGGAGTACATCGAAAAAATTCATTTTAGCAACATCAAAAGTGACGCGAGCGTTATTTAAATAATTCAACTGAACTGAGATACTGAGATATACGCTTATGTGTCTTTTGATGTGCATTCATAAAATATTTAGGTTAAAATTCCTTTACGTAAGTATTCTATTTATGTAAGAAATTTACCTGTCAGCAATGTTTAATTTTCGTTTCAAAATAATTATATTATTAGCAATAATACAGCATATAAAAAATCATATAACTTTTATACAGAAATAGCATGCCGTTTAAGTTAACCGTTAGTCATAAAATAAAATTAAATGAGACATAAAGAGGGTTTTTCTTAGATCTTAAAAAAGTATAGCAACAGATAAAGAAATAATTTAATAAGCCGAAAATATTTAATTTCCCTAATGTTCTAATGGCCTAATAAAGAATTAAATATAATTGCTTGTAAACCATTTCACTAGATTAAGACTGAAAGTTTATGTTTAGATTAATAACAAAAAATAGATGGTAACAACCGTTTTTCTGTCGCTATTGTAACCACTGACAGCGGAAAACACTTAAATGTTTTCTAAAACACGAGAAACTTTTATTCGTAAAAGCGATGGAAAGTTTAAAAGATGTTTTCGCTGTTTTGCTCTGACTTGTGTTATCATTTTCTTTAATCCCTTTTACATTTGATAAAAACAAATGAATTCCTGTTAGGAATTGACGAAATATACAAAAGCAATTAAATAAAATTATATTTAGTGGGCAGATGATTCCAAATTTTGTTACATAATATGAATAGGTTATGTCTATTTATAATAGATTGAGTATAATATAATATAACGATTGGAAAAATATTGTGAAACATTATAGAAACTGGCAAAATATGATTGAAAGGAACGCTTTCCAAATTTACAGAAATTGAATTTTCTTATTTAAATCGTTTGACTTCGTCAAAGGGGCCGTAAACTTACTTGACGGTATTTGCTAAACAGGAAATTTGAAACAAGAAATAATAGTAGATTTTAAAAGTCAGCAAATATAATTTTAGTTTTAATAGTCATGCAAAAACTTTTGCAGACTTAATACCAATTAAGTCAAAGTCTAGCTGTTGTTACAAATTCCTTTAATTAACCTTCCGTGAAAAACTAAAAAAATTTAGTCCACTCGGAACCGAGCCGTAATATCAAACGTCAAATTAATAATCACTCAAAACTCTACGGTACCCAGCGCACCGTAAACCACGTAAACGGCTTGAAAAACGTATTTTTTTTTCAGTTTCAGCATTGTGACTTGGAAATTTCAACGTGGAGTAATGCAAATACTGTGTTGGCAGGCAAAAGCGACTATAATTACACTCTTGGGTAGAATCGTGGAGTGTGGTGTAAAATGATAGATTCGGCGGGTTTTATCTTTTCATTTATCATATCAAATCAAATCAAATCAAAATATTCTTTATTCAAGTAAACTTGTAAACAAGTGCTTTTGAATCGTCAACATCTACTGCTGGTTCGGAAAGCTGTTCCTGCCGAGAAGAGCCAGCAAGAAACTCGGCGGTTGCTCTTTTTAAAATATAAATCTTAGAACTAGTTACATTTATTTATTACTGTCTATGGAAGTAAGCAAAATAAACAAGTTTCGCTGTTTCGACATCTGTAAATTGTCTTATCTTTCGAACAGCGTAGGCTGCTAAAGTAAGTTTCCCTGCAAGAGTTTTTATGTGTGTGCTCCATTGGAGTTTTGAATCCAAGGTCACTCCCAAGAATACAGTTCATAGAATTTATGTTATTCCTCCCAAGAATACAGTTCATATATTTATATTATATTCATAGAATTTAGTTTCCTAAAGTTATTATTATATTGAATACTAGCAATGCCCCGCGGTTTCCCAAGCGTCCATACCGATCTCGTGATAGTGGAAAGTAGGATTATAGATTTATTTGTAGATTATTTAATTATAAAAAATGAGTATCTATAAGATTCTTGGAATAAGAGCTAACTCACCAAATGCAAGCCCAGCTATAACGGTTTTATCTTTGATTTACATTCTTAAATTCGTAATATCTTTTGATGTGGATGTCGGATTTTAATAATTTAAAAAGTATTTTAAAGGTATTGATATAGTTTTTAATTTAAAATATCATTTAATGGGATAAGAATTATCTCAGAGATATGAATAAAATGGTTTGATTGTTGTTGGCAATTTTATCAACTTTTACGATGTAAAAAAGTAGTTATATTGGTCTAACTACAATAGTTAGACATATGGTATCCCATACTTTTTTGTGGATATTAATATGTTCTATAATACTGTAGAAAATATTTTGTTCTATCATCAATAGTTTCCGCAGTGCACGCGATGAAAGATAATTACGACTAAATTTTTTACACCTCATTACAATTTTATCAGGGATCCCTATTTTTTTGAAAATGTCATATAGCCCATGCTGCTCAGCATGCAGCTTTCGAATGGTGAAAGAATTTTTGAAATCGGTCCAATAGTTTTTGCGTGAAAACATTACAAACATACACACACAAACAAATTTTTCATCTTTATAATATTAGTATAGATGCATACTAAGTACATAATCTACATTTGTTGTATTTAAAAGTGTACTGTGTTATATTGGCTAACTAATTTGTTTAGATTGATTGTTATTCCAATACGTAAGTATTAATTCATTTTGAAATGATGCTTTTTCGAATGTTACAATGTGTATTGTTTCAAACAAATGTTTATTTGGTTAACCAAGTTAGCATTTAAATGTTTCCTTCATAACTCCATCTAATTACTATTCGATGTGGTCAAAACTATTATCTTTTTTTCAAAACACATTATGTCCCATGTAAATAAATTAACGAAAATATTTAATATTTATTTATTGTTTAAACCCAATTTAAAAGCAAATTTGTATACTAAAGATATTTGCATTACTTTTAAATGTGTCAGTTACTTATTTATTATCATTGATCGTAATCTGAATGACTTTTAAATATAATGATAGCAATAAATTATTGAGTTAAAAGAAATTCATTATACAAAATTTATAAAGTAAACTATATGCATGAATATCTCTTTCCATTTATATTGTTTATATGTAACTAAATGCTATCATCCTTTGTTTTTTTACTCATGCAATTAAGAATAATCACTAATATTAATATACCTATATGATTAATTTTCTTAGCATCCTTTCTAAGCGTCTTTTCTGTCCTGGATGAAGAAATTATTTATAGTGCCTTATATACATGCACATTTTGTTATTTATATTTTACACGATTTTTTTCCCGATACAATTTTCATAAAAAACTTACTGAGAATCTGTTTTAATGGTTTTATTTTTTTAAACGTATTATATTGGTTCTAATTATATTTGCACTCTTACAGTATTCTAATATTGAAACAAATATACTAATTATAGACCAATGGAAGAATTTTAACAAACAATACACTCTTAATAAACAAGACTATGACATTTGTTCTGTTTGTACTTAACTTTAATAGTAAGATCAAATATCTTCTAAATTCTATGGGGTATCGTTTATAATTGATAAACAATAGGAAAATTAGTACCTATTCAATTAATTTCGATAACAACTTAAGGTGAGATTGAATCATATATCATGTTTAGGAAACATTTAAGCGTTTACACTATCAGTAGTATCTATCTATTTTTATTTTGCTCTGTCTTAAGAAAAGACTTCCGTTCTTAAGTTATATCGATAGATAGTGCACTCTGTTACAATATGCACGAAAATAGAACAGAAATGTATAAAGCCGCTGCCATTTTAACATTACGCCACACGACTCGACCTAGATCTCATCACAATGAGTATGATCTTTTAATGCGTCACTTTGTCCCTCGATGTTTTGTACGTCATAAGGCGTAATGTGCCCTTATGGATATGCATTTGCACATGAAGGGGACTGTAACTATTTTGAGTGCCTTATAGCATTTAATAATTTGTTTTTTAAAATTTACTGCAGTTAGAAAATTTGCTTGTAACCCATTGCACGTATTTTCATTTAAGTTCGAAAAACCTATCTTACACAGTATTAACGTTTAGATGGTGTGTACAGGCCAAGTAGAATACGTATATTGTTCATTAGTTCAATACAATTTTGTATCACACAGTCAATTACCAATGGACAAAAGATCTATGAATTTGTCGCTTCCAATGAGTAGAAAAACTACGTAAAAGTATTTAAAATTTGATAAAGAATTAAGTCACCAAGATTGCACTGAACAAAAGTCATACCAAAATAATGTATAGATAAAAAATGAATGAACGATAAATAGTTTTGACAATGTAATATTTTGCTTGCAATTAACTGACTTAAAATTTGACTGAATTTATTATTTCAATCATAAGGTAACTGAGAATACACAATTACATTTGATTTTAGTCTCAAGAGCTTTAAACAAAAAACACCTTTGTACCATCCAACTTAGTTATGTAGTTTTACAAACAATATAACATAATTTTTTTATTATATTTATTTAACAACAATTAAAGGAGCCGTATCCGAATCTAATCATTATTGAGTAAAATCTTTGAATTTCGGTGGTTTGTTTACTGAATCGAGTTAGCGTTACTGATACAATGCAATCATATAATATACCATGGCATAACATAGGCTTGTGGAAATTATTGTTATTTAATATTTTTATTTAAAACAAAGTTCCCGAAAGCTATTTGTATGCGATTGTTTGATTTTAAGACATTAAAATCAAATAAACGGATTTTTATACGGTTTTTTAATAAAGATTATGCAATTTTTGAGAAAGGTGATTAGTATACATATCAATACGGGTGAAGCCACAGGTACCTCTATATATGACCAAATTGTGGACATAATTATTTATAAAACACTTCTAAGAATTCGATTACAGAAGCTCAGATGACTATTAATATGCAACGGCACTATGCACAATATCCTCAAAATGATGCAAAATATTCCACTCAAGCCTAAGACAATATCTGCATAACTTTGAAAATATGTCTAGTTGGCCGTGTGTGACCCTAAGGTAAAGCCGGGAGATTTTCGGTTTAATGAAATTCTTGTACCCGGTACCTTGTAGGTACCTTGATTACGTAAGTCACGAATTTGCAGGTATATAATAAACGCATAGTTTCAGAACCTGTGTTCTTTGACGTTGATTTTAATAAAGATGGCAGTTTACGTTGAGTTTAATAAGTAAGTCTGAACTTATGAATTACTTTATGTTGTGTTTCAATGAGAGGTTGTTTATAAATTGAATTAAAGTATTGGAATATAAGATGGTGTCTATCACAAAATGATATAGTATTTATTTCAAAGGACCATTTCAGCCGTTTTCCTGTTCAATAATATTTCTAGTCGCCATGTTTTCATTAAATCGCTCACTTGAGTATGTTTTTTTGTATTACTTTTTTATGACTAAGGCTAAACTGTATAATGCCAATAAACTATTAGTGTACTAGTATTTTGTACTTTTTTTTATACGATTTGATTTTTTTTATTAATTTAAATTAGAATCTATGTTATTAGAAATAAGCGGGAAATAAGTCATAGTAATAATATATAATACGTAATAGTGTTACTGTATTCGTACGAGTAACAAATTCCCCCGGCGTTACAAGAAACGGTCGGCCGCCGACGCATGTCAAGGACTTCGAACCTTCCAGTACATAGCGGTAGCACAACGTCATCGAAAGGTGGGTTGTGCTAAGTTTTTACTACTTATTGATGATAATTGTGTATTGCCCAGTACGCATTGGAACAGAGTGGCGGGTCAAAGCCTCAAGCTTTCTTTTCAGAAGGAGAGATTCGGATTAAGCCCAGCAGTGAAATACTATCAGGGCGTTACATTTTAATACATGAATAGTTTTCAAATCATCATCATTCTCCTGCCCTTATCCCACTCCTAAGTGGGGTCGGCACAACATGTTACACACAAGTTATCAGATGATTTGGCTACGTATTTTACAAACGGCCGCCTGCCTGACGTCTACTTACCTTAGTCGCCTTTTACGACATCTCGGTAAGAAATGAGGGTAGTCTATCCTATGCAGCCGGATACCACACGGCACATACCTTAGTCGCCTCTTACGACACTTCGGTAAGCAAGGAGGGTGGTCTATTCTATTCTGCCGGATACCACACGGCACATACCTTAGTCGCCTCTTATGACACCTCGGTAAGAAAGGAGGGTGGTCTATTCTATTCTGCCGGATACCACACGGCACTTACCTTAGTCCCCTCTTACGACACCTCGGTAAGAAAGGAGAGTGGTCTATTCTATTCTGCCGGATACCACACTGCGTATGAATAGTTTTAAATCGTTTTACAGAAAATATTTTAAAAGTCATAAGGCCATTACGTTGCAATTGTGTATTGCCCAATAAAATAGAAAATAGTACAAAACCTCCAACCTCTCATACAGTCCACTTAACCAACGACCAGCGACCTAGGTCCACGGAGGAGTTTCCTTGTAATTAGGAAACTTTTCGCTTTACTACTATTGTATATTAGTGTTCTATTTGTATTGTCGATTTCCCAAATACTAATAATAATTGTAGTGTGTCTGGGTTGACATCTGTGTATCTTTCCTTGTATATTTATATACAAGACACATATAATACCCGGCAATAAATAATGCACATCGAGGCTTAGAGAGAGACTATCGGCTAGATTCTGCTTCGTAGAGCATTGCCTCTGTCGCACAGGCTGGCAAACCCGTGTGACGTCACATGCTGAGTGTCAGAGACAGCGCCCTACGAAACTGAACTGGTCGGCTGTCTCGTTTTAAACATCGATGTGTGTTATTTAGTGCCGGGTACTATACATGAATATCCTCACACTAACACTAATTTACAAACTACAAAGGAAAAATTACACTGTCTCAAACGCGCACACGCTAGTACACGAGAGCCTTTGGTGAGAGTGGACGTGTGCTATATTCATACAACATTAATCTACATATATTAATACAACAAAGTGAACACTACAATAATAAAATAAAATTAACATGCACCCGTTGTTAAATTAAGTGCGGCCTTAAATAAAGTTAAATGTAAATATTTTATGTAAACACGACAATAAGAACATTTAAATCGCATCTCATTGGATTTCTTTACACGAATTTATTGCTTAGTAAAAGCCACTGAGATGCCGCAAACGAAAATTTATGGTTTCCATTATATGTATGTATAAATTATGTATGATTTGAAGTCTGAATGGAGTTAGTTAGGAGAGAGGAACATTAGGGTATGCGAATGTAAGAATTTTTTTCGGTTAGACTCATTACGGTATATTCATATCTGGAAATTGCTCCAGTTTTTTTTATCGGTTTCGGGAACAGAATAAAACGAAAATAGTCTAGTAAAAGGTTAAAAATAGTCATTGTATTAAAATACTAAGCCGACGGTCATTATAAGTATAGTACCCGGAAATAGTAATGCACATTGAGGCTTAGAGAGAGAAAATCGGCTAGATCCTGCTTCGTAGAGCATTGTCTCTGTCGCACAGACTGACGAACCCGTGTGATGTCACATACTAACTGAGTGACAGTGACAGCGCTCTAAGAAACCGAACTGGCCAGCCGCATTATTGCCGGCTACTATAAATGAAAGCAGTGTTAGCCCAGCGGTGAGACCGTGCGACTCTTTCGAGGGGAACACGAGTTCAAACCCGGGCAGGCACCAATGAGTTTTTCTATTAAAACTCATGTGTCTAATTGATAATTGCAATTTATCACACGCTTTGCGGTGAAGGAAAACATCGTGAGGAAACCTGCATATCTCTAGCGAATTCTGGAGATGTGTGTAACCTACCAATCCGCATTGGAGCAGCGTGGTAGGTCTTAGCTCCGACCCTTCTCTACAGAGGAGGCCTATTCCCAGCAGTGGGATTGTAACAGGCCTTACTTTTTTTTTTTACTATAAATGGATTTAGTAACATATTGTCACATGATTTGGTTACGTTTTTTACGACTGGCCGCCTGCCTGACGTCAACTTGCCTTAGTCGTATTTTACGACCCCTCGGTAAGAAAGAGGGTGGTCTAATCTACGCAACCGGAAACCAGACGGTGGGTCGACTTATCTCAGTCGCCTTTTACGACACCTCGGTAAAAAATGAGGGTGGTCTATTCTACTCAGCCGGATACAACACGGCGTACTTTCTGTTTCATATATATACATTTTAAAAGCTTCTATCTGCCTAACTTTCGAAACCATTTGAAACAAATTGGCAGGCATAACGAACATTCACACTTATCAGCACCATTACACGTGTCGGTCTGTCCGACCATTATCCCAGACCCTAATAACAGTTAAACAAAGAACCCCTGTTTATTAAAAGCGGTAACAGCGGTAAGATTTTGTTTTATAGGCCGGATTTTCCTTTCGCCTTTAATAAGGTTAAATTGTTTTCGCTTAATATTTTCGCGTGTTTTGGCTTACCCGGGGCTGTAAGTGATAGAGCTTTAGACGTTAACCTTCAAAGCGTATTTAGCGAAACTAATCTAAATTATCTATATATACTTAATATTAAATAAAGTCCCCAAAGCTGTCTGTATGTAATCGATTTTCTCAAAATCTACTGAACGGATTTTAGTGCGGTTTTTACTAAAAGGTAGGGCAATTCCTCCGAAAGATTTAGGTTAATAGTACATAACGGGTTCATGTAAATTGAGTTAAAGAGATAGTTTTGCAACAATTTTTAGTGGGGGTAGTAACAAACCGGTGCCGATTGTAGTTTAGAGGGGTGAATAGGTATAAAAAGCGGTGTAGGGTATCAGAGTGCCAGTCTCATACGAGACTCGAGCGACTGTAACATGCTAAACACTAAATTTCACGCGGGCGAAGCGTATTGTTAGTAATAAATAAATAAATATATGGGACACTTCAGCGGTCGTCCATTCCCAAAGTAAGAAATTTAATTCTTGTGTTATGGGTGACAGACAACTGGTAAATACTCTATGTATATAATTTTAAATAGATACTTAAATACAAATATACAGGCTCGAAGAACCAACAAATTGTTTCTAGAAAATGTTGGCCCTCAGCGGGAATCGAACCCGCGATCCACGAAGCTGAATACTGCCACGTGCGCCAATAGGGACAGCCGAATATTTTTTCAAAACGAAATTCGTATAGTTAAAAAGTTTTTTAAAACTCACCAATTGCCAACCAACGTATACGATCTGTAAATAAAACAAAATATGTTAGTTTCATGAATAACAAAAAAATAAGGCCTCATATTATCCCAATACTGGGTAAAGGCCTCCTTTCTCTCCGTTTTAGGAGAGAAGGATTGCGATATATAGTATAAGTTAGGGTATTATAGGCAAGTATAGGTAGAGGAGTTTTCCTACAAATAACTCAAAAATCAAAACAATTTGTGTGTATTGCGATTGTGTCATAGGCCTCCACCCTCCTATTTTTTCGAAAGAAGCGTTGGAATTTGGAGCTAAGCCCTACCACGCTGTTCCAATGCGGATTGGTAGGTTGCACATATCCCTAGAATTCTCTAGAGATATGCAGGTTTCCTCGCGATGTTTTCCTTCACCGAAAAGCGTATGATAAATTGCAATTATATATTAGACACACAAGTTTTAATAGAAAAACTCATTGGTGCCTGCACGGGGTACAAGCTGTCTGAGAAATAGAAAAAGTTGACGAGTTCTAACTAAATAAAGTTTACAGAAACAGTATTTAAAAATTCAGTCATATATAACAACTTTACATCTACCGCGGTAGACGTTCTAAAACATTTAAAGTACACTTTACGAATTTAACCGGCTAACATGTGATCCAAATAACTCTAAAACAAATGCCAACTGAGTCCGCAAACAGCCGAGTTGGTACCAAATGTTTTCAACTCGCCAATTGTTTTAAAAAACTCGAAATTTCTACACTCGTACAGTTGGTAGTTGGTATCCGGCTGAGTAGAATAGACCTCCCTTATTTCTTACCGAGGTGTTGTAAAAGGCGACTAAGGTAAGTTGACGTCAGGCAGGCGGCCGGTCGTAAAATACATAGGCAAATCATGTGATAACATGTTTGTAACATGTTGTTCCGACCCCACTTGAGTGGGATAAGTGTAGGAGAATGATGATGACTAATTGAATGTCCGTATTTTAGCATAAGGGCATCTAACCTAACGGGTCCCTCGCAAGTCTAATTTATTCACCTACACGAAAAAAGTAGTACATTTTTTTCTAAATGTTGATATCCACTAAGAATTTCTCCCAATATTTGACAATCAAAGAAGAAAGGTCGAGGCTCGATCTTTCCTTTTACTTTGTTCAGAGTTTTGCGCTATGTATTTCTTCTTCTTTCTCCTACCCTTATCCCACTCTAAGTGGGGTCGGTACAACATGTTTTTCTCTTCCATTCTCTTCTATCATTCGTCAACTCTGGCGCTACTCCTTTTATATGCATGTCATACTTCACACAGTCCAACCATCTCTTTTTAGGCCTTCCTCTAGTCACATATCCATCCACATTCATACTCAACACTCGTTTGATCACATGACTTTCATCCCTCCTCATTACATGTCCATACCATCCCAATCTTGCACCTCTCATCTTTTCTATAATGGGCGCAACTTTCAGACTTCCCCTTATATACTCATTTCTTATTTTATCAAGTCTTGTCACACCACACATCCACCTTAACATCCTCATCTCATTCGCATGTACTCTTCTTTCATCCATCTTTTTCATTGCCCAACATTCTGATCCATACATTACGACAGGTCTTATGACCGATGTGTAAATTTTTCCCTTTAGTTTAGGGGGCATTCGGGGGTCACATATTGTGCCTGAGACCTGTCGCCACTTCATCCATCCTGCATTCATTCTATTCCTCACATCGCGATCAATTTGCGCTATGTATTTAAATGCACATATTCACTTTTATATTATAAATCGACAAAAAGAAACCAATAGAAGCATTTGGCTTCTATTTTTGTACAAAAATTAATAAGAACGCCTTTGTAGAGTTTAAATTTACTTTAAACCATTTATTTATGCATACGGTATGTTACAATAAGTTTTCAATAAATAAGACCAAGAACAATTCATCGAAATTCATTCAATAGTTTTTGGTGATACGCAAAATGGCAGAACTCTATAATTTTATTTATAGCGAATATACATTAAAGTATCAACTCACTAGACGTAAAAAACCGGTTTGCGAATTCCTTTATTACCCACCTCAAAAAAATGGATTAAAAATCCAAAATCGGATTATTTTGTACGGACTACAGGCGGATTACCGAGAGGATTTGTGGCGTGGCGAAGCGTGTTTGTCTTCCACGTCACTGGTTCTCTATGGATAAATCCATATATTATATTTTTAAATTAAAAAAAAGGAATACCATAGATTCGTGTGGTTCTAAATTTAAAAACTGATATCGTCTGTTCGGTGCGTTTATTTTTTTATAACATAACGCCTGGCTATTTTGTTACTGAAATTTTCAAATAATATGAGGGAAAGTAGTTACTTTTATAGTATAGTATAGTAGCTACTACATTGCTGTCTTAACTAATAGTATTAGTGAGTCTCAGATCGAAACTCAGTAACATATACCATAATCATGTCACAATATATATTAATAATTAAAATTGCATATATTATATTATATTCCATTTTGTGTCTCGAATAATTAATTTTTTTAATAAAATTTAAGTCATTCTTATCACTTTATGATTTGAATTTCGGACGCCGCTTTATAAATTTCTTCAATTTAATGAAACTGAATCAAATGTTTATAAGTCATTTCCAATTTTATTTTTAAATGGTTCTATTTTTCTATTGAAATATTAAAATCCATTTACATGTGATAATTTTTATATTTATTTTATATGAGAATAAAAATTATTATAAATGAAGTTTAATGTGGAACAGTTTTCAAAGGTTATTTATTACAAGTTATATATTTATTCTTAATAAAAGATTTTTTTACTACACTATTTCTTAGACTACTCAGAATACAACAATCCGTGTAACAATTTATGAGCAGATGCGTGTAACGAGAATTTTAATGTAAGGTATATACTGGATAAAACATTCAGTTATTGCTTAAAATTATTATAATTAAGTCTTGCAAGCTGTATATTTTCACTTCCGTATTTCAGAGTAAAAATTGATTTAATCAATTTATCGTTCGTCAAGTACAGTTGAAGTTTCAATCGCAAAAGTTATTGGAAGGGTTAGGAAGAGTTTTTAAAAGTTGCTGTCGCGCCAATTAGCAGTTCGAAATCGCAAGTTCAAAATCGAACGGGTCGGCCATTTTGTTAAGTTCTTTATAATACCCGTTCATAAGAATTTATTGGTGATTTAAATTGGGTCTTTTTCATGTCGGTTTGTATTGCGCATTTTTAAATACAATTCAATATTAAACTTTTTTTTTTAACAGGTACTTTAAAACGTGGAACATTTTGAATTGTTAAAACTTGAGATTCGGTAAATGTATTAACTTGTTAATGGACCTTTTTAGCGTTTATTTGCGATATTTTAATTTTTTTAAACTATTTATTATTCTTATTTAATAACTAAGAGAATATTTGAAATCTATAATCATGGTTTTATAATTAATAAAAACTTATTACTTGAAATTTGTACAATCAATATTGTAGAATATTATTATATAAATTATTAGATTATTTCGACAATATTTGTAACGGGGGCGTAGCTCAGATGGTAGAGCGCTCGCTTAGCATGCGAGAGGTACCGGGATCGATACCCGGCGCCTCCAAAGTAGTTTTTTCTAAATTTTATTTATGCTCTTTCATTCTTTCAATTAAAACACGCTTTTTGCCATTGAAATCTACAAACATCTAAACTATCGGATTTGATAAATATCTTTTTTTTCATTTCAATATTTGATTGGATTGATTTATTGAGATGATAGATTAAATATTTTTCATTCTGAACTATAACTTTTACAAAATTTAAATATAATTGAACGGGAATTTTAAGATTTAAATTAAAATTAAGTTGAAATTATTACATAAAATAAAAATAGGCGTACCAAATTTCAAATCAAATTAATATTTTTTATTTAAAGTATATACCTGTTTATTTTTTATCTGTAACAAAAAGGTCGGTACGAATTTTTGTTGTGGCAACATTTTTCAGAACCTATGATTTAAGAAAACAAATAATGTCTACTCGAATAAGGAAATGTTGTCAGAAATTGAGGCATGCTTTAAATTTTCAATAAAAATGTCGTGTTTTATAGAAGCCTCATGCCATATCATACCAAAATCCTTCACGTGGGACTAACACGTAGAACTACAACTGCCTTCTCGAAACGGTTATTCAAGTAGAAATGCTGATAAAGACGTTTTTAGAATACTGAAAATTGTTTGTTCTACTCAACAATAGATATGGCGATCTATCTTATAGAGTCTATGTTTATACGTTGTGACTTGTGAATAGAATTGTAAAACATTAAATAAAAATGCAATTTTACATAGCATTTATGTTAACAAATTCAGACAAAAAAGCGAAAAATTTCTTTTGAATACCCAAAAATATCGCTATATATATTATTGTTATCGCATTTATTTAATTATGCTTAAAGAATGTTAACAGTTTCATAAGTTCGTGTATTATACACACATTTATTCATTTACAGAATTCAATTCCTTTTTAAAATAATTTCAAAAAAATAAATATATATTACCAAATATAAATCGGGATCCACAGGGAGCAGAAAAAAGGGCCCAAGCTCACGATAGTTAGGAAATACAGAGTTAGGAACCTCCTCACAATACGTGCCGTCTCAAGTAATTTTGCCTTCTGTATCCTACGCTTGATCCAGCAGACTACTGCTGGATACCTACTAAGGTATTATTATAAATTATAATAATAATAATTTAACATAAAAATATAAAGAATTATAAGCCCATAGGTGATGTATATAATAGACAAAGTAGGAACCGACATAAGCTTGCGGCTCCTGCTTTGCGCCTTGCAAAAGAACGTAAGTCGTTTGTGGATTCATGTATAAGATTCTATAATAAAATACCGCAATCAATTTTAGCCTTGCCATTACAGCAGTTTAAAAACACTGTTAAAAAGAGGCTGATACATAAAGCCTACTATACTGTTGAGGATTACTCAGATGATAAGAATGTGTGGAACAGTTATGACTACATGTAACTAGTTAAAGAATTAGGTTTTACAAAGAGCAACCACCGAGTTTGTTGCTGGCTCTTCTCGGTAGGAACAGCTTTCCGAACCAGCAGTAGATTTTGACGATTCAAAAGCACTTGTTTACAAGTTTACTTGAATAAAGAATACGAATTTAATTTTTGAATTAAACCTATCATGAGTGGTATTAATAATTCATGTTTAGAGACCGACTCTACTCACGTAAAAATTATTAAGATAGATAATAATAATTTATTTCGATTTTCAGAGATTACATCAATTTCGTTAATTAAATTAAGTAAACTTAAAGACTATGTGCTATGCGTTGTTATATTCTAATGGCGAATAATTTTCATATAAATTTTTGAAAGCAAAATTTTCTTTTCAACACCTTTTAATAAATTTATTAAATTCAGTGCTAGCATAATCTGCAGATATATCTTAAAAAATAATAATTTAGTTACCTCAAAATAAGTAGCTTTTATAATTTAATAAATTTTAATAAATAAATCCTATATTACCTTAAAGCTCTAATCTTCTTTCTTTCTTTCTCCTACCCTTATCCCACTCTAAGTGGGGTCGGTACAACATGTTTTTCTCTTCCATTCTCTTCTATCATTCGTCAACTCTGGCGCTACTCCTTTTATATGCATGTCATACTTCACACAGTCCAACCATCTCTTTTTAGGCCTTCCTCTAGTCACATATCCATCCACATTCATACTCAACACTCGTTTGATCACATGATTTTCATCCCTCCTCATTACATGTCCATACCATCCCAATCATGCGCCTCTCATCTTTTCTTTAATGGGCGCAACTTTCAGACTTCCCCTTATATACTCATTTCTTATTTTATCAAGTCTTGTCACACCACACATCCACCTTAACATCCTCATCTCATTTGCATGCACTCTTCTTTCATCCATCTTTTTCATTGCCCAACATTCTGATCCATACATTACGACAGGTCTTATGACCGATGTATAAATTTTTCCCTTTAGTTTAGAGGGCATTCGGGGGTCACATATTGTGCCTGAGACCTGTCGCCACTTCATCCATCCATCCATCCATTAAAGCTCTAATCATTATTCCATTAATTTTTACACCAAATATATTCTAAAAATGAAATAATAAAACAAGCCGTTTTTAGACTGAAATATCTGATTCCAAAGCACTCACGGTAGATTAGCTATGAACAAATGGCGGGATATCTGACATTTGACGTGTGTAAATGTCATTATTGGGCGCGCAAAATGGAGGCCGTAACAGTGCTATTCGATTTTAAATCAACTGTAAACGGTTTCGTTAAAATAGAGTACACGTATTTGTAGCCGCGTACCGCTGGTTTATTCATTGAAATTCAAAATATTCAAATAATTTTTAGAATTCGGCGTTACTTTGCGGAGATCCGCGATAAAGTAAATATATAATAATAAAAAAAATATATAATAAATGTGTAGTGCAAGCAATACAACAGAACTAACTACTTTGCTATAATCCGCACGGGTTAAGTGAATGCATGCAAAGCCAATGTGTATGAAACAGGCAAAATCTACGCACCTTATACATGCAGGACCAGCCACCACATGCACCCCAAGGCGCAATTCACCAGCAACAACGCATACAAAAGCAGCACACACACCCACCACCACAATCTCGACGATCGTTTCGCCCTGAAACCGAAGCATCATCAGGAGGATAGGCTCCACGACAAAAATCGTACTGCCAGTTGTTGCTGGTGAATTGCGCCTTGGGGTGCATGTGGTGACTGGTCCTGCATGTATAAGGTGCGTAGATTTTGCCTGCTTCATACACATTGGCTTTGCATGCATTCACTTAACCCGTGCGGATTATAGCAAAGTAGTTAGTTCTGTTGTATTGCTTGTAATATGGAATTCCGCAAAGTAACGCCTACTTCTATAAATCATATAAATGTGTAGTGTACTAACCGTTCTTTAATACCCGAAACATGCAGGATTCGTATAAACACATGCACTACGATCGGTTCGCTCCGCAACCGAAGCATCATCAGGAGATAGATAGACTACGACGAAATCGCAAAGCTTTGCGATTTTGTCGTGGAGTTCATCGAGTGACAATAAGAATGCGGATATAGCTTCTATTTAACCCTGTACAAGACATTAATAACTATATGTAACTAGTGATAAGAACTATTGTTTGAAAAGGGCAACCGCCGAGTTTCTTGCTGGTTCTTCTCGGTAGGAACAGCTTTCCGAACCAGCAGTAGATATTGACGATTCAAAAGCACTTGTTTACAAGTTTACTTGAAAAGAATTTTGAATTTGAAAAAAAAATTGAATTTGAATTTGAGTGTCGTGGAATATGTCGTGGTCGTCGTTTGTGATAGTGAACGTTTGTAGTGCTTGTGTATTGTGGTGGCGATGATTGTGTATGTGTTTTTACGTTTTAAGGTAACATTAGCAAAATAAAAAAGAAAACTTTTGCTAGCGCTATTCACCAATAATAAATGATGCAAGTCTGGTGCTATTTTTTCTAAGCAATGGTGTATAATTTACTTGCTATATTTGTTTAAGAAACAAATAAACATACGATGTTATATCGATAGACTCTCAGCACCCTAATAGTGATTCACGTTCTAAACTTCATATGCAAATACCTATTAAATCTCCAGTATTCAAATCAACTTGAAAACCTTGATGTGAAAATTATAAACAAAGTTACATGATATTAAATAGAAGCTATATTGTTTAATTAAAATCTGAAAAAGATTATGTGGTAGTGGTACCAGTGAATTGTGTTTTTTTGTGATAATGTTTTACGTTACTGGACTTAAGAGCAATTCCATATCTTCAGTGGACTTATAAGGGTCTGTATTTTGTATGTTTCTGTATATATTTACGACATTATGGAAAAGTTTTATAAACTTGATCGTTTGGGATGGTATACGGTTTGTAAAATGTAACATTGGTATACTTATAATATACTATAATTAAACATTATAATGAAAATAATATGGTATATACTATGACCCTATTCTCGTAGGTTATCAAAACCAGATGATAGGTTTTTGCAACTTATTGAAGTCGTTTGTCAAAGCCCAGTTAAAAGCCCCAGTTAGCTCAACTATTACGAAAAATTAAAGTCAAATAAAATAAAATTGTTGTCTGTATTTTGTATTATGAACTTAAAAGTGACTTGTGCAACAATGAGCAAGCAAAACTCATTCCTGCTTTTAGATAAAAAGCAAATTGTATAAAGTGAAATTGAAACCATAATAGCATTAGCGGTCACATTTATTTGTATGTTTCAAACATCAAAGCTGCCGCAATCCGCTTCCAGTATCACAATGAACAGACTCTAATCTACAGTCCCCAAGACCCGAAGTTTTAGAAACTTTGTCGTCTAAATGTCTATCGACCCCATATTTTGGCGTAAATTCAAATACCGAAACTATTTGGTGGATAGTCGGAAATGTTTTGCCAGTGCCATCTAGCGGTAGGTAGCTGAAATAGTTCAGGTTTATTTATGGCCACGAATTATTCGCGCGCCATCTCAGCAATTCACCTTTGAATGCAAGATGCAATATTCATTGATGAATTTCGCAATGAATCTTGTTAAAATTGAGTGAAATTTGCGGAATTAGTTAAGGAACAATGGCGACACAAATGTCTGGAATAATTTATTGGTACTTTACTAGATAGTGCTTTCAATATTTTGGAACTGTATTCGGCAGGAACGATATTCGGCATTTTGTACGTCAAATATAAAAATTAATACAATTATGAGTTATTTTGTGAATTTTTCTTTGTTCTGCGATTAATATTGTGTTTATATAAATTATAGAATTAGGCGTTATTTTGCGGAGATCCATAATAAAAAAGTAATAATAAAATTATTTTGGTATAATCCGCGATAAAGTAAGTAGAAAATATATATAATGTTAAACGTAAAGTCGACTATACGATTTCAGTTGATAAATGCAGGATTCGTAAAAACACATGCACAAACCTCCACCGCCGTCGTTTCACTCTGCAACCGAGGCATCATCAGGTGAAAGATTTTACGAGAAAATGGCAAAGCATTTATTTGTGAAGGCGAAACGATTGTTGAGTTTTTGATAGTGAACGTGTGTAGTGCTTGAGTATTGTGATGGCGGTGGTGGAGGTTTGTGCCTGTGTTTTTACGAATCCTGCATGTATTGGGTATGAAAAAAAACGGATAGTCCACTCTACATTTAGCATTATATATATTTTCTATTTACTTTATCGCGGATTATCTATACTTATTACAGAACAAAGTTCCAAAAAGCTGTCTGTCTGTATGTAATCGATTTTCTCAAAATCTACTGAACGAATTATTGCACGGTTTTCGACAAAAGATGATGAAACACTTCCGGATGGTTTAGGTAAATAGTACATATCGGTATTATGTAAATTTTGTTGAAGAGATCGCGCAATGTTAACAAACTTGCTTGCTTGCTGGGAGCTTTAGTCGCGTGCGCTTCGTAAGCTAGCAGAGAAACGCTAAAGTAATGTAAAAAAGTCTGGGATAGCATGTCTCTATCTCTTATGGTTAACTCACAATAACTACTTTTATGTTTAAAATTGGAATTCTAGAAAAAATTGTGACACACTGATTTCCACGCAGGCCATAGCTAGTAGCAAAATAATTTTATTACTTTCGTATTGTGTATATACAAAAATATTTTTTGTCTGAATCTATACATCGCGTATTACTCGTAGAGTTATTATACTAGAGTAGAGAAACCAGCCTGAAATGTTTCATATAACAATAAAGAGAAAGTTTGGGAATATGTCTCTCTTTTTTATATGTAATTAGACAAAGATGAAGTATACCAGTTTCATTTTCCCTCTCATTTTTAATTATGAAACTCACTTACATGGCCTATGAAACATAGAGTTACTAAAACTAGAGTAGGGGTACTCTTGTTTTAATAACTCTATGTTATTACTCCCTAGGTGATTATGAAATAATGTGACATTTCAACAGAACCGCCATTTTAGCAAGGCTTGACATTTACGCGAAATGTCAGCCACGGCAGTAAATTCTTTTGTCATAATATAGCTAGTTGTACCCGCGACTTCGTTCGAGCCAACCTAAGCGTTTGAGTACCCTCGATAATGTTACATGTCAATGTTCCCGGAAAAAAAACCGTCTTCTAATTACAAGCAATATAACAGAACTAACTACTTTGCTATAATCCGCACGGGTTAAGTGAATGCATGCAAAGCCAATGCAAAAGCAGGCAAAATCTACGCACCTTGCATGCGGATTATAGCAAAGTAGTTAGTTCTGTTATATTGCTTGTAATATGGAATTCCGCAAAGTAACGCCTGCTTCTATAAACCGTCTTCTAATATATATGCTATCCCAGTATTGAGCTTTAATTGTTCCAAATTTCAAAAATATTTCTCGTAGGGGTAAAAGACAGGCAGCAAAAGACTATCGCATTTATAATTCCACAATCAATTTTAACCTTCCGCTGTGTGTTATCCGGCCAAGTAGAATAGACGACCCTCCTTTCTTACCGATGTGTCGTAGAAGGCGACTAAGGTAAGTCGAACCGCCGAGTGGTATCCGCCTGAGTAGAATAGACCAGCCTCATTTCGTAACGAGGTGTCGTAAAAAACGACTGAGGTAAGTTAACGTCAGGCAGGCGGCCGGTCGTAAAATACGTAGCCAAATCATGTTACAACATGTTTATAAAATGTTGTGCCGACCCCACGTAGAGTGGGATAAGGGCAAGAGGATGATAAATCAATTTTAGTCTTGCCATTACAGCAATTTAAAATGACTATCAAAAGGAGGCTGATACAAAAAGCCTACTATACTGTTGAGGATTTCATAAATGATAAGAATGCGTGGATATAGCTACTCTTTGATCCTGTACAAAACTTTAATAACTATATGTAACTAGTAATAAGAATTATTCTTTGAAAAGAGCAACCGCCGAGTTTCTTGCTGGCTCTTCTCGGTAGGAACAGCTTTCCGAACCAGCAGTAGAGTTGAAGATTCAAAAGCACTTGTTTACAAGTTTACTTGAATTAAGACTATTTTGAGTTTAATATTAATATGAATAAAGTTTTCCGGTTTTTAATCATCCAGCGTCTCTAAAGAAGCTACCACTGATTCGGAAGTTTGCTCCTACCGAGAATAACCAGCAAGGAACTCGGCGGACATTTTTCTAACTTCCATAGCGTTGTCTTAGGGAATATTGTTATGGGGTATTCAAGTTGACCATTTTCTGTACTTTTGAATCGTGAAATGTTTTGAAGAAGCTACCTCTCATTCGAAAGTTTGCTCCAACTGAGAAGAACAGCACGTAAATCGACGGATAATCTTTTCAAAAAACAAATTGTACAATTTAATTGATTTAATTGTCAATCACTGCAACCCGGTGCGTAGTATTTAAAATATGTTCAAACATTTTTTATAAATTTAGAAGAAATTTACACATCCTATCACTTGTTTATAAAGTACTCTTTAATCCTTTAATACCAACATATCTTAAGGAGCGTATCAACTTCTTGTCGGATGTTGGACGTGGCCGGATAAGATCTTTAAATACATTAGATTTTGCTTTCCCTAAATGCTCCTCACTGACTTTCTCGAGATCATTTAGCTTTGCAGCTCTGGAATGATTTACCAGTATCAATCCGCAAATCTCCTTTCCTATCGGCATTTAAGTCACACACTAGAAAATATCTGTCTCAAGTAATTTATATTTAGTAGAAGATGAAGATGCTAGATCTTCATCTTCTACTTATTCTACCAAAATTAATTTATAAACTAAATAGTTAGTAAGTAAAGTAGCGGTCTGTTACAATACCACTGCTGGGAATAGGCCTCCTCTATCCGTTTCTGGAGAAAAGGGTTGGAATTAAGGCCTACCACGCAGCTTCAATGCGGATTGGTAGGTTACACGTATCTCCAGAATTCTCTAGAGATATGCAGGTTTCCTCACGATGTTTTCCTTCCCGGAAAGCGTGTAATAAACTGCAATTATCAATTAGACACCTGTTCTCCTCGAAAGAGTCGCACGGTCTGACCGCTGGACAATCACAGCTCAATTTTTTCAGCTTAAATAGTTAAACTTTAAATTCAAATAATCACAATTATCTATATTTCATCATTTTCCAATATTAATCTATGTATATAGTGTTTCGTTATTTTTCTTTTTCTCCCTTTCTATTTTCAATATACATATTTCACTTGATTTTTCCTTCTGTCACTCAAAGGTTGTCTGGAAGAGATCCCTTTTAGGGATAAGCTAGATTACATGTGCTATTTTTTTCTTTCTCATTTCTAACATTATGCATGTACAATAAAGAAATAAAAAAAAATTAGGGGCCGTTTAAAAAGGAAAACTCAAAAGCATTAATTAAACCGACAAAAAAAGGATGTCGTTATATAAAAATTCCATTCAAATACATTGAATGGTGAAAATATACTAAACGGCTCCACAATATTTTCATCGGCTATAATCTCATGGATTCTTTACGTTGATTGATTTCCCTCAAACTGGGTTTATTGTCGTTAAACACACCACGACGCCTTAGGTTTCCCTTTAACGACAGTTATTCGTTAAATTATATCTGTATTCAGACGGTGTTTGTTCGCACAGTTATATAAGAAGAAAGAATTATATTTCTTCAAACGCAGACACATCTTATTTCAAATAGACACAATCTATACTTATTATAAAACAAAGTCCCAAAAAGCTGTCTATCTGTATGTAACCGATTTTCTCAAAATCTACTGAACGGATTTTTGTACGGTTTTCACCAAAAGATAAGTTTAGGTAAATAGTACATATCGGTATTATGTAAATTGTGTTAAAGAGGTCACGCAGTTGGTTAACAGTTGCTTGCTGGGAGCTTTAGTCGCGTGCGCTGCTTAAACCAGTAGAGATACGCTAAAGTAATATACTAGAGAATTGTAGATCTATAAAACTACTACAAAAAAGTCCGCGATAGCATGTCTCTATCTCTTATGGTTAACTAACAATAACTACTTTTATTTTTAAAATTTGAATTCTAAAAAAATATTGTGCACGTCGATTTCCACGCCGGCGATGCCGCTGGCACAGCTAGTAATGTATAAAAATGCATGTTTGTCAAACCTTTTTTTTTTTTTTTTTTTTTTTTTTATACAGGAAAAAACCCCTTATGGGTACCACCGCCCGACGGGGACGAGCGGTGGTTATGTCGGACTCGCACCGACTAAAACAACCTGTATGCTCCACCACGCTGCTGGTGGCGGGTGCAGGGTGCCTTATTTGACCCCACTCCCGCCAGCAGCAACTCTGAACCCCAGAGTGCGCCGCCTCTGGGTCGGGGCCTCTCTAAAAGTGGCCCCTCCCTCCGCTGGACGATGCATCGGGAGCACCAGATGCATCGACCGCCTCGGGGACCTTATAAGGTGGGCGTCCGATTAACCCCGTTCGGAACGCCCAGAAGGTCCCCGTTAGGGCGGCATGCGACGGTCTTGAGCGAGTCGCCTGCGCCCGGCTCGCCTGCGGCGGATTGGATCCCGGGACTCGACTTCCCGAACCCGCTCCGCCGCCTCCTTCTGCGAAATGACTTGCTCGCAGAAGGAGGCCATCGCTGCCCACGACCCCTCCCTGTCCACCATGGCACGAACCACAGTGGGCAAGGAGAGGTCGTGCCCCACCTGTGCCACGAGCTCCGCCCGCTGAACCGCCCAAGCTGGACAGTCCGCGAGCGTGTGCAACGCCGTGTCGGAATCGGCGCCGCACTCGTGGCACACACCGGACGCTTCGCGCCGGGCCACCCGCCACAGATACCACCCGAAACAACCATGTCCGGAGAGCACCTGCGTCAGGCGGAAGGTGAGGACCCCATGCCTCCTGGCGACCCAGCCCTGGAGAATGGGCTGGATGGCCGAAATCGTCCAGCCTCCTGCACTGGGCGATTCCAGCCGCCGCCTCCATTGGCGGAGGAGCTCCTGCTGAGCCTCCCTCCGCCAATCTACCTCTACCACCGCCGAGTCTCCCCCCGATGAACGGGCTTCAACTCTGCGGCGGTAGGCCTGAGCGAGCACCTTGGCCTCCAGGTCCCAGGGAGGGGACCCGGCCAAGGCGCAGGCCGCCTCGCCGGAAATGGTCCGGTAGCCCCGCACGAGTCTGACCGCCATGATCCTCTGCGCTCCACGCAGCAGAGGCAGGGACCCCGCAGTCAGCCGCTCCGCCCACACGGGAGCGCCGTACAGGGCCATAGAGCGGACCACTCCGGCATAAAGGCGCCGGCAGCCTGCATTAGGCCCCCCCAAATTCGGGAGGAGCCTGCTCAGGGCTCCGGCGGTCGCCGTTAACTTGGGGGCGAGCCGCCGGAAGTGGGCCTCGAACGTCCATCGGCTGTCGAGGAGCAATCCCAGGTACCGTAGAGTACCCGAGATTTCGATGGACGTCCCGCCCACCATCAACCGGGAGCCCACTGGGGGCGCCATCCGAGGCCTGTGGAAGCAGATGGCCTCGGATTTCTCCAAAGCCACCCCCAGTCCTAACCGGCGAATCCGCGCCACAACGTGTGCGGTGGCCGCGGTCGCCAGCACACGAGCTTCCCGGTGGGTGCTCGCACGGGCAGTCACGAGGGTGTCGTCTGCGTAGCAGAACAAACGGACCCCCGGAAGCATTTGCCCGCGCAGCACCCAGTCGTAGCCGATGTTCCACAGAAGGGGGCCAAGAACCGACCCCTGTGGAACACCGCACGACATCCTCCGCTCCTTCCACCCACCCCCAGCCGTCGGGTACCCGACAGAGCGGTCGGCCAGATAATTACCGACAACACGCTGCAGGTACATGGGGATGCGGTGGAAGCGTAGGGCCTCCTTAATCACTCCCCAGGGCAAGGTGTTGAAAGCGTTAGCGATGTCCAACGACACCGCCAACACAACCTCGCCCCGAGTTGTTGCCTCCTCCGCCAGAAGTCTTACACCCTCGATACAGTCGAGGGTGGACCTGCCCTGGCGGAATCCGCACTGGAGACGACTGAGGTCGGGCCCTACCTCCTGGAGGTGCTGGACTATGCGGGAAGCTATTATTCGTTCGAGCAGCTTCCCCGCCTCGTCCAGCAAAACGATGGGCCGATACGCGGAGGGTGTATCGGCCGGTCTACCCTCCTTCTTTAGCAGGACCAGTCTCCCCGTTTTCCACCTACGGGGAAAAACGCCCCGCTCGAGGCAGGCACTGTATGTTGCCCTGAGTGGAGACTCCAACGGACCCAGGGCAAGAGACCAGGCGCGCCCAGGGATGCCGTCCGGCCCAGGGGCAGTGTTCTTCGCCTTCATCCGACTCACCGCCCCGGCTAACTCCCACTCCGACACCCCCGGCGCACCTGATACAGCGCCGTCCTCCTCCTCCAGAGGCGCCATACGAGGCGGAACCACCTCGGCCGCCTGCGGGAACAGGGTTTCCACCACGGACTCGAGGAAATCCGGCCGAAGGCTCTCGGTGAGGGGGGGAGCGCGGGCGCGAAGCTTCTTCCGCGCCGCTTTGTACGGCCTCCCCCACGGATCCCGATTGAGCTCCTCGGCCATCTCCTTGTGGGCCCTGTCCTTAGCCTCGGCGATGGCCACCCGCAGAGTAGCGCGGGCAGCCCTATAGGCCTCGTAACGGCGCCTCTCCTCTTCGACGTCGTGTCGCCTACGACGCCTGTAGCGGGATAACCGGTAGCGCACAGCTCTGCACTGGTCACGCAGCTGCGCCAGCTCCTCCGACCACCAGTATACCCCGCATGCCGGCCCTGTGCTTCGCACCCTCGGCATGCTGGCGTCGCAAACGAGCGACATCCGCCGCTGCAGGTCCTCAACCTCCGCGACTACATCACCCCCCGTGGGCCCTGCCACCCACGCCTGGACAATTGCGGCCTCGACCAAGAACTCGGGATCCATTTTTTTTAAGGACCACCGAGGGCCACCACTTCTATTAGATCGGGAAGAAGTGGGAGTGGGAGTGGAGCGCGTGGAGACCTCGAACCATATGTATCGATGGTCCGAGAGAGACTCCGCATCTACCATTACCTCCCAATTCCTGACACATGGTGACATGGCGGCGTCAACAAAGGTAACGTCGACTTTGGAGCCGCCATTCCAACGCACGCATGTGTCAGCCGTCCCCCGGTTCATGACGGCCATCCCAGCCGAGGCCAACCATTCCTCCAGGAACTTGCCCCTAACGTTCGTGACCGGAGATCCCCACGCGGCGGATTTCGCATTGAGATCTCCGGCCAGGATTACCTTGCCGGGGCGTAACCTATTCACCAAGTCTCCAACTTCAGCCATAAAGAGCTCGAAGTCGGAGAACGGTCTATTAGGTGAAAAGTACGCCCCGATGACGGATAGGTCTCCAATCTTGGCGGAGACGTATCCGCGTCCCCTCACCACGCACTCCAGAGCTGGGGAGCCAGCTGCAGCCCTGGACGCGATGGTCACGTCCCCATTGCGGTCTCCGATCCACTCCTCGCCCGACGGAACGAAAAGGGGTTCGGAGATCACTGCCACGTGCACCAAGCGCTCCGCCAAGGTCTGGAAGATGAGGTCCTGAGCCCTGGTAGAGCGCATGATATTCGCCTGGAGGAATCGTATGGAGGCCATCAATTAAGAACCTCCATAGGATCCCCCATATCCCGGCTCGTAGAAGGCTGAGCCGGGCCGGCGGTGGGTGGCGAGGGGACCCTCGGGCCATCACCCCCCCTTCCCCTCCTCTTTGGAACGGACGGTGCCTTGCACTGCCCGCTCCCCGCCCGGTGGTCGGCTTTCAACCCTGCTCGTTCGCAACTGCCACAGTGTGGAGCTGCCGAACAGGATTGGGCCTTGTGACCGTTTTGACCGCAACGATAACATTCGCCGCTGCGGTCAATGGGCGACGTGCACTCGGCCCTCAGGTGCCCCTTTTCCAGGCACCTGAAACAACGCTGTGGGCGGGCTTCGAGCAACTGGACCCGAGCCGAGACCCAGCCCACCAGCAGCCTGCCAGCCGCCACCACCTTTTTGGCTGCCGCGACAGGGACCCTGAGCCATAGAGACCCCAGCGCGTTCCCCGTCCTTCGGATCACCCCGGTCTGAATATCCTGCTTTGAACATTCACCGACCTGAGCGATCGCGGCAGCAACATCTTCCTCGACGGCAGAGTCGTCCAGACCAATGACACGCAGTTCCACACATTTTGTAGGCGTGGACACGCGTATTGCCGGCTCGTCATGAAAGAATTCCCTAAGGCGGCTTGCAAGGGCGGCTGCCTTCTCAACCTTTGTCGGCCCGGAAATTTCATACATCCGGGCTCCAGTGGCAGCCTTTTTGAGGCGCAAGCCCTCACTGATGTCCAAGTCATCAATTTTGATGCCTCGGGTGGCCCGAGTTAGGACCTCCTTATATGTGAGGCCCTTTTCATTGGCCTCCTCATCAAGGGTCACTACAACTGCAGCTGAGCGTGGGGTCTGGAGTTTCTTTCCCCCTTGCTTCGGCTGCGATTTGGTTGTGGCAACCGCTTTGTTGGTCAGAGCAGGCTCAGGCTTCTTTCCCTTTTTTGTGCCCTTACGCGCTACCACATTCCAGCCCTCGCTCATTGAAGCGGGGGCCGGTGGCAGCGGTCTAGGTTCGGGACGTTTTTCAGCCTGCGTGGTAGACCTCTTCTTGTTTTTGAAGGCCTTTTTCTTTTTCTGGGCCTTAGTCAACCCACCTGGTGCGGGATCAATCACCACAATCTTAGCCTGCAACTGACTAGTCGTTGGCTGGCTGGTAGCCTCTGGAGTCCTCCGGGATTTTGCCGGCTTCCTTTTTTCCACCGCCTTCTCTTTCTCCTTCGCCACCGCTTCAGCCTTTTTCCTATCCGCGGCTAGCGATGGTCGCAATCTTTCCTCTGGAGGAAGCCTCGTCTCCAGATTGTCTAATCGTGCCGTAAACATATTACGGAGCATGGCTAATTCCTCCTCGATGGCCAAGCTCCTTGACGGCTGCGAAGTGACAGTAGAAACCGCTTGTTTCCCCGACCCCTTGTTAGCGGTGGTGACTAACATCTCCTTTATTGTTGCTATCTCAATAGAGAGATTGTTATTCACCGCGGCCAATCTTTTATTCTCCTCTCTCAGGAGGCGGATTTCCTCAGCCTCCGTTCGTTCGGCCAGAGCCCGCGCAACCTCCTCAATGTTTTTAGCGATCGCGTTGAGACTACCTCGACAGTCTCCCTTGAGATTTTGAGACTTCTTCACGGTCGTCCTCATCTTCTCGACGCTTTGCGCTAACACATCGCAAGCCCGTGACGTGTCGACGCTCATCAACGGCTCTTTAGGCTGTGCAGGCCTAGTCTTCCGGCCACTCGGTTCATCGTTGCTTGTGTCCATCTCATCCTCACAGCGCCGTAAAATGACATGAGCCTCCTGGAGGCCATCTTGGGAACCCATGACATGGGACCTAGTATCGGCCTTTTTTGAGCCTAGATCCTCATCGGAATCGTGAGTACTCCCACACTCTGACCTCGGTCGCTTTGACACGGTACGCCGCAATCTCATGCCAGCAGCGTCCTCCACAGACTCGCTCCTTGATAGATTAGGAGTCCTACTACGGCTCCTTACAGAACCCGAGCTGGTGCTGGTGCTTCGAGCTTTTGACACCTTCTTCTCACTTCCCGCAGCATTACGCCGCGATCTGATCCGCGTGTCAACCGGAACACCAGCCAAGCCGGTCTCTATTCCGTCGACACCCCCTCCTATCTCCTCCATAGCAGTGGTTGCCCCCCCAGATACGTTGGGGCGACCGTGACCGACATTGTCAGCCACGGTGAGGGATTCCCCGGAAGAACCGGGACCCTCCTGGGTAGTCAATAAGTGCCGTTTGTCCATTGCCATTGTTAGTTTTGTTTAAGAAACCCTAACGACCAGGTGCCCCCCGGCCATCCATCCTATCAGCGGGTTTATACCTTAGGATTAGGTGGGGCCCTCGCGACTGGAATCCCCCCCCAGCCATTCATCCCCTCAGCGAGCCCCAGAACCTTGGAATTAGGGGTAATTTTTTAAAGAGGTTTTCTTCCTCGCGGCCCCTCCCCTCAAATGAGAAGAGCGGCCCCCGGTTCCGCACTAACTTGCGGAGTTACGGTTCTCCCGACGTGGCTCCCGAGTTGAGAGCCAAAAGCCTACCAGCCATAGAACACGGCTGGAACGGCTCGCCGCGCATGGTGGGCGTTTCCGCCCCCCCCCCGGGTAATTTTTTATAGAGGTTTTCTTCCTCGCGACCCGTAGGCCCCCGTTCCCGTTGCCGGGCTTACGGGCTCCGCCAGTCCGTCTGCCAGGCCCCTGGAATACAAACATATTCAAGAGACCTGCCCAGGGTGCGCCACGAGGAGGCCGACCGACATTGGCACCCCATGTTTGTCAAACCTAACCTAACCAATATTAAACACAATTACTAACAATGATAGTTTAGGACATTAACGTCCCAATAATAGGGAACCTGCTTGTTTTATCAAGACAAGGTTATAACACAATCTATCTAGCCGCTTAAGCGTCTTATAACCGTATAGGTCGAGTTTTACAACAAGACTGGCTTCGCTGTGGCCCGCTCAGATTTTTATTCTCTTAATCAAGTCCCCACTTTTAGTTTAAATCACGTGATACCCCCGTTTCCGGTTTATTTGACATTAAACATCCAAAGAAACGACATTTGACTATGTTCGTTTCTAACACATGGGTGTTTCCTCCGGCTCTAGGCAGAGTGTCCAGTGTCTTACAGCTTCAGGTTTAACGTGTGTTTAGTCCACAGTAAGCACCCTAGCTAAGTTACTTAAATTTACTCTACTTAACGCTAAAAATTTTCGATTGGATCTTTTGTTAAAGGCTTTCATTAGCGCTCTCGAGTGTTCTAATCCCGGACTATCGTTCCAGAGCACCCTTAGGCCAGCTTATTGTTATTTCGAAAATAAACGCTGTTTTACTTATATTCAATAATATAGTAATCTACTATCTATCTAATATAGTAATGTATCTAATATAGTAAGTAGTAATCTACTTCGCTCGATTTTTCGATAAACCCGCCTTTATTTTTGATCTGCGGTTCGTGGAAACCCTTTTCCCCAGACCCCATTCAACCGGAAACCAAAAACACCGGTCATTACGTCCACCATTTTAATCTCGGCCGATTGTTTGCTCTGCTATCAACATCAATGTCTATGTTGGTTTGTCCTTCCGTCCGCAAATCCGGACCCTAATAATTGTTAACAGCCCTATTTTAAAACAAAAAGCCCTTTTGAAGTAACGTTATATTTTTAAGCTGTATACTACTGTATAAAGAGGTAAGTACTAAGTTTATTTGAGTCTACCACAACTGATAAATTTAACTGTACGCTGTATTTTTTGTGGTCAGTTCTAATAATTAGTAAACGTTAAGCCATTTTAACGCAAAAAGCTCTTTTAAAGTAGCATTATATTTTTAAGCTTTGTACTACTGTAAAAGTAAAAAAAGTGAAGTCTCATCCTCTCTCCGTTTCTGGAGAGAAGGGTTGGAGCTAAGACCTACTACGCTGTTCCAATGTGGGTTGGTAGGTTAAACATATCCCCAGAATTATCTAGAGATATGCACCTGCATATCTTCGCCACGATGGTTTCCTTCACCGAAAAGCGTGAGATAAATTATAATTATAAATTAGGCACATAAGTTTTAATACAAAAACCCATTGATGCCTGCTCGGGGTTTGAACTCGTGACCACCTCGAAAGAATCGCACGGTCTCACCGCTCGGCTATCACAGCTCCGTGTAATACTGAATCAGTATTATAGTGGTAAATACTAAGTTTATTTGAGTCTATCACAACTGCTTAATTTAACTGTACACTGTATTTATTGTTTTTAGTCCTTATGATTATTAACAGTCTACTTTCTACGCAAAAAGCTCTCTTAAAGCATAGTTATATTTTAAAGCTGTGTGTACTACACAGCTTTAAAATATAACACTACAGAGTTAAAGATTTAGTTAATTTTAGTTTATCACAATCGTCAAATTTACCTGTATTTACTGTGTTTAGTTCGAATAATTGTTAATAGTCCCTTTCAAACGCAAAAAATAATTTAATAATGAAAAAAACAATAACATTGTCTGTTTGAGTCTACTGTATGCGGTAGAGGTAAATACTAAGTCATTTGAGTCTACCTTAACTGCTAAATTTACCCGTACGCTGTATTTATTGTATTTAGTCCCAATGATTGATTACAGTCACCTTTCGAAGAAGCTCTTTTAAAGTATAATTGTATTTTAAAGCTGTTTAGTACTGAAAGCAGAGGTAAAGATTTAGTTAATTAGTTTCTTTGTTAGAAGTTAGTTTGTCGCAATCGCCAAATTTAACTATATTTAGTATTTACTCTGTTTAGTTCGAATATTGTTAATAGCCCCTTTTAAACGCAAAAAATCATAAAATAATATAAAAATCAATTTTAGTCTGTTTGAATTGTGAACTTTACCTGCTAGTGGTAGGGACAGTGTAGAGTGCCATTTCTATGCAAGTGAGTTCACAGCACTGCTTAGGGCGAGGTGTAATGAAAGAGTGATGGTACTAGTCATCACGTTATTGTGGTGAGAAGGCAACTGACATCAGAATCGCGGCTTAGACCGTAGTATTCTCGTTGCATTGCATAAAAAGGGGCAGGCTAGATATGGAATAGGCAGACCGAAAAATATCGAAAGAGCTACATTGTTGTGTACCGATTTCTTTGTTCGCCGGTATAAAGACAGGTAGGCTAGGGTAAGCCGGATGAGAAATCTGCGGCGGGGTACATAATGATTGTACGCACACAGATACCGTGCTGGAATGCATGCGAAGGGTAAGTTTAGTGATGGGCGGCTTCTATAGAAAATTGTCGATACATTTTTTTATGAATCAATAACACGCAGTCTCCCGTCCTCAAAGTGAGTAACTTAATCGATTAATTAACGAGTCTTATAGGTGAGAGACTGGTAAATACATACATATATGATTTATAGAAGCAGGCGTTACTTTGCAGAACTCCATATTACAGAAGCTAGAACAGAACTACTTTGCTGTAATACGCGTTTTTATATATAACGTATGTAATTCTAATGTGTATGGAGCAAGCAAAATTCACATACCTTACACACGCAGGACACGTCACCATATCTCGAAATGCCGCCATCAGCAGCAATGCACAAAGGCAATAAATAAATAAATAAATAAATATATGGGACATTCACACACACGGTCGTCCAGTCCCAAAGTAAGTAACTTTATATTTGTGTTATGGGTAAGAGACAACTGGTAAATATATACATATATAGTTTTAAATACATACTTAAATACATAAATACACCCAGACTCGAAGAACCAACAAATTCTAAATAGAAAATGTTAGTTCTCGACGGGAATCGAACCCGCGACCCGTGGAGCCGAAGACAGGGCCAATGCCAACTGCGCCAAGAGTCAGTCAAGTCAGCAATACACACCACCACAGCCACAATCTCTACGATCGTTTCGCCCAGAAACCAGCATCAAAGCATCAGTAATGTAAGTAGCGGCCTGTTACAATCCAACTGCTGGGCATAAGCCTCCTCTCATCGTTTTTTGGAGACAAGGGTTGGAGCTAAAACCTACCACGCTGCTCCAATGCGGATTGGTAGGTTACACATATCCAGGAGATATGCAGGTTTCCTTACCATGTTTTCCTTTGCCGAAAAGCATGTGATAAATTGCAATTATCAATTTGACACATAAGTTTTTTTTAAATAGAAAAACTCATTGGTGCCTACCCGGGGTTTGAAACCATGATCAGCTCTAGAGAGTTAAACGGTCTCACTGCTGAGCTATCACAGCTTTTTTTCACAGCAAAGCATCAGGCACTACGATAAAATCGTAGTCTATCCTCGCGTGGAGAAATCTTGGGATCCGTGAGGTAACTTTCCTGCATGTGTAAGGTATATGAATTTTGCCTGCTTCATACATTTAGCATTACATACATTCTTTTAACAAACGCCGATTATAGCAAAGTAATCTGTTATAGCTTCTGTACATACTTATGTAATTTTTTAAATAAATACTTAAAAACATATACACACCCACACTCGAAGAACCAACATATAGTTTTTAGAATATAGTGGCCTTCGGCAGGAATCGTAACCACGACGCGCAATACTGAAGAAAGGGCTCATTGCCAACTGCGGCTACGGACTAGTCACATTTGCTTTTTTGTATTAACTATTGATAGAAATAGGCGTTATATAATTGCATTATTATAAATAATAATTTGATTTATAGAAGCAGGCGTTACTTTGCGGAATTCCATATAACAAGCAATATAACAGAACTAACTACTTTGCATCCGCACGGGTTAAGTGAATGCATGCAAAGCCAATGTGTATGAAGCAGGCAAAATCTACGCACCTTATACATGCAGGACCAGCCACCACATGCACCCCAAGGCGCAATTCACCAGCAACAACGCACACAAAAGCAGCACATACACCCACCACCACAATCTCGACGATCGTTTCGCCCCGAAACCCCCCGAAACAAAAATCGTACTGCAGTACGATTTTTGTCGTGGAGCCTATCCTCCTGATGATGCTTCGGTTTCGGGGCGAAACGATCGACGAGATTGTGGTGGTGGGTGTATGTGCTGCTTTTGTGTGCGTTGTTGCTGGTGAATTGCGCCTTGGGGTGCATGTGGTGGCTGGTCCTGCATGTATAAGGTGCGTAGATTTTGCCTGCTTCATACACATTGGCTTTGCATGCATTCACTTAACCCGTGCGGATTATAGCAAAGTAGTTAATTCTGTTATATTGCTTGAAATAATAATTTGTATTACAAAAAATATTATTTCAAAATGCAAATTTTCTTTGAATTTCATCGATATTGTCATCATCACTAAATTGATATAATTATTTTTATGTTGTTGACATTGTTGTAACTTGTCATAATCTGAAAATTATGGGTGTTTATTTCAAAGTATTTATATTATTATTTATTTATTTATATTATTATAACTGAATACATATGAATATTATTTGTAAAAAATGAATTCAATTACATTAGTTTATTAATTGTGAACTAAACTCACGAGATACAATTTCAAAATCTGTAATAATTGTTTGAATTTCCATTGTTTTAGCTTCCCAATTGAGTTCTACACATAGAGAGTTGAATATTTAAAAGAAGATGTATAAATCTATCTGCATAATGTTGCCTTGGAATTTGGAATGAAATTACTAATTGGATCACTAAAACGTTATTCTTTTTCTTGTCCAATTTGTGCCTATGAGCTTTTTATTAGGCATTTAATTAGCGTTAAAGATTAATAAGTCATCACTGACAGATACACGATTAAAAAAATAAAGATCTCAATGTTTAAATTTTACTTTAGTTAGCTAATATGGTGCATTCTCTTCGAGACAAATTCTATATTACTCGTATTTTCCATTTTACGTGATAATGATTTGCGTTTATTATTGCAAAAGTTCGTAATTCGTTTGTGGGTTTGGGTATAAGATTCTATAATAAAATTCCACAATCTACTTTAACTTAACCATTACAGCAGTTTAAAAATACTATTAAAAAAAGGTTAATTCAGAAAGCCTATTATACTATTGAAGATTACCTAGAAGATAAGAATGCGTGGATTTAGCTCCTCTTCAACCCTGTACTAGAAATTTATAACTATATGTAACTAGTGATAAGAATTATTGTTGGAAAAAAACTACCGCCGAGTTTCTTGTTGGTTCTTCTTGGTTTCTTCCGAACCAGCAGTAGATGTTGACGATTCAAAAGCACTTGTTTACAAGTTTACTTGAATAAAGAATATTTTGAATTTGAATTTTGAATTTTGAATATTTGTGCTGTACAGGCCATAAAGAAAGATAATAATAAAATTCAATTTTACTGAAGGATACTGTGAGGAATAGAATGAATGCAGGATGGATGAAGTGGCGACAGGTCTCAGGCACAATATGTGACCCCCGAATGCCCCCTAAACTAAAGGGAAAAATTTACACATCGGTCATAAGACCTGTCGTAATGTATGGATCAGAATGTTGGGCAATGAAAAAGATGGATGAAAGAAGAGTGCATGCAAATGAGATGAGGATGTTAAGGTGGATGTGTGGTGTGACAAGACTTGATAAAATAAGAAATGAGTATATAAGGGGAAGTCTGAAAGTTGCGCCCATTATAGAAAAGATGAGAGGTGCAAGATTGGGATGGTATGGACATGTAATGAGGAGGGATGAAAGTCATGTGATCAAACGAGTGTTGAGTATGAATGTGGATGGATATGTGACTAGAGGAAGGCCAAAAAAGAGATGGTTGGACTGTGTGAAGTATGACATACATATAAAAGTAAGAGTAGCGCCAGAGTTGACGAATGATAGAAGAGAATGGAAGAGAAAAACATGTTGTACCGACCCCACTTAGAGTGGGATAAGGGTAGGAGAAAGGAGAAGAATTTTACTGAAGGATTTCAATATATACACTTTTTTCTTAATTAACAATCTCACCATTACGATTTGGAATCGAGTCCTTTCAGGCAATATTATAATAGCGAACGAAACAAGGACCAAAAGCATTATATACAATGCTATTTCATAAAGTTGGCAGCCTTGATATCTGATAGATAAAATACAACTAAGTAAAGACAAGTAAATGCGAGACATGGCTGAAAATCGATTCGGTGTCAAATTGGTGTCGCGGAGGGACGATCTCAACAAATTACATTACGTTTACCCTTTTTAGACGGTCAATTACGACTCTTAATATTAAAATAGACAAATGTATTCTCTTCATAACTTTCGGGCGACGTTTGAATACTAAATTGCGACTTGTTGATTGATATGAGGCTTTCGAATCTTACATGATAATGCGTTATGGTTACTAAAGAACAGCAGGCCTACCATAAACTCTTATTGCGCCTCAATTGAAAACGCAAACGAAATTGTTTTGCTTTCCATACCATGACGTCTTAAAGACGCACACTTTAAGTCATTGCCGAATGAGCGTTCGGAATTCGTCCTAAGAACATGTGAGTAAGAGACACAAAGTTATCTATAGTTCATATAACGTTATCCTTTTCAAACATTACGACCCCAATGCAATTCACATTTCATGGTACGAAAAGAAAGCGGTTCGCGGTCGTCGACCGTGGTCCGGCCTCATAGGAGGCACCCTTAGGACGACGTTCCCCGACGCTAGTAGAGCTTTTGCGCTCTACTTTCTGCATTTCGCAACCTCGACGATGCTTCTGCGCTCGCCCGTCCCGCCCGGTGACGCTGTTCAAGCCGTTAGGGCTAACAGCATACAGTCAGTTCGAAAAAAGAAATCGCGGTCGTCGTTTATGTCTTCAATTGAGTCGCAATAAAAGTTCATGCTAGGCCTGCAGATAGCGTTGTTATTTGTTTTAAAAATATTAAATTTATTTGACTATGACGAACAATTTATGTTAATTACACTCCATATATATTTCTTTTTATCATAGACATCAATATCACTGGGGATTCATACGTTCAGGATTTCTTTTCTGTGTGTAATAAATGTGCTTGGACAAAATAAAGTAATTGTGAAATTGATTTCGCTTGCGTGGAAATCGGTGTCACAAAACTTTTCCTGCATTTTCTCTTCATTTTGAACCTTTTTTTAAATAAATGTAGTTATTGTGAGTTAACGATAAGAGATAGAGACATGCTGTCGCGGACTTTTTCGTAGTATTTTTGTAGTTCTACAATTCTCTAGTACATTACTCTAGTGTATCTCTGTTGGTTTACGCGGCGCATGCGGTTGAAGCTCCCGACAGGCGAGTTCATTTACAAATGTGACCTTTTTAACACAATTTGCTTAAACCGTAATGTACCAATGTAAACGTTCTGGAAAAATTGCACTTCCTTTTAGTAAAAAATGTAGACCAATCCGTTCAGTAGATTTAGAGAAAATCGATGACATACAGACAGACAGCTTTTGGGGACTTTGTTTTATAATAAATATAGATAATCTATATCTATATCTATACTCTATACTAATTAACATATTAGCTGAAGAGTTTGATTGTTTGAACGCGTTAATCTCAGGAACTACTAGACCGATCTGAAAAATTCTTTGATTGTAAGATAGTATATATTCCATTTATCGAGGAAGGCTATAGATAGATATATGACATCACGTTAAAATGAATAGGAGAGGAGCAGCAATAAAAAATATTTCGGAAACGGCATATTAAGGCTCTCCTTGCGTGCGCTAAGTGATCAGTGAAAGTTATTAAAAAATCGTGTAATACAAAATTGTTCGCCTCTAAAAGCTCTTAATAAAAGTCCGCGTCAGCATATGTCTAGCTTTTAAGGTTAACCCACTTTAACCACAATTTATATAAGTATTACGGTTTACTTACATAATAAGACTGCGGTCCACTTGAACGAAGTTGCGTTTAAAAGCTAGGATAATATAAATAAGTTATTGGTTATGGCATAAGAATATACATAATTATAAAAAAATTGGCGATGTATATAATAGACAAAGTAGGAACCGACATAAGCTTGCGGTTCCTACTTTGCGCCTCGCAAAAGTCATTTGTGGGTTTGGGTATATGTTTCATAATATCAATTCATAATAGCAATTGATTTTATCTTTACCACTACAGCAGTTTAAAAACGCTGTTAAAGAGAGGATACAAAATGATACAAAAAGCCATATATACTATTGAGGAATTTATAGATGATAAAAATGCGTGGATTTAGCTAGTCTACCCTGTACAAGATAGTAATAACCAAATGTAACTAGTTATAAGAATTTTATTTGAAAAGAGCAACCACCGAGTTTCTTGCTGGCTCGGTAGAAAAAGTTTTCCGAACCAGCAGTAGTAGTAGTTTTGACGATTCAAAAGCACTTGTTTACAATTTTACTTGAATAAAAAATAATTTTGAATTTGAATTTGAATATAAAAAGAGTAGCGCCCGCATTGACGAATGACAGCAGAATGGAAAGAGATAACTTCCTGTCGACATTTACAGTAAGATAAAAGGAAGAAGATGAAGTAATTCTTAAATGATAACCGGAAGGGGATTATTCCCTTCCCTGAAATCTGTCAAGAAACTAACGATTGAACGTCTACTTTATTAACTTGTTTAATAAACGGTGTCCGAGCGAAGATTACTCCGTTAAATGACTAACGGGAAAACTCTTGGAAAATCTTGTCAAATTAACTTACCTGCCGAAGCGAGATTCCATCATCTTAGCTAACAGCTTGAAAATTGGGGGGCCCGCCTTGTAATTACCGAATGTTGTGATAGGATCGAATTAAATAAACTATTTGCTGATATCACGTTACCAGGAACTCTACAATTAATTTACTTTAGACCCTTTACCGTCTTGGATCACGTTTACTTTTAATTCTGTACCTTTTCGAAGAGATCGAAAATTCACGATGTAAAAAATCTTACATTTCAGAATATCTTAATTCATCATCATCCTCCTACCCTTATCTCACTCTGAATGGGACAAAACATATTACAAACATGTTGTCACATGATTTGGCTACGTATTTTACGACCGGTCGCCTGTCTGACGTCAATTTACCCAAGTCTTATTTTACGACACCTCGGTAAGAAGTGTCATCTTACCTTAGTCGCCTTTTACCACACCTTAGTAAGAAATGAGGGTGGTCTATTCTACTCAGCCGGATATCACATTATCTTATTGTAGAATCGTAAATTTGAAACCATGAACAATATTGATATGATATTGACAAATGCTACTCCGATTATCGACAGACGCAATTTGTAAAAATATCAAAGTGAAGATCCTTCAGTTCAATGAACCAAATAACTGGATTCTATTACTTGTAACATAACTTTAAAATAGTATTCTGTTATAGATAAATAAAAAAATAATTTCAATCGTTTTTATTATATTAGGGAAAAGTAATGAAAATTTTATTTTACTATAATCCACGACAAAAGAATATATATGTAATGCTAAATATGGAGTATACTATCCGTTCTTATACCTAATACATTTGTAAAATCAATTGCACTATCGACTACCGATAAAACAACAATACACAAATCGCAAAGCTTTGCGATTTTGTCTTGGAGTCTATCTTTTGATGATGCTTCGGTTAGGAGGCGAAACAATTGTTGAGATTGTGGCAGTAAATGTGTGCAATCGTTGAGTTATTGGTAAATAGGTTATGTATGGAAACTAAATAGTACACGCTTTACATTTAACATTACATATATTTTCTTTTATCGATTAGAGCAAAAAAATATTTTCATCACTTTTATATTATGGACCTTCCCAAAGTAACGTCTAATTCTGAAAATTATATATTAATTTAGTAATATTGCTAAAGAGTGGATTCTAGTGTATGCTAATCTAGAGTTAAAGATGGGATAATGGTTAATTTTTGTTCCGAATGAACACAAATTAACTATTAAAGAAGACTGACGAATGGCATCTCAAATTGGCAACACCCAATACAAAAGAGGAAAACCATTAATGTATTGCCAAAATGTCGATCTCAATTAAGCGAGATTTACACCCTCGCGGTAGCTTCAACCCCTCGGATTGTCACTATAAAGAGATATTGTACAGGTCCTCGCTATACTACGAAATATGTCCATTTTTTTTACTGAAACATTGTGGAGTTTTTTCTGGAACAGAACGGATGAAATGGACTTAAGCATATCATTTTATACATCATCATTCATCAATGATGTGCCGACATGTGCCGACCTCACACAGAATATTGTGTGAGGTCGGCACATGTTTTAAATATGTTATTACAAGATTTGGCTAGGTTGTGTCTTACGAAATCACGGTAAAAAATGAGGGTGTCTATTCTACTCAGCCGGATACCACAGCGGAACCTATGTCATATATATGTACACAATATTGCATATTTCTACAGGATTGCTGTGTAATTTGCAATATTAGAGCAACGTGTTGCAATGAATTTTGAGGAAACGGGCAAACGACTCATGTCGACTCATATAACAATAATAAAATTAATAATAAAAGAAGTAAAGTTAAAAAAGCCCTTCAACTAAAGAACAGGGGGTCTCCAATAATATATCTTTTAACAATCAAATCATTAGAATGTGTCGTTATTACATTGAAATAGATGTAAACAATTCTTCTATAAGTATTTGATAAAATTTATAATAAATTTAAAGGACACTTAAAAATAGTTTCTATCTAATGTTAATAGTAATTTTTATTTTCTTATTTTAATTTCATATGATGTGTACACATATTTTTTGTATTATTGTCTAGTCTTAAGTTCATACATACATATGTTTTATCGTGTACTTCTCCGACTGTACTCTGTTTTGTATAAATAAAAAAGCTTTAAACAAGATTTCATGACTCTACTGTTAACCGTTGAGCAGTTTCCTCGTCTGGAGTCAATCTTGGCAGTATTATGGGGTCATGCAATCATAATTGAATTGTCATCAGAATTGGTACAATTTCAGCTCAAACAGACACCGGGAAGTGGTTCAAGTTTAACTCGCAAGATTCCACCTTCACATACATACACGGCAAGTTAAATAAAAGATTTTAATAATAAGAATATTCTAGACGGAGATAGATTGTATTTTTACAAAGAGCTGATGTCCCTATTCATTAATAGATTTTTAGCTATGGCAAAAATATCGACAAATTGCGTCGCATCACATCCTTACCCGTTCAGACGTCCCCTATTGATCCAGCATCCGAGGGCGCGGCACACCTTTTGAACTATTACGGACGATGAACTATTGACCTTATATTTTTAGAATATATACTCCTTGCAGTCGAAATATTTTAAGGCTCAGATTGTGTAAGCTTATAATATTATCACAAAGTTTCCAATGTGGAAAAATGCGAACTTTGAACACCGTCAAGGTCAAAACAGTGTCATATCTGGGGCATGTATTTAGACACGAGTGGTATGAACTTCTACAACGCATAATGATGGGAAAAGTAGCAGGAAGAAGAGGTGTTGGGCGCAGGAAGAAATCCTGTTTACGTATCCGGGAGTGCGCAGCAATCGCGAGTGCTGCCGAGTTTTTTCACTTCACGAAAAATAAAAGGGAATATACTCTGCTGACTGCCAAATGAAGAATATGATCGTACTGCAATGATAATAATATAATAGCATAAAGCTTACTATACAATTGAAGATTATTTGAGTGATAGTAGCATATCTTAACTGCAGTCAGCTAGGCACCAAGCTGCAACGATTAATTTGTAACCATCAATCAAATTGTAAACAAATATTTAAAAAAAAGTGGCCGCCGTTTCTTGCTGGTTCTTCTCGGTAGGAGTAAACTTCCGAATCAGTCGTAGCTTCCTGAAAACATTTGACGATTCAAAAGTACTGTAAATAGTCTATTTGAATAAAGATTGCTTAAAATAACACAGAATGACCCGCATGGCTGGTCCGTTGGTGCAGTGGGTAGTGAGACCCGTCTTCAGCTCTGCGAGTCGCGTGTTTGATTCCCGCCGAGAGCCAACATTTTCTATGAAACAATTTGTTGCATCTTCGAGCCTCGGTGTGTATTTGTAATTAAGTGTGTATTTAAAATTGTATATGTAGTATATTTACCAGTTGTCCCTCACCCATAACACAAGTATTAAGTTACTTAATTTGGGGGCGGACGACCGTGTGTGTAAGTGTCCCATATATTTATATTTATGTTTACATTTCAATGATTTTGTATTCGCGATATTTAAATTAACAAGAAGTCTATTTCGGAAATCTTATTCCTTGTTATATGTCCGAGGCGTCAATATATTATGTCAAGATCAAAATGACAAACTATTTTGTATTTAATTTTAATTTAATTTTTGTACATAAAAATATAAAGAATTATAAAACAATAGGTGATGTATATAATAGACAAAGTAGGAACCGACATAAGCTTGCGGCTCCCGCTTTGCAGCTTGCAAAAGTACGTACGTACATGTATGTAAGATATGTGGTTATGAGATTCTATAATAACATTCCGCAATCAATTTTAGCTTATCCATTATTCACTGGTATGGAGCCTACTATATATACTGTTGAGGATTATATACATGATAAGAATACGTCGATATAGCTACTGTTCCACCCTGTACAAGATGTGTACAATGACTAAATGTAACTAGTTATACTAGTTAATTCGGTATCTCTTGAATCGTCAACTTTACTGCTGGTTCGGAAAGCTGTTCCTACTGAGAAGAACCCGCAAGAAACTCGGCGGTTGCTATTTTAAAAATATAAATCTTAAAACTAGTTGCGTTTATTTATTACTGTCTTGTACAGGGTAGAAGTGCACCTATATCCACACATCCTTATCATCTAAGTAATCTTCAACAGTAAAGTAAATAGGTTTTCTCTATCAGCCTCTTTTTAACAGTGTTTTTAAACTGCTGTAATGGCATGACCAAAATTGATTTCAGAATTTTATTATATGGTATTAACCCAAGCCCATAAACGATTTACGTTCTTTTGCTAGGCGCAAA
This sequence comes from Morpho deidamia, assembly GCA_947086505.1. NCBI lineage: Eukaryota > Metazoa > Arthropoda > Insecta > Lepidoptera > Nymphalidae > Morpho > Morpho deidamia. Next base: position 13,029,925 of record CAMTZC010000016.1, read on the forward strand.
GCAGGAGTCGCAAGCTTATGTTGGTTCCTACTTTGTGCAATATACTGTACCTTATTATTGTACCTTAGTACAATATACTGTTTCAATTGACATTATTTGCTATATATATCTATGTCTTCAATTTTGAAACCGCAACATAAAGCAAAATAATTTCGTTCTTTTGCCCGCACTTCATTAGTAAATATAATTATCGATAAATTATTCCAAACACAAGAGGCACATCACTAGAGCGACGTCAGCAAAGATAAGTGCTGGCGGCTCAGTTGATTCCAAGCATCTCATTACTGAAAAAAAAATTTCAGATTCAATGTGTTTTTCATAAAACAGACTTTTATGCCACGACAAAGGCCTATGCAGCGCGTAATTACAATAGGGGGTGGGGGGGTGAAAGGGTGGGTAGTGGAGAATAGTCTTCTATATACAGTTGTGTGACTGTGACCTAAGTGACGTTTCTGATGTATTTTTATTGGTTATTTTCTGCGCTAGCTCCCGCCGTGTGGTATCCGGCTGTGTAAATAGACAACCCTCCTTCCTACTGAGGTGTCGTAAAAGGCGACTAAGGTAAGTAGACGTCAGGCAGGCGGCGTAAAATACGTATCCAAATCATGTGACAACATGTTTGCAACATGTGCCGACCCCACTTAGAGTGGGATAAGGGCAGGAGAATGATGCTGATTTTCTGCGATAGCCCAGCACTGTAACCGTGTATCTTTTTCGAAGGTACACGGGCTCAAAGCTCAGGCAGGCATCAATGAGGTTTTCTGTTTAAAAATTATGTGCCTAATTGATATCAATATATCCCGCCTATAGGTCTTAGCTCCAATCCTTCTCTCCAAAAATGGAGAGAGGAGGCTTTAGCCCAGCTGTGGGCATAGTAACAGGTGGTTACTTTACTTTACTTTTTACTATGGGCTTGAAACTAGTCGGGCTCAACCGATAAAATAAGACGTGAGTATAGCCGGTCTCTAAACATTAATTATGAATACCACTCACGATAGTTTAAGTTTAAAAAAGTTCTAGAGGAGTAAGAGATCTTAAATCAGTAATAAGACAGGTTTGAAGTTCCGTATACCTCCCTAAATTTTTTGTTTTTCATAACTATTTAATGTACAATAAACAACTATATAAGTACCACAAAAAAATCTAGTCTTTTAAATCTTAATTTTTTTAACTTAGTTAATACTAGCAATGCCAGCGGCTTTGCCCGCGTGGAAATGAGCGTGTCACAAATTTTTTCTATAATTCAAATTTTAAACATAAAAGTAGTTTTTGTGAGTTAACCATTAGAGATAGAGACACGCTATCCGGGACTTTTGTAGTATTTTTAGAAATCTACAATTTTCTAGTACATTACTTTAGCGTATCTCTGCTGGTTTACGCAGCACACGGGACTTAAGCAAGTATTTTAACAACTGCGCGATATCTTCAACATAATTTACATAATACCGATATATAGTATTTACTTAAACCATCCGGAAGTATTGCACTATCTTTTAATTAAAAACCGTACAAAATATCGTTCAGTAGACTTTGAGACTTTGATATATTACATACAGACAGGCTGCTTTTTGGGACTTTGTTTTAAAATAAGTATAGATAGACTACGCACACTCAAAATTTTATTTATTTATTTATGGATCTTTAGTATTAAAAGGTTGCCGACCCCTGCACTAGACTATAACGTATTTATACCTATGTAATGAACATTTCAGACTTTGCAAGGACTCGATACCTAGATCTAAAATTGATTATTCATGAACTCTCGTGATACCGATGAAGTGGGAACGTTTTTCAGGGCTTGCAACTTTCAATTGAATGTACTTAAGTGCATGTGTTCGCATATTTGGTGATGCCGCCTGCACTGAGTTACGTTAAGTTATTTAATTTTAAGTTTAAGTGTTAAATTTAAGTTTAAGTTAATTTAAAGGGACTCCGACTCAATACGTTAGAGCACCTTGAGATAATAAAAAATAACAATGGTCACTTAATTAACGAGCAAGTAAATGTATCTAATTCCATTTTGGTACATGTGTTCGGAGGGGAGGGTATTGGTGGGGGTTAACTATTTAAGACTGCTTGTATGGGTAGCGCGGCGCAGTACGATTTTTGTCGTGGAGCCTATCCTCCTGATGATGCTTCGGTTTCGGGGCGAAACGATCGTCGAGATTGTGGTGGTGGGTGTGTGTGCTGCTTTTGTGTGCGTTGTTGCTGGTGAATTGCGCCTTGGGGTGCATGTGGTGACTGGTCCTGCATGTATAAGGTGCGTAGATTTCGCCTGCTTCATACACATTGGCTTTGCATGCATTCACTTAACCCGTGCGGATTATAGCAAAGTAGTTAGTTCTGTTGTATTGCTTAATTTATTTTTTATTTTTTTTATATTATTAGACCAACTAAATTTCACAATACACAATTTCTAAACATAATAAAACAAAGTCCCAAAAAGCTGTCTGTATACATACAATCGATTTTCTCAAAATCTACAGAACGGATTTTTGTTCGGTTTTCACCAAAAGATAGTGCAATACTTCCGGATGGTTTACGTTAAATAGTACATATCGGTATTATGTAAATTCTGTTGAAGAGATCGCGCAGTTGTTAAAAAACTTGCTTGCCGGGAGCTTTAGTCGCGTGCGCTGCGTAAACCAGCAGAGATACGCTAAAGTAATGTACTAGAGAATTGTAGATCTATAAACATACAACAAAAAAGTCCGGAATATCATATCTCTATCTCTCACGGTTAACTCACAATAACTAATTTATGTTCAATATTTCGAAAATTCGGAAAAAGTTTCGCAAATCAGTAAATTCCACGCGGGCGAAGCCGTTGTTGACACAGCTAGTATAAGCTGAGTAGAATAGACCACCCTCATTTCTTACCGAGAGGTCGTAAAATACAACTAAGGTGAGAGGACGTCAGGCAGGCGGCCGGTCGTAATATATGTAACCAAATCATGTGACAACATGTTTGTAACGTGTCGTGCCGACCCCACTTAGAGTGAGATAAGGGCAGGAGGATGATGAGGATGATGATAAAATTTTTATGCATCAAATTAAACAGGATTAGGCGGAAATATTTCGGTTTCTACTTTTTCTTATAGGTATATTTGTTCCTATTTTTTTTATTATAATTATACACCGTCGTCTGTCCCTAAAGTAACTTAATACTTGTGTTATGGGTGACAGACTACTGGTAAATATATACATATATAATTTTAAATACATTATTACATACATAAATACACCCAGACTCAAACCATCAAATTGTTTATAGAAAATGTTAATCGGAGGACATCGAACCCGTGACCTCTGGAATGAAGACAGTCACTCCCAAATTCGCCAACAGGCCAATCTAGATAAGTCTTAGATAAGAAATTATAAGGTACCCTCAAGTATTTAAAAAGGTAAAAAGGTATTGACAAAGGGAATAAGCTCGAATAGCCCCCTTGTATATTCCGAAGTGTATTTTATAGAAATTCAATCCCCTAAAAAGCCATCTCCCATAAAATGTATGTACGACTTCATTCAATTTTCATACATAAATATTGTATGAACCCGAAGTGTCGCGCGCTTTTGAGAAAATCTAATTTGACGCCTATTGTATATTAATGGAATGAATCTATAATATCTCTGAATTTAGAGAATGTCACGGTTTTATAAACTCAAATTTAAAACGTCAAAATAAACTTAATGATAACTTACTTATTTATTCGATTAATTACGCAATTAAATAATTGCCAATTTGGAGATTTAACCTGCAATATTTTAACCGATGGGTCGTAACGACTATTATATCCCATAAAGTAAAAAAAGTAAAGTAACGGCCTATTACTATGCCCACTACTGGGCTAAGGCCTCCTCTCTCCGTTTTTGGAGAGAAGGATTGGAGCTAAGACCTACCACGCTGCTCCAATGCGGATTGGTAGGTTACACACATCCCTAGAGTTCTCTAGAGATATGTAGGTTTCCTCACGATGTTTTCCTTAACCAAAAAGCGTGTGATAAATTTCAATTATCAATTAGACACATAAGTTTTAATAGAAAAACTTATTGGTGCCTGCCCGGGGTTTGAACCTATATCGCCTCTAGAGAGTCGCACGGTCTCACAGCTATCACAGCTTCCCATATGTATTTATATTTAATCATTTGAATTAACACGTTTTCTATAGCCTATATGTTACCCCCGTGTTTAAGGAATAATTACGCTAAATTTCATCGATATTGGTTAAGCGGATTGGCCGTGAAAACGTAACACACGGACAGATTTTCATATTTATAATATTAGTAGTTAACTTGTTTTAATAATAGTAGTATTCCCTACATTAATCATCATCATTCTCCTGCCCTTATCCCACTCTAAGAGGGGTCGGCTCAACATGTTGCAAACATGCAGTCATATGATTTGGCTACGTATTTTACGACCGGCCGCCTGCCTGACGTCAACTTACCTTAGTCGCCTTTTACGACACCTCGGTAAGAAATGTGGGTGGTCTATTCTATGCAGCTGGTTACCACACGGCTTTTACCTTAGTCACCTCTTACAACACCTTGGCAAAAAAGCAGGGTGGTCTATTCTATTCTGCCGGATACCACACGGCACATAGCTTAGTCGCCTCTTACGACACCTCGGAAAGAAAGGAGGGTGGTCTATTCCATGCAGCCGGATACCACACGGCTTTATTGCCTACATTAATCATACATTGTAATAGCTCAGTTAAATTTATCCTATCAACAGAAACCAAAATATATAAAGAGTTTCTTAAAATAACGATTCCCACGTAAGCAAAACAACGTCATATAGAACCTTCGTGACTGGCCCGTTGGCGCAGTGGGTAGTGACCCTGCCTTCAGCTCCGCAGGTCGCGGGTTCGATTCCCACCGAAGGGCAACATTTTCTATTAAAAATTTGTTGGTTCTTTGAGCCTGGGTGTATTTACATTTAAGTATGTTTTTAAAATTATATATGTAGTATATTTACCAGTTGTCCGTCACCCGTAACACAAGTATTAAGTTACTTTGGGGAAGGACGACCGTGTGTGTAACTGTCCCATATATTTATTAATCGTTTATTTTGCTTAATCCTAACTTTAATTATTAAAAAAAACTTTATAATTGAAAAAAACATCTAACAGGATTTCTATAGCCTATATGCTATATATTACTCCGATGTATAAGCATTAATTGTGCCAAATTTCATCGATATTGGATCAAGGGAATAATATTTTATAAAAAATAATGATTATAGAAAGTTATTAAATGTTTTGAACTTTTAAGCAAATGGTTATATATGGTCATGTTTTTTATTAAATCAGGAGACCCAATGGAGTCTCGAATTCACAAATATACCGAAAGATATCACTGCTCGCTCAGAGAAGTTTTACAGTTTTTCATGGTTTTGTTAGAGTTTTTTTCAGTGTAAATGATATATCTTTGCGAATTGCCAGTTATGCCATAAAGGAAACTAAATTTAATGTTGACCTTTCGAGTAGCAAAATCATTGCTATACGAACTGCAATTTAAACCTCCGGATCGATCTGATTTTCGCGATGGAGGTATTTGCAACACTACTGTTTATTTGAGGACTACAGTCCTCGCGGACGAAGTCACGGATAAAAGATAGTTGTATTATAAATATGAGGTGTTTTTGTTCGTCTATCCTTCTTTCACGTAAGGAAGGAAAGATGTGTCGAAGTGATATTTAGAGTTGAAAGAATCGAAAGTAAAATAGCCGTATGTCTGTCTGACTGTTACACTTTCATAATTAATCAGCTGGAGCAATATTTGGTACAACCAAAGGTTATGTACCGGCTTTATAAGATGCAAGTAATGCCCGTGGCTGTGTTCGCGCCAAGTGTTTTTTTAATACCTGAATAACGGATACGGTGTTTTATTTCATGGTACCGATGTAAAAACAGAATTTTCTTTTGTTGTATACAAATTTGAACAAACAGCTTTAATTCAAAGCAAATCGAAATATATTTTTCAACATTTCTGAATTCAGATATTTTGATATTTGTAAAATACATTAAAAAATATATTTATTTCAGTAACAGATTGAAATCGTCGAAATAAGTTTGCAGCCTTCGAAATATACATTGGATTTGCTAGAAGATTCCATTCTTCCATTTTAATATCAAAAATGATATCGGAATTCCCATAAACTAATTGTGTGTGCGTAAGAGAGAGAGTATGTAAGACAGAGTGTGGGTGTGTGTGAGTAAGATAGAGAAAGAGTGTGTGTGATTGAGTGATAGATTTGGCGCGTACTTTAAATATGACAAAACTTTTCACAGCATTGAAAAAGTTTAAAATGATGGTAAGAGTATGCGTAACCAAAGGGTGCGCGGGTCTAATTCCCGGCACTAGTTTTATATAAAATAAATTTTTATACTAAAAAAACAATATTTTGTAATGGACCCTGCAAACACCTAGAAAATTTCAAAAATAGCTATCCATTACCCAAAGAGCTAGAAAATTTGTGGGATGTCGTAGGTGGGATCTGTGTTGGCGCATCGTGGTGGTTCTAAGCTTCATTTCTATTTTCCAAGGAAAGAGTAGAATTTTATTCAGCGGTGTAAAGGTAACGTAACGTAAGTAAGTAGTTCGCTACCTTATATTTATTATATAATCGACGTAATTAATTTTTTTAACAATTAAAATTACTTAGGTTAATGAGTAAAAGGTTAAATTAACCTTTTACTTAAATCAATGAGTAAAAGGTTAAATTAACCTTTTACTCATTGATTTGAGATCCTAATAATATAAACGCAAAAGTGTATGTTTGTTCATCTCTGATCGACGCAACGGTTCATGTGACATTTAGTATATATAGTTAAGGAGCTGAAGAGTGATATACAAACATAGGCTATCCTTTTAAGTATTAAGATCACGCAGATGAACCTCCGGGCACAATGAATCTTATCAAAACCGTACCAAAACCTATTTCTAAAATTTTATAACGATAATTTTTTGAAACCGTAAAAAGATATTTGCTGACTCTACTGTTCCAAGTTTATGCTCCTTGTTCCATAGAATATTATCCTTAATCATAATTTAAAAGTCCATATCAATAGACAATTAGTTTATTATAACATTTTTAAACTTTTAATATGAACCGAAACCAAAAAATATATAAAATTTGCTGACTCTATCATTTCAAGTTTATACTCCTTGTTACATGGAGCATATTATCCTAAATAATAATTAAAAATTCTATATCAATAGACAATTTCTTAAAATATTTTAAAACTTTTCTCAATCGAAAATAATGTACAGAGAAATACGAATGTTGGCTCCGAACAAAATGTAACTGCAAACAGGTCATTTGGTCTATATTTTTGGTTTCCGTTCGGAGACTGTGAAGCAACAATGTTATTGTGTATCAAAAATTACTAACCTAAAATTTTTGCAACTATTAAGCAGTAACAAATTAAAAAAGCTTTTAAAGAAATTTCATGTCCCTACTGTTAGCCGTTGAGGAGTTCCTTGGTTTGGAGCCAATCTTGGCAGCAGCATCAGCTCATGCCTATCATCGAGACATCGAGAATCGGACATCAGGAAGTGGGTCTACTTTAACTTGCAATATTCCAACTTCTCACACGTACAAGACAATTCATATAAAAGCTTTTAAAAATTTGAATTACCAATTTCAAATTAATTGTCGATTGCTCAGAATAAAAGGGCGCGAAATCAGATCAATAAAACCTTGGAGTTTACAGAAATGCGAAGGAAAATAGAAACTAGTTAGTAACATATTTTATATTAATTCTAGTATATTTTTGCTTGCGAAATAACTATCTCGGAACCGGAAAGAGTAACGTAATATCCAGTAATTTATCGCGCCGTATTACTCCCCAAAGAGTACCAACCGCGCGCACTAATTCGATGTTGCCACTTTAAAAAACCTAAATTGAAATTCTACCAACATTAAAGTTGGCCGTAATGCAACCACAGACAAAAAGTGATATCTCTTATTCAATCCCGTCTACCTTAATTATTTTTACCTTGAGCGCCGCGCAGAAAAGTCACAAGTGCAGCTAGACAACGTAATATAACTCTTAATACAACCCACTATAATCTATTTTCGAATGCCGGTATCGAGATCGGAGATTTTAATATCTTCGCCGCGTTTTCAGCAATCAATAAATACCCTCATGTGACAATATTATCCCGTATTTCAGAAAAGCGCGTGCCGCGACTTATCTTAAACTTACCTTGAAATTCAGCAGCCCACCACACAGAAAAGAAAATAAAATAAAACAAAAAATCAACATAAAAATAAACGTAGTTTAATTGAGAATTTGAGTTTTTTTATTTAGAGTTTAAAAGCGGTATCAGAAAATCATAATGAGATGAAATTCAAAATCGAGATGTCTCGAAAGTAAATACGCAAGTGACGTGCACTCGCTATGAAAAGCACTGGCGCTCTGATCGGAAGACGCCTGGGAAGCGTTTATATACCTGCAAGAGGAGGGGACGGGGCGAGCGGCCATTTTGAACGGTTGCCATAGTAACGAGGAGATGGCCTATTACGGAGGGTGGCGGAGATTACTTGTAGCGATAGCACCTGAATTTTTTTATGGAATAAGGAAAATGATTTTTTATGTTTAACATTGAGTCCTTCAGCATTGTTATATAGTTTTTAAAATATATTGTAAAATATAATTTTGATGTAAAGTGATTATTAAAAGCATATTACCTTAATAACTGGAATTTTTGCGGTATGCTTATGGCTTTCCAAAAAATATAGTTAATAATGCTAATAAGATATATCTCGCGTTGTAGTCATTAAGTTTTTAAAAATGTAATGACTTATCTATAGACTGCATAGAATTATGAACTGTCAAGTATCAACTTGCGCAACATTACGTTTGTTTTAAAATATTTCATTACTGAGTATTCCATTTTTTTTTATCCTAAACTGGAATAGTTGTAATTTAATATATTTTCATAATCAATACAATTTTTTATATTTATTTTTGATTTACAAAAGTTATACTTATTCGATATATATAGTTATCGAAAAGATTCAAATTGAAAATAAAGTTGTATATTTAAATGATTTATAGAAGCAGGCGTTACTTTGCGGAATTCCATATTACAAGCAATATAACAGAACTAACTACTTTGCTATAATCCGCACGGGTTAAGTGAATGCATGCAAAGCCAATGTGTATGAAGCAGGCAAAATCTACGCACCTTATACACTCCTCCACGACAAAAATCGTACTGCAGTACGATTTTTGTCGTGGAGCCTATCCTCCTGATGATGCTTCGGTTTCGGGGCGAAACGATCGTCGAGATTGTGGTGGTGGGTGTGTGTGCTGCTTTTGTGTTCGTTGTTGCTGGTGAATTGCGCCTTGGTGGCTGGTCCTGCATGTATAAGGTGCGTAGATTTTGCCTGCTTCATACACATTGGCTTTGCATGCATTCACTTAACCCGTGCGGATTATAGCAAAGTAGTTAGTTCTGTTATATTGCTTGTATATTTAAATATAAAAATTATAATTAGAAAAGTTAGGAAAACATTTTTTTTTCACACCGTACGTCCTCAGCGTTCGTTTCAACCCTCCATCTCACGCACACCAACATATAATGCACACAGCGCAAACATGTTTTCCCACTACCAACACAGATGGCGTTGTGTCGCACAAAGTCCGAGCCAGCGTCGAAATTTTAAGCACGGTGCTTGTGCAAATCGATAGTTGACGTAGTATTGTTAAACACAGCGAAATATACATGAGCCTATCTCTGTCTAACACTAGACATTGTAGTTCGAACCACTATTGTCATTACAGCGAAATGCAAAATTCAAAGATATCTATATCAAGTCCGTTTGATCTTTTCGTTAAATTGTACTATATTTATTTATAATTCTGTATAAAGATGCCTTTTTATTGTAAATTGCTGTTATATTTATTGTATAAAATTGTAAATAAATCGAATACGGTATAAATATATTCCCTAATCCTGAAAAAACGATATACGTATTTCACATCGACTGCGCTAAATAATTAAATATCTCTATTCCTTCACTCATTAACTGTATTTGTAAATGAACTTTAATATAAGCTGTTTAAGAATGATATTTGATTAACACTTAGATATCACGTAACGTTGTAACTTTTCGGCAATGTGAATATTTTATGATATATCTAATCTATAATATTCGTCACTAGATGGCGGTACCTCATCATTTTAATATCAAATAAATATATTAACTTATTTAGTATATTCGATATGCACATCAAAAATTACGTAAAAAAAATATTTGAAAATTAATATTTTTCTTTGATATTTTTGTTCTGCTACTCGACGATAGATGTCGCTGTTAATAGTTATAACAAAAAAAACTTTAGTATTCTACTTACTACATATCAGTTGTGTGATAGCCTAGTGGTGAGACCGTGCGACTCTCTAGAGACGACATAGGTTCAAACCCCGGGCAGGCGCCAATGAGTTTTTCTATTAAAACTTATGTGTCTAATTGATAATTGCAATTTATCACACGCTTTTTGGTGAAGGAAAACATCGTGAGGAAACTGCATATCTCTAGAGAATTCTAGGGATATGTGTAACCTACCAATCCGCATTGGAGCAGCGTGGTAGGTAGGTCTTAGCTCCCAATCCTTCTCTCCAAAAACGGAGAGAGGAGGCCTTAGCCCAGCAGTGGGCATAGTAACAGGCTGTTACTTTACTTTTTACTTTACTACATATCAGTATTTGAATTTATCGGTATTTAAAGATGCAAACATAGGTTATGTTTGCATAACGCATCGCTTTGCGATTAGGCGATGGAGTCTTATAGTGGTTTTTTTTTGCTTCAATCAAATCAAATCAAAATTATCTTAATTCAATTAAGCTCTTACGAGCACTTTTGAATCGTCAAGCATCAATATGATTAATGAAGCTATAACTGGTTCGGAATGTTGCTCTTACCGAGAAGAACCAGCAAGAAACTCGGCGGTCAATCTTTTAAACATTTTCAGTTTTACATCATTAAACCGCATTCTTGTATTTAGGAGATAGACTCCACGACAAAATCGCAAAGCTTTGCGGGTATGAAAAAACGGATAGTCCTACTATCCTACTAATACTATAAATGCTCTTTCACGAAAAATCTACTACACGGATTTGGATGAAACTTTACAGTTTTCTGCAACATGGATTTGGTAAATGTATTATGTATTTTTGTACTTCAAAATTAGCAAATATTCACAAAATATTCTGCTTATTGGTATTGTTATTAAGTAAGTTATTAGAATTGCTAATTTTTTTTTAAGGGAATGTAAACTCATGTAAGTCATTGTTTATAAAATGTTAATTAAAATTTCTAAATATGAAGGATTTCATAGGGTGTGTTTATAAGCAATTTACTTTAGCAATATTTAATAGATGTTCTCTTGTAAATTTATAACTACAATTGCAACTTAAATGTTTACTTTGGATACAATATGTAATTTTGTTATATTTGGTAAATTTTGTATTTTGTTATGGGTTATGTAAAGGACTATAGTCCTTTGGTGGGCGGTATGTTCGGCTTACATGTAACATCTTATTTAATCTATGGATAGTCGCAATAAACCAGTTGCATTGAACAGTCGTTTCTTTATTTTTCAAAATTTTATAAAAAGTATACAGTCCATTTTAAACAGTAAGTCAAACTATAGGTTATACATCAGAATAACATATAGGCTATTTGTAATGATTTTATGTAATATAACGATACATGTCAATAAAGTCGGAAAAATCTGGCCTCTGAGAGCTATATTGGCGTACACTGCCTAAACCATTGGAATTACAAAAAGATGATGTACCATAGTATTGTTTGTCTTAAAAAGTTCTAAATAAATGTCCGAGACAGTATATATCTACCTTTTATGTGGAAGCCACTATGACCAAAATTGTGAATCATAAAGTTAATTAAATAAGACACTATTTTATAATGCATATTTTAGTATTTTATCATACTCATGTACAAATCAATACATTTGTCACTTTCAGTATTTCATGTCGATAAACTTTGTCTTTTACACTAAGTAATTTGGCCGAATAGTTTAAAAGTTATCACGATATGATTGACTTGAATGGAGCGTCATAGAGTGCCTTATATGCGCGGGGCGCGAAGATTGTATGGAATCCTTTTGTTTTTAAGTTAGACATCTGAAATTTTGGAAGTAGGAGTAACTAAATAAATATAACTATATTTTTTAATATAAAGTAAAAAAAATATAATCTATAATGTTTTGCCACGAAACTTAATGTGGCAGACCAAATTCCACGCGAGCGAAGCCGTGAGCAAAACCTAGTCCGCTATACATTTAACACTATATATATATTCTATTTAGTGTATCGCGGATTGTAGCAAAATAATTTTATTATTACTTTTGGTCACAAACAGCTTGTGATTCCTGCGTCGCGACTCAGCAGAGTAAGCAACTCATTTGTTGGTCTCGCTATTCGTTTCTATAACAAAATTCCTCAATCCATTCTAGACCAGTGTACAGAAAGATTCCAACTAAGTGTAAAAAATATGCTTATACGTAAAGCATATTACAAAATTGAAAATTATTTGGATGATAAGAAAGCCTGGATTTGAAAATCCTTTCAGCTTCATACAAGACAGCGGTTTAATGATGTATAATTAATTGAAAATATTTAAAAGATTGACCGCCGAGTTTCTTGCTGGTTCTTCTCGGTAAGAGCAACATTCCGAACCAGTTGTAGCTTCATTAATCATATTTATGCTTGACGATTCAAAAGTGCCTGAAATGGTTTATTTGAATAAAGATTTTTTTGATTTGAAACAAAACCTTATATAGAGGTTGGAAAAAATTTAATTTTCCACATACAACATTCCGTACAGAGTGCTAAACTTAGTTCACGCATTTTTGCGTAACTTGCATTCGGATGCGTTATTAAAAAACTTGCGCGCTTTAAAAAAGCAATTAACATACACCTGGAGTTTGTACAGGCGGAAAGAATAAAAGATAACTAAGATAGCAGCCGAATCAAATTCGGATGGGCAGAATTTGGGAAGCTACGCCCTAAATACCTCAGTGACTAAAGATCAAAGTCTTCGAACAGTGCCTGTTGCTAGTGATGACCTACAGATCTGAGACGTGGTCGCTGAGTATGGGCCTCATATAGGCTCAGAGTCCCTCAGGGGGCGATGGAGCGGATTACGCTCGAAGTGTCTCTACGTAATCAAGAAATGATTTGAGATTACTGTATAATAGAGTTAATAGCCGTGTGGTATCTGGCAGAATAGAATAGACCACCCTTCTTTCTTGCCGAGGTGTCAGAAGAGGCGACTAAGGTAAATGCCGTGTGGTATACAGCTGCACCGTGGACCGTGTGGTGTGAAGATCCCTTAAGAAGACCTATGTCCAGCAGTGACGTCGATCGGTTGAACAAGAAGAAGAAGATACGGCTGCATAGATCACCCTCATTTCTTACCGAGGTGTTGTAAAAGGCGACTAAGATGAGTTGACGTCAGGCAGGCGGCCGGTCGTAAAATACGTAGCCAAACATATGACAACATGTTTGCAACATTAATTGTGCCGCATTAATTGAACCTTGTCAAGACCTGCTATTGACCTATTATATATGTTGTTAATGTAATTCCATCTACAAAAGTAATGATAAAATTATTTTGCTATAATCGGCGTTAAAGTAAATAGAAAATATATATAGTGTTAAATGATACTGGACTATCCGTTTTTCCATACCCGATACGTGCAGGATTTGTAAAAACACGTGCACTAACCTCCACTACCGCCACCACAATACACAAGCACACACGTTCACTATCACAAACTCAACAATCGATTCGCCCGGAACCGAAGCATTATCAGGAGATACACTCCACGACAAATTCGCAAAGTAATATTTTGTGTTTCTTTTTTAAACTTTCCTACATATATGTAAAAATTTGAATAGTCTTAATACGCAGCCAACTGTACCTGTAATGCATACGTTACAGTTATCGTTTTGTGTCTAACTGTACTTCGGACGGTAATGAACATTTTTCAGAATTCTCCGACGCACAGCTACAGGGGAAATTGGATTCGATATATTATTTTTTTTTAAAGTTTTTCTTTTCATCATAATAATATAGCACATGTCGATAAATAAATAAACAAATTAATATATGGGACAATTACATACACAGTCGACTCCCTGAAGTAAGTTATTTACTACTTGTGTTATGGCATGTCAACTGTTAAATATATAATTTTAAAATACAGACCTTGCCTCGAAGAAACAACAAATTGTTTATAGAAAATGTTGGCCCTCAGCGGGAATCAAATCCGCGACACGCGGAACTGAAGGCTCACTACCCACTGCACCAACAGGCTAGTCAATATCACACGCTACGCTTTAGCTTGTGAAAGTAACGGTAATATTATTGAAACTATACCAGAACTACTTTGCTATAATCCGACTGTGTTAAGCGAATTTATGTAATTCTAAGTGTATGAATCAGGCAAAATTCACGTACCTTACACATGCAGGACGCAGGACAAATTACCACACGTATCCCAAGACCCCTCCACCAGCAATGCACACAAGCAATACACACAACCACCGCCATAATCTCTACAATCGATTTTGCCGTGGAGCCTATCCTCTCTCTTAGCTAATCGCTTTACGCTAATCGCTAATTTTCTAATCGTGGATTATGGCAAAATAATATCATTATTACTTTTTTATTTGGAACTCCGCAAAGCAAAGCATTTTATAAACTCTACTAGCTCTTTCGAATCATCTTCATTATAGATCAGATATTGACTACCTGCGGCTCTTTCGATATTTGCTCTTTGATCTAATAAAATAATCCTGAAACTCCTTATGATAGCAGTGGGTTAACATTTCCAACGTATTAAACAAATGATTAAATACTCGTATGTGATATGGTTTAAAAATGATTTGGTATTATTTTCATCCCAACAGGTATTCTAGGTTTACATACATTAATTGACTCATTGTTTTATATTTTATATTTTAAACAATCTAATTTTGTACATAAAAATATAAAGAATTCTAAAACGATAGGTGATGTATATAATAGACGAAGTAGGAACCGACATAAGCTTGCGACTCCTGCTTTGCGCCTAGCAAAAGCACGTAAATCGTTTGTGGGTTTGGGTATAAGATTCTATAATGAAATTCCGAAAACAATTTTGGCCATGCCATTACAGCAGTTTAAAAACACTGTTAAAAAGAGGCTGATACAGAAAGCCTACTATTCTGTTGAAGATTACTTGCATGATAAGAATGTGTGGATATAGGCGCACTTCTACCCTATACAAGACAGTAATAAATAAATGTAACTAGTTTTACATTTTAAAAAGATTTATATTTTAAAAAGAGCAACCGCCGAGTTTCTGCTGGTTCTTCTCGGTAGGAACAGCTTTCGGAACCAGCAGTGAAGTTGACGATTCAAAAGCACTTGTTTACAAGTTTACTTGAATAAAGAATATTTTGAATTTGAATTGATTTTAGGCATTGAACATTGCTTTGAAAGACTAAAAATATATATATATATATATATATATATATATATATATATATATCGCGATAATTTATTAGTTTTAATTTAGTTCATCCTAGAAACAATCGAGCGCCCCGTCCGCCAGTGCACCCGTAATGAAGTACTCACGTCATTCGTCTATCTGTCTGTACGTAACTTAAATCTGTTTGCAGCCGAAGCGACGGAAACAATTCCATTATTGCTGTTAATGTTGAGCTGACTGCGAGAGGCATTAATAATATGGTTGGAACTCCGGAAAACATATTTCGACTACTACGATATTGTTTTCCCTATGGCATAAAAGTAAACGACCTATCCCACTTCTGGGCATAAGCCTTTTCTCTTATTTTGGATAGAACTATTCAAGTTTAAATCCACTATGCTGCTCCAATGCGGATTTGTAAGTTACACATAACCTTAGAGTTCTCTAGAGCAGAGTTCCCCAAACTTTTTTGTGTTGTAGACGCCTTGCCATGTTTTTCCGTGTTGGGTAGACCCCCTACTTGCCTGATATTGATTTCCTGTTAATTTCTAACCGTAGTGAAGTTTAGTATTAAAAACTTAAAGTAAAAACACGTGTTAATTTATACATTTATTAATTGAATTTAAATTAAAACTACTCAAAATAAAATTTTGTGCAAGATAGCGAAGCTCTCAGACTGCGACTCTCAGGTTTTTACAAGTTCAAAATGTATTGCGACCACAAAGCGAATACCAACATCCTACAACTTACACAATTTTATAAACATATATAATATTTTTTTTACTTCATAGGTTCTTTTAAAATAATGTATATGTTTTGATATTATAAGATAGTATGATGTAAGTAAATAGGTACTATCAGTGTATGTGTTGAGATCCACTATCGTGGACCCCCTTTTTCATTTGATGGACCCCCAATATTTTTTTTGCTGACGTAGACCCCTTGAAGGTTGTCATAGACCCATAGGGGTCGATATAGACCACTTTGGGAATCACTGCTCTAGAGATATGCGGATTTCTTCAAGATGTTTTCCTCCACCGAAAAGTGTGTGATAAATGCCCGTCCGGGAATGGAACACGTGACCCACAGCTGAGAGTCACACTGAGTGGTACTAATAGGGTAATTATCAACATGATCTTATATGGGACAATTACACACAGGGCCGTCCGTTCCTCTAGTAACTTAATACATGTGTTTCGGGTTAAAGACAACTGGTATATATATATATACATGTATAATTTGAAAAATTTGTAATATAATATAACTATGTATTTAAGTTTAGGCTCGAAGAACCAACATGCATTCTCCTGCCCTTATCCCGCCCTAAATGGGGTCGGCACAACATGTTACAAACATGTTGTCACATGATTTGGCTACGTATTTTACGACGGCCGCCTGCCTGACGTCAATTTACCTTAGTCGCCTTTTACGACACCTCGGTAAGAAATGAAGGTGGTCTATTCTATGCAGCCGGATACCACACGGCACATACCTTAGTCGCCTCTTACGACACCTCGGTAAGAAAGGAGGGTGGCCTATTGTATTCTGCCGGATGCCACACGGCGTAGGCTCGAAGAACCAATAAGTTGTTTATAAAAAAAAATGTTGGCCCTCGGCAGTAATACAACCCGCGATCCGCGGTGCTGAAGACAAGGTCACTTCCCACTGCACTCACGGGCCAGTCAAAGTATCTAACTCAATTAAGCCTCATTAAGAATTCGGCTTAACTTTTAGAATGTTGGCCCTAATATCAAAAATCTTCATAAAAAAAAGAAAAATTCATTGTAAACTCAATTTATAATTACACACAGCGAATATAACAACTGTACTAACACCTATATAAAGAAGGTCAGCTAGCATCACTCCTATAGCAGCGCCAACGTCATCCCCATGCCTTTTACCATGGTCGAAGCAATATTTATCAACCACCGTACAATGGACCAGATAGTACATACAGAATACAAAGGACGCGGTCAACTGGATAATAGTTAACGATATGTACAGATCAATTAACTTTTTACACCTTCTCGAACATGCTAGAAGTAGGAATATGTTGGATATAAAGATGTACCACATCAAACCGACCAGAGACCAAAGGAATACAGCTAGATACACTTCTTTATTGAGCAGCTTGTTTATTTCTGGACGTGATTCTGTAAAAAAAAACAATTTGTCTATCTCCATAAAAATATTAGAATAATTTAAGAATTAGTTAATTGAACATCCATTTTTATATAGAGAACTAGGTGTGCCTTCCCGCGCGTGGAAATCAGTCATCATCCTCCTGCCCTTATCCCATTCTAAATATCTATATCTATACTCTATACTAATATAAGAAAAATTCTTTGAGAGTAAGATAGTCCATTTATCGATGAAGGCTATATATAGACATATCATCACGCCAAGATGAATAGGAGAGGAGCAGCAATAAAAAATATTGCGAAAAAGGCACAATTTAAAGCTTTCCTTGCGTACGCTAAGTAAACGGTGAAAGTTATTAAAAAGTTACGTACTACAATTGTACTAAAATTGTTCCCCTCTAAAAGTTCTTAATAAAAATCCGCGACAACATATGTCTAGCTTTTAAGATTAAGCCACTATAAGCATAATTATTATGTGTTTTGATTTACTCAAATATTAAGACTGCAAAAAAAACATTATTCGAATACTTAAAAACAAACCGATAATTTTTAATCAATCACTTTTTCACAAATCGATTTATTTTGACTGGAGTAAAATCGATTTTGTCCACTCCATGTCTCACATAGAAGCTGTGATAGCCTAGTGGTGAGACCGTGCGACTCTCTAGAGACGACATAGGTTCAAACCCCGGGCAGGCACCAATGAGTTTTCTATTAAAACTTATGTGTCTAATTGATAATTGCAATTTATCACACGCTTTTCGGTGAAGGAAAACATCGTGAGGAAACC
This sequence comes from Morpho deidamia, assembly GCA_947086505.1. NCBI lineage: Eukaryota > Metazoa > Arthropoda > Insecta > Lepidoptera > Nymphalidae > Morpho > Morpho deidamia. The sequence goes on from CAMTZC010000016.1 coordinate 13,048,374, forward strand.
TGCATATCTCTAGAGAATTCTCTAGGGATATGTGTAACCTACCAATCCGCATTGGAGCAGCGTGGTAGATCTTAGCTCCAATCCTTCTCTCCATAAACGGAGAGAGGAGGCCTTAGCCCAGCTGTGGGCATAGTAACAGGCTGTTACTTTACTTTACTTTTTTATGTCTCACATCTATTTTTTCGATACCCCACGCATTGTTAACAATTATTTTTCATATCACTTTTTAGTTCGTAAGCGTGTTACTTAGTTTTTTTGAACTCTATTTACTTAAATCTAAGATCCTTATACAGTTAATAAGTAATTAAAATAATAAACGTACCTGTTAAATATAATACTGTATGATAAGGGCCATAAATAACACCGATTATTATACAGGTGATAGATATTGCGCATGTTGCTATTCGCCATGTCCAGAATTCAAAGAAACGTATGCACATTTCGAGAAATAAAAATTAAATATTTTATTTCTTATTTACGCTATTTTTCGATGTTGATTCATGAAACATTTTGTTGATTTTATTTTAAAATATGTCTTTAAGAAGTTTTACTATAACGTTTGTCATAATGATATACAATGACATTAAATATTATATTGATATTGATGGTAACATTTTTTAAAATTCCTTTTTTGAAATGCAAAGAACATAGATTATTCTGCCAATCTCATACAGATAAAATAAAACAGCATGAGTAAATAATAATAATGAAAGTAATAAATAATAACTAAATAATATTAGTAATTAGTAATTGTTTATTCTTCTTCTACATCAAAATCGAACAAAGAATTCAAATTCAAAAATATTCTTTATTCAAGTAAACTTGTATACAAGTGCTTTTGAATCGTCAACTCTACTGATGTTTCGGAAAGCTGTTCCTACCGAAAAGAGCCAGCAAGAAACTTCCTGTCCTTTTCAAAGATTAATTCGGATTACTAGTTACATGTAGTCATTACTGTCTTTTACAAGGTCGAAGAGTATATTCTCGCATTCTTATCGTCTAAGAAATCCTCAATACTATATTAGGTTAATAGTAGGCTTTCTGTATTAGCCTTTTTTTAGTGCAAAGTTAAAATCGATTGAGGTAGTTTATTATAGAATCTTATACCCAAACCACTTTTCTAAGTACTTTTCCAAGGATTTATAGAGGCAGGCGTTACTTTGTGGAATTCCCTATTACATGCACTATAACAGAACTACCTTGCTATAATCCGCACGGGTTGAGCGAATGCATGCAAAGCCAATGTGTATGAAGCAGGCAAAATTCACGCACCTTACACATGCAGGACAAGTGACCACATGCACCCCAAGGCGCCTCCACCAGCAGCAACGCACACAAGCAGAACACACAACCTCCAACACAATCTCGACGATCGCTTCGCTTCGAAACCGAAGCATCATCAGGAGGATAGACTCCACGACAAAATCGCAATGCATTACGATTTTGTCGTGGAGCTGTCACTTGTCCTGCATGTGTAAGGTGTTTTGCCTGCTTCATACACATTGGCTTTGCATGCATTCGCTCAACCCGTGCGGATTATAGCAAGGTAGTTCTGTTATAGTGTACTTTTCCAAGGCGCAAAGCAGAAACCAATCAATGATTTAATAGCAAAAAAATACCAAAAGATAACTAGTTTAGTTAAAATAAAGTTAAGTTTCCTTTAAAATGTTGCTTATCCGAAATTCCTATTGTGGTAGAAAGTATATTCTGATCTGCACAAATTGATATGTCGTCTCCAGCGGTTACTGTTTGGATGCTGGCCAATTTTCTGCGTTCATTTTTTGAAGATCGTCATCATAGATATCGTTTAGAGGTTTGGTTAAATTTTAAGTATATTTTATGCTGAAGGTCAAGGTATAAGTATTTTCTATTGTCTTTTAAGTATTGTCTCTAATAATTGGAATTACATTCAATTATCTAAGAAAATTCATGATTTAAATATTAAAATTAATGTGATTGTTAGTAGGTCTAAAATAAAAAAATTACAACGTAATAATTTTAATTCTGTTAACGTCTTAATAGATAAAGGTTCTGGCCGAAAATATAAGATGATTTTCGGATTTGATAACTTTCGATAACGCCGCATAAATAGTGTATTAATAAGAGCCCTGTACGGGCTTGAAACTAGCCCGGCTCATTCGATTAAATAAGACGTGAGTATAGCCGGTTTCTATACATTAATTATGAATACCACTCACGTTGTTTAAAAATTCAAAAATCATTTTCTTATGTTAACTGAAGTCCATATTAAACCTTTTAAAAAATTAAAAAAGAAATACTCGACTTTTATATCAAGGTGGAATCTTGCAACTTAAATTTGACCCACTTCTCGATGTCCGATTGAGATTTTGCATACTGGTCCAGTCCCGATGACAATGCATATTTACGATAAGCATGACCTGATGCTGCTGCCAGGATTGGCTCCAGATAAGGCAACTCCTCAACGATTAACAGTAGGGACACGGAATTTCATAAAAACCTTTTTTACTGATCTTGTTTTAATATTACTTATCAGTATTCTAAATAAAGTTCTGTTTTTTTCATAATTAAATTAAGTTAAATTAATTTATGCGTTTAATTTCAACAAATTAGATGGTTAATATTTTAATCTCGGTTAAACGCACAGATTACTATGATGCCTTTGTAAATTTGGGCGTTGGAAATATTGATGGTACAGTGCGCTCCGAAAATATGACTTTTTAATGCGTATAGTTTATATTTATATTTTCTCGTAAAATAGACCACCCTCATTTCTTACCGTGGTGTCGTAAAAGGCGTATAAGGTAAGTCGACCCGCCGTGTGGTATCCGGCTGAGTAGAATAGCCCACCCTCTTTCTTACCGAGGGGTACGTAAAATACGACTAAGTTATTTTTAATAAGGTATATTTCCACAAGATGTTTTGCTTTACCGATAAGCATGTGATAAATTTCAATTATCAATTAGGCACAAGACATATAGTTTTAATAGAATGTTTTATAGAAAAACTCATTGGTGTCCCGGGATTTGAACTCATGACCCCCTAGAAAGAGTGGCATGGTCTCGCCATTGTTACACACATTTCACCAATAATTCAGAAATGATTTTAATTATTTATCTATAATCTATAGTGTGTTTTCTTTTTGACCTTTTTTATGATACCGCATGTACTTAATTCGCTAATGTTTAAATTATGATCATTCATTGTGCTTATGAAAGTGTTAATTTTGTTTATTGAATTAATATAAGGTTTATATAAAACTAGGTCTGCCAGCATTTTTGTCTGCGTGATAATCAGTGTCTCACAAAATTAATCCCGCCTAAAAGCCTCCATGTTATTTTTTATTATTTCAAATTCAAAGCATTCTATATTCTAGTAAACTTGTAAGCATTGTATCTTCAAAATAGCTTCTGGTTCGGATAACTGCTGTCGATGGGAAAGGCCAGCAAGAAACTCGGCGGTTAAGTATATAACTAGTTACATTTTGTCATTTCTATCCTGTAAAAAAATTTGGTAAAATTGATTGCGTATGTTTATTATAGATAATTTAGGCGTTACTTAGCGGAGATCCATAATACAAAAGTAATAATAAAATTATTTTTGTATATTCCGCGATACAGTGTTTATCTTTTCGTTAATGAGGGTGAAATGTTTCTAGTTCAAGCTTGTTGCACTAGTTCATAGGTAAAATAAATGGTGGGGATGAATCAATTACTACACCACCAATGCTTGTTTGGATAATGCTTCACTTTGCGATTTTGTCGTGGAGTCTATCTCCTGATGATGCTTCGGTTGTGGGGCCAAACGATTGTTGAGTTTGTGATAGTGAACGTGTGTAGTGCTTGTGTATTGTGGTGGCAGTGGTGGTTTGTGCATGTGTTTTTACGAATCCTGCATGTATCGGGTATGAAAAAACGGATAGTCCACTGTACATTTAACACTATATATATTTTCTATATACTGTATCGCGGATTATAGCAAAATAATTTTATTATTACTTTTGTTAATTATAGAATCTTATACCCAAACCTACAAACGACTTACGTACCTACTTTTGCAAGGCGCAAATCAGTAGGCCTACCATGAACTTTTAGGAAACGATTCAATTCAAAATCAGTACCTAAACCCAACCGCTTTCTTTTCGTATATGAAGTGTGTTTGAAAAGGACAACGTTATATGAACTATAGATAACTCTGTCTCTTTAACTCAAATGTTTTAGGACGCATTCCGAACGCTCATTCGGCAACGACTTAAAGTGTGCGTTTAAGACGACATTGTATGAAAAAGCAAAACAATTTAGTTTACGTCTTCAATTGAGTCGCGATAAGAGTTCATAGTAGGCCTGCAGGAACAGCAAGTGGCAATTGTAAGCAATTGTTTCTATTTTGTTCATTATATACATTGCCATTGTGTTAAATACGGATACAAATATGTGTGCTAAAAATATACTCTTGAATTAGCTGTGCTAACATGTTGTCACACGATTTGGCTGGGTATTTTACGACCGGCCGCCTTCCTAACGTCAACTTACCTTAGTCGCCTTTTACGACACCTCGGTAAGAAATGAGGGTGGTCTATTCTATGCAGTCGGATACCACACGGCATTTACCTTAGTCGCCTCTTACGACACCTCGGTAAGAAAAGAGGGTGGTCTATTCTACTCAGCCGGATAGCACACGGCGGGTCGACTTACGTAGTCGCCTTTTACAACAACGCGGTAAGAAAGAAGGTGGTCTATTCTACTCAGCCGGATATCACACGGCGGTACATATATAAATAGTATTCGACTTTATTTAAATTCAAACTCAAAATACACGTCTCTCGGTCAACGTACGAAGGTGCCCGATTGTCACACCGCCACGTTTATTTGCGGTCAACGCAATAAAACATTTATTGGGCCCATTGTAAACATTGCTTTATCACCTTGCATCCCTCGCACATATAGCCATATAATAGAATATTGTGTTGCTTCATTTCGCATTTAGCATTAAAGTGACCGAATTTGAAAAAAAAATGTTTTGTGCTAAATTGCGTTAAAGCGTAGCGTCAAAATTTAAAGTGTTTAAGAGATCCGTAACTTGGTAGAGTAAGAAAACACTAGCGTTTTAATACTTCATAGCGTGATGTCATAGATGGCATTTCAAATTCGAATTCAAAATATTCTTTATTCAAGTTAACTAGTAAACAAGTGCTTTTGTATCGTCAACATCTACTGCTGGTTTAGAAAGCTCGTAAAGCACGAAACTCGGCGGTTGCTCTTTTCAAAGAATAATTCTTAGTACTAGTAACATATAATTAATAATGTCTTATACAGGGTGGAAGTGCAGCTATATCCACAAATCTAAGTAATCCTCGGTCCGACCATCGAAAATATAGGCGTCCAAAAAGCGTCCTGTATGACCCCGACGATCAAATAACGATCGCCAACACAGAAACACATAATACACACACACAGCGTCTTCGCCGGCGAAGACGAGGTCCCAGTTTTCTGACTTCGGTCGGTCGTGGCTTCTCGCCACCCTTCCGACGCCGTAATAACTAATCTAAGTCATACCGTCAACCCTCCACTACGCTTCCTGTGAGGCTGAACCACGGCCTCACAGGAAGCACCCTTAGGACGACGTTCCCCGACTTAAGTAGAGCTTCTGCGCTCTACTCTCTGCATTTCGCAACCTAGACGATGCTTCTGCGCTCGTTCGTCCCGCCCGGTGACGCTGTAAAAGCCATTAGGGCTAACAGCATAGTCAGATAGTCAGTTTGAAAAAAAAAAAGTAATCCTCAACAGTATATTAGGCTTTCTGTATCAGCCTCTTTTTAACAGTGTTTTTAAACTGCTGTAATGGCAAAGCTAAAATTGATTTCGGAATTTTATTATAGAATCTTATACCCAAAACCCATAAACAATTTGCGTACTTTTGCTAAGCGCAAAGCAGGACCGGCAAGCTTATGTCGGTTCCTACTTTGTCTATTATATACATCACCTATCGTTTTATAATTCGTTATATTTTTATGTAAAAAATTAAATTGCTTAAAATATACTGTGAAGCAAATGTAAGAATACCTTTTTCCTTAAACTTATCTCGCAGGGAATCACGCGGACTTAAATTTCTTAGATGATAAGAATATAATAATAATAATAATAATAATAATCTTTATTTATATAAATCATTTAACATAACATCTTGAATGTGTGGATATAGCTGCACTTTTACCCTGTACAAGACAGTAATGACTAAATGTAACTAGTTATAAGAATAATTTTTTGTTAAGAGCAACCGCCGAGTTTCTTGCTGGCTCTTCTCGGTAGGAACAGCTTTCCGAACCAGCAGTAGAGTTGACGACTCATAATCACTTGTTTACAAGTTTACTTGAATAAAGAATATTTAGATTTTGAATATTGTAATAGGGCAGGCTGGCTTGCCTACTCTAATATATTAAGCCTATGGTTCAAGTCAGTTAGTAACACATGCCAACTTTTACGTCACGTCATCAGATAAAACAAAACATGTCGCAACAGGACGCGCGGCGAGCGTCAATGGGGCTAGATACGGAGACAATGGTGTTCCCGACAATGGCGAGGGAAATTGAATTTTCACGTTACTCCCATAATGACACCGCTGTACGTTAGAACTTGAGAGAACTTGGAACTAACTTTATTCAAGTAAGCTTTCGCAAGCACTTTTGCGTCGTCAAGGTTCCAAGCTACTAATGGTTCGGAATGTTGCTCTTACCAAGAAGTACCAGCAAGAATTTCGAATATTCGAAAGATAAGACAGTTTACAGACGTCGAAACAGCAAAACTAGTTTATTTTGCTTACTTCCATAGCATTATGTCTTATGGAATAATGTTATGGGGTAAATGCGCTGATATTGAGAAAATTTTTGTATTGCAAAAAAGAGCCATACGTGGCATTTATAATTTGAATTCGCTTGAGTCCCTGCGAGAGAAGTTTAAGGAAACAGGTATTCTTACGTTAGCTTCACAGTATATTTTTAGCAATTTGATTTTTGTGCATAAAAATATACATAATTATAAAAAGATTGGCGATGTATATAATAGACAAAGTAGGAACCGACATAAGCTTGCGGCTCCCGCTTTGCGCCTTGTAAGAGTACGTAAGTCGTTTGTGTGTTTGGGTATAAGATTCTATAACAAAATTCCACAATCAATTTTAACTTTGCACTTACAGCAATTTAAAAATACTGTTAAAAAGAGGCTGATACAGAAAGCCTATTATACCGTGGAGGCTTACATTGATGATAGGAATGCGTGGATATAGCTGCTCTTTGACCTTGTGCAGGATAGCTATGACAAAATGTAATTAGTATTAAGAATCTTCTTTTTTAAAAGAGCTCCACCGAGTTTCTTGCTGGCTCTTCTCGGTAGGACGGCTTTCCGAACCAGCAGTAAAGTTGACGATTCAAAAGCACTTGTTTACAAGTTTACTTGAATAAAGAATATTTTGAATTTGAATTTGAATTTGGAAAGAATTTCGGCGGTCAATGCTTTGAACATTTTCAATTTACTTATTTTAGAAACCATAACAGAACTACTTTGCTATAATCCGCGTGGGCTTATCGTAATGATTTTTGTTGTAGATTACGACTTTGTCGTGGAGACTATTCGACTAATAAAGAATATTTTTGAATTTGAATTTATATAATACTGTAGTCTTGAATGAATTCAAATTCAAAATATTATTTATTCTATACCTGTAAGCTTGTTTTTGAATAGTCAACTCTTACTGCTAGTTCGAAAAATTGCGTCCATAGAGAAGAACCACCGGGAAAATTGTCGTTTGCTGTTTTCAAAGTATAATTCTTATAATTTAGTCTTTGCTTTTTTTGTCCGTGCTTTTGAGTAGCCACACACTCTTATCATCTACGAGTATGTAATCATCAACAGCATAGGCTTTCTGTATCCACCTCTTTTTAATAGTTTTTTTAATGTTGCTGTAATGGCAAAGCTAAAGTTGATTGTGGAAAATCTTATACCAATATACAAATATACAAACGATTAAAGTGCTTTTGTAACACGAAAAGTAGTAGTCGCAAGCTTATATCGGATCCTACTTTGTCTATTATATACATCACTATTATTTTATAATCCTTTATATTTTTATGTACAAAAAGAATATTGCCAAAATATACTGTGAAGCTAATATAAGAATACCTATTTCATTAAACTTAGCAACTTATGGATATTTTTTGCAACACAAAGTTTTTTTCAACATCCTCTAATTTACCTCATAACAATATTCCATAAGACGTAATGTTATGAGAGCTAACAAAATTAATGACTTTAGATGATATATCACCATATCGCTAATTTTTTTATAATCCTGTTTATAATATTTTGTACTTATATTCATATTGTATGTGGTTTCAAGCAACAAGTGATGTTAAGTTGCAAACAATACACAAAAGTTATTCAATTTTAGTTAGTTTACACTTCAAATCAATTGTACTGAGATAGATACCTTATTTAATTTAACATGTTGTATGTTTTATGAAAACTGACTACAAAATTGAGTGAGTGAGTGATGTTATAGACTGATATTCAGAATATTTTCAAAGAATTTGACGCCACATGTATATATCTATTACTTTTATTTAATATAAGCTTTATTTATTCCGGTATGCGGCTGCGTAGAATAGACCACCCTCATTTCTTACCGAGGTGTCGTAAAAAATGACTAAGACAAGGCGACCCGCCGTGTGGTATCCGGGTGAGTAGAATAGATCACCCTCATTTCTTACCGAGGTGTCGTAAAAAATGACTAAGACAAGGCGACCCGCCGTGTGGTATCCGGGTGAGTAGAATAGATCACCCTCATTTCTTACCGAGGTGTCGTAAAAAATGACTAAGACAAGGCGACCCGCCGTGTGGTATCCGGGTGAGTAGAATAGACCACCCTCATTTCTTACCGAGGTGTCGTAAAAAATGACTAAGACAAGGCGACCCGCCGTGTGGTATCCGGGTGAGTAGAATAGACCACCCTCATTTCTTACCGAGGTGTCGTAAAAAATGACTAAGACAAGGCGACCCGCCGTGTGGTATCCGGGTGAGTAGAATAGATCACCCTCATTTCTTACCGAGGTGTCGTAAAAAATGACTAAGACAAGGCGACCCGCCGTGTGGTATCCAGGTGAGTAGAATAGACCACCCTCATTTCTTATCGAGGTGTCGTAAAAGGTGACTATGCAAGTCGGTCCGCTGTCTGGTATCCGGGTGAGTAGAATAGACCACCCTCATTTCTTACCGAGGTGTCGTAAAAAATGACGATTTTCTAATAACAATTTGTTGGTACTTTGAGTCTGGGTGTATTTATATTTATTTAAAAATTATATGTATATTTACCAGTTGTCTGTCACTCATAACACAAATATTAAATTACTTTGAGCACGGAGTTAAGACAACTAAATACAACACTAAGTTAAACTAAACAGATTTATCGCTAACATAATGTTGTCTCGAACCCCATACAAGTTTATTTTCAACTGTGAGATATCATTGTTAATATGTAACCGTGTTAAACAAAAGTTACCCCTATCAATGATGACAATAGATTTCATACGAGGGCGCATGTTTAAGATACGGTTAGGTGAGATTGCTAGTTTAGAAAAGAAAATCTTTAAAGGAATATAATGGAAGATCTTCTCAAATCATGCAGTCAATATTGTTTAAGTTCATCATCCTCTTTTCCTTATTCCACTCTAAGTGGGGTCGGCACAACATGTTACAAATATGTTGTCACATGATTTGTCTACATATTTACGCCTGCTTGACATTAACTTAACTTAGTTTTATTTTACGACCCCTCGGTAACAAATGAGGGTGGTCTATTCTACTAAATCGGATACCAAACAACGGGTCAACTTACCTTAAGCGCCTTTTAGGACCCCTCGGTAAGAATTAGGGTGATCTATTCTACTCAGCCGGATACCGCACGGCATAATATTGTTTCAGAAGTTATGATAGAGTTATTTTGCGTTTCTTAAGAGAATCTATGCAATTTTAATTGTAAGAAGCAGATAGCGTTCACATACCTTATACATGCAGGACCAGCCACCACACGTATTACAAAACGCCGCCACCAGCACCACCCTACACAAGCACTACACACATTCACTACGATAATCTCTACGATTGTTTCGCCCCGTAACCGAAGCATCATCAGGAGGATAGACTCCATGAAAAAATTGTAATGCGATGCATTATACGGCAGAAAGGTTAGACTTATTCTAATAAGCGAGTGATAAATATAACGTATCGGTAATTTTATATTTTGTTTATTTAAAGAAAATGTATTTCGAAACAGCTAAAATACATAATTAAAAAAGGAAATACAAAAGTTCTTTTGAAATGTCTGGTAATTAGTAAATAATTTCTTGAAATATCATTGGTTAACAATTCAAACTCTGTAGTGTCGAAACTCGGTGGATTGAATAGCGAAACTTGTAAGCGAGCCAACCGGAAGCGTACGACAACATATCTCCGGTCAGGCGTTAAATTTGAATTTCGAATAGATATCGCAGTCGCCGTTAGGGCTTCGTTTGCGGCGGACGTGTCTGCACGGAAATTAACGCCTCTTATGTATGCCGATATAATTTTGTATATTTGTAAAACAGATGTGTTTTATATTGATACGCTTGAAATACTAATAGTACATAGTTTGTCAGCACTATCTTAGCTTTATTTAATTAAGGTGAGTATAAGCTCAGTTAAATGGTGTAATAAATAAATAAAAAATGATTTATAGAAGCAGGCGTTACTTTGCGGAATTCCATATTACAAGCAATATAACAGAACTAACTACTTTGCTATAATCCGCACGGGTTAAGTACGAGCACGATACAAGCAGTACGATTTTTGTCGTGGAGCCTATTCTCCTGATGATGCTTCGGTTTCAGGGCGCAACGATCGTCGAGATTGTGGTGGTGGGTGTGTGTGCTGCTTTTGTGTGCGTTGTTGCTGGTGAATTGCGCCTTGGGGTGCATGTGGTGGCTTGTCCTGCATGTATAAGGTGCGTAGATTTTACCTGCTTCATACACATTGGCTTTGCATGCATTCACTTAACCCGTGCGGATTATAGCAAAGTAGTTAATTCTGTTATATTGCTTGAAATAAAAAATGAGAGAAGTATATTAAGTATTTATTACAAATTAATTATAAATAGCTGGTGACTTTGATGTTTATATATATATAACCATAGACAGCGGCTGATTTACATTCATTATAGTAAAATCACAAATTTTGCAAACCAGAAGTAGGTAAATATAGTAAAGAGAAAAAATATTATAAAGTAATGCGTGCTTTTTAAAGAATCTTCACGTTTTAGTCTACCTGAATAGATTATTATTTTATCTGCGCCACACCCACTCAACCGCCATGTTTGTTTTCCACCTTTGACAGATGACAGCACTTTCCGCGGGAAACGATTTGCAATGATGGCCGACGCGTGCCTTATCTGGACATCAAGGAACGTTTCCATTGTTTTAACAGGCCGTACATTTGTGTTAACTTATATGAACCTAATTAAAGTGCGTGTATATTTTTCCAACGTCTTAACAGTATAGTACGAAATTTTGAGTAAAGAAAAGTCATAATTAATCTTAGGAATAACAGGTACTTGTCATTCCGCAAAAATCTATAATTTCAGATAAAATCAAAACCAAAAATAAACCTTTCTTCGTGTATACACGAATTTACTATTACTTTTTATATAAACCTAACATCGAAGCTTGAAGCCTTGATTTCCACCTACTATTTTATAAAATGTGTGTATGTATACATTCTGCTAATAAATTCTCCTTAATTGCTGATTTTAACTACCCTCGGTGTTTTTTTGAAGTACTGAGTTTATAATAATGTGCAAATCTCAACGTATATACATATTTTATCTTGTAAATCAAGTAAATATTAAAAATCAAAAATATATTTTGCAGTGTACTGCTCCAACAAGACCACTGACCATAGATTCGCAATCTGTGGCTTTTTCGATTTAAAGTTGCGACTTAAAATATACAAAACCTTGCCTTTAAAGACGATTCAGAGCCAATGCTACAGAGTAAGTATATTTTGTGATAGAAATATTTCTATACATTTGTAAGAAATAAAAGATATTTTTTATTAAAAACCTATATAATACCATAATATTAAATATGATATATTTTTTTAAATCAAGATAATTTTGACAATTATGACATTTTAGGATTTAAATGTTGCTGATCCCAGAATGTTTCTAATGCCCATTCCTATCTATGAAAATTTGTTGTGTTTAAAATAAAAAAAATAATTTATTATTATTTATAAGCTGTGATAGCCTAGCGGTGAGACCGTACGACTCTTTCGACGGGAACACGAGTTCAAACCCGGGCAGGCACCAATGAGGTCTTCTATTAAAACTCATGTTTCTAATTGGTAATTCCAATTTATCACACGCTTTTCGGTGAAGGAAAACATCGTGAGGAAACCTGCTTATCTCTAGAGAATTCTGGAGATATGTGTAACCTACCAATCGGCATTGGAGCAGCGTGGTAGGTCTTAGCTCCAATCCTCTCCAGAAACGGAGAGAGGAAGCCTATTCCCAGCTGTGGGATTGTAACAGGCCGCTACTTTTTTTATAAGAATTTATAAATATTTACACCCAATATATATTTTTGTGACGTGACGCACAAATGGAAACGCGCCTAATATAATTCCAGACATAACATTGTAAAATCCAATTTAATATTTCACATACTTACGTAAATTCTCTTTGCTCGAATTAACTATAATATTTTCGTTAAACGATAATATTCATTGACATAACTTTTTTTATCAGAAAACTCGTTATATGCGCTGAAACCACTCATACGAGCTAAAGCCAGTTGGAGAAGGGATGGTGTATACGTTGTCTAGAGTTTTTATAGAGTTATTATAGAGTAAGAGAGCCTTGTAAGTAAGTGTCACAATAAATAAAGATTAAACTCGTATACTTTGTCTTTGTCTAATCATACATAAAAAAGAGACAGCTAGATCATCCTCGTTTGCTTTCTCTTTTACTTCCCTTTATTGTAATATGGCACATTTTAGACTACGAAAGTTATAATAAAATAATTTTGCTATAATCCGCGATAACTTAACATACTTTAAGTCGTTGCCGAATGAGTTTGAGTTTAAGTCGTTGTCGTCGTTTACGTCTTTATTGAGTCACTATAAGAGAAGGTAGGCCTGCAGAAAGGAACGTCCATCAAGGTGACAGCTATGACGTTTCTCAATAACAATATACGTACTGACTTTGTTTAGTACCAATTCTAAAATGAACATTTAAAATCTGGAGGAACAGATATCTGTTCTTCCTGTTCCATTCAGAACAATATGGTGTATATATAGACTGGCCCATTGGCGCTGTGGGTAGTGACCCTACCTTCAGCTCCGCGGGTCGCGGTTTCGATTCCCGCCGAGGGTCAATATTTTCTATAAACAAATTGTTGGTTCTTCGAGCCTGGATGTGTATTTGTATTTAAGTATGTATTGAAACTTATATATGTGGTATATCTACCAGTCGTCCCTCACCCATAACACAAGTATTAAGTTACTTACTTTGGGGACGGATGAACGTGTGTGTAAATGTCTCATATATTTATATATTTATTTATACGCCACATTGCTCTAAATGACATAGTAACAGCTCAAATTATCTTAACGTATGTCCACATTTGCATATAGTGTATCATTCCCGCGAACTGAAAATAAGTCATGTGGCAATCGATCTATAGAGGTGTTCGTCAAAATATAATGAACCTGTAAATTATATATATAAGTTGAGCGTTGTGACAGAGTGATTGAGTAATTATTGAGATTACCAGTTCACCTATAAATCCTAGTAGTTACTAAAAAACCTTCATGGATTGTACACAACAGACTGTGACTTGAGTTTCGTAAGAGACAAATGTTAAATCTAGATCGAGAAAGGCATTACTGAAATTCCGGGTAGGGAATGCCGGGACATTATAGGCGAGTCATCCCACTTGTGAATTATAAAAATTGTCTTATCCAAAACACATTATAACCTAAAAATGGAGATAAACATTTTTTTCACCCCAATATCGGCTGCAGAATAATACCGTCTCGGAGGGTCGAATCAGAAATAATATTTGCATACAAATAAAGGAAGAGTATAAGATATTCTAAGGGCAAATAAAATAATTTGTATTTTATACAGATTCACTTGGATGGGACACACGCTAGAATAATGTGGATATGTCAAGTTATTTTATATTGTCGTATATATTAAAGGCTCTCTGTATAACCTTCCTTTGAGAGTTATTTTCAAAAAAAATCTGTAGGTTAGAATTCTTTATGTATTTTTGATTCATTGCAATCAATCGAACGCGGGGCTGACCACGTTCGGCTGAACATTTTGGGCGGAGCAACGTTATTATACACGTTAAATTTGAAAACGCTAATCGAAACAACATTTTTACACGTTGGCAAAAATATGGCTTTCTGTGAAGCTTGTTATTTATTGCGTAATTACTGAAAATGTTGAGAAATTGACAAGATTTACAAGTAACGAGGGAGGGAAGACTTTAAAATCTTGATTTTACAGTCTCAATCTTAGTCCTATGGACTACTTTAGCAGTAGATTTTACGTGTAAAAGATCCGTGATAATCAAAAAAGAACTTTATGAAATCTAATGACATCATTATCCATTCAAGTAAACTTGTAAACAACTGCTATTGAACCGTGAACTCTACTGCTGCTTTAAAAAGCTGTTTCTACCGAGAAGAGCCAGCAAGAAACTCGGTGGTTCCCATTTTCAGAATATAATTCTTGTAACTACATTTTAGTATTGCTATTTTGTACAGGGTCAAAGATTCGATGTATCCATGTATTCTTATTATCTATGTAATCCTCAACAGTATAGTAAGCTTTCTATTAATTCGTTTATTAAATTGAATTGCATATCAACTAATTCAATAAGCACAAACTAATATAAAACTCACTCACTAATAGCATATAAGTTAAATAAAATATCTCAATATAAAAATTTATTTATGAAGACGTACGTTTTTACCAAAACAAAGTGTTTTATAAGAATTTATAAAAACTTAAAACAAAATAATACAAAAAAAAAGAAAACAAAAATTATATATACATATTTCCATCTATTTACACTAAATCAAAACCGTCGATTCGACTGCAGTGGGGTAAGGTTTCCAAAATACTGGCAGCGTTACCCCTTTGAATGGCCAAACTTATTCGTTGGCCAAGGTAGCTCTCGGGACCCCGGTACGCTCTACGAGCCTTCTCGACAGCTCATTGAAGAAGGTATGTCATGAGGTATAAAAAAACCTGATGAGATATTTAATTTCCTTATAAATCTAGATGTTTTAAAAACGTTTCACCTAAAAACGGCACGTCAATTCTATTCTTACGTCGTAAAATAATTTGCGACTGGGAACATCGCTTATTCAAATGAGCTACAGCTGAACAGATTATGTACAAACAGATTATACTTGTTGCATTACTGTTTTTGTGTCATTTTAATATCTAAACTTTGTCCTTACAAATTAAAGCTTTAAATGAATGGTTTTTACTTAAAAAGTTCCTCCATATAAAGATACATTTTTTGAAAACTAAATAATAACTTTTGAATACTAAATAAATTAAAAGGATGATTTGATTTGAATAACTCAAATTTTTGCGTGCTACGAAAACATTGATATTTTTTTTAGATTTCCGATAGTTTTGAAAAACAATATAATCGATACTATCGATAGTTTCTGGCAAGTCGACCCGCCGTGTGGTTTCCGGTTGAGTATAGACCACCCTCTTTGTTGCCGAGGTGTCGTAAAAGGCGAATAAGGTAAGTCGACCCGCCGTGTAGTATCAGGTTGAGTAGAATAGACCACCCCCTTTCTTACCGAGGTGTCATAAAGGCGACTAAGGTAAGTCGACCCGCCGTGTGGTATCCGGTTGAGTAGAATAGACCACCCTCTTTCTTATCGAGGTGTCGTAAAAGGCGACTAAGGTAGGTTGACCCATCGTGTGGTTTCCGGTTGAGTAGAATAGACCACCCTCTTTCTTACTGAGGTGTCGTAAACGGCGGCTAAGGTAAGTCGACCCGCCGTCTGGTATCAGGTTGAGTAGAATAGACAACCCCTTTTTCTTACCGAGGTGTCGTAAAAGGCGACTAAGGAAAGTCGACCCGCCGTGTGGTATCCAGTTGACTAGAATAGACCATCAAGACAAGTTGACGTCAGACAGGCGGCCGGTCGTAAAATACTTAGCCGAATCGTGTGACAACATGTTTAGAACATGGTGTGCCGACTTCACTTAGAATAGGATAAGGGCAGGAAAGTGATGAGAAAATTAAATAAAACAAATAATTGAAGGTTACTTTGGTATTTACCAAATATATTTATATTACTTGAGATATTGTATGTAGGGTTTCAGGTACAACATGTTATGCAATTATCCAGTCTAATATTCTGTATTACAAAATTTTTCACGAATTGTAACATAAAAGTAGTTATTGTGAGTTAACCAGAAGAGATAGAGAGATGCTGTCGCGGGCTTTTATGTAGTATTTCTGTAGATCTACAATTCTCTAGTACATTACTCTGGTATATCTCTGCTGGTTTCGCGGCACACGAGAGTAAAGCTCTCAGCAGACGAGCTTTTTAAATCCGTGTGATTTCTTTAACACAATATAAATAAAACCGTAATGTACTATTGATCTGAATCTTTTATTTAAAACCGTTCATTAGATTTTGAGAAAATCGATGACATACATACAGACATATTTTTTATAATAGGCATAAATATAGATGTGTAAGTCTCTATGTGTAAATGATTTATAGAATTAGGCGTTACTTTGCGGAGATCCATAATACAAAAGTAATAATTAAATAATTTTGCTATAATCCGCGATACAGTAAATAGAAAATATATATAGTGTTAAATGTATATGGACTATCCGTTTTCATACCCGATACAAGCAGGATTCGTAAAAACACATGCACAAACCTTCACCACTTCCACCACAATACACAATAGTGAACGTGTTTAGTGATAGTGAACGTGTGTGTAGTGCACACACGTTCACTATCACAAACTCAACAATTGTTTCGCCCCGCAACCGAAGAATCATCAGAAGATAGACTCCACTATACTCCAAGATAGACTCTTTATGTGTAAATAATATTACTGTAAAGTAGTTTCTGTAATCGATAATGTATTAGTAGCTATCGATACTATCGATAATCTTTCGATTTTTAACGTCCACTAGTGCTAATTACAGATGTAATTAATCATACAGATGTAATAATCAATTAGACGGTATTTTGCGGAGATCCATAAAACAAAAGTACTAATGAAATTATGATGTAGATAGTAAAATAATTATTATAAATAATGTAAAATATATGGGACACTTACACACACGGTCGTCCATCCCCAATATAAGTAATTTAATACTTGTGTTATTTTATTTATTTAGGTTTACTTACAAATTGCTTACACTAGTAATATAAATTCTTACTTGCTAAATACAAAAGCTAATTGTAACAATTCACTTAAAAGTAAACTCCTCTAGCATAAATAGTTATGGGTGACTGACAACAGATATACTACATATATAATTTTAAATACATTCTTAAATACAAATATACACCCTGGCTCGAAGAACCAACAAATTATTTACAGAAAATGTAGGCCGTCGGCGGGAATCGAACCCACGACCTGTGGAGCTGAAGGCAGGGTCACTACCCACTGCGCCAACATGTTTATTATATTTTATTATTTTTCTACAGAGATTTATAAAATGAAAATTTATTTTTTACTAACACCATCATTATCTTAAAAAGTAAAGTAGCGGCCTGTTACAATCCCACTCCCACAGCTGGTAATAGGCCTCCTCTCTCCTTTCCTGGAGAGAAGGGTTGGAGCTAAGACCTACCACGCTGCTCCAATGCGGATTGGTAGGTTACACATATCTGCAGGATTCTCTAGAGATATGCAGGTTTTCTCACGATGTTTTCCTTCACCGAAAAGCGTGTGATAAATTGCAATTATCAATTAGACACATGAGTTTTAATAGAAAAACTCATTGGTGCCCGCCCGGGTTTGAACTCGTGTTCCCCCCGAAAGAGTTGTACGGTCTCACCGCTGGGCTATCACAGCTTATCATTATGTTGCTTGAAACGAATCAAGTTTGCTGTATATAAGTTATATTGATATTTCTCTAAATTTTTAACCAAAAATTAAATAAATTTAAATTCTTTATCTCTTAAATGTATCTTCTAACGATCTGAAGAGAAAATATAAATGAACTATCTATTTGATATTTCAGTTTAGTCACATGTTGCTTCGAACTTGCAATATAATGGGTTTGAATTCTTTGATACTTTGTTGGAAGTTCGCCAGATGCTGGGCTACAGTTGGGGAGAATTTATAACAAGATACTTCCTTTTCAATACTCGTTTTCCTGATCTCACATTTTAATAACCTAACCTAACCTAAATAAAATAAAAACAGCCAGTCAAATTTGAAATATTTTTTATTCAAGTAAACTTGTAAACAGGTGCTTATGAATCGTCAACTCTACTGCTGGTTCGGAAAGCTGTTCCTACCGAGAGTTCGGAAAGCTGTTCCTGAGAGCCAGCAAGAAACGCGTTGCTCTGTTCACAGTATAATTCCTATTACCAGTTACATTTAGTCATTACTGTCATGTGCAAACATGGACGTATAGTAGCCATGTCCACGCATTCTTATAATCTAATTAATCCTCAATAGTATATTTATTAGTAGGTTTTCTGTACTAGCCTTTTTAATAGTGTTTTCACACTGTTGTTGTGGCAAAGCTAAAATTGATTGCAGAATGTTAGTATAGAATCTTATACCATCCATTAGTCCAGTGATTCCCAAAGTGGTCTATATCGACCCCTAGGGGTCTATAACAACCTGCAAGGGGACTACGTCAGCGAAAAAAAATTTGGGGGTTCATTAAATGAAAATAGTGGTCCACGATAGTGGATCTCAACACATACACTGATAGTACCTATTTACTTACATCATACTAACTTATAATATCATAACATATACATTATTTATAAAAGTACCTATGGAGTAAAAAAATATTATATATGTTAAAACATTGTGTAAGTTGTAGGATGTTGGAATTCGCTTTGTGGTCGCAATACATTTTGAACTTAAAAACCTGAGAGTCGCAGTTTCAGAGCTTCGTTACCTTGCACAAAATTTTATTTTGAGTAGATTTAATTTAAATTCAATGAATAAATGTATAAATTAACACGTGTTTTTATTTTAAGTTTTTAACACTAAACTTCACTACAGTTAGAAATTTACAGGAAATCAATATCAGGTAAGTAGGGGGTCTACCCAACACGGAAAAACATGGCGAGGGGTCTACGACACAAAAAAGTTTGGGGAACTCTGCATTAGTCCATCATTAACTTATTCAATGGTGAATACTTATCTAAAATTGTTCTAGATACTCCACAAGCAAAACATTTCTCAATTGGAAAGCTGGGTATTTTGTGGGAAGAATGTTTGCACCACCGTAATAAATAACCACCATAAATAGAAAAGAAGATCATTAATGTTTATTTATATAATTATTAAAGAGCAAATTAAGTCGTATATTAATAATATCTGACGATATTCTCTACTTTAAGTACATTTTATTTTATTTAACCGTTATTATGTTTATGGCATGTACAGCGCATATTAGGCGCTAATCACTCTGTTACGTATTTTATGCAATTTTACAATAATTTGTTATTGTTTTCTTACTTTTAATAATGAATATATAACAGAACTACTTTGCTATAATCCGCGCGCGGTCGAATTGCATTACGCTTTTGTCGTGGAGCCTATCCTTCACTGAGCTATAAAAAGATAAAATAAAGTTTTTCCTTCGTGAATATTAATATTAAGATGGACTCGCCTATGATGCTTCAATTTAATAAGGTGCTGTCTAAAGTCCTGAATTTCTATTAGCATTTCCTTTTTTTAAAATTTAATACTAAAGTTCAATTATTATTATTATTTGTTTTGTATAAATTTGTACTACTAACAAAATGGGCCCCACTTTTCTGAAATAAAGATTGATTATTATTAAATAAGACATATTGTATATAATAGAGTATATTTTATCGTTTATGTTTAAGCGAACTTAGTCGCGGGCAATCTTGTATTTTAATAAATTCAATTGCTCAAATTGAAATAAGTTCTTCGGTTTTATTATAAAAAAATATCTTTGCTGCAGCGATGTTTCAAATATTCATAATATAGAGTAGATCCTCGAGTATTGATTTTTCAGTACTGAAAGCCAGTTGGCTTTGTATACCACGCCCATAGAGAGTTACACCGATGGATAAAGCAGTCTGCGATGTTTTGTTTTTGAATGCGGCATTATATCTATTTGTTATTCAATTACTATGGGCCTCATAAGAAAGCTCAGATACACTCAGCGTGCGATAGAAAGCTCTATGCTCGTATCTCTACGAAATGAGAAGAGAAGCAAAGTGAGGGATATTTTTTTTTTACAGGAAAAACCCCTTATGGGTATCGCCGCCCGACGGGGACAGGCAGCGGCTATGTCGGACTCGCAACGACTAAAACGTGGCTCCGCCACGGTACCCATGGCAAGGACAGGGTATCGTTGTACATATTGCCCCCATCCCCGCCGACAGTAGCTCTGATCCCAGAGAGCACCTCCTCTGGATAGGGACCTCCCGAGATATCTCCCTCCGCTAACCGGTGCATCGTGATCACCAGATGCACCGATCGAAAGTGACGGATATGCGTTGGTTGTACGCAACCTTCTGACTCCAGATTAGAAGTTTGCTTGTTCAAATCACATTGGGGTCACTACTATTGCGTTTCTTGGTAGATCATCATCATCCTGTCCATATCCCACTCTAAGTGGAGTTGTGTTAAGCACATAACATATTTGAGGAAATTTGTTAATTTATTTTTATGACCTTACTGCCATTTAATTAGTTATATTACATGTTTGATTTAGATTAATCCCATAAATTGCTTTCTTTTAATTTCATTTAAACTTACTTTTCTTTGATTAGATTAAAAGGTTTGTCATTATCTGTTAACCGATTGTTTAAAATTTGATTTATATTTTTTGATTTAAATTCAAAATTTGCCGTATCAAGTAGAAGATCACCTATTTATAATTTATTGGACTGGATCGCTGATGCCATTGGCAGTGACCCTGCCTTCCGTTCCGCAGGTTGCGGATTTGATTAAGCTGCATGACAACATCATCATCCTCTTGCCCTTATTCCACTCTAAGTGGAGTCGGCACAACACACTACAATGTTGTCACATGATTTGGCTACGTATTTTATGACCGGCCGCCTGCCTAACGTCAACTTACCTTAGTCGTATTTTACAACCGCTCGGAAAGAAAGAGTCTACTCTACTCAACCGGATACCACACGGCGGGTCAACTTACCTTAGTCGCCTTTTACGACACCTCAATAAGAAATGAGGGTGGTCTATTCTACTCAACCGAATACCACACGGCGGTCACGCCGAATGCCAACATTTTGTATAAATAATTTGTTGGTTTTTCGAGTCTGTCTGTATTTATATACCGTCACCCGTAACAAAAGAACTAAGTTACTCACTTTGAGGCTGTACGAACGAGCGTGTAGTTGTCGCATATATTTATTCACAACTTCCTCATCAGCCTAATCCTGCCACTCCTGGTAGAGCCTGTACAGACCCTTCTACTACTAGAGTCTTCCTACGTTCGAGCTAGAGCGTCGAATCCCCCAATCGACGCACACAAATAATGTCACCTCTACTGCCATATCCAACGATTTCTAGCATCCACGTCTTTCCTACCACGCCCCCCCAAAAACTCCTCCCACTGCAGTAGGCGTGTCCATTTCCGTATATAAAGAAAATAAACTATCTGTATTGTACATAACTGTCTGTAGTTTTGAAAACTTCGCCTTTGTTTTGCATTTGTCTGCTTCTCGCATTGTTAACTGTTCGTGGGATGAAGGTAGATAGAAATTATTGAATAACTCACCTCTCTATATCCTGTCTACACGGTCCGAGCGGCAAACAGTTTTTTTAACCTAATTGCCATCGAAACAAAAAATGGAAACATCATCCTCCTGCCCTTATCCAACTCTAGATGAGGTCGGCACATGTAACGAACATGTTGTCACATGATTTGGTTACGTATTTTACGACCAGCTGTCTGCCTGACGTCAACTTACCTCAGTTGTATTTTACATTTCTGTAAGAAAGAGGGTAGTCTATTCTACTCAACCGGATACCACACGGTGGGTCGACTTACTGGGTGATCTATTAATAGTTTTTATTAAATGTTTATTTCTTTATTTATAACTAGCAATGCCCCACGGTTTCACCAGCGTCAATACCGATCTCGTGGTAGTGGAAAGTCTACGAAGTCGGACTATAGATGATTTATTTGTAGATTTAATTATAAAAAAGGTATAAGGGTATTAGTATAAGGGTATTAGTATTCTTGGAATAAGAGCTAACTAACCAAATGCAGGCCCTGCTATAACGGTCGCTACAATGAATTTGTTATGGCATTATTTTCTTTCGATTTACATTCTTAAATTCGTAATATCTTTTGATTGGGATGTCGGATTTTGATAATTTAAAAAGCATCTTAAAAGTATTGAAATACTTATTAATAAAATATCATTCAATGAAATAAGGATTAATGTAGAGATATGAATAAAATGGTTCAATTATTGTCGACAATTTTATCAACTTTTACAATGTAAAAAAGTAGTTATATTGGTGTAACTATAATAGTTAGATATATGGTATTGCGGACTTTTTTGTGGATATTGTCATGTTCTATAATACTGAAGAACATTTTTTTGTTTTGTTTGACAATGCATGTTTATGATAAGAAAGACCTGATGCTGTTACCAGGATTGGCTCCAGGCGGACGAACTCCTCAACAGTATGGACGTGAAATTGTGATAATTTTTTTTTAATAATCGTCGTATATTGTGTTTTCTTTTTTGCGTAATAAATATTTATTTTTATTTTTGTACACAAAAACATAAAATGTAAATAATTATTGACAATTCACTAAACTAAAGTATTTTACAAAATCAAGATTTTATACAAACTTAAAATAAAATTAAAACTAACTAAATAAAACTAAAAACAACCATAAAAAATTATATACACATATTTACATCTATCTATCTCGCACAAATCTTCTCAACTCTCGAGAGGAGATATTACTTAAAATTGAAAAGTAATAATAAAATTATCTTGCTATAATCCGCGATACCGTAAATAGAAAAAATATATAGTGCTAAATGTATAGTGAACTATCCGTATTTTCATACCCGATACGTTGCATCGCAAGGCTTTGCGATTTTGTCGAGGAGTCTATCTCCTGATGATGCTGCGGTTGCGGGGCGAAACGATTGCTGAGTTTGTGATAGTGAACGTGTCTAGTGCTTGTGTATTGTGGTGGAAGTGGTGGAGGTTTGTGCATGTGTATCCTGCACGTATCGGGTATGAAAATACGGATAGTCCACTATACATTTAGCACTATATATATTTTCTATTTACTGTATAGCGGATTATAGCAAACTAATTTTATTATTACTTTTGTATTATGGATATCCGCAACGCTCGTTAAGTTTTGTATTGCTTACGTACAAATATCATACAAATAATATTTGTACTTTATGGATGGGTACCGCCCACTTAGTGATGTCACACATAATGTTTACTACGATTATGCCACAGATTAAAAATAATCGGTCGAAATCGATGTTACGAGTATTAAAAGACATTTAATAACATTATATAAAGTTTTACTTTCTTCTTAGTTAATACATGAATACAAATAAAACAATCAGGATATTTTAATTTATTTTATTAGCACGAGTCGTCGGAATGATAATCAACACTAGACTCCTCCGATGAGGAGTCTTCAGTAGCAGTTATTATTAGCTCTTGTGTAGATAATATATTATCAAACGCAATATCACGTTCCCAATCAGAGAATATTACTCTTTTAGTTCTTTCCACCACACTTGCCCAGTTCTCGGCCGTTACGTGGGTGCAAGCATTTTTTAGCAATTGCAACATTTTATTCGCTGTGAATGGGGGGCTTGTATTGCATCTCGCAGCATGCCCTTTTACTTGTGCCCATATAAGTTCTATTGCGTTGTACTGGCAGTGGTATGGAGGAATCCGAAGAACAGTATGGCCATATTCTGCTGCCATTTCATTGATTACATAGCGTTTTGCTCTCTTTTTGGTTTTTAATATTTTTATTAATTCAACTTTTAACATTGAGTCGTCCACATTTTCTCCATTGTCCCGAAGCCAATTAATTATTTCATGCTTTTTATTAGCCTGTGTTGGCATTTTGTCAATTTGACGGGAGTGGTAGGGCGCATTATCAATAAAAATTATTGATGGTTCTTCCAATGAAATGAGCATTTTTTTGAACCACTCTTCATACACATTTGCATTCATCTCTTCGTGGTAGTCATTTGATTTCTTCGATTTAAATGCCAACAGTGCGTCTTGTACAAATCCTTTTGCTGTACCTGCATGGCAAATGATTAGGCGCTCACCTTTTCCCATTGGTACTGAGGAAGTGGAATCAGCAGTATCATCAGTCCAGAAACGAGATAGTGTGTGGTTAGCGTTGAGCCATGTTTCATCCGTGAAAACAATATTTGCCCAATCTTGTATTTTCTTTGCCTGTCTTAAAAAATCACAACGTGCTATAGCTATATCTGTGCGTTCCATTAATAATTTTCTTTTATTTAACTTTTTATATGAAAAGCCAATTGTGTTCAAAACTTTGACCAAAGAAGATTTTTCACCATGAAATAGACCACTTCTTTTCAAAGAAACAATAAGTTTTCTCAAAGTTGGAATTTCTTTTCTCAAGTAGTAATCATATACATGACGACGAATAACGTCAGCGTCAAAGTCATCAACAGCTGTCACCTTATGAGCCCGGCGCTTTCTTTTTGGTGTAGATGGTTTGTTTTGCTCCAAGCCGCTCCTGCCGTAGGCATCAGTAGTGATTTTAGTCACAGTTGATAGACTGATCCCCAACGCGGCTGCAACACGGTTTCAGACTTGCGTGATAGGTATAAGAGGTCCGCCATTTTGATTTTCTTGCTCAAAATACTCATGAAGTTTTAACACTAACTGTCTCGATTGTGCTTTCAACACACGTCCTTTCGGCATTTTCACGATCAATTAATATAAGTTTCACAAAAGTTTTTCCGAGGAATAAAGCTACTTAACTCAAGGTGTAACAGATGCGAGAGAACACTCAGCGAACGTAAATGCGTGTGACTATCACGGGCGTTTCGTTGAGAGTGACAGATCACGTCAAAATGGCGGCCGAGCGGAAGGTCTGTTGATGTTGCCAGTTGATGTATAATATATTTTTTATGATATTAATATAATAAATACACACGGATTAACATTTATTTTCAAAAAACTAAGGCAATATTAAATCAAAATGTTGATTTCTATATCTGTTATTAGTTTACGTAGGTTATCATTAATCGAATTACTTAGGTATGTAATTCGATTAATGATAGTAGGTACTATAATCGGAATGGTATCGCATACGAGAATCTTTAGGACATCACTAAATATGTAAATCGTCAATCTGTCAAAAGATGGTTAATATAATGGACAGTGTATAATTCTATAAATTACTTAAAATCGACGTTGAAAATGCATTCAATTCAATAGATCGCAATGTTCTCCTGTCGGAAGTTAAGGATAAAATACCACAACTTTTTCCATATATTTCGCAGTACCACCAAGATCCTTCCAATTTAGTTTATCTTATCTTATCTTATCTAATTTTGGGGACGCCTGCCGGACCAGACGGCTGGACTATTCCAACCATTTCCTCTTGTTGGGACAAGGGTTTCACTGTTGTCCCGACAGTGTCACCTGCTCTAGCCTACCTGTTGCTTTTACAAACCTTATAATATCCCTGAAGGAGATATTTGTTAGGTCATCAGCTTCAATTTCGTCCTTACCTAATCATACACACCTAATCGTACATCTTACCATCGAGTACGTGGGGCACTCAGCCATAAGGTGGAGACTCGTTTCTTCTTCTCCACACTCTGGGCACTTCCAATTTAGTTTACAAAGGTGATGTTTTGAGTTCTGCTGTTGGCTGTCAACAAGGATACCCGCTGGGACCAGCAATTTTTAGTTTGGTTATTCACCCTATAATTTCAGAACTAAATTCAAAATTAAATGTTTGGTATCTAGACGATGGACCTTAGGTGGTGAAGTGGAGACCGTTTTAGCTGACTTAATATTATAAGTAGTTTCGCCCATATTAAAATAGCATTTAGCACCTGTTATCATTTTTTAAATTAACTTGTATACGTAATAATAAAAATTTATTGCGAAAAAGTTACGTACAAATCCGTCAAGACATTGGGAATATTGTATCAGTAAAAATGAACACAGTCACGACGTAATATTAGTAGGATTACATACATCATAATTCTCTTATCCTTATCCCGCTCTAAGTGGGGTCGGCACAATACGTCTTTCCATTCTCTATCATTCGTCAACTCCTTTAATATGCACACAATCCATCCATCTTTTTTCGGCCTCCCTCTAGTCATAATTCCATCCACATTCATATTTATAATTATTTTTGTCACATGATTTTCACCCCTTCTCATTACATGACCATACTAACCTAATCTCGCACCTCTCATCTTTTCTATAATGGGCGCAACTTTATAAACTTTATTGCACAGAACATACAACATACAAAAACACATGATAACTTAGAGTAAACCTTATATATATGAACAAAGGGCGGCCTTATCACATAGTGATCTCTTCCAGGAAACCCTTGTAATAGAATAATAGAAAAGAACGTGGCGAGTGTGCAAAAAGAAAACGTACTAACATAGGTAAAAACATAATAGATACAACATAAATACAATACATAAAAAATAGAGACTGTAAGGAGGAAAAAAATAAAACATAAATAATAATAATATAATAAAAAGAAAAATAAATTAAATGGTTTATAGAGACAAATAGTGAGCTTTAAGTTTATTTTTAAATATAGTTAGTGACTTCGCATGCCTTATTTCATTACTTTCAAACTTCCGCTAATATACTCATTACGTATTCTATCACATTTGTAGGATTATAATAAAAACATAAAAGTACGGGTTTATCTTTTATTGTGTAAGTTTGAAACCACGGTCTCATCTGTTTGCGTATAATTCGAAGTTAAGTTTTATAGGCAAAGTTAAATTAATTTTAAGAGAGATCTCGTGTCTATATAAGATACTATCGGTCTAGCCACGCGTTGACTCAAATTCTAATTCAAATTATTTTTTATTCTAGTAAACTTGTAAACAAGTGCATTTTAATCATCGAAATCTACTGCTGGTCCGGAAAGCTGTTCCTACCGAGAAGAGCCAGCAAGAAACTCGGCGGCTGATCTTTTCAAAGAATAATTCTTATTACTGTACCTACATACATGTAGTATATCCGTCCGTCATCCATAACACAAGTATTAAGTTACTTACTTTGGGGACGGACGACCGTGTGTGTAAGTGTCCCATATATATTTATTTTATTTATATTTATATTTGAAATCCAAATAAGCTCCGCCGTATAGTAACCGTTCGCCCGCCGTCAGGCAAGCGGCCGGTCGTAAAATACGCAGCCAAATCATATGACAACATGGTTGTAACATATTGTGCCGACCCCACTTAGAGTGGGATAAGGGCAGAAGGATGATAATATTTTGAAATCCAAATAAGTTATATAAACACTTCTGGGTCAAGAACACTCACCTTCAATATAATCTTAAAACGAAATTATAAGCTTATATAGAGGTTGTCAAGACCATTACCTATCCCATAACTGGGCAAATATCGCGACTCCCTTTGGTAAAAAAATGGTGTTATATAAGTCACATATATCCCAGAATTTTTCTAGAGATACGGGTTTCCTCATAGTGTATATGGTCATCGTAGCATAAGATATAAAATTTTATCAATAATTTTCCCTTTTCCTAAAAGATAACAGGCTCGATTTACATTTTTATATGTAAAAAACAAATGCAAAAGGAAATGACGAAAAAAAGTTAACGTTTCAACACTAAAATTGAATATTTTAAATGCAACATAGAAAATAATTCGTCGCGTAGCACCCTCCTCGAGACAGTAGTGATACACAGTGCATTATCGATACGATAATTAGTGTAGTACATTATTGACGTTATGATGTCGAGACTGCACTTACCAGAGACTATTAAAAGTAAGGATGTGATCGGATAGATATCGATAATAATATTAAGATATCGATAATAAAAAATTATAACAAAAACAGATAAACACATACCTTTGTTTACTTTGTTTTAATTTTATATAAAAGTATAATATACTTTATTCAAAATTCTAGAAATCTTCTAAAAAGGTTCTGTATTAATTATAACAGCAGATGATTTAATGTATTATTTGTAACAAAAGAAAGTTCAGTGGTACCTCCAATTTTTCTCCAATAACCTTAAATGGTGTTGTTTTGCCAGTCTGCTCCGACTTCCGGTACCTTGGCTCGCTTCTACAGGAAAACGGTGAAAGTGATCGCGATGTGAGGAATAGAATGAATGCAGGATGGATGAAGTGGCGACAGGTCTCATGGACAGTATGTGACCCCCGAATGCCCCTTAAACTTAAAGGGAAAATTTATAAATCGGTCATAAGACCTGTCGTAATGTATGGATCAGAAAGTTGGGCAATGAAGAAGATGGATGAAAGAAGAGTACATGCAAATGAGATGAGAATGTTAAGGTGGATGTGTGGTGTGACAAGATTGGATAAATAAGAAATGAGTATATAAGGGGAAGTATGAAAGTTGCGCCCATTATGGAAAAGATGAGAGGTGCAAGATTGGGATGGTATGGACATGTAATGAGGAGGGATGAAAATCATGTGACTAAACAAGTGTTGGATATGAATGTGGATGGATATGTGACTAGAGGGAGGCCTAAAAAGAGATAGTTGGAATGTGTGAAGTATGACATGCATATAAAAGGAGTAGCGCCAGAGTTGACGAATGATAGAAGAGAATGGAAGAGGAAAACATGTTGTACCGACCCCACTTAGAGTGGGATAAGGGTAGGAGAAAGAGAAGATTGTAACAAAAGAAAGTCAGTAAATTTTTTAATGTATGTAATGAACTCCCCTTGAAACTGAATTCAATAGCAAAAAAAATGCTTCGATCGCAACCAAACTTTACAGGATCCGCCGGGTTATTCTGAAGATTGTCTGAAAACTTAATCAAAATCGGTCCAACCGTTTCGGAGTGTATACATATAAAAACATAAATAAATATACAAAAAAAACATTCATTTTTATATAAAAGAAGATTAGAACACTTATCTTAAAAAGACTATTAGGAAAAGAAAGTATTAAGAAAAGTAGTTTCTTATTTTTATTTATTACGTTCATTCAAGTTAATATTGACTTATAGTTATTGAATTGCAATGCGATGAAAATAAGAAGTAAGAATTTCGTTTGCGGACTTTAGCCAAGCCATTAGTGAACCTGGGTCGCATTCACGTTTATAACGTTTGAAAAAATGATATTTTTATTTATAAAAAAATGTGTTTAGAGTTTTTTTTTAAGATAAATAAAAATATATACATATAAAAAAAATTCAGATAATTTTAAAGTAGTTAATAATGATCCGTTATACAAAAATGTCTATTTATAACTAATTATAATAATTACCATCTTTATGCTTAACCATCTTAGGTTGAAATTTTCCAAAAATTAAAAATATTCAACGTTAACAATATAAAATTATAATCGAACAAGTCTAAATTAAAGTTGCCCTTTTACATGTTTATTACATTATGCAATATTTTCAAAGATAAACAATGTCAAAAATAAGCAATCTCATCACCCCATAAACCCCACTCTCAGTGGGGACGGCATAAAAAGTTACAACATGTTTGTAACATGTTGTCACATGATTTGAGAACGTATTTTACGACCGTCTACCTGACGTCAACTTACCTTAGTCGCCTTTTACAACACGTCGGTGAGAAATGAGGGTGGCCTATTCTACTCAGCCGGATACCACACGGCATAAAAAAACAAAAACTAAACAATCTATGTTAAAAAAAATTCACTATCGACAAAAGGAAAGGCGAATCGATCTTCCTTCCTTCCTTACTTGCTCACAATGCAATAATTTTCGTACAAAATACAGCACTTTACCTTCGCCGGTTACTTTCGATATCGTCTCCTCGATTCACTTTATACAGGGAGCTCTTGAAACGTTTTTGTAATAACACATAAAAGAAACTGTGTTGAGATATATATGAATATTAAAATATTTTGCTATAAAGTAAATAGGAAATATATATAATGTAAAATGTAGAGTTGACTATTCGTTTTCATACTCGAAACATGCAGGATTCGTTAAAACACATGCACAAACCTTCACTGCTACCACGATACATAGGCACTACACACGTTCACTATCACAAACTCAACAATCGTTTCACCCCGCAAGCAAAGCGTAATCAGGAGATAGACTTCCATGACAAAATCGTAAAGGCTTTCATGTATTTGAGACATAATAATTCAACGACATAGAAATACATAAAATAACGTATAACCGAATTGACGAACCACCTTCTTCTTTAAAATTGTTTAATGATTACAATAAAAAAGCAATGACAATATTAGTTTGCTATAAATCACTATATAATTTATTTTATCGCGGACTATGGAAAAAGTAATTTTCTCATTACTGTAAAATGACCGACCTTCAAATCAAATCAAATCAAATCAAAATATTCTTTATTCAAGTAAACTTGTAAACAAGTGCTTTTGAATCGTCCACTTTACTGCTGGTTCGGAAAGCTGTCCCTACCGAGAAGAACCAGCAAGAAACTCGGCGGTTGCTCTTTTTAAAATATAAATCTTAAAACTAGTTACATTTATTTATTACTGTCTTGTACAGGGTAGAAGTGCACCTATATCCACACATCCTTATCATCTAAGTAATCCTCAACAGTATAGTAGGCTTTTGTATCAGCCTCTTTTTAACAGTGTTTTTAAACTGCTGTAATGGCATGACCAAAAATTGATTTCGGAATTTTATTATAGAATCTTATACCCAAACCCACAAACGATTTACGTACTTTTGCTAGAAACAAAGCAGGAGTCGCAAGCTTATGTCGGTTCCTACTTTGTCTATTATATACATCACCTATCGTTTTATAATTCTTTATATTTTTATGTACAAAAATTACGTTATTTAAAATATACTGTGAAGCAAATGTTAGAATACCTATTTCCTTAAACTTCTCTTGCAGGGAATCACGCGGACTTAAATTGTAGATGCTACGTATGGCTCTTTTTTGTAATACGAAAATTTTTCACTATCCGCGCATTTACCCCACAGCAATATTCCATAAGACATAATGCTATGGAAGTAAGCAAAATAAACAAGTTTCGCTGTTTCGACATCTGTAAATTGTCTTATCTTTCGAACAGCGTAGGCTGCTGAACTAAGTTTCCCTGCAAGAGTTTTTATGTGTGTGCTCCATTGGAGTTTTGAATCCAAGGTCACTCTTCGTAAAGTGATGCATAAATCTATAAATTAGAAAATACAATAAATGATACCTGTACGAAATACGAAC
The DNA here is from genome assembly GCA_947086505.1 of Morpho deidamia. Taxonomy (NCBI): domain Eukaryota; kingdom Metazoa; phylum Arthropoda; class Insecta; order Lepidoptera; family Nymphalidae; genus Morpho; species Morpho deidamia. Next base: position 13,080,103 of record CAMTZC010000016.1, read on the forward strand.
AACCTGTAGATACGGTAATGAGTGAGCACGTACATTGCGATATGTATATTTAAATTTTACACGGCACAAGTCTAAAATGTTCCACGATAAATATTTGTGTATACAACCGGAGTTCCATATGCGAAATTACAAGGATGAAATACCTTACTTTACATAGTCCAGCAGGCCTACCATGAACACTTGTTGCGACGCAATTGAAGACGTAAACTAAATTGTATTTAAGTCTTTAAGTCGTTGCCGAATGAGCGTTCTGAATGCGTCCTAATAACATGTGAGTAAAAGAGACAGAGTTATCTTATAACGTTATCCTTTTCAAACATTACGACTCCAATGCAATCCACACTTCACGGTACGAAAAGAAAGCAGTTCGGTTTAGGTACTGACTTTGAATTGAATCGTTATCTAAAAGCTCATGGTAGGCCTACTAAAAGCTGATACTGACGATGTATAAGGGAACTAGAAATAGCATCTCACGATACGTATTTCTAGAAGTTGGTAGAACATTGGGCTAACATACTTAACTCGCTGAGGACGTTACAAGAAGCCTTGGAAAATCCGGGCTTTTAGAAGGTGCTTACTTTTTAAGAATATGCAGTCCTTTAATCGACCCAACCGAGTCAGATGGGAAAATGATAATATCATGGTTTAGGTTCTGGATAGTCAATACTGAGTTTCAAATATATCACCCTATTTTCAGTGAAATCGTCGTGAGAAAATCTGTAATCTCATATCGCTAGAGGAGTCCTGCGATATTCGTAACCTATCAATCCATAATGAAGTGGCGTGCTGAGTCTAACCTACAATCCTCATCAAAAAGAGGGAGGGTTATAAACGGCTTTTCCTATTTTTCTAGAAACAAGCCCCAACTTTGTACTATAGGGAACGCTGGTCTAGAAAATTGCATCAAAAAGGCAACCAAACAATCCCAAAGAACAAAAGAAATTATAGGTGATCAGAATAATGTAGATTATTCTGTCTGTGACTTTAACAAATCTAAATATATAACATTTCGATTTCGTGAGTACATAGAGGAGTCAGCTATAAATTGGAGATTTTTTTCTTCTCCATACTCTGAGAACAGTGGATCTTCTTTTTTATCATGGGCAGATAGTGAATATTTAACAATCACGATGTCATTAATTCAATTGAATTCCGATTTTACAAAAGAAAAAACCTTATGATTTAGCAAAAAAGCTTCCATTTTGATATATAATTATTTTCCCTCAAATACAATCCATTTAACTGGGACATGAGAAAACCTACCACTTAGATATATGGCCCCTTCATAGCCTTTAGAATCTCAGCAGAAGACTATAGCTTTCACAATATACATTTATACATGTGGCCTACCTAACTACAATCTAGATCTGCTTAACAAAATATCTAACACCAAACATTAGTGAATAGCAGGAAACTTATGACGGTTCTGTTGGCCCCTCGGCACGTCAAAAACAACTTTCATTCTAGACACGAAGTACTTAATAATACAGGGTTCGGCTGCATTTTATGGCCTACTGCAGACGGCTGAAATATTTAGCCTTAATACACTATGCTTATTGCTTCGAGTGTAAGAATATTTTTATGGTTCGCTTTATTAGTCGCGTGTAACGATAATGAAAAATTATTTTTGCAGACGGAAACATTTTTACAACTCTTTTGTTTTGCTGTTTGTTCCAGCAACTGTTGTAGCAACTATATAACTGCATAAAACATGTTACAAATACAACTTGTTCAACCCTTGCTCTCTCGATTATTTTGGGCTAGCGTAGGCACGGTTGCATCAACTGATCTTTTATCCACTTGTACCATATACGCTGTTCAGTAGATTGTTACTAGTCTCTGTTTAGTCTTAGTTTTGCCATTACAACAGTTTAAATACTGAGTCTGATAAAGAAAGTCTACTATACTGTTGAGAATTCTTTAGATGAATAAGAATGTGTAAATATAACTACTCCTCGACCTTGCACAAGACTAAATGTAATTAGAAATAAGAATTTTATTTTTAAAAAGAGTCGAGTTTCATGCTGGCTCTTCTCCGTAGGAACAGCTTTCCAATACAGCAGTAGAGTTGACGATTTAAAAGCACTTGTTAACAAGTTTACTTGAATAAAGAATAGTTTGAATTTGTCATATGGAAAGCCGAAAAAAGTTTATTTTTTAGTTCCTGCATCTTTCCCTTTTGATCAAAATAATAGGCATATTAAAACAGAATAAAAGAGGGGGTAAAGTGTTTCTTTCTTTCGTCGATGTCAACGTTCCGTATTACAAAGTAGTAAAGAGGACCGAGTTTAACCTAAGTAGTGTGACCACAATTGGTTCAAACCTAAATTTTATTTATGGACTTTGACAGCCGCGTCCATAATGAAATCATATTTATACTCCAAGTGCTCTATCCCAGTATTTTTTTTTTTCAAATCAAAATAATCTTTATTCAAATAAACCATGTCAGGCACTTTTGAATCGTCAAGCATCAATATGATTAATGAAGCTACAACTGGTTCGGAATGTTGCTCTTACCGAGAAGAACCAGCGAGAAACTCGGCGGTCAATCTTTTAAATATTTTCAATTATACATTATTGAACCGCTGTCTTGTATGAAGCTGAAAGGATTTTCAAATCCAGGCTTTCTTATCATCCAAATAATCTTCAATTTTGTAATATGCTTTACGTATAAGCATATTTTTTACACTTGATTGAAATCTTTCTGTACACTGGTCTATTTGAGCCCACGTAACATAGGGGGTGCAAAATTGGAAAATAGACACGAGTTTAACGCCTCCACTCCGTTCCATTTATCCATTTATTTATTTATAAATGCAATGCTAGATTTCGGGGCTACAACAAAACAACAAAAAAACTACTAACAAAAAAAGCTAATTCTGCTTCCTAAAACCTAAAGGACTAGCCCGTTGGCGCAGTTGGCAGTGACCTTGTCTTCGGCTCCGTGGGTCGCGGTTTCGATTCCCGCCGAGAACCAACATTTTCTATTTAGAATTTGTTGGTTCTTCGAGTCTAGGTGTATATATGTATTTAAGTATGTATTTAAAACTATATATGTATATATTTACCAGTTGTCTGTCACCCATAACACAAGTATTAAGTTACTTACTTGGGGATGGACGACCGTGTGTGTAAATGTTCCATATATTTATTATTAAAGGAGCAAAGGATATGTTACTAATCGAGAAACTGTAATAAATTAGTAATACAGTATAATCTCACTAATCCGGCACTTCGACAGATCGACACGTCCAATAATCCGGCACCTTGGAGGCACCAACTACTATCACAACTGGAGTTAAACCAGATGATGCATTGATTTGTTTCAATATCTGCATAACATTGGCGGAAGAAAACGGCATATCTGCTAAAGATATTATAATTCTTCGCAACATGCGAGAAAAGGTTTATAACCAAGGACTGCAACTTGCACAAAAACAGACCTCAATAAGGATTATTTTAAAACTATGTAATCACATATGTGCATGTTAATTTAATATATTACATATATTTTTTCCTCTACGAAATGCTTTATTTAATAATTACCTATGACTTCTTCACTATAATGCAGTTATCCGAACATTTCAATAATCCGACATCCTCCGGTTTTTAATAGTGCTAGATTAGTGAGATTATACTATACTACAATAAACGGCCCCTCCTATCTACGCCACACACCAAGCCCACGAGTTTCATTTAAATCCGAGTATTTTATATTTTTCTCCTTTTTTGTTGTTTTCTTCAACTGCTGGTTAAAATTTCAATGCCGGAAAAGAGAATGATTTGACAAAACTTTATATAATGGACTTGAGAATTATCTTGTTAGAAATAAAAAGTCTCTCTTCTTAAAAACTCAAAGACGCCCTACTGAATGCAGTAAAGAGTTCCCACATCCCAAACGACAGAATAATATATGTTGGTCTTGTAATTTTTTATTGGCTATTACCGGAAATTCAATTTCCAGTTTGTACCAAAGTTTAGGGTTCATATCCGGTTTTATATCTTGGTTTATGGTCTACTCCTGAAAAGTGTAATAGACGTGAGACTTCACTTCTACTTCTTTGTTAGATTTAGTTTATTTAGAAGTAACTGTTGGCAACTAAAAATTATTTTTTTTGCAATAGATTAGTGTGGATTTTAAGCTACCCAAATTTGGTCTTATATCAGCGATACTCTCTCAAATATGGTCCTTCGAGCCGGTGTATAAAGCTAAGCCCGTAATTAATATTAGAAATAATCTAAGTTACATCTTAATGTAACTCAGTACTAGATAGCTAGCTCCTTTGTTTTGCATTTAATATTTGATGCCTACCGGGTGGATAGTCAGGAGAATTAAATTTAGTAAATATATAATTATATATAAATATATAATAAAAATATTATAATATTGAAAAGATGATCATAATGATCATAATGATCATACTTGTTGATGGTGTTTTGGTAATACATTGACTGGTAAAAGATGAGGCAACCGTACCAGACAATAATGGTTTTGAAATGCACAAAGTGGAAAAAAATAAACGGAAAATCTTAATAGTATGGATGGTGGTGAAATATATGAAAATTAAATACAATTAATTGAATACATAAGTATATTTTTTGATATAATACAATAGGCACTTTATAAAATTACACAATTATGAAATCACAGTGAAACAAGTTTTTCAAAATTCTATATTTTGTTAGAAATATTTTTTGAAGTTTTTATTGTTGTCTTCTTAACTTCTTTGATAGCGTTATAATACATATCTCTTAAATTTCGTTTTTCGTTCCTCTTTAAATAATTTTCCTCGACATTGACATTATCTGCAACATATTTAATAAATATTAAGCTATCCATAAATTTAGCTATCCATAATTCTACGGGTTAGTGCTAGTATTAGTTCATTGATAGTATGTAATTCGTTTTAAGTAATCATTGGTTAATTTATGATTCTTCTTTCCTTATTACCTGGTTTCATAATATTATGCCGCGAATCGTGTCTTTTCCGTGCTATTTCTCTTTTATCATACAATTTGAAAAGCTAAAAAGGAATTTAAAAAATGTGAAACACGTATTGTATTACTATAATACAATTCTATAATTATTGTTAAGGTATCACACTGGTTTGATATAAAAGTGATTGTAAAATAGACTTTCTATTTTAACGAAGATTGATTTGATTAAATTAGAGATAAATAATGTTAAAAAAAATCTATAAAGAAATCTAGGAGTGCTTTAAGCTGTCGTCAAATTATGGTGTTTAAATTATTATTCATGCAATAAGAGATTATATATTATGCTTACACCTTCAATGACATCGTTATTTATTAAAAAGTGATGTAGTTGTTTTCTGATAATCTGATATAACCAGAATATGTACGCACAACGATTAAATATTAACTTTTAAATGTGGGTTAGCAGTAATAGTTTTAATATTCTTACGTTTGTTTCATCTAACCCATACAGTTTATTGTTAAGGTATTGCAGTTGATTTTCAAGATATTCTCTAACGCCCGTCATTTTGCTCTGTAATAATTAATAATAGGATTTTGTTCATTTCAAAATATCATCTAATGTACTTTAAATGATTAATTAAATGATTGATTTACTAAAGAAGTCTGCAACAAACTTATTTTTCCTATTAAAAATATTATATGTGTAATGAAAGGATATGTTATTTTTAAATGCATACGAATCATCATCATCCTCCTTCTCTTATCCCACTATAAGTGGGGTCGGCACAACAAGTTACAAACATGTTGTGACATGATTTGGCGACGTATTTTACGACCGGCCACCTGCCTGACGTCAACTTACCTTAGTCGTATTTTACAAACCCTTGGTAAGAAAGAGGGTGGTCTATTCTACGCAACCGGATATCACACGGTGGGTCAACTTACCTTAACGGCCTTTTATGACACCTCGGTAAGGAATGAGGGTGGTCTATTCTACTCAGCCGGATACCACACGGTGGGTCAACCTACCTTAGTCGCCTTTTACGACACCTCGATAAGAAATGAGGGCGGTCTATTCTACTCAACTGGATGCCACACGGCGTTAATTTAAGCATAAGAATCTGATAGCAGATTCAGCTTTATACTATATTCCATGTATCAAGGCTTGTTTGTACGTTTTTTAATGGATACACACAAAAGCCATAGCCATAGTTCTCGGCAGCTCCTTTAAAGAGACCTATATCCAACAATGGACGCCCATCAGTTGAAAAACAAGAAGATGTCCTGGTATGTATCCAACCATCTACCTTGTCGTCATCGCTCATTCCCTCATACTGCTGTATGAGATCTTGTAAATCACGTATGGTACCCAAACATTCAGTTCTATCGTCTTGATGCGTATCTTCGGATAAAGCTGTTGGCATATCGAAATTTGGTAAAGTAGATTTCTCTGAAAAATATTAATCCGTTTAAAAGTAGCAGCCTGTAACAATCCCACTGCTGGGAATAGGCCTCCTCTCTCCGTTTCTGTTTCCTCTTTCCGTTGGGCTAACTTTTAATCCGTTTAAGTTAATAGTTATATTAATATCTTTTCCTGATTTAGACTCGATCAATGTATATTGCATAGGATTAATTGATTGAATCCATTCTTTATAATCATCCATATGTATCATTGCATGTCCTGAATGCAATGATACATATGTGGGTCAGACTGGTCGAAATTTCGAAACCCGTTTTAAAGAACATATGGCCGCTTTCAGGAATAATAAGCCACTAAATTTACATTTCGCGAAACATTTGTTAGAAAGCGGTCATAAAGTTCCTAATGACCATTGTTTCGAAATACTGCACACCTGTGAAAAAAGCTTATAATTGAATATTTTGGAACAATTAGCAATCATTAAGCATAACAATGGCACCCTCATTAACGATCAGACAAATGTTTCAAGTTCAAGCTTGTTGCACCTGTTCAGAGGTAAAGGGTGGGGATGAACCGATTACTATATAACAATGCTTGTTTGCATAACGCTTCGCTTTGCGATTTTGTCGTGGAGTCTATCTCCTGATGATGCTTCGGTTGCGGGGCGAAACGATTGTTGAGTTTGTGATAGTGAACCTGTGTAGTGCTTGTGTATTGTGGTGGAAGTGGTGGAGGTTTGTGCATATGTTTTTTTTTTTACGAAATCCTGCATGTAACGGGTATGAAAAAACGTATAGTCCACTATACATTTAGCACTATATATATTTTCTATTTACTGTATCGCGGATTATAGCAAAATAATTTTATTATTACTTTTGTATTATGGATCTCCGCAAAGTAACGCCTAATTCTATAAATCACTCTCAAATTAAGGTTTCAAATAAACGATTTTCGTCTATCCAAAAGTACAAGGTGTTACTACCAGATCTCGTAAAAAGAAATATCGTTTTGATATTTGTGTTCTTACCATATCTTGCTTTATTTTCATTTGCATCTGAATAATCTTCCACTTTATATGTAAGGTCATCAACTTGAGGGTTGTTATCAGACGGTGCCGTCAACCAGTCAAGGAAATTGTACAAATCAGCGGGCAGTTCTGGAAATTTTAAAATATGTTGACAATCCGCATTTTAAAGTAGTCAGTAACAGCGGACAATATTTCACGTGAAGGCAATAATATGATAAGAGTTTATAGTGGAAAAGATCGTTAGTACATTCATTCAAAACTATGGACATCATTCATGGACATTATATCAACACAATACAACACGATTTGGTCGCGATTTTCTGTCTATCTATTGAGGGTGGTTGATCTCAGTCTTTTGGACAGGTTAATAGGTCAGCAGCTGCAACACGACAAGTCAGGATAGACGGTTGGGAAAAATACGCGGATCAGCATAACTTTTATGTCTTCTAACGTTAACAACAGCATTTTCTTGTTTATTTATTATTTATTTTATTATGAAGGCCATGATATCGAAGACTATGCTTGATATCTGTAACTTATAGTTGCAACTGTTACTATCACACTACTGAGCATAGGCCTCCTCTCTTCGTTTATTGGAGAGAAGGATTGGAAATAAGACGTACCACCCTGCCCCAATGCGAATTGGTATGTTCGCCAGCCCCAGAATTCTCTAGATATATGCAAGTTTCCTCTCGTTGTTTTCCTTCACCGAAAAGCCTGTGATAAATTGCAATTATCAATAAGACACGTCATAAGTTTCTAACAAAAAAGCTCATTGGTGCCTGCCCGAGGCTGAGCCCTTGAGTCCCTGAAAAAGTCGCATGGTCTCACCGCTGGGCTATCACAGCTCAATTTGGTAATTATAGTACAAACTTTATACGATACAGATATATTGAGATTTATATACGTTATCTGTAAATTGTTTGATTGTATTCAAATTAGTTAATAATAAATGGTTATTATACTTTCATCTTCTATAAGACTTTGGCGAAAGTATTCCTACATGCTACATTTTTAAATATGAATTGATTATTAATAAAAAATTTGCATACCAGTACAGGTTTTTTGCAGGACCTGGATGTCGATGAGATCCGTCATCATTCGAACCAACTGCTGCATCAGAGACGTGGCTTCCGCACCTTCTTTGCTGTTTTCTCTGACTATAAATTAAGACTTTTTGCTGGGACTATATATCTTTTGAAAATTAATTCATCTACTCGTATTGCTATCTATAGTTATCACGATTATTACTGTTACATGCGAAAAGAGTTCGTAATGCATATGTCATAGAATTCAAATTGGAAGAGGGCTGTTTATGAACATGCAAAAATAGTTCGTAAACTATATCTCATACAGTTCAAACTCGTTTAACGCTAATTCTCTGGCACATTCATTTTGTTTACGTATCGTGTTCACTATCCTCCCCTAGGACCTATGAAACATTCGCGAAACTTGTCGCCATCGATTCGTTCGATATATAAGTGGACGTATCGTGCGCCTTGATATTCAGTTTGCGAATAGCAATAAAGAGCGAATTACAAATTTAAAACAAAAGTGAAATATTAGTGAACTGCTTAAATACTCAAAGTGCTAAGTTTGTAGTGAAAAGTTGAATAAAGTGTTTTCAACGAGTCACCAGGTATTTTTATCCGAATCCATGAATCCATGTACCTAACAATATACTAATTGTTGTTGATTAAATACGCCAATTATATTCTTTATTTATAGTCTTTATTTTAGTTTACTCCAACCTCTACAAATTTTCCTAAGCTCCGTTCTACTTATTCTTTCTAGAGATGAAGTTAATACTTATTATATGTTCGTACCCTCGACATTTCTCATGTTTTGTATATCCTTAGCAGCTTCCTGACAAACTTTTTTCATGTTAGCAGTTAGGATAGCGTAACTTTTCTTTATGTCACTTTCGCCACTCTATAATATATGTGTGAAATAAATATTGATTTTTTAGATTGAATTTAGAGATTTCTATGTTTAACTCAACGTTGGAGTATGTAAGAACACTAGTATTTACCGTATCGGCGTTTCTTGCATGACGCCGGTGAACACCTTTGCAAGGGTCCTTCGTATCATTGCATTTGTTTCTGTAAATATATCTTAATTTAAGATGAACAGCATCGAAATCATTTGCGACGTTAATCTTTGACACTAAATAGTCAAAATTTTCTACCATTGCATCTATTAGAAGAAATAACTCCCTGAAATGTTAATTGCGGAACAGACCATACAACTTAATTGGGTATGATCTTGGATACATAACTCCAATTGAAAACACACATAGCAAATTTTGCAGGGAAAAGTTCAGCGGCCTACTCCGTTCCAAAGATAAGACAGTTTACAGACGTTGAAATAGCAAAACTAGTTTATTATTGCTATGGGGTAAATACGCGGAAAAATTGTATTACAAAAATGACCCATACGCATTTACAAAAGCACTTGTTTACTAGTATAAATAATATTTTGAATTTGTATTTCATTGATGTGATCTATTTAAATAAAGTTATATTTTAATATTAACCATAGAAGAATAGCGTTTAAATTAGATAACAAGAGTTATAACTGCCTGAATTTATCTATGAACATTCTTATCCTGGGATCTTTTCATTTATTCAATTATACTCGTGTATGTGACTAATTTCTAATCATGATATACGGTCGTACTCACGTCGGTCTCTTGACCGTAGATATTTTCTTATTAGTCGTGGATTTATTTTTCTTTTTAAATTTTCTTTTCAAATCACGCGTTGCATTTTTTAATTTCCCCTGAATCCAATCTTTTGACTTGTGAATAAAATTTTTTATACCATGTGCCGCATGTTTATCTCTAACATTATTGATATAATCCAGTTTTACACCGTATTCATCATCATCATATAAATCGTTCCAAAATACTAAATTATCCCCTAAACTTCGCTTATGTATAGTTTTGTTTATGTTAGCATTATTTTTTTTATTGACTTCATTGGATGCTATTTCTTTAGAGTCGTTACTTGCTAATACAAGAGCCAAAGGTATTACATCATCTACTTCTGCAATTCGATAATGATATGATAGTCAAATCAATAGATTAATGTTTAACATAAAAATTTTGATAAATTTATTAATTGAACAAAAGAAACATTTCACGTATTAAATGCATAAATAAAATCATTACCAAATTCTACTTTTTTACATTTTTTACTATGCGTTGCTTATAATAAATAAATTAGATCAAATTAACACCCAATATCATAATAAACCCTATCGTTTGTGAATTAGTTTATTATTCTTTGATTAGCTACATTTTACATTTTTTTAACAATAGAGACAATGTGATAAGAAAACTTACTTTCTTGAAATGGTAATTTTGTTTTTATTAAGCTGCCATTGTCTGCTGAATTTTCCCTAATTGACAACAAAACTCTTGATCTGTGTCCAATATTATCTACCATTTCAGAGTCGTAAGTTGGATATAAAACGTCTTTAGTATTATTGTCGTCTAAATATTTATTATATGATTTCAATTTTGTATCCTTAAGTCTGAAATCATAGTATATGTAAATTTATTTCTAAGGGAAGGATAAGGATTAAAAATTAACCAGAATAAATTATGGCGACCATAGCTGAGAATTTACCGAAAAGTCGTAGAGTTCTTTTGAGATTTCCCATAATCACCATTCGTTATTTCACCAGAAAGACTAGCAAGGGTCCTTAACCATTCTGACATCATAGATATAAAACTTATGATTCCATCACTTGCATTAATATTGTTAGTGACATTACTATTATTACAACGCTCTGCCTCATTGCCTGATTTATTCAGTTCTTCGGCCATAGCAATAGATTTAAGGGATCTTGAACCTTTCCTTATAGTAAAAATTATACTTTTTGGGTTATTTGTACATTTAGTTGTATCTAAATTAGAATTAACTTCTAATGTTGACTTAGAGTTCTCAGTATTGTCTACAGTTGGCGTAAATATTTTTTCAAACTGTGCATTAACAGGATGGAAAGTAGTACTATGTGCTCTATGGATTCCGTGTGCAGTTATTTTTACATGTTTATGGATGGCATTTATCAAATCTTCATGTTCGTTAGGTATACCGCCAGATTTGATTTCAAATCTAAATCCCTCTGACGCTGAACCTACTCAGAAAAGAAATATTTGAAATTTAAATCCTGTATTATAGATTTATAGTGATTACCAACAAATATTTTAAAGTGACCTATATTACACCATTTACCTTTTTTTGGCCGCCCAAATAGTCTATGTTTATTTAAAAAATTACTGAACTTTAAAGTTTGATCAGATTTAGTCCATTTATCTTGTTCTTGTTCATTCTCTTTTTTATTATAGACTACGCCATAATCACTGTACGCTTGAGCCATTCTAATCATTTTATTGTATTTGTTATGTGTATAATCCTCTACATATTGAGTATCACTTCGATCATTCTCCCTTTCTATTTGAGCATCTTTTGTATTTAGAGGAATTTGATAATAAAGATTTTTTAGTGCCGCTTGTTTAATCATAGCGTTTAATTCATCTGGATAAAGAGGAAGTGGTCCTTTCCAGTTAGGGTTGTACGTGTTTGGTGAGTTGTATCTGTTTTGATTCAAATCATCTGAAATCTTAAACTGATTTTCCTGTAAAAATGACACTTCTATATAGAAAATAATATGTAAAATATTATTAATTATAAAAAAAATAATGCTATTATATTATTCGCCATCACATTAAAATCATTTATTTTATCGTTAATGTAAGTTTAGGAGTAAAAATTCATAAATATCTACATAATTTCTTCTTTTTCTATCAACATTTTTGTCCGAATCATCGTGCCCTTCTTGATCATCCATGAGGACTTCTTTAAGATCTTCGTAACCCAGTTCTTCTTGGTCTTCTTTGTCGATTTGTAATAATTTACGCTGGGCTACACGATCATTTCTAGGCATTTTTGATTTGAGCACTGTTCTGTCCATGGGATTTCTAAAAGTTTAAAATATAAAACAGTTAAAAGATTCTAATCTAAATTGAAAATAATTTTTTAAAATTTAATTTTAGCGCAAGAGGGTTTTAATACTTTTCCTTAAGATAATTATGAACTTATTAACTATTAATTTTATATGGTGCATAAATGAAATCAATCATGTTTTCTTTCCTAAATATAAGACAGAATTATAAACAAGGTATCAAGCAAGGTCATCTCAGCAAGTGACCTATATCCAGTACTAATCTCAAATTGTCTTGAAGATGGTTATAAAATATCTGCATAATACTTACATGAAAGTTGACACACTTAATGCAACATCATACATTGGTACAGTTGGCTTAAAATATTCCATATCATATTTAAAGTCACTGGTAATATCATTTGAGACACTTTCTATTACATCTGTTATCTCATCCGAAGGTATATTGTCATTGTTACCATTGAACTTCTGCTGTTTATTACTCTTGAGACTCCCTTCACGATCTTTTGACTGACTATCAGGTTTGGTATTTGTGTTTTTCATAACATTTTTTGCTTCAAATATGTCGTCAGTTGTATCAGTCTCAAATGTATTTTCAGGTTTTTTGTAGGTTTCTAACATTTCATCAACGCGTTGGCTATGTTTATAAAAAGGATGTTTTAAATCTTTCTCGTGGGAGTTAGATTCATGTTCATGCGAGCATTTTGGGAAATTTCGTTTCTTATCTGGTTCGTACTGTATCATTAGCTTTTCTGCCTCGATCACATATCCTGTTATGCCTGCTGCCATCGTTTGTATGTCTCTCTTGTTATTTTTTACATTTTTGAACTCTTTCACTTCTAAACCTTTGCTATAGTTGGTATCTGATCCTTTGCTTTTATTTAATTTAGATTTGCGTCGCCTCCTCGAGCCTAGAGATCTTTTAAATCTGTCTGTAAAGGTCTCGATATTTTCAACCTGATATTTGTTATTAATGGCTTTTTTTAGTTTACTAATCTGAGCGTCAGTTTGAATTAGTTTTTTGAAGAAATCTGAAAGTACATTTTAAATCAAACTAGATGGACCAAATATCACCATTAATTTTAAAATAATAATCTTACCTTTTAACCTTTCACTATTTTGACCTTCTACCATTTTGTCGTTGTCCAGCACACTCGCCAAATCCACACTCATACCGCTGTCTGCTCCGTTTATTGCATTCTGTTGAAAAACACCTTATCAGATCGTTGTTTGATAAGAATATTGTCTTCGACATCTGCATTATGATTATGAAGCATTAGGTCTCTGTCTCTGACAATTTGGGGAGTATAAACATTCTCATCAAATTCAAATACTTGAATTTAATTGAAAATTGAATTGAAATACTTTTAGCTTCGTTTGTTTCTCCGCATTAGTATTATCAAATCACGTTTAATATAGTGGTAGTAAAATATATCAAGAAATATGTAAAAATATGGGTCACATCGCGACTAAATCAAGTTACCTTTATATAATGTTCGACGTTTCGGTAGAGTTGCAACCGCCGTGGTTACGAACTGTCTGAGTCAGTTAGTCAATGACCGGTATTTTTACATATTAATAAGTATGAATCACGAAATTAAAAATCTACTATATCAAAAAACCGTGGAGAGAGTCATCTGTCACCTTTTTAAAATCTTAAATATTTCTTTAATACCATTTAAAATTATAAATAACACCGTACAAGGTAAAATTAAAAATGTTCATTATTTAGCACTTAAACGCTGAAATAATTCTTGCACGCTAAAACCCCACCTGCTCACTTTTAAATAACAACCAGACATATTTATTGTGAAGGGTTAATATAGAAAATGCGAGGGTCTTTAATGCCGGCTATAGTCACATTACATAGGAAAAAGCGGACGCTTCCGCTCAGTACGAAAACCTAAAATCATAAGAAATGTAAGGTTTGTTAGCGACATTTTCAAACCAGTACACCGCCAATATATGTTACAAAAATATTATAGCAAAATAATACAATTATTTTGCTATAATACTTTAAAATAATACAATTATTTTGCTATAATCCGCGATAAAGTAAATAGGAAATATATATATATAATGCTAAATGTAGAGCTAAGCAAAGCTTTGCGATCTTGTCGTGGAGTCTATTTCCTGATGATGCTTCGGTTGCGGGGCGAAACGATTGTTGAGTTTGTGATAATGAACATGTGTAGTAAGTAAAGTAAAGTTAAGTATCAGCCTGTTACAATCCCACTGCTGGGAATAGGCCTCCTCTCTCCGTTTCTGGAGAGAAGGGTTGGAGCTAAGACCTACCACGCTGCTCCAACGCGTATTGGTAGGTTAAACATATCTTCAGAATTCTCTAAAGATATGCACGTTTCCTCACGATGTTTTCCTTCACCGAAAAGCGTGTGATAAATTGCAATTATCAATTAGACACATGAGTTTTAATAGAAAAACTCATTGGTGTCTGCCCGGGTTTGAACTCGTGTTTCCCTCGAAAGAGTCGCACGGTCTCACTGCTGGGCTATCACAGCTTTGTGCTTGTGTATTGTGTAGTGCTTGTGTATTGTGGTGGCGATGGTGGAGGTTTGTGCATGTGTTTTAACGAATCGTTAAAACACATGCACAAACGTCGTTTCGGGGATGAAAACGAATGATCCAAATAAACGCTCGCTAATGTAACTTAACCCCACCTTTAGATTTCTATTAGAGCGGGATATTTATGTAATTTCAACTTTCTCGATTAAGTCACCTGTTCTACTGCCGGTTAAGTGGTCAGTGAATACACTTTCAATTAGTTATTCTAAGTCGATGAGACACAATTTGCAGTTTTCATAATCTTAACAATTACTACTAAACTAAAGAAAAGACCTATTATTATCTCTCTGCTGGGCATAAGCCTCTTCTGTCTGTTTTTGGATAGGAGGCTTGAGATAATACCCACCATGCTGCTCCAATGCGGATTGGTAGGTTACACATGTCCCCAGAATCCTCTAAAGACATGCAGGTGTCCTCATAATGTTTTTCTCTATAGAAAAGCGTGTGATAAATTGCAGTTATCAATTAGACACTTAAGTTTTATCAGAAAAGTTTTTGTTGTCTGCCCGGGGTTCGAACGCGTGACCCCGTAGAAAAAGTGTTTTACAGTGTTTTTAAACTGCTTTAGCTTTGCCATTACAGCAGTTTGAAAACACTGCTGAACGGAGGCTGATACAGAAAGCCTACTATACTATTAAGAATTACTTAGATGATAAGAATGCGTGGACATAACTACACTTCGACCCGTAGAGGACAGTAAGTACTAAATAATTTATAGAATTAGGCGTTACTTTGCGGAGATCCATAATACAAAAGTAATAATAAAATTATTTTGCTATAATCCGCGATACAGTAAATAGAAAATATATATAGTGTTAAATGTATAGTGGATTATCCGTATTTTCATACCCGATACGTGCAGGATTCGTAAAAACACATGCATGCACACAAACCTCCACCACTTCCACCACAATACACAAGCACTACACACGTTCACTATCACAAATTCAACAATCGTTTCGCCCCGCAACCGAAGCATCATCAGGAGATAGACTCCACGACAAAATCGCAAAGCTTTTACTTTTGTAGTAGGTACTAAATTTAACTAACTAACTAAATTTAACAACGGAATTTCTCGCTGACTCCTCTCGATAGGAACAGCTTTCCTAACCCGCAATAGAGTTAACGATTCAAAAGCATTTGTTTACAAGTTTACTTGAATAAAGAATATTTAGAATTTGAATCTATACTCATGATAAAACAAAGTCCCCAAAAATTGTCTGTATGTACTCCTAAGTAATCGATTTTCTCAAAATCTACTGAATGAATTTTTGTACGATTCCTACTAATAGATAGTGCAATTCTTCCGGAATATTGAGATTAATAGTGCATTTTATGTAAATTATGTTGAAGAGGTCGCGCAGTTGTAAAAAACTCGCCTGCTGGGAGGTTTAGACGCGCGCGCCGCGTTTGGCAGCAGAGATAAACTAAAGTAATGTACTAAAGAATTGTAGATCTACAAAAATACTATAAAAAAGTTCCTTATAGCATGTCTCTATCTCTTATGGTTAACTCACAATAACTACTTTTATGTTCAATTCGGGAAAAATTTTAACACTGATTTTCAAGTGGGCAAACTCGCTATTATAGATAGTTACTCGTAAATGTATTGTTATATAACAATATGAACGAATTTACAGCTGTCGACTAGTATGTTATTATTTCCAAACTATCAACGAACAAATTAACACCCCATATTTTATATTGAATCAATATATTTAACAGCGAGTACATTCAATGTAATTGTTTGCCGGAAAGTTTAGGAGTTTACGCGGAACACATCAAGTAATATAATGAAGTTCGAATGAGTTAAGGGTGTGTTGCGTATTTATCAATTAATTTAAAAGTTAAAATATCATCGGTTAAGTGTTTTTTTTATGTCACCGATTAAAAAAGGCGGCTAAGGTAACTTGACCAGCCGTGTGGTATTCGGTTGCATAGAGTAGACTACTCTTATTTCTTACCGAGGTGTCGTAAAAAGCGACTAAGGTAAGGTAAACAAAAATTTTGTAATAAATTATTTTTAATTTTCTTTTTAAAGGAGATTATTGATTTTTCTTTTTTATCATATATTTTAGTTTTGACAGGAAATGTGTATCTATGAAATGTCCAAATATTTGTTGTCAAATTGCGCATGTCGTTGCCATCTATAATTAATATAGCACTTAGTCTAAAAATAGTTTTATATTGTGTCCTGTTGCTTTGTATAGTGTGTATTGTTGATGGCCTTTTAAAATAAATAAAATATAAGCTATATCTGTTTAAAACATCTTGTATCGACCCCACTTAGAGAGAGAACAGGAGAATGATGATTATTGAAAGTTGTTTTCTATATAATTGGTGCCTTTAATTTCATTTTCAAAATATATAAAAATTCTGAAGATATTAAGATCAAGTTTGACTACAAAAATCCCTCATCGTTTTGCCGTGAAAGCTTCGGAGATCTACCAAAACGAAAATATATTAGCAATAATAATAGTCAGTTATGAAATAATTAGCCTTTCTTTTTCTTTCTTTAAATAACTTATCATTGCCAGCGGCATCGCACGTGTGGAAATCAGCGTGTCACAATTTTTTTTCTAGAATGTAAAATATTAAACATAAAAGTAGTTATTGTGAGTTAACCATAAGAGATAAGGACATGCTATTGCGGACAAATTTGTAGTATTTTTATAGATCTATAATTCTCTACTGCATTACTTTAGCGTATCTCTGCCGGTTTACGCAGCGCACGCGACTAAAGCTCCCAGCAAGCAAGTTTTTTAACAACTACGCTGTCTCTTCGACACAACTTACATAATACATATATGTATTATTTACCTAAACCATCCGGAAGTATTGCACTATCGTTGGTGAAAACTGTACAATAATCTGTTCAGTATATTTTAAAAAAAATGATTACATACAGACAGACAGCATTTTGGGGTCTTTGTTTATAATGAGTATAGATTTCACTAAGATATATTTTATAGAAACATTTAGAAAATATCAACATAACAAAATAAATAAAATTGTCCTCCTCTTAACACGCTCCAAATTAAGACGTCGTTACTAACATGTGACGTACGCGTTACATTAAATCACTTTCCATCTCTATCTAACGCCTATTGTGCGAGCGAGAACGCGAACCATTAAATAACTACCCTCCTCGCTCATATAGTATTAGTTAGAGAAGGATAGATAATCAATTTTTGGGACGTTGACTGAATTACTATAATGATCTTAACATATGTATGTATGTTTATTGGTTTTAGAGTGCTCAGTAACCGAAGAACAGCTGCTAAGTGCTAGGGAATTCAATCCTTATAAAGTCAAGGCAAAAGTAAAAGTAATCCCGGTGCTGGGAAAAGACGTCCATTCCCTTTAAAATAGAAGAATCGAAACAGCCCCACCATGCGCATCCAATGTTACTTGGCAGAAATTATAACAAAATTATAGTACCCGGCAATAAATAAGGCACATCGAGAACTTAGAACGAAACAGCCGGCCAATTCGGTTTCGTAGAGCGCTGTCACTGTCACACACGGGTTCGTCAGTCTGTGCGACACAGACAATGGTCTATGAAGCAGAATCTAGCCGATTTCTCTTTCTAAGCCTCGATGTGCATTATTTATTGCCACGTACTATACTTTGCGCTATAATCCGCGCGGGTTAAGCGAATGCATGCAATGCTAATTGTATGACCAAGGAGAATAGACTCCACGACTAAAGCGTAATGTCGTGGAGCCTATCCTTCTGATGATGCTTAGGTTTCGGGGCGAAACGAGCGTAGAGATTTTGGTGGTGGTTGTGTGTACTGCTTGTGTGCATTGTTGCTGGTGGAGGCGTCTTGGGATGCATGTGGTGACTTGTCCTGCATGTGTAATGTGCGTGAATTTTGCCTGCTTCATACACGTTAACATTGCATGGATTCGCTTAATCCACGCGAATTATAGCAAAGTACTTCTGTTGTAGTTTCTGTAATATGGAATTCCGCAAAGTAACGCCTGCTTCTGTAAATCAGTCAATTGGCAGGTTATATATCAGCATACTCCAGAGATACGCAGGTTTCTTTTATTAGGCACTAGTTTTAGAGAAGTCTCTTGAAAATAATAAAGAGAGAAAGTTCTCTCCACACTCTTATTTACCATCTTTATTGTTCTGACGTATTTTAACAAACTCATAGGGTTTATTTTTCTTTGACTATGCAGTTCTTCTTTAGTTAGAATGCAAAGTCATGAAATCTAAATCTATAAAAGTATTTTACATTTCCAAAATATACAGCCCTTAATGAGAAGCCGGGTACATTAAGAAAGCAAGTTAGTACATTTTTTAAGTACAGTATAAACAAGTACTTCTAGTCTAGAATGCCTGAACGGTACGTCTGGCCGCCAAAAAGGCACTTTTTGTACGTTTCATTATGATGGTGTAGCTCAGGAGACAGCACCGACTTTATAAATGACGTTTCGGTTTCATTCAAAATTGTCTACGTCAGACATAGTACAGATATATGCCGTGTGGCATTCGGCTGAGTAGAATAGACCATCCTCATTTCTTACCAAGGTGTCGTAAAAGGCGACAAAGGTAATTTGACGTCAGGCAGGCGGCCGGTCGTAAAATACGTAGCCAAATCCTGTGACATGTTGTGCCGACCCCAATAAGAGTGGGATAGAGCAGGAGGGTGATGATGATGAATTTCACAATCTACATTTATCTAAGCTACTCAAAAAAAGTCTATTATATCAGTAGATTTGAAAATTTATATAATATCGAAATCATATCAAGCAATCGTATAGTTGTTTATTTTAAAAAGAAAACTATGAAACAACACTTAAATAAAAATGTATATAAAACCTTATAAAACGATCAGTTCAATTTAGAAGAAGAATAACTTTGCTGATAATAGCTGAGAAATATCTGAAAGTCTAGGTTTTGAATAAAAGAAACCACATTTAAATCAGTTCATTCCTTTAGAGTTACAATGCTACAGACAGACACACGAATTTACTTATTATATATATGCTTAAATCTTAACACCTCATACTTACGTCACTAGATAGAAATATTAATGAGCAAAACTTTATTATGCAATTTATACAATTTTAATATGAGTTACCTGACAATTATAAATTAAGAAATTTACAAATTTTTCAAAAAATGGTATTAGCTTCCATAGACATCTTCGGAGATCAGCTTTTGGCTAAGGACACAGATACAATTTAACAATTCGAAATAATCATGAGAAGAAAAATTCATGTCATTTTCTTTATTATTCGTAGACCATTCTATTCATATACTAAAGAATTCTTTACACTGCACATTACACAGTAGAACTGAACATATAATAGACTCGTATACAATGAGTTAATGTAAACAATTTTTAATTCGCCCTTAATTGAAAAGGGCTTACATTGTTTATTAGGATTTACGCAGCAAATCAAGACAATGAAGGAAACATTCTTTTATAAACCAGTGAGCAATAATAAGTCTACGCAATACGAGAGAAAGGACAACTGTATCTTGTATTACAATAAGTTGTCCTGTATTTCTATGGAAACAACCTTCAATGGGCGATTTTTTATATTTTTTCAACCCCTTTGTATATTGTTTTGTTATGATAGTCTGTTCGTCTGCCATTTTAAAATCTGTTTCGACTAGAAAATACTGCGGAAATATTAATATTGCGAAGATTGTGAATTTTAGTGTTAGGTTATTTTATTTTATAAGGCTACGAGTTCAGAAAGTTCGCGGATCCAAATTGAAATTCAAAATATTATTTATTCAAGTAAACTTGTAAACAAGTGCTTTTGAATCATCAACATCTACTGCTGGTCCAGAAAGCTGCTCTTGCCGAGAAGAACCAGCGAGAAACGCGGCGGTCACTTTTGACAAAAATAAAAATTTCAATAATTTATAGAATTAGGATTTATAGAATATGTTCTTCTTGGTTATAACACTTTTCCAAATTAGTCGTAGGTTCATTGTAATTTGACTATTCAAAAGTTTGAATAAAGTATTATTTGAATTTGAATTAGAATTATATTGCTTTGAAATCCGTGTTGGTCTTACTCCGGTAACGACTGTGTATTTTATTCGTACGCTATCTATAGATATGAATCATAGATGTAAAGTAAAGTAAAGTAACAGCCTGTTACTATGCCCACTGCTGGGCTAAGGCCTCCTCTCTCCGTTTTTGGAGATAAGGATTTGAGCTAAGACCTACCACGCTGCTCCAATGCGGATTGGTAGGTTACACATATCCCTAGAATTCTCTAGAGATATGCAGGTTTCCTCACGATGTTTTCCTTCACCGAAAAGCGTATGATAAATTGCAATTATCAATTAGACACATAAGTTTTAATAGAAAAATTCATTGGTGCTTGCCCGGGGTTTGAACCTATGTCGTCTCTAGAGAGTCGCATGGTCTCACCGCTAGGCTATCACAGCTCATAGATGTAATTGAATATTATCTTATTAATTTCTTAAACAATGAGCCTTATCTTAGACTAGCCATTACGGATGTGAAAAAATAATCGTTTTTTATACTAAACGATTATTTTATTTTAATAATCGATTCAAGATGTTATAAAGTTACTTTTAAAAATCGATTTGTAACATTTTACTCCCTGTTCTTAATATGTTGTTTTAAACTGTTTTCAATTACAAAAACCTTAACCATAATGCCGATAGAGTCTAGAAATATGAGATATAAAGTAAGATTAAAGATTTATTCCTTTGTACATAGATCCTAGACGTTCCTATATTGTCTGTTACTATATACAGACATAAGTACAATGCATCTAAAATTGTCTGAATGTTTTTCATTTAGGCCTCTTACAAACATAGTGTGTTCTCAAGAAAAGTAAATGTGAATTTTATTATTTATTTAGAGCTGATACGTGAGAGTTGAATGAGTTTATCTGTTAAAACTTATGTTCCTTATTGATATTTGCAATTTCACACTCTGTTCGGTAAAGTAAAACATCGTGAAGAAAGAAAATCGTGCATATCTCTAGAGAATTGTGTGGATTAAAAAACTTTGGCAGCAGCTTGATCGGCGGTCTAAGTTCCAACCCTTCTACCATAAAGGAGAGAGGAAGCCTTCTGACCTTCTGACACAAGTATTTTTTTAATGCTTACTAGAAGGTCCTAATCTGTGTTTTTTGTAATGATTTATTGAAATGAAATGTCGTACTGCAATCGTACTGTCGTGCAGTACGATTTTTGTCGTGGAGCCTATCCTCCTGATGATCCTTCGGTTTCGGGGCGAAACGATCGTCGAGATTGTGGTGGTGGGTGTATGTGCTGCTTTTGTGTGCGTTGTTGCTGGTGAATTGCGCCTTGGGGTGCATGTGGTGGCTGGTCCTGCATGTATAAGGTGCGTAGATTTTGCCTGCTTCATACACATTGGCTTTGCATGCATTCACTTAACCCGTGCGGATTATAGCAAAGTAGTTAGTTTTGTTATATTGCTCGTTTTGTTTGGTGTGAACGAAGTCGCGGTCACAAGTCTGTAAATAAATAAACAACTTAAACCGCTGTGTTTTTAGATACCCTTACTCCGAACTAGCAGCACAATCGCGAGTTTTTTAATCTACAGAGCGCCCGCGGGGCTCTATTGTTAGGACCGGACCGTGGTCCTTTTCATGCCGCTTTTTGCATGCAAAACTGTGTGTTGTTTTATTACGCGGTAAGGGTGTGTATAGGCGGGCGTTGAAGACGCCGCGAGGATTTCTAATCAGAAAGAGGGGTGGAGTTAATGGATTAGACACCGTATCATATACTTTGAAGAAACTCACATAATTACATAAGTAAGTAAGTAGCGTAAGGCACCAATAATATTTTCTTGTGAGAACATTTAGAATATGGGTCTAGGATATTTTCCTATTTTTTTATATCCCGGATTACGTGTAACAAGAAATGGTGACGCCGGTTTGATTTCCAACTGCATATTAGAGAGATTTGGACACTATACTAATGTCAGTGAAGATTGGCACAAAAAAAAGTAAAGTAACGGCCTCTTACTGTCCCACTGCTGGGAATAGGCCTCCTCTCTCGGTTTCTGGAGAGAAAGGTAATCTGGCACTTTCGAGCCTGTATAAGACTTAATGCTAGGGATTAGAAAGAAAGAAAGAAGAGAGAAAGAAACTTTATTTGTGACCTAGCACTACTTTACAGAACATTTTGTTTAGTAGTATTAGTAGCGGCCTGTTACAATCCCACTCCTGGGAATAGGCCTCCTCTCTCCGTTTCTGGACAGAAGGGTTGGAGCTAAGACCTACCACGCTGCTCCAATGCGGATTGGTAGGTTACACATATTTCCAGAATTCTCTAGAGAAATGGAGCTTTCTTCACGACGTTTTCCTTTACCGAAAAGTGTGATAAATTGCAATTATCAATAAGACACATGAGTTTTTATAGAAAATCTTATTTGTGCCTGCCCGGGTTTGAACTCGTGTTCACCTCGTAAGAGGTTGAACATGTTGTTACATAATTGCTCACAAACATGATTAAAGGCAGCCGCAACATTCAACTATAAATAGTATGCAAAATAACAAAATAAATGTCCTACTTAAATTAAATATATTGTACCATGATATGAAGTGAAGTTATAATAATTGGAAATGTCGCATATTTATTAGTCAATGTCGAAAAATACTTATGTCAGCAATATTAATTTAGATATTCTTTAATGTAAATAAGTCTTTATTCTTCAACACTCCTCAGTACAACAGTATTTAAAGAATTAACAAAATTATAACTAAAACAAATATTTTGTCTCCAAACACATTCAAACCAATTCTCAATAAATAAATATTGTTATAACGATTTACGGGTAAGATTCACTGGGTCAATATTAATGAGATTTGTCAGAGCAAAATGCTGTTATAATTAATATAATTTTTTTTTGCAAAAGCTAAGATTTTACTGTACTATTTTTATTATAATGTAATTAAATAAATTACAAATTTTCAATATTTAACACGGCTGTTCTTTGTATGTCCAAATAATGTGACTTTAGTTTTGTTTTGAAGTTAGAAGGAGTTAAAGTTAAACAGCGAAAGGGTCATAATAACATTTTTCTAAAAGCCATATCTTAAATTGTTTCTTTAAAAGTTCTTTTGTAGCTAACTTCCGAAGGTCTGTTGGTAACTTATTATAAACTTGTATGGCCATGTAATAAGCATTTTTTTTGTATAAACCACTACAGTACTTGTTTATCAATATCTTATCAGGATAACGGACAGACCTATTGGTATCACACTTACGTTAAAAATATTAATATTTAGCCATACATATCTATAATATGAAGCAAAGTGAGTCCCTTCGCGAAAAGTTCAAAGAAATAGGCACACTGACATATATTGTGTAGCATCACAATATATATATAGTAATATTCTATTTGTACGGAAATATATAAGTACATATAAAACAAAATTTGATGTATATCATAGACATACGAGAGGTCACAAACAGCTTGTGATACCTGCGTCGCGACTCAGCAGAGTTAGCAACTCATTTGTTGGTCTCTCTATTCACTTCTATAACAAAATTCCTCAATCCATTCTAGACCAGTGTACAGAAAGATTCCAATCAAGTGTAAAAAATATGCTTATACGTAAAGCATATTACAAAATTGAAGATTATTTGGATGATAAGAAAGCCTGGATTTGAAAATCCTTTCAGTTTCATACAAGACAGCGGTTTAATAATGTATAATTGAAAATATTTAAAAGATTGACCGCCGATTTTATCGCTTCTCGGTAAGAGCAACATTCCGAACCAGTTGTAGTTTCATTAATCATATTGATGCTTGACGATTCAAAAGTGCCTGAAATGGTTTATTTGAATAAAGATTGTTCTGATCTGATTTGAATATACACTTGTTTCTTATATGAAATGATGAAAACCTTATGCCCGCTCTTCTGTATCGGCGATGATCGTTGATCGTGTGATCTTCTATAATCATCACAATCATCATGCAAGTACCAACATGATCCTCTATATTATCATATGATACATACAATCATGTGTATCATTTGATTCCTTTTGATGTGTGTCCGAAAAACCGACAATTCCCGAGTTGTAGGTGAACGTAGGCAATGATTGGCGATTGCAGCCGTATGCCCTCTACTCAATCGTTTGTAGTCGCCGATTATGAAGAGAAGGCATTAAATTTAAATGATAACCAGCTAAGCACCAGACAGAATCAATACGTAAATGCGTCAATTTTAGTAAAAGGTTAAAGCAACGACCTGTCACTATCCCACTGCTGGGAGTGGGCCTCCTCTGTATTTTTTGGAGAGAAAGGTTGGGGCTTAAACCCACAATGCTGCATCAATGCGGATTGATAAACTACACATATCCACAGAATCCTTATTCTCTAGAGATATTCAGGTTCCTTCACGATGTTTTCATTTACCGAAAATCGTGTAATAAATTGCAATTATCACACTAGTTTTAATAGAGATTTAAGTTTTCAATTTATTTTTGCCTGCTCGGGGTTAAAACCCGTGACAATATTAGGATTCTTTTAAAGGGAATGCTCTGAGTTTCTCACTGATTCTTCTTGATATAATTAATAGCTTTGTTGTGAACTTAATTTTACTTACGTATTTAATTTTATAAGCCTACTTGAATAAATAACATATTGAACCTGAATTTAATTTTTAATAATGATATTAAATATAAAGTTAGAAATTATAACCTTTAGGTAGACGCGGAACTACCTAAACAATATTAAAACGACACAGTAATGATACTAGTTGCGTAGTAACAACATGCTGGTCGAGACCAACGAAGACAAGTTGAAACACGATCTAAACGCGGGAGCGTTTAATAATCGTACAAGCCAAGCTTTACAGCAAGACTCCAGGGGATGAACGGTCTAGCCGCGTAAGCGTAAGCTAATAACCGTACGAGTCGAGTTTTACAACAAGAATGACTTCCATGTGGCGAGCTCCATCCACCTTTTATAAACAATTCTCGCTCCAAAACCAAGCCCCCGCTCTGGTATCGATCACGTGATCACAGTGATGCCACTATACAAAACTAAAGAAATGAGACTTGACTATTGCCATGTATGAGACTTTAATGGTGGTTAGGCGAAACCTCTAACTATAGTAAGTTGCCCAACGAAATAATTAAAACACACAAACGTCACATACTCTAACGAGCATGCAAATTATTCGAGCTATAAATA
Source organism: Morpho deidamia (assembly GCA_947086505.1). NCBI lineage: Eukaryota > Metazoa > Arthropoda > Insecta > Lepidoptera > Nymphalidae > Morpho > Morpho deidamia. The sequence continues at coordinate 13,106,224 of CAMTZC010000016.1, forward strand.
TACAAGTTTATTAACAAAAACCTGGGGCAGGTTCTATATTACTTTTCCCATAAGTAGCATAACTTGAGAAGCTTTTAAATAAATTTCTAAGAGCACCTTTAATGCCTAAATTTTGAGCTCCCAATAATCTTCATTCAAAATAAAACCTTTGGGAACTTTAATAAGAGTTAAATTTGTAAATGAGATTTCAGCGAGAGGTCTCAGTAAACTGGTTCCGAGTTATACCCTCAAGCGATAAATATTAATATATTATTTCGATGGCCTAATGGGAGTCAATTGGTGTAGACGCCATGCGGATGTACAGGTTGTTTAAAAATCAACCAAAATATATTTATAAGAAAAAATATTAAAAAACAACGTATATCTAATATTATCTAATATTGCCTCCGATTAACATCAGTGTCTATAACATCATAACATCAGCTATGTGGTGATCGCGTTTAAGAGGAAGTTATTTGTTGAACAGTAGTATTGCGGCCAGAATTTCAGGATCATCAAGTTAAAATTCAACGGGCACGGATAAGATAATACAATAAAACAATACATAGTTGAAATTATTTTCTAATTAAATATATACGATAAATGGAAATAAATAAAAAGATAAATTCTACTAACAACGACGAAAGAGTACGAATACTTTTAATGTATTCCGAATAAGATAAAATTACATATCAAACTTTTTTTTCGTTTCAACGATCGGTTATATCTCAAAGAAGAAGAGTTGATTATTTTTATTATTTATATTATTTCTTGGCATTCGGAAATTTGATCACATACTCGTTTCAAACTCTCGTGTAAAAATTTTTTTCAAAATGAACATTTTTTAAAAGAAGAACCTACTGTATACACACGCAACAAGACAACAAATCATAGCAAGTCTTAAGGCTGTATTTATTCCCCCCCGAGCTTTGTTTGATTTGTGGGGACACGGATATAGAGACAACTCTTTTTTAGGGTTCCTTATTGGTACTGGGTGTGTCTAGAGTTATTAAATTCGAGAGTAGTATGCTCCCTAGACATGGTGAGGTCACATGAGACCTGCAGGCCTACCATGAACTCTTATTGCGACTCAATTGATGACGTAAACGACGACCGCGAACCGCTTTCTTTTCGTACCATGAAGGCCTGCTGTAGTTAAATGAAAAGTGGATCATCAAGGCCAACTATAAGACAAATAGCCTTAGATTTCCGCACTTAACACTTTGGGCGGAGCAACGTTTATACACGTCGGCAAAATATGTATTTCTTTAAACAACGTGCATAAACGGCTGTAGTTTCAAACAATTCCTTCAAGCGACGTCATTGCGCCGTATTACTTTGAATTTTTGGACTAATAAATTTGCTACATTTTATTGTTTTTCATTTGTACCAAAAGCACAATTTTATTAATCATAATTTATTTTGTATTAGAAAATGTAGCGACGTGCCACAAACATTTAAAAATCAATATGATTCGATCAAAGTGTTAAATGCCATTTAAAAGCCAAAATATAAAATTAATAAACAATACACTGCCGTAAAAAACTTTTTGTTAAAGATCTATATTAAAGTTCAGATATATCTTTGTAGAGTTTTAACGTTTGCATATATGGTAAAAATTTTATTTACAGTAAGTAATAAGGCATTACATTTTTTAATATATATTATACAGAACCCCTAATAAATTAAAAAGAACTTTTTCTTAACAATTTCCTTTCCTATACGTCTCACTAAACTCATACTTAGGTACTTGCACCTTTTTTCTATAAGCCGACTAAAAGCTTTCATCCATTGGCAGCTAAGATATAAACAGCTAAGGAACTTATTAATTACTTGATGCTTAACACAAAAAACGTTTATAATGACGTTGGTGCATTTTAATAAATAAATTGCAAAGCTATAGAGAAAATACTTATTGTGAAGTAATGGACTATCAGTTGCATTTTTTTCAAGATTTTTGAGGCTGTTAATCTGGTGTTCATCTATAAAAAGTCTCAGAAATTTCATTCGATCATAGATTGCGATAGAAATCGGGATCGACTCAATTTTCTTTGCCATATCGTTTATTGCAAGGTCGAGATTACAACATCCTCAGATTCCAACTTGCAAGTCATAACTTCCTTAAACTATTCTTATGCATATGGCAAATTAAACATATCGAGTTGTGGTACAACATCAGTTATTTCGGCTTTCTTATCAAATTCAAAATATTCTTTATTCAAGTAAACTTGTAAACAAGTGCTTTTGAATCTTCAACATCTACTGCTTGTTCGGAAAGCTTTTCCTTACCGAGAAGAACCAGCAAGAAACTCGGTGGTTGCTCTTTTCAAATGTAATTCTTATAACTGGTTACATTCGGTTATTACTATCTTGTACAGGGTATAGTATATGTGTACAGAGTAGCTATATCCACGCATTTTTATCATCTATATAATCCACGATAGTATAGTAGGCTTTTTATTGATATAAAAACTAGAGCAGTTTAAAACACTGGGAGGTTGATAACCTCCCAGTGTTTTAAACTGCTCTAGTAAAGATAAAATCGATTGCGGAATTTTATTATAGAATCTTATACCCAAAGAACTGCAAGCTTATGTCGGTTCCTACTTTGTCTACTTATATTTGTCTACTTATATACATCGCCAATCTTTAAATAATTATGTGTATTCTTATGTACAAATATATATCGATCTCCATATTTCGGACTTTCTCCATATTTCATACTTTGTGCAAAGATCTTTCGTAGCTACTAGATTTATATTAACTAGCACACACATAGTAAACGAATAGGTTTCAGAGGTAATTCATCCTACCTAAGCCTATTTACTACTATATTCTTGCGTAACAAACATTGTTCGAAGACTTTGATCTTGACGAACCTTTCAAGGAAAACGGTGAGACGGTATTTCAAAATTTCATCCTAATATACGTCATCATAATATCCTTTTATGCGATAAAAGGTGAGCGATTGTAAGCCTCGTTGTTCAATTCTGAATCGGAATTCAAAGTGAAAAAAGCGAATTTATTACGAAGATATTTGAAAACGGGAACAGGCAAAAATGTTATTGTGTGTTCTGGTATTTATTACTGTGATTTATTAATTACTCGTTTTTGCCCGTGGCTTCACTCGCGAGGAATTTGGTCTGCAACAGTATCTAATTTAATTAAATTTATGATTCACAATTTTGGTCATAGTGGCTTCCACATAAAAGATAAATATATGCCGTCGCGGACTTTTATTTAGAACTATTAAAGACAAACAATACTATGGTACATCATCTTTGTGTAACTCTAACGGTTAAGGCAGCGTACGTCGAGATAGCTCTCAGAGGCCAGATTTTTTCCGACTTTATTGACATGTATCGTTATATAACATAAAATGATCACAAATTGTAGCCTATATATTATTCCTATCTATAACATATATAACTGTAAAGTTTCATCCAAATCCGTCCAATAGTTTTTTCGTGAAAGAGTAACAAACATCCATCCATACTTCTTATGGAATATTGCTGTGGGGTAAATGCGCGGATAGTGAAAAAAATTTCGTATTACAAAAAAGAGCCATACGTGGCATCTACAATTTAAGTCCGCGTGATTCCCTGCGAGAGAAGTTAAGGGAAATAGGTATTCTTACATTTGCTTCACAATATATTTTAAACAATGTAATTTTTGTACATAAAAATATAAAGAATTATAAAACGATAGGTGATGTATATAATAGACAGAGTAGGAACCGACATAAGCTTGCGACTCCTGCTTTGCGCCTAGCAAAAGTACGTAAATCGTTTGTGGGTATGGGTATAAGATTCTATAATAAAATTCCGAAATCAATTTTGGCCATGCCATTACAGCAGTTTAAAACCACTGTTAAAGAGAGGCTGATACAAAAAGCCTACTATACTGTTGAAGATTACTTAGATGATAAGGATGTGTGGATATAGGTGCACCTCTACCCTGTACAAGACAGTAAAAAATAAATGTAATTAGTTCTAAGATTTATATTTTAAAAAGAGCAACCGCCGAGTTTCTTGCTGGTTCTTCTCGGTAGGAACAGCTTTCCGAACCAGCAGTAAAGTTGACGATTCAAAAGCACTTGTTTACAAGTTTACTTGAATAAAGAATATTTTGAATTTGAATTTGAATTTACTCACAAACTTTCGCATTTATAATATTAGTAGGAGTAGGATTTTACACCCAATTTTCTTTCATTCTATATTACCCGTATTTAACTTCTTGTCTTTTTCCTTCTGTTACTCAAAGGTTGACTGGAATCCCTTTTAGGGATAAGTCCGCCTGTGTACATGTGCTATTTTTTTTAAACTTTATGTTACATACATATAAATACATACATAAAGAAATAAATAAATAAATAAATATACATCTTCGACTGCGACTGGCATATTATTCGGCTTATTCCTTACACGTAAATTAGATTTTTGCAAGCTTTGCCCTCGCTATGTTATAGCGAGCGCAGTGGAGGCTAAAATTTGTTGATTTATGTGTAGTATATTTTATAGGTCTCAAGGCGTAAAGTGGCAGATAGGAACGGGAAATCTATTACAACGGGAATCCAATCTGTGGTGGGACAAAGAGATGAGAAAATATTATCATCTGGCACGGTGTTATCGCAAATATTATGATATATTTGGTGTATCTTTTAAATCAATTTGTAATACCTGTCAGAATCTGAAAGCTGGAAAATGTTTTGTTTATTTGTTACACAAATTGACATTAATATAAAAAGGTTAAAATGTGATTAATATAAAAAGGTTAAAAAAACAATATAATGTGCAATGGCGGGCTTATACTGGAATCGGAATCTCTTCCAACCAGTCTTAAATTTAAAAAAAGCAAATGTTAAGTAAAATTAATTAATATTATTTAATATATAATATATATAATAATTAATTAAATATATATGAGATAAAGATATTCCGGCTGAGTAGAATAGACCACCCTCATTTCTTACTGAGGTGTCGTAGATGGCGACTAAAGTAAGTTGACGTCAGGCAGGCTACCGGTTGTCAAACACCTAGAAAAATCATGTGACAACATGTTTGTAATATATTGTACCGACCCCGGTTAGGGTGTGATGGGGACAGGAGTATGATGATTAAATTACTCACCGACGCTTTAAAATCGTTCCCCGCGTACTCTGCAAATAATATTTTTTTAAGTGAGTTCAAATGACGAAAGCAAATGCAAGTTTATGAAATCAACAAGCTGTCTGTACCCGCTATTCATATTAATTGCGTTAAAGTTAAAATAACTCGCTCGTTGAAGTAAAAAAAAGAGCTTTGGTCGCATGAGTCGCGTACCAATAGAGATACAGTAAATTAATGTACTAGAGAGCTAAATCATGTGACAACATGTTTCTAACATGTTGTGCCCCCACTTAGAGTGGGATAAGGGAAGGAGGATGATGATGACTACAATAAATTTTGCAAAAGCATGCCTTATGGTTAACTCACTACGTTTATGAAAAAATCCAAATTTTATTTTTAATCGATTTACTTGCTTTACCACGCATAGATATCCCTTCAGGCAAAAAGAATTCATAAAAGAAGTCAGAAGAAGTCGTAGAAAAAGTGATAAAAGAGGTCATAGAAAAGACGTCATACATGACGTCGTAAAAGAAGTCATAAAAGAAGTCATAAAGGAAGTCATAAAAGAAGTCACAAAAGAAGTCATAGAAGAAGCTGTAGAATAAGCGATAAAAGAGGTCATAGAAGACGTCATACATAAAGTCATAAAAGAAGTCATAAAAGAAGTCATAAAGGAAGTCATAAAAGAAGTCATAGAAGTTGTGGAAAAAGCGATAAAAGAGGTCATAGAAGACGTCATACATGAAGTTATAAAAGAAGTCATAGAAGAAGTCGTAACAAAAGTGTTAAAAGAGGTCATAGAAGACGTTATACATAAAGTCATAAAAGAAGTCATAGAAGAAGTCGTAGAAAACGTGATAAAAGAGGTCATAGAAGACGTCATACATGAAGTCATAAAAGATGTCATAGATAAAATCTCACCAGTAGCCAAAATATTGGAATAACTGCCAGCAGAGTTCATCAAGCTGTCATCCCATCTGCTCCTAGAAAAATAGAAAAGAAATGACGGCAGTTTAATCAAACTAAACAGATGCGTACTGCGTTAGTTACTTTTCTAAAAGAGAAATGTGTCTTCTTTCATCTAGTTTACACATCAATAAAAAAATACAACACAAATCTCTACATGTTTGCTATACGTTACAAGTTTTCCTTTATTAAAGTACCGAGAGATGCTTACTTTTCTGTGAAATCATATCGGTAGTTCTCCGTCAATTGCCGTTTCTCTTTCAGCATCTGAATCTTCTTCACCAGACTATCGCCGTAATTAGACTTCTCCTTGATTTCCTCGGCCACCGGCATTGTCTTAAAGACCAGTAAAAACGCCACCACCACCGACACGGAGAATAGAATGAGTAAACAAGCGACGCATGTGTATTCCGAACCCACTATTTTCTTTAGGCTGAAAAATGTTTATTCTGCAGATACCGAAAGCGTCACTACTGCTTCTGGATGTTTGATAATGAAGAATGAGTAAAAAAGTAAAAGTAAAGTAGCGGCGTGTTACAATCCCACTGCTGGGAATAGGCCTCCTCTCTCCGTTTCTGGAGAGAAGGGTTAGAGCTAAGACCTACCACGCTGTTCCAACGTGGATTGGTTGGTTACACATATCTCTAGAATTCTCTAGAGATATGCAGGTTTCCTCACGATGTTTTCCTTCACCGAAAAGCGTGTGATAAATTGCAATTATCAATTAGACACATGAGTTTTAATAGAGAAACTCATTGGTGCCTACCCGGGTTTGAACTCGTCTTCCCCTCGAAAGAGTCGCACGGTCTCACCGCTGGGCTACCACAGCTTTAATGAAGAATAGTAGATAAAAATTACTTTTGTATTACAGATCTCTGCAAAGTAGCGCGTTATTCTATCTAAAAGTTAATAACTATAGAGTAAGATAGATATTGCCCTATTCGAAGAACAAAGTCAAATTTCCAAGGCTTGGAAATGGAAGATGTGACTTTGTTTTTCGTATAGGGCGATATGTAGATGAACATTTTCTAATGTTTTACAAAACTTACAATTTTTTTCACGAGATCCTTTTCTTTACAATAAATAACACAGAAAAAATAAGCCGGCAAGAATGTAGCGGATTGGTAAGTTACACATAAGAGGCGACTAAAGTAAGTCGACCTACCAAAAAAAGTTATTTTTTTTTTCATTATGACCCACTTTGAATAGACAAATTTTATCAAAACTTATCAATTACTCACCAATGCCGTGTGGTATCCAGCTGAGTAGAATAGACTACCTAATAGTTTATCATTTCTTACCGAGGGGTCGTAAAATACGACTAAAGTAAGATGATCCGGTCGTTAAATACGTAGCCAAATCATTTCACAACATATTTGTTACGTGTTGTGCCGACTCCACTTAGAGTGGAATTAGGCCAGGAGGATGATGATGTAAGTTACACATATTTCTAAAATTATCCGAAAATCAGGAGATTTCTTCCACGATATTTTTCTTTACTGAAAAGCGTATATGTTGCAATTATTAATTAGACACAAGTTTTAAAAAACTCTTAGTGCCCGCCCGGGGCTTGAATCCCTCGAAAGATTCGCAAGGTATCACCGCCGGGCTATCACAGTTCTTTAAGGGGATTAAGATAAATGGTATGTGGGTGCCGTGTAAGAAGTACTGAGGATCTAGGTGATTTAAGTATTATTCGGGTATTCGGATTATTCTCGAGTATTCGGATGGATACTGCAGAGTCGACATGCAAAAAGCAAAGACACTGGACTCACATCATTCTCATGCCCTTGTCCAACTCTAAGTGGGGTCGGCACAACATGTTACAAACATGTTGTCATATGATTTGGCTACGTATTTTATGACCGGCCGCCTGCCTGATGTCAACTTACTTTAGTCGCCTTTTACGACCCCTCGGTAAGAAATGAGGGTGGTCTATTCTATGTAGCCGAATACCACACGGCATTTACCTTAGTCGCCTCTTACCTCGGTAAGAAAGGAGGGTGGTCTATTCTATTCTGCCGGATACCACACGGCTAAAAGGCACTGGACTATATGTACTTTAAATCCGATACTTACGCACAAGATATACAAGTATCATCTGGTTTTTTCTCAACAGTATTTTGATTGTCTCTCTGGCGAAGAGAAATAAAACTTAAAATTTTTAAAAACTCCGTATGTATTGAATTAAAGTTTTTCTTTTAAAATAGTATCTGATTTAGTTTATAAAGTAGCGGCCTGTTACAATCCCACTGCTGGGAATAGGCCTCCTCTCTCCGTTTCTGGATAGAAGGGGTGGAGCTAAGACCTACCACGCTGCTCCAATGCGGATTGGTGGGTTACACATATCTCTAGAATTCTCTAGAGATATGCAGGTTTCCTCACGATGTTTTCCTTTACCGAAAAGCGTGTGATAAATTGCAATTATCAATTAGACACATGAGTTTTAATAGAAAAACTCATTGGTGCCTGCACGGGTTTGAACTCATTTTCCCCTCGAAAGAGTCGCACGTTTTTGGGACTCTTTTGATAATAAGTATAGATATTACTACTACTACACATATTATATACTATATATTATATAGTACTGCTCGCATAACACTTTTTTTTAATTAATGCTCTTTTCAAGTATAAATCTTATAACTAGTTAAATTTAGTCATTACTATTGTTTTGTATAAATTCACGCGCGCCAAGCCAACGGAGCTTATCGGTAAACTCGCGTCGAGGCTGCCTTGACTCAATTCGAGTGCCGTGTGGTCTGCGCTGGCTACTCGCTTATTACGTAGTATTTTTAGTAACGTTTTGTATTACGATAAGACAGGACGTAGACGCGCGCGCCTGTATACGATCTTATTGAAGAACGCACACGCGTAATTATGCGTTTTAACCAGTGAAGGGTGTGGTTTTAGATAGTACCACGACTGTATTGACTTTTGATGTTGATATAAGTATTTAGTGACGCGGTCAATTAGTGAAGCGTTTCGAATACTATAAAGATAAGACGCGACCGCGACGCGGTTTGAGTACGCGTTGGGATTAATGTTCGCCGATATGGGACGATTCAATAAGGTGTGACCTTACGAAGGTGGTGTGCACACCGGATGTTATTTGTGTTATTTAACCGCGTTAGTGAAGTGTATACGCCGGGAGAAAACGACAGTACGTGTCCGTGGAAGATTGCTGAGGCGAGCCAACGAGTTCGGGAATCGGCCAAGTACATACAAGCGCACACACACACGTACACATATACACGCAGTTATTCATGAGGCCGGACCGCATACAGCTGACGGCCGCATAAGGTAGGTTGAGGCGTCGAGACGGCGGGCCCAGGTTTCGTAGGTTGCCTCATCCGCCCGCACGTTTGTGCGGAACAACTATCTTGTACAAGGTAAAGGAGTAGCTATATCCACGCCTATATATCAGCCTCCCTATAACAGTGCTTTTAACTGCTGTAATACTCGTAACAAAGAATTTTATTATAGAATTTTATACCCATTAGTTCTCACATAAGAGCTATATAAATCTACAGCATTGATAGAATCAAAAGAAATACTGACCCATAACCACCAACTCTCCCTTTTTTCGCCCTTAAATCCCTGAAAATAAATAACCGGATTTAACTTAATATTTCCGGTATGGAGTGGATTAAAGTTTCTCTGTTCCACTCTAATTATTTGGGGAAAACATTTCTATACTTCTACTACTTAAGGAGTTTCAATCGTTTACAACTCTCTAGGTTCTCTATATAAACTGTGACGTCGGGCTTATATTTTCTGGTGTTCATGGGAGCAGCCACTGCGTGGGCAGTGGGAAGGCCTTTGGAACGTGGTTTTGCTATAGTAAGCCGTTGCATCATGGGTATAATGCGAATCCATATAGCTGTCCTTCTTGTTTACCAGTGTTCCTGGATTATCGATATATATGAAGTATTGACTGGCCCGTTGGCGCTGTGAGTAGTGACCCTGAGCTGAAGCTCCGCGGGTCGCGGGTTCGATTCCCGCCGAAGGCCAATATTTTCTAAAAACAAATTGTTGGTTCTTCGAGCCTGGGTGTGTATTGTTATTTCAGTATGTATTTAAACTTATATATGTAGTATATCTACCAGTTGTCCGTCACTCATAACACAAGCATTAAGGTACTTACTTTGGGGACGGACGACCGTCTGTGTTAATGTCCCATATATATATTTTTTTAATATCCGACAGATAAAAATTTCGATAGGTACGTATCAACGAATACGATAAGTTTTACTTAATTTTTGTTTTGTGATAAGATAATAGCTTTTTCCCAATATATAAGATAATAGCGGCTTCGCTCGCGTGTAATTTTGTCTGACACATGTGATATGTTGTCTATGATGTCTGTACATACATATATGATTACATAGTTTTAAATAAATAAATAAAAATATTCATAAAATATTCATTTATTTAGGTCTGTTTTTGTGCAACTTCTCCTTGAGATATCATAAGTTGCGAAGAATCATAATATCTTTGGAAGACAAAAGTAATAATAAAATTATTTTGCTATAATCCGCGATACAATAAATAGAAAATATATATAGTGTTAAATGTATAGTGGACTATCCGTATTTTCATACCCGATACGTGCAGGATTCGTTAAAACACATGCAAATCGCAAAGCCTGCTGCCATTTTGTCGTAGAATCTATCTCCTGATGATGCTTCGGTTGCGGGACGAAACGATTGTTGATTTTGTGATAGTGAACGTGCGTAGTGCTTGTGTATTTTGGTGAAAGTGGTGGAGGTTTGTGCATGTGTTTTTACGAATCCTGCATGTATCGGATATGAAAATACGGATAGTCCACTATACATTTAACACTATATATATTTTCTATTTACAGTATCGCGTATTATAGCAAAATAATTTTATTATTACTTTTGTAATATGGATCTCCGCAAAGTAACGCCTAATTATATAAATTATATTTGGAAGATATTCAGTTTCTTCTGCCCATGTTATGCAGGTATTGAAACAAATCAATGCATCATCTGGTTTAACTCCTACAGTTGTGGTAGTAGTTGGTGGCTCCAAGGTGCCAGATTATTGGACGTGTCGATCTATCGAAGTGCCGGATTAGTGGGATTATACTGTAATATGTTCTGTAAGCTGTGATAGCCCAGCGGTGAGACCGTGCGACTCTTTCGTGGGGAACACGAGTTCAAACTCGGGCAGGCACCAATGAGTTTTTCTATTGAAACTCATGTGTCTAATTGATAATTGCAATTTATCACTCGCTTTTCGGTGAAGGAAAACATCGTGCGGAAACCTGCATATCTCTAGACAATTCTGGAGATATGTGTAACCTACCAATCCACATTGGAGCAGCGTGGTAGGTCTTAGCTCCAACCCTTCTGTCCAGAAACGGAGAGAGGAGGCCTATTCCCAGCAGTGGGATTGTAACAGGCCGCTACTAATACTACTAAACAAAATGTTCTGTAAAGTAGTGCTAGGTCACAAATAAAGTTTCTTTCTCTCTTCTATCTTTCTTTCTTTCTTTCTAATACCTAGCATTAAGTCTTATACAGGCTCGAAGGTGCCAGATTATTGGACGAGTCGACCTATCGAAGTGCCGGATAAGTGAGATTGTACTCTAATATGTTCTGTAAAGTAGTGCTACGTCACAAATAAAGTTTCTTTCTCTCTTCTTTCTTTCTTTTTAATTCCGAGCATTAAGTTTTATACATACCGTACTTTTAGACCTGTCGTTGCTATGATTTTCTCTTCTTTCCTCTTGGATATCTTGTACCGTGATCTTGGCTTGCTTGTTCGTCTTATATCTGTCCGTGCTACTAGAATCGTACGATCTCTGTAAGGTTTACAAATATAAGGCACTTCGATTATTTTCAATATACTTTACTTATTCTAACATGCCGTGTGGTATCCGGCTGCATAGAATAGACCACCCTCATTTCTTACCGAGGTGTCGTAAAAGGCGATTAAGGTAAGTTGACGTCAGGCAGGCGGCCGATTGTAAAATACGTAGCCAAATCATATGACAGCATGATTGCAACATGTTGTGCCGACCCTACTTAGAGTGGGATAAGGGCAGGAGAATAATGATGATGATGATGACTTTACTTATTCTAACCGCGACTTCATTCATAAATGCGCGGACATTGAAAAAAAAATTGTATTACAAAAAAGAGCCATACGTGGCATTCACGCGATTCCATGCGATAGAAGTTCAAAGAAACAGGTATTCTTACATTGGCTTCACAGTATATTTTTAGCAATTTCAACAAAAGTTCATAAGAATAAGTATAATTATAAAACGATTGGCGATGTATATAATAGACAAAGTACGAACCGAAATAAGCTTGCAGTTCCTGCTTTGCGCCTTGCAAAAGTACACAAGTCGTTTGTGGGTTTGGGTATAAGATTCTATAATAAAATTCCGCAATCTACTTTAGCTTTACCATTACGGCGGTTTAAAATCACTGTTAAAAAAGGCTAATACAGAAAGCCTACTGTACTATCGAAGATTACTTAGACGGTAAGAATGCGTGGATATAGCTGCTCTTCGACCCTGTACAAGACATCATCAACTATTTTTTTTTAATATATGAGACACTCACAACACGGTCCGACCCCAAAGTAAGTAAATTAATAGTTGTGTTATGGGTGACGGACAACTGGTAGATATACTACACATATAATTTTAAATACATACTTAAATACAAATACACACCCAGGTTCGAAGAACCAGCAAATTGTTTATAAAAAATGTTGGCCCCCGGCGGGAATCGAACCCGCGACCCGCGTAGTAGAAGGTAGATTCTCTACCCAACTGCGCCAACGGGACAGTCATATGTAACTATTAATAAGAATTATCCTTTGAAAAGAGCAACCGCCGAGTTTCTTGCTGGTTCTTCTCGGTAGGAACAGCTTTCCGAACCAGCAGTAGATGTTGACGATTCAAAAGCACTTGTTTACAAGTTTACTTGAATAAAGAATATTTTGAATTTTAATTTGAATATAGAAAATAACGTTTCTAACGTGATCAGTTTTTGATCTTGATTCAGAGTAGGTCTTTCGTTTTTTCTCCCTCTGTTTGTCTTTCAGGAGATTGATTTTTTCGGGATCCCTGAAAACATTACAAAAGATTTGTACTAAACAGTACATTTTTATAAAGTTAAATTATAGATGTTTGAAATATAAGTGGACATATAACAAATTAATATATAAACAATGTTTAAAAGAAGATTTTATTAACACCCTAAAAAGTAAATAAATAACATTTATGTAAATTAAATTACAGAAGCTATAACAGAACTACTTTGCTATAATCCGCGTTAACACACGCGGAGAATTTATATAATGCTAAGTGCAAGAGTAATAATAAAATTATTTTGCTATAATCGCGATACAGTAAATAGAAAATATATATAGTGCTTAATGTATAGTGGACTGTCCGTTTTTTCATACCCGTTACATGCAGGATTCGTAAAAACCTCCACCACTGCCACCACAATACACAAGCACTACACACGTTCACTATCACAAACTCAACAATCGTTTTGCCCCGCAACCGAAGCATCAGGAGATAGACTCCACGACAAAATCGCAAAGCGATTTTCGATTTTGTCGGATTGCGGATTAGATATAAATAATTTTATTATTACTTTTGTATTATGGATCTCCGCTAAGTAACGCCTAATTCTATAAATTATTTAATGCTAAGTGTATAAAAATAGTAAAAGTAAAGTAAAAGTAAAGTAACAGCCTGCTACTATGCCCACTGCTGGGCTAAGGCCTCCTCTCTCCGTTTCTGGAGAGAGGGATTGGAGCTAAGACCTACCACGCTGCACCAATGCGGATTGGTAGGTAACACATATCCCTAGAATACTCTAGAGATATGCAGGTTTCCTCACGATGTTTTCCTTCACCGAAAAGCGTGTGATAAATTGCAATTATCAATTAGACACATGAGTTTTAATAGAAAAACTCATTGGTGCCTGCCCGGATTCGAACTCGTGTTCCCCTTGAAAGAGTCGCACGGTCTCACCGCTAACCTATCACAGCTTTTTAAAGCTTTTTAATTTTTTTTTTCTAAAAATAGTATAACAGGCAAAATTCACGTACCTTAGGTATGCAGGACGTGTCATCACACGTATTCCAAGACGCCTCCATTAGCAACAATGCACACAAGCAATACACACAACCGCCACGAAATTCTCCATGCTGATTTATATAGGATATTCCATACGAAATTGAACACTTTTGAACCCGACTTTGGATTTGTTTGAAAGTTTTTTTTTTCTTTTCTATACTATGAAAGGTGTCTCAGAATTTTTTCAAAATTTTAGACCAAACGCAAAAAAATTATGAATGAAAAAGTTTTTCTTAAACTTTTGTTTTCAAACGTTCTAAAGAGTTTGCAAAGTTCATTTTAAGTTTTCGAGAAGAATCATCGATTTTTCGAAGTCAAAGTATTTTTCAAAAATTTTTTCTCATAGAAACTTTAAATAATTATGTAATCATCCCACCGATTTCGGAGTGGACCGAATCAAAGAGGTCGGGTTTAAAAGTGAAAAATTTAGTATGGAATTCCACATGTATAAACAAAATATAGTACCCGGCATTAAATAATGCACATCGATGTTTAGAACGAAACAGCCGGCCAGTTCGGTTTTGTAGAGCGCTATCTCTGTCACTCAGTTAGTATGTGACGTTTCACACGGGTTCTTCATTCTGTGCGACAGAGACAACGCTCTATGAAGCAGAATCTAGCCGATTTCTCTCTCTAAGCCTCGATGTGCATTATTTATTGCTAAGGCAGTTTTAGTACCAAACTGTCAATTTGCGAAAAAAACTTTTTTGTCTATAACTCACGTTTTCTCTTTCTGCATCATATCTTTGAATAACTTCAGTACGGGCGATTGAGTTTCCTTGTCAGACTTCTTTCCGTTACTGAAAAATGGAATTGAAGCAATTGACTGGCCTGTTGGCGCATTGACGCTGCCTTAAGCTCCGCGGGTCGCGGGTTCGATTCCCGCCAACAATTTCTATAAACAATTTGTTGGGTGTTCGAGTCTGGGTGTATATTTGTATTTAAGTATGTATTTAAAATCATATATGTAGTATATCTACCAGTTGTCTATCACCCATAACACAAGTATTAAGTTACTTACTTTGGGGACGGATGACGAATTTATATTAGTCATCATCACTCTCCTGCCCTTATCCCACTCTAAATGGGGTCGGCACAACATGTTACAAACATGTCACATGATTTGGCTACGTATTTTACGACCGGCCGCCTGCCTGACGTCAACTTACCTTAGTCGCCTTTTACGACACTTCGGTAAGAAATGAGGGTGGTCTATTCTATGCAGCCGGATACCACACGGCATTTACCTTAGTCGACTCTTACGACACCTCGGTAAGAACGGAGGATGGTCTATTCTATTTTGCCAGATACCACATGTATGACGAATTTATATAAGTGTCGAATATATATTTATATAATAAGTTTATTTATTTATGTACCATAAAAAAGTAAGAAAAACATTTTTTTTTAAATGTACAAAGGTTAACTTATCCCTTTGACAGAGATCTCTGTTAGCTAACCTTCAAACGATTCATAGTAAAGCAATTGCTCTTTCCAAAGTATAATTATTATTACCAGTTACATATTTATTTTATCATTACTGTCTTGTACAGGGTCAAAGAGTAGCTATATCCACGCATTCTTATCGTCTAAGTAATCCTCAATAGTATAGTACGCTTTCTGTATTAACGTTTTTTTGAGTTTTTGTAAACTGCTTTAGTGGCAAAGCTAAAATCGATTGTGGACTTTTATTATAAAATTCAAAATTCAAAATTCAAAATATTATTTATTCAAGTAAACTTGTAAACAAGTGCTTTTGAATCGTCAACATCTACTGCTGGTTCGGAAAGCTGTTCCTACCGAGAAGAGCCAGCAAGAAACTCGGCGGTTGCTCTTTTTAAAGTATAATTCTTATATCTAGTTACATGTAGTCATTACTGTCTTGTACAGGGTAGATTAGCTATATTCACACATCCTTAACGTCTAAGTAATCCTCAATAGTATAGTGGGCTTTCTGTATTAGCTTTTTTTAATGGTATTTGTAAACTGCTTTAATGGCAAAGCTAAAGTCGATTGTGGAATTTTATTATATAATCTTATACCCAAACCCTCAAACGACTTACGTACTTTTGCAAGGCGCAAAGCAGGAACCGCAACCTTATGTCGGTTTCTACTCTGTCTATGATATACATCGCCAAATATTAATAATGTATTAAAAATTACAAAATATACGCCTACCTTTTACGAGTCACTCCCATAATAACTGTAGATAAAACTGTAAATTGCCATCTCAAAATCAACTTTTTATCACCTTTTGACAATCGCGTCAAATGCGACGGAATTAAAGCGTCAAAAGAAAACTTAATAGTTAAAGAAGATTTTATGTTCTTATAAAAGTGAACAAAAAAGTTTTTTTAAATTGAACTATCGTGTTGTATTCTGTGTCTTGAATGGGCTCGAAACTAGTCGGGCTAACCCTATCAAATTAGACGTGAGTATAGCCGATATATATATAACTATACTTATTATAAAACAAAGTCCCAAAAAAGCTGTCCGTCTGTATGTAATCGATTTTCTCAAAATCTACTGAACGGATTTTTGTACGGTTTTCACCAAAATATAGTGTAATACTTCCGGATGGTTTAGGTAAATAGTACATAATGGTATTATGTAAATTATGTTGAAGAGATCGAGTAGTTGTTAAAAAACTTGCTTGCTAGGAGCTTTAGTCGCGTGCGCTGCGTAAGCTAGCAGAGTGACGCTAAAGTAATGTAGTAGAGAATTGTCCGAAATCCGCATGTCTTTATCTGTTATGGTTAGCTCACAATAACTTCTTTTATGTTCAACATTGCAATGAAATATAATATGCTGATTTACACGCGGGCGAAGCCGTAACCACAGCTAGTTAACTTTTAAAGTTGTTTTGTGGTAAATTGCAATAATCCTAATAACTTGGAAGAGCAAGAAAACACTAGGTTTTTTAAAATAGTTCATACCGTGATGTCACAGATGGCTTTAACTATAATCATTTATTGCAAAATAATTTTATTATTACCTTTGTATTATGGATCTCCGCAAAGTAACGCCTAATTCTATAAATTATGTCACAGATGGCATTGAAATAACGATTACAATGTATCTAGCTCAATTAAGATTAATATCTAATTCGGTCAGTTGGTTTGCTAGTGTTTTCTTGCTCTTCCTTGTTAGAGGTCTCTTTAGCACTCAGGTGTTTTGTAGGCGCTATTCTACGCATTATTTCAAATACTACAAATAACTATTTTACAGTATTTGACAGGATAGATAGAAAATTTTTGACAAGTAGGAAACGAATAAACATTTAGGGAAAATGATTCATCTTTCATAATTATGTATTAGTCTATTTTTCATTGTTTTTAAGATGTATTCTGCTATTCGGGGCGAAGACAAATCCAGCGAATAAAAAACCATGAAAATTGGTCCAGCAGATCTCGAGTTATAAGTGTTGTAACAAACCGGACTTTGTTTTATATATATATATATATATATATATATATATATATATATATATATATATATATATATATAACAAAATGATTAAAGACATTTAAAAATATAAAGAAATTGCCGCCCGCCGGAAACGGGGCTATATCCCGAGCTACCGATGAACTTCCTCACAATACGTGCCGTTTCAAGTAATACTGCCTCCTGCATCCGACTCTTGATTCAACTATTTAGCGAAAGCCTCTGAAGATGTTGATTGAGACTCTTCGCAATGAGATCAAATTCAAATTCAAAATATTCTTTATTCAAGTAAACTTGTATACAAGTGCTTTTGAATCGTCAACATCTACTGCTGGTTCGGAAAGCTATTCCTAATTTTCCTGTTTAAAATATAAATTTTAATATTAGGGCACTTTAATACTAATCGTGTAATATTTGATAGCATTACATAAAATCTTCTCTATTAATTTTTCTAGAGCTGTGACCGTCCAGCGGTGAGACCGTGCGACTCTTCATGGGTGGTCACGGGTTCATACCCCGGGTAGGCACGAATGATTTTTTTAACTTATGTGTCTAATTGATTATTGCAATTTATTACACGCTTTTCGGTGAAAGAAAACATCGTTAAGAAACCTGTATATCTCTAGCCAATTCTAGGGATAAGTGTAACCTACCAATCCGCATTGAAGCAGCGTGGTAGGCCTTAGCTCCATATCCATATATATAGTGAAAAAAATTTCGTATTACAAAAAAGAGTCATACGTGGCATCTACAATTTAAGTCCGCGTGATTCCCTGCGAGAGAAGTTTAAGGAAATAGGTATTCTTACATTTGCTTCACAGTATATTTTAAACAATGTAATTTTTGTACATAAAAATATAAAGAATTATAAAACGATAGGTGATGTATATAGTAGACAAAGTAGGAACCGACATAAGCTTGCGACTCCTGCTTTGCGCCTAGCAAAAGTACGTAAATCGTTTGTGGGTATAAGATTCTATAATAAAATTCCAAAATCAATTTGGCCATGCCATTACGGCAGTTTAAAACCACTGTTAAAAAGAGGCTGATACAGAAAGCCTGTTGAAGATTACTTAGATGATAAGGATGTGTGGATATAGGTGCACTTCTACCCTGTACAAGACAGTAATAAATAAATGTAACTAGTTCTAAGATTTATATTTTAAAAAGAGCAACGAACGAGTTTTTTGCTGGTTCTTCTCGGTAGGAACATCTTTCCGAACCAGCAGTAAAGTTGACGATTCAAAAGCACTTGTTTACAAGTTTACTTGAATAAAGAATATTTTGAATTTGAATTTGAATATCTCCAGAATTGGAGAGAGGGAGGCCCTATACCCAGAAGTAGGATTGTAACAGGCCGTTACTTTACTTTTTAATACTGAGCGTGCGATATATTTAAGTAATATTCACTTAAAGCATACGTTCGCATGGTTATATCCAATAAAATAATATCGGTATAATAACTCTTGTATAAACTAAGTAAAGTGCTCCTCTTCACTCGAGTTAAGCAGTTTATTACATGTTTAGTACCGTCGTACCTCAAAAACAACGTTCAATAAACTTTAATAAAACGCGACAGGCGAGACTTAGCTATAAGCCTTGGGTTCAGTATTCATTATTTTATTTATAACCTTTATTACTTAAATACATACAAATACTTTTTTGTTTTCTTCACAGTAATTATAATAATTACATCAAAATTAATTTGATATTAAATTGGGTTTGGTATATGCATCAAAAATAGAAAAGTAACGGCGCGTTACAATCCCACTGCTTTGCATAGGGTCTCCCTCTCTCCATTTCTGGAGAGAAGGGTTGGAGCTAAGACCTACCACGGTGCTCCAATGCGGATTGGTAGGTTACACATATCCCTAGAATACTCTAGAGATATGCAGGTTTCCTCACGATGCTTTCCTTCACCGAAGCGTGTGATGTATTACAATTATCAATTAGACACATAACTTTTAATAGAAAACTCATTGGTTCCTGCCCGGGTTTTGAACTCGTGACCACCTCTTAAGATTCGCACTGTCTCATAGCTGGGCTATCAAGCTCACTGCATGGGTATATGAATCATGAAATTATAATTGCGAAAGTATGTTTATATCTTTTTCCTTTATTTATATCTAAACGGAGTAAGTAATAGATCGATATGATTTTTGGCATGAATGTCGATAAATATCGAAGTATCAGAATTTTATGTGATAAATTATTTTTGCAATTTCATAAGACTTAGTAAGAGACCTTGTTTATCTTTTGTTAAATTATATTTAATTAAACTTTCTGACTTGAATATATGCTTTTATTCTTCATTCTTTCAGAATTTCTCTAGAATATGGTCTCACACTAAATATGAGTGTCACAAAAATTTAAAATATTAAGAACAAAGTCAGTCAGGTTAAGGTCAGCGATATGTTACTTTCCCACTTGGGCATATAGACCTCGCCTTTAACAGAAAAAGTTTACATCTTAGATCAACCACGCTGTTGCAATTCGTACATTACACATATACTGGAAAATCTCTAGATATATACAAGATTTTTTTACAATGTTTTCTTTTACCAAAAATCGTGTGAGAAGTTGAAAATATCTATTAGGTACTTGAGCTTTTAAATGAATAACTCATTACTGCTTGCCCAGGTTTTGAATTTGAAATGGTCGTGGAAAATAATTTTATTAGATATTTACTGAAATCAATTCGACGAAGGTAGTAATGATTTCACAACGCAACCCCAAAATTTTTCGGTATCACTCAAGGAAATTGCGCACAGCACATTACGAGACGGGCCAGCAATAAAACGATATTTGATGCGTTACTTTTGCCGCCAAAATAATTGCCCAGTCCCAAGACCTCCGCTGGGAATATTACCACAGATTATCTAGATTTAAAAGTATTTATTAAAATAATAAATCCGGTGGATATTCATAATATTTATTAATGCCGTGTGGTATCCGGCTGAGTAGAATAGACCACCCTCATTTCTTACGGAGGTGTCGTAAGAGGCGACTAAGGTAAGTCGACCCGCCTTGTGGTATCCGGCTGAGTAGAATAAACCGCCCACATTTTTACCGAAGTGTCGTATAATACGACTAAGGTAAGTCGACCTGCCGTGTGGTATCCGGCTGAGTAGAATAGACCACCCTCATTTCTTACCGAGGTGTCGTAAAAGGTGACTAAGGTAAGTTGACCCACCGTGTGGTATTCGGTTGAGTAGAATATACCACCCTCATTTCTTACCGAGGTGTCGTAAAAGACGACTAAGGTGAGTTGATCCGCCGTGTGGTATCCGGCTGAATAGAATAGACCACCATCTTTTTTTACCGAGATGTCGTAAAAGGCGACTAAGGTAAGTTGACGTCAGGAAGGCGGCCGGTCGTAAAATACGTAGCCAAATCATATGACAGCATGTTTGTAACATGTTGTGCCGACCCCAATTAGAGTGGGATAAGGGCAGGACGATAATGATGATTCATAATTAATAGACATTGATAGCTCGAAAATTAAGTAACGTCGTTGTCCGTATAAAAGTTTTAAAGATATACCAAGGATAGTATCGTAAGCTCGTCGACAAATTTCACCCTTGATATCCCGTGGGGTGAAACGGCACCTCAACAGCACCCTAGAGGCACTCCCATAAACCAGTTACCCCCTTACCTTCGCAAGTCAAATTGTTTTATATCCTTCTCCCATACGAATACATTAAGTGAGGTATATTGTTTCATAAACCTTAATACCAGAGTAAAAGAGGAAAGGTGTGTTAGGGGAAAGAGCGTTCTAGTCTTCAAAACTGCCAACTTCTTCTGCACGGAGTACAAAATTGAAGGGTTCTAGTGCAGATTCTTAAAAGCTAAAAAAAAAGTAAAGTAGCAGCCTGTTACAATCTCACTGCTGGGAATAGGCCTCTACTCTCCGTTTCTGGAGAGAAGGGTTGGAGCTAAGACCTACCACGCTGCTCCAATGTGGATTGGTAGGTTACACATATCTCCAGAATTAGACACATGAGTTTTACTAGAAAAATTCATTGGTGCCTGCCCGGGTTTGGACTCGTGTTCCCCTTGAAAGAGTCGCACGATCTCACCGCTGGGCTATCACAGCTCCTTACATAAAAGCTCCTTAAAAGCTAATCTAAGGTAAATAAGTATATGGTACAATACACACACCTTAAAGTAATTTAATACTTGTGTTATGGGTGAAAGATATCCAGTAAATATCTAAACTCATTATAAAACAAAGTCCCAAAAAAGCTGTCTGTCTGTATGTAATCGATTTTCTGAAAAGATTGTGCAATACTTTCGGATGGTTTAGGTAAATAGTACTATCGGTATTATATAAATTGTGTTAAAGAGGTCACGCAGTTGTTAAAAAACTTGCTTGCTGGGAGCTTTAGTCGCGTGCGCCGCGTAAACCTGCAGAGATACGCTAAAGTAATGTACTAGAGAATTATAGATTTATAAACCTACTACAATAAAATCTGCGATAGCATGTCTCTATCTCTTATGATTAACTCACAATAACTACTTTTATGTTTAAAATTTGAATTCTACAAAAAAATTGTGACACGCAGATTTCCACGCGGGCGAAGCCGCTGGCACAGCTAGTAAAGTAAAAGTAAAGTAACAGCCTGTTACTATGCCCACTGCTGGGCTAAGGCCTCCTCTCTCCGTTTTTGGAGAGAAGGATTGGAGCTAAGACCTATGACGCTGCTCCAATGCAGATTGGTAGGTTACATATATCCCTAGAATTCTCTAGAGATATGCAGGTTTCCTCACGATGTTATCCTTCGTCGAAAAGCGTATGATAAATTGCAATTAAAACTTAGTCACATAAGTTTTAACGGTAAAACTCATTGGTACCTGCCGGGGGTTTGAATCCTTGACTCCCTCGAAAGAGTCGCTTGGTCTCACCACTGGGCTATCACAGCTTGGTTACTAGTAAATATATCCTTATATAATTTTAAATAAATTAATACACTCAAACTCGAAGAAACAACAAATGAACAATAAACAGCGTTAAGAAAATGTTGGTCCTCGGCGGGAATCGAACCCGCGACACACGGAGTTAATGGCAGGGTCACTGCCACTTTTGTCGAAAATTTATAATTGAAATGTTTGTCTTTACAAATTATTTTCCCTTCGTACAAGACCCAGGTAATTTCAGCACAAAATTATAGTTGGCATTGGCAATAAAGCGGGAATCGAACGTAAACCCTGGGGCATCATGCGACGCCTGTAATTTATGTCCGTCTGTCACTCACATATTAGCTGCTAGGGGTGCTACCGTCAAGGAAAAAAAAATAGTTTAACCTTTCACCCGTCGCTGTGCACCATGTAAATAAATAAATAAATAAATATATGGGACACTTACACACACGGTCGTCCATCCCCAAAGTAAGTAACTTAATACTTGTGTTATGGGTGACGGACAACTGGTAGATATACTACATATATAAGTTTAAATACATACTTAAATACAAATACACACCCAGGCTCCCAGAACCAACAAATTGTTTATAAAAAATATTGGCCCTCGGCGGGAATCGAACGCGTGAACCGCAGAGCTGAAGGCAGGATCAGTACCCACTGCGCCAACGGGCCAGTACATTCATTTTTGAATCATTTTTTTTATTATAAAAAAATACTATGATTAGCATACTATTTACTTCGTTGACATATAGTGGGTTCGGAGATTAAATACCTACATTATATGTTTAAATTTTCAATAGCCTATAAAAATACTATTGTTAATCCATATAGCTGCATGGATATGTCTTAAAAAAAATTGAGTTTTTTACGTGAATTTCATAAGAGATTTTATAGATTATATATAAATTTCGGAAAAATCAAAATGTTTTTGTATCGTCACCAACTATAAATGAAAGTTATTATTATAAAATTATTTATAGTATTTAATGGGGAATTTTATAACAAAGAAAATGGTATACAAATCATAGGTATAATTAATATATAGTAAATAATGTGATCCAAAAATGGATGATTTATAGAAGCAGACGTTACTTTGCGGAATTCCATATTACAAGCAATATAACAGAACTAACTACTTTGCTATAATCCGCACGGGTTAAGTGAATGCATGCAAAGCCA
Organism: Morpho deidamia; assembly: GCA_947086505.1. NCBI lineage: Eukaryota > Metazoa > Arthropoda > Insecta > Lepidoptera > Nymphalidae > Morpho > Morpho deidamia. Next base: position 13,129,957 of record CAMTZC010000016.1, read on the forward strand.
ATGTGTATGAAGCAGGCAAAATCTACGCACCTTATACATGCAGGACCAGCCACCACATGCACCCCAAGGCGCAATTCACCAGCAACAACGAACACAAAAGCAGCACACACACCCACCACCACAATCTCGACGATCGTTTCGCCCCGAAACCGAAGCATCATCAGGAGGATAGGCTTCACGACAAAAATCGTACTGCAGTACGATTTTTGTGAATTGCGCCTTGGGGTGCATGTGGTGGCTGGTCCTGCATGTATAAGGTGCGTAGATTTTGCCTGCTTCATACACATTGGCTTTGCATGCATTCACTTAACCCGTGCGGATTATAGCAAAGTAGTTAGTTATGTTATATTGCTTCCAAAAATGGATGTCAAAAATTAGTTTTATGATCACTTAAAGGAATCTATCGTTCGAAAGCTATGTATAGCTGTGTATAGCTATATGTTACTCACACTACTTAATAAAAATAAGACTATTGAATTAGTAAAATAAGTATTATATTATTTAAATTTAACTTGGTAATGTCAACGGAAAAAGCAGACTCTCATTTTTTTCTGTCCGCGGGCTAGCTCGCAAAATGACAGCTGCTGTCACATCTCCCACGTCAAAATGGCGCGAACGGCTGTGGCAAGATGTGACGTCATGCTTGCTTGCTTGCTTGTTTGCAGCGGCGTTGTTACACATAGAAATATTTAGCTATGATCCGGGTTTGTTAAGAATATCTGTCGTGGAACTTATCTCCAAATGATGGTTAGGGGGCGAAACTTGTCGAGATTGTCATAGTGAATGTCAGCCGTGTGGTATCCAGCTGAGTAGAATAGACCACCCTCTTTTCTTACCGAGGTGTCGTAAAAGGCGACTAAGGTATGTCGACCTGCCGTGTGGTATCCGGCTGTGTAGAATAGACCACCCTCCTTTCTTACCTAGGTGTCGTAAAAGGCGACTAAGGTAAGTTGACCCGTCGTGTGGTATCTGGTTGAGTAGAATAGACCACCCTCATTTCTAACCGGTGTCTTAAAAGGCGACTAAGGTAAGTTGAAGTCGGGTGGGCGGCTGGTCGTAAAAAACATAGCCAAATCATGTGAAAACATGTTTATAACATGTTGTGCCGACCCCACTTAGTGTGGAATAAGGAGGATGATGATAAATAAATTGTTAACCTACTTTTTGTTTTCTTTGTTCTGTTTTTTACAGTACGTAGTGTAGGACGCGACAAGTGGTTTCTCTAAATGTAGCACTTCCCTCCGACATTAACCTCACGCCCAGCAGGTCCCCGTTAGGGCGGCACGCTCGCATGCGGATCCAAACACTCTTCTTCCCAGACCAGCTCCAATTCTGCGAAACGACTTCCTAGCAGAAATAAGGTCTATCGTCTCCCCTACTCTGAGTACAAAAACTCTATGAGGAAAATTCAGTAGTAAAATTACTGATATGTCATGAACAAAAAAATCTCCGTAATGCACAACCCTAGCCCCTGTTTACCGCTCACCTCAAACATTTTACCTCTTTCTTTATTTATCAGTACCGAACATCTACATTCAACACATGCAAGATGTTTCCCCGGCTCTAACTTAACCTCAAAATATCTCAGAGGTAAAAATTGTACGCCCTTAAATATATTTGATACGTGGAAGGTTATTTCGGAAAGAATGTCTTTTTTATGCTTTTAGACAGTTTGATTGCAACACGCATACATTTTTATTAATTTAATACGCATGCGAACGAAGAAACGGTTCTTTTTGACTGTTGGGTACGCGACTTAGTTCACGTCAAAGTGCCTTAAGTAATCTATCTATATAAAAGTAACAGCCTGTTAATTTCCCACTGCTGGGAATAGGCCTCCTCTCTCCGTTTCTGGAGAGAAAGGTTGGAGCTAAGACCTACCACGCTGCTCCAATGCGGATTGGTAGGTTACACATATCTCCAGAATTCTCTAGTGATATGCAGGTTTCCGCACGATGTTTTCCTTCACCGAAAAGCGTGTGATAAATTGCAATTATGAATTAGACACATGAGTTTTAATAGAAAAACTCATTGGTGCCTGCCCGGGTTTGAACCTATGTTCGTCTCTAGAGAGTCGCACGGTCTCACCACTGGGCTATCACAGCTTCTATCTATATACTTATTATAAAATAAAGGCCCAAAAGTCAGTATGTAATCGATTTTCTCAAAATCTACTGAACGGATTTTTGTACTGTTTTCACCAAACGATAGTGCAATACTTCCGGACAGTTTAGGTATATAGTACATATCGGTATTATGTAAATTGTATTGAAATGATCGAGCAGTTGTTAAAAAACTTGCTTGCTGAGAGCTTTAGTCGCGTGCATTGCGTAAACCAGCAGAGTTACGCTAAAGTAATGTACTAGAGAATTGAACATCTATAAAAATTCAAAAAAAAATCCGCAATAGCATGTTTCTATCTCTTACGGTTCATTCACAATAACTACTTTTATGTTTAAAATTTCAATTTGGATTTTTTTTGTGACAACTGATTTCCACGCCGGCGAGTAATTATAATATAAATAATAATAATGCAATATCTGTTTTTTTCATATTCTCGAAAGAAATACGGGGTTTTTTTTAATATTATACGCTAGCCCGATGTATTCACACACGAATATTAAATACAAATATGCAAGGATATCTGTCCAAAGGGAGATAAATATATCTGCCGAAAGAGAGATAAATAAATATGTATAGTTATTATAAAACAAAGTCCGAAAAAGCTGTCTGTCTGTATGTAATCGATTTTCTCAAAATCTACCGAACAGATTTTCATACAGTTTTTACTGTAAGGTAGTGCAATTCTTTTGGAAGGTTTATGTTAATATTAAATTACGGTTTTACGTAAATTGTGTTGTTGAGGTCACGTGGTTGTACAAAAACTCGCATGCTGGAAGATTAAATCGCGTGCGCCACGTAAACCAGCAAAGATACACTGAAGTTATGTACTACAGAATTGTAGATCTAAAAATACCACAAAACGGTCCGCGACAGCATGTCTCTATCTCTTATGGTTAAATCACAATAACTACCTTTGTGTCGTTTGTGAAACACTGATTTCCACGCGGGCGAAGCCGCAAGCACAACTAGTATATATAAGATACTAGATATATAAGACAAATACATAAACGGACGTCAGTCCTCAAATTTAGTAACTTAATACTTTTATATGGGTGACAGACATTGGTTAATTAATATACTACGTATATAATTTCAAATAAAAACAAAATCTTTTATAGAATTAGGCGTTACTTTGCGGAGATCTATAATACAAAAGTAATAGTAAAATTATTTTGCTATAATCCGCGATACAGTAAATAGAAAATATATATAGTGTTAAATGTGTAGTGGACTATCCGTTTTTTCATACCCGATACATGCAGGATTAGTAAAAACACATGCACAAACCACTGCCACCACAATACACAAGCATAACACACGTTCACTATCACAAACTCAACAATCGTTTCGCCCCGCAACCGAAGCATCATCAGGACATAGACTCCACGACAAAATCACAAAGCCAACAATTTTTTTATAGAATATGTTGGCCCTCGGCGGGAATCAAACCCGCGGAGCTGAAAGCAGGGTCACTGCCAACTGTGCCAACGTACAGACGGTGGTTGGATTGTGTGAAATATGACATGCTTATAACATGACTTGCATATAAATAGAGTAGCGCTAGAATTGACAAATGATAGGAGAGAATGGAAAAGAAAAAAATGTCGTGCCGACCCCACTTAGAGTGGAATAAGGGCAGGAGAATGATGATTAGTATAGATATATAAAGCCAATTGTAAGAATTCTTTTTTGTTCAAATCAATTATCACGTAGATAACAGGTTATCGTGATATAATTTCTAATTACGTCAATACACGCATCAATGTGCCGGGGGTGTCGTTAAAGTATTCAATTACAACATAAAATGGCCCGAAAACCAATATTAGTGTTGCCACATCACCCCGGTGTTACCTGTGTGACACCACTCATAAAATGTCTGTTTTACTCTAAAGGGGACATCCTCAAATTATAGTGGTACAAGTTATGAGCGGCATCTATTTATAATTATTATAAAACGAAGTCCTCAAAGCTGTCTGTCTGTATATCATCGATTTTCTCAATATCTACTGAACGGATTTTTATACGGTTTTTACTTAAAGATAGTGCAATTCCTTTAAAAGGTTTAAGTAAATTGAACATTACGGTTTTATGTAAATTATATTAAAGAGATCGCGCGGTTGTTAAAAAAAACTCGCCTACCTTTCTTCCCTTGCGCCACGTAAAGCGTCAGAGAGACACTTAATTATTGTACTAGAAATTCGTAGATCTAGATAAATACTACAAAAAAGTCCGCGACAGCATGTCTCTATGTCTTATGGTTAACTCACAATAACTACTTTTAGGTTCTACATTTCAAAAAAAAAATTGTATCTATACTTATTATAAAACAAAGTCGCCAAAAGCTTTTGTCTGTGTGTCTGTATGTGATCAATTATCTCAAAATCTACGGAACGAATTATTGCACGGTTTTTACTAAAGAGTACAATTTATTAGACAGGCTTGAGTTAATACTTGTAGTACACGTTACGGTGTTATATGAATTGCGTTTAGAGGTCGCGCCGTTGTAAGACAACTTGCGTGCTGGGAGCTTTAGCCGCGTGCGCTGCGTAAACCAACAAACTCACAATGAAGTAATGTACTAAAGAATTGTAGATCTACAAAAACACTACAAAAAAGTCCGCGACAACATGTCTGTATCTCTTTTGGCTAACTCATAATAACGAATCTTCAAAATCCAATGCTGTTAAAATTTTGTGACACTAATTTCTACGCGGAAAAAACCGTTGGCACAGCTGTGTATATAAAAATGAGTGTTCAAGTAACTCTTAGCCATTTTCTTTAAAAAATAAGCGTAACATGTTGCATAAATGTAGTAATAAATCGGAAACGAATTAAATATGCGCTCTAACATAACGTACTCGTTACATATGAGTTTTCCCCACTGAACTAACAGATGGCGTCACTAGTACTTTACCATAGTGGTGCTTTTGAAATTATATAAGAAGTCCTCAATCCTCATACAAAATGTTCATTGATCGACAACGCTTATTAAAAGCCTTTGGTTTTAAGTGCATCCTTCTAGAACACTAAGCGACTAATTAAACTGTACACGGTAAATCTTCCAGTACATTCATACTTGGAATGCTGTGAAAGACATAGCGATACTCTCTGTATAATAAATTACTGTCACATTTAAACGTATTCTCTTTACCCGTCCCTACGTCCGTCCGATTGATCGTGTTATATCGCCAATTTAAACTCGAATTCATCTGATGGTCCAGTTACGGCCAAAGGATCTTTGAAATTGTCCTAGTGAATACATTAATATGTCTGAATATAGTATAAGATGTGACTATGAATTTTACTTCCTTATTTATTGATAGCGTATCATGGCAAAATAGTTCTTGCCAATAATTGCTTTTATCAAAATCTTTAGTCTGTAGCAGTTAGATTTTTTACGTAGCATAATAAATTCGCTATCGCTTGTGACTCGTGCGTTTAACTGCGAGGTATCGATGGGCGATTCGATGGTGTGAGACAACGTGTTTTTACGATTGTGGTTTTTTACACGACTTATACAACAGTTATAGATTGGCTGTTAAGATGAAAATAGTATGTATATAGTATTTTTTATAAAACAAAAGTAATCCATACTAAAATAATGGATACTTAGTATCTCAAAATAATTTTTGGAATTAAAAATCGATCCAACAAACTAAACTATTTTAGTTTAGTAAGTGAACTACGTCTCACTGAATCATTTACATTACTATAATAGAGGACGCGCTGATTTGATGATGATTATTTTATCGAATACCGACGCTACTGCTGCCATTTAATGCATTATATGTTCCAAAAATGTTACATTTTATTTTTATAATACTGGCAATACTAAATGAGACATATAAAATCATTAGCCATGAAATCTGCTGTATTTTGTTTTCTTATTCCCAAACACATTCGTTTAATGGCTAATAGCCTCCTCATATTTGAGCGCTGAATTCAATTCAATGCAATTCCTAAGAATCCCATTCCAAATTATTTTGATATATACTTATTTTTAGCACATAATGTTTGTATTATAAATAATTCACGTAGAAGTCCACTCAAGTTGGCAAATTTATGTTGCTTTATATCTTGTTTATATCTTTCATTTAAATCATTGTCTATGCTTAACTTATAACATTATGTCGCCGCAATATGACTTAATTTTCCACACAATCTATCCATCTTTTATTCGGCCTCCCCTAGTGATATATCTATCCAAATTCATCATTAAATCTTTTTGGTCACATGATTTTCATCCTTCCCCATTACATAAATATACCAACTTAATAACTTAATAAGCTGCGATAGCTTAGCGGTAGCACCGTGCGACTCTTCAGAGACGATCATGGGTTCAATCCCCGGGCAGGCACCAATAAGTCAATTAAAACTTATTCATAATTGCAATTTATCATACGCTTTTCAGTGAAAGAAAACATCGTGAGGAAACCTGCATATCTCTAGAGAATTCTAGAGATATGTGTAACCTACCGATGCGCAATGGAACAGCGTGGTAGGTCTTAGCTCCAATCCTTTTCTTCAAAAGCGAAGAGAGGAGACCTTAGCCCAGCAGTGGGCATAGTAACAAGCCGTTACTTTACTTTACATTTTTTACCAACTTAATTTCGTACTTCTAATCTTATTTATAATGGGCGCAATTTCAGATTTTCCCTAATAAACTCATTTCGAATTCTATCAAATCTTGTAGTGTTTGTGTAGTGTACACATCCACTTTAACATTCTCATCTCATTTGCTCATCTCATTATAACGCTATAGGGCATATATATTTAAAAGAATATAATAATACAGAGTATATTAAAATAAGTTATCAAAAATACTATAAAGCTCTAACGTGCCAATCTTCGCTAGCAGTATTATAGCGGCCAAATCTCTCTAATATGCAGTTGGAGATCAAACCGGCGTCACCCTTTCTTGTTACACGTAATCCTGTTATACGAACAGGACTTCGTAATACCGGGATAGAAAAAAATAGGAAAAATATCCTAGAACTATATCCTAAATATCCTCACAAGAAAATTTTATTAGTGCCTTTTCTTTTCTGTAATTGTTAGTTTATAGCGTACTTATATTATGTGATAGCCCAGCAGTAAGGTCGACTATCATCCCACTTACATATCATCAAGAATTCTCTAGAGATATGCAGTGTTCCTCACGTTTTTCTTCACCGAAAAGCGTGTGATAAATTGCAGTTATCAATTAGATATAGTAAAGTAGCGGCCTGTTACAATCCCACTGCTGGGAATAGGCCTCCTCTCTCCGTTTCTGGAGAGAAGGGTTGGAGCTAAGACGTACCACGCTGTTCCAATGCGGATAGGTAGGTTACACATATCTCCAGAATTCTCAAGAGATATGCAGGTTTCCTCACGATGTTTTCCTTAACCGAAAAGCGTGCGATAAATTGCAATTACCAATTAGACACATGAGCAATTAGATATAGTACGCGGCAATAAATAATGCACATCGAGGCTAAGACAGAGAAATCTGCTAGATTCTGCTTCATAGAGCATCGTCTCTGTCGCACAGACTGACGAACCTGTGCGAAACGTCACATACTAACTGAGTGACAGAGACAGCGCTCTACGAAACCGAACTGGCTGGCTGTTTCGTTCTAAACATCGATGTGCATTATTTAATGTCGGGTACTATACAAGTTTTAACACAGAAACTCATTGGCAGTTCGTGACTTCTTTGAAAGATTCACACGACGACACCTTTTCTACAGAACTTAAAACTTTAACCTATTGATTGGGATGACTCAATTTTCCTTTTTGAAGTTTCAATCAACTTTGTTAATAATTTTAAAAAGGTTTTATTTAACTTGCAATGTACCTATGTTTGTGAAGGTGGAATCTTGGAAGTTAAATTGGACCCACTTCCCGGTGTCCGATTGAGCTGAAATTTTACTTACAGGTTCAGTCTGCATGTTTATGATAAGGAAAAGCATGTACATGTATAAAATATAGTAAAGCTTTATAAATAAAAGTCAATCAAATTTCTATTTACTGTAACTCTACATATATCTTGAAGCTTGAAGCATGAAGCTGTGATAGCCTAGCGGTGAGACCGTGCGACTCTCTAGAGACGACATAGGTTCAAACCCCTGCAGGCACCAATAAGTTTTTCTATTAAAACTTATTTGTCTAATTGATAATTGCAATTTATCATACGCTTTTCGGTGAAGGAAAACATCGTGAGGAAACCTGCATATCTCTAGAGAATTCTAGGGATATGTGTAACCTTCCAATCCGCATTGGAGCAGCGTGGCAGGTCTTAGCTCCAATCCTTCTCTCCAACAACGGAGAGAGGAGGCCTTAGCCCAGCAGTGGGCATAGTAACAGGCTGTTAATTTACTTTTTTTTTTACATATATCTTTTTTCACCAAGCGAACTTCTTGGAGAAGCCGATTTGAATAAAGCATATTTTAAATTAAAAATTAAATATGGTTTCCTAAGCTTATTTACATTTGCGTTTAAAGATGTCAAAGATTTTGTAATGTATTGAAAGTTTATGTCACATCAAGCTAGGCGCGGATTGTCTAGACTGTAGACGTACTTTTTCACTCAGTCTTACTGACAGGGGCGCCGTTGTTAATCTTTAACTGATAGATTGAATGCTCATTTATTAGGTAAAGAGGAATGAAGATCTTAAAATCTCAAGATGACAATCAACGTCCAAGACTATATTGGGACCACCCTCATTGCCTGGCTACAGCATCATGTACAGCATCATCTTGGACGTGAAATTTTGTATAAAGCTTTTTTAAAGCACTTTTAACTCGACGTGTTAAGTTTAAATTATCTTAAACCTGGTCTAGTATTCAGTAGTGAAAAGTTAATATCAAATTATGGATACATACATAGATATTTCTTTATATCTGAATTCCAATGCAAATCTAATATAATTATTATCATTTCCGCTAATTGCTTATCTTTGCGTTACTCTTCGTCATTACTTTGCTAATCAATACATTATTATGACTCGTCGCTTTATCACTTCAAATATTATCATGATTTTTTTACCTGATATAAATAAATAAATAAACATATTAAGGACAACTACACATTGTCGCCTTTCCCCAAAGTAACTAAAAAAAAACCACAAATAAAAGGTTCTTGTTATATTGAAAATTTTACATTTTATTTAATAACACATTAATATAATTATCATAGGGATAATAGATATTTTAAAAAATTAAAATTATTTACAATTTGCTAAACTAACTAAACTGTTTTACAAAAACAAGAATTTATAAAAACTTAAAACAAAGTAAATAATACGAACAAAAAAAAAAAGAAAATGAAAATTATATACATATATACATATATTTGCACTGAATCAAATATTTGTGTTACAACTGGTAAATTCAAATTCAAAATACTATATATTCAAATTAACTTGTAAACAATTGCTTTTGAATCGTCAACTCTACGCTGGTTCGGAAAGCTGTTCCTACCGAGAAGAGCCAGCGAGAAACTCGGCGGTTGCTCTTTCTTATAACTAGTTAAATATATACATATATAAGTTTCAATAAATGCTTAAATTATTGAAAATTAGTTTAAGTATGACATCATTTTCACAAAACATCAATAAATGAATAAAAAAAGAAATGGGTTAATATTAATTAAATTAAATATTATTAATATTGATAATATGCAGTACGATTTTTGTCGTGGAGCCTATCCTCCTGATGATGGTTCGGTTTCGGGGCGAAACGATCGTCGAGATTGTGGTGCTGGGTGTGTGTGCTGCTTTTGTGTGCGTTGTTGCTGGTGAATTGCGCCTTGGGGTGCATGTGGTGGCTGGTCCTGCATGTATAAGGTGCGTAGATTTTGCCTGCTTCATACACATTGGCTTTGCATGCATTCACCTAACCCGGATTATAGCAAAGTAGTTAGTTCTGTTATATTGCTTGTAATATGGAATTCCGCAAAGTAACGCCTGCTTCTATAAATCAATTAAATTATTATTAATATTTTATTTTATTTCTCATAAGCAAAAGACATAAAATTAAAATTATTAATTATATTCCGCTTAAAACTCTTGTAAAATTGAATATTGTGATTTGTATATATATAGTAATTTTTATTGACTGTATATATATAATGTAAGATGTGTCCTCAATATTTGCAACGCCCTAACCGGGCAAATATGTAATATATTAAAGCAAATTGATAAATAAATAAATAAATACATAAATATAGGTAGCCTGCTTTCATCTGGGGAATGAATTTGTCATCCGTCATGGTTCGATTGGTACTGAATTATTACACCTTTAATTTGTTGGTTCTTCGAGTCTAGTCGAGTCGAGTGTATACATTTATTTAAGTATTTATTTAAAATTATATATCTATATATTTACCATCGCCGTGTGGTATCCGGCTGAGTAGAATAGGCCACCATCATTTCTTACCGAGGTGTCGTAAAAGGCGACTAAGGTAATTTGACCGCCGTGTGGTATCCGGCTTATTTCTTAGAGAGGTTTCGTAAAAGGCGACTGAGGTAAGTTGACCCGCCGTGTGGTATCCAGCTGAGTAGAATAGACCACCCTCCTTTATAGAAGCAGGCGTGGCTTTGCGGAATTCCATATTACAGAAACTATAACAGAGCTACATTATTATAATCCGCGTACGTTAATATAATGTATGTAATGCTTAGTGTAGTAGGCAAAATTCACATATCTTACATATGCAGGACAAGTCATCACACGTATCCCAAGATGCCTCCACCAGAAACACTGCACGCAAGCAATACACACAACCACAACAATCTCTACGATCGTTTCGCCTCGAAACCGAAGCATCATCAGGAGGATAGGCTCCACGATAAACACACCCTCATTTCTTGCGTGTCGTAAAAGGCGTGATATCCGGCTGAGTAGAATAGACCACCCTCTTCTTCTTCTTTGTTGGCGGGCTGTTTTACGCACTTAGTCGCATTTTGGCGACCATTGTGCGTGAGGGTGAAAGCGGGCTGGTTACTCCAGCCAGCCAAGCTCCTTCCAGAAGCCAAGGACCCCAGACGGAGCACCAAAGGCTTCTTGCAATGTCCTCGGTGAGCCAAGGATATTCGCCCGATGTTTTGCCACCTCCGTGCAATATAGCATGACGTGAGATGGTGTTTCCGGTTCCCTCATGCATCCTCTGCAAATGGGGCTGTCAGTCGCACCTAAATAGAACAGGTGTTTATTTAGCAGATAATGGCCGGTGATAAGGCTTATCATTCTTCGCAGGTTGGGTCTGTTCATGCGAAGAAGACTGTTAGTCAAGCGAGTATTCAGGGACGGCATTGCGTCTCTGGATTGCCTACAGTCGGTCCGGTTTGCCCAGAGTGTATTGTGGGTTACCATGGTCATCTCTCTAAGCCATGATCTTAATAGGCTAAAGGGAAATGGAACAATAGGTTCAGGTCCTTCGACCGTGGTATTTGAGCCTATTCTGGCTTGTTCATCTGCTGCGTCGTTTCCCAGTGAACCGCTGTGACCTTTGATCCATTGGAGCACCACCTGGTTTTCCACTGAGATAGTCTCCAGGATCTCGTGGCACTCTTTTATCAGTCCCGAAGAAGAAGAAGAAGAAGACCACCCTCATTTCTTACAGTTTTTTAAAACTTCAATAAGGTAAGTTGACATCAGAAAGGCGGCCGGTTGTCAAATATAGCCAAATTGGCACAACATGGTTAATGCATGTTGTGTCGACCTTAATTAGTTTATTTATTATTATTAAAACCCGGGCAGGCATCAATGAGTTATTCTATTAAAACTCGTGTGTCTAATTGATAATTGCAATTTATCACACGCTTTTCGGTGAAGGAAAACATCGTGAGGAAACCTGCATATCTCTAGAGAATTCTAGGGATATGTGTAACCTACCAATCCGCATTGGAGCAGCGTGGTAGGTCTTAGCTCCAAGCCTTCTCTCCAGAAACGGAGAGAGGAGGCCTATTCCCAGCAGTGGGATTGTAACAGGCCGCTACTTCAAGGTCAGGAGAATAAATATATGTATATATTTACCAGTTGCTTGCGACATATAACACAAGTGTTAAGTTACTTAGGACAGACGGCCGTGTGTATAAATGTCCCATATATTTTTTTAAGAGGTTTTATTCAAGTAATAATAAAATTATTTTGCTATAATCCGCGATACAGTAAATAGAAAATATATATATATTGTTAAATGTATAGTGGACTATCCGTATTTTCATACCCGATACGTGCAGGATTCGTAAAAACACATGCACAAACCTCCACCACTTCCACCACAATACACAAGCACTGCACACGTTCACTATCACAAACTCAACAATCGTTTCGCAACCGAAGCATCATCAGGAGATAGACTCCACGACAAAATCGCAAAGCTAGTCGTGGAGTGTATCTCCTTCTCGGTGTCCAATTGAGCTAAAATTTTAGGTCCAGTACCGATGATAATTTATGATAAGCATGAACTGATGCTGCCAGGATTGGCTCCAGACGAGGGAACTCCTCAACGGTTAACAGTAGGGACATTAAATTTCTTTAAAAGCTTTTGTTAAAAGATCTAAGATATAGGTATCAAATGTAAATTGACTGCCGAATTAAATACTTTATCTGTATAAAATCTTGATATATATCAAGATTATCTCAATAGCCGCTTTTAAAATAATGTAAAATTATATCGAAACTACTACCTGTATGTGTCTAAATTAGAGATGGTCGTATACAGTTGAGGTTTTTTTACTCGAACAGCGGACTTTTGGATATACGGATTTTCTTTTGTAGAATAATACTCAATAGCATTTTTTTTGCACTACCATTACTAAAGAGAACGATCATCATCCTTCTGGCCTTTTCGCATTTTGAGTGGGGTCTGCACAATTTGTTAAAAACATATTGTCACATAATTCGGCAACGTAATTTACGACCGGCCGCCTGCCTGGCGTCAGCTTACCTTAGTTATATTTTACGACACCTCGGTACGAAAGAGGGTGGTCTATTCTACTCAGCTGGATACCACGCGACGGGTCGACTTACCTAAGTCGCCTTTTACGACACCTCGGTAAGAAATGAGGGTGGTCTATTCTACTCAACCGGACATCACACGGTGGGTCGACTTACCTAAGTCGCGTTTTACGACACCTCGATGAGAAATGAGGGTGGTCTATTCTACTCAACCGGATATCACACGGTGGGTCGACTTACCTAAGTCGCGTTTTACGACACCTCGGTAAGAAATGAGGGTGGTCTATTCTACTCAACCGGATACCACACGGTGGCTCGACTTACCTAAGTCGCGTTTTACGACACCTCAGTAAGAAATGAGGGTGGTCCATTCTACTCAACCGGATACCACACGGTGGGTCAACTTACCTTAGTCGCCTTTTACGATACGCCTATAAGAAAGATGGTGGTCTATTCTACTCAACAGGATACCACACGGTGGGTCGACTTACCTAAGTCGCGTTTTACGATACCTCGGTAAGAAATGAGGGTGGTCTATTCTTCTCAACCGGATACCACACGGTGGGTCAACTTACCTTAGTTATCTTTAACGACACCTCAGTAAGAAATGAGGGTGGTCTATTCTACTCAGCCGGATACCACACAGTGGGTCAACTTACCTTAGTCGCCTTTTACGACACCTCAGTAAGAATGATTAACCGCTGAGTTAATTTGACTGCCCCCTAGACGCAGTAGGTAGTGACGCTGCCTTCAGCTCCGTGGGTCGCGGGTTCGATTCTCGCCAAAGGCCAAAATTTCGTAAAAACAATTAGTTGTTGTTCGAGCCTGGGTGTATATTCGTATTTAAGTATGTATTTAAACTTATATATGTAGTATATCTACCAGTTGTCCGTCACCCATAACACAAGTATTAAGTTACTTACTTTGAGGACGGACGACCGTGTGTGTAAGTGTCCCATATATTTATATGTATTATAAAAATTATCTGTGAGGGATATACAGATACACATTAATTTTTATATAATTTAGATTTTATATATATACAAATATAATTTCTCTTCAATGAAAATTTCGCACTGTAATAAAAATTAATAGTTCACGTAATCTGATGCTATCATTTATCGATTCACTCATAGTTGATATATATCAAAATCAATACGTTGATAAAATCGATTTGAAGATAAAAATCACATTAATACATAACAATTGATGGAAACCGATTTGATTTTGATAACTGTTATCGAAATAACTAAAGTGTATCATAATGCAATTATTACTAAGAATTCACGGGTGCAAAACTCGAGTCAAAGTCATGCGGACTTTGATGACGACAGCGTCGTCCTATATAACTTTCCTATAAAAACTTTTCTATCCCCCTATTCTTATCTCACTCTAAGTGGGGCGGTACAACATGTTACAAACATGTTGTCACATGATTTATCTACGTATTTTATGACCGCCTGCCTGGCTTCAACTTACCTTTGTCGTATTTTTCGCCACCTTGGTAAAGAAGTAAGAAATGAGGGTGGTCTATTCTACTCAACCGGATATCACACAGTGGGTCAACTTACCTTAGTCGCATTTTACGACACGTCAGTTAAGAAAGATGGTGGTCTACTCTACTCAACCGGATACCACACGGTGGGTCAACTTACCTTAGTTGCCTTTTACGACACCTCAATAAGAAAGAGGGTGGTCTATTCTACTCAACTGGATACCACATGGTGGGTCAACTTACCTTAGTCGTATTTTACGACATCTCGGTAAGAAATGAGGGTGGTCTATTCTACTCAGCCGGATACCACATGGTGGGTCGACTTACCTTAGTCGCCTTTTACGACACCTTGGCGAGAAACGAGGGTAGTCTTTCCTACTCAGCCGGATACCACACGACGGTTCAACTTACCTTCGTCGTATTTTACGACCACTCAGTAAGTAAGAAGGTGGTCTATTCTACTCAACCGGATACCACATGGCGGGTCGACTTACCTTAATAACCTTTTACGACACCTCGGTAAGAAAAGCAGCTGGTCTTATCTACTCAACCAGATACCACACGACATTTGTATATAAATAAATAAAATACTAATAAATTTATAGGACAAATACACACACGTTCGTCCGTTCCCGAAAAGTAATTGTATAATATGTTACAGGTGACAGTTAAATAAATACATATTTGTGAAAGTACATAGAATAATTGAGAAATAGAGAAGACAAAAAGACAAAAGAGAGATAAAACCCGTAGATTAACCCGTGCGGATTATAGCAAGGTAGTTCTGTTATAGTGCCTGTAATATGGAATTCCGCAAAGTAACGCCTGCCTCTATAAATACTTTAAGAACCTTTTTTTGACATGTGACATGAGAAACACACAGGTATTTTAAACCTTTGCTAGAACACGATGGAAAATGTTAAATATACAATAATACTACAATACAAAAACTGTCATAGCCCAGTGGTGAGACAGTGTAACTCTTTCAACGGGGGCCACGAGTTAAAACCCGGGCAGGCACCATTAAGTTTTTTGTTAAAACTTGTGCCTAATTTATAATTGCAATTTATCTCGCATTTCGGTGACGGAAAATATCGTGAGGAAACCTGCATATCTGTAGAGAATTCTGAGGATATGTGTAACCTATCAATCCGCATTGGAGCAGCGTGGTAGCTCCAAACCTTCTCTCCAATAACGGAAAGAGGAGGCCTATGCCCAGCAGTTGGATAACAACAGGTTGTTACATTACTTTTTTTTACTACACTATGAGTAAAACTCACGGGGCATTAAATAATGCACATCGATGTTTAGAACGAAACAGTCAGCCAGTTCGGTTTCGTAGAGCGCTGTCTCTGTCACTCAGTTAGTATGTGACGTTTCACACGGGTTCGTCAGTCTGTGCGGCAGAGACAATGCTCTATAAAGCAGAATCTAGCCGATTTCTCTCTCTAAGCCTCGATGTGCATTATTGTCGCGTACTATAGTCACTTAGTTAGTCACTTCGTTTTGTTTTTCGTATGTTTTTGATTGTTTAAACTTGTTGTACTTACCTATGGTACTGGTATGGTACCTTAAACTATGGAGTAAAGTAAGAAAGTAAAGTAACAGCCTGTTACTATGCCCACTGCTGGGCTAAGGCCTCCTCTCTCCGTTATTGGAGAGAAGGATTGGAGCTAAGACCTACCACGCTGCTCCAATGCGGATTGTGAGGTTACACATATCGTCAGAATTCTCTAGAGATTTGCAGGTTTCCTCACGATGTTTTCCTTCACCGAAAAGCGTGGGATAACTTGCATTATCAATTAGACACGTAAGTTTTAATAGAAAAACTCATTGGTGCCTGCCCGTGGTTTGAACCTATGTCGTCTCTAGAGAATCGCACGGTCTCACCGCTAGGCTATCATAGCTTAACTATGGAGTACACCAATTTTATTGGAATTGTTTCAGTAATTTGTACATAAGCGTCAGCACACATCGTGACACGAGATTTTTATATATATTATTATAGATTTTCCATGATATATAAAAACCTTTTTTTTATTTGTTTCATTTAAAAGCTTTGTCACGGGTAGATTATTTTTTACATCTCCAAATTTTCCATACATTTTTGTACCGTCATATATATTTAAACAACCGCTGTTCCGAGCATCGCCCGTATTTACAAAGTTGCAATATTTATATTCGCTGCACAATCGTCGATGTTCCCGCTAAATGGGATTTAAAAGCTCCAACAATTCACGGCGATGCTTTTTGGAAGGTGTAATGCGAGATGTATCTATGCATATTCTATAAAAAAAATTAAACATCAAAACTTGTTTATTTTGCTTACTTCCATAATATGTGTCTTACGGAATATTGTTATGGGGTAATTGCGCGGACATAGCAAAAAAAAATCTACTACAAAAAGAGCCATACGTGGCATTTATGGCGTGGTATTCTAACATTGGCTTCATAGTATATTATTAGCAAACTAATTTTTATACATAATTGTAAAAAGATTGGCGATGTATATAATAGACAAAGCAGGAACCGACATAAGCTCGCGGTTCCTGCTTTGCGCCTTGCAAAAGTACATAAGTCGTTTGTGGGTTTGGGTATAAGATAATAAAATTCCACAATCTACTTTAACTTTACCATTACAGCAGTTTAAAAACACTATTAAAAAGGCTAATGCAGAAAGCCTACTATACTATTGAGGATAGACGATACAAATGCGTGGATATAGCTACTCTTCGACCCTGTATAAGACATCAATAACTAAATGTAACTAGTAATAAGAATTATTCTTTGAAAAGAGCAACTGCCGAGTTTCTTGCTGGTTCTTCTCGGTAGGAACAGCTTTCCGTACCAGCAGTAGATGTTGACGTTTCATAAGCACTTGTTACAAGTTTACTTGAATAAATAATATTTTGAATTTGAATTTGATTACATGGAGACGTTTACACACACGGTCACGTTACACAAAATATAGATAATACACTATATAGTATATAGATGAGAAACTTTTTTTTTTCGTCGAGCAGCAGGGTCATCTCGCTACCCCTAGGGGTGGTGGGGTACGGGCCTCGAAACCCACCTCCTTGGCCGGGCTGATCCTCGCAGGCTTGTGGCCTGGAAGATGTTCGGGCCTGTAGGCCCAGGGCGTATAAATTTCGTCGAGTAATAAGAGGAAACTGTTTTACCTGCCGTCTCAGAGGTGTCGCTGCAACGTTACCGTAATAACCCACTAGATGGCGCTGTACTGCATTTTTATAGTGATCCATTTTATAAAAACTACGAAATAAATTAATAACAACAAGTCCATGGCTTCAGAAAGTTCGTAGATCGTTTGTGGGTTTTGGTATACATTTTATAATAAAATTTTACAATCTTTTTTGGACTTACCTTGCACTAGTTAAAAAAAGCAATTAAAATACACTTGTTTATAAAGCTTATCCACAACTAAATCGTACAGTCGTGGAGCCTATCCTTCTGATGATGCTCTGTTTCGGGGCGCAACGATCGTAGAGATTTTGTTCATATATGTATTGCTTGTGTATATTGTTGCTATGATAAGGATGTGTGGATATAGATCTACCCTGTACAAGACAGTAATAACTAAATGTAACTAGTTTTAAGATTAATATTTTAAAAAGAGCAACCGCTGAGTTTCTTACTGGTTCTTCTCGGTAGGAACAGCTTTCCGAACCAGCAGTAAAGTTGAGGATTCAAAAGCACTTGTTTACAAGTTCACTTGAATAAAGAATATTTTTATATTTGAATTTGAATTTGAATTTGGTGGAGGCATCTTGGGACACTTGTCCTGCATGTGAAAGGTATGCGCATTTTACCATTCATACATTCATACATTTAACATGACACATTCTCTTATGACACGCGGATTATAGCAAAGTAGTTATATTATATTTTCTGCTCCATTGGAGTTTTGTATCCGAGGTCACTCCCAAAAATACGGTATTATATGTTAGGGCGTTGGTAAGAAATGGTGTGTATTGCATAATGCCCTCAAGTGCTCGTGCCGGCCCACCGCAATTAGAGCGTGACTGAGGATGGGGGAGTAATAGATTTGTAATACATATCCCCACTACGTGCAGTTTAAACTTGGTCTGTCATTCCTGTAAGGATTGCGACTTCAGGTGGCTTTGCAGAAATAAACATAGCTTTAGAGAGTGAAACAAAGAAAAAAACAAGATTTTGTTTTAATTGTTTTACATATTTTATTAAAAGAGCAAAGAATGCGACAGGAGTGTAAGATATCCCAGAACTAGTTCAGTTTTATAAGATCTAGAGGCCAAGGTGTTAGCTCGGGCCTACTGCCGTAGAGTCGAAGCTCGTTTATCAGGGGGAGACTCAGCGGACTCCGGTGACTCAGGTGGACTGGCCGAGGGCAGGCTCAGGAGGAGCTCCTCCGCCCAGTACAGGAGTCTGGACGATTTCAGCCATTCTCCAGAGCTGGGTCGCCAGGAGGCATGGGGTCCTTACTTTTCGCAAGACACGGGGACTTTCCGGACATGGTTGTTTCGGGAGGCATCTGTGGAGGGTGGCCCAGCGCGAAGCGTCTCGTGAGAGCTACGAGTGCGGCGCCGAGTGTGATACGGCGCTGCACACGGCCGCGGACTGCCCAGCTTGGGCGTTTCAGCCAGCGAAGCTCGTGGCAGAGGTAGAGCACGATCTCTCCCTGCCCACCGTGGTTCCTGCCATGGTGGACAGTGAGAGATCGTGGGCAGCGATGGCCTCCTTCTGCGAGGATGTTATCTTGAGGTAGGAGGCGGCGGGGCGGATCCGGGAAGTCTAGTCTTTGGATCCGATCCAGCCCAGTGGGGCGCAGGCGACTCGCCGAAGTCCGTCGTATGCCGCCCTAACGGGGACCGTCGAGCTTTCCGAGCGGGGTTTATCGAGGTTAAACCGCAAACCGCTTTCTTTCGTACCATGAAGTGTAAATTGCATTGGGGTCGCAATGT
This sequence comes from Morpho deidamia, assembly GCA_947086505.1. Lineage (NCBI taxonomy): Eukaryota > Metazoa > Arthropoda > Insecta > Lepidoptera > Nymphalidae > Morpho > Morpho deidamia. Next base: position 13,149,480 of record CAMTZC010000016.1, read on the forward strand.
TTGAAAAGGATAACGTTATATGAACTATAGATAACTCTGACTCTTTTACTCACATGTTCTTAGGTCAAATTCAGAACGCTCTTTCGATAACGACTTAAAGTATGCGTCTTTAAGACGTCATGGTATGAAAAAGCAAAACAATTTCGTTTACGTCTTCAATTGAGTCGCAATAAGAGTTGATGGTTTTTATTTTTATTTGTATTTGCGAAACCAAGAGTACAAATTGAACATAAATATAGCAAGTTATTACTAATTCACATACAAAATTAGTTTAAATTTAAAATTAGTTACTTACTACTAATACATAAACAGTAAAAGTATAGTTATAAAAAAAAAATATCCACTACATAACACAATCAAACAAATTTTAGAATTCACTGAACTTAAGCATTCCAATAATTGTTTTATATAATTATACTAGCTTTTAAACGCAACTTCGGTCGCGTGGACTGCAGAGTTAAACCTTAAAAGACATATGCTGTCGCGGACTTTTTTTTAGAACTTATAGAGGGGAACAATTTTTTATACGTATACTTAGTTAAACATTTTTGAAAAACTTTCACCATTTACTAAGCGCAAGGAAAGCTTCAAATTTTACCTTTTTCGAAATATTTTCTATTGCTGCTCCTCTCTTATTCATCTCAACGTGATGTTATATAATCTATAGCCTTCCTCGATAAATGGACTATTTTACATCTAAAGATTTTTCAAATCAGTCCAGTAGCTCCTGAGATTAGTGCGTTCAAACAAAGAAACTCGTCAGATTTATATATTAAGTATAAATATAGTAGTTATATACAGAGCCCAAAAACAAATCAAAATTATTAAATATCTTATTGAAATTATTGCAAGCTAGAAACAGAAAGGAAAATTAAATTAATTTAAGATTCTAAAATATTGTCAACATTTTCCTCTAAATCAAAATTCGTAAACAATGTAAACATTGTAATTCCGACCATGACGAGATCCAACCAAGCGAAATAATATTTTAATCCAATCGCGAACAGATGTTTAAATGCGAATCTCATTATTTTAGGGTATTTCTACCTATTCATAAATCGGATAAAACAAAGAAAGTGTACAGACATAGAAACCAATAAATAATAGTTGTTTTCTCTTTTCTTATTATTCCATTACTCGTTTTCATCATTATTATTTTTACTCATTTATTTTCTTAAACCTAACTTACATTTTTAAATATTTCTAACTAGCTGACCCGGCGAACTTTGTACCGCCTAATAGTCAATGAATGGTGTGTTACCTTTAAGCTGAACTAATTTAGGCTTTGATGAAAGTAATACAATGAGACAAAATAAATTTCTGAACGCACGCGTAAATGTTAAGCATTTGTCATTATTTCTGTTCGCATGCATAAATATTTGAGGAACTTCTATGTATCTGCTTAATTCACTTTTCAACCTTTTTTAATTGATTCCAAAAAATAAAGACAATAGTTTATTCACCATTTTAAAAAGTTTACACAAAATACATTTCTGAACGAATGCATAAATGTCAATCATTACTTACAGTATTTGACAGGATGACAACAAATGTTTGACAGGTACGAAACGAATGAACATTTAGGGAATATGATTCATCTTTCATAATTATGTATTAGTCTATTTTTCATTGTTTTTAAGATGTATTCTGCTATTCGGACCGGAGACATATCCAACGAATTATGAACCAAGAAAATTGGTCTAGCAGATCTCGAGTTATAAGTGTTGTAACAAACCCGACTTTGTTGTATATATATAAGATTATAAAGAAACAAAATAAGTAAAAACATTAAAAAATATAAATAAATTGCTGTCCGCCGGAAACGGGGCAATATAACGAGCTACCGATGGTTATGGCTCCAGAGAGAGGAACTTCCTTATAATACGTGCCGTTTCAAGCAATACTCCTTTCTGCATCCGACTCTTGATCCAACTATTAAGTCTCTGAAGATCTTGCTCTTCGTAATCAGATGAAATTAAAATTCGAAATATTCTTTATTTATTTCCAAGTAAACTTGTAAACAAGTGCTTTAGAATCGTCAAAATCTACTGCTGGTTCGGTAAGCTGTTCCTACAGAGAAGAGCTAGCAAGAAACTCGATGGTTGCTCTTTTCAAATTAAATTCTTATAACTACTTACAATTCGTTATTACTATCTTGTACACGGTAGAGGAGTAGCTAAATCGCATTTTTATCATCTATATAATCCTCAATAGTATAGTAGGCTTTTTGTATCAGCCTCCCTTTAACAGCGCTTTTAAACTGCTGTAGTGGCAAAGATAAAATCGATTGACATTTACAACATTTTACATGGCGGTTTTCTCAACATCTCATAAGAAAGGTTTATTATTATCAATATTCTTTATTATTACAATATTCTTTCATACTAGCTGTGCCAACGGCACGTGGAACTAATATGTCACAAAAAATTTCTGAGAGTAACTAATTTTATTTTTAAGTTTACAATCTTAAAAATAAAAGTAGTTATTATGAGTTAACCATAAGAAATAGAGACATCCTACGCACTTTTCTTAGTATCTTTCTGTACAAGATGTACAATTCGCTAGCTATTACTTTCGTATATCAATGTTGATTTTCCAAAATTCTGAATTCGGAATCTTATGAGATTCCAAATCCCACAAAAAAATCCGAATTCAAAATGTTGTTCATTCAAGTAAACTTGTAAAGGAGCTTTTGCATAGTCAACTTTACTGCTTGTTCGGAATGCTGTTCCTACCGAGAAGAACCAGCAAGAAACTAGGCGGTTGCTCTTTATAAAATATAATTCTTATTACTAGTTACAATCACTCATTACTATTTTGTACAGGGTCGAAATTCAAATTCAAATTTAAATTCAAAATATTCTTTATTCAAGTAAACTTGTAAACTAGTGCTTTTGAATAGTCAACATCTACAACTGGTTCGGAAAGCTGTTCCTACCAAGAAGAACCAGCAAGAAACTCGGCGGTTGCTCCTTTCCAACAATAATTCTTATCACTAGTTACCTATAGTTATAAATGTCTTGTACAGGGTTGAAGAGAAGCTATATCCACGCATTCTTATCTTCTAGGTAATCTTCAATAGTATAATAGGTTTTCTGAATTAACCTTTTTTTTTAATTGCATTTTTAAACTGCTGTAAAGGTAAAGTTAATGTAGATTGTGGAATTTGATTATAGTATCTTAACCCAAACCCACAAACGAATTACGAACTTTTGCAAGGCGCAAAGCAGGAACCGCAATCTTATGTCGGTTCCTACTTTGTCTATTATATACATCGCCAATCCTTTTATAATTATTTGAATTCATATGTAAAAAAATTAAATTACTAAAAATACACTGTCAAACCAATGTAAGAATACCTGTTTCCTTGAACTTCTCTCGCAGGGAATCGCGCGAATTTAAATTGTAAATGCCACGTATGGCTCTTTTTTGTAACACAAAAATTTTTTCAATGTCCGCGCATTTACCCCATAACAATATTCCGTAAGACATAATGTTATACAAGACATTAATAGTTATTAATGTCTTGTACACAGACATTAATAGTTATTGTCTTGTCTTGTACGGGGTTGAAGAGAAGCTATATCCACGCATTCTTATCGTCTAGGTAATCTTTAATAGTATTATAGACTTTCTGAATTAGCCTTTTTTAAATATTATTTTTAAACTGCAAAGTAGTTATCCACGCATTCTTATCATTAATGAGATCCTCAAAGTATAGTCCACTTTCTGCATCAGCCTCATTTTAACAGTGCTTTTGTCTAGTAGTGTCTATTTCTATAATAGCAAAACTAAAATTGATTGTAGAGTTATATTACAGAATCTTATACCCAAACGAATTACGTACATTTTGAAAGGCGTAAAGCAGGAGCCGCAACTTCCTGTCGTTTTGTATTTTATCTATATTATATATCACAATTGTTTTATCATTCTGTGTAAAGTATATTGACAGAAATATTCTATACTGTGAATCTAAGATAAGAAACGCGTAACACCTATTTAATCAGACTTCCTAGAACGGACACAACTAAAATTTTATTGCGATAGGTATTTCAAGTAACTATAAAGTCATTTAGTATATTGTTATACTCCATCAAATCAAAGTAATCTTTATTCAAAAAAGCCTTTCCAGCACTTTTGAATCGTCAAGGATCAATATGACTAATGAAGCTACAACTGATTCGAAACATTGCTCTTACCGAGAAGAACTAGCACGAAACTCGGCGGTCAATCAATCGGCGGGCGATCAATTATTAATCGGAGTCTTGTATGAAACTGAAAGGATTTTCAAATCCAGGCATTTTGTCATCCAAATAATCTTCTATTTCTAATATGCTTTACGTATAAGCATATTTCTTAGATTTAATTTAAACCTTTCTGTAGACTGGTCTAGTATTGATTGTATATGTTTAGGATGTTATATCTATTTAACTAAATCAAACAAAGCCATATGACTAAGGAGCGTCAAACATTTTCAATGTAATAATTTGTTCATTCAAAAAATTTATTCAGAAATATTTTTTTTGTTATAATGTTGAATTAATATAACTAATGAGCATTGCATATTACGCGAATACATTTTTTTAAACTAAAAAAAAACTTTTTTTTTTTAAACTTTTGATGCCGTGTGGTACCCGGCTGCATAGAATAGACCATCCTCACTTCTTACCGAGGTGTCGTAAAAGGTGACTAAGGTAAGTTGACGTCAGGCAGGCGGCCGGTCGTAAAATACGTAGCCAAATCATAGGACAACATGTTTGTAATATGTTGTGCCGACCCCACTTAGAGTGGGATAAGGGCAGGAGAATGGTGACATTTTTTTAAACTTTAAATACTCTGTCCACGTCTACAGAGTTATCCCAAATTATTAAAACTTATCTAAGTACTGATGAAATATACCCATGATATTTTTGAGCTGTCCTTATCTTTTTTAGTGCAACAATAACAATATTGATAGCAATTGCGTTATAAGAAAATGGCGTGAATACTATAAATAATTTCAAATGCTTTGAAACAAATAAATATGATTAATATTTTAATGGTAATGTAATGTGTTGTAATATGCCTACTAAAAGAACCTTTTTTTCGACATGTTTACATTTAGTTTAGTACCTAAAAGGGTTTGCCTAAGTTTTTCAAAGAGGTCACCGGTTCAAACCCCGGCCCGGCAGCAATGGGTTGTCCTATTATAACGTATGTTTCTAATTGATATTTACAACATATCACACGCTTTTCGATGAAGAAATACAGCGTCAGGAAACCTGCATATTTCTTGATAATTCTGGGAATATGTGCAACCTACTAATCCGCATTCGAGCAGTGTGATGGGCGATGCTCATACCCGATACATGCAGAATTCGTAAAAATTCATGCACTACCCACCACCAATAACACAATCACTGGCCACATTCACTGCCACCATCTTAACCTCTATTCTACGCTTTCAATTGCTATACGAATTTGTCGTGGGGAATATCTTCTGATGATGCTTCGGTTACGGGGCCAAAAATTTGTTGAGATTGTGGCAGTGAGTGTTGCTTATAGTTGCCTAACGATAGAACAACAATATGTTGTTCTATCGTTAGCGGATACTGCATGAGTTTATACGAATTCTGCATATATCTGTTATTAGAACGGATAGTACACTACATTTAGCATTACATATATTTTATGTTATCGCGATTTATAGCTAAATAATATTTTCATTACTTTTGCATTATACCTCCGCTAAGTAACGCCTAATTATTGGAATTAGCCGTGAACAAGACATTTCTTTAATAAAATATTGTGTTATGCCTAATTCTATAATTTACTGGAATTACACGTGAAAGAGACATTTCTTTTATAAAATATTGTGGTGTGAAAGTAACTATGTTTAAGATTGAATAATTAGGTGACTATGTATCTTAAACCATTTATAAAGTTCAAAAGTTTTAACGTAATCTTTGTATATTATTGTATTGCACTTATTTGGTAGCGCCATCTATTGACGAGTAGTTGCGACTTAAATGCAATTTCGAAAATAAATATAACCCTAAAATATCCTGCGGTGTGTATTATTTTGAATTATTTATACCTACTAATATTTTAGATGCAATTCTCGCTCGGTCTGTCGATTCTGTAGATATTTAAAATGATATTTACCAGCCGTGTGTGTAATTGTTTCATTTATATATTATTATTCATTGTTATGCGTTAAGGCCAATCCGTTGGAGCAATATTGATTGAATTTGGTAGAATTTAAGGTTGTATCCAAGAATAGATGGTTAAAATTTCTTATTTTTCGTTAGGCAACAAGAAAGTGTATATAGTTCATCATCATTATCCTCCTGCCCTCATCTAAGCAGTCTATGCAGGTCGGCACAACATGTTACAAACATGTTGTCAAATGATTTGGCAACATATTTTACGACTTGCCGCCTGCCTGACATCATAAGTTGATGTCGCCTTAGTCGCCTTTTACGACACCTCGGTAAGAAATGAGGATAGTCTATTCTACTCAGCCGGATACCACACGGTGGAAAAAAATGTATATAGTACATATATAGTTAATGTGTGGACACCGGCTATACTCACGTCTTATTATATCTGGTTAGCCCGACTAGTTTCGAGCCCATCCGGGGCACTTATTCATGAGCTCTTTACCAATTGCCAGTTTCCGCCATGATAACGTGCGCGATAGCGCCCGTTACGCCCGTCCACCTGAGCGTCTATTACCTCCTGAGCTTCTGGGATTGCCCGCACCACTAGTCGCGGACTCAACAACCCTGGATCTGAGAACACACGAATATGAAACCTACGACGAGAATGAAGAGGACACATTCACAATTGAACCACAAAATATCACAGGTTCAAGCAAGACTTAAGCCTAGGCCAACAGGTCTAAACAAACAACCAAGCTTAAGGCCTGCAAGGAATGAGCTAGGTAAGGAGGTACGCCTCGAAGCCCGTATCACACTCGTCTTCGGACGAGTGAGAAGACCCTGCTGCTACTCAATTTTATTGACATCAGAACTATCAGCAGCAGGGTGTTCTTGCTATCCTTAGGGGTAGGCGTGGTACGGGCCTCGAGGCAAACCTCTCTGCTCGGGTTGGTCCTCACAGCCTATGGACCAGGACTTCATTCAGGCCTTTTGACCCAGGTCATCTAAAGGCTTGAACATAAGCGCTGTCTTGAGCAATAGTTATAATTTCTTTATATTCCTTACACATAGCAGCGCCATCTAGCGTACACCATAGTAACTTAGAATTTTATCAAAGTTCATAATACTACCGCGGCCCGAAGCGGATGTCGATGGTAACGTCGAGGATGACGTGACGGAATACCATCGGAATTGCTACCCATACCACCTAATAGAAACACCACTGGACAAGACACTACTGACTATGACAACGTGGTCTTGGAGCTATCACTTCCAGACCTCTCCACTTGAATCAATTATCCCCTAGGTCACCTATGTGACCTAGGCTTACGGCATAACCGCTGACCTGGCAGAAAAGCCTGCGAGTACCTGCCAGGGCAAAAAGGTTCGCCTCGAGATTACCCCGCCTAACCCTCAAGGGTAAGTGCCAACTTCGCGACACGCTAAGCTATATCGAAGACTCTAGTTCTTCTACGGATCTCCTCATTTCCGATTTAATCACGTAGAGATACTCCGAAAATAGCTCGCTCCATCGCACGCTGAGTCTGAGCTTTCTTATGAGGTCGGCGACCACGTTTCAGATCCGTAGGTCATCACCAGCAACACGCACTGTTCGAATACCTTAGTCTTCAGACATTGAGATATCTTAGATGAAAAGATCTCGCGTAGCTTCCCAAACGCTGCTGGATTGTATTCGGTGACTAACGTCTTTCTCAAAATTGGACCTACCTAGCTGGACCGTATGTCCCAGGTATATAATATACTCGTCTTCAATTTCGAATGCAGAGTCCTCAACGACCGTATGGAGCGGAACATGCGGTCGTTGAGAATTGTATTAAGGCCCTTCAGCGACTCTGCCATAACGACTATGTCGTCGGCAAATCTAAGGTGAGTGATTTACTCGTCATTGATGTTGATACCGTATCCGTTCCAATCCATAAGCTTAAAGACATCCACCAATGCATGAGTTAACAGCTGCGGGGAAGTGACATCTCCCTGTCGCACACCTCGCCGCATTTGGATTGGTCTCGTAGTTTCGTCTTGGATTCGGACAAACATTCTTGCGTTTTCTTACAAACATTTCAACTTTTGGACGTACCGATAGTCGATTCGGCATCTCTGGAGCGATCTTAACATAGCCCATGTTTCCACCGAATATTTATAACTTGACGTGTTTTATTCTAAAACAAATTGCAAGTCAAAATATTATTTTATTGAAATATATTTGAAATTATGTCTGTTAAAAGGCGGCTAAGGTAAGATGACCCGCCAAAGTAGTAACTACTAGTAGTAGTAACTACTCTAATAACTTAGTAGTACTTACTGCTACTAGTAGTACTTACTAACTAGCCAAAGTAGTAGTAGTAACTACTCTAATAACTTACCAAGGTGTCGTAAAAGGCGACTAAGGTAAGTTGACGTCAGGCAGACGGCCGGTCGTAAAACGCCAAGGCAAAATCATGTGACAAAATGTGTATAACAACCGCACTCAGAGTGTGATAAGGGCAGAAGAATTAATGATGATTTGAAATTATATCAGTGTGTCACAAGTTATTTTTACATAGCAACCTTCAACCGTGTTAGGTTTTTAAATCCTAATTTATTTATCTGGGTTTAATTTGATATATTAATATATTGAAATTTATGACTTTACTTTAGGACTGTTTATAAGGAATATCTTATTCAATACCGAGAATTAAATTTTTCTTTGTAATAGAGGATATACAGATAAAAAATTAAATTCGAATTGACATGTGAGATTAACAAGAGCAGATTAAAAATAATTCGATATCGTTTTAATGATTTGCATTTTGAGATAAGACGTAATATTTGTTTATTTTGTGATATATTTAAAGAAACAAGTAATCTCAAGTGAACGCTGCCTCTTCATAATTGTACCAGGAAAGCAGCGCTCCGAAAAGAATGGTGATAAGGAAGGAAATTTACAATTCGTCAAACTGCTCGCGCTGTTGCCATCTACAGCCCTAATATAGCACTTGATTTACTAATTGTTGTATATTGTTTATAGTATAGAGACTAGTCTCCTTTTACAACAGTAAAAGGCGACTAAGGTAAGCTGGGCCACCGTGTGGTATTCGGTTGACTATAATATACCACCCTCTTTCTTACCGAGGGGTCGTAATATACGAAAAAGGTAAGTTGACGTCAGGCAGGCGGCCGGTCGTAAAATACGTAGCCAAATCATGTCACAACATGTTTGTAACATATTGTGCCGACCCCACTTTATAATAAGGTCAGGAGGATGATGATGATGATAGAAAATAATAAAAAGGCTCAAGAAGAGTAGAAATACCGATGGTGGCTTGAGCTCTTTTGAAAGTATAATAGATAGGAAATAGATTTTTGTATTAAATGATTTATAAGAGCAGGCTTTGCGAAATTTCATATTACGGAAGTTATAACAAAAATAATTTATTGTAATCCGCGTTTGTTTATCCCTCTCCTATGTCTCCTGCCCTTATCTCAGTCTAATTGGCGTAGGCACAACATGTTTCAAACATGTCACATGTTTATGCTACGTAGCGACGGGTCGACTTACCTTAGTCGCCCTTTACAACACCTAGGTAAGAAAGAGATGGTCTATTCTACTCAGCCGTATACCACACGGCGGATCGACTTACCTTAGTCGCCGTTTGGAGTACTGAAGTGTCGTCAGTAAGAAAATGAGGGTGGTCTATTCTACTCAGCCGAATTGCACGCGGCATTTGCACGATTGATTATTAAAATTTATTCAGTATCATTTTTCTACGGTACCTCATGAAATTTACATAGAATAAGAACATTATTAGAAACATGGAAATTCTACAAACATAACTTTAATTATTCATAATGTCAAAAATAATGATAATGCTCGATTAGAATAGTTCGATAAAGTAACAACAATTATCGATCAAAATGGATTATCCAAGAATTCTAAATCTTCGAAATCCCCAGAGCCGGGATTAATTCTAGTTTGGATTGAATATTGTTTTTTCTAAGATGGCCTGTGGCGTGGCGTATAAATAGCCACTAACCAGCGGAGTCATAAATGAAGAAAAATAAGCGTGGTGGCACTGTGAGCTCAAAATTAATAATTATCAACAAGTGTTATATAAATATTGAAAACACCACTCACCGATCTGAAGGCTTCTCATGAATCCAGGCTTCAGGCGTAGATGCGGGGACCCACAGTATAGATTAGAAAGGGAAGCGGACAGGAAAATAAGATTTAAGCGGAGCGATTATGATGCGCATGTGATGCCTTTAGAGTTACTAGCGCGAATTAATTGTGCGCGTGCGATTTGTTCAACATTAAGGGAGCGACTGGTCTGACGAGGAGAAACAGGGTAAAAAGGAACCAGAGGGCGGGAATGTAAAAAAATGGCGTCACATTTGAGGCACACGAGAACACTTGACCGAAAGATAAAAAAAAAAAAAGAAATAAATCAGTACCCGAGACCTTAAGTAAAGTTAACAATAAGTAATACCACTTGCGAATACTGACAAAAATTGAGCCCACTTGGCGCGACCAGCCTGTTGAATAAAATATAACGACTGTGCTTTGGCGAATAAGAGTTCAACCATAAACTTCAAATGCGACCTTACAGTGGTACCTCGATATACGAGGGCCATAATATACAAGTGTTTTAAGATACGAGCCGCCAAGCGAGCGGTATTTTCCTTTGAAATGAGATCAACTCAAATGCCCAATAAAACTCTTATGTCAAGTTCAGTACCTTGACATACGAGTTTTATTTGAGCATTTGTTTTATTAAAACCCGTATGTCAAGTTCAGTACCTTGACATACGAGTTTTATTTGAACATTCGTTATAATAAAACTCGTATGTCAATGTCATTGACCTTGACATACTAGTTTTATTTGAGCATTGATGTATTTTATAAATAGAAAAAAGCATGATGAGCATTATGGTAATGACGGCATATCTTTGGCATGGTAAGATATGCCATGAACCCACCATAAATCAGCCCAGAACACAAGGCAAATTACGAACTAGATATCAAGGCATGTCATAGTCGCTCGAGTCACTGGAAGAAGAAGATGTTATTCAAGTAAAATTGTAAAAAAAGTGCTTTTGAATTATCAACTCTACTAAGCTAAAATAGGTAAGATAAAATAAATTTGCCGCAATTTTATTAAAAAATTTTATACCCACACCTACAAACGATTTACGTTTGCTAGGCGCAAAGCAGGAGCGGCAAGCTTATGTCGGTTCCTACTTTGTCTATTATATACGTCACCTATTGTTTTATATTTTTATATCTATACTTACTTATTATAAAACAAAGTCCCAAAAAGCTGTCTAAGTCTGTCTGTATGTAATCGATTTTCTCAAAATCTACTGAACGGATTTTTGTACGGTTTTCACCAAAAGATAGTGCAATACTTCTGAATGGTATATATCGGTATTGTGTAAATTGCGTCGAAGGGATCGCGAAGTTGTTAAAAACTTGCTTGTTCGGAGCTTTAAACGCGTGCGTTGCGTAAACCAGCAGAATACGCTAAAGTAATGTAGCAGAAAATAGTAGATCTATAAAAATACTACAAAATAGTCCGGGATAGCATGTCTCTATCTCTCACGGTTAACTCACAATAACTACTTATATGTTCAAAATTTCAAAAATTCGGAAAAAGTTCCGAAAATCACTGAATTGCACGCGGGCGAAGCCGTTGTTGGCACAGCTAGTACATAAATAAAATTGCCTAAAATATACTGTGAAGCGAATCTACAGAATAGATTTGATTTGAAGTTCTTACCACCATCCCTCCATTATACGTCGCTCTTATAAAAAACGTGATTAAACCTCACAGGAGATTAAGCAGACGTTTTCTTACACGTATTATATAGTATACTCAAACTCAAAATATTCTTTATTCAAGCAGACTGTTTCCAGTACTTTTAAATCGTCAAATGTTTTCAAGAAGCTACCACTGATTAGGAAGTTTGCTCCTACCGAGAAGAACCAGCAAGAAACATTAAGAAGAAGCAACCATTTTTTTTTACTATTTGATTGATGGTTACAAATTAATCATTGGAGCTTGGTGCATAGCTGACTGCAGTTAAGATATGCTACTATCACTCAAATAATCTTAAACTGTATAGTAAGCTTTATGTAGCAGCATCGTTTTAAGATAATTTCTAAAATTGTGTAAAGTATATATCTAAAACCAGTCATGCCAGTCCTAACTTTTAAACATCTTATACCGGCTGCAACAGGTCATGTTGCAGACATTTTATCAATGCAACGAGAACACAACTTTATTAATCAATGAATGAATCAACACTATGACTAACGGATACTATTTAACCTGAGACTATATCATAAACAACGTTAAGCCTTCCTCAGATAACCTTAAAACTTATAATCACTTTTTAATCCAACCCATATCTATTATTTATCTTTGTCCGCTTGAAAATATATAAAGTATAGTTTGTTGGGGAAACATCAGTCGATAAGTTCACACGGAATTGCAAGAATATCTTAATTTGGTGCAGAAGTCATAGAAAATTATCGCATCGGCCTGGACGCGATGCTAGGTATGCTGTTACATATATCAAAATTCTACTGCGTATGTTTGTATTCTCTAAACTCAAAGAGTAGTAAATGAATTAATTTGATTTTTTTGTATAATATAGAAATTTTATTTCAGACTGTTTTTATATACTTTTTATTTAAATGTAGTATTTCATGTGACCTCATGGTAGATGTATTGCAAGTATACGAAATATAATACACAAATATATATAGTAATATACTATTTGTAAGAAAAAATATTCATCTATATTGTAATAATAGACTACAGATACACTAGAAACCGAAGTAAACTAATGACGCCAAGGTTGCGCCTCCAAAAGTTGCGAAAATCATTTGTCGGTCTCGGTACACGTTTTTATAATAAAATTCCTCAACATTATCTAGACTTGCCTTTACACAAGTTTAGAAATTATCTTAAAACGATGCTGCTACATGAAGCTTACTATACAATTGAAGATTATTTGAGTGATAGTACCTTATAGCATACCTTAACTGCAGTCAGCTATGCACCAAACTGCAACATTTAATTCGTAACCATCAATCAAATTGTAAACAAATATTTAAAAAAAAATGGCCGTTAAGTTTCCTGGCCGAGTTGCCTACCGAGAAGAACCTGCTGGTTCTTCTCGGTAGGAGCAAACTTCCGAATCAGTGATAGTTTCTTGAAAACTATTTGACGGTTCAAAAGTACTGTAAACACTCTACTTGAATAAAAAATATTTTGAGAAAATATTGTTTATTCAATAAATATTATTGAGTTTGTGATAGTGAACGTGTGTAGTGCTTGTGTATTGTGGTGGCAGTGGTGGAGGTTTGTGCATGTGTTTTTACGAATCCTTCATGTAACGGGTATGAAAAAACGGATAGTCCACTATACATTTAGCACTATATATATTTTCTATTTACTATATCGCGGATTATAGCAAAAAAAAATATTATTACTTTTGATGAATCTTAACAGTTGACATCTATTTTTATATAGCAACTCTCGCAGGTAGACTTAGTTCTGACTTACGCTGTTAGAAATAAAACAATTAACAGATGTTGAAGCGGCGCGACTCATTTTGCTTATTTTCACAACATCATATCATACGGCATAATGTTGTGGGGTAAAGCAGCAGATAACAGAAAGATTTTTGGTGCCCAAAAGAGAACCATACGTACATATCTATAATATGAGGCAATGTGAGTCTCTTCGCGAAAAGTTCAAGGAAATAGGCATACTTACAGTAGGGTCACAATTATTTTCGTACGAAAAAATATTCATATGTATCAAACCAAATTCGATGTGTATCATAGATATACCAGAGGTCACAAAAAGCTTGCAATCCCTGCGTCGGGACTCAGCAGCGTTAGCAACTCATCCGTTGGTCTCGGTACTCGCTTTTACAATAAAATTCCGCAATCTGTATTAGAATTATCTACAGAAAAGTTTAAATTAAGTGTACGAACTATGCTTATACGTAGGACATATTACACAATTGAAGATTATTTCAATGACATAAATGCTTGGATTTGAAATCCTTACAGCTTCAAACAAGACTGCAATTAAATAATGTTTAAAGTTTAAAAGATAGACCGCCGCGATTGCTGGTTCTTCTCGGCAAGAGCAACATTTCGAACCGGTGTAACTTATTAAATCTAATTGATCCTTGACGATTCAAAAGTGCTAGTAAAAAGCCTACTTGAGTGGGATACGGCTGGGACAAGACCAACAGTTTATAAATCCTATTGTTTCAAAGATCAGTTGTATCTTTAGGATATTATAGAGTAATATTTATGACTACTATAGAGTAGAATATAAAGTACATCATCCAATGTCACTTCCGAAAGAAAACACGTCATTTTCTGATATCACTATAATAATGGTCTGCCTATAATGAGAGATGCTAGCAAAAAGACAAGTTTTAACAGAAAGTTACTTACTTTATCAGAAAACTTATTGGTCCGGGGTCATCATCTCGAAAGAAACGCACTATCAAAACTTAAAGTAATAGTTACGAGTAAATCCTCAAAAGAATATTGACTCATAGATAACATACAATATCACTCGGTGACCTTAAATAATTTGCGATTTCCAAACGTTTCTCCTTTGTTATTATGAAATGAATTCAATATTTTATCAAACTGGATTAACACGTCACATGAACAAGTTAATCCCTAACATCACAAACAAAGTTATCGTTAAAATTTAATCCATTTTTAGAAAATTTTTCGTTATCAGTGAATATACTATAATCATAGATAATTTTTGGAATGTTAATAACCCTCCTGTTTTAAGGTTACTGCGAAAGTTAGAAATATTTTTTCTTATTTATGAGATATGTTTTTATTTTAAACTGTAACATGACTTTTTATTTCAATACAAAATAATCGTTA
The DNA here is from genome assembly GCA_947086505.1 of Morpho deidamia. Lineage (NCBI taxonomy): Eukaryota > Metazoa > Arthropoda > Insecta > Lepidoptera > Nymphalidae > Morpho > Morpho deidamia. The sequence continues at coordinate 13,164,558 of CAMTZC010000016.1, forward strand.
TATCCTACTTTAATATTATAAATGCGAATGTTTGTGAGTATGGATGGATGTTTGTTACTCTTTCACGAAAAAACTATTGGACGGATTTGGATGAAACTTTACAGTTATATAGGTTATACATCGGAATAACATATAGACTACAATTTGTAATGATTTTATGTAATATAACGATACATGTCAATAAAGTCGGAAAAATCTGGCCTCTGAGAGCTATCTCGATTAGAGTTACACAAAGATGATCGATCGATATCGTAGTATTGTTTGTCTTTAATAATTCTAAATAAAAGTCCGCGACAGTATATATCTGTAATCCATCCATCTTTTATGTGGAAGCCACTATGACCAAAATTGTGAATCATAAATTTAATTAAATTAGATACTGTGGCAGACAAAATTCCTAGCGAGCGAAGCCGCGTGCAAAAACTAGTAATATAAGAAAAATCAATTTTACATTAAAAAAAATATAAATGAATATGAATTATATTTCATTAATTTAAAGTGTATAAAATTTTATTTCATGTAATTAAATTTAACTGTTGTTAATAATATTCAATTGTATAGAAACATTAAAGATGATTTGTAAACTTGTGTTAAGGCAAGTCAGTCTGTAGGTCTATCTAACTATGCTTTTTGTTCTTTCACAGTAAAATTACTTCTTCTGGGCGCCGTAGCATCAGTCTACGGCAGGCCCCAGAATCTAGACATCTTCAGAGCAATCCCCGATGAGAAGTGCCCCCGTGATGGACAACTCTTATTACCCCATGAAACGGAATCAACAAAGTATTACTACTGCGAATATGGCTTGAGACATGTTGAACCGCATAGCTGTTTACTTGGCTTAGAGTTCTCATTTGAGCAACAGGTAAATAATATTTCTAAATAGTTGTTGAACACTAAACAAAAGGAACATAATTTTATAAATTTTCATGAGAGGAAAAGAATGAAATATAAAATAATCATGTGTTAATTTATAGATATGCGATACAACTGAAAATACAAACTGGGGCGGAGGGGATGGAGGCTGGGGAGGAGGTGGTGGTGGCGGGTGGGGAGGAGGTGGTGGTGGCGGTTGGGGCGGAGGTGGCGGCGGCGGTGGCGGTGGAGGTGGAGGAGGTGGTGGGGGAGGTGGAGGGGGAGGTGGAGGGGGAGGTGGAGGGGGTGGTGGAGGTGATGATGGAGGAGGAGGAGGTGGAGGTGGTGGAGGAGGTGGAGGAGGTGGAGGAGGTGGTGGTGGCGGAGAAGGTGGAGGCGGTGGAGGTGATGAAGAAGGAGGAGGTGGTGGAGGTGGTGGAGGAGGCGGTGGGGGAGGTGGAGGTGGAGGAGGCGAAGGAGGAGGCGGTGGAGGTGGTGGTGGAGGAGGTGGTGGTGGTGAGGGAGGAGGTGGAGGCGGAGGAGGCGGAGGAGGTGGAGGAGGGGGTGGTGGCGGAGGTGGTGAAGGTGGTGGTGGAGGTGGAGGTGGTGAAGGTGGTGGAGGTGGAGGTGGAGGTGGAGGTGGTGAAGGTGGTGGAGGTGGAGGTGGAGGAGGTGGAGGTGGGGGAGGTGGTGGGGGAGGTGGAGGGGGTGGTGGAGGTGATGATGGAGGAGGAGGAGGTGGAGGTGGTGGAGGAGGTGGAGGAGGTGGAGGAGGTGGTGGTGGAGGAGGAGGCGGTGGAGGAGGTGGTGGTGGAGGTGGCGGTGGAGGTGAAGGAGGTGGAGGAGGTGGTGGTGGTGGAGGCGGTGACAGTGAAGGGGGAGGAGGTGGTGGTGGAGGTGGTGGAGGTGGTGGGGGAGGAGGTGGTGGAGGAGGTGGCGGCGGAGGCGGTGGTGGAGGTGGTGGTGGAGACGGTGAAGGAGGAGGAGGAGGTGGCGGAGGTGGTGGAGGCGGAGGAGGAGGCGGCGGTGGAGGTGGTGAAGGAGGCGGTGGAGGTGGAGGAGGTGGTGGTGGAGGCGGCGGAGGTGGCGGCGGCGGCGGAGGTGGCGGCGGCGGCGGTGGTGGTGAAGGAGGCGGCGGTGGAGGCGGCGGTGGAGGCGGCGGTGGAGGCGGCGGTGGAGGCGGCGGTGGAGGCGGCGGTGGAGGCGGCGGTGGAGGCGGCGGTGGAGACGGCGGTGGAGGCGGCGGTGGAGGCGGCGGTGGAGGCGGCGGTGGAGGCGGCGGTGGAGGCGGCGGTGGAGGCGACGGTGGAGGTGGTGGAGAAGGCGAAGGTGGAGGAGGTGGAGATGGTGGAGAAGGTGGTGGCGGAGGCGGTGAAGGAGGTGGTGGAGAAAGTGGAGGTGGCGGTGGAGGTGAAGTTGAAGGTGGCGGTGGAGGTGGTGGTGAAGGTGGCGGTGAAAGTGGTGGTGAAGGTGGAGGTGGAGGGGGCAGTGGAGAAAATGGTGATGGTGGTGGTGGAGGCGGCAGTGGTGAAGGTGGGGAAGGTGGTGGTGGAGGCGGTGGGGAAGGTGGAGAAGGTGGTGGTGGCGGCGATTGGCTACCCAACGGCTGCCCATCTGACTTCCACGTCCATTGGCTCGTACCTCACGCTACTGATTGCACTAAATTCTACTACTGCGTCTTCGGAGAACTAGTAGAACGAGACTGTCGTGGTGGCTTACACTTTAACCCCATCTTACAGGTAAATAGACCATGTTATTCAAAAACACATAGCCTCTGTTTTTCATCATTTTTGTCAAAAATTAAAGACTTAAATTTTTACTCTTTCTTTATTGCCAATATCATTTCTTAATCAAAAAGGCAGTCAGTCATAAATTTACTTTGAAACAGTGTTATGCAAAAAATAATATATGCCTACTGAAATTTTGTTCAGTCTACCGGTAGAATTTCTTTCTACTCATAGAATCGCTACTAGTAGACTAAACAATACCTCAGAGTACGGATATTTTGATGCAGATTCTGTGTTGATGAAAGATGTTCTTTAGATCCTTCAATCTAAAGAACATATACTTTTTCCCAGCTGTGAGATAGTAGCAGTCTATTAATTATTTAGGTTACGTCATTAGGTACGACAGGGCATGGGTGTTTTCAAGAATACCTGTACATAGCAAGTCAGCATCGATAGATGTGTCTATTGTAAAGAAAAAGATACTCCTACACACGCTATCTTTGAATGTCCCAGGATGGGGGCAGAAACGTCAAATGGTAGCAGATAAAACAGAGGCGACATTTTCACCCGAAACTTTCATCCCTTATATCCGTGACACGGATAGCTGGGCTCTTATGCTTAAGTTAGTGTCTAAAATAATGGGAGAGAAAGAAACGGAGGAACGGTCAAGAAAGGCCAAGAATTAGACACCGGCTACGGTGAAGCAATGCCAAAAGGTGGTCCCGCCGTAGAAGGGAGAGGAGATGAGGAGGTGTTTTAGTCCATAGGAGTCGGACACTCTCCTGTGGAAAAGTCCGCAGGAAGTCAATAAGGGATTTCCCCTCCTCTAGGAAAAAAAAACTCTGGCAAGACTCTATTCTCAACTAGGCAGGAGTCTTGCCAGGACCACGATCTTCAGTCATGAAGAAACGACCGGAGAGAGAGAGAGGAAAAAAAGGCTACGTCATTATATTAGGACCTACAGTAATACCGGTGTTTATTTATGATTTAATATTGTTCTTGTTGCAGGTGTGTGATTGGTCGTGGGCCGCTGGTTGTACAAATCGTGCTAGCGTAAGAAGTGGAGGTGGTGGTGGAAACTTCCAAGAGCTCCCCGATATATGGCTTAGAATCAAAAACTTTGACACCGATATAGAAGCGGAGAATCGAGCACTCGTTTAAAGAAATAATTTTTTTTATGAAAATGTACAATTTAAAAAATTAAATAAAAATTAATTAATTACTGGCTCAAATTGTATTTAGTATATCAAAAGAAAAAATATATATTCTATAAAGATCATTAAGAGGAATTTGTGATTATTCATGGACATTGTCTTTCTCGTCAACTTGACTTTAAAAAAACCCTCAGCAAAAAGCAATTATGTACTGTGTTTATTCCAGTTCCCGAAGGAAGAATGGGAGTTGTTATATTCAGTATATTAGCCAATGATATAACCTTTAATATTACTAAATTTCATTAATATTACTCCAACGTGTTAACCAGTAAAATCAAAATGGAAATCTTTGAAAATGAATGAATTACTTATTTATTTACTACTTAAAACTGTACTATTATCAAAAATAAATAAAACTTTTAACAAATATAATTAAAATAAGCTATATTATTAACTTAACCTAAAGTAACATACGGTATAGTGACAGCCAAGATGGCTACATTATTTTCAGTTATAAAGCTTCTGATGCTGACTTTCCGAAATCACCATGGAAGTTAATGCCAACCTATTAACTACAATAAAAATAAAATTAGCTGTGCTTAAGAACCACACGGCAGAAGCGAAACCTTCGAAATACTTTCGAAAAACTATCGAAATACGAAATACAACTTTTTTCGTTCTATTTCACTTTATGAAGGCAGTCAAAGTCTCATAGACAGACAAGAAATTTTATTACATTGGCACATGTATACGCGTATAATATGTATCGTATATATTTATATATACGTACGTATATTTATATATACGAAAATATGAACGTGTGTAGTGCTTGTGTATTGTGGTGGCAGTGGTGGAGGTTTGTGCATGTGTTTTTACGAACCTTGCATGTAACGGGTATAAAAATACGGATAGTCCACTATACTTTTAGCACTATACATATTTTCTATTTACTGTATCGCGGATTATAGCAAAATAATTTTATTATTACTTTTGTAAAAACAATTCAGCTATCTCAGTAGCTACGGGAATCTCTAAAATGTCTGTACAGTGTACACCGAATTCTAAAACGTCGTCGAATCAAGAATTCTGAAAATGGTAGAATTCGAGGTCATATTTGATTCATTCAAGAGAAAAAAAAATAGGTTATATAGCATTTTTATTGATACAGAATAAAGAATACAGAGTGTTCATTTGGAATCGTTAGAATTTATTTTATATTCCCTTCAAGCCTCGCATCCAGCATTCCAAGCCCAATCGCATACCTTAAAAATAAAACAGTAATGATTATACATAAAAATCTATTAACCTTATAGGGCTGTACAAGAGATTTTGAATCATCAGCTTTATGACTGGTTCAGAAAGCTCTACTGCTACCCAGAAGAGCAAGCAATAACAAGTTTGAATAAAAATTATTTTAACATAGGTATTTGTTGTAGAGTTCCCTCGTCTGGAGCTAATCTTTCAAATTTAAATTCAAATTCAAAATATTATTTATTAAAGCAAACTTGTAAACAAGTGCTTTTGAATCGTCAACTTTACTGCTGGTTCGGAAAGCTGTTCCTACCGAGAAAAACCAGCAAGAAACTCGGCGGTTGCTCTTTTGAAAATATAAATCTTAAAAACTAGTTACAATTATTTATTACTGTCTTGTATAGGGTAGAAGTGCACCTATATCCACACATCCTTATCATCCAAGTAATCTTCAACAGTATAGAAGGCTTTCTGTATCACCCTCATTTTAACAGTGTTTTTAAACTGATGTTATTGCATGGAAAAATCCTGTTGAAAAATCCTGTCATCAGCATCAGGTCAAGGCTATCATAAACATGCATTATCATCGGGGCTGACGCAGTATGTAAAAAGTCCAATCGGATACCGGAAAGTGGGTCAAATTTAACTTGCAAGGTTCCATCTTCACATACATTGCTATTTGCTAGTTAAAAAAATGCTTTCTACAAAACAGGCTACTATCTCCTAGTTATAAGGAAACCAGTTGTTGCTTTCTAATGTAAGTTAAGCACAATTACGCGTTGTTTATGTAAAAATGCGTAAGTGTTCCTAAGCTTTTACGGCTAAACCGCTGGATTAATTTTGATGAAAATTGGTACTATTGAAGCTTATAATGAACTGAGCTTGGATCAAACCGCCAAATAAAAAATAGATAGATAAAATGTAGAATCAATTAATCAATCAAAACAATCTTTATTCAAATAAGATCTCAAGCATTTTTTGAATCGTCAAGGATCAAGCTGATTTACGAAGCTATCAATGGTATTTGATATATTACCTGACTAACGGGGTTGAAATGCAAGCCAGATATACATTGTAGTTTAAGTTTTTGCCCATTTATGCAAAGATAGAACTTGGAGCAGTCCGTCTCATGCGGCAGCATCCATTGTAACTTGAAACTTGCGGGGCAACCGTTTTCAAGCCAATCTTGACGCTCAACGTCCGTGGTAGCACTTTTAATAGCCACTTTATTTCTGCTGCTCCGATATTGACATCCAGCATTCATAGGCCAATCGCACACCTATTAAAATTTAAAAAAATAGACTTTGAGGAGTTCCATAATTTAAAAAAACAATTATTTATTTTGCTCTAATATCTCAGGGAATATTATTATAATGCTAAAAGTGGAGTGGACTATCCGTTTTCATACCTTAGGCATATAAGATTAGCAACACTCCACTACAGACCAGAATCACTACGTCACTTTACGTTAGACCTGTAAATGACTTACACAATTTTAATTATTGTATCGTTTCGCCCCGTAACGGAAGCATCATTAGAAGATCGATTCAAGGACATAGCAATTTTTCGTTTAATCGATATTCTAATGATTTTTTACGTATATTAAGGCCCCATATATTAAGACGAAAGTAGACAGAATTTTACAAGTATATTTGCCAAATAATAATGTTTCGTAACACAACAAAATCGAAAAGTAATTTTTCAATTTGACTCATTTAATTTAGTACTTAGTGTAAATTTTCGACGACTCTTGATATATGTATACTCGTAAATCAATATGTTCATTGACTGAATTACCTGAAGATCAGCTTTGAAATGTAAGCCAAATTGACAATCCAGCTCCCATTTTTGTCCGTCTACGCAAGAGTAGAATTTGGTGCAGTAGGTCTCATGTGGTAGAAGCCAGTGGATTACGGAGTTTTTGGGGCAACCGTTGGTCCACCATTCATCTCCTTCATTACTTTTTTCACCGTTTTGCTACATGTGTTTGGAGGGAGGGTAGGTAAGGGTAAGGGTATTGGTGGGAGTTGAACTATTTAAGACTGCTTGTATGGGTAGCGCGGCGCATTACGATTTTTGTCGTGGAGCCTATCCTCCTGATGATGCTTCGGTTTCGGGGCGAAACGATCGTCGAGATTGTGGTGGTGGGTGTGTGTGCTGCTTTTGTGTGCCAACTCTACTGCTGATCCGGAAAGCTGTTCCTACCGAGAAGAACCAGCAAGAAACTCGGCAGTTGCTCTTTTCAAAGAATAATTCTTATTACTAGTTACATATAGTTATTGATGTCTTGTACAGGATCAAAGAATCTATATCCCTCATTGTTATCGTCTAAGTAATCCTCAATAGTATAGTAGGCTTTCTGTATTAACCTTTTTTTAACAGTGTTTTTAAACTGCTTTAATGGTAAAGTTAAAGTAGATTGCAAGATTTTATTATAAAATCTTATACCCAAACTCATAAACGATTTACATACCCCGGCGTGTAAGCTTTAGCTGAGCCTAATGTCATCAATATTAGTCTAACAGATTTGCCGTGACATGTAACAGACAAATAATACTTATAATATTAGCATTCATAATTTTCTTAACACATACCTGCAATTTGTAATCGAATGCTAAGCCAGATGGGCAGGTGGTGGGCTGCGCGTTTCTCCATCCAAACTGACATAAATAGAACTTGTCACGATCAGTTTCATGGGGTATTAGATGATGACCTTTCGTCTCAGGACATCTATCATCTCTTTTCGACGAAATAGTTCCTTGGTCCGGGACTTGACCGTAGGCAGATGCTACAACGCCCAGAAGGAGTAATTGTTCTACAATCAGACAAAAATAAGCTTACATCAGATTAATTTATAGAAACAATTGTTACTTTGAAGTATTAAGAAGAAACATATTCAAATATCTTTAAATATAACTAAACTAAACTAAATTTATTGTATAAAAAGCTTTAAAAACAAAGATTTTGAGCCAAAAAAATCATGTTTTGAGATAAATGGGTTTAAAAATTTTTATTGCTTAGGAAAACGCTATAGTTTGCTTAAACACACGGCCTAATATGAATCATGAGTTAAGCCGGTAATGCTGCTGAAAATATGTAATTTAACATTTACACCTATGCCTAGGCCAAAACACGTGTTATTTAAGTTGTGCCAAGATTGCAGTCCATAAGCAATTTGTTACGATACCCTCAAGTATGTATTAAAGAAAAACCGATCGCCTTTTACGACACCTCGGTAAAAGGGTCTTTTCTACTTAGCCGGGTACCGCACGGTGGTATTACTTTAACTATTTTTAAAAAGAGCATGAAAGTCTTTTTAAGTTCATCGCGAACGGATCGAAATCATGATTGAACAAAGTCCTGCGGGGGACTTTGTTCAATCATGATTTCGATCCATATTTATATATAATCATATATAGTCACAGACAAATATAGTCTAGTGACTATATTTGTCTTGATTTGTAACACCAAAGAAGTGTTTAAATTATTTACGCTAAAACATTGCTGTTCCAAATCATCATCATTCTCATACTCTAATCCATCATTTGGTTAGCAAAATATTTCCGTTCCAATTTCCTATCATTCATCAACTCTGGTGGTACTCCTATTATGAATTTATATAAAATTCACATAATCCAACCATCTCCTTTCTAATGATATCCTTTCAAATGCGTACTGTTAAAGTATGGAATTCCCTTTATGTATCTATCTTCCCAACTCCTACGATTTGCATAGCTTTAAAAGAAGAGTGAATAAGCACTGAATTGGCAAGCGCAGTCCGCCTTAGGCTGCATCTTTCGCTTTCCATCAGGCGAGATGGCAGATGCTTAAAAAAAATCTCTTTTTCAATCTTCCTCTAGTTGCATATCCATCCACGTTCATATTTAACACTCGTTAGGTCACATACTTCTCATTCCTCCTCTTTATATGTCCTTAATATTTTAATTTTGCACGTTTCGTCTTTTATATTCTAATTAAGTATAATGAATAACTTACTAATCATGATTTTCATTTATGTAGAACTTTCTACAATCTTCCTCTGCGATGAAAAGAGCGTCTAAAAACCACTGTGTGGGTAAACTGATAATGTCTACCCCCAAGCTCGTTATTTATAATTGCAAACCGTCAAAAATATGAAAATAATATATATGATAAGAGATGTAAATAATAGATTACTTCAAACAAGGTTCTTTATCATAATATTCTCAGATATCTCTCATTCAGATCACTTTTTACTATTATTCCGTGCATTTAATTCATTTATATTTTTTAGAACATATATAATAATAATAATAACTTTTATTAGGAACAATACACAGGACACAATTTTTATTGTTATGCCGTGTGGTATCCGACTGAGTAGAATAGACCACCCTCATTTCTCATCGAGGTGTCGTAAAAGCCGACTAAGGTAAGTCGACCCGTCGTGTGGTATCCGGTTGAGTTGAACAGACCACCGTCTTTCTTACCGAGGGGTCGTAAAGTACGACTGAGGTAAGTTGACGTCAGGCAGGTGGCCGGTCGTGTCGTAAAAAACGTAGCCAAATCATGTGACAACAAGTTTATAACACGTTGTGCGTACCCCACTTAGAGTGGAATAAGGGCAGGAGGATGATGATGAATACACAGGACACAATACACTGAAAAACGGTGATCCTGCAGAAGTGTAAACTGTGTTTCAGTGATGAACGCCCTCCTTTACAAAAATAGACAGTGTTTTTTATAGTTAATTATAATTACAGTATGACATAAGATGACAACGAAAATATTGAAAAGTTGAATGTACTTTAATTTTTTCAATCTTCCTTTTAATCCTCCTGCACCTTTTTATTTAAAGAGCAGAAACTATAACAGAACAACTTTTCTATCATCCGCGCAGGTTAAGTGAATGCATGCAAAGCTAATGTGTATGAAGCAAGCAAAATTTACGTACCTTACACAGTCAGGATAAGTCACCGCATGCATCCGAAGACGCCTCAACCAGCAACAATGCACACAAGCAATACACACCACCACCAAAATCTCTACTATCGTGTCGCCTCGAAAACGAAGCATGAACAGGAGGATAGGCTCCACGATAAAATTGTTATGCATCACGCATTAATGCATGCGCATTATAGCTGTATTCTGTTATTGTTTCTGTAATATGGAATTCCGCAAAGTAACGTAAGAAGTCATTATTTAAAGAGCGTTTTATATTTTTAGAGGATCTTTCCAATCTTTACTCTAAGTATAACTCGCTCCATCATCCATCATCATCATCATCATAATTATGTTATGGGTTCCATACTCAATGAACAAGTTTGGGATGTATAAATCATCTATCATATAAATATTTTGTGATAGCGATGATAATAGAAAAGATACGGTGGTAATTAGCATTAATTAGTGAAATTCTAAGAATTCTTTTATCAATGATTGGTGTATATATAGATAATAGATAATGATGTATAGATATTAGGTGCAGGTAAGGGGTTACATTCGAAAGCCCCGCCTTTAGGGGAGGAACTCTCCGAGTGACGAGCTTCTGCTGGTAAAGGCAGAAAATTCTGTGAATTTTATTTTATAAGGAAAACTTACATCACAATAGTTAATAACATAAATAAGGAAATAAGTCCAATGACAAGTATTCGCATATAGAAGATAAATATATCGATATGCTAGCGTGGATACAAAATTTATAATGCTTAAATAACTATACAATATAATATTACTTTACATTTGAAATAAAAAGAGAAGTTAAAATTTTACGAGCGGAGGTTGCACACGTACAGAATAAATCTAAATCTATGTTATTCTTACATAATTTATTGCTCTAAGGCGATAACTATTTCTTATTATATAAATAAACGGGTCACATCGCGGCAAGATCGAGTAACCTTTTTACAAGGTTCGACGTTTCGGCAGAGTTGCATCCGCCGGTTTAAGTGAGGGTAGATGAACAAAATAATGAATGTAGTACGGGAACGAAGACGCCGCGGCGCTCCAGTCAGTTCGTGACCATGGCGGATGCAACTCTAGGGGGTCTGGAGTAGCTGCTGGCGGGGATGGGGGAAGTGTGTCTAACGGTACCCTGCACCAGCAGCGCGGTGGAGCACTGTCAGGTTTTTAGTCGGTGAGAGTCCAACATACCCATAATGGGTTTTCCTGACAAAAAAAAAATATTTCTTCAAAAACTAAGTGGCAGTAGATGCAAGTGCACGCACATAGCATATTGAGGAAATTAATTGCTTGAGATTAAATTTATGTTTTAGAAAGCGAATAATTTATTTTCTGGATATTTTCAATACGCTTTATATATAGATCATAATTGGGATTCCAGATTTGGGAAGCATAAGGAAGCTAAGGACTACTAAGGACTACTATATACTAAGAAGCTTCTTACTAAATACGCATACGCAATATAAGATTTTGATCGTTTTAAGATTGATAAAATTTTTGAAAATTTTTCATATAATAGGAGCTATGCAGTTCGTATACCATTGCCATGCCTCCAACAAAGAACCATATTTTATATGGATAGTGATGACTTATGGATCCGAAATTGATCGTTGACTGTTGCGTCATGAGAAAATTTAAAGTCGTTCGGCGGGTGATGGCGCAAACTATGGTGGGGATATTTTGACGTTAACAACTAAGGAACCGCTTAGGTGGCCAACCGTTATTGTGTTAGGGTGCTAAGATCCGAATGCCCGTCGGCTCTCAGTACTATTTCCCCGTCCAACGGTAATTCAGCTCGCGACACGCTGAGCTACAAGTATGTCATTCATCCATTGCCATATTTAAACGCCATGTCAATCGAATTTTACCTGATGCAGAGAGATGTGAATGTGGTGTGGAGATCCCTTAAGGAGACCTATGTCGAGCAGTGGACGTCGATCGGCTGAACACGAAGAAGAAGAAGAAGTGAGATGTCACGCTAGTATTAATGTTCGCGCTCATTTTCACTGTGCATTATGCTTTAATTTCTTTTTATAACCTTATGTCTTACGGAATATTGTTATGTTCCCTGCGAGATAAAGTCAAGGAAATAGGTATTCTTACATTGGCTTCACAGTATATTTTTATTAATTTAATTTTTGTACATAAGAATATACATAATTATAAAAAGATTGGCGATGTAGATAATCTATTGTAACTAAAGTAGGAACGGACATAAGCTTGCGGTTCCTGCTTTGCGCCTTGCAAAAGTGAATAAGTCATTTGTGGGTTTGGGTATAAGATTCTATAATAAAATCCCGCAATCGATTTTCTCTTTACCATTATAGAAGTTTAAAAATGTTGTTAAAAGGAGGCTGATACAAAAAGCCTACTATACTATTGAGGATTATATAGATTATAAAAATGCGTGGATTTAGCTTCTACTCCACCCTGTACAAGATAGTAATAACCAAATGTAACTAGTGATAAGAATTATTGTTTGAAAAGAACTAGCGTCGAGTTTCTTGCTGGTTCTTCTCGGTAGGAACAGCTTTCCGAACCAGCAGTAGACTTTGACGATTCAGAAGCACTTGTTTACAAGTTTACTTAAATAAAGAATATTTTGAATTTGTATTTGAATTTGAATTTGTATTCTTTCGTTTTTTGTGTGTAAGTTATTTTTTTCTTTTCTTTTTTCTGTGTAAGTTGTTTTTTGTTTCTCTTGGTACACTAACCCACTATACTATGTTATGTATGTAATTCCTTCGCTTAAAAGGGTTGTCTGTAAGAGATCACTGCTGTGATAAGACCGCCCTTTGCATGCTTTACATTATTATTAGATTTAAGTTTTCTGTAAGTTGTTTATTATTTTTCTTATATATAGTGTAATTTTGTGCTATAAAGATGTTTATCCATCTATCTTATCTGTGGGTTATATTGGTAAGGTGGGTTACAATACCAACTATATAAATGATGCAAAAATGAAACTATATATTCTGGGCGCGTCCCAGATTTAATCTTTTTACACGTAAATGACACTATTGTGTCCCCACATTATCTATCTATGTCAGTGATTTTTATTATTATTATTATTATTTTATATTTTTTTAATGCCATTATTACCTAATAGTTTATAATTTTTTATTTGCGTTATTGAACAGTGCCGTCTATGCCGTCATTTAGCGAACGGATGCCACTCCAAATCAGCAATGGGTTTGCGTTGCCAATCCTGTTAGTTTGAGTGGCTATCCCTTTCTTCATCACACCGCTGCACATTTTTAATTTGCTATAAGACGTTATTTTATATATATTTTTTCTATTTTTTAATTTTTAATTTATACTGTTGTTGTACTGAGGTGTGTTGAAGAATAAAGATTTATTCATTCATTCATTTGATTTCGGTTCTTCTATGGACTCATTTCTGATTTGATCACTTAGACATACTCCAAGCATCTTTCCAGCGCCCGATGAGTGACTATAAGTTCTCTTATGAGGCCCATGTGACAATGACTGGCCATTAAATATATCAACGCCCACGTTCACAACAATTATACGCTTATCTTGTACGTCTTAGCAGGTTATTAAATTTATTCCATTAAAGGCGATTATCACTTACTCGAAATCTGTTGCAATCAATCCGTGTCAATAAGTTGAATCTGCTTTTAAATATTTTTTTTGCTTTTTATCACATTAATTATATTTGTATGTTAGTTGGAAAATCCGTTCTTGGAAAGGCAACCAGATAATAGTTCGTTCAATGAAATTAAGTGCGAAAGCACCTAAACAATGATTCGTAGAATTCGGCGTTACTTTGTGGAGATCAATTATCCGCGATAAAGTAAATATAAAATATAATGCTAAATATAGAGTGGACTATCCTTCCATTATTCTCCTTATTATTCCGTTCTCATACATGATATTTACAGAGTTCGTGGAATCGCACGCACTATAAAACTCCACCAGCAAAAATTAAAAATTAAAAAGAAAATAAATAAAAAAAATTAAAAACTAGCCGCCGAGTTTCTTGCTGGTTCTCCTCGGTAGGAGCAAACTTCCGATTCAGTGGTAGCTTCTCGAAAAACATTTGACGATTCAAAAGTATTGAAAACAGTCTACTTGAATAAAGAATATTTTCAGTTTGATTTTGAGTTTGAGCGCATTATACTAGGACTGTATTCAAACGAATCAAAATAATATTTATTCAAATAAGCTTTTTCAAGCACTTTTTTAACGTCTAGGATCAATATGATTCTTGAAGCCACTGATTGGGAACGAAGATTGATTAATCAAAAATTGAAATGAACAAGTACCTGGGTGGGTGGTGACCTTGTTGTAATTAAAATCCAATTAAAATATAAAAAATAAGGAAAGGGCTGCTGTCATCTAAGTCTCGATCTGAGGTATTTTCACTTATAAGTCAGCTCGGTCCCAACTAAGTTATTGCAATAGAAATAAAGAGACAAAGAGAAATTTTATATATATGCGAAAAAAGTGGCGTGGTGCTATATAATCAAATCACATCAAATCAAAATAATCTGTATTCGAATAAACCATTTCAGGCACTTTTGAATCGTCAAACATCAATATGATTAATGAAGCTACAACTGGTTCGGAATGTTGCCCTTACCGAGAAGAACCAGCAAGAAACTCGGCGGTCAATCTTTTAAATATTTTCAATTATACATTATTAAACCGCTGTCTTGTATGAAGCTGAAAGGATTTTCAAATCCAGGCTTTCTTATCATCCAAATAATCTTCAATTTTGTAATATGCTTTACGTATAAGCATATTTTTTACACTTAATTGGAATCTTTCTGTACACTGGTCTAGAATGGATTGAGGAATTTTATTATAGAAGCGAATAGCGAGACCAACAAATGAGTTGTTAACTCTACTGAGTCGCGACGCAGGTATCGCAAGCTGTTTGTGACCTCTCGTATGTCTATGATATACATCAAATTTTGTTTTATACGTACTTATATTTTTCCGTACAAATAGAATATTACTATATATTTACGTAACCCATTTGGCGTTATGCACGTTGTGCATCATTATGACGTCTCCCAGTTGTACTAACTTATTGTATAATGTTTTTGCATATATTGCTTAGTTTTTAAATGTTAACCTTCGTGAGATATTTTTTTTTCTTACAACTTTATTTATCGCAATATTCTTCTTGTAATCCTGCCCAAGAATATCTGAACCCCATTTCAAAGTAATGAACTTTTAGCTTCCTGAATATACTTCTCACAATTATCTACTACGCCGATATTTGTGCGTCCTGTGAGGCTGTGTGTGTGAATGCGACGTTGCCGCCTAAAATTTAGTTTCTATCTCTTTCTTTTCCTGAGAATCTCAGTACAATAAAATAAAGAAGTTGTGATGTTGGAATCAGTATTAAACTTTATTAGGTTAATATCAACAAAAAAAACTTATATAGCAATATTGCACGTAAAGTTGAAAAAAAGAAGCCCAATATGAATATATGGACGACTGAAATAAAAAAATGCTCTTTTTAAACTGAAATATTAATAGTGGGTTGGTGATCGCAGGGCTGAATCTTTAATATTTACTATGCTGTCATGATAGGATTTATTCATCAGCCTTATGTAACTTCACGACCATAGTTATACCACTATGACAAAAGTCAGTGCCTTGTAAATAAACAAAAAAATACATTTATTCAGTTCTGTCTTGGAAATGGACGGATAGCATTTTTATACAAACACTTCAACAATTGAACGTACCTAGAATCGAATGAGTATCTCTGAAGTGACTTAAATACAATCAAGGTCTCGAGCGAAACAATGGCCCCCTCGTAATCTACAAGCGTCTGAGTGATCCGTGGTGTTATATGATGTTACGATGCTTTTCCGCAATACGGGCTTGTTCGAGAGCTTGATAGTCGTAGAACTTACGATAACTTAAGTACTTTTTGAGGTGATCGCGAACAGAAAGTCATACACACAGACGTGGCGAGGGATAAATGTTCAGACAGACTCAGCATACTTTCGATTTTACTAAAATTATATTCAGAGATAACAATTAAGCTAGACATGTTACATGAATTTCGATAACTATATGATAAATATATAAATTCTAGTAGTACTGTCGACTGCATTCGCGCCAACCTAAGCGTTCATTTACCCCCGATGATATATAATATAATATAATTTGTTAAATGATTTAGAGAAGCAGGCGTTACTTTGCGGAATTCCATATTACAAGCACTATAACAGAACTAACTACCTTGCTATAATCCGCACGGGTTAAGCGAATGCATGCAAAGCTATAGGCTCCACGACAAAATCGTAATGCATTACGATTTTTGTCGTGGAGCCTATCCTCCCGATGATGCTTCGGTTTCGGAGCGAAACGATCGTCGAGATTGTGGTGGTGGTTGTGTGTGCATTTTTGCTGGTGGATGCGCCTTGGGGTACGTGTGGTGGCTTGTCCTGCATGTATAAGGTGCGTAAATTTTGCCTGCTTCATACACATTAGCTTTGCATGCATTCGCTTAAACCGTGCGGATTATAGCAAGGTAGTTAGTTCTGTTATAGTGCTTGTAATATAATATGTGTTTTTTCACGTTCCCGTAAGAAAAACGGGTTTTTATGTCATTTTTCAAAACTCAAACTTAAAATATTCTTTATTCAAGTAGACTGTTTACAGTACTTTTGAATCGTCAATGTTTTCAAGAAGTTACCACTGATTCGGAAGTTTGCTTTTTTTTAGGAAATTTGTTTGGCATAACATTTTTATTTTATTCGCAGTGTATATAAGTCTCTATTTTATCATTAGAGACAAGCGCATTAGCCATGAAGTTGTAACAGACAGACTAACGGACAGACTACCGAATTTATACTTTTAATATGGATGTATAAAATATATTTAATTATAGTAAAATAGTATATTTAATAATAGTAAAATTATAGCAATTAAATTATTTAAATTTATTTTATCTACCTACTGCCAAATGCATGTCTCAGATTTTTTTATGCTGAAGTGTAAGTATAAACTTGTATTTTACATCTAATTTCCGTCTTCTAATTCAAAAATTACTTAAAATAATAAGAAAAAAACAAATCGGACGAGCTGGCATCGTCGCAATTCGCGGACGCGACATACGCGGTTTCTTAGTCAAAACATGACAGTGGTATACGACACTAAATATACACGCTACAACAGCGCCGCACCTCTGCTACGAATTCACCCGGAATTATTAATTATACAATTTCAACCACTAAGCCAACTTTTTGGCTTCTACCGATATTTGTTCTTTAGCTTAGTAGAACTTATAGGATGCTAGTGCACACGTTGAAAAAAGTGGCGTCCGATATTCGGACGTCAAAAGTGCAGGGACGCCAGATTAAATGCAATTACGTGTTAATAAGACGCCAAATTGTTTGCAGGATAAATATATATATATATATATATATATATATATATATATATATATATATATATATAGTTATCCCTTCTAGCAGTTGTTTGATCAAGCGGTACGTATAATCAGTTTTAAGTTGATCCGTTCGGATTTGTTGATCCAGGCCCGATTTGTTGATCCAATACAATTTTACATCACATTTGTTGGCTCCGCTTCGGATCAACAAATGATGAATACTGTTTCCCTGTAAGTACTCAATAATTATACAAATCCACTCCGTAGTTATTTGATCCGATTCAAACGCGCCAATCACAGAGCAGATCGTCACCGAACGTACTCCGTACTTTGACCCCGGCATTCAAGGCTCTTTCAAGGTTGAGTTTGCAGTACATTCTTAAGCATGCAGATTTCAAAGAAATGTAGTTGAAGGATCTGATGGTTCTAATTGAAATTACAACGTTTGGGAATAAGTGACCTTGAATAAGAGGCTGAATTAATATTAAAAAATATCCCTAAAAAATCTCTCCTTTCTGCCTAAAAGAAAATCTTATAATAAGTACATGTAAAAAAAGTAATCATAGAAATTATTTTGTTATAATACCAAAATAATTTATATTATTACTTTTGTATTATGGAATTCCGCAAAGTAGCGCCTACTTCTAGTTTTAATTTTTAAGTTACTAGTTTTAAGGGGCTCCAGGCGAGGGTGTAAGAGGGAGGCTCGTCCCACTCAGTCTGTTCAAGTGTCACCTGCTCGTGGTGCACCCTTCCGATAAACCAACGAGGATCTGGCGACTGATTAACCATACGATTATATGATTAACCATTTCGGTCCAGCTAACCCAAATACCAGACCGACAGTGAACAGCAGCACTGTCGGTGCGACATTGTCTACACTACAATCGCCAACCCGCATGCCGAGCGTGGTGATTACTCTCAAACCCTTCACATGATGTTATCACAATATAAACCACAGCCCCTAGTTCTCAGCTCTGGCAGCGGATTAAATAACGACGTAGCAGGGGGTTTCATGAATTTCCGGCAAAAAATCCGCTGCCAACCACGAAAACCAAACCTTGCACCGTAAGACACACAAATTTTGAGGGAATAGAAGATGGAAAAGATACTTGAGCTGGAAAAAAAGGTAAACAAGTTGCGGTGGTGATAGGATAATCTGAAGTCGCGTTCCTTATACTCAGAATTACCAAACGGTATTATCTGAATGTCATACAAGTTTACGCACCGACATCAGCACATCAAGACGATGATTATGCATCATGATTATGATTTGATGCATGCCTTAAAAACCATCTACACTGGGTAAATTCCCCCACGAAGAAGCTCTTTTCTTCGATGGCGGAATTAAACGCAAAGCTTGGCAAGTGAAGCGGCACAGAGGTGAGAGTAGGGCAATTTGGATACGGGCTACGGAATCAAATAGGCCATATGTTGGCCGTTTTTTTGGAGAGGGAGGACCTCTACATGATGAATTCTTTTTTCAAGAAACAGCTGCATCGAAAGTGGACTTGGATTAGTCCCAATGGTTCCACGAGAAACGAGATCGAATTCATCATGTCGACCAGGCGTTATATATTTAATGATGTATCTGCGATCAATACCGTAAAGAAACTCCCCTTCTTCATCACCGTATAGTTAGAGGCACATTGAATATATGCGTACAGCTGGAAAGATCCAGACTGGTGAAGTCTACGCTCCGACCCATTTGAGCTCATATCTAAAACCCCATGAAGTTCCAACTCAATCTAATGAACCATTTTGATTGCCAAACTGACTGCGCTATGACTGTGGACGATTTAAATAACAGGCTGGTGGAAACTGTCCATACAATCAAAACTTTATAAGAAAATCCGTATGAATGAGATGAATGAAATGAGATTAGTGTTCAGTAGACGTGCTGAGCTACCGTTTGATCCATAGACAGATTTCTAAGGCGTAAAAGTGCGACCAGCGACAGTTCAACACCGAATACATTCGAGGTACTATAGAGCGTAACAGGGGCTCAAAAGTTTTCGCAAGACATCTGTCTGTTAGGCAAAGGCAGTTGACGTGATTAAATACCGATATTGCTATCATTTTGTCTCGACCTGAGATTTTAAGAGAGGTTGAGAAGTTCTATGGGCAGTTATACATTTCATACTGTTGTCAATTTGGCAAAAAATCCAAGAACCAATTTGACTCGACACAATACCGAAGATATCCCGGACGTCAGCCTTACGAGATTAGTATTACTCTCAAACAACTTAAGAACAACAAGGCTCCAGATGATGACCAAATGACAACCGAACTACCTGTCCTGCAGCGATTTAATTCCGTTATTTATGAAGGTATTATGCCGAAAGCATGATACAGGAACGTGGTGGTTCTCTCCTGACGTCTTATTGAAGAATTACAGACCCATTTTGCTGCTGAATCATGTTTATAAGTTGTTCTCGAGAGTCAAAACGAATCGTCTCGCGGGTAGGTGCGACGACTTCCAGCCTCCCGAACAAGCCGGATTCCGAAAGGCTAAAGTACTATAGTGCCACATATTCACGCTGTGGCAGGTTATACAGAAGACCGAGTAGTATATCCAGCCACTTTGCTTGGCGTTTGTGGACTATGAGAAGGCCTTTGATTTGGTAGAAACATGGGCTGTATTAAGATGGCTCCAGAGATGCCGAATCGACTATCGGTACGACCAAGTGCTGAAGTGTTTGTACGAAAACGCCACAATGTCTATCCGTATCCAAGACGGCGAGATATGAGACAGAGAGATGTCATCTTCCCGAAACTGTTTACCGTTGCATTGGATGATGTCTTTAAGCTTTGGATTGGAACGGATATGGCATCAACATCAGCGGCAAGTATATCACTCACCTTAGATTTGCCGACGATATAGTCGTTATGGCAGAGTCTCTGAAGGACCTAACCTTGAAGGACCTTAACATAATGCTCGACGACCTCAGTAGAGTAACTAAACATATGGGCCTTAGAATGGCTCAGAAGATGTTGAAGATGATTGTGACTTGTAACTTATTTGGACAGTCTATATTATTATGAATTATTAAGTATTATTAATAAAAATAATTTTGTTGTCTCTCATTATTCAAACTATAACTAAGTATGTAATACAGTATTATTTTAAAATTTAACGCCGTTTCAAACCATATTTCGTTTCATTTCATGCAAAAAGAAAGCAGTCCGGAAATATTTCTTACTAATAAGTAGTTTCGAATTTCAAATATATGTCAGAATGCTCCGGACGATGTTAAAAATAAAAATTTATATTAGATCAACTTATGGCTATTGATACAGAATTATATAGTAGCAATGACCTCTGGGGCCGACGTTGACAGGTGAGGCATTTCACTCCTATATATTAAACATGGATCAAAAAGTGTCTAGAATGTATTGGATTTTAAGATCAACTAATGCTTAACGAAGACTTTAGCAAAAACCGTTAGCAGGAGCCACAAAATACATAAAAAATATTAACAGAAAAATACAGAGTCTACTAGTACATCACAAAATATGAGTCAGTGACACGATATGCCAACCAAATATATCCTTTTTGTCATTGTGAATACAACTCAGGAGCCATTAAAACAGCTAATTTAAGGGGATCAAACAAGTACTTAGGAAATTCGCATGATCAAACAAGTAGCAGAAAAGGACTATATATATATATATATATATATATATATATATATATATATATATATATATCCTCATTTAAATATCTATACTAATATTATAAAGAGGAAAGATTTGCATGTTGGTATGTTTGTAATGTTTTCACGCAATAAATAGTGGACCGATTTCCAATATAATTACTTTTTTATATTGTAAAAGTTGGTGAAAGTGCCTACAATAATCAAACCATTTTATTAATATCTCCATATTAATCCTTAGCCATATAAAGGATAGTTTATTAAAAACTGTTTGAAGATCTGTAAAATGCTTTTTAAATTATAAAAATCGGACATTCCAATCAAAAGATGTAACGAATTTAAAAATGACAATCTAAAGAAAATAAAGCCACAACAAATTCATTGTAGCGACCGTTATAGCAGGGCCTGTATTTGGTGAGTTAGCTCTTATTCCAAGAATACTTAATGATACCCATTTTTTATAATGAAATATTCTACAAAATAAATCTATAGTCTGACTTCGTAGACTTTCCACTACCACGAGATCGGTATGGACGCGGGTGAAACCGTGGGGCATTGCTAGTAATATTATAAAATTAACGATTAATTTAATGTTATTTGTTGTCTTTAAGCGCCATCTATAGTAGTTTTATAAATTTTTCATTAGAAGAACACTCAGCTGTAAGGCAAATGATGAAGTTGCTACATAGATATCCGTAAGATGGCATTATCAACTATTAATTCACTTTAATATTTTATACCGGCTTTAATAAACACTTATCCGGCCACGCGTTGCTGTGGCTTAGTCTAGTTTCAAATTCCCTTTTGAAACTGAACTCAACAGTTAACTAATGTCTCTAATTGTTAATTGAAATTTATCACATGTTTTTTGGTCCAGAAAAACATCGCCAGGAAAGTTAACCGTCACCAATTACATCATAGCCCTCCTGCCCTTATCCCACTCTAAGTAGGGTCGGCACGACATGTTATAAACATGTTGTCACATGATTCGGCTTCGTATTTTACGACCGGCCGCCTTCCTGACGTCAACTTACCTTAGTCGCCTTTTCCACACCTCGGTAAGAAATGAGGGTGGTCTATTCTACTCAGTCGGATACCACACGGCATCAATTACATCATAGTCATATGTTGATTATGACGTAATTAATGTACTGATAGTTTTAATAAAATATATTAATCACTAATACTAATAATAATACTAATTGCGCCATCTATTGCTGAGTAGCAGATCTTTTGGTACTAATCCATACTTGTATTTAGCCATATTATAATATACCCGCCACCCCTAGGAGTAGCGAGATGACCTGCTGAACTTGTATTTATCATTTTCATGCCCTCATCTCACTCTGGGGTTGGCAATATATGTTAATCTTCCATTCTCATTTCTTACCGAGGTGTCGTAAAAGGCGACTAAGGCAAGTCGACCTACCGTGTGGTATCTGGCTGAGTAGAATAGACCACCTTCATTTCTTACCGAGGTGTCGTAAAAGGCGACTAAGGCAAGTCGACCTACCGTGTGGTATCCGGCTGAGTAGAATAGACCACCCTCATTTCTTACCGAGGTGTCGTAAAAGGTGACTAAAACAAGTCGACCTGCCGTGTGGTATCCGGCTGAGTATACAATTCCAAGTACATATTTTTTGAAAAAAAATTTGTTGGTTCTTCGAGTCTGGGTATATTAATTGTTTTTGAGTCTTTTTTTAAATTGTATGTGTATATGATATTTTTTATCAGTCAGCCTTCACCCATAACACAATTATTGAGTTACTTATTTTGGTTACGGACGACGGTGTGTGTCGTCCCATGTATAAAAAACCTCATACTGTTCTAATTAAGCATCGATTTATGACTGAGTTTCCTAAAATTCATATCAGTCATATTGTCTTTTTTCTCCTTCCCTTATCCCGCTCTAAGTAAGGTAGGCATAACATGTTTTTCTCTACCATTCTCTGCTATCATTCGTCAACTCTGGCGCTACTCCTTTTATATGCATGTCATTCACACAATCCAACCATTCCTTTTTAGGCCTTTCTCTAGTCACATATCCACGTTCATATTTTACCCTTCCGCCGTCGCTGTGCACCATGTGCACAAATCGTCGCGCAGAATTTTTCACATTTATTTTTGAATTACTTTTTTAAACTATTTAATAATTATAACTATGATTAGCATACCATTTTCTTCGTTATAAGATTCCCCATCGAATGCATCTAAATATTTTTTAATAATATTAATAAAGTAAGTTACATTTATCTATGGTACTTGCTCTTATGTGAACCTGGTGCTCACCGGACATATAGTGGGTTCGGAGATTAATAATATTGTATGACTCAATTTTCAATAGTCAATAAAAATAGGATTGTTAATCCATATAGTTGCATGCAAAAGATATTGTGTTTGTTTATGTGAATTTACGTGAATTTGATACGAGATTTTATGGATCATATTTCAATTTTGGAAATGAAAATGTTTTCGTCACCAACGATAATTGTAGGGTATTATTATAAAATGTATTCATAGTATTCAAAGGGGAATTTTATAACAAAGAAAATGGTATATAAATCATACGTATATTTATTATATAGTAAATAACATGATCTAATAATGGTTTGCAAAAATTTGTTTTATGATCACCTAAGAGAATTTTATGATCACCTATCGTCCGAAGGGTTATTACTCATTCGATCCCTCCTTTTATCCCTCCTCATTACATGTCCATACCACAATATTATCACTACTATATTAGCCACCGGCTATTTACCGGAAGCTTATCTTCTGTTTTGAGCTAGCTTCCGCCGTCAGCAAAAAATCAATTGTCAATTGATAATTATGGATGAAATTTTAGCGATTACCAAGAATCGCGATCGGCGGATTTGAAATACGTGATATCTACGAATTTTATGACAATTAACGTTTTCAGTTTATCTATCATTGATATCTTAATTGCATTCCGTTATCATACGTGT
Organism: Morpho deidamia; assembly: GCA_947086505.1. NCBI lineage: Eukaryota > Metazoa > Arthropoda > Insecta > Lepidoptera > Nymphalidae > Morpho > Morpho deidamia. Next base: position 13,188,486 of record CAMTZC010000016.1, read on the forward strand.
TATTGTTATATTTTTGGTGGTTTGCAATTATATATAATAGATTCGGGGTGCACACTGTTAGTCTGTTTTACAACGCGGTTAGAAGACAAGCTTTTTATCGGGGGGAGCGTTCCCGAAAATTTTTACGTGTCTGAAAGGACGCAATGATAAGTAAGTGCATATTTTGTTATCTCGAATAAAGGTTTAAGTCACTTTTGAGCATCTTACGGTCTCATTGCTGGGCCAAGACTTCCCCTTTTCTACTGGAAAGGTTTAGAACCTATCGGCTTATTGAGGTCCTATTTCTGTATAATGACTTCCCCTTCTCTATTGGAAAGGTTGGAAACATCAAACTTAATGTCCTATCAAGATCTAATTTAACTATCGGCATAACTATCGGCATGCCCAACAATGGAACCATATTCCATTGCTGGGCAAAGATTTCCCTCCTCTTTTGGAAAGGTTCTGAACCTAAAACTCCATCTCAACGTGGATTAGTACTTTAACAAACCCCAGGAATTCTTCTAAAAATATTTTTTTCGATAGTAACGTAGTAAGTAGACGTAGAGTACTAGAAGCGCATAAAAATGTTTGTTAAATTCAATGCAATACCTATTTGTTTATAAAAAAAACTCATAGGTCTGGGATTTAACCTTTAATCACCTAAAAAGGATAATAAATTAGTAAAGGTTGGTTATCCCACCCAGAGGATAAAGGAAAAATTAAAGATGATCATTACAAAAATGGTTTATGACCACAACTATTTCGATGTAGGTTAGCATGACGGCAGTTCTAATTATTTTGCAGACGCTTGTGATGCGTTTACATCAATGGTAGGTAGAATTGTTAACACTGTCGATAGGCATAATAAAATAATTCATGTTTAACGGTTGATAAAATAAGATAATTTCAGCGAAAACTAGTAACGTAAGTTGATATTCTCAGAATTTTAAACATTATTAAATACGAGTACGAATCCCCAATTAACTCTATTAATATTTAAGTTAACAAAACATTACGACTGTTTTGTGTTGTCTGCAAAACTCAGCTTATTAACCTAAACTTTGAACCTAACGTTGCATTTTTATAGTGAAATGATTTTACCTATTTAATTCCTCCAGAATATCTATGGAATAGAAACTGCTGTACTAATCTATAGCAAAGCTACAAGCTGTATATAAATATTGATAACAATTCAGTTCACGAATTCGTAGCAACGCTTCTTCTATAGATCAACTTGATGTATGAAAATCCTTCTAAAGTCATACAATATATCTTGTCTTATTCTAGAAATACTATTCGTTCTGGGCGTCGTAGCGTCTGTCTACGGTCGGCCCCAGGACCATGGCATTCAGGCAGTAAGAGACGAAAGATGTCCTCAATCAAACGATCTACATTTAATACCTCATGAAACAGACTGCACTAAGTTCTACTATTGCGAATTTGGATGGAGATATGAAGAAGCTAAAAACTGCGCTATTGGCACAGCGTTCAACTATAATAAACAGGTAGATGTTAATCAATATATTGCTAACTATACATCTAAAAGTGCGACTCTCTAGAGACGAACATGAGTTCAAACCCGTGCAGGCACCAATGAATTTTTCTATTAAAAAAAGACATGTGTCTTATTGATATTTGCCATTTATCACACGGTGGAAGAAAACATCGTGAGGAAGCCTGCATATCTCTAGAGAATTCTAGGGATATGTGTGACCTACCAATCCGTATTGGACAGCGTGGTAGGTCTTAGCTCCAATCCTTCTCTCCAGAAATGGAGAGAGGAGGCCTATTCCCAGCAGTGGGATATTAACAGGCCGTTACTTTACTTTTTTACATCTAAAATTACGACGATGACGGTGTCTTTTCTCAACAGCACATTCTAAATGCTTAATATTAAAGTAATCTAATTTAAAACATTGTTTTGTGGAAAATTGCAAGCTAGTGTAGCGTAGCACATACAAAACTAATGAGTTTTAAAGAGACAAATAACTTGTAAGATCCAGAAAATACTAGCTTTTTTAATAGTTCGAAGCGTGACGTCATAGATAGGATTGAAATAAGGACTACAATGTATCTAACTCATTTAAGCCTAAATTTGACTAAACTTGAATTTGAAAACTATTTAAGATATTACAATAACGAAGTTATTAAAATACACCCAATTAAGCAATTATATATGTAAAGTTAGTGTTTATAAGTACATTAGTTGTAAAGATTAGTTGTAGACACGTGTACGAAAAAAAGTATTGAAAAAAATTACAAAAAAAAATTCAAATAAAAAATAAAATTCAAATAAGAAAGATACCAAAAAAAGCTATAATAATAATAATAAAAATAATTAAATTAAAAAATATTTTTTTTATTAACATTGATGCATTAGAGTAAGTCTCGTTTTTAAGTACAAGTTAATTAAAAGATACAAATAAAGCTTAACCAAAAAAGGGCACGGACATGGTGTGGTATGTAATGTCATTTATTTTAAAAAAAGCCAAAATTTGAATTAGGTCACTCTTATACTAAGCGTGGGATTCATTTTTACGGTTATTTAAATGATGTAGATGCTCATGTTAATTCAACAAATACTTAGATCATTGGTCGCACTAAAAATTCCGAAACGCTTTAGATAATAGATAAAATAAAAGAAAGTGCAATTGAAATCTTCAATCATGATGAGATCTATAAAAAATAATAAATAATATAAGACTGCAAAGCGTATTAATACCAGAGCTTTTAGAACTCCACATGAAATAAGTATTAAAAGTAAGTTTAATAACTATATAGAAGAGTTTGTTAAAATTTGTGATTCAGTAAATCAATTCAAATTCTTTAATCATGAACTTAGTAGAATGCCAGATATCTTCAAAAATTGTCGCCGTAATCGTCGCAAGTACTTATTATTATCAAAAGCGACAAATTAAATTATCAGTGTGAATATTCAACTTTTGTACTCGATGATTTGTTTTTTTATCCTCCTTAATATCTCCTTTTTCTACGGCAAAATTGCTGGACCTAAAGTCCTGAAAAATGTACATCGCAAACTAAAGGTTACTTGAAAGATTCTCCTAAATTTTACACTACACAATTGACAAAATTAGTTTTACACATATGTGTAGCAGACACTAAAAATGTTGGAATAGGAAATAGTCAAATGACAGTCTCTGTTGATGTTAATACTGGAAGCGAGGTTCTTGAGTGATCAATAGGTGGTAGGGACTTTTTATGTGAGTGGGGATTGCCTTACATAGTAAAACTTGACCTTACGAGAGATTCTGTCGATTGTCGTCGTGAACGTAATTTCTAGTGAAAGTGTATTTTTGAGTTGACTAGAAATACGTGCGGCTTGGCCCGCGTAATAAATTCAGTTAAGCATGTTATAATCGCTCGAGTCTCAGCATGAGACTGGCTCACTGATACCCTACACCGCATTTTATACCCTTTCCCCCCCATCTAGACTACGATCGACCGCGGATTGTTACTACCCCCACTAAAAATTGTTGTAAAACGACCTCTTCAACTCAATTTACATGAAACCGTTATATGCTATTAACCTAAGCCTTTCAGAAGAATTGCACTACCTTTTAGTAAAAACCGTACAAAAATCCGTTCAGTAGATTTTGAGAAAATCGATTACAAACAGACAGACAGCTTTGGGGACTTTATTTTATAATAAGTTTAGATTAGTGAAGCCAACCTGAAACTGAATAGTGAATTATATAAGTTTAATAGTAAGAAAGTGAAGATGGTACGACCGAAGACCTTCTGGGCTCGTTTTATATGTCATTTGTAGCTCACGATAATATTCCTAAAGGTCATAAGAGCTTTACTGATCCTTCGACTTAAGAGGTCGAGCTCTTGCCAAAACTTAATGGTATCAAGATAAATGGTATCTACATCATCATTTAAATGCATCATGCATATAATGAAATATAATTTAAAATGAAGATAACACAAATCAAAGTTATTTATCGGTAAAAATAAGTAAATTGAATCATAGATATGTTAGCAGAATGAGATAAACATCAGCGATCCAGTCGGTAGATAATCAATGCAAAAAACAAGGAACAAACAAATGACAAATTAGCTAAATCTATTGCAACATCTATATAAACATTATGCAAATAAATAACGTCTCAAATATAGGTCAAAGTAAATTACAGCATAATTGATTCATAGCATGCGTGTGTTAAATTTGATATGACATACTGAGGCTATACTTTATTTTATTAAGCTTGTTATTTAGGTTCAGCAATCAGGAAAGCTCTATTAGTCTTATCTATATTTTAGGACAAGTCAATGAAACAAAAGAATAGAGAATAACTATATATTTCGTTGGAACTTAATATATTTTATCTTTTAATATCTTTATAACTTTTCTATCTTTACTTGAAATGACTCTACTGCCAGTTCGGAAATGCTGTCACCTGCTGAGAAGAACTGGTAAGAAACTCAACAGTTGCTCTTTTAAGAAATGAAGATTTACAATAATATCAAAACAAAGGACTATTCTCTCTAAAGGTTATTTCGTTACATCAAACCAACAACATCATAATAATTCACTTATTTGAACTAAGTGAATTATACAATCCTTATTATAATCACAAACGACTCGAATAGTCACACCTTAATAATATTTAACAACTCTCTTTATATTACAGTACAATAAGACATATGAATTACGTCAGTTAATAATTTCTCAATGATTCATCTATCGACATCTATTCGACACGTGAATTAGTCCCGGGTTGATCAGAACATCACATCATTTTTAGGTATAAGTAAATAACACTATACTTATCTTAATCTCGCCACAACTACTTCACTTAAAAATGCTTAGTTACAACTTTACTCGGCCAGACCTCCAGAGATACTGCCAATTGTTAACTATTCTTTCAAATCTGCCCTATTCGGTTGTGAGAAACATTTCCCTTAAAAAAACAGAATTGCCTAACGGCAATTCTCAGTAAACATACCAAAACAATAGTTTTAAAGCGAATCCTGTGCCAGTACTATTTTTTGTCTTCGTTTTTTATTTAGGCGTTTGTATTGCAACGCCGCTTTCTAAACAGATGTTTTAATTTTTATGACCCTTTACAAATAATAACATCAAAACAGAGCCAAAATGATGTTTTGAAGCAAAAATTAACAAAGCTTGTTAATTTTTGTTAGAAATAAGAATGATATTTTTACATTAATTCCTTATATTATAACACGGCCATACTGACAAGTACTTCGTTCTCGAAGTACATAGGGAAACCCCTTAGCAGGTTGTATAGAGTCATATTACATTAAGATTAAAGATTCTTATTTTATAATTGCATAATTTAAACTTATCTCTTAAACCCGAAATGTAGATCCGTACATAGAGCTTAGAAATGCATTACATTACATTTTCATCTCTAACTGTACTAAAATTATCAAAACATTTGTCAAAGGTATTGCAAGTAATACTACTCCTTCATTATCTAATTTTATCCACAATATCAAGATACATAGAACTTATAAGCCAAATTACTTTTAGCAAACTTGTGGTATTGCAAAACAAAATATTCAGGTTTCATTTAACATTTATGTTGTGGTATTGCAAAACAAAATATTCAGGTTTCATTTAACATTTATCAAATCGTATATAGAAATAAGTTTTTATCAAAACACATTACATCCATAATCCATTACAACATGGCGAATATATTTGACCAAGTCTTCTCTTTCCAAATCTTAACAGTTTTCAATAACAGTAACGTTAACAGACACGTATTGTATTATTATTAATACTATTTCCAATTTACGACAATTTTAAACTACAAATATACTATTCCAATTTCCCCACAGTGCTACACGTGTCTTGTCAGCTCAGTCACTTAGCATCGGTGAATCTCAATCACCAGCCAGAGTAGAAAGGCTGACACTAGACATAGTTACATAAATATACATTTATTATTTATGTCTTAAAGCAACCACAGTGACAAGTACGCCAGTGTACTTCAGGAAAATCATACCTGTCTCAACAGCTTAGTCATTTCGCAGACAGTGAAACTCAATCACTCGCGACCAATGATAGGCTGACACCAGGAATACTTTACATAATCATCAAACAATAAATAACTGCCGTAGCCGCTGGTCTCAACCACTTGCGCTAGTTAGCCCAGCTATAAACAATACAAATTTATTTTGGTACCACCATACGAGAATTCACTTTTAAGTCGTAAGTGAAGTCAATTACAATGTGATTGATATTATATCGTATCTAGGTGAATCTACACAAGAGTAACATTAATAAAATTCCACTAAGTCTTTTGATTTAATAATCAAAAGACTGACAATATCTTCTAATCAAGATATTAACTAAACTATAAGTAAACAAAAACTATATCTTTTTTGAATTATTATGAAGTTTAAAATGAACAGTAATTGTTCCGAAATTTAAAAAGAGTCATTGTATTCTATGTAACAATGGTATGTCTTTAAATAGATATATATCCAAAATTTATAAATAAAGTATTTTCTATACTTGTTCCTAATCTGAATTAAATTATAAATGAAATCTTTTATTCTACAAATGTGCTAACATAACAAATACGGATATAAAAACTAAACTGAATTTTATTTATCAAAAACGTGTGTAGCACAGTGCTCAATAGATTTATAACTCAGTATAACACTGTGTGCCTAGACAATAACCACACAGCCACAAGAACTGATTTTTAGCTAAAGCCTCGTAAGTTACGTCACGAACAACAACTGATTGAACTGACTACGGCCAGTGCTACTAAGTGTCCGTTATATATTCGTTTATTTATTTATTGAAATATACTAAATGTGATTATGCTACCTTTAAATTTGTATATAAAGATAATTATGAGTAATATTAAATAAAATTAACAAACTACACACTAAAAAGTAATTCGCTACTAAATTCTGAAATAGTTGTTGTCTTTCCAATTCTTCAATATTTTCCTAAACGAAAGCTTAGACTTATAACATTTTATTAAATGTGATGAATATGCAAAATTTGAAAATATCATATGTCGATATGTATTTATTTATTATTGTCCACGTCTATTATGTTTTCTAACGTATTTTACTTAATATTGGTAGCAAATTATTTCCAGCAGTGGTTTTTTTTTTCATTTAAAAAAGATCACATAAATTACTCAACAGCACCTATACCTATATATAACAAGTAAACATGCTATGCGATACACTAGCGTTACTTTTTGCGTTACGTTACAAGCTTTGTGACTACTATTACTTATCATTAAACCCCCATTATCATATTTAGTACTCTTTTAAATTCGACTAAGTTCTTTTCCTTTTGTCTCATATATATACTTATTTTGGATTCGATTACGAACCGCTCTCATTGTGATAACAATTTGTCACAGCCAGTACATTTCATAAACCATTTAACTATAATGAGCTTCAATTCAACTAATATTTATAATGTAATAGGGAATATAATACTGAATGTCCTGAAATCAACATTAGTTGATAAAAATGAGGCCTTAATACATATAATAAACCTATGAAAACCAAAACAAAACCGAAATTTACACTAAATACAAACACAAATTCAGCTATTTTTTTATAATATCAATTCACATTATAAGTTTTTTCTTTTCGTTTGTGTACCTTAAAATCATGCCTTTTTGGTCATAACATATAAAATTCTAAACAAAACATTACTCATACCTACATAACTGAACTTAAGAATATGACAATCATTTACATTAATTTATATAAATTACTATTTAACATTACCAGGTTCGTAATTCACCAACAGGTAAACAATCAATATACGTCAATGTTATCCAAATCCACAAAAGATTTTTTCTTTTCAATAATTTTGATCTGTAATTCTCATACTCATTACTTATATATGGCGGGATTTTAGGCCATTTTTCAATATCATATACAAATCTTTTCAAATAAACAGTCAAAGAATACATTTATTTCGATTGCTTATATAACTCAGTATTACAAAGCGTCTTTTATACGTCGAAGTTTATACGACGCTATGGCATAACTTGCAAACATTGACTATCAATACTAATACTATAAAGAGGAAAGATTTGTATGTTTGTATGTGTGTGTGTGTGTGTGTATATATGTTTGTAATGTTTTCACGCTAAAAATACTATTACCATAAAGAAAAAATGATCTACAGTATTATTGAACATATCAATATCCACAAAAAGTCCGCGATACTATATGTCTAACTATTATAGTTATGCCAATATAACTACTTTTTTGACAAGGTAAAAGCTAATATAAGTGCCGACAATAATCAAACCATTTTGTTCATATCTCTATATCTTATCACATTAAATGATACTTTATTAAAAACTGTAAACTGTTAAATATAACGAATTTAAGAATGTAAATCGAAAGAAAATAATGTCATACCAAATTCATTGTAGCGACCGTTATAGCAGGGCCTGCATTTGGTGAGTTAGCTCTTATTCCAAGAATACTAATGATACCCATTTTTTATAATAAAATAATCTACAAAGAAAAGTCTGACTTCGTAGATTTTCCACTACCACGAGATCGGTATGGACACGGGTGAAACCACGGGGCATTGCTAGTCAAGTGTAAAACAACTTCAAAGTTTTCGGTCTATTTTTGCTATTTTTTTTTGATGTATTTCAAATTTCGGTGTAGTTTTCACTATTAGTTCAATGTATACATTTGTGTTTCGGAATCTACCTAATATAACTATTGCGATCAAAACTAGATTTGGTTACTGATGCTTGTCTTGATTGATGTAATGTTACTTTTTCCGTCACGTAAAAATGTACTTACATGACATTTTCTTCTTGCTCGTAACGGAAACGATATTTACGAATTTATTAATAAGTTTGAACAAAATACTGTTGTAATATTAAATTATCTTATAAAAAGTAAATTAAGAATAAATGTCTCGTCTAACAATATGTTTTCATTTTCACTCTGTTTTAAATTACTCAATACGTTTTCACTCCTTGCAACGCTTAATTAATATGAAACGTTATAGATGATAAATTGGACTTTCAATAATTTTAAACATATTATTACTTTTTTTTCGCTACAGAAATATTCAAACTTTTACTATTTCACTTACTTTAAAAAAAAGTATTTATTAACTAAGATGACGATATTTATTATTTCCTTTTCCCAAAACTCTGGTAAAACTATTCCATTTCATTAAAATTTTACATCTGTGACTACTTATTTTCTCAAACTTATTCAGAAATTCCCTTTTTTTTTGTTCGAAACATGAAATCTGTGCAACAACAGAATCCTATGAGGAGAAAGTTTAAAATAAACGATGTAAATGTTGTGACATTATTTATGGCATTTATTTTTCTCATTTATCCGCTCGGTCATACTGACTTCATATTTAACATGGTTTTTTAAAAATCTTTTCTTTTCTTTTTCTTTTATTGTTAACGTTACTATCAATTTCCTTCAAATTGGCACGAGCATTTAATAAGGGATTTTGTGACATACATAGCTAAATGTATTTCCAAAAATACCAATACTGGTAACCTAACAAATATTTAATTTTAAAACCTTCATATTAATCGTATCAACTATCTATATTATACTACGAAAAATTCAGATCGACCCAACCAGGTGTCAAATCCAGAACCACTAGCATAATATGAATGTAGTACTAGCCACTGAGCCACATAGTTCAAAATAATTTGAGATATTAATAGATTCAAAAAGTTTCATCTTTTAGCTCTGTACAGGAGATGATTTAGATATTGGTAATTCCTATTGAAGTGATCACTAAACCACAGCTATTTACAGACATTTTTATACGAAGAAAAATTATGTAAAAATATGCTGATTACAAATAACTCTTCTTACGATATATATATATATATATCGATATATATATATAGATATAAACAAAAATGAGCTAATTATTTTGAGGTTTAAATTAAATTAGACCACTTCTTTGAAAATATTTAAAGATGCTTTGCAAAATAATTGTAATGACCACTTTCAAAACAACGTTTTAAGCATACAAAACATTATTATTACCACATTCTGCATTTGTTACCAAATTCTTTCGCGGATTTTCTAGTGCTCTGTAATTTCTGCTGCATCTCAAAATACGAAGTTCATCATTGGCATCTCACATAAACTGAAGCGGTATTTCTTTGCAGACTTCGTAAAGCTCTGCAATCTCATCTGCTGCATTACATAATATCATCATCATATTAGATGAAACGGTACACCTCACATATTCGTAGATATGTCCTGAAACATTTTAATAAATATATTAGCTAAATTCGAGTGGGCTATTGTGGGTCATGCCACACTTCTGATGTTAAATTTGATATGACATACTGAGGCTATACTTTATTTTATTAAGCTTGTTATTTAGGTTCAGCAATCAGGAAAGCTCTATTAGTCTTATCTATATTTTAGGACAAGTCAATGAAACAAAAGAATAGAGAATAACTATATATTTCGTTGGAACTTAATATATTTTATCTTTTAATATCTTTATAACTTTTCTATCTTTACTTGAAATGACTCTACTGCCAGTTCGGAAATGCTGTCACCTGCTGAGAAGAACTGGTAAGAAACTCAACAGTTGCTCTTTTAAGAAATGAAGATTTACAATAATATCAAAACAAAGGACTATTCTCTCTAAAGGTTATTTCGTTACATCAAACCAACAACATCATAATAATTCACTTATTTGAACTAAGTGAATTATACAATCCTTATTATAATCACAAACGACTCGAATAGTCACACCTTAATAATATTTAACAACTCTCTTTATATTACAGTACAATAAGACATATGAATTACGTCAGTTAATAATTTCTCAATGATTCATCTATCGACATCTATTCGACACGTGAATTAGTCCCGGGTTGATCAGAACATCACATCATTTTTAGGTATAAGTAAATAACACTATACTTATCTTAATCTCGCCACAACTACTTCACTTAAAAATGCTTAGTAACAACTTTACTCGGCCAGACCTCCAGAGATACTGCCAATTGTTAACTATTCTTTCAAATCTGCCCTATTCGGTTGTGAGAAACATTTCCCTTAAAAAAACAGAATTGCCTAACGGCAATTCTCAGTAAACATACCAAAACAATAGTTTTAAAGCGAATCCTGTGCCAGTACTATTTTTTGTCTTCGTTTTTTATTTAGGCGTTTGTATTGCAACGCCGCTTTCTAAACAGATGTTTTAATTTTTATGACCCTTTACAAATAATAACATCAAAACAGAGCCAAAATGATGTTTTGAAGCAAAAATTAACAAAGCTTGTTAATTTTTGTTAGAAATAAGAATGATATTTTTACATTAATTCCTTATATTATAACACGTGCTATGTACGCGGCAATAAATAATGCTCGGCAAAATCTCGACGATCGTTTCGCCTCGAAACCGAAGCATCATCAGGAGGATAGGCTAGACAAAATTATAATGCATTACGATTTTGTCGTAGACACATATTAGCTTTGCATGCATTCGCTTAAAGTAGCAGCCTGTTACAATCCCACTACTGGGAATAGGCCTCCTCTCTCCAATTCTGAAGAGAAGGGTTGGAGCTAAGACCTATCACGCTGCTCCAATGCGGATTGGTAGGTTACACATATCTCCAGAATTCTCAAGAGATATGCAGGTTTCCTCACGATGTTTTCCTTCACCGAAAAGCGTGTGATAAATTGCAATTATCAATAGGCACATGAGTTTTAATAGAAAAACTCATTGGTGCCTACCCGGTTCGAATTCGTGTTCCACTCGAAAGAGTCGCACGGTCTCACCGCTGGGCTATCACAGCTCGCATTCGCTTAACCCGAGTGGATTATAGCAAAGTAATTCTGTTATAGTTTCTGTAATATGTCATTTCGCAAAGTAACCCCTGCTTCTATAAATCACTGTTCTAGTGTGCGTCGTTATTTGTAATGTTTTTAGAAAGCCAACTTTGCGTTTAATCATCCACAATGCCGGTATTTTTCTGTAAAGTTCAATAAGTTCTACTACAAACTCATATGAATAATTTCAAAAGTCTACCATTTTAGATTTTTTTGTCCACACGGCAGCTATGTCGTTGGCGACCGGCGACTTTATAGAATTGAAGCGATCAGTAGGCCTACCATGGTCTTTTAGAAAACGATTTAATTCAAAGTCAGTACCTAAAATCAACCGCTTTCTTTTCGCACCATGAAGTGTGGATTGAATTGGGGTCGTAATGTTTGAAAATAAAACGTTATATGAACTATAGATAACTCTGTTTCTTTTAATCTCATGTTCTTAGGACGAATTCCGAACGCCGTGGTGGAGGTTTGTGCATGTGTTTTTACGAATCCTGCATGTAACGGGTATGAAAACAACGGATAGTCCACTATACATTTAGCACTATATATATTTTCTATTTACTGTATCGCGGATTATAGCAAAATAATTTTATTATTACTTTTGCAAAACAATTTAGTTTACGTCTTCAATTGAATCGCAATGAGAGTTCATGGTAGGCCTGCAGATCGCCGCAATTGTAGCGATCTTAAGTCGCTGGTAATATTTATTTATTCCATAGAACTACAACAGACTTACACGTGTAATTAAGGTAATATGGTTCTATTTCATAGCGTTGATGACAACGTATTAGTCCAATTAGAGGTAATCACAGCGTGCTTAGAAGGTAATAAATACACATTAACTAATAAAAAAAATGCCATGTGGTATCCGGCTAATTAGAATAGATCACCCTCATTTCTTAACGAGGTGTCGTAAAAAGCGACTAAGGTAAGTCGACCCTCCGTGTGGTATCCGGCTGACTAGAATAGACCATCCTCATTTCTTAACGAGGTGTCGTAAAAGGCGATTAAGGTAAGTTGACCCACCGTGTGATATCCGGTTAAACAGATTAGCCCACCCTCTCTCTTACCGAGGGGTCGTAAAATACGAGTAAGGTAAGTTGACGTCAGGCTGGCGGCTGGTCGTAAAATAAGCAGCCAAATCATGTGACAACATGTTTGCAACATGTCATTCCGACCCCACTTGAAGTGGGATAAGGGCAGGTGGATGATGATGGTGTCGCCGTAGAAAGATAAAAGTTGTACATATGGTCGATAACGTCATTTACAATGACGTAAATGTTGATGTGACATTCTCAGTCATGGAAACCGATCAAAATGTCAACAGTGAGAGTTTACGTCTAGTAAACTCTCATCGGTTGCTATTGCCTAGACGCCTTAGACAGGCGTCTAGGCAATAGCAACGCTTATCAATTGATTACACATGACTCTGGTTAGGGCGTTCTAATCGCTTAAGTTGTCCACGCAGTAATTGTACGTTGCACTCATTGAACGTTAAATCAAAAACACAAATTGCGTTGACAAAAATATTAATTTTAATACGCAAAATCCCTGATAGAATATCACCGACCATCATTAAACAAGCCCTTGAATAGCTAACTGCCTATCGCGTAATCACGTTGAAGTGATTTAGATTAGCTAAGATTATTTCATGATTGATAATGCTATCTAGTGATTGCGTTTTAAAATGACGTTCTAAACAGATTTGACGATGACATTCAAATTCAAATTCAAAATATTATTTAAGTAAACTTTAAACAAAGGCTTTTGAATCGTCAACTCTGCTTCGGAAAGCCGTTCCTACCGAGAAGAGCCAGCAAGAAATTCAGCGGTTGCTCTTTTCAAATCTTAATTCCTATTACTAGTTACATTTAGTCATCGCTGTTACAGGGTTGTAGAGTAGTTATATGGTTATATTTTATGGACGCATTCTTATCGTCTAAGTAATCCTCATAAGTAATCCTAATAGTATAGTAGGCCTTCTGTATTATGCTTTTTTAAATAGCGTTTTTAAACTGCTGTAATGGTAACGTTAAAGTAGATTGCGGGATCTTATTATAGAATCTTATACCCAAACCCACAAACGACTTATATACGTTTGCAAGAAGCAAAGCAGGAAGCTTCTGTCGCTTCTTATATACAAAAATTATTATAATAAATTCTATTTACTACTTTTTCGTAATGAAACTTTGTAATACTAATATAATCTAAGTAATCCTCAACAGTATATGAATTTAGATATTCATTACGTACAGTGAAAAGCGTAATGTAATAGCATCTATAAAATAACAATTATTATCATTACTTATTAAAATCCACTCTGTGGTAAGTGTGAGAGTAGAATAAACTACCCTCTTTCTTACCGAGTGTTCGTAAAATACGACTAAGGTAAGTTGACATCAGGCAGGCGGCCGGTCGTAAAATACGCAGCCAAATCATGTGCCAACATGTTTGTAACATGTTGTGCCGACCCCAGTTAGAGTGGGATAAGGGCAGGATGATGATGATTATTACTTATTAAAATATGTTTTATTATTCATCACCATTTAGTGATACGCAGAAATATCTATTTACTACCATATTATTTTCAACTTCCGGTGTACATTATATAACAATAAAGTTGTTTTACTAGTCCGATAATATTTATTACTGGCCGTTAATATAATCAATAGGCTATTTGATATAATATTTGATAACAGCAGCGAGGTTACTGAACAATTTACTAAACATTACATAATTAGTACCAAATAGACAAGGAATTTTCGTCTTATATTTAAATACTTTACTATTATGCCGTGTGGTATCCGGCAGAATAGAATAGACCACCCTCATTTCTTACTGAGGTGTCGTAAAAGGCGACTAAGGTAAGTTGACATCAGGCAGGCGGCAGATCGTAAAATACGTAGCCAAATCATATGACATGTTTGTGACATGTTGTGCCCACCCCATTTAGAGTGGGATAAGGGCAGGAGAATGATGATGGTGATTTAAAGACTTTACTATTCAATAGGCAATCCTCATTTTTTTCCGAGATGTCGTAAAAGCGACTAAAGTAGGTTGATGTCAGGCAGGCCACCGGTCGTAAAATAACTAGCTAAAACATGTTATAACATGCTTAAAACATGTTGTGTAGAACCCACTTAGAGTGGGATAAGGGCACAAGAATAATGATGACTATTGCATTGGCAAGGATGGAATTGGATGGTCTTTTTCGTGATTACTTTTATTAGTGGATCACTATTGTTTGTCTATTTTATTGAACCGTATTTCAATGACCTCACTAGATTCAGAATATTTTAGACCAACAAAAAGAGTTGAAAGAGACCGCAGGGGTTTGCTAGATTTAAGCGGCAGAAAATCGTCAGGCTCGGAAAATGCTTAATAAGAGTAATGTCCAGGAAATCCATCTTTTGAGAAAGAATACACAAGGGAAAGATATCCAAGGATTGCGATGATCTGCGATGTTTGCGCAGGCGCATACTGACGTTTTGTTTGTCAGGCGTAAACAAATTGCATCGCTGTTGCGCAGATTGCGAGAGCTCTAACGTCATGTAAGGGTCGTTATTGACAAACCGGATTGCCCCATATTGAGGCACTGGACACATACTCATATCCAAATACCGAGTGCTCCAGTTAGTAGGGGCAAATATTTAAATTAAGTTAGGTTAGGTTATAGAATCTCAGAGCTGTGATAGCCCAGCGGTGAGACCGTGCGATTCTTTAAAGGTGGTCACGAGTTCAAACACCGAGCAGGCACTATGAGTTTTTCTATTAAAACTTATGTGCCTAATTTATAATTGTAATTTATCACACGCTTTTCGGTGAAGGAAAACATCGTGAGGAAACCTGCATATCTCTAGAGAATTCTGGGGATATGTGTAACCTACCCATCCGCATTGGAGCAGCGTGGTAAGTCTTAGCTCCAACCCTTCTCTCCAGAAACGGAAAGAGGAGGCCCTATGCCCAGCAGTGGAATTACTTACCGTTACTTTCTTACTACTACTTAGGTTTTAAAACGTTTTAAAAACGTTTACTAAATTTATAAGAATATTTTGTTACTAACAAGTAAGGATCTAAGTTATAAATGGTCTGAATTTAATGAATATTATTATTATTCTTATGACTTCTAGACCTTTAAATAAGACCGGATGCCTAGTATGAATTATAGTCTTGATCCGCCCGTTGCATGCCGATGGGCCGTCCTCTTAATGGTTAAAACCAACGTCCTTAACTGCGTTTTCTTCCAATCGATAGTTGGGATAAAATCCTTATATTAGCCACCTTTAATTGAAAGGAGCATCGTCATAGGGTGCACTGGAGACAATTGAAGCTTGGAATTAGGTAAACTTTGTTGCATTGAACTCGTGGTGTAAAATAAGCCTAGTTGAGTCTTTAACGATAAAGTAAATTATGTCTAAGACATTATTCCAAATACTTAATAGGTCTATGAATAGAAAAATTTATAATCATGTCATGCAATGAATCATAAAATTAGAAGCAACTACTTATTGTATATTAATAGATAATGATATTATTATAGAGATTTGAAATTTATGATAAAGAAAAAATTCCCTTAACATTATCGAAACTCTTAATAAAAGTTGTTAAATAAATACAGATTATCTTGAAGATAAAAAGGGTAAACGTAATAAAAGCGATAAAATAATATAAAAACGCGCTATTAGTGTTAAAAATGAAAATATTAATCTTCCAAGTAATCAGTAAGAATATAATCTTAAATAAAATTGCCATGCAGCTTTTTGATGAACATAATAGCAAACCTAACGATCTAACTTGAGCTTCGAAAAAAACTACGAACTAATTTCTAATATATTAATTAAAGTTGCTTTCGAATAATGTACGAGTATTATAGCATTATGTTATTTTAATATAATAAGACTAGCTGTGCCAACAACGGCATCGCCCGCGTGAAATTCACTAATTTACGAAACTTTCCCGGATTTAACATAAAAATAGTTTTTGTGAGTTATCCGTGAGAGATAGAGACATGCTATTGAGGACTTTTGTGTAGTATTTTTATAGATCTACAACTCTCTAGTACATTACTTTAGCGTATCTGGTCTCTGCTGGTTTACGCAGCGCACGTGACTAAAGCTCCCAAGCAAGCAAGTTTTTTAACAATTGTAACTCTTTGACACAATTTACATAATACCGTTATATACTATTTACCTAAACCATCCAGAAGTATTGCATTATCTTTTTGTGAAAACCCTACAAAAATCTGTTCAGTAGATTGAGAGAAAATCGATTACATACAGACAGACAACTTTTTGGTCCTTTGTTTTATAATAAGTATAGATTACACCTTGACAAGTCATTCGTGTTATTGGATTAATTTTCACCAGTTTTACTTACATTTAGTAACACAATGTAAACAAATTGAGTTAGGTCCAAGGGACTCGCATTGACTTTATAGACGTGGCTATTAACCATTCAGTTTTTATACTTAAAGTAGAGCCATAAGTGAGTGTCACAATAAATAATGAGAGGACACTTCACCTTTGTCTAAAGGCTTACCAGACATTATTCGATGGTCTCGGTATTCGCTTTTACAATAAAATTCAGCAATCCACACTAGACCAGTTTACAGAAAGGTTTAAATTAAGTCTAAGAGATATATTCATACGTAAGGAATATTACGAAATTGAAGATTATTTAGATGATACCAATGCCTGGATTTGAAAATCCTTTCAGCTTCATACAAGACTGCGGTTTAATAATATAAAATTTAAAATATTTAAAAGATTGCCCGCCGAGTTTCTTGCTGGTTCTTCTCGGTAAGAGCAACATTCCGAACCAGTTGTAGCTTCATTAATCATATTGATCCTTGACGATTCAAAAGTGCTCGAGAGTGCTTACTTGAATAAATATTATTTTGATTTGATTTGGTTATAAATAGAGACAGATAGTTACACCCTCATATGCTTTCTTTTCATTTCTCTTTATTGTGTTTAAAGCCTTCCCTATTCTAAATATAATAACTCTGCAGTATTAATATAAACTCAATTTCAATTTGAATTCCAATAAAATGGCAAGACATCGGGAATGCTTATGTAAATATAATTTATACTTATAATACATATGTCTCTCGTTTTCTATTCCCTATCCCTGCACTATCAGAGTTATCATAAATTTAGAAAAATAGGAACATTTCTACCAGTTCTGGATACCGTTCGTATGAATATACTATGTTCCACTTATTTCGGAATATCTCTTTATCAATATATTCATACTAATTAATAGCAATTACACTATGCAAGGCATTCGTAGCTTTCATCAAAATGTATAACGACTATTTTAATTACTTCCTGCTAGTACCTTGTAAATTACAACTTTAAAGTTTTGTTTAAGGAAATAGGTATTCTTACATTTGCTTCACAGTATATTTTAAACAATGTAATTTTTGTGCATAAAAATATAAAGAATTATAAAACGATAGGTGATGTATATAATAGACAAAGTAGGAACCGACATAAGCTTGCGACTCCTGCTTTGCGCCTAGCAAAAGTACGTAAATCGTTTGTGGGTCTGGGTATATGATTCTATAATAAAATTCCGAAATCAATCTTGGCCATGCCATTATAGCAGTTTAAAACCACTTTTAAAAGGAAGCTGATACAGAAAGCCTACTTTACTGTTGAAGATTACTTAGATGATAAGGATGTGTGGATATAGGTGCACTTTTACCCTGTACAAGACAGTAATAAATAAATGTAACTAGTTCTAAGATTTATATTTTAAAAAGAGCAACCGCCGAGTTTCTTGCTGGTTCTTCTCGGTAGGAACAGCTTTCCGAACCAGCAGTAAAGTTGACGATTCAAAAGCACTTGTCTACAAGTTTACTTGATTAAAGAATATTTTGAATTTGAATATTAAGAGGTGCAAGGAGTTTTATTAAGGAATCGTAAAAATTAGTTAATACGAATAATGTGCAACTGTATGGTTTCTTTTTTTCAGTTGTGCGACCTGCCACAGAATGTGAACTGCAAAGTAGAAGACAGTCGCACTGGTGGAGATGCCGGTGGCGATGGAGTTGAGGACAATTCAAGAAGCAACGGTGTATTGCTTCCAAATGGTTGTCCAGAAGATTTCAATGTTTATAGGCTGCTACCTCATGAATATGACTGCAGCAAATTCTACTATTGCATACGTGGGGAGAGACAGCTCCGTCAGTGTGACCATGGCCTGCACTTCAACCCTACTATTCAGGTAAAATTTAAAGTAATCAAAGTTTGTGCCTCTAAAACTCTCTTTCTCCTACCCTTATCCCACTCTAAGTGGGGTCGGTACAACATGTTTTCCTCTTCCATTCTCTTCTATCATTCGTCAACTCTGGCGCTACTCCTTTTATATGCATGTCATACTTCACACATTCCAACCATCTCTTTTTAGGCCTCCCTCTAGTCACATATCCATCCACATTCATATCCAACACTCGTTTAGTCACATGATTTTCATCCCTCCTCATTACATGTCCATACCATCCCAATCTTGCACCTCTCATCTTTTCTACAATGGGCGCAACTTTCATACTTCCCCTTATATACTCATTTCTTATTTTATCCAATCTTGTCACACCACACATCCACCTTAACATCCTCATCTCATTTGCATGTACTCTTCTTTCATCCATCTTCTTCATTGCCCAACTTTCTGATCCATACATTACGACAGGTCTTACAGGACAGTCAGTCTTAGGACAGTCTTAGGACAGGTCTTTGTGCCTCTAAAACTGTCGTATGTATATTTTAAGTTAATTATTAATTAAATTTTTACAATACAGCATATGAAGGGCAATAATAATCGTAAATAATGAAAATAATTTATTGGAAACCTTAAAAATAATGATATTTAAGTCCATATTTTGTTAAAGGTATGCGACTGGCCGTGGAACGTCCAATGTGAAAATGGAAACGGTGATGGAGGTAATGGAGGAGGAGGAGATGGTGGCGGCGATAGTGATGGTGGTGGCAATGGTGATGGAGGTGGTGGTGGTGGTGACGGAGGTGGTGATGGAGGTGCCGGTGGCGGAGGCGGTGATGGAGGTGCTGGTGGGGATGGTGGTGCCGGTGGTGGAGGTGGTGACGGAGGCGCCGGCGGTGATGGAGGTGCCGGCGGTGATGGAGGTGCCGGTGGTGACGGAGGTGCCGGTGGTGACGGAGGCGCCGGTGGGGGTGGAGGTGCCGGTGGAGGTGGAGGTGCCGGTGGTGGTGGAGGCGCCGGTGGTGATGGAGGTGCCGGTGGTGACGGAGGCACCGGTGGTGATGGAGGCGCTGGTGGTGGAGGTGGAGATGGAGGTGCCGGTGGTGATGGAGGCGCCGGTGGTGATGGAGGCGCTGGTGGTGGAGGTGGTGATGGAGGAGCCGGTGGTGATGGAGGAGCCGGTGGTGATGGAGGTGCTGGTGGTGACGGAGGCGCCGGTGGAGGTGGAGGTGGCGGTGGAGACGGAGGTGCCGGTGGTGATGGAGGTGCGGGTGGTGATGGAGGTGCTGGTGGAGGTGGAGGCGCCGGTGGTGGAGGTGGAGACGGTGGTGCCGGTGGTGATGGAGGCGCCGGTGGTGATGGAGGTGCCGGTGGTGATGGAGGTGCTGGTGGAGGTGGAGGCGCCGGTGGTGGAGGTGGAGATGGTGGTGCCGGTGGTGACGGAGGCGCAGGTGGTGACGGAGGCGCAGGTGGTGACGGAGGTTCCGGTGGTGACGGAGGTGCCGGTGGTGACGGAGGCGCTGGCGGTGACGGAGGTGCCGGCGGTGACGGAGGTGCCGGTGGAGGTGGAGGTGCAGGTGGTGGAGGTGGTGACGGAGGCGCCGGTGGGGACGGAGGCGCTGGTGGTGATGGAGGAGCGGGTGGTGGAGGTGGTGACGGAGGCGCCGGTGGGGACGGAGGCGCTGGTGGTGATGGAGGAGCGGGTGGTGGAGGTGGTGACGGAGGTGCCGGTGGTGACGGAGGTGCCGGTGGTGACGGAGGTGCCGGTGGTGACGGAGGTGCTGGTGGTGACGGAGGTGCTGGTGGAGGTGGAGGTGGAGGTGGTGACGGAGGTGCAGGAGGCGATGGTGGTGACGGAGGTGCTGGAGGTGATGGAGGAGGTGGTGGAGGAGGAGGTGGTGGTGGAGGAGGAGGTGGTGGTGGCGAAGGAGGCGGTGATGGCGAGAATGGTGGTGATGGAGAAAATGGTGGAGGTGGAGACGGCGGCGGAGGTGGGGGAGGTGGTGGAGGTGGAGGTGGCGGAGGCGGTGGTGGAGAGGGGGGTGATGGAGGCAACGGAGGTGACGGAGGTGCTGGTGGAGGTGGAGGTGGAGGCGGTGGAGGAGGTGGTGGAGGAGGAGGTGGAGGAGGAGGTGGTGACGGTGAAGCTGGTGGTGATGGAGAGAATGGTGGCGATGGAGAAAATGGTGGAGGTGGAGGAGGAGGTGGTGGAGGTGGCGGAGGTGGTGGAGGCGGTGTTGGAGGGGGAGGTGATGGAGGCAATGGAGGTGATGGAGGCAATGGAGGTGATGGAGGTGCCGGTGGAGATGGAGGTGGCAGCGGAGACGGTGGCAACGGAGGTGGTGGAGGTGGTGATGGAGGAAGTGGTGATGGCGGAGGTGGTGACGGTGGAGGTGGCGACGGAGGAGGTGGTGGCGGCGATGGAGGAGGTGGCAATGGCGGATGGTTTCCCAATGGTTGCCCCACAGATTTTTCAATCGACTGGCTTTTACCACATGAGACAGACTGCAACAAATTCTACTACTGCGTACACGGGAACAAACTAATACAGTCATGTCAGCCTGGATTGCACTTCAACCCTATTCTTCAAGTAAGATATAAAATAATTCTAATTAAGTCTATATACTTAATACCATCATAAACCAGTTTTCTTCATCCGGTTACAAAGAACTGAACCGAAAGCTAGCACACGCGAACATTCGATAGTTTTAACCGTCCTCATTTAACTATATCAATAAAAGTGAAAATTTGTTCATTGATATCACAGTTAACCCACTAGTTAAATCAATATTCTATAATTTAGTACAATTGAGGCCTATATCCGTATTGTACTAAATTTTGAGGCGTGAATAACTTATCAAATCTTACTTACTTATTAAACTTTTGAGGAATATGTTAATAATAAGAAAACTTGAATTCGAATGGCGACCACTAGATTAAATCGTAATTTTTGATCTTACAATATTGTAATATTTATTTTCGAAAAATACAATATTGTAATATTTATTTTTGAAAAGAGTTCCTTGCTGGTTCTTTTCGGTAAGAGCACCTTTCCGAACCCGTCGTAACTTTCTTGTAATTTAAAAAAACAAAAGTAATAATAAAATTATTTTGCTATAATCCGCGATACAGTAAATAGAAAATATATATAGTGTTTAATGTATAGTGGACTATCAGTATTTTCATACCCGATACGTGTAGGATTCGTAAAAACACATGCACAAACCTCCACCACTTCCACCACAATACACAAGCACTACACAGATTCATTATCACAAACTCAACAATCGTTTCGCCCCGCAACCGAAGCATCATCAGGAGATAGACTCCACGACAAAATCGCAAAGTGAAGCGTTATCCAAACAAGCGTTGTTAAATAGTACTTGGTTCATCCCCACCCTTTATTTACCTCGGAACACGTGCAACAAGCTTGAACTAGAGACATTTATCTGCTCGTTAATGAGGGTGCCATTGTTATGCTTAATGATTTACTAATTGTTCCAAAATATTTAGTTTTAACCTTTTTTCGCAGGTGTGCTTGTGAAGGCCAATTAAAAATATATATTTTGAATTTGAATTTGAGTTATTTAAATATTCACAAGTTAGTATGTTCGATATAAAAAACTGACTTCACTGAAGTATTTATTCATTATATAAATTATGAAATCATAATATCTATTATGATTAAACATAGAAAGGGTCGACTTACATTCTTATAACATATTCACACCTCGTACATATATATATATGTATAGGATAACAAAAACGGGATTTTAATATTATCGTGATAATATTAAAATCCCGTTTTTCTCTCGGGAAGAGCATTAAACTCATAGTTATGTACTATGATGCTGTTACGGAAGTATAATAGTTAACGCGAATAAAGTCGTCTTTGCTACTTTACTGCTACTGGCCCGTTGGCGCTGTGGGTAGTGACCCTGCCTCGCGGGTTCGATTCCCGCCGAGGGCCAACATTTTCTATATACAAATCGTTAGTTCTTCGAGCCTGGGTGTGTATTTGTATTTAAGTATGTATTTAAACTTATATATGTAGTATGAGCTGTGATAGCCCAGCGTTGAGACCGTGCGACTCTTTCGAGGGGAACACGAGTTCGAACCCGGGCAACCAATGAGTTTTTCTATTAAAACTCATGTGTCTAATTGATAATTGCAATTTATCACACGCTTTTCGGTGAAGGAAAACATCGTGAGGAAACCTGCATATCTCTAAAGAATTCTGGAGATATGTGTAACCTACCAATCCGCATTGGAGCAGCGTGGTAGGTCTTAGCTCCAACTCTTCTCTTCAGAAATGGAGAGAGGAGGCCTATTCCCAGCAGTGGGATTGTAACAGGCTGTTACTATGTAGTATATCTACCAGTTGTCCGTTACCCATAACACAAGTATTAAGTTACTTACTTTGGGAACGGACGACCGTGTGTGTAAATGTCCCATATATTTCTTTCTTTCTTTATGAATAAAGTACATTATGCCTAAAACTGCCACGCAAATATGCTGTTAAATGCCTAATGCTGTTTAGTTGGTAGGACTTTATTTTTATTTTGTCTTGACCTAATATCATAAGTTATTAAAAGTATATTTTGAAATATAGGTAGAACAATGTAGATAAAACATAAAAAAATGACGAATTAATATTAAGGCTAGAGTCACATTTTAGCGATCCGGTCATGTGTTGCCAAATAAAAAGGAAATATTGTTGTGTACTAGGTATTAATAATATTCAATAGATAGAAAAAAATATTATCTAAGGAAGCATATTTATATATCGACTTTCTTATGTGGTATCCGGCTGAGTAGTATAGACTACCCTCTTTCTTACCAAGATGTCTTAAAGAGCGACTACAGTAACTTAATCCGCCGTGAGTTATCCGGCTGAGTAGAATAGACCACCCTCTTTCCTACCGAAGTGTTGTAAAAGGCGACTAAGGCAAGTTTTTTTTTTTTTTCTAGTCCCTCTGATATGGGAGTCAGAGACTTTATTTTCTTTTATTGTTTTGTCTAATAATTAGTTACATAACTTTTAGATTAGTCTACAGAGTTATCTTACATGTTTCTTGTTTACATATCATCTTAACGTAAAGGTTTCTTATCCTAACAGTAGTGTGACTATTTATTACATTTCTTTCTTTTATTTTTTACATTTTTTATTTTTATTTTTTTTTATTTTTACATACAAACAGGTTATTAATGTTTATTATAAAGGACAGAGTCATATGCTACTTATTAAATACACTTCACTTTTTATTCTTATTTTATATTTACTTATTATCTTATCTTATATTTTATTAATACTTTACATTCTATTTATTCGTTTACAACATTCTTTTATGATTTTTTACCTAATATATAAGTACAACTATATATGTGTAAAAATCCTTTTAACTTCTATTCTTTTTTAATACTATTTTTATTATATTAATGCAATATGCGATAAATTTTTTGCTAAGTTTAATGTTACTTATAAGTGTTTTTAAGTTTTCTATATTAATATCGACTGAATGTTCCACTTCGAAGACTAAGCTAATTTGACGTCAGGCCGGTCGTAAAGTACACAGCCAAATCATGTGACAACATGTTTATAACATTGTGTCGACCACACTTTGGGATAAGGGCAGGTTGATCTGAATCGGCTTTCTCCTTATATATAAATAAAAGTAACGTACACAACATTGAAACGCAGAACTAAACCATCATAAGTGAAGAATCCTACGAGGCATACATGTTAAAAGAGATTTTTAAAAATGTTTCATAATATTGTTACCGCCGTGGTATCCGGCTGAGTAGAATAGATCACCCTCTTTTATACCGAGGTGTCGTAAAAGGCGACTAAGGTAAGTTGACCCACCCTGTGGTATCCGGTTCAGTGGAATAGATCACCCTCTTTCTTACCGAGGTGTCGTAAAAGGCGACTAATGTAAGTTGACCCACCGTGTGGTATCCGGTTGATTGGAATAGACCATCCTCTTTCTTACCGAGGTGTCGTAAAAGGCGACTAATGTAAGTTGACCCACCGTGTGGTATCCGGTTGATTGGAATAGACCATCCTCTTTCTTACCGAGGTGTCGTAAAAGGCGACTAATGTAAGTTGACCCACCGTGTGGTATCCGGTTGATTGGAATAGACCATCCTCTTTCTTACCGAGGTGTCGTAAAAGGCGACTAAGTTAAGTTGACCCACCGTGTGGTATCCGGTTCAGTGGAATAGACCACCCTCTTTCTTACCGAGGTGTCGTAAAAGGCGACTAAGTTAAGTTGACCCACCGTGTGGTATCCGGTTCAGTGGAATAGACCACCCTTTTTTTACCGAGGTGTCGTAAAAGGCGACTAATGTAAGTTGACCCACCGTGTGGTATCCGGTTCAGTGGAATAGACCACCCTCTTTCTTACCGAGGTGTCGTAAAAGGCGACTAATGTAAGTTGACCCACCGTGTGGTATCCGGTTGATTGGAATAGACCATCCTCTTTCTTACCGAGAGGTCGTAAAAAATGACTAAGGTATTTTGTCGTCAGGCAGGCGGCCTGTCGTAAAATACGTAGCCAAATCATGTGATAACATGTTTGTAAAATGCTGTGCCAACCTCCTCCTGACCTTATGCTACTCTAAGTGGGATGATGATGTTTCATAATATTGTTAGTTCTTAGCCGATAATATGGATACAGTGTTAAATAATTTATTGTATTCTTACAGAGATGCGATTGGCCTCGGTATGCTGGATGCGAGGCTGATAGTGGCGGCGGTGATGGCGGTGGAGATGGAGGCGGCGGCGGCGGCGGTGACGGTGACGGAGGCGGGGATGGAGGTGACGGTGGAGGTGGAGGTGGAGGAGGTGGTGGGGACGGAGGTGCCGGTGGTGATGGAGGTGCCGGTGGAGGTGGAGGAGGAGGTGGAGACGGAGGTGCTGGTGGTGATGGAGGTGCCGGTGGAGGTGGAGGAGGAGGTGGAGACGGAGGTGCCGGTGGTGATGGAGGTGCCGGTGGAGGTGGAGGCGGAGGTGGGGACGGAGGTGCCGGTGGTGATGGAGGTGCCGGTGGAGGTGGAGGAGGAGGTGGAGACGGAGGTGCCGGTGGTGATGGTGGTGCCGGTGGTGGTGGTGGTGATGGAGGAGCCGGTGGAGGTGGAGGAGGAGGCGGGGATGGAGGAGCGGGTGGTGATGGAGGCGACGGTGGTGACGGTGGTGCTGGTGGAGGCGGAGGTGATGGTGGTGACGGAGGAGCCGGTGGTGATGGGGGTGCCGGTGGCGATGGAGGTGCTGGTGGTGACGGAGGTGCCGGTGGAGGTGGAGGTGGTGGAGGTGACGGAGGTGCTGGTGGAGATGGAGGTGATGGAGGTGCCGGTGGAGACGGAGGAGCTGGGGGTGACGGAGGCGCTGGTGGTGGAGGTGGCGATGGAGGCGCCGGTGGAGGTGGAGGAGGAGGCGGAGACGGAGGTGCCGGTGGTGACGGAGGGGCCGGTGGTGGAGGTGGTGATGGAGGTGCCGGTGGCGGTGGAGGTGGAGGCGGTGACGGAGGTGCCGGTGGAGACGGAGGAGCTGGCGGTGATGGAGGTGCCGGTGGCGATGGAGGCGCTGGTGGCGACGGGGGTGCCGGTGGAGGTGGCGGAGGAGGAGGTGACGGAGGCGCCGGTGGTGACGGGGGTGCCGGTGGAGGTGGAGGAGGAGGAGGTGACGGAGGCGCTGGTGGTGACGGGGGTGCCGGTGGAGGTGGAGGAGGAGGAGGTGACGGAGGAGCCGGTGGTGGGGGTGGTGATGGAGGTGGTGGTGGAGGAGGTGACGGCGGTGACGGGGGAGGTGGTGGCGGTGGAGGCGGAGGTGATGGAGGTGGTGGTGATAGTGGGGGTGATGGCGGAGGAGGAGGTGGTGGTGGTGGAGGTGGAGAAAGCGATGGGGGATGGCTTGCCAACGGTTGTCCCAAAGACTTCTCTATCCACTGGCTGATACCACATGAGACAAACTGCTCCAGATTTTACTACTGTATCAACGGAAACAAACGGATGCAAGAATGTTATTCTGGCTTGCACTTCAATCCTATCCTGCAGGTAAGTTAATAAATCGTTTAACATTGTATATAAATATGACTTAATGTTTAATATTACTTTTCAATTCTTTAAATTTTACTTTAACAATGTGTGAAAGTTTAATAATTGAAATATAAAAAAACGTGCTCAAAATCATTCTGTTGAAAAAATTTCATTTTATTTAGTAATCTGTGATAAATAATATTTTTCGGTTCATTTTTGGATGCGTCAGTATTACGATGACAGTTTATATGACATCATTTTTGTAACATATTGTGCAGACCCCATCTCGAGTGGTATAAGGGAGAAGGATGATGATGATAAATGACATTTTAGAGTACTTTCATGAAGTAAAATATGTAATATTTATATACTGTCGAATTCTTAGGTTAGGATTTTTTTTAATAAATTGTTTACATAAAATCGATATGATATATTTACCATAAACTACAACAAATATTAGATAAAAGAGTAAATAATTGAAAAGCATGCTAAGTATCTTTTAAGATTTCGAAGTCAAGCGAGTTTTAGTGAGACTAACAAACGTCGTTTGTAGATTTTCTCCATTGGATAGACTTTATGTACAACCATTATATTTTTTTAAGGTGTGTGATTGGCCTTGGGCTGCTGGATGCGAAGGAGGTGACGGAGGTGGCGGTGGAGGAGGAGGTGACGGAGGGGGTGGAGGCGGTGACGGGGACGGTGGTGGTGACGGAGGCGGTGGTGGTGACGGAGGCGGTGGTGGTGACGGAGGCGGTGGTGGTGACGGAGGCGGCGGTGGTGGTGGTGGAGGCGGTGGTGACGGAGGCGGTGGCGGTGATGGAGGAGGTGGAGGTGACGGAGGTGCCGGTGGTGGTGGAGGTGGAGGCGGAGACGGAGGAGCTGGCGGTGATGGAGGTGCCGGTGGTGACGGAGGCGCTGGTGGTGACGGGGGTGCCGGTGGCGATGGAGGTGCTGGTGGTGACGGAGGTGCCGGTGGAGGTGGAGGAGGAGGTGGAGACGGAGGTGCTGGTGGTGACGGAGGTGCTGGTGGTGACGGAGGTGCTGGTGGTGACGGAGGTGCCGGTGGAGGTGGAGGAGGAGGTGGAGGCGGAGGAGGAGGTGGAGGCGGAGGAGGAGGTGGAGACGGAGGTGCCGGTGGTGATGGAGGTGGTGGAGGTGACGGAGGAGGCGGTGGTGACGGAGGCGGCGGTGGTGAAGGAGGCGGCGGTGGTGACGGAGGCGGCGGTGGTGACGGAGGCGGCGGTGGTGACGGCGGAGGTGGAGGTGACGGCGGAGGTGGAGGTGACGGCGGAGGTGGAGGTGACGGCGGAGGTGGAGGTGGAGGCGGTGACGGAGGTGGTGGAGGAGGTGGAGGGGGTGACGGAGGTGGTGGAGGAGGTGGAGGAGGCGGTGGAGAATGGCTCGCAAACGGCTGCCCGGCAGACTTTTCGGTCCACTGGCTGATACCACATGAGACCGATTGCTCCAAGTTCTATTATTGTATAAACGGACAAAAACAAATGCAGCAATGTCTATCGGGCTTGCACTTCAACCCTATTCTTCAGGTAAAGATTAATTATAAAGAATCAGTTATCTAATTTTATTTATATCATTATTACTTTCTTAGACTAACAATCTCACCAAACTAAAGAGAATTTGTAGGCCAGTTTACGCTCAAATTTATATGAAACTAGCAATGCCCCGCGGTTTCATCCGCGTTCATACCGATCTCGTGGTAGTGGAAAGTCTACAAAGTCGGACTATAGATTTATTTTGTAGATAAATTTATTATAAATAATGGGTATCATTAGTATTCTTGGAATAAGAGCTAACTCACCAAGTGCAGACCCTGCTATAACGGTCGCTACAATGAATTTGTTATGGCATTATTTGCTTTTGATATACATTCTTAAATTCGTAATATCTTTTGATTGGGATAGCGGATTTTAATAATTTAAATAGTATTTTACAGGTATTAAAACAGTTATTAATAAAATATCATTTAATGGGATAAGGATTAATACAGAGATATGAATAAAATGGTTTGATTATTATTTGATTAAGTGCCGACTTACCAACTTTTACAATGTAAAA
The DNA here is from genome assembly GCA_947086505.1 of Morpho deidamia. NCBI lineage: Eukaryota > Metazoa > Arthropoda > Insecta > Lepidoptera > Nymphalidae > Morpho > Morpho deidamia. Next base: position 13,217,646 of record CAMTZC010000016.1, read on the forward strand.
AAGTAGTTATATTGGCATAACTATAATAGTTAGACTTATGGTATCGCGGACTTTTTTATGGATATTGATACGTTCTATAATACTGTAGAACATTTTTTTGTTCTATCATCAATGGTTTCCGCAGCGCACGCGATGAAAGATGTTTACGACTAAATTTTTCTCAACTTATTACAATTTTATTAGAGATCCCTATTATTTTTGAAAATGACATATAGCTTATGTTACTTGGTGAAGAAGCAGCTTTCTAATGGTGAAAGAATTTTTGAAATCGGTCTAGTAGTTTTTGCGTGAAAACGTAACAAACATACATACAAACAAACATACAAATCTTTCCTCTTTATAATATTAGTATAGATAGTGCTGTAGTTTTTTTAAGGATTACTTAATACTTGAATGTCCTTTTAGTGAGTCTGTGCTCAATCCTTCATAATTATGTAGTCCGTTATTTCTAAAAACTTATGACTGTGTAGAATCACTATGCCATCTTCGAAAAATAATAGTGTCATATCTAAATATAATATTGTAAATTAATAAATATTCCTGCATTACACAGGTATGTGACTGGCCTTGGAATGCTGGCTGCGACGACGGAACTGGTGGAGGCGGTGGTGGTGGTGGAGGAGGCGGCGGTGGTGATGGAGGAGGCGGTGGTGACGGAGGCGGTGGCGATGGAGGAGGTGGAGGTGACGGAGGTGGCGGTGGCGACGGAGGAGGTGGAGGTGACGGAGGAGGTGGTGGCGACGGAGGAGGCGGTGGCGACGGAGGAGGCGGTGGCGACGGAGGAGGCGGTGGCGACGGAGGCGGCGGTGGTGACGGAGGCGGCGGTGGTGATGAAGGCGGCGGTGGTGACGGAGGCGGTGGCGGTGACGGAGGCGGCGGTGGCGATGGAGGAGGTGGAGGTGACGGAGGCGGCGGTGGTGATGGAGGCGGCGGTGGTGATGGAGGCGGCGGTGGTGACGGAGGCGGTGGTGGTGACGGCGGAGGTGGAGGTGACGGCGGAGGTGGAGGTGACGGTGGAGGTGGAGGTGACGGCGGAGGTGGAGGTGACGGCGGAGGTGGAGGTGGAGGCGGTGACGGAGGTGGTGGAGGAGGTGGAGGGGTTGACGGAGGTGGTGGAGGAGGTGGAGGAGGCGGTGGAGAATGGCTCGCAAACGGCTGCCCGGCAGACTTTTCTGTTCACTGGCTGATACCACATGAGACTGATTGCTCCAAATTCTATTATTGTATATACGGACAAAAACAAATGCAGCAATGTCTATCGGGCTTGCACTTCAACCCTATTCTTCAGGTAAAGATTAATTATGAAGAATCCGTTATCTTATTTTATTTATATCATTATTACTTTCTTAAACTAATAATCTCACCAAACTAGATAGTATTTTGTAGACCAGTTTACGCTCAAATTTATATGAAATGATCCTGTAGTTTTTTTTTTGAAGAATGACTTATGTACTTTTTTGTGATAAATCATTCAATAACTATGTTGTCCGTTATTTCTAAATACTTCTGCATTACACAGGTATGTGACTGGCCTTGGAATGCTGGCTGCGACGACGGAACTGGTGGAGGCGGTGGTGGTGGAGGTGGCGATGGTGATGGAGGAGGCGGTGGTGACGGAGGAGGCGGTGGTGACGGAGGCGGTGGCGGTGACGGAGGCGGCGGTGGCGATGGAGGAGGTGGAGGTGACGGAGGCGGCGGTGGTGACGGAGGAGGCGGTGGTGACGGAGGTGGCGGTGGCGACGGAGGAGGCGGTGGTGATGGAGGAGGCGGTGGTGATGGAGGCGGCGGTGGCGATGGAGGAGGCGGTGGTGACGGAGGCGGTGGTGGTGACGGAGGAGGTGGAGGTGACGGAGGCGACGGCGGCGACGGAGGCGGTGGTGGTGGTGGAGGAGGTGGTGGTGATGGAGGCGGCGGTGGTGGCGGAGGAGGTGGTGGTGATGGAGGCGGCGGTGGTGACGGTGGAGGCGGTGGTGACGGAGGTGGCGGTGGCGACGGAGGAGGCGGTGGTGATGGAGGTGGCGGTGGCGATGGAGGAGGCGGTGGTGACGGAGGCGGCGGTGGTGACGGAGGAGGTGGAGGTGACGGAGGAGGTGGTGGTGGCGGAGGAGGTGGTGGTGATGGAGGCGGCGGTGGTGGCGGAGGAGGTGGTGGTGATGGAGGCGGCGGTGGTGACGGTGGAGGTGGTGGTGACGGAGGTGGCGGTGGCGACGGAGGAGGCGGTGGTGATGGAGGCGGCGGTGGCGATGGAGGAGGCGGTGGTGACGGAGGCGGCGGTGGTGACGGAGGAGGTGGAGGTGATGGAGGTGGCGGTGGCGATGGAGGAGGCGGTGGTGACGGAGGCGGCGGTGGTGACGGAGGAGGTGGAGGTGACGGAGGAGGTGGTGGTGGCGGAGGAGGTGGTGGTGATGGAGGCGGCGGTGGTGGCGGAGGAGGAGGTGGTGACGGAGGTGGCGGTGGTGGTGGTGGAGATGGAGGCGATGGCGGTGATGGAGGCGATGGCGGAGATGGAGGTGACGGAGGCGGCGGTGGAGACGGTGGAGGCGGTGGTGGAGGCGGCGGTGGAGGCGGCGGTGGAGGCGGCGGTGGAGGCGGCGGTGAAGGCGGCGGTGGTGATGGCGACAATGTATGCGCAACCGATTGCCACGTTCCCCATTGGAGACACGAAACCGATTGCGACAAATTCTGGCGTTGTGAAGGCAATCAAAAAGTGTTGGGCGTGTGCTCGCTAGGCCTCTATTTCAATGTTGAAACGCAGACCTGCGATTTCATATGCAACGTTGAATGTCACGTTACCAAAGTCCAGTCAACTATTCAGCGTGACGGTGTGCAAATATTCCTACCATGGAGTAAAGTAGACGAGATGACAAAGACAAATGAGCAATTTTTATCATTTAAAAATATAATGTAAACATTGTATATGTAAACACACGTTATCTATAAATTATTTTCTAATATAATAAATCTATAATTTGCATCTGGGTATTTTATTTGCCTAATCTTTAAGCCGTTTCGGGTTATCTGTTCTTCTGAATATCAATTTAAAACAAATACACTGTCCGCTTTTCATAAAAACATTTCTCCTCGATCTGTAATTTCTTTTTAAAGATATAAAAAAATGCAATAAAAATGAGAGAGTTTATTTCTGGGATTCGATGTACATTCGACAGCAAATTTAACCTTTGTATTCAATTTATATTTTAGCAGTTTTTCAAGGTATAGAATGTCATTTTTTTTAAATAAAACCTAGCTAGATCCGAAAGGCATTTCCGAAGTTCAGATTCAATATTTATAGACGACTATTCTACGATAGCCTACGATATTCGACTGGCCTGAGTATGAGCTGTGATAGCCTAGCGGTGTGACCGTGCAACTCTCTGGAGACGACATAAGTTCAAACCCCGGGCAGGCACCAGAGCTCTGATAGCCCAGCGGTGAGACCGTGCGACTGCGTGCGATGGGAACACGAATTCCAACCCGAGCAGGCACCAATGAGTTTTTCTATTAAAACTCATGTGTCTAATTGATAATTGCAATTTATCACACGCTTTTCGGTGAAGGAAAACAGCGTGAGGAAACCTGCATATCTCTAGAGATATATAGTTTTTGCCACTAGCGCCAAGTAACCTCAAGTAACCTCGAGTAACCTTAAATATTCATGCCTTTTACATAGTGTGTATATAAAGTGATTAGTACAGTGCAGTGTTTAATTCAGAGGACCTAGGTTTGTGGGAGAGTTTTCTCCAGGATATGTGTAACCTACCAATCCGCATTGGAGCAGCGTGGTAGGTCTTAGCTCCAATCCTTCTCTCCAAAAACGGAGACAGGCCTTAGCCCAGCAGTGGGATTAGTAACAGGCCGTTACTTTAAGCTTAAAGAACATTCAATACTATATAAGACCTACAGAACTTTGTACCCTAACTTGATATCCCCGTTATTTTCGATTTGACTTCAATTTTGATAAAAGGTTCACCAGAGAAATGGGGATAACTATTTTTGACAATGCATTTATGCAAGTTTGGCTAACTTTAAAATATATCGCACGCTTAATATTAAAGTGACCACAATGAATATTAGTATTGAGTTAGATACAGTTCAATCCTTATTTCAATGTTAACTATGACATCAGAGCTGTGATAGCCCAGTGGTGAGACCGTGCGACTCTTTCGAGGGAAACACGAGTTCAAACCCGGGCAGGCACCAATGAGTTTTTCTATTAAAACTCATGTGTCTGATCAATAATTGCAATTTATCACACGTTTTTCGGTGAAGGAAAACATCGTGAGGAAACCTGCATATCTCTAAAGAATTCTAGGCATATGTGTAACCTCCCAATCCGCATTGGAGCAGCGTGGTAAGTCCTAGCTCCAATCCTACTCTCCAAAAACGGGGAGTAGGCCTTAGCCCAGCTGTGGGCATAGTAGCAGGCCGTTACTTTAAGCTTAAAGAACATTCAATACTATATAAGACCTACAGTACTTTCTACCATAACTTGATCTCCCCGTTATTTTCGAATTGACTTCAATTTTGATAAAAGGTTCACCAGAGAAATGAGGATAACTATTTTTGACAATGCATTTATGCAACTTCGGCTCACTTTAATATTAAAGTGACCTAAATGAATATTAGTCTTGAGTTATTTACAGTTCAATCCATATTTCAATGTTCAATTCATCAAATTACGAACTTTAAAAAAAAATAGTGTTTTCTCGCTCTTTCAAGTTACGCGTATCTTTAACACTGACGAGGTTTTCTGAATTATGTCCGTTTAATACTAAATTGCGACATAATTATACTTTCAATAAAACCAACAAAACTGATTGGATACTTTTTTATTATACAAAGAACTACAAAAACATATCTAGAAAATAATCTTCTCATTAAATAATTATATACCTTAATCCGCCAGTCTTATTAAAAAGAACTTAAAATATAATCTGTCTTAAAAATATAGTCGGCTATTTTTTTATTTTTGCCCGTCAGCAGGGTTTGCTTCTATAACCTGTGAAAAATATAAAAAATAAATCTTAAAAAGTATTGTCTCCTAAACATAAAAAGCTCCTTACTTATTTTTGCTTTTTTATAAATAATTCAAATTCAAATTCAAAACATTATTTATTCAAGTAAACTTGTAAACAGGTGCTTTTGAATCGTCAACTCTTCTGCCGGATCGGAAACCTGTTCCTGCCGAGATGAACCAGTAAGAAACTGGTTCTTATTGTCTAAGTAATCTTCAATAGTTAACTTTTGTCATTACTATATACCTTTAATATCAATTAATGTATTTTACTTAATATTTAATTATTTTTACATTACATTATAGGTACTGCATAGTATAGTATATCCTTTTTAATTTAATTGCTAAAATCCTACATTTTAGTTTCTTGCTGGCTTTTCTCGGTAGGAACAGCTTTCTGAACCATCAGTAGAGTTGACGATTCAAAAGCACTTGTTTACAAGTTTACTTTAATAAAGAATATTTTGAATTTGAATTTGAAATAAGTAATACTATTTAATATTGATAAATATTTAAATCTACTAAAACAATATAGTCTATACAAAAGTAATAATAAAATTATTTTGCTATAATCCGCGATACAGTAGATAGAAAATATATATAGTGTTAAATGTATAGTGGACTATCCGTATTTTCATAGCCCGATACGTGCAGGATTCGTAAAAACACACGCACAAACCTCCACCACTTCCACCACAATACACAAGCACTACACACGTTTACTATCACAAACTCAACAATCGTTTCGCCCCGCAACCGCAGCATCATCAGGAGATAGACTCCACGACAAAATCGCAAATCGCTTTGCGATTTCTTGATACAAGTTTAGAATTCTGGCTACACAATTGAGTATGGATGTATGTTTGTTGCTCTTTCACGGCAAATCCACTGCACCAATAACGATGAAATTTGGCACCATTATTCCTTATACACCGAGGTAACATATAGACTATAGAAATCCTGTTAATTCTACAGGAATAGGATGAGATTGAATGATTGATGACATCTAATATCGACCTATCAAAGTTTTGTTATTCACGATATGTCAATGTAAAGTCAGATCTGCAATTTAAATGAGATTCTGTATCAAGTTGTTTGGTTTATGTCGAAAGAGTTACTTTCGAAAGAGTTAATTAAGTAATTAAACTACGCTCTCGAGACAAAGACCAATCTTTCTCAATCTTCCCGGATCGATCAGATTTTTGTGATAGAGATATTTGCGAGATTGGGAGTGACTGAAACTAATCCTTTATTCCTTAGTGCAATCGACGTGAACGAAGTAGCAGGTAATAGCTAGTAATATTATAATTGGGAAGTCTGTTCTGTTAGATTTCAAAAATATCTACAGATTGCGACTAATTTTTTTTGCAGTAATCGCAATGTTTTTTATGTATAAGTACTCACTCTTTTAATCTTCTTTCCATATATGGACCAGAATGTGACATTAACTTCAGTCGATTTACCAGTCCGGGAGTCGAACACCCTACAGCTGTCGAAGGGCGGACAGTAGAGGTGAAGGGACACAGCTCCGTCTACATGGGAAGGGTTCTCCATTCTGTGGAGACCAAGTGCATCTGAAACAAATAAAGAATTTTTATAGACTACATACAGTGCATGAGGTTTTAAAAAAATATAATGTTTATGAAGACAGTACGAAAACGGCAACTAAGGTAAGTCAACCCGCCGTATGGTATCCGGTTGAGTAGAATAGATCACCCGTTTTCTTACCGAGGGGTCGTAAAATACGACTAAGGTAAAGTTGAGTCAGGCAAGCGGCCGGTCGTAAAATATGCAGCCTAACCATGTGACAACATGTAAGTGACATGTTGTGCCGACTCCACTTATAACGGAAGTCAGGAGGATGATGAGAATTATCCAAAGATTCTGAGATGTAAGATCTGAAAATTGCATTAAAATCGGTCCATGCGTTTCGGAGTCTATAGAAGACATACATTTTTATATTATATATAAAAAGAAGAAGAAGATAAAAAGAACGCAAGAACCATCATCATCATTCTCCAGCCCTTTTCCTACTCTAAGTGGGGTCGGCACAGCATGTTACAAACATGTTGTCATATGATTTGGCTACGTATTTTACGGCCGGCCGCCTGCGTGACGTCAACTTAGTCGCCTTTTACGACAGCTCGGTAAGAAATGAGGGTAGTCTATTCTATGCAGGCGGATACCACACGGCATTTACCTTAGTCGCCTCTTACGACACCTCGGTAAGAAAGGAGGGTTGGTCTATTCTATTCCGCCGGATACCACACGGTTAAAGAAGGTAAGAACCATGTATTGCAAAAAATATTCCTTCAGCACCTGCGATCGCTAGTAAAACATCAAAAATACCGGAATGAGCTTACCCACAGCATCCTTCACGGTATATGACAAAGGACATTTGATCTCTAGTTTTTAAAAATCTATAATCACCATTTATATAACACACATCGTTCACTTCTAGCCTCGTTCTGCCTATTTCTTCCATATTCTCCGTTTCATAATCTCCGTACACGTCGCCATCTTGTCCATTTTGATGGATGTTCTGGCATCTGTCACTTTGATCAATATTTAAATTCGCATTATCGAGATTGTCTTCCGCTTCTGAATCACCAAATCTTTTTGACATTGATTTAATTCTCTTAAATACTTCTGGTTCCACGCTACTTGGCCATTCGTATCTGGAAAAGTTTTAAACACGTATCGTATTAGTTATTCTCATAATTCAAATTCAAATTCAGAATATTCTTTATTTAAGTAAACTTGTAAACAAGTGCTTTTGAATCGTCAAAATCTACTGCTGGCTCGGAAAACTGTTGCTACCGAGCCGAAGAGCCAGCAAGAAACTCGACAGTTGCTCTTTTTAAAATATAAATCTAAAAACTAGTTACATGTAGTCATTACTGTCTTGTACAGGGTAGATTAGATATATCCACAACTAAGTAATCCTCAATAGTATAGTAGGCTTTCTGTATTGTATGGAAGAGTTTATGGTTGCGGTTACACGGTACAAAGTAAAAAATCGTAGCCTTGGCTTGACCAGGATTGTACGGTAACCAACTCGCAAAATCTGAACGGAGTTAATCGGACGCCCTCATGATAAGGTCCCCGAGGTGGTCATCCGTCTGGTGCTCCCGAAGCATCGATTAGCGGAGGGAGGGGACACTTTTGGGGGCACCCCATCCAGAAGTGGGGTGCACTATGGGGTACAGAGCCTCTGCTGGTGGGGATGGGGGCAATGTATCTAATGGTACCCTGTCCCCGCCACCAGTAGCATGGTGGAGCACTCAGGTTGTTTTAGTCGGTGCGAGTCCGACAGGCACGAACGGTGGGACCATTAAGAGGTTAAAAGGGGGGGGGGCAAAAAGGCCAAACCTTGTTGCTCTACCTCGCTGGTAGATCGTGAGGGACACGGCAACGCTCTACCTTTAATCTTCCTACGTAACTACCAGCAATATTAAGGTACTAACCTAACTTCCTCCAATCTGCCGCTGAGGACTTTCATAAAGCAATGTGAATCGGCGTGGTCGTGTATGGCAGACGCGTGTCCAGGGCCCCAACAGAGTATCATGATGTTAAACGCACCATTGCCAGCATCAACTAGGTTTCTAGTGTACCTGTAATAGAATAAAATATATATATGTATTAAAATATATATATTCAATTCAAAATATTCTTTCAAGTAAACTTGTAAACAAGTGCTTTTGAATCGTCAAAATCTACCGCTGGTTCGGAAAGCTGTTCCTACCGAGAAGAGCCAGCAAGAAACTCGGTGGTTTTCATATCTTTGCAGATATTTAATCGCTAAGATGAACGTTAATGATATGACGATATGTCTTTTAAAAATAATCCCAGGGTCATTATATACAAATAATAACTTTTATACTTGCGTCAAGAAAAAATATACGCCGGATATCCCCTTTGCCGCAACGCAATATTATAATGAAATAGATACAGTGTCGAAAGGTCAACACATCGTCTAACAGTAGTAGATAACAGTTCTTATCAAATGCATCTTGTTGTAAACATTACGTCACGTGAATTTACTTGGTATGAGAGTGTAAATAAGACTATAAGAAAACAAAATAATCGATGTTTGTTTAGGTACAGGAAAAGTTTAACGTAGTGGTCCTTTAACTTCAAAATAGATTAGAAGGTATGTGTAAAGGAAAAAAGTAAAGTTGAAAAAGCAGGGACCAAATCGTACGCTTAGCAGAAATTATAACTAAATTATTTTGCTATAATACGTGTGGGTTAAGATAGTGCATGCAATGCTGATCGCTAAAATCAGTTCTACAAATGTGGTAATAAATTTTTTTTGCTATAATCCGCGACAAAGCAAATAATTTTCTATAACTTTTGTATAATGAATCTCCGCAAAGTAACGCCTAATACTATAAATGACTTAAAAACATTTCTTGTGGGCTAAGCGTACCAACTGAAAAGGCAATGAACAAAAATCATATTTTACGATTTTGTCGTGAAACCTATCCTCCTAATGATGCTTCGGTTTCGGAGCGAAACGATCGTGGAGATTGTGGTGGTGGGTGTGTGTGCTGCTTTTGTGTGCGTTGTTGCTGGTGAATGCGCCTTGGGGGTGCGTGTGGTGGCTTGTCCTGCATGTATAAGGTTCGTAGATTTTGCCTGCTTCATTGGCTGTGCATGCATTCGCTTAACCCGTGCGGATTATAGCAAAGTAGTTAGTTCTGTTATATTGCTTGTAATATGGAATTCCGCAAAGTAACGCCTGCTTCTATAAATCATTTAATTGAGTTAGATACATTTCAATCCTGATTTCAATACTATCTATGAGATCAAGCTACGATCTATTAAAGAAAGTAGTGTATCTTGGTCTTCCAAGTTATGGTTCTCTTTATAATCATCATTCTTCTGCCCTTATCCCACTCTAAGTGGGGTCGGCATAACATGTTACAAACATGTTGTCATATGATTTGGCTACATATTTTACGACCGGCCGCCTGCCTGACGTCAACTTACCTTAGTCACCTTTTACGACACCTCGGTAAGAAATGAGGTTGGTCTATTCTATGCAGCCGGATACCACACTGCACTTACCTTAGTCGCCTCTTACGATACCTCGGTAAGAAATGAGGGTGGTCTATTCTATGCAGCCGGATACCACACAGCACTTACCTTAGTCGCCTCTTACGACACCTGGGTAAGAAATGAGGGTGGTCTATTCTATTCTGCCGGATACCACACGGCGTATGGTTCTCTTTATAATATTAATAAAATAAAGAAATAAATAAATATATGGGACACTTACACACACGGTCTTCCATCCGTAATGTAAGTATCGTAATACTTGTGTTATGGATAACAGACAACTGGTAAACATACTATATATGTATATAATTTAAAATACATACTTAAATACAAATACACATCGAGACTCGAACAACCAACCAATTGTTTTATAGAAAATGTTTGCCCTCGGCGGGAATCGAACCCGCGACCCGCGGAGCTGAAGGCAGGGTCACTACCCACTGCGCCAACGGGCCTGTCAAGAAGTCGCAGTCAAGAATATACATAATTATAAATAGATTGGCGATGTATATAATAGACAAAGTAGAAAACGAAATAAGCTTGCGGTTCCGGCTTTGCGCCTTGCAAAATTACTTAAGTCGTTTGTAGGTTTGTGTATAAGATTCTATAATAAAATTCTACAATCAACTTTACCATTACAGCAGTTTAAAAACACTATTAAAAGAAGGCTAATACTGAAAGCCTACTATAATACTATTGAGGATTACTTAGACGATAAGAATGTGTGGATATAGCTACTCTTCGACCCTGTACAAGATATTATTATAACTATATGTAACTAGTGATAAGAATTATTCTTTGAAAAGAGCAACCACCGAGTTTCTTGCTGGTATTTCTCGGTAAGAATAGCTTTCCGAACCAGCAGTAGATGTTGACGATTTAAAAGCACTTGTTTTGAATATTTTGAATTTAAATTTGAATTTAGCACTCAGGAATTTTGTAGGCGCTAAGCTTAACTGCAATTTGTCACAAAACAACTTTTTTTATTAAATACACTTTAATACTAAGCGTGCGAAATAGTTTTTCTGTTAAAACAGAGGATAAAGGAGGAGGCATATAATGATAGAGAATGGAAGAGAATAATATGTTGTGTAGACCCCACTTTGGAGAGTGATAAATGTCCTAGATGACTTGCGGAACTGTGTGTATCAGTGAATATTTTTATGTCTTGCGCAGTTCATTGATAACTTAATAATCTGTTTCTATTTAGGTCTTACGTCTACAAATTAATTCTGACGCACGATAATGCTTGTCAGTGAAATATATATATATTTTTTTATAATACAAAAATTACAAAGGATAGTAATTAAAATACTGCTCACTATTACGAATATACGAAAACAGTTCGTAATGCATATGTCGTGGAATTCAAATTGAATGGGACAGTTTACGAACATGCAAAATGAATTCGTAAACCATACCAATCATAGAGTTCAAATTCGCTTGAAGCTAATTCTCTGGAATATTAAAGTGCTTACAAAAGTTGTTTACTGCATAGGAATGACCGCATCTGGGCAAATAAAAACATCACGCGGAAAGTCAAACAAAAGCTAGTGACAAGCCTGGTTTTCTCGATTTTCTTATATGGCGTGGAGACTTGGACCCTAAAACAGGCTGATCGCAACCGCATATACGCGTTCGAAATGTGGTGCTGGAGAAGGATGTTGAGTATTCCTTGGACGGAACATCGGATCGCATCAATAATCAAAGAACTCCGATTCAAGACCAGACTTTTCACCATATGCCTCCGCAGGATATTAGAGTTCTTTGGGCACGTTGCGAGAAAGAGTGTCGACAACCTTGAAAAGTTGCTTGTCACGGGCAAGGTGGAAGGAAAGAGGCCAAGGGGACGGAGCCCTATGCGTTGGACCAACCAAATTCGCTCAACACTTGACTCCAGTATCAGTGATGCCATCAACGCCGCAGAGGACAGAGCCGGGTGGCGCATGATGGTCGTCAATAAGGTGCTACATAAAGGTCACGACCCACAGCATTGAGGATTACGACGCCAGGAGGACGACAAAAGTTGTTTACGATCCCCCCAAGGACTCGCGAACATTCGCGAACATTGTCGTCATCGGTTCGTTCAATATATAAGACGTATCGGGCGCCTCGACGTTCAGTTTGCGAATAACGATCAAGAGCGAATTACGAAGTGAAAATAAAAGTGAAATAATAGTGATCTCAGCTTTCTTATTGGACAATGAACTACATAGAGACTGTAAGTACTAAGTTTGTAGTGTAAAGTTTAATAAAGTGTTTTAATGAGTCCCCACTATTTTCATCCAAATCCACGAAACCCAGTACTATATATAACTATTACTTATAATAGTACGTATATCGTTAATCTTTAACTCAGCTAAACTTGTAGAAATCTTTTATTAATTAATTAATTTATTTCTTTATTGTATAAACAAAATGCGGACTTCTCCCTAAAAGGGATCTCTACCAGCCAACCTATGAGTAACAGAAAGAAAATGAAAAGAAAAAAAAATGGATGATAGAAAAAAAAGGAAGGAAGAAAAAGAAAAATAACACAACACTGTACATAGATTAAAGTTGAAAAATGAATGAATAAAATAATAGGTAATAGTGATTATTTGAATTGATTAAAATGTAATTTAATATTGATAATAAGCTACTAAATTTAATTTAAATGACTTGAGACAAATATTTTTTAGTCTGTGACTTAAATGCTGATAGGGTGGGAGATTTGCGTATTGATACAGGTAAATCATTCCACAGCTTTACACCTTGAAAGCTAAATGATCTCGAGTAAGTCAGTGAGGAGCATTTAGGGAAGGCAAGATCTAATGTATTTAAAGATCTTAGCCGGCCACGTCCAAAATCCGACAAGAAGTTGAAACGCTCTTTAAGATATATTGGAATTAAAGGATTAAAGAGTACTCTATAAAGAAGTGATAGAATTTTCAAATTTCTTCTGGATCGTATAGGAAGCCAATTTAACTTATGACGGAACTCAGTGATGTGGTCAAACTTACGCAGTCCATAAATATATCTTGTATATATTTGATTAGAATTTCGGAAACGACTCCAAGGATTTTCATAAAACTTAGTATGTATTTTTATTTTTTTTATTTAATATACTTTATTGCACAACAAAAACATAAAGAAAATACAAAGTAAACTTATATCTAGATATCTTGTACAAAGAGGCGGTCTTATCGCTAAGCAGCGATTTCTACCAGACAACCTCGGTGATAGAACTTGAATATGGAGTCGGGTAGGAAGTGCATAAACTTACATACCAATATTTAATTAAAATACATAAATAGTTATATACTATACTAAATTCAATATATATATAAGTATATAAATAAAATATTATACATATATATGAAAATAAACATACATAAACATACTAAACACATATAAATAATAATGTAAATAAAATAATTAGCATCAACAGCAAAGCGAAAGATAAAAATCCTTGACTTCAAGTTTAAACCTGTGTATTGTTTTAGCCTTCCGAATATTTACCGGTAACGCATTCCATAACTTCACCGCCGTCACTGTAAATGACCTGGCATAAAACTTTGTGTGCTGTTTCGGCATTTTAAGCGTAAGGTTTTCAGCGGATCTAGACCCCTTGCTACTATGCAATCCCAGAAACTGAAATTTTACTTTTAGGTAAGCAGGAGTCGTAGGGTGGAATAACACACAGTACAGAAGAGAGACAATATGAAGATTCCGGCGAAAGCGAATGGGTAACCACTTGAGCTTCATACGAAATTCGGAAATATGATCATACTTGCATAAACCAAATATGAATCTAATAGCAACATTTTGAAGACGCTCAAGTTTATTTATTTGTGTCTCGGTTAAGTCAAGATAGCTTGCGTCGGCGTAGTCGAGGATTGGTAGTAATAGGGATTGCGCCAACATAATTTTAGTAGGAGTAGGAAGAAATGCACTCAAACGACGAAGGGAGCTCAATGCAGCAAACATTTTTTTACTAACTTCTGTCATTTGTACAGACCATGTGAACTTTGTATCAAAATAAATACCTAAATTTTTAACTGTTGTGCTGTACGGAATAACTATACCATTAAGACAAATTGGAGGAAGACAGTTCCACTCAATTCTAGCGACCATGCCTGGGCTGCCAATAATTATAGCTTGGGATTTACTCGGATTCACTTTTAAACCGTATTGTCTACTCCATTCAGAAATTGAAGCAAGATCTTTATTAACACCAGTAACCGCATTGGGCAAGTCATTCAGTAATGTTTGCGAATATAATTGAAGATCGTCTGCATACATGTGATAGAGAGAAGTTATGTTTTGAGTAATAGAATTAATGAAAATTGCAAAGAGTAAAGGTGACAACACACCACCTTGTGGCACACCAGCTCGTATTTCACACCAGGATGAAAAAGTATCTTCAACTCTAATGCGTTGCTGGCGGCCCTTCAAATAACTTTGAAACCAGCCAATCACTAATGGAGATATGTTAATAGAACGTAACAGGCTCAACAGGATGTCAAAGTCGATCGTGTTAAACGCGTTACTAAAATCTAACAATGTTAAAATTGTGAGCTGTTTATTATCCATTCCGCAACGAATATCATCCGTGACTTTGATCAATGCTGTAGCCGTACTATGGCCGGAACGAAAACCAGACTGGAGAGGATTGAAAAGGGACTGCTTATTAAGAAAGTGACGTAATTGATTAGAAACTAACTTCTCAAGCACTTTGGATAGGAATGGTAAAATGGAAATTGGACGGAAATCATTAAAGTCTATTGCAGTAGCTTTTTTAGGAAGAGGAGTAACAAGGGCATTTTTCCATACTTCAGGGAATTTACCACAGGAAATGGATTTATTTAGAATATGAGTAAGGATAGGAATAATAATATCAAGGATGGGGACGAGCATATTACGGCTAACATTGTCATCACCGACGGCATTTGAAGAGATGGATAATACGTTCTTCTTAACATCACATTTAGTGAATGGAGAGAAAATAAACGGTGGAAGATTTGGAGTTGGGAGATTGGAAAGATCTTTTAGAGTACGTTCTTTGTCTACGTTTTTTATAATATCGTAGGACATGAAATGTTTATTTAGGAGTTCAACATTGATGTTTAACTGAGAAGAGGTTCGAGACATTTTACCAACTCCAAGTGATTTAAGAAACTTCCATACCTTAGCGGTGTCGCCGTTTTCGACAGATTTATGAATGTGGCGTCGTTGTGCATCTCTACACGATGTATTGCAGCGATTACGTGCTTTATTATACTTGCTACGGTTTAAATCAGAATTTTCAGCTTTCAGTTTCCTTTTGGCATGAGTTTTTTTTGCTATCAGCAACTTTAAGTCGTCAGTTAACCACGGTGCAGGGAAATGTTTAATCTTGACTGGTTTAACAGGCGCATGACGATCGTACAGTTGAATTAAAATAGAATTAAATATATCAACTTTATTATCTACTGTATCAGCAGATATAACAGCAGACCAATCAAGTTTGCTAGCATCGTCAATGAGGCATTCCTTATCCATACCGCCAAAATTACGCTGCAGAATAATCCTCGGCTTCGCTTTGGGAGGACGAACTTTATAGGAGAGAAAAATCAAATCGTGATGAGAAAAAGCATCGG
This sequence comes from Morpho deidamia, assembly GCA_947086505.1. Classification (NCBI taxonomy): domain Eukaryota; kingdom Metazoa; phylum Arthropoda; class Insecta; order Lepidoptera; family Nymphalidae; genus Morpho; species Morpho deidamia. Next base: position 13,233,345 of record CAMTZC010000016.1, read on the forward strand.
CAGCAAATTGCCCGTGCTTGAATACATAATCTGGTGAGGAGACTAACATAAGATCTAAAAGGGATGGAACACAATCAGGGACATTATGGGTAGCATTGAGGGGCAATATATGCAAATTACAAGCCTCTGCCACGGAAATAAACTTTTTACTTCGACTGTCGCCTTTTAGTAAACATGTATTGAAATCACCCATGATTATAGTATGACTATACAGAGGAAGAAGGCTTTCTAGGACATTCTCAAAAGAGTGAAAGTAATCAATATGAAGGGAGGGACTATAAAAGACGCCAAGAAGGATTTTGCTGTGAGACAGGGTGACTTCTACTAAAAGGTGTTCGGCAGCATTGTCGGGTGAAGGCTGTGTTGATGAATTTACTACAGTGAATGGGATATGAGAACGAAGATAAATCGCCACACCCCCACCCGCCCTATTAATGCGGTCGTTACGGATGAGTTGAAACCCCGGCAATGAGTAAGACGTGGACGGCAAACAAGGTTTCAACCACGATTCAGAAACGAGAATAGCATGAATGTTACGGGACTCAAATGACGCAAGCATATCAGAATAATGAGCCGGAATACTTTGTGCATTAATGTGGATAATGTTGAAATTTTTCAGTGAAGCTGAGAAACATGAATCAAGGACGTTGTTAAGTGAAATGAAAGATGCACTGTGAAAACTATCGTTGCTATAAGAGTCATTGCTTGAAGACAAAGAAAAAAAGTTATCACTATGTATACTGCTGTTCAAGGATGACATGATGATAATGTGGTGTAAAATATTTATGTATTATATGATAAAATACTATAAATATGAATAATATATAAATAAACAATTTAACAAAACAAAACAGCCTAAATAACTAATTTACAGCTAAAAAAAAAATAAATAAAAATACACTACAATACAATAATAAGTAGGTGTATGTAACAAACAATTATTGTTTACATTTTACTCACCAGCAATAATCAACTATTCCTATTAGCTTTATTAATATAACCTATAAATTTTATTACTATATAATATTAATATACCTAACTATTAATTTGATTAGTATAAACTTAAGAAATTATAACGTAAAAAGGAACGTAATAATTTTACGTTGACCTTGCGACAGTTGTGGTCTGTGTTTAAAATATAAGTTTGACGTTTGACAATAACAATGAAAACAAAACAATAACAAACTATTTTACTTACTGAACTAATTGTGTGGGTATTCAAGTGTTTATTTTGATAAAGATTTTAAGTCAAACCTATTGTAGGAAATAAGTTATATGAGAGGGAAAACATATAACTAATTTATGACTTAAAACAACTAAACATTTTAGAAAAGAAACAGTATACCCGGGCTTATTTTTTAAAATGTCTTTTAGTTCTGGGAACTTGCGATACTTTGGCCTGTGATTGATTGGATACAACTCCACCTGAGGAAGTAGCTGCTACAGCCTTCTGAATTTTGGGTAATACGACCCTCGGTATGGAATCCAGCTCGCTTTTCGAAGAGACGTTATGACGCGAACCATCAGCGCCAATGACGATTATACGACCATGCTTAGTCCAGCATTTGGAAACACCAAATTGTTGCCTTGCAGATAGGAACACTTCGTGACGATCCTTGGTTAGGAATTCAGAAAGTGTTATGCCTGTGTTCTTAAGACTCTTTTTGGCATACCATATTTGATCCCTTAAAGAAAGCACTTTAAATTTTATGAGAACAGCTCTAGGCTTCTCTGACAGTGTGTTGCCTAAGCGATGACACCGACTGACAGCATCCACAGAAAGGTCAGGCATTCCAAGATGTTCAGATAAACATTTAACTACAGATGTTGATACATCTTCTTTCTTTGCCTCAGGAATACCGTGGACCAGTAAAATCTTTCTTCTGCTTCTCATTTCAAATTCATCATGCTGCTTGCCAAGAAGGGATACCTGTAGTTGGAGTCCTTCCAATGCAGATAATACAAAGCTCCGGAATGCAGTGAATTGGGCAGCAATATTTGAAGTCGGGCTTGTTGCTGGAATAGCAGTCTGGAGGTTTTGTTGAAATTCTGCCATTTTTGAATTGAAATGCACAGTTAATTCATGGATTGAGTGCTTGATGCTTTCCATTGTATAGTTGTCTAACTAATAATGACAGTGAAAAATTATTATAGGAAAACTAGTGAAAATATAGTGAAATGTTGTGAAGGAATAATTGATGGCTGGCAAAATTACTTTTTACACATTATAATTATGTATGTATACACCAATAACTGTTTTTGTATTTAATTTAATAAAGAGCACAGAAAAAACGTGTTTATAATTTTACTGCCCACCCACAAAGGGTGTATTTTAAATTTTGTATATTAAATGTATTAGATTTCGGAGGCAATAAATCGATCTAGCTAGGTTTCATTTAAAAAAAATGACGTTTTATCCTGTTTTCAGGCACTGAAAAACTGCTACACTGTTAATAGGAAACAAAGGCTAATTACGCTGTCACTTGCAAAGTTATAATAGCTCAATTGGAAACGGGCGGTCCAGAATCAAGTCCAGATATCATCAGGCGTTTTTTATTATTGTTTTACATATTGCATGTTTTTCAGATATCTTTTAAACAATAAAACGAAAGCTCGTTCTCCCAGATATTAACTCCTATACAACTAACGTCTTTCTCCATTTTATAGCTGAAACTGTATGCAAAAGTAATAATAAAATTATTTTGCTATAGTCCGCTATACAGTAAATAGAAAATATATATAGTGCTAAATGTATAGTGGACTATCCGTTTTTTCATACCCGTTACATGCAGGATTCGCAAAAACACATGCGCAAAGCTTTGCGATTTTGTCGTGGAGTCTATCTCCTGATGATGCTTCGGTTGCGGAGCGAAACGATTGTTGAATTTGTGATAGTGAACGTGTGTAGTGCTTGTGTATTGTGGTGGCAGTGGTGGAGGTTTGTGCATGTGTTTTTACGAATCCTGCATGTAACGGGTATGAAAAAACGGATAGTCCACTATACATTTAGCACTATATATATTTTCTATTTGCTGTATAGCGAATTATAGCAAAATAATTTTATTATTACTTTTGTATTATGGATCTCCGCAAAGGAGCGCCTAATTCTATAAATTATGCTAAAACTTAAAATGGCGATAGTACATTACTCACCGAAACCGATCAAATTTCGCGAACTTTCTCCAATGTTTCGGATCGGATTTGTAAGCCGACATCAGTCTTTGAACTTCTTGTATATTGACGTGACTCTTTGAAAAGGCCTTGTGTAGTTCAGCAACAAGAGTGTCCAGATCATCGATTTTTCTAAAAGAAAACAACGCAAATGTAAAACATTCAAATGCACCTTTTCATCCAACTGCAGCGTTTAAACGCTCTTTCAAATATTCTGCTACCAAATGCTGGAATAATATTCCTCCAAGTCTAAGTTTTTGTTCGGGAAATTATAGAAGACCTTTTTATTGGAAAGGCAATAAAAAGGTCAATTAAAATTTTAGGATTTGGTAGCAGATAACTCTTATCTTTAGTATGTATATTGTTAATTTAAATATTACTTATTATTCCTTTTTAAAATTATTTTTTTAATTTTTAATATATATGTATATATATATATATATATATATATATGTTTGTGTGTACATGTATATATACATATTTAGTTAAAAATAGCATAATTACAGTGTATTTAAAAAAATGAATGTCATTTATTTTATGAGGTAGTCACTTCAATCAGTTGTTGTCCGTGATGTAACTCACGAGGCTTTAGCTGGAAATCAGTTATGTGTGCTTCCTTTCGAGGCACACAGTATTATGCTGAGTTAAAGCCTTTTCTGCTGCTGTACTGTGCTGTGCTACTGTGCTGTATACTAGTAAAGTAAAGTAAAGTATCGGCCTGTTACAACCCCACTGCTGGGAATAGGCCTCCTCTCTCCGTTTCTAGAGAGAAGGGTTGGAGCTAAGATCTACCACGCTGCTCCAATGCGGATTGGTAGGTTACCATATCTCCAGAATTCTCTAGAGATATGCAGGTTTCCTCACGATGTTTTCCTTCACCGAAAAGCGTTTGATAAATTGCAAATATCAATTAGACACATGAGTTTTAATATAAAAACTCATTGGTGCCTGCCCGGGTTTGAACTCGTGTTCCCCTCGAAAGAATCGCACGGTCACACCGCTGGGCTATCACAGCTCATGTACTGTACACATTTTTGGAAATTCAAATTAAGTTTAGTTTATATATGTTATGTAGCACATTTGTAGAATAAACGATTTCATTTCATTTCATTAAAATAAAATGTATTTTCCTATAATCCACGATAAAGTAAATGGATATATTTAATACTAAATATAGAGTGTATTATCCGTTTCTATACCTGATACATACAGGATTTATAAAAACACATGCAAAAACTTCCACTACCACCGTAAGTAAGCTCTACACACATTCACTATCATAAACTCAACAATCGTTTCGCCCCGCAACCGAATCATCATCATGAGATAAACTCCACGACAAAACCTCAAAATAATTTTACTATTACTTTCATATTATGGATCTCTGCAAAGCCTACACCTAATTCTAGAAATTATTTAAAACAACAAATTTTAAATTCAAAATTAGTCGTATTTTACGGCTCCTCGGTAAGAAATGAGGGTGGCCTATTCCACTCAGCCGGATACCACACGGCATTGAACAAAATTATTTTCTAATAGTGGTAAATTCTGATCAACAACGGTCTTCAAATAACCGCAATTATGTACTTTAATATTGTTTTCCTATACTAGAAGGAGAAATGGGAACGCCGTGCGGTATCCGACAGAATAGAATAGACCACCCTCATTTCTTACCGAGGTGTCGTAAAAGGCGACTAAGGTAAGTTGACGTCAGGCAGGCGGCCGGTCGTAAAATACGTAGCCAAATCATAGGACAACAGGTTTGTAACATGTTGTGCCGACCCTACTTAGAGTGGGATAAGGGCAGGAGAATGATGACTAGAAGGAGATATGAGAATTTTTTATTAAAACATAATTGAAAAAATTTTTAATCATTGAAACTTGTAAACAAGTGCTTTTACATCGCCAACTCTATGCTGGTTCGGAAAGTAGGAACACTACTGAGAAAAATCAGCAAGAAACTCGGCGGTTGGTTTATCTAAATAATTCTTAGAACTAGTTACATTTAATCATTACTATATTGAACAGGTGGAGCCTTAAAACGCTGTAATGGTGACCTCGAAAACGCAGTATCGTTTAACCTCTAGATCTAGTGATCATCAGCCGATCTTGGCTTGATGTTGTGTGGAGATCCCTTTAAAAGGTATATGTCCAGAAGTGGACATTTATCAGACAACAAGAAGACGTATTTAAATTTTACTCCTAAGCATTTGATATTAATTTCGTCACAATGTATTCTGTGCTATTAAGAAATGCGTCTACAAAACATACTACAAATAAAGTCCATGACACCATATATTTATCTTCAAATGTTGACCTAAATTAAACATTTTATCTTCTAAAATTAATTCATAGTAGGTCACTTACTATTTCCATACATATGATATTCATTATTCTATTGCGATAGTGACATAAGTAATCAATTTACTTACAACTCGAACAAATTGTTCGAAACACCATTGATTAGGTTATCTATATATAATTAGGCGTTATGTTAAAACTTTTTACCCATAATATGGTAAAGAAAAATATAGTTAGGAAACTTGTATACGTCTGGAGAATTCCTATGACATATGTAGCCTATTAATCATTAATCACATTGGATTATGTCTTATATAATATTGTTGTGGGGTAAATGCATAGATATTGAAAAAATATTTTTAATTACAAAAAAAGAACCATACGTGACGTTTACAATTTAAGTCCGTGTTATTCCTTGTGATATGAACCTCATGAGAAAGCGGCAGTCACTCAGTAGTATCTCTGCGTGATCGTATGAGAAATTAGGAGATCCGTGACCCAAAGTCATCGACTTTGGGTCTGGGCACGTAGTGCAGAGAACCGATGGGCGTTGGGCTATTAAGGTGTTGCTATTGCGACTCCGTAACGGAAATCCAGCGTCGGTAGACCCCTTACGAGGTCCACTTACGACCTCAAAATGATCGTGAGGAATAGCTGGATCCAAGCGATAGAATACTGTGTAGTGTGGAGTGTGTATCCATGGTTGAGGAAGAAGAAAAAAAGATTCCCTGCCAGAGAAGTTTAAGGAAATAGGTGTTCTTACGTTAGTTCCACTGTTCACAGTATATTTTAGAAATATACTTCAGTGACTTATAAAAAATTGGCGATGGCGAATAGACAAAATAAGAACCGACATAAGCTTGTGGTTCTTGCCTTGCGCCTTGCAAAAGTACCTATACTACCCGGCATTAAACAACGCACATCGATGTTTACAACGAAACAGCCGGCGAGTTCGGTTTCGTAGAGCGCTGTCTCTGTCACTCAGTTAGTATGTGACGTTTCAAACGGGTGCGTCAGTCTGTGCGACGGAGACAATGCTCTATGAAGCAGAATCTAACCAATTTCTCTCTCTAAATGTAAGATTTGCCATTACAGCAGTTTAAAAAACTATTAAATGACGTTCGAAACAGAAAGTTTACTATACAATTGAGGACAACATAAATTATAAATATCCGTGTATATTGTTGCTCTTCGACCTTGTACAAACGTGTAATGACTAAATGACAGGACAGTAATAACTAAATGTACTGTTATAATATTATATTTTGAAAAGAGCAACCGCCGAGTTTCTTGCTGGCTCTTCTCGGTAGGAACAGCTTTCCCAACCAGCAGTAGAGTTGATTCAAAAAGTTCATGTACATGACGATATATTACAATTGAACAATACTAACTCAACGGGGTATGATGGGCTTAGTACAAAAATAATCAAAGCTTGCGCATCATTTTTGGCACCTCCGCTAAGTCACATTATTAACTTATCCTTTGTAGAAGGTGTATTTCCTGACAACTCAAAAAAATCACTAGTTAAACCTCTACATAAAAAGAATAATAAGGATGAATTAAATAATTACCGCCCAATAACGCTCAACCCCATTTTGTCAAAAGTACTTGAAAAAATTATGTACAGTAAAATTTACACATTCATCACTATGTTTAATATAATATTTTGAAAGAGGAACAATACGGTTCTAGAAAACAAAGTAGTACCACCCTTGCTTGTTTTGCACTAACGAAGTATGTATTGGAGAATCTTGATATTGGTCATAAAGTTGTTTCAATTTTTCTTGATATGACTAAGGCTTTCGACTTAATAAGCCATAAAATACTACTAAATAAATTGGAACACTATGGAATCCGAGGCCAAGCACTTAAATGGGTATCCAGTTACCTTTTTGAACGTCAACAAAGTGTAGAAATTTTAGAGATTTCAGGAAATTTAAAAAATTCGTATCGTTCATCATTTAGAACGCAAAATCCTTATGGGGTACCACAAGGAAGTATTTTTGGTCCTTTGCTGTTCCTTCTTTATATAAATGACCTTCCAGATATAGTTTCCCATAAATGTTTTATGTACGCCGATGACACAACAATTGTAATTAAAAATAAAGACAAACAAAACCTTGAAAAACAAACAAATAATACACTCGAAGCGGTAGTCCAGTGGTTAAATCAAAATAATCTCAAAATTAATCTCTAACCCAATAAATTTAAATATAAAGCATGGATCATATATTATTGAAAAATCTAATTCGACCGTATTCCTTGGGCTAACTTTAGATAAGTTTTTCAACTGGAAAGCTCATATAGAAAAACTGTGTAAGAAAATAGATAGATTCATTTATGTTTTAAAAAAACTATCACAGGTTAGCAATAAAAAAACTGCCTTACTAGCTTATCATGGTCACGTATCGTCGATTTTGCGATACGGAATTTTACTATGGGGAAATTCAACAGACGTCTTAAAAGCATTTACTAAACAGAAAGCTTGTATACGATCTATATGCCGAGCTGATATTTTGGACAGTTGCAAACCATTCTTTAGAGAGAATAAAATTTTACCGTTACCGTGTCTTTATATATACGAAGCATTGCTTTTTGTTAAAAAAAATCCCATTTTATTTCCTACATCAAATGATATATATCCAAACAGGAGGTGCAGGCCATATCTACCAGGTAAACTCTGGGCACCAGCAAAACGGTTAGCTGTGTTTTCAAATAATTCATACTGTATGGCCATTACTTTGTATAATAAACTCCCAGATTATATAAAAAATCTGCCGCTATTGAAATTTAAGCGAGCAATGATGGAAATATTAAGGCGCTGAACAGAGCTGGCGTAAATTCAGATTTCGGCATATAAGCCACGCCCACAATTTCTGCGACGGCGTAGCGACACACTTAATTTTTTAACACCCATTGTAGGTGTACACTATTTTATCCAAACTTTTTTAGTACAATTTATTTAAAAAACTTATGTCTAATTAATCTTATAAAACTAAGTATGCTGAAACTATAACTAAACACCTAAAAAAAGACACATTATCAACAAGGAATAGTTACAAAAGGCGGCAGCTAGCGACACACGTCCGTATAGCAGCGCGCCTCAGCGGTCACTGTCTATATTCGTAGATGTAAAAGAGAAGCGAGACGATGACTCGTTTCAGTTTTGCTATTTTCTAAAAAATATTTAATTTGAATAAAATATCTTAATTAATTCAAAATTAAAATCTTACATTGTCTTTATATTATAATGATTTATTAGTCTTATTAATTTTATCAATTTTTGATGATAAATATTAGAGATATTTACGATAAAAGTAAATATCAGAGGTCTATTTACCAATTTTTTTTATCGAAAAAAAGTATCGTAATCATGTTTTGAAATCTTACATTCTCTCTGAGATATGATGTATATTAACATATATTTTTCTTTTAACCGTCATCCCTATAGCTTTTGTTAAAAACGTGTTTAAAGTCAGCCTATTTGGCTCTGTTCAGCGCCTTAAACAAAAAAAATTATTACACGGTTAACGAATACCTCGATGATAACAATATACCAACTTAATTTTTAATTATATGATAAGAATTTAATATTATAATTGTAATTTGTTAATTGTATTTGTCACAATAATGCAATAATTTTATTTTAAATTTTAATTAATTTTCAATGTTAATCTAATCTTATACGGACATAATTATAATATCAATTTAATCTCAATGTGACATATGTAATTGTTATGTTGACTGAATATGAAAAAATGTAATTATTAATGAACTGAATGTAATGTAAATATAATTAAATTTTCAATATTTGCACGCCGTTTAATGACGGTCAATTGTGTAGGGCAATTAGAGATAAGTAATACCATGTTATGTACCCACAATTTGGCAAATAAATTATTTATTATTATTATTATTATTATAAAAGGACTTGTTTACAAGTTTACTTGAATAAAAAATATTTAATTTGATTTTAATAAAAAAATCCCATTTCTTCAATTGCGAACAATATAGAACATAACAGCGGTTATTTGAACACCATTGCTGACCGGAATTTACCACTATTAGAAAAAAAATTTGTCACTCCATAGTATTACCTGTTTATATATAAATATATATATAAACAAAAAAGAAAAAAGGATGCCTGATGTGAAGCGGGATGTATATATATATATATTATTAGAAATGGCAGGAATTTCACTTAAATATTTCAGCTTTCTCACATAGTCAACGAAGATAAACGTACAGCTACAACATATAGAACAGGCCAAACAAGTATTGACAGGTTAAAAGTTTCATGTAATTTGGAATTATTATGCCACGACGATTCTACCATCAGTTCGGAACGCTACTATACACTGAGAAGAACTGGCAAGAAACTCAGCGATTACTATTATCACGAATATTCACTATTCGAGGTTAGATTCTATTAACACGGAACGTAATGCGGGTAGGTGCGGATCTGTCCGAACAACCTCAAACACGACTATAGTAATCACACAAATATGATGGTAGATTGTAATACCAAATAACACTCAATTTAGGTACTCGCGAATCTACATAACCCACATTAAAACGACACAGTAATAATTACACCTGCTTGTTTAACCAAGACAGTTTATAACACGATCTAAACGCGGGAGCGTCTAATAATCGTACAAGTCTCGTTTACAACGAAACTCCAAGAGAACGGTCTGGCCGCGTAATTGTAAGCTAATAACTGTAAGAGTCGAGTATTACTACAAGACTGGCTTCAATATGGCGGGCTCCATGCTTTATTCACAATTTTCGCTTCAAATGCGTGTCCCTTCCTTGCTATCAGACACGTGATTATAGTGTTGCTAACTTTCATTCCTAACAATATATAAATTAGATGTGAAAACTGACTTACAAATTAATTTTCAACGGATAATCTATTGACAATCGTTCGATGTCCAAGCACTCTGAGACCCGATGCTTGCAGTTCGCGCTTTCGATGGCCATAATTTATCTGGAAAGTAAAAGAACATTCAAAACTCGACCACGTTAAGATAGCTTTTGGCATTCTTCAATAAAATAAAAAGCTGTGATAGCGTAGCGGTGAGACCGTGCGACTCTCTAACCAATGAGTTTTTCTATTAAAACTTATATGTCTAATTGCAATTTATCACACGCTTATCGGTGAAGGAAAACATCGCGAGGAAACCTGCATAATCACTAGAGAATTCTAGGGATATGTGTAACCTACCCACCCGCATTGGAGCAGCGTGGTAGGTCTTAGCTCCAATCCTTCTCTCCAAAAACGTAGAGAGGAGGTCTTAGTCCAACAGTGGGCATAGTAACAGGCCATAACTTTTACTTTACTCTTAAATAAGTATAGATGTGTATTTTTTCATTTTGGTATCCCGCTAGAGCGAGTAATAAACTGCTTTAGATTATGCTCGACATATCAAAACGCTTTTGCGCTTTAATCAGGGGTCAAAAAAGGGGTCAATCGGGTCAAAAAACAGACGATAACCGCCTCCCAACATAATAACATGAATAAGGAACCAATGATGTGGCAAATATTTACTTAGATAGCGGATATGAAATGTTATTCTTGAACCTCTACTAGAACGAGACAGTTCATTCTGTATCTGTTAATTCTGTAAAAAAACAAATTAAGTCTGCGCTCTGCACATTTCTATGGCAATAAGGAGAGAATTTACAGCATTTTAGAAATTTACAGCAGTTTAAAAACACTCAAAAAGAGGCTAATACAGAAAGCCTACTATACTGTTGAAGATTACTTAGATGATAAGGATGTGTGTGCACTTCTACCCTGTACAAGACAGTAATGAATAAATGTAACTAGTTTTAAGACATATTTTAAAAAGAGCAACCGCCGAGTTTCTTGCTGGTTCTTCTCGCAGCTTTCCGAACCAGCAGTAAAGTTGACGATTCAAAAGCACTTGTTTACAAGTTTACTTGAATAAAGAATATTTTGAATTTGAATAAGCCTGTGCCTAGCTATGGGATAGTTACTTTATGGTTAGGGATAGTAACAGGCCGTTACTTTATGATCAAATATATATAATCTTTATTTAAATAAACCTTTTACAAGCTCCTTTGAATCGTAGATGATTAAAAAGATTTAATGAAGCTACAATTGTTTCGGAATCTTGCTGTTACCGAGAAGAACCAAGAAATCGGCAGTCAATCCTCAAACGTTTTCAATTGATGCTGGAAGGATTTCCAAACCCAAGCATTTTTATCATAGAAATAATTGGAGACCTGTTTTATCTCCCTTCATTCAGGAATTGGCTGGAGGACTTGGAAATAGACTTGTAAATAGATAATCAATATAATCATCATCCTCCTGCCCTTATCCCACTCTAAATGGGGTCGGCACAACATTACAAACATATTGTCACATGATTTGGCTACGTATTTTACGACCGGCCGCTTGCCTAACTTCGAGGTTTTACCGAGGTGTCGTAAGAGGCGACTAAGGTAAGTTGACGTCAGGCAGGCGGCCGGCCGGAAAATCATGTGACATGTTACGTGTTGTGCCGACCCCACTTAGAATGGGGTCGGCAGGAGAATGATGATAGTTATAAATGAATGGATAATAAACCAAATTACATGTTTCGCGACAAATATATTTTTTTAAATTACAACGGCAATTTCGGGTCATGATTAAAATAAAATTCTCGTTGAAAATTGTCTCAGTAATAAACGTTAGAACCTTTATCGGTCAAGCTGTTTAAAATGGTAATTCGAAATAACAAGATAAATTTAACTGTGCCAAATAGTACACTTATCTTCTTATATATAACAAGTCAAGTTAAAATGCTTTTAAAAAAGATTTATAGACTATAAATAAAAATAAATAAATAAATATGTGAGACGCTTTCACACAAGGTCGTCCGTTCCCAAAGTAAATAACGTAATACTTGTGTTATGGGTGACGGATAACTAATAATTCAAATTCAAATTCAAAATATTCTTTATTCAAGTAAACTTGTAAACAAGTGCTTTTGAGTCGTCAACTTTACTGCTGGTTCGGAAAGCTTTTCCTACCAAGAAGAGCCAGCAAGAAACTCGGCGGTTACTCTTTTTAAAATATAAATCTTAGAACTAGTTACATTTATTTATTACTGTCTTGTACAGGGTAGAAGTGCACCTATATCCACACATCCTTATCATCTAAGTAATCTTCAACAGTATAGTAGGCTTTCTGTATCAGCCTTTTTTTTAACAGTGGTTTTAAACTGCTGTAATTGATTTCGGAAATGTAAAATTGATTTCGGAATTTTATTATAGAATCTTATATCCATACCCACAAACGATTTACGTACTTTTGTTCCTCGCAAAGCAGGAGCCGCAAGCTTATGTCGGTTCCTACTTTGTCTATTATATACATCACCTATCGTTTTATAATTCTTTATATTTTTATGTACAAAAATTACATTGCTTAAAATATATTGTGTGTATATAAATAATTTGATATTAAATACAAAAAAGACTAAGTGTTTAGAATTCGCATTGCCTAATGCTGAAAAATTAGTACATACAGTAAAAATTAATAATGAAATAGTAAAAACAGAAGAATTAGCTGTTTTTCTGGGAGTTACCTTGGATGTAAAGCTGCAATGGGGACCCCATATAACGAATCTTTGTGGTAAACTTAGCTCCGCTGCTTATGCCATTAGGAAGATTAGGCAATTAGCTGATATTGAAACAGCAAGACTTGTCTATTTTTCTTATTTTCATAGCATCATGGCATACGGTATCATGCTATGGGGTAAGGCAGCTGATATCCAAAAAATATTTGTTTTACAAAAGCGAGCTGTTCGTGCGATTTATAATATGAAACCACGTGACTCGCTTCGTGATAAATTTAAAGAAATAGGTATTCTTACTGTAGCTTCACAATACATTTATAATAATATAGTGTTTGTGAAACAAAATATACATCTTTTTAATAAAAAAAGCGATATTAGTAATAGGCAAACTAGGAACCGAAATAAATTAATAATACCAAGGCTAAGGCTTCAGAAAGTACGTAGATCGTTTGTGGGCTTCGGTATACTTTTTTATAATAAAATTCCTCAATCAATTTTGGACTTGCCTTTACACAAGTTCAAAAAAGCAATTAAAGAGACTCTCATTAATAAAGCTTACTATAATGTTGAAGACTATGTCAATGATAAGAAAGCTTGGAACTAAATTGCGACCAGCTATGTACTAGACGATATTGTAATCTATGTTTGTTAACAATAGTCAATACAAAACTGTACTATTTATTTTTTAAAAGAGTGACCGCCGAGTTTCTTGCTGGTTCTTCTCGGTTAGAGCACCTTTCCGAACCAGTTGTAGCTTCAATTTAATTTTAATTTGACGATTCAAAAGTGCTTGTAATAGGCCAATTTGAATAAAGACTTATTTGTGAAGCAAATGTAAGAATACCTATTTCCTTAAACTTCTCTCGCAGGGAATCACGCGGACTTAAATTGTAGATGCCACGTATGGCTCTTTTTTGTAATACGAAAATTTTTTCACTATCAAGTAGTAGATATACTACATATTTTAAAAATTATTTAAACTTAAATACAAATATACATCCAGGCTCGAATGACTAACAAATTGTTTATAGAAAATGTTGGCCCTCGGCGGGATTCGATCCCGCGACCGGCGGAGAGTAGGCAGGGTCGCTATCCACTGCGCCAACGGGCTAGTCAAAATAATCGCACAGTTTCACCACTGGGCTATCACGTCTAGTATAGATACATAAAATTGAAATTCCTTAATATATGCACGTGCGTAATGTATGGCAATGACGGAAACTGTTGCGTTTCCGCACAACATTTTTCGCATTCATTGCAACATTATGACTGCACTTAACTATAGGCGATGATCGTTGATCGTCTGATCGTCTATTCAAATTCAAATTCAAAATACTCTTTATTCAAGTAAACTTGTAAACAAGTGCTTTTGAATCGTCAACATCTACTGCTGGTTCGGAAAGCTGTTTCTGCCGAGAAGAACCTGCGAGCAACTCGGCGGTTGCTCTTTTCAAAGAATAATTCTTATCACTAGTTACATATTAATGTAACTAGCATTAAACAGCATTAACATAACATTAGTTAGTTATTAATGTCTTGTACAGGGTCGAAGAGCAGCTATATCCACGCGTTCTTATCGTCTAAATAATCTTCAATAGTATAGTAGGCTTTCTAAATTAGCCTTTTTTAAAAGTATTTTAAACTGTTGTAATGGTAAAGTTAAAGTAGATTGTGGAATTTTATCATAGAATCTTATACCCAAACCTACAAACGAATTTACGAACTTTTGCAAGGCGCAAAGCAGAAACCGCAAGCTTATGTCGGTTCCTACTTTGTCTATTATATACATCGCCAATCCTTTTATAATTATTTATATTCATATGAACAATAAGCTGTGATAGCCCAGCGGAAGCTCTAATAGCCCAGCGGAAGCTCTGATAGCCCAGCGGTGAGACCGTGCGACTCTTTCGAGGGGAACACGAGTTCAAACCCGGGCAGGCACCAATGAGTTTTTCTAGTAAAACTCATGTGTCTAATTGATAATTGCAATTTATCACACGCTTTTCGGTGAAGGAAAACATCGTGAGGAAACCTGCATATCTCTAGAGAATTCTGTTGATATGTGTAACCTACCAATCCGCATTGGAGCAGCGTGGTAGGTCTTAGCTCCAACCCTTCTCTCCAGAAACGGAGAGAGGAGGCCTATTCCCAGCAGTGGGATTGTAATAGGCCGCTACTACTTTTTCTTCTATAAGAACAAAATTTCGCCACGTTATAATCGCCACGATCATCGCGCAACTGTCCACACGATCATCTGTATTATCTACGATATATACGACGGTACGTGTCACACAGTGATTCCAAATCAAATCAAAACCTTTTATTAATGAAGTCACAGTAGATAACAGTAAAAATAAATACAAAATATATATACAAAAATATGACTTTTTAATTTAAACTATCGTGAGTAGTATTCATAGTTAATATAGATACCGGCTATACTCACGTCTCCCCCCCCCGCCCCAGTCACCTACGAGGCGCGCCCAGCGAGCTGCTACACGCAGTTCCCGCCGCGATAACGTCGTGTAAAGAGCTCATGAATAAGTGCCCCGGACGAGTTCGAAACGGGCTAGTCCGATAAAATTAAACGTGAGTATAGCCGGTATCTATATTAACCAGAAATATGACGTTACGACTTGGAACACCATTTGGCTAAATTGAGGAAACTCGACGCTGATTTTCAATGCCGACCATTGTTCCTGAAATCTACAACCTAATCTAGATTCCCTTTGTTACGTGTCCGAAAAACAGAAAATTGCCGCATCGTCGGCGATCATAGATTAGCGAATACAGCCAACTATGGTCACGATCGTTTGTAATCATCGATTATGAAGAGAAGCCAATAGACCGTCATTTACCCTAAAAGGTTAGATTCCGAAGCAAAACTGTCAGATATAAAAAAATATATGTAAAGTGTCAAGCGGAAGTAACAGGTTCGCAGTGCACTGAGAAGGTTGCATATCTCTTCACATTCTTAAAGATATACTCGCTAGTATATATTCCCCGCGATTTTACCTCAAAACATAATAAATTTTAAATTGTTAAGTTATAATTAAAAAGTTTGTTAGTCTAGGTTTACCAGACGCAGTCGACAGGGTTCGGTTGTTAACCAAAAAGTTGGTGGTTCGAGCCCACCCGTGGGCGTTGAATTAATTTGTTGTTAAGCCGTTTTAGAGCTTATACTGGTACAAAAACGTACAAGTAAACTTTCACCTTTATAATATTAATAAATCACGTATAAGATAAAATAATTAATTTAAAATCAAAAACTTTTTATAAAATTTCATGTCTTCTGTTAACCGTTGAGGAGATCCTAGTCTGAACCAATCCTGGCAGCAGCATGAGGTCATGCTTATCATAATCATGCAATGTCATCGAAATTGGCCCAGCATTTAAAATTTCAGCGCAATCGGACCCCGGAAAGTGGGTAAAATTTAAATTGCAAGATTCCACCTTCACATACATGACAAGTTAAATAAAAAGTTAAAAAAAAATACGTAGTTATAGATGAAAATCGATTATTTATTGGTTTTATTAGAGACAATTGATTTTCCAGAAATTAAATCCAATCTATGGTTTATTTGGGTGATAACTCGATACAACACATAGTTATTAAAAGACTAGCCTTCATACTATTAGGTAGAAATAATATCAAAATTCAATTTACTTACGCTCCTGATATGCAAAAAGAAATTACTTTCTATTACTAAATTTTCAATCATTGCATGTAAATGAAAGAAGATAATTCTGTATAAAAATAAGCAAGAAGGAAAATCCTTCTCAAACATAACTTTTTTTTAATTAGTAATGACAAAGTTAAAAACCAAATTTGATAAATAACTATAAATAATATACAATTAAATATACGTAAGTATCAAATATAAACGTTAAATTATTTGTCATAAACTATATGACAGAGATTATAGCATGATAAAATAAAAGGCTCTGTAATCGATCATTGCCAAATAAACTAAAAAAAAAACAATATTAAATATAATGAAAAACATATTTGCTTAAAGAATTTTTAATATAGATAAATAATACTAAAGTCTATCTTTAGTATTATTTATCTATATTAAAAATTATATTAATATTATATAATTAAAATTATATAATTATAACTTGTATATATTTGTTATAAATAAAAAAAAAAAGTCTACATTAAAAAAAAAAAAATACTAAAGTATTTAATATAGATAAAAATACATCAATAAAAAAAGGTTTTCAATATTAATAAACAAAGACTACGGCATTGATCCCTTATAAACTTGCAAGCGGTCCCTATAAAAAACCTGTTTCCATTTACTTACTAAAGAACTTTCCGGATTCCTCGACTACTCACAGATAAAACTTTATAAATACAAAACTTTGAACACAGATTCACAAGAAATCGTTGTATGTAATAATAAAAAAAAAAACAAAAAGGTCCGTGTTCGCGCGCAGTTTACTGTCATATGAGACCCGTTTTCCCGCGCCTTTACTTTTAACAGCTTCTCGAAAGTTTTATCTAGAGCACTGATCTAGAGACTATTTAACTATAGTTTTGTTATCGTGTCCTATATTCTTATATAATGAATATAGAGGATTGATAATGCATTTTAAGACCGGTTCTTATGAGTTGTTATAATAAAAAGTAAAAGTAAAGTAGCGGCCTGTTAAGTAAAGTATGCCCACAGCTGGGCTAAGGCCTCCTCTCTCCGTTTTTGGAGAAAAGGTTTGGAGCTAAGACCTACCACGCTGCTCCAATGCGGATTGGCAGGTCACACATATCCCTAGAATTCTCTAGAGATATGCAGGTTTCCTCACGATGTTTTCCTTCACCGAAAAGCGTGTGATAAATTGCAATTATCAATAAGACACATAAGTTTTAATAGAAAAACTCATTGGTGCCTGCCCGGGGTTCGAACCCATGTCGACTCTAGAGAGTCGCACGGTCTCACCGCTAGGCTATCACAGCTTAGAGTTGTTATAATGTCGCTCTTCAATTGCAAAATCCGTACTATTTGTATGGAAAGTATTCATATCCGCCGTTACGTATCCGGATGAGTAGGATAGACCACCCTCATTTCTTACCGACGTGTTGTGAAAGGTGACTAAGGTAAGTTGACCCACCGTGTGGTCACCGGTTGAGTAGAATAGACCACCCTCATTTCTTACTGAGTTGTCGTAAAAGGCGACTAAGTTAAAAAAGTAATAATAAAATTATTTTGCTATATTCCGAGACTAAGTTAAGTTGACCCACCGTGTGGTATCCGGCTGAGTAATAGACCGCCCTCATTTCTTACAGAGGTCTTGTAAAAGGTGACTAAGGTAAGTTGACCCACCGTGTGGTATCCGGCTGAGTAGAATAGACCACCCTCATTTCTTACAGAGTTGTCGTAAAAGGCGACTAAGTTAAGTTGACCCACCGTGTGGTATACGGCTGAGTAGAATAAATCACCCTCATTTCTTACCGAGGTGTTGTAAAAGGCGACTAAGGATAGACGACCCACCGTGTGGTATCCGGCTGAGTAGAATAGACCACCCTCATTTCTTACCGAGGCGTCGTAAAAGGTGACTAAGCTAAGTTGTCCTACCGTGTGGTCACCGGTTGAGTAGAATAGACCATCCTCTTTCTTACCGAGGGGTCGTAAAATACGACTAAGGTAAGTTGACGTCAAGCAGGCGGCCGGTCGTAAAACACACTACGTATTTTATTAAATCATATTGCAACATATTTATAACATATTTTACCAACCCCATTTAGAGTGAGATAAGGGCAGGAGGATGATGATGATGGAAGTATCCATATGTACCGGACCAAAGTCGCTGTATATGTACCTACATGATCATTCTCCTGCTCTTATCCCGCTCTAAGGAGTCGGCACAACATGTTCTAAACATGTTGCTACATTATTTAGCTAGGAATTTTACGAGCGGTCGCCTAACTTACGTCAACTTAGATTTGTCGCCTTTTACGACACCTCGGTAAGAAATGAGGGTGATTTATTCTACTCAACCGGATACCACACGGTGGATGTATATGATATACTTACATCAAATTTAGTCTCGACATACGAGAGTCGCGACTCAGCAGAGTTAGCAACTCATTCGTTGGTCTCGGTATTCGCTTTTACAATAAAATTCCGCAATCCATACTAGACCAGTTCAGAAAGGTTTAAATTAAATGTAAGAGATATGCTTATACGTAAAGCATATTACTTAATCGATGATTATTTGCATGATAAAAATGTCTGGATTTGAAAATCCATTCAGCTTCATACAAGACAGCGGTTTAATAATGTATAATTGAAAATATTTAAAAGATTGACCACCGAGTTTCTTGCTGGTTCTTCTCGGTAAAATCAACATTCCGAACCAGTTGTATGTAACTTCATTAGTCATATTGATCCTTGAAGATTCAAAAGTGTCTGAAATAGCTCACTTGATTAAAGATTTTTTTGATTTTATTTGATGTATCTCGATTAAGCCTTATTTTGAATTCGGCCACATTAATTAGTATTAAATCGAGCGTGCGATATAAGACGTCACGAAATCCCTTGCAAAAACATCCAAAAATCCCTAACTTTAAGTTAATTCAAACTACGTAAAACAGAATTCGTCCGTTTTGTGACGAACATAAAACATGTAAACAATATTTCGCAATAACAACTTGCTATCTGTTTTTGAACATTCTAGTGCAAAACATGATTCGTTGTCAAGACTATCTGTCTATATTTGTAAAACTGCGTGACCTTTATCCGGGGGGTTGTCGTTAAGAGGCAATCTCGAACAAGAAAATTTATATCTGTACTAATATATAAAGGTGAAGAGTTTATTTGAACGCGCTAATCTCAGGAACTACTGGATCCATTTGAAAAATTATTTATGCTTTAGATCAATGATTCTCAAAGTGGTCTATATCGATCCCTAAGGGTCGACGAAGAACAGCAAGGGGTCTACGTGGCCGAAAACAAAATTGGGGGTCTATCAAATGAAAATTTGGGTCAATGGCAAGAAGGTTTATGCCTAACAAGATTCTTTATACTATTTGAAACTGTTATATAGTTTGGTAGATTTTAAACTTTCGCGATTCATACTTATTAATATACGAAGATACGGGTCACATCGCGACAAAATCGAGTTACCTTTTTATAAGGTTCGACGTTTCGGCAGAGTTCGAATAATATCAGTGTGGTGTGCAAGAGACCTTATGTGGATTGTGCGGTTCAAGCGAGGGTAGTTGGTGAAAATAATGACTGTAGTTCTCGGGAACGAAGACGCCGCGGCGCTCCAGTCAGTTCGTGACCATGGCGGATGCAACTCTGCCGAAACGTCGAACCTTATAAAAAGGTAACTCGATTTTGTCGCGATGTGACCCGTATCTTCGTATGTTATATAGTTTGTCAATAGCAAAGATAAAAATTTGAAAGAAAATTTATTGATGAGAAAACAGACATTGCTTATTTAACAGATTCTATTGCTAAATCTAATATGGTGAACTTGCATTTGCAAGGTAACAGTTAAAATTTGATAAAAACAAAGTCGATTTAACCATATAGTTCATCCCTCCTATTAAACAAATTCATTTTTTGCTTGAGTAGATTGATTGAGTAGAAAAGACCACCCTCATTTCTTGCCGAGGGGTCGTAAAATACGACTGAGGTAGATTGACGTCAGGCAGGCGGCCGGTCGTAAAATACGTAGCCAAATCATGTGGCAACATATATTGTGTTGTGTCAATTTTGGCCATGCCTTTACAGCAGTTTAAAACCACTGTTAAAAAGAGGCTGACACAGAAAGCCTACTATACTGTTGAAGATTACTTAGATGATAAGGATGTGTGGATATAGGTGCACTTCTACCCTGTACAAGACAGTAATGAATAAATGTAACTAGTTCTAAGATTTATATTTTAAAAAGAGCAACCGCCGCGTTTCTTGCTGGCTCTTCTCGGTAGGAACAGCTTTCCGAACCAGCAGTAAAGTTGACGATTAAAAAGCACTTGTTTACAAGTTTACTTGAATAAAGAATATTTTGAATTTGAATTTGAATTCGTGTCAACCACAGTTAGAGTTCCAACTCTAACCACAGTTAGAGTTGGAAGAGAGTTGGAACATCATCTTTATCCTTATGGATAAGGGCCGGAGGATAATGAGTGACTCTATGACCAAAAGGACAGTAATAAATAAAAAAATTCAGTTTCAGACAGTTTTATTCATTGTCATTAGGGACCGACGAACTCTTAGATCGAAGGGCACTATTTAAACATGTTTATCACCATATTATTATGTAGCTATGGCAGCATGTTATTAACAAAGAACATTATTATAAATCGATAATGGCTAAACGCAATTATCTTAATTGTATATAATTTATGTTAAGTATTGCGAAAATAATGTTATCTATGCATGTGAACTCAATATACTTATTGATATGGAAATTTACTTTAAAATGTTTTTACATTATTATTTTTTTAAGGAACAAAAAACCACTTAGAAGAAATGCTGAAATTTCAGTATATTTTTTACTGCTCTCTAAAATCAGTTCTACAAAGGTAATAATAAAATTATTTTGCTATAATCCGCGATAAAGCAATTAATTTTCTATTACTTTTGTATTATGAATCTCCGCAAAGTAATGCCTAATACTATACAAAAGTAATAATATAATTATTTTGTTATAATCTGCGATACAGTAAATATAAAATATATATAGTGTTAAATGTATAGTGGACTATCCGTTTTTTCATACTCGATACATGCTTTTTTCAAACTTCATTTGTATGTTAACTTTTTTTAATATGCATCTCCTTCTTTTGTGTTTTCTCTCCGTTCTGAGCCCTAAAAGCCCTGCTTTGCCTACGCTGCCGTGCACGCAATCAGAGGAGACGAAGGCTTGAACAACTTAACACGCTGGACATAATTTCCAGTGTGCCATACTGGGCTTAAGCCAGTAACTTACATAAGTCCCCGTAGTCCAGAGGTTGGACTTCTGTGGCCTTGAGTCTGGGCCCGACCTCTTCGGGTCGGCCCACCTTCTCCGGGGGCGCGCTGCACGGCCTGCTCCGCTGCGAGACAAAGCCAGGGCAGTACCGAGCTCATACCTACCCTCTTACGGAGCATTGCATTGACGGGCAGTAGACCTTCACGACCCTTAATAAATTTGTTGTCGACTTGGTGAGTCTTTCGTTTACTCCCAACGTCACACTCTAAGCCTCGATGTGCATTAATTATTGCCGTGTACTTTACATATCTTGGAATTTTGCTTTTCTCAGGTATCTGATGGGCTTATTTAGCGCTTAAAGTCCCTAATAAGTTAACAGGTAGATCATTTGGCTATTATTTTGTTTATCTGTTGGATAGCAAACACTTATTAAAACATGGCGCGGTCATTTTGAAAAAAAATGTTTTAGATTTGACATTACTAAATTACATTGAATTATTTATAGAATTAGGCGTTACTTTGCGGAGATCCATAATACAAAAGTAATAATATAAATTCTTTTGTTATAATAGATAGACGCGTATACATACAGTATCGCGGATTATAGCAAAATAATTTTATTATTACTTTTTTATACTACATTGGTCATTTTTTTGCCGACGTTTAATAATTTACGCTAAATATATTGCTGTTAATATATTGTGTAAAATATATATATTTATTTAAACGTTCGATCATCGAAGGTATCGATAGTGTTTAATAACAAGATAAAGAAACAAGAGCTCCCAAATTGTTACTAATAGGTTTGTAGATTTAACACATTATCGATCATTAAAAATTGGACACTCGTACAAGAAAGTTAATCTTGAGAAACTTTCCAACACCTTCAGAAATTGCTAAACATTATTTCGCTATAGATTTCGCAATAAACATAATACCTTTTTCGTCTGATCCAAAATAAGTAGTATACCATTTTAAACTGGCACAAAATGGCCTAAATTCTGAAATGGCGTAACGTAACATAAAATACATAGAAACATACGGCATTCTAAAAATAAACTGACGTAATCGTAAAAGTAGTATACTATTTTTCAATTGTTATTTTGGTAACGTCGTTACTGTTTAATTTAAATTTTTAACACTAACTGTTTATTGTATCTTTGTCTTTTGTACAAATTGTCTGGTTTAAATAAAGTCTACCTTTTTTCATATTTTAACATAAATGTACTTTAGTAGTACAATTCAAAATATATCAAAATAGAAGGTTGGTTACCGTGGTAGATATTGAAGTACTTTTTAACTTCTAATAATGTATAAAGCGTTATCATTACCCCTCGTACGCACGAGATGAATTTTATCGCGCGTACAAATTACGCCGAATTGAAACAAATGGGTATCCAGGTATCTGTTCACACGACAGCGTATTTAAATCGCGACGTATTTTATCGTGCAGTGTTCCATTTTAGTCGTTAGGGCGAGGGCGTTAAGCTGAATATACCATACGAAACTTCTTATAACGCCTATTGTGGAATTTTAACGCAAATTATTTTTTACGACTCGTTCGGACGATCGTAAAAAATGAAACAAATGGATATCCAGGTATCTGTTCACACGACAGCGTATTTAAAACGCGACGTATTTTTATAGAGCAGTGTTCCATTTTAAGGCGGTAGAAATGGGCGTAGCCGAATAGAACATACGAAACTTCTTATTCCTATTCGCAAAAACGCGAAAAAATCGCGAGCGTTGCTTTCAGCCCCGTCGCGAGCTCCCTCGACGGTCTGACGTGTTATTTAATTTTTGCCTGAGAGTGCATAGTACGATGTCGTTTATCGATCCAGAAGTTATTATTATAGAAGTGGATTCTCGAATTCCATTTTCCAGAATACTGAAATAAAATTATGAAAAGTAAAAATTGCTTTGTAATTTCGCATTTCACTCGTTTATTTATATACAAATTGATTTACATTTTTAAATATTTTATACAACAAAAAAAAACATTTAAAAATATTCAAAAAAGTGCCATCCACGGAGAGCGGAGAGGACCCAAGCTCCCGGTGGTTAGGGCTACAGAGTGAGGAACCTCCTCACTATGCGTGCCGTCTCAAGCACTGCCTTCTGCATCCTGCGCTTGATCCAGCAACTAAGCGTGAGCCTCTTGAGATGTTGGTCGAGGCTCTTCGCGATAAGACCATTAACCGATACAACAATTGGAACAATTATTGTTGAATCAATATCCCATATGGCGGTCATCTCATGAGCTAAATCTAAATATTTTGTTAATTTTTCTTTTTCTGCTCATATGAGATTATCGCCATGCGCGACAGTGATATCAACAATAATTGCCCGACGCGCTGACCGATCCACTAAAACTATATCAGGTTTATTGGCAACAATATACCTGACAGTAATAATGGATCGGCCCCAGTAGAGCAAAGCACGATCATTTAGTAATTTCGTTATTATTGTCCTTACTTTAGGGCTAAAGTCAGTCGTCGTACATTTTATTTTTGCTGAACGCATATTAGTGGCTTGAATTGTGTTATCCTGGGACCAATATTACCATAAAATTATTAAATGATCTTATTCTATTTTATTTATCTTATATTATTACTTTTATTTTTTTAAATAGGACAACGCAATATATAGTTTACAATATAATGTATAGACACAATTATCTTAGTATTACTAACCCGTATATCTCACTTATAGGCTAACTCAGCATGAGTTAAAAATGACAAACAGTGGTTAAACTGTAAATTGAAAAAAAAGAAAATAACCTTATTGGTAAAAAATTAAACATATGAATAAATATATGATAATATAAATAAATATAAAGAACACTTACACACACAGTCGTACATCCTCAAAGTAAGTAACTTAATACTTGTTATGGGTGAATAAAACTGGTAAATATACTAATATGTAATTTTAAATACATACTTAAATACAAATATACACCCAGGCTCGACGAATCAACAAATTTCAGTTTTATAGAAAATGTTGGCTCTCGGCGGGAATCAAGCACGCGACCCGCGGAGATGAACGCAGGGTCACTACCCACTACGCCTACGCTGAATTTCAACGCGACGTAATTTTTACGCCCGTGCGAACGAGGGGTTACAGTTATTAGAACAGCATCATCCTTGTTCCAAGTGTAGTGATGATTGTTCAAAATAAGATGAAGAAAAGATATTCTGAATAGATGGATTCTTCAGCTTATTTTCAACCTTTGTTACGTGATTATGGTCTAACTCTAACGTTAGAGTTAGACCATAATCATCCAAAATTATGATAAAGATAACTTGTCATCAGTGAAAGATTGTGCGTTTCTGTTTGCGTGCAATAATTGTACTTTACACATATCCATTTTTAATATTTTAAATATATAGCTGAACTCACCTGTAATTTTAATGAGGCTTCTCTCTGAATGTTTCTAGTATCTAGTATTAATATAATAACTCTATGATTCCCAATCAAGTGTTTTAGTATTCTGTGGTCCGAACTTCTTGAAGACAGTTTTTTGTCTATAATCTGAATGCTCTGACTGCTGTCATTGTCAAAAATTTTAAATATCCTAGGTATGTACGTGAAGTAGAAAAATCGATTAATAAAAAATCAATAAATAAATAATTATGATTGATTAATAAATATTCGTTTTCTTTTAAAATAAATCTTTTTTTTTAATCGATCAATTCATATTAAAATAATAGAATACAAATAATCGATTTTCTGACTTTTTGTAAAGTTGTCTCTTTTTAATATTCATAATGAATTAGAATAGAGAATAATTAATTAAAGTGGATTACCAATAAATAATAACAGATATTTCTGAAATTCGAATAAAATGTGTAGCTTGGCTGAATTGGTTTCATCCAACAAAACAATATTAATCTTATCTTAAAAAATAAGAAAAAAGAGTAAAAGTCAAAATAGGATAATGAAAATAACCTATTAAAAAATCGATTTATAATATAAAAGAAGATTTAAAATCGATTATTTTTCAACCCTAGTAGAGTATGCAAACAATATATTTTTCCTTGGTTGGAAAACATTTTTTCGTTTAAAAATCATACAGCACAAGGTTAAATTCATAGCATTATATTTCTACCAGAAATAAAATGTCTGATATAGAAGTTGAAGTGCCTTCCACCTTTAAGAAACGTAACCTTAAAAACAGAGGAGGTAGAAAAAGAAAATCGTCTAGTTCAGAAGGTAAAAGATTATTTAAATATAGAGAATGTTTTCCTTTAAATCAATATTGTATATTATTACTAGACCACTAGAAAACACCAATAAATTAAGCCGTAGCGAAATTTTTATGCCATATAAAATAAGTTACACATTTGAAAAATATCGGCTTTTCCAGTTGTTATGCCACTTGCTCCACAACCCAGGCTTTGCCATGAGAGGCATGATGACCCTCTATTCTTTTGTTATGTCTCATCTGAATTCAATCCCAATGATTATATAAAGGAGCGTTGTAAGTTTTTTACTGCAATCATATAGATACTTAGTGTTGTTGATATGTGAAATTTACAAAGGTGTAAATAAAGTGTTAAGAAATATGCTTATAGGTAAATCATATTACACAATTCGAGATTATATAAATAATAAAATGCTTTGATATCAAAATCCTTTCAGCTTCATACAGGCAGTTTAATTATGTAAACTGAAAATATTTAAAAGATTTATTGCTGAGTTTCTTGTTGATTCTTCTTTGAAAGAGTTACATTCTGAACCAGTAGAAGATTCATAATCATATTGACAATTTGAAAGTGCTTACAAAGTGCTTGATTTGATTTAATATTTCTTATGTTAGTATATTATGAAGCCTGTCATGTTATATTGATTGTATTGATTGCTTAAAAACAGAACAATTTTTATTAACAAATTCTGCCCTATTGGTGTGTTTAAATTTACCAGACCTAAAGATTAAATTTTCTGCACATTAATTAACCATTTTTGTACTTTTCATTCCAAATTAATAGTATTAAGCAAACTGTAAGCTGCTCACCCGACAATCTTGTCGCAACTATGGGAACATTTTAAACACCAAAATGCAAAATGATTTACTTTTTGTAGAGAAAAATAGCTCAGACTCAGACGAAGCTAGAGTGGTATTGCCAGCCAAACCGCAACAGAAATCCAATCCAAATATACAGACAACTGGACAAAAGAGAGTGAAGGTTGACATCAATGAAAGCAATGATAGTAGTGCTGATGATGAGGTATGTAAACATATTATAATTATATTATACAGAGTGGTACTCAGTATACAACATTAATTTGAATTCCATGCACCTACATATGTTAGCAGCTTACATAAACAAATTCAGTTAATTTAGTGAAGTAATTTAGCCACAGGAATTATTTTACGTTTAGAATAAAAGATACATGAAGGGTGAATGACCATACCTCATTCCATTTCGTATGTAATGAATGACCCTGACCAAAAAACTAAAGTGTGTGTTTCACACAAGAAGTGCGATGAGAAAAACATTATGTCAGTGTTTTCCCACTCTAAGTGGGCAGAAAATTATAAACATGTTGTTACATGATTTGGCTACGTATTTAACGACCGGCCTGACTGCAACTTAACGTCATATTTTACGACCCCTCGGTAAGATAGAGGGTGGTCTGTTCTACTCAGCTGGATACCACACAGTGGGTCAACTTACATTAGTCGCGTTTTACGACACCTCGGTGAGAAATGAGAGTGGTCTATTCTACTCAGCCAGATACCGCATAGAGGGTCAACTTACCTTAGTCGCGTTTTACGACACCTCGGTAAGAAATCAGGGTGGTCTATTCTACTTAGCCGGATACCACACGCCATACCTCTCAGTACTACTCTGTATAATTATATAATAATTATAAAGCCTAACAATTCATACACACACACTCAACTATATAACTTAAGTATGTGTGTGAGTGTAAGTACTTACTAATTATTGACTTTTTATTTTAATGTTTTATTTAAGTTATAGTAGTAATTAATATTACTAATTTCATTACTACTAGAACTTTTGTAAAATTAAATTGATATATAAAAAAGGTTTAATTTAATTGCTAATGGTTTATTTATTTCATTGATTTATTTTTTTATTGTACATACATACTAATATAAAACAGAAAAAAAATAGTACATGTTCAACGGCAAAAGGAAAAGGCATCTCTTCCAGTCAACCTTTGAGTGACAGAAAGAAAAGGACAAGATGTGAAATATGTATAATAAAAAAAGGAAGAAAGAGAAAAATAACGAAACACTATATACATAAATTAATTTTGAAAAATGATGTAATATTATCTATATTACATCATTTTTCATTAGTGATAGTGATTATTTTAATTATTAAAATTATTAATAATTAAAATTAAAATTATTAAAATTATTTTTGGTAAAATATGTAGATAATGTAAATGCTACTAAATTTAATTTAAATTAATTTAATTTAATGGTTATATTACATGTAAATATATTTTTATTAAAATTATGTTTAACATAAATAATTTTCAATTTTTTAATGATATTTTCCAGAAAAAGCCAAGCATAACACTCTCGGTGCAACAACAAAGAGAAAATGCCACAGCTACATATGATCTTGACACTGAAGTTGATAAAGATGCTCAGGCCATTTTCGAGAAGGCCCAGAAGATCAACAAAGAATTAGAAGGACAGGCTGATGACAAGGTATTATTTGAAACCAGTAGTTAGACAATGTTGGAAGACCAACATTGTCTCAACACAATTTATGGATACTTCATGCCTGGGTGTGTTTATGTGTTTAAGTATGTATTTAAAATTATATATGTATATATTTTGCAGTTGTGTTGCACCAATAACACAAGTATTAAGTTATTTACTTTAGGGATGTACAACCATATGTATAATTGTCCCATATATTTAGTAATATATTTTACTTTATCCACTCCATAAAAAATAATTAAAATTCGTAGCTAGCAAGCTACGTTAGCTCTCTGGGTACGGGCACGGGAGCAGCTATATGTCCCCCCCTCCCCTTCTAGAAGAACAGAACTGTCTGTTAAACTGAAAGCTCACATCAGAATGACACTTCAGAAGGTTTCCATAAATCCAATAATAATTGAAATTTTTATTTATTTATTTGTTTATGTACCATAAAAAAAAGGAAGAAAAACATTATCAATAAAAAACAGAGTACAACAATAAATAAAATAACAATAATATATACATAAATGTCAACAAATACATAATGAGAGTAAAGAAATATAATGTTTCTTTAATCTAAGTTTAAAAGCACTGGGGGAAAAGTTAAGGCTATCATAGATAATGTTGTATGACAACGAGTTCCATAGACGTGCAGCAAGAATTGTAAAAGATTTAGCAACAAAATACAGTATTTTAAGGCAGGATGATAAGTGATTTCTTAGGTACACATTTTATTATTTATTGTAGATTTTTTAGCTTGATATGGACACAGGAGCAGCTATCCCCCACCCAACCTCCTAGAAGAACTATTGAACTATTAAACTGACAACTAGCTTCAATGTAAATCTTTGGGAGGCTTTCATAAATACTATAATTTACCTTAACTCCATTACAAATGTAAGCTTCTGATACGTTCGAAACCATGATTAAAACAATAGAATAGAATAGAAATATACTTTATCGTACACCATAATCCTAATATACAATGAAATGAGATTTGAACATAAACCATTTTTTTTTTACATTATTGAAACGTACGTATGGGTGGCTAACAATATTTTAGCGCTGCGTAAAATCTAGGCTGTGCCTTTATATATACATCTTTATGTATGTACTAGTTTGAGCCCGCGGCTTCGCTCGCGTGGAATTTGGTCTGCTACATTAAGTTTCGTGGCAGATTTATATTAAAAAAATATACTTATATTTATTCAGTTACTGCTACATCCAAAATTTCAGATGTCTAACTTAAAAACATAAGGATTCCATACAATCTTCGCGCCCCGCATATAAAGCAGTCTATAGTGCTCCATTTAATTCAATCATATCTTGATAACTTTTAAACTATTCGGCCAAATTACTTAGTGTAAAAGACAAAGTTTATTGAAATGAAATATTAAATGCATTGATTCTTTTAAGAGTATGATAAATATACTAAAGTATGCATTATTAAATAGTATCTAATTTAATTACCTTTATGATTCACAATTTTGGTCATAGTGGCTTCCACATAAAAGATAGATATATGTTGTCGCGGACTTTTATTTAGAACTATTCAACACAAACAATACTACGGTACATCATCTTTATGTAACTCCAATGGTTTAGGCAGCGTACGCCGAGATAGCTCTCAGAGGCCAGATTTTTTCCGACCTTATTGACATGTATCGTTATGTTACATAAAATCATTACAAATTGTAGCCTATATGTTATTCTGATGTATAATCTATATAGCTGTAAAGTTTCATCTAAATCCGTCCGGTAGATTATTCGTGAAAGAGTAACAAACATCCATCCATACTCACAAACTTTCGCATTTATAATATTAGTAGGATGTATGTCTTTACATACATACATACATACATACAAGTGAAACTCATATAACGTGTGTGAAAAAAATACAACCGGGTACTTTTCGATGAAAAAAATATCTTTCTCCAGGTATATCGTGGAATAAATAATTACACACAGTATTATAAGAAAAAGGATACAGCTGCAGGCAATGCTAGTTCGGGGTTGGTGAGGAAAGGCCCTATTAGGGCACCTGCTAACCTGCGAGCTACTGTCAGGTACTTTTAGTGACGTCACAAAACGCGGGAATTCCCCGTATGGCCATAGACAATAAACTTAAAATGCAACTATATAAAATTAATTAAATCTTTTTGCACTAATGGTAATCTGGATGCAGGTCTTTTTATGAGACATCTACATGACACAATCTTCTTCTAGTGGGCTTAAAGTAACAGCCTATTGCCCATTGCTGGACATACGCTTCCTCTCTCTATTTTTGGAAAGAAGTGTTTGAGTTAAGAACCACCACGCTGCTCCAATGCTGATTGATGGGCGATATGTAATATCAGCAAAATTTTTTTTAGATATGCAGGTTTCCTCACAATGACAATTATCAATTAGGCACATGAGTTTTAACAGAAAAACTCATTGTTGCGTGCCCGGGGTATGAACCCGTGACCTGCTCGAAAGAGTCGTACACAGCTATCACAGCTCTCTAGTATGCTTAAAGCACTTCAATGTCAAAAAAATATTAGTTATTATTAAATTATATTAATACCTAGCTCTGCCAGCGGAAGTCAGCGTGTCACAGTTTATTTCTATAATTCAAATTTTCTACATAAAAGTAGTTATTGTGAGTTAACCATAAATTATAGAGACATGCTATCGCGGACTTTTTTGTAGTATCTTTATAGATCTACAATTCTCTAGTACATTACTTTAGCGTAACTCTGCTGGTTTACGCAGCGCACGCGTCTAAAGCTCCCAGCAAGCAAGTTTTATAACAACTCCGCGATCTCTTCAACACAATTTACATAATACCGATGTGTACTATTTACTAAAACCATCCGGAGTTATTGCTCTATCTTTTGGTGAAAACCGTACGTAAATACGTTCAGTAGATTTTGAGAAAATCGATTACATACAGACAGCTTTTTGGGACTTTGTTTTATAATAAGTATAGATGACTTATTTCGTTTCACAGATGGGACTATCAACCAGATATTTGTAAAGACTATAAAGAGACTGGCTTTTGTGGTTTCGGAGGTATGTATTTTTAAAACATACGTTGACTTGCCATATTGGTTGTATCTATATTCAAATTCAAATTCAAAATATTCTTTATTCAAGTGAACTTGTAAACAAGTGCTTTTGAATCGTCAAAATCTACTGCTAGCCTCTTTTAAAAAGAATAATTCTTATCACTAGTTACATATAGTTATTAATATCTTGTACAGGGTCGAAGAGTAGCTATATCCACGCATTCTTATCGTCTAAGTAATTAATAGTATAGTAGACTTTCTGTATTAGACTTTTTTTAATAGTGCTTATAAACTGCTGTAATGGCAAGGTTAAGATCGATTTCGATTGTATTATAAAATCTTATACCCACAAACGACTTACGTATTATTTTAACCTTGAAGTTACGTCAAATGAAATAACGAGAACATTGTAAATGCCACCTCTGTGAACTTGGCAGCCGACTTTCGAAAAAAAAATTTTTGAAATTACCATCGGGTTCTCCATCGTTTGTACCCGTTTGTACCACTTTAATTTTCGTTTGTACCTCAAACCAAAAAAAATTACAGAATTTTCAAAATTTGACCCGCAGCCCACTTTGGAAAATCGAAAATTTTCCAAAAGAGTCTGATTCAGGGTCGTTTGTACCCGTTTGTACCACTTTTATTTTTCATTTTTCTAAAAACCCAAAAAAGTTACAGCGTTTTGAAAATTTTGAAAAATTAACTTATTACATTTTTAAAATTTCGAAAATCTGAAAACGGGGATCGACGCGGAATCGTTTGTACCCGCAGAAATCACTTTCGTTTTCGTTTCTACCTCAAACCAAAAAAATTTAAGAGCGTTTACAATTTTGAAAAACCAAAGATAAGATAATTTCCGCAATTTTTGAGATATTTCAATTTTGGAAACATCGATCGATAGGTGACAGCGCCGTAAGGATTGTACCGCTTTTTGTTTCTTTTGAATCTCAAACCAGAAAAATTTGCGAGGGTTTTGAAAATTTAAAAAAAAAACAATTTCCACAATTTTTGGAAATTTGAAAATCTGGAAACGGGGATCGACGCGGAATCGTTTGTACCCGCAGAAATCACTTTCGTTTTCGTTTTTACCTCAAACCAAAAAAATTTAAGAGCGTTTACAATTTTGAAAAACCAAAGATAAGATAATTTCCGCAATTTTTGAGATATTTCAATTTTGGAAACATCGATCGATAGGTGACAGCGCCGTGAGGATTGTACCGCTTTTTGTTTCTTTTGAATCTCAAACCGGAAAATTTTCGAGCGTTTTGAAAATTTCAAAAAAATCAATTTCCACAATTTTTGGAAATTCGAAAATCTGGAAACGGGGATCGACGCGGAATCGTTTGTACCCGCAGAAACCACTTACGTTTTTGTTTGTCCTTCAAACCGAAAAAAGTTACAGAATTTTCAAAATTTGACCCGCAGCCCACTTTTGAAAATCGTAAATTTTCCAAAAGGGTCTGATTCAGAGTCGTTTGTACCCGTTTGTACCACTTTTATTTTTCATTTTTCTCAAAACCCAAAAAAGTTACAGCGTATTGAAAATTTGAAAAATTATTTTTTGACATTTTCAAAATTTCGAAAATCCGCAAATGGGGATCGACGCGGAATCGTTTGTACCCGCAGAAATAACTTTCGTTTTTGTTTTTACCTCAAACCAAAAAATTTCAAGAGCGTTTACAATTTTGAAAAACCAAAGATAAGATAATTTCCGCAATTTTTGAGATATTTCAAATCTGCAAACGGCGATCGATAGGTGACATCGCCGTGAGGATTGTACCGCTTTTTGTTTTTTTTGAATCTCAAACCGGAAAATTTGCGAGCGTTTTGAAAATTTCAAAAAAAAACAATTTCCACAATTTTTGGAAATTCGAAAATCCGCAAACGGGGATCGACGCGGAATCGTTTGTACCCGCAGAAATCACTTTCGTTTTCGTTTCTACCTCAAACCAAAAAAAATTACGAGCGTTTTCAATTTTGAAAAACCAAAGATAAGATAATTTCCGCAATTTTTGAGATATTTCAAATCTGCAAACGGGGATCGATAAATGACAGCGCCGTGAGGATTGTACCGCTCTTTGTTTCTTTTAAATCTCAAACCGGAAAATTTGCGAGCGTTTTGAAAATTTCAAAAAAACAATTTCCACAATTTTTGGAAATTCGAAAATCCGCAAACGGGGATCGACGCGGAATCGTTTGTACCCGCAGAAATCACTTTCGTTTTCGTTTCTACCTCAAACCAAAAAAAATTACGAGCGTTTTCAATTTTGAAAAACCAAAGATAAGATAATTTTCGCAATTTTTTAGATATTTCAAATCTGCAAACGGGGATCGATAGGTGACAGCGCCGTGAGGATTGTACCGCTTTTGGTTTCTTTTGAATCTCAAACCGGAAAATTTGTGAGTGTTTTGACAATTTCAAAAAAATCAATTTCCACAATTTTTGGAAATTCGAAAATCCGCAAACGGGGATCGACGCGGAATCGTTTGTACCCGCAGAAATCACTTCCGTTTTCGTTTTTACCTCAAACCAAAAAAAATAACGAGCGTTTGCAATTTTGGAAAACCAAAGATAAGATAATTTCCGCAATTTTTGAGATATTTCAATTTTGGAAACATCGATCGATAGGTGACAGCGCCGTGAGGATTGTACCGCTTTTTGTTTCTTTTGAATCTCAAACCGGAAAATTTGCGAGCGTTTTGAAAATTTCAAAAAAATCAATTTCCACAATTTTTGGAAATTCGAAAATCCGCAAACGGGGATCGACGCGGAATCGTTTGTACCCGCAGAAATCACTTTCGTTTTCGTTTCTGCCTCAAACCAAAAAAAATTACGAGCGTTTTCAATTTTGAAAAACCAAAGATAAGATAATTTCCGCAATTTTTGAGATATTTCAAATCTGCAAACGGGGATCGATAGGTGACATCGCCGTGAGGATTGTACCGCTTTTTGTTTCTTTTGAATCTCAAACCGGAAAATTTGCGAGCGTTTTGAAAATTTCAAAAAAATCAATTTCCGCAATTTTTGAGATATTTCAAATCTGCAAACGGGGATCGATAGGTGACATCGCCGTGAGGATTGTACCGCTTTTTGTTTTTTTTGAATCTCAAACCGGAAAATTTGCGAGCGTTTTGAAAATTTCAAAAAAATCTATTTCCACAATTTTTGGAAATTCGAAAATTCGCAAACGGGGATCGACGCGGAATCGTTTGTACCCGCAGAAATCACTTTCGTTTTCGTTTCTACCTCAAACCAAAAAAAATTACGAGCGTTTTCAATTTTGGAAAACCAAAGATAAGATAATTTTCGCAATTTTTGAGATATTTCAAATCTGCAAACGGGGATCGATAGGTGACAGCGCCGTGAGGATTGTACCGCTTTTTGTTTCTTTTAAATCTCAAACCGGAAAATTTGCGAGCGTTTTGAAAATTTCAAAAAAATCAATTTCCGCAATTTTTGAGATATTTCAAATCTGCAAACGGGGATCGATAGGTGACATCGCCGTGAGGATTGTACCGCTTTTTGTTTTTTTTGAATCTCAAACCGGAAAATTTGCGAGCGTTTTGAAAATTTCAAAAAAATCTATTTCCACAATTTTTGGAAATTCGAAAATTCGCAAACGGGGATCGACGCGGAATCGTTTGTACCCGCAGAAATCACTTTCGTTTTCGTTTCTACCTCAAACCAAAAAAAATTACGAGCGTTTTCAATTTTGGAAAACCAAAGATAAGATAATTTTCGCAATTTTTGAGATATTTCAAATCTGCAAACGGGGATCGATAGGTGACAGCGCCGTGAGGATTGTACCGCTTTTTGTTTCTTTTAAATCTCAAACCGGAAAATTTTCATGCGTTTTGAAAATTTCAAAAAAATCAATTTCCACAATTTTTGGAAATTCGAAAATTCGCAAACGGGGATCGACGCGGAATCGTTTGTACCCGCAGAAATCACTTTCGTTTTCGTTTCTACCTCAAACCAAAAAAAATTACGAGCGTTTTCAATTTTGAAAAACCAAAGATAAGATAATTTCCGCAATTTTTGAGATAT
This sequence comes from Morpho deidamia, assembly GCA_947086505.1. NCBI lineage: Eukaryota > Metazoa > Arthropoda > Insecta > Lepidoptera > Nymphalidae > Morpho > Morpho deidamia. The sequence continues at coordinate 13,269,117 of CAMTZC010000016.1, forward strand.
TTCAAATCTGCAAACGGGGATCGATAGGTGACAGCGCCGTGAGGATTGTACCGCTTTTGGTTTCTTTTGAATCTCAAATCGGAAAATTTGCGAGTGTTTTGAAAATTTCAAAAAAATCAATTTCCACAATTTTTGGAAATTCGAAAATCCGCAAACGGGGATCGACGCGGAATCGTTTGTACCCGCAGAAATCACTTTCGTTTTCGTTTCTACCTCAAACCAAAAAAAATTACGAGCGTTTTCAATTTTGAAAAACCAAAGATAAGATAATTTCCGCAATTTTTGAGATATTTCAATTTTGGAAACTTCGATCGATAGGTGACAGCGCCGTGAGGATTGTACCGCTTTTTGTTTCTTTTGAATCTCAAACCGGAAATTTAGCGAGTGTTTTGAAAATTTCAAAAAAATCAATTTCCACAATTTTTGGAAATTCGAAAATCCGCAAACGGGGATCGACGCGGAATCGTTTGTACCCGCAAAAATCACTTTCGTTTTCGTTTCTACCTCAAACCAAAAAAAATTACGAGCGTTTACAATTTTGAAAAACCAAAGATAAGATAATTTCCGCAATTTTTGAGATATTTCAAATCTGCAAACGGGGATCGATAGGTGACATTGCCGTGAGGATTGTACCGCTTTTTGTTTCTTTTGAATCTCAAACCGGAAAATTTTCGAGCGTTTTGAAAATTTGAATGTTTTGAAACTGATTTTTGCACGGTTTGTACTAAAACGAAGTGCAAGACTTCCGGAATATTTGAGTTAGTATAACATTACAATTTCATGTAAAATAAAGAGGTCGCGCAGTTGTAAAAAAACTTGCCTATTGGATCTTTAGTTGCATGCGTCGTATAAACCATCAGAGACACACTAAAGTAATTTACTAGATTTAAAAATTTGAATAAAAATTTTAATGAATAATAACAGTAGAACCTCGATAAGTTAAAGACCTCTATAACTTCCCGCCGAGGGCAACATTTTCTACAAACAATTTGTTGGTTCTTCGAGCCTGGGTGTATATTTCAGTATATATTTAAAATTATATATGTAGCATATCTACCAGTTGCCCGTCACCCATAACAGAAGTATTCAATTATTCACTTTGGGGTCGGACAACCGTGTGTGTAAGTGTCCCATATATTTATTAATATTAATCCTTCGAAGAATCGATAAGCGCTTATCGATAAGTGCCGGAACGGCATACGCCTGTCCCTAGCGCACAGATGTTTTATGGCAACATGGGCAATGAGTTTGAATTTTGCCGTAGTTAACAATTGTTACGTCGGATCACCCAAGTGGTGGTTTAATTTTATTGTCTCGTGTTTAAGATCTCCATGGATTTATTAAAAATGTGAAAACTTGACACGAAACAAATGTTTTAATTCTTCAAATACTTTATGAAGGTCAAAAAAAGGTCAAATATTTGTTTTAATTAGAATTTGGCAGTTTCATAAAGATAGATTGACAAGATGATCTAGTGAAAAAAATTCAAGTTACGTAATTCGGTTTTTTAAAATTGTATCACTGGCTATTCAAATACAGTCGTGTCACGTGCCTCATAGGGTGCTTTACTTCTTTTTTGTTGCCGCTGACACCGCGCTGATGGCCGAACTCTCTTAGTCCCTCAAGCCAAACTTCCATTCAACGACCTGCAAGCTATCCATAATCTTTTGAAGAATTGAGATATCTTAAAAATTGCGGAAATTATCTTATCTTTGGTTTTTCAAAATTGTACACGCTCTTAAATTTTTTTGGTTTGAGGTAGAAACAAAAACGAAATAGATTTCTGCGGGAACAAACGATTCCGCGTCGATCCCCGTTTGCGGATTTTCGAATTTCCAAAAATTGTGGAAATTGTTTTTTTTTGAAATTTTCAAAACGCTCGCAAATTTTCCGGTTTGAGATTCAAAAAAAACAAAAAGCGGTACAATCTTCACGGCGATGTCACCTATCGATCCCCGTTTGCAGATTTGAAATATCTCAAAAATTGCGGAAATTATCTTATCTTTGGTTTTTCAAAATTGAAAACGCTCGTAATTTTTTTTGGTTTGAGGTAGAAACGAAAACGAAAGTGATTTCTGCGGGTACAAACAATTCCGCGTCGATCAACGTTTACGAATTTTCGAATTTCCAAAAATTGTGGAAATTGATTTTTTTGAAATTTTCAAAACGCTCGCAAATTTTCCGGTTTGAGATTCAAAAGAAACAAAAAGCGGTACAATCCTCACGGCGCTGTCACCTATCGATCCCCGTTTGCAGATTTGAAATATCTCAAAAATTGCGGAAATTATCTTATCTTTGGTTTTTCAAAATTGTAAACGCTCGTAATTTTTTTTGGTTTGAGGTAGAAACGAAAACGAAAGTGATTTTTGCGGGTACAAACGATTCCGCGTCGATCCCCGTTTGCGGATTTTCGAATTTCCAAAAATTGTGGAAATTGATTTTTTTGAAATTTTCAAAACACTCGCTAAATTTCCGGTTTGAGATTCAAAAGAAACAAAAAGCGGTACAATCCTCACGGCGCTGTCACCTATCGATCGAAGTTTCCAAAATTGAAATATCTCAAAAATTGCGGAAATTATCTTATCTTTGGTTTTTCAAAATTGAAAACGCTCGTAATTTTTTTTGGTTTGAGGTAGAAACGAAAACGAAAGTGATTTCTGCGGGTACAAACGATTCCGCGTCGATCCCCGTTTGCGGATTTTCGAATTTCCAAAAATTGTGGAAATTGATTTTTTTGAAATTTTCAAAACACTCGCAAATTTTCCGATTTGAGATTCAAAAGAAACCAAAAGCGGTACAATCCTCACGGCGCTGTCACCTATCGATCCCCGTTTGCAGATTTGAAATATCTCAAAAATTGCGGAAATTATCTTATCTTTGGTTTTTCAAAATTGAAAACGCTCGTAATTTTTTTTGGTTTGAGGTAGAAACGAAAACGAAAGTGATTTCTGCGGGTACAAACGATTCCGCGTCGATCCCCGTTTGCGGATTTTTGAATTTCCAAAAATTGTGGAAATTGATTTTTTTGAAATTTTCAAAACACTCGCAAATTTTCCGGTTTGAGATTAAAAAGAAACCAAAAGCGGTACAATCCTCACGGCGCTGTCACCTATCGATCCCCGTTTGCAGATTTGAAATATCTAAAAAATTGCGAAAATTATCTTATCTTTGGTTTTTCAAAATTGAAAACGCTCGTAATTTTTTTTGGTTTGAGGTAGAAACGAAAACGAAAGTGATTTCTGCGGGTACAAACGATTCCGCGTCGATCCCCGTTTGCGAATTTTCGAATTTCCAAAAATTGTGGAAATAGATTTTTTTGAAATTTTCAAAACGCTCGCAAATTTTCCGGTTTGAGATTCAAAAAAAACAAAAAGCGGTACAATCCTCACGGCGATGTCACCTATCGATCCCCGTTTGCAGATTTGAAATATCTCAAAAATTGCGAAAATTATCTTATCTTTGGTTTTTCAAAATTGAAAACGCTCGTAATTTTTTTTGGTTTGAGGTAGAAACGAAAACGAAAGTGATTTCTGCGGGTACAAACGATTCCGCGTGGATCGCCGTTTGCGGATTTTTGAATTTCCAAAAATTGTGGAAATTGATTTTTTTGAAATTTTCAAAACACTCGCAAATTTTCCGGTTTGAGATTAAAAAGAAACCAAAAGCGGTACAATCCTCACGGCGCTGTCACCTATCGATCGAAGTTTCCAAAATTGAAATATCTCAAAAATTGCGGAAATTATCTTATCTTTGGTTTTTCAAAATTGAAATCGCTCGTAATTTTTTTTGGTTTGAGGTAGAAACGAAAACGAAAGTGATTTCTGCGGGTACAAACGATTCCGCGTCGATCCCCGTTTGCGGATTTTCGAATTTCCAAAAATTGTGGAAATTGATTTTTTTGAAATTTTCAAAACGCTCGCAAATTTTCCGGTTTGAGATTCAAAAGAAACCAAAAGCGGTACAATCCTCACGGCGCTGTCACCTATCGATCGATGTTTCCAAAATTGAAATATCTCAAAAATTGCGGAAATTATCTTATCTTTGGTTTTCCAAAATTGAAAACGCTCGTAATTTTTTTTGGTTTGAGGTAGAAACAAAAACGAGAGTGATTTCTGCGGGTACAAACGATTCCGCGTCGATCCCCGTTTGCGGATTTTCGAATTTCCAAAAATTGTGGAAATTGATTTTTTTGAAATTTTCAAAACGCTCGCAAATTTTCCGGTTTGAGATTCAAAAGAAACAAAAAGCGGTACAATCCTCACGGCGATGTCACCTATCGATCCCCGTTTGCAGATTTGAAATATCTCAAAAATTGCGGAAATTATCTTATCTTTGGTTTTTCAAAATTGAAAACGCTCGTAATTTTTTTTGGTTTGAGGCAGAAACGAAAACGAAAGTGATTTCTGCGGGTACAAACGATTCCGCGTCGATCCCCGTTTGCGGATTTTCGAATTTCCAAAAATTGTGGAAATTGATTTTTTTGAAATTTTCAAAACGCTCGCAAATTTTCCGGTTTGAGATTCAAAAGAAACAAAAAGCGGTACAATCCTCACGGCGCTGTCACCTATCGATCGAAGTTTCCAAAATTGAAATGTCTCAAAAATTGCGGAAATTATCTTATCTTTGGTTTTTCAAAATTGAAAACGCTCGTAATTTTTTTTGGTTTGAGGTAGAAACGAAAACGAAAGTGATTTCTGCGGGTACAAACGATTCCGCGTCGATCGCCGTTTGCGGATTTTTGAATTTCCAAAAATTGTGGAAATTGATTTTTTTGAAATTTTCAAAACACTCGCAAATTTTCCGGTTTGAGATTCAAAAGAAACCAAAAGCGGTACAATCCTCACGGCGCTGTCACCTATCGATCCCCGTTTGCAGATTTGAAATATCTCAAAAATTGCGGACATTATCTTATCTTTGGTTTTTCAAAATTGAAAACGCTCAAAATTTTTTTTGGTTTGAGGTAGAAACGAAAACGAAAGTGATTTCTGCGGGTACAAACGATTCCGCGTGGATCGCCGTTTGCGGATTTTTGAATTTCCAAAAATTGTGGAAATTGATTTTTTTGAAATTTTCAAAACACTCGCAAATTTTCCGGTTTGAGATTAAAAAGAAACCAAAAGCGGTACAATCCTCACGGCGCTGTCACCTATCGATCGAAGTTTCCAAAATTGAAATATCTCAAAAATTGCGGAAATTATCTTATCTTTGGTTTTTCAAAATTGAAATCGCTCGTAATTTTTTTTGGTTTGAGGTAGAAACGAAAACGAAAGTGATTTCTGCGGGTACAAACGATTCCGCGTCGATCCCCGTTTGCGGATTTTCGAATTTCCAAAAATTGTGGAAATTGTTTTTTTTGAAATTTTCAAAACGCTCGCAAATTTTCCGGTTTGAGATTCAAAAAAAACAAAAAGCGGTACAATCCTCACGGCGCTGTCACCTATCGATCGATGTTTCCAAAATTGAAATATCTCAAAAATTGCGGAAATTATCTTATCTTTGGTTTTCCAAAATTGAAAACGCTCGTAATTTTTTTTGGTTTGAGGTAGAAACAAAAACGAGAGTGATTTCTGCGGGTACAAACGATTCCGCGTCGATCCCCGTTTGCGGATTTTCGAATTTCCAAAAATTGTGGAAATTGATTTTTTTGAAATTTTCAAAACGCTCGCAAATTTTCCGGTTTGAGATTCAAAAGAAACAAAAAGCGGTACAATCCTCACGGCGATGTCACCTATCGATCCCCGTTTGCAGATTTGAAATATCTCAAAAATTGCGGAAATTATCTTATCTTTGGTTTTTCAAAATTGAAAACGCTCGTAATTTTTTTTGGTTTGAGGCAGAAACGAAAACGAAAGTAATTTCTGCGGGTACAAACGATTCCGCGTCGATCCCCGTTTGCGGATTTTCGAATTTCCAAAAATTGTGGAAATTGATTTTTTTGAAATTTTCAAAACACTCGCAAATTTTCCGGTTTGAGATTAAAAAGAAACCAAAAGCGGTACAATACTCACGGCGCTGTCACCTATCGATCGAAGTTTCCAAAATTGAAATATCTCAAAAATTGCGGAAATTATCTTATCTTTGGTTTTTCAAAATTGAAAACGCTCGTAATTTTTTTTGGTTTGAGGTAGAAACGAAAACGAAAGTGATTTCTGCGGGTACAAACGATTCCGCGTCGATCCCCGTTTGCGGATTTTCGAATTTCCAAAAATTGTGGAAATTGTTTTTTTTTGAAATTTTCAAAACGCTCGCAAATTTTCCGGTTTGAGATTCAAAAAAAACAAAAAGCGGTACAATCCTCACGGCGATGTCACCTATCGATCGCCGTTTGCAGATTTGAAATATCTCAAAAATTGCGGAAATTATCTTATCTTTGGTTTTTCAAAATTGAAAACGCTCGTAATTTTTTTTGGTTTGAGGTAGAAACGAAAACGAAAGTGATTTCTGCGGGTACAAACGATTCCGCGTCGATCCCCGTTTACGAATTTTCGAATTTCCAAAAATTGTGGAAATTGATTTTTTTGAAATTTTCAAAACGCTCGCAAATTTTCCGGTTTGAGATTCAAAAGAAACAAAAAGCGGTACAATCCTCACGGCGCTGTCACCTATCGATCCCCGTTTGCAGATTTGAAATATCTCAAAAATTGCGAAAATTGTCTTATCTTTGGTTTTTCAAAATTGAAAACGCTCGTAATTTTTTTTGGTTTGAGGTAGAAACGAAAACGAAAGTGATTTCTGCGGGTACAAACGATTCCGCGTGGATCGCCGTTTGCGGATTTTTGAATTTCCAAAAATTGTGGAAATTGATTTTTTTGAAATTTTCAAAACACTCGCAAATTTTCCGGTTTGAGATTCAAAAGAAACCAAAAGCGGTACAATCCTCACGGCGCTGTCACCTATCGATCCCCGTTTGCAGATTTGAAATATCTCAAAAATTGCGGAAATTATCTTATCTTTGGTTTTTCAAAATTGAAAACGCTCGTAATTTTTTTTGGTTTGAGGTAGAAACGAAAACGAAAGTGATTTCTGCGGGTACAAACGATTCCGCGTGGATCGCCGTTTGCGGATTTTTGAATTTCCAAAAATTGTGGAAATTGATTTTTTTGAAATTTTCAAAACACTCGCAAATTTTCCGGTTTGAGATTAAAAAGAAACCAAAAGCGGTACAATCCTCACGGCGCTGTCACCTATCGATCCCCGTTTGCAGATTTGAAATATCTCAAAAATTGCGGAAATTATCTTATCTTTGGTTTTTCAAAATTGTAAACGCTCCTAATTTTTTTTGGTTTGAGGTAGAAACGAAAACGAAAGTTATTTCTGCGGGTACAAACGATTCCACGTCGATCCCCATTTGCGGATTTTCGAAATTTTGAAAATGTCAAAAAATAATTTTTCAAATTTTCAATACGCTGTAACTTTTTTGGGTTTTGAGAAAAATGAAAAATAAAAGTGGTACAAACGGGTACAAACGACTCTGAATCAGACCCTTTTGGAAAATTTACGATTTTCAAAAGTGGGCTGCGGGTCAAATTTTGAAAATTCTGTAACTTTTTTCGGTTTGAAGGACAAACAAAAACGTAAGTGGTTTCTGCGGGTACAAACGATTCCGCGTCGATCCCCGTTTCCAGATTTTCGAATTTCCAAAAATTGTGGAAATTGATTTTTTTGAAATTTTCAAAACGCTCGAAAATTTTCCGGTTTGAGATTCAAAAGAAACAAAAAGCGGTACAATCCTCACGGCGCTGTCACCTATCGATCGATGTTTCCAAAATTGAAATATCTCAAAAATTGCGGAAATTATCTTATCTTTGGTTTTTCAAAATTGTAAACGCTCTTAAATTTTTTTGGTTTGAGGTAAAAACGAAAACGAAAGTGATTTCTGCGGGTACAAACGATTCCGCGTCGATCCCCGTTTCCAGATTTTCAAATTTCCAAAAATTGTGGAAATTGTTTTTTTTTTAAATTTTCAAAACGCTCGCAAATTTTTCTGGTTTGAGATTCAAAAGAAACAAAAAGCGGTACAATCCTTACGGCGCTGTCACCTATCGATCGATGTTTCCAAAATTGAAATATCTCAAAAATTGCGGAAATTATCTTATCTTTGGTTTTTCAAAATTGTAAACGCTCTTAAATTTTTTTGGTTTGAGGTAGAAACGAAAACGAAAGTGATTTCTGCGGGTACAAACGATTCCGCGTCGATCCCCGTTTTCAGATTTTCGAAATTTTAAAAATGTAATAAGTTAATTTTTCAAAATTTTCAAAACGCTGTAACTTTTTTGGGTTTTTAGAAAAATGAAAAATAAAAGTGGTACAAACGGGTACAAACGACCCTGAATCAGACTCTTTTGGAAAATTTTCGATTTTCCAAAGTGGGCTGCGGGTCAAATTTTGAAAATTCTGTAATTTTTTTTGGTTTGAGGTACAAACGAAAATTAAAGTGGTACAAACGGGTACAAACGATGGAGAACCCGATGGTAATTTCAAAAATTTTTTTTTCGAAATTCGGCTGCCAAGTTCACAGAGGTGTAAATGCCTCGTGTGGCTCTTTTTTGTAATACGAAAACAAAATTCACTATCCGTGCATTTACCCTATAACAATATTCCATATGACATAATGCTATGGAAGCAAGCAAAAGAAACAAGTTTTTGCTGTTTCGACGTCTGCAAACTGTTTTGTCGTTTTGTCTTTATAGACAGCTTTTAGAGACTTTGTTTTATCCTTATATTATGAATGCGAAAGTCTGTCTGTCTGTTACGTTTTCACGGCCAATCCGCTGAACCATAATCGATGAATATATGGTGGATACTTAGGTACTTCTGATGCACTCACTCACTTATATTACCCGGCAATAAATAATGCATTTAGAGGCTTAGAGAAAGAAATCGGCTAGATTCTGCTTCATAGAGCATTGTCTCTGTCGCACAGACTGACGAACCCGTGTGTGGAAACCGAACTGCAGGCCTACCATGAACTCTTATTGCGACTCAATTGAAGACGTAAACTAAATTGTTTTGCTTTATCATACCATGACGTCTTAAAGACGCACACTTTCAAGTCATTGCCGAATGAGCGTTCGAAATGCGTACGAAGGCGGTTTAGTTTAGGTACTGACTTTGAATTGAATCGTTTTCTAAAAGTTCGTGGCTGTTTAGTTCTAAACATCGATGTACATTATTTAATTCCGGGTACTATACGTTCGAGCTGTGAGACCGTGCAACTCTTTCGAGGGGAACACGAGTTCAAACCCGGGCAGGCACCAATGAGTTTTTCTATTAAAACTCATGTGTCTAATTGATAATTGCAATTTCTCACACGCTTTTCGGTGAAGGAAAACATCGTGAGGAAACCTGCAATCTCTAGAGAATTCTGGAGATATGTTTAACCTACCAATCCGCATTGGAGCAGCGTGGTAGGTCTTAGCTCCAACCCTTCTCTCCAGAAACGGAGAGAGGAGGCCTATTCCCAGCAGTGGGATTGTAACAGGCCGGTACTTTACTTTTGCTATACGTTCTCACCGAATCAGACTCCTGCAAATTCCTCCACGACCGTTCGGACTATAAGCACGGTTGGCAGTTGGAGAGGGAGGAAAGTAATCCAAACGAGAGGGCGAACGGTGATTCCGATTACGAAATACACAGTGATGATGAACTGCCTTTCAAATGTTTCATATGCCGAGAGACGTTCAAAGATCCTGTTGTGACTAGGTGATCATTTTTCATCATATTATTTACCACTATCTGTGCCAACAACGCGTGGAATTCACTGATTTGCCTAACTTTTACCGAATTTTCGAAATGTTTAACATAAATGTAGTTATTGTGAGTTAACCGTGAGAGATAGAGACATGCTATCGGGGACTATTTTGTTGTATTTTTATAGATCTACAATTCTCTAGTACATTACTTTAGCGTATCTCTGCTGGTTTACGCAGCGCACGCGACTAAAGCTCCAGCAAGCAAGTTTTTTATCTCGCGCGATCTCTTCAACCCAATTTACATAATACCGATATTTACTATTTACCTAAACTATCCAAAAGTATTTCACTATCTTTCGGTGAAAACCGTACACAAATCCGTTCAGTAAATTTTGAGAAAATCGATTACATACAAACAGTTTTTTGGGACTTGTTTTATAATAAGTATAGATGAAGATATCGTTTTAGATTTACGTAAGGAAACAGGTAGATTATTCCACAGTTTAACAGCCTGTGAAGTAAATAATTTGGGATAATTTATAGATTTTGTCTTGGAGTCTATCTTCCGATGATGCTTCGGTTGCGGGGCGAAACGATTGTTGAGTTTGTGATAGTGAACGTGTGTAGTGCTTGTGTATTGTGGTGGCGGTGGTTCTGTGCATGTGTTTTTGTGAATCCTACATGTATCGGGTATGAAAACGATGTAGTCAACTCTACATTTAGCATTATGTATATTTTCTATTTAGCATTATGTATATTTCTATCAGAGCTGTGATAACCCAGCGGTGAGACCGTGCGACTCTTTCGAGGGGAACACGAGTTCAAACCCGGGCAGGCACCAATGAGATTTTCTATTAAAACTCATGTGTCTAATTGATAATTGCAATTTCTCACACGCTTTTCGGTGAAGGAAAACATCGTGAGGAAACCTGCATATCTCTAGAGAATTCTGGAGATATGTGTAACCTACCAATCCGCTTTGGAGCATCGTGGTAGGTCTTAGCTCCAACCCTTCTCTCCAGAAACGGAGAGAGCAAGCCCATTCCCACCAGTGGGATTGTAACAGGCCACTACTTTACTTTTATATTTAATTATTACTTTTGTAAATGACTTGGAATATGTATGAGAAACACATACTGGGGAGACAATATTACTTGGTAGTTTAAAAAGTATTTTTTTTTTACTTCATTCTAGTTTTTTTTTATTGGCCAGTAATTTTTTTTTAATATTATAGATGTAAGCATTATTTCTGCGAGAAATGTGCTCTGCAGAACTACAAGAAGTCAACGCGGTGTTTCATATGCAACGCCCAGACTAGTGGGGTGTTCAACCCCGCTAAGGAGCTGGAAGCAAAGCTAAAAGCACAGGTTGATGATGATGATGACGATGATGATGATGACTGATAATTAAAGAATTTTTATAAAAAAAAGTTTTTTTGTATAATCCACAAAATTGTAGGATTTTGAATTATTTATTTTTATTTATTTATTTTATTAAGGAACATCAACAGCACACGTATTAAAAATTGATAAGGGTACATACAAAAATAATAAAACATCTGATCCATTTTTAATATATATATAATAAAATAACAATAAGATAATTAACAATATGATAATAAGATAATTATAATAAAATAACAATAATAATAAAAGTAACGACGCTGTGTGGTATTCGGCAGAATAGAATAGACCACCCTCCTTTCTTACCGAGGTGTCGTAAAAGGCGACTAAGGTAAGTTGACGTCAGGCAGGCGACCGGTCGTAAAATACGCAGCCAAATCATGTGACAACATGTTTGTAACATGTTGTGCCGACCCCACTTAGAGTGGGATAAGGGCAGGAGAATGATGATGAATTATAATAAAAGTAACGGGCTCTTACTATCCCACTACTGGGCACAGGCCTCCTCTCTGTGTCTGGAGAGACACTACAACGCTGCTCCAATGCGGATTGGTAGGTTTGTTTGTTTGTAATTTCTTTATTGCACAAATTGACATGAATATAGAAAAAACAAAATTAAGTGCAATGGCGTGCTTATGCCTTCATCGAAATTGAAGGGAGTTATATCCAATTTATTTAATTCAAAATATTCTTTATTCGAAAAACAACTTGTAAACAAGTGCTTTTGAATCGTCAACTTTACTGCTGGTTCGGAAAGCTGTTCCTACCGAGAAGAACCAGCAAGAGACTCGGCGGTTGCTCTTTTAAAAACATAAATCTTATCAGAAGTTACATTTATTTATTACTGTCTTGTACAGCGTAGAAGTGCACCTATATCCACACATTCTTATCATCTAAGTAATCTTCAACAGTATAGAAGTAGGCTTTTTGTATCAGCCTCTTTTTAACAGTGTTTTTAAACTGCTGTAATGGCATGGCCCGAATTGATTTCGGAATTTTATTATAGAATCTTATACCCAAACCCACAAATGATTTACGTACTTTTGCTAGGCGCAAAGCAGGAATCACAAGCTTATGTCGGTTCCTACTTTGTCTATTATATACATCACCTATCGTTTCATAATTCTTTATATTTTTATATACAAAAATAACATTGTTTAAAATATACTGTGAAGCAAATGTAAGAATACCTATTTCCTTAAACTTCTCTCGCAGGGAATTTAAATAATGAACACCAAACAAACGTAATCGCGGGTAGAAACTAGTATACGTACATATCGAGTATAATAATCATGACTTCGAATATTGAAGGTATAATATGTCATTGAAACGAATCGACAATGGTGGTTTCCATCATGACGTCATTTCGATTCGCCATTGTATAAATACACGTGGTGAAAATAAGCTTTGCAATGTCTCGAACATTTGGAAAACTTGCAGGGTTCAAATCCTTTAAAGGGGGCAGCTGCCCCCCCTTGCCCGTATCTCGCTACGCCCATGATCGTCAAGGACCAACATGAAATGACTTGATTTATCATTTATATAGACTTCAATTATATGTTTTTCGTAAAAGCAAATTCCTGGTACTTAATTTAATTCTCCGTGTTTGCAAGTCTCGTTATATTAGTCTAAGAATTTTATCATAAAAACAAATAGCCCATGAATGATTTGCTAAATCTACTGAATCACAAGGTTATTTTGGCCTTTCGCATGTAAAGCAATCGAGCTAATTCTTTTTTTTAAAGAGAAACCACCGATATTCTTGCTGGCTCTTCTCGGTAGAGGCAATTTTCCGAATCAGTTGACGATTCAATAGAACTTGTTTAGGAGTTTACTTGAATAGAGAATAATTTGTGTTGTCTAGATATTCACACTTTTTCTGAAATAATTTGTTATCCACTAAGGGCATTAAGAAATGTGTTCAATTCTTTAAGAGATATGAAACAATCCGCAAAATAAGGCAAGTGCGCGCTAAAATTAATATGAATTCAATACAAAGTCGCAAATAGTAAAAAAAGTAAAGTAGCGACCTGTTACAATCCCACTGCTGGGAATAGGTCTCCTCTCTCCGTTTCTGGAGAGAAGGGTTGGAGCTATGACCTACCACGCTGCTCCAATGCGGATTGGTAGGTTACACATATCTCCAAAACTCTCTAGAGATATGCAAGTTTCCTCACGATGTTTTCCTTCACCGAAAAGCGTGTGATAAATTGCAATTATCAATTAGACACATGAGTTTTAATAGAAAAACTTATTGGTGCCTGCCCGGGTTTGAACTCATGTTCCCCTCTAAAGAGTCACACGGTCTCACCGCTGGGCTATCACAGCTCATCGCAAATAGTAACAATAGCAAAATAACTAATTAGAAATAGACAAATCAGTACCTACGTGAATTAATTATAATAAATCATTTCTTACTCGAAAGCATTACGTATGATATAAATATAAAAGAAAATATTACGGTCGGCACAATTTCCAATTTTATTTATATTATAATAAAGTTTCTAATACATATTGTTTAGTATTTGTATTTTAAATAGTGAATACAATCGATTATTCGGTTATTATGCTTATAATGCAATTAGTTTGTTTTGTTATATTGCTTCGGAGGAGTAAACGTGGGATGCCGTTATGGGTAAGTTATACCAAGAATATTTAATTTAGAGTTAAATTTTTAACAAATTCCACTTTCTAAATATCAACTTTTTATCATTTCAATATGAAATCATTAACCGTTCATTAAAATTTTAATTAAAAAAACAGGAAACAAAATGTAATTCTGTTAGCGGTAATCTTTTAGCGTTTAGAAACGGACTTTAGGCGCCATTTTATATTTTTTTAAATTCAAATATTAATAGAAGGCCTACTTTTTCATTTACGTATCTAAAAGAAGTTAAGAACTTTTTTAATGTATTTCAACGCATTTAAACTATATTAAAAATTTTACCGGGAAATATGTGTACAAAGCCGAATTTCTGTTATACGAATTTTGGATTTTACTATACTCATCAGATCAGCGAATAAGCCGTCTGCGTTAAGTCAAATCACTTGTCATTTTCTGTTCTATTTTGCTCGAACCAAATAAATAAATATATTTTGCAATACTTATGTGATAGTAACGAATGAAGTGATTTCGACTTTACAGAGTACAAGTACTTGCTCCTGCTCTACGTTACCGTGGTTTATGGCAATCCTTGCTCCAACCGCACCCTGGGCTCGCAGCCGTTCCCTGGCGACTGTCAGACGTTCATAATCTGCTGGTTATCTATACCGTACTTGCAGACGTGTCCCGTCGGTCTTCTATACGATACCAAAAGCAATGTAAGTAAATATTTGTCAAGAATAATTATAATATTACTTTGCTATAATCCGCGATTAGAGTAAATATATGTAAAGAATATAAATTCTTCTTTTTAATATTTGAAATTTGAATCTTGGTTTGACTCTGTCAAAAGGAAAATTGTAATCAGAGAAAACGACTTAGCAACGGAATAACAAGATGGATATAGAAGTAAATATAAAAAGCGAAGTAAAATAGAAACTTAATTGTCGTTTCTTTGGTTAACGGAGCAACACAATTTTTATTTACCGCTTAAAATAAAATTCTTTTAATTGTCTTATAAAACGACAATTTGATTTCAATGAAGGAGATATGGTTTATGTAGAGAATGGGAACAAACTGAATAGGCACAAATTAGATGAACTAAGAATTGGCCCATTTAGAATTATTAAAAAATTATCAAATTCAATATATAAAATTGATACGGGATATAAAAAAATAGAGTCAAATCTCTTTCATATTACAAAACTTATTCCAATACCAATATAAAGCTAAAGAAAATATAAATAAATAAAGGAAAAGCAAGTAAATATGTAAAGTATAGATTAAAAGTTTTTATTTTTAAGGGGGGGAGATGTAAAGAATATAAATTCTTCTTTTTAATATTTGAAATTTGAATCTTGGTTTGACTCTGTCAAAAGGAAAATTGTAATCAGAGAAAACGACTTAGCAACGGAATAACAAGATGGATATAGAAGTGAATATAAAAAGCGAAGTAAAATAGAAACTTAATTGTCGTTTCTTTGGTTAATGGAGCAACACAATTTTTATTTACCGCTTAAAATAAAATTCTTTTAATTGTCTTATATATATGTAATTAATAGAATTAGGCGTTACTTTGCGGAGATCCATAATACAAAATAAATATATTTACTGCTAAAAGTAGAGTGTCTCGTGTGGTATCCGGCTGAGTAGAATAGACCAATCTCATGTATTACCGTGGTTTTGTAAAAGGTAACTAAGGTAAGTTAACGTCAGGCAGGTGGCCGGTCGTAAAATATCTAGCCAAATCATGTTACAGGTTTTATAACTTACACTTAGAGTGGGATGAGAGCAGGATGATGATGTTGATGATGATGATAAAAGTAGAGTGTACTATGTATGATTAACTACCACACTAGACTACTAGCACTGCATAGATTCACTCTCTCCATTCATCTCGACCATCGTTTCTCCGCGTAACCAAAGTACCATCGAGAGATAGACTCCAAGAGAAAAATCACGATTTGTCGTAGATTTACTTGGTCTATGTATAATTTTCTCTAATCGAAAATTATTTTTGATGCCGCTAAAAAGGATTAATTCTATAAGCATAATATGAATGAAATCATTCATCATCATTATCCTGTCCTTATCCTTAAACATGTTGTCACATGATTAGGCTACGTATTTTACGACTGGCCGCCTGCCTAACGTCAATTTACCTTAGTCGCCTTTTACGACACCTCGGTAAGAATCGAGGGTGGTCTATTCTATGCAGCCGGATACCACACGGCACATACCTTAGTCGCCTCTTACGACACTATTTCACAAGCTATTTCATTATTTTTCTTTATTGTGCTCTTTAAACGCATACCCCCTTCTACACCAATTTGCCTGGCTTCTTTTGAAGTATATATTTAATATTTATATATATTTAATTTTTAGTATTCGGCTAGGAGGCTCACGGGTCCGATTCCCGATGAGGCCATTTTTTTGATTCTGCGAGTACTTACGTAGTTAGTTTGTTAGGTAGTACCATTTTTTGTAAATTATTTTATATACAAGCCATGTGCATTTAAAAGTTTTAAGTTACTATATCTGTTATAATTACAAAATTAAGTGCCTTTACGAAATAAAATCTCACGTGTTTTCACAAAGCTGAAATAAGAAATCTTACAATAAAAATATTTTCCAGAGTTGCCAGCCAGTGCACATCTCAATATGCTGCAATATAACGCTCCAAACGACTCCAAAAATATTGCCTTCTACATTTTCTGTACCAACTATATCTCCGAGTACTCCAGATACGCCTTCGTTAGCACATTTACCTACCACAAAACTCTTGCCTTCAACAATCACATCTAAATCTAGTACAGACACCGAAAGAACAACTATAGCAACCACAATAATACCCAACTGGTCGAATCCTACCAGTTCCTCACCAACGGTAACCACTATATCTTCATCAAAAGTACCAACCCAAGTTATAACATCAAATAAAAAAACAGTAACATCAACAAATAAGTTACCCATAACTGACTCGACGATATCTGGAGAAATAACTAAAATTACCGCACAGCCTAGTTCAATATTACCAAACAGTTATTCTTCCACTGTACCATCTACAGTTAGGACCACACCAGAAATATCTACTGTAACATTAACAGAAATAACATCTACTGAATCAACAATATTGGCTAATGAATCGACATCAATAAGTAATGCGCCAATATCAACTGCTGAACCAGCAACAAGTAAACTAATAACATTAACAAATTCTCCATCATATTTAATAACTACATTAAAGCCTTTAACAGCATCTGCGATAACAACAGAACATACGACACATTCTGTTGTTCCTGGACTACCCGTAACAGCAACCACTTTAGAACCTATTTCATCAACACCTGAACCGACAGAACTCCCTACAGTTTCCCATGTTCAAACTATACCTACACTACGACCAGTAAATATAACTACATTAGATCCTATGTCTCCAACATTTAAAGTAACAACTGAGCCCACTGCACCTTCCCTTGTAACCATGACCCCTGTACCACACGGTACATCGACGTCTAATTCAACATCATCTGAAGAATCGACAGAGCACACAACAAGTGTACATATGACCGCTAAATCTTCAACACCAACTGTTACTGTACCATCTATATCTACATTCAAACCTTTATCGACAACACTAGAATTAACTACAGTGAAAACGACTCCTTCCCATATCGTTACTACGTTTTCAAGTCCAAGAGTAACTTTAACCGAAATTGAGCCCACAACCGCAGTCTCTGAAGTTACAACAACAATCAGTACACCCTCACATGTTACTACAAGACCTCCACTACAACCTATTATCACTACTACTTTAGAACCTTTATCAACAATATCTGAAGAAAAAATAGAAAATGAAACTTCTTCCCATAGTGTCAGTACTACACCTTCGCTACCAACGGACACTACTATAACATATGATCTTGTATCAATGACGTCTGGTGTTATAACAGAATACACTTCAACTTCTCATAGCTCTACTAGATCTTCACTAGCACCTATCACTACTAATACATTAGAACCTTTATTGACTACATCTGAAGTAATAATAGAAAGTACAACTTCCCATGTCGGCACTACTCAGTTATCTTCAGAAGCAACTTCAAATAAAGCGGAACCAACTTCCGAAGCTTCTAATATTACAATTAAACCAACCACCACATCACATGGTACAACTCCTCATTCACATTCATTACCACCTATTTCTGCAAGTACATTTGAACTGATATCAACGGCATCTGATGTAACAATAGATAATACTACTCCTTTGTATGTTGTTACTGGGCCTCCAACTCGAACTGTAACTTTGACTACAATGCCTACTTCAACTACTTCTGAACATACAACAGAACTTATTACAGCTTCACAAATTACAACAGCTACATCAACTTCTAATGGCACTACTCCACATGCGCTTCTTCCTGTTACCACAATCTTAGAAACTGTGTCAAAAATATCTGAAGTAACTACAGGACATATTACTACATCAGACATTACTATAACGCCACCCACGACAGAAAAAAGTACTTCAAAAATTATTACATCATCTATATCACCAACGGTAACTTTAACTACGCACAAACCTACCTGGACAACTTCTGAATTAGTCACGGAACATACCTTCCCACCCCATATTACCACGTCTTCATTATCACCAATAACTTCAATTACATTTGAGCCTACCTCACCAACATCTGATGTTAAAACAGAGCCATCTGCAACCTCTTATTTTACTACTAGACCGAATTCACTTGTTAGTACAATCAGCTTAGAACCTTTACCAACAACATCGGAAATAACAACAGATCATATGACATCTTATATTTCAACCGGCCCATCCCAAGTCATTACTACATCGTCACTACCACTGGTAACATCAACTACCTCCAAATCTAAATCTCCTGAAATTATCACAAAACACAGTACAATCTCACATACTACAACTAAACCTCTATCATCACCAATCTCAAAAACCGAGACTACAAAAGAACATACTACAATTTCTCACGTTTCTACTAGAACTCCACTTCCACCTGATACTACAACTACTTTAGAACCGATATCACACACGCAAGACGTAACAAGAGAACATTCTACAACTTCTCATATTAATACTAGACCTCCGCAACCGGATACTACTAGATATCCACAATTATTAATACCTTCAACGACATTAGAGCCTGTCTCAACAGTATCCAAAAAAACAACAGAGGATTTTACAACTCATTTTACTACTAGTAGTATATCTATTCATCCATCTGTTACAGTAACTACTATAGATCCTTTATCAATAACATCCGAAGTAACAACACAAAATACTACATTTTCTAATGATATATCCACACCATCCCATGTTGTTACTATTCCCACACTTGCAACTTTGACTACCTTAGAACCTACCACTACTACGCCAGATATCACAACAGAACTCAGTACAACCGCACAGGCTACTAGTAGACCTTCATTACTACCAATAACTACATTGGAGCCTATCTCAAGAACTGAAGCAACAACAGAACATACTACGAGTTTTCATGTTACTACTAAATCTCCACTTCTCCCCATTGTAACAACAAGTACTTTCGAACCGATATCGACCACATATGGAGTAACAACTAAACATTCTACAACTTCTCTTATTACTACTAGACCTACAAATCCTGTAACAACAAATATCTTAGAACCTACATCAACGACCTCAAACATTACTGTTAGACCTCCCTTACTACCAGCAACTACTTCTACGTCGGAGCTTATCTCAACAATAGAACACATGACAACTACTGGAACACGTTCTACATCATATACCACAGGTCCAATTTCATCAATATCTTCTACATACAGCCCAAATATAAATAGATTTAACACGACTAAGCTTCCATCTATTGCAATTTCAACTAGTGAAAAAAATACAAATACACCTACAATACGACCTTCAACTGATCCATCTAGCACAATAACTGAAATTCCTTCATCTACGAGTCCAACTGAAACGAAAATTTCAATACCCCCTTCTACCGTAATCATTACACACAAACCATCAACATCATCACCTACACCAGAACCCATCAAAACATCACCTTCAAAACTCACTCTACCACCAGTTTCTGCCACTAAATATATCCCTCCCTGTTTTACTTCGCCAAAACCCACTACCAAAACAGCGACAAGTTCTGTTCCTATACCATCATGTAGACAATCCGATAATTTTCTTTATCCTGATCTTCGGAACTGCAGTTTTTATTACGAATGTATTTATGGCACAGTGAGGAAAATGAAGTGCAAATATGGATATCAATTCAACCCTCGAGCTTTGGTGAGTAATTTTATAGTTCACGATTTTTAAACTTTACATCTTTTGAATCTATAAGACTACAAGTAGAGTAGAGATTTCGAAGACACCCATTAGTTCGTTTCACAGTATATGCCATGATGTATCGCAAGGGTCCTCATGATATCTGTCATCTCCTATTCGTTCTTTGCTCATAGCTATACTAGCTTTTACCCGCGACTTCGTTCACGTGGATCGTGGAATCTTGGAATAAACAGTAGCTTCTGTCACCCACCATCCCTTCAAATATCTTCATCACAATAATTAGATCAATCAGGGGGGGGGGGGTTAATAAATTGCAAATACTGTTACAATGATTACGCAACTCGACCTATGAAATTTAAATTCGGTTTACTTTATGGCGTTACTGCTAATTAGCAAAGATACACGTTTCATTAAGATGTTTTCCTTCTATGATGAATTTTAAATATCAAATAGGAATATTAGAATCTCATGCCCTCCCCAAGATTCCAACCATATATTCCTTAATTATAGGGCCATCACGGCTTTTGTATAACTTATCGCAAATTTCTCATTACAGAAATGCATGCCAAGGATAGAAGCAAACTGCCGAGTGGTGAAATCAATCGCTCGACAAAAGACTTTCCTCAGAGATTATCTTAGCTTATATGACTTAACAGAATCCAAGTAATGATAATAACGAAAGTCTGTCAACGAAAAAACACGCAAGAAACATTAAGACTAGATTTTTTTTTAATTTTAATAATAAATTGTGATTTGAATTTTATAATGTCACGAAGTAAATGAACATTTAACTATTTTTAAATCGTGTTTGACATTTCTTACTTTAACTGATGGATTGGCCACTGTTAGGCGAAACCACATCTATATTTTCACGATAGACGTGTGATGTTTGGATGCAGGCTCTCCCCCACTTTTTTGGAATCATCTGCACACTTGCTGGGGGTATTAATATAACCCAAGGATTCCAAAGCCCTTTTCTAAGCAACTCGCATCACTATTCTTAGCAGTTCTACTCATCGCCACTGAATTTCATTCAATTTGCGGCTCGCGCTATTTGTATTTATAGAAATATTTCAAAATTGATTATTTATAGTTAATTAATTGTACAAATAATAAAAGTTTTACTTAAAAAAATGCTATTTTTTTATATTTTAACCTTAATTTGACCAGAGAGTTTCTAATTTATACAATTAGGAATTTATACAAAGTAATGACTTTGCAGAGATCCATAACACAAATGTAATAATAAAACTATTCAGCTATAATCCGCGATACAGTAAATAGAAAATATATATTATAGTGCTAAATGTATAGTGGGCTATCCGTTTTTTCATACCCGCTTTGCGATTTTGTCGGTTTGTTGATGATGCTTCGGTTGCGGGGTGAAACGATTGTTGAGTTTGTGATAGTGAACGTGTGTAGTGCTTGTGTATTGTGGTGACAGTCGTGGAGGTTTGTGCATGATTTTACGAATTCTGCATGTAACGAGTATGAAAAAACGGATAGTCCACTATACATTTGGACAATTGACGAGGCGGTATGGTCAACGACCTTAGCCTGCTCGTTTAAACATGGGCAAATGGAAGAAAAAAATCTATGGTTGGTTCACAGCCGGAAATTTCGATTGTATTCCGTTAGACATAAACCAGTGTCACGGGAAATAATATCCTAAGGTTGAAAAAAAAAATTAAATTCTCATCATCAAATTTTATTTGTTGAAGTATAAAAACTGTACAAAGACATCAAAAATATATTTTACACAGCCTTTTCAAATAATACTCGCAGTTGAAAATAATACTGTATTCGTTAATAGCTAAATGAATAACGTCAAGCCGTAGCAACATAAAACCTTTTTAACGTAAACCTTCATGTATTAAGAATTTATATAATCTGTAGGGATTCAATGACATTGCGTCAAATTAAAAAACAAGAATCTGGCAGCAAAATTTAATTAACAAGCTTCTAAATTATTAAAAATAAAAAATATTTCATTTATCGCAAAAAGTTTATTTACAATTTTGCTATTAAATCGCGATTTTTATTTAACAATCGTTCCGAAAACAGCGCCATTTTTCAGAACGAATAAGATAAAGTTTATTTAATTAAATATAATTATTACTTTTGATTAAATCATTAAATTTTACAGTGCTCTTTAAATTTGTAATTTTTTTTACGTAAATAAGCGCTTTTATACATAATTCACTATGCATGACGTTAATCATTTTTAATCTGTATTTAAATATAATGAACGCCGCTAGTGTCAGTCCAATTACGCGTAAATCGAAAATGGCAACCCTCTTGACGCGTTACATCCATTTTCTGATATAATTACACACTCCTGAAAAACAATATTTATTTAGAATAGAAAAGAAGAGAAATTCACACAATAATCTATTATAATAAAGCTGAAAGTTCTTTCAAAACTCATCCATAGAGCTATTATACTAGAATAGGGCAACCTAAAGTGTGTCATGTTACAATAAAGATAAATAAAGACAGCAAATGAGGGTGATCTATCTATCTCTCTTTTTATGTGTGATGAAGTATACGAGTTTCATCTTCCCTCTCATTATTATTGTGACACTCTCACTTGCAGGCCCCCCTTACTCTAGTATAAATAACTCTATGAACTCAAAGTTCAAAAAAATCAAAATATTATTTATTCAAGTAAACTTGTAAATAACTGCTTTTGAATCATCAACTCTACTGCTGGTTAGGAAAGCTGTTCATATCGAGAAGAGCCAGCAAGAAACTCGGCGGTTGCTCTTTTCAAAAAATTCTCATTACTAGTTACACATAGTTCTTAATATCTTGCACAAAGTTAAAGAGTAGCTATAGCTAAGCATTCTTAACGTCTAAGTAATCCTCAATAGTATAGTAGACTTTCTGTATTATACTTTTTTTAATAGTGCTTATAAACTGCTGTAATGGCAAGGTTAAGATCGATTTCGGAATTGTATTATAAAATCTTATACCCACAAACGACTTACGTATTATTTTAACCTTGAAGTTACGTCCAATGAAATAACGAGAACATTGTAAATGATAGTGTTTTTTGATAGTGTTTTTAAACTGCTGCAATGGTAAAGCTAAAATCGATTGCGGAATTGTATTATAGAATCTTATACCCAAACCCACAAACGACGTACGTACTATCGCAAGGCGCAAAGCAGGAACTGCAAGCTTATATGCGGCTATATATTCTCGGTAGGAACAGCTTTCCGAACAAGCAGTAGATGTTGACGATTCAAAAGCACTTGTTTACAAGTTTACTTGAATAAATAATATTATGAATTTGAATATATCGGTTGCTACGTTGTCTATGATATACAACGCCGACAACAGAAGACAACAGAAACAATTCACGTAAACTGCCAAATGTCATAGACATCGTCTTTAACGATATATATGGCATTTGGTCATGCCATTACAGCAGTTTAAAAACACTGTTAAAAAGAGGCTGATACAGAAAGCCTACTATACTGTTGAAGATTACTTAGAAGATAAGGATGTGTGGATATAGGTGCACTTCTACCCTGTACAAGACAGTAATAAATAAATGTAACTAGTTCTAAGATTTATATTTTAAAAAGAGCAACCGCCGAGTTTCTTGCTGACTCTTCTCGGTAGGACGGCTTTCCGAACCAGCAGTAAAGTTGACGATTCAAAAGCACTTGTTTACAAGTTTACTTGAATAAAGAATATTTTGATTTGATTTGATTTGATTTGATTTGGAAATTTTAAGAACTGAAATTATATTTACCCCCCCCCCCTCCACCAAAAGTATTGCGTCATAAAAACTAAGACCCCCCCTGAATATTGATAAATTTAAATTAACAGTGCACAAATTTTGAGAACTGCAATTATATTTGATTGGCTTTTCTACTAAATCAATAAAAAATTATCTATACCGCCCCCCCCCCGTCACATCTCGTCACGCTCAGCAAGACCCCCCCCCCCTTGTATGATAACGTATTAACGACCCCTAATTGTTAGAAGAAAATTACTTACTCTGGCCACGGGATCAAATTCAAATCCATTGCTACAATACAATGGAATCGTTATCCCACCGGTGCACAAATAGAACCTGTCGCAACTTGTCGGGTCTGGCACGTTCCCGAACATGTCCGGAAGGCAAATTGTTCTCACGTTGTCGCCGGTTGTTGTTTCAACAGTTTTTGTTGTTGGTTGCTCCGTTGTCGTTAGTGTTGTTTCCAATTCCGTTGTCGTCGGTATCGCTTGCGGTTGTCGCGACGCGAAGCAACCGTACTCGGATATTTTAACGCATTGCTGAAATGTTTTTTTTTATTTTTGTTATATCAACATGCTTCAAAGTTAAATTTCCACACCTAAGCAAAGGTCTCCTCACTCAGAGAGATAGTGGGCGGGCAATTCAATTTTGCCGCCGGTCGTAGTTAGCCTGTTATTATCCCACTGCTAGGCGCAGGCCTCTTCCCTCCCATTCTGGGGAGAAGGGTTGGAGCTAAGACCTATCACGCTGCTCCAATACGGGATTGGTAGGTTAAACATATCCCCAGAATTCTCTAGAGATATGCAGATTTCCTCACGATGTTTTCCTTCACCGAAAAGCGTGAGATAAATCGCAATTATCAATTAGACAAGAGGTTTTTTTTAAATAGAAAACCTCATTAGTGCTATTGGGGTTTGAACTCGTGACCCTCTCGAAAGAATCTCACTGGGCTGTCATAGCTTAATGCAGTTCGGAAGGTTAGAATATAAATAATTCATTGATTCATTCATTGATTAGATTGGTAGGTTACATAATAAATCTTAAGATCCCCTAACGATATGGAGGTTTCATCAATACATTTTCCTTCACTGTAAATCACATGATGAATTCCTAATATCATTTAACAGTAATATAAGTGTTTAATTGATATTTAAGATCGCTATCCGCTTTTCAATGATGCGAAACATTGTGTAACAACTTGCATATATCTGTAAATTCTTGTATTACCCTTTTACCCATTTACCCTTGGCGGGTTAAAATTCTCATCATTGTTTTCACGTAAGATCAGATCTGCTTAGCTAAAGTAACAACCTGTTACAATCCCACTGCCTCCTCTCTCCGTTTCCGGAGCTAAAACCTACCACGCTGCTCCAATGCTGTTTGGTAGGTTACACATATCCCTAGAATTCTCTAGAGATATGCAGGTTTCCTCACGATGTTTTTCATCACCGAAAAGCGTGTGATAAATTACAATCATCACACGTGAGTTTTAATAGAAAAACTCATTGGTGACTACGGTTTGAAGTCATGTCCCCCTTGAAAGAGTCCCACGGTCTCACCGCTGGGTTATTAGCTGCTTAACTATGGTTTAGAAATAGGCCGCTAAAATCTGGTCACTTAAATGTTTTTAGTAGCTGTTTTAAAAGGGAAGCATGAGCCTGATGTCTTATTATAATATCTTTCAGGCTTTACTTTTAAGGCAGCTACTAAAAACATTTAAACGACCATTTACATTTTACTTTTTTAAGACATTGGATAACATGGAGGGAATGATTTAAATAGGTCTGTTTAAAGGATCTAGCGGTTTCCTACGATGTTCCTAAGTCATCTATCCCTCAATAAATAGAGAAAAATCGTCTCTAGTAATCGAGGGTGTAATATTCATACTCCGTTTTTTAAGGAATATCTTGGAACTATATGTTTCTGGTTATTAGAATGAACTCCTTATTTCTAATTTAATTACGCAGACAAACTTAAAATATAATTTTTGAATACACCTGCATAATCCAAGGTAACAAGTATAGAAAGGTTAATTTACGTACCTTAGTCACATCATCATATTCGAACCCAGCACTGCAATAAAGCGGTATAGCTATTCCACCACTGCACATGAAGAATCTATCACAGCGTTCTGGATCTGGGATATTTCCGAAAATGTTTGGCGGGCATATACCCTTAGGTATTGTTTCTGAAGGCGCCTGTGTCGTCTTCAGATCTTTAGTCTCGTAATCTACTTTTTTTGTTGTTATCTGATTGTTGACTGTTGTTCGATCATTCACTGTTGTTGTCTGATCGTTGACTGTTGTTTCCTGATCGTTGGCTGTTGGTATTTCTGTTGTTATCTCTCCTCTCTCCTCCTCTAACGGCGTCGTTGTTCGTAGCCCCTCCGGAGTAAACATGCCTTTTGATGCGTAACAACCATTTTCGGATATTGCCAAACATTGCTGTAAAGAAAATTTACCTTTTATACTGCAGTAACTATAACATATATAACTTTGCTATAATCCGTGCGGGTTGAGCGAATGCATGCAAAGCTAATGTGTATGAAGCACGCAAAATTCGCGTACCTTACACACGCAGGACAAGTTACCACATGCATCCCAAGATGCTGAATAAAACAGCGAAAGAAGGTTGAAAATGGAGAAACACTCGGGATGAAAAATACAAGACGTGCGCTCGGCGCGTTGAAAGGAAGGCGGTGATGTTTTATTGCAGTGTTGCCAATTACAGTGCCATTGAGCGAATGCATGCAAAGCTAATGTGTATGAAGCACGCAAAATTCGCGTACCTTACACACGCAGGACAAGTCACCACATGCATCGCAAGACGCTGAATAAAATAGCGAAAAAAGGTTGAAAATGGAGAAATACTCGGGATGAAAAATAAAAGACGTGCGCTCGGCGCGTTGAAAGGAAGGCGGTGATGTTTTATTGCAGTGTTGCCAATTACAGTGCCATTGAGCGAATGCATGCAAAGCTAATGTGTATGAAGCACGCAAAATTCGCGTACCTTACACACGCAGGACAAGTTACCACATGCATCCCAAGATGCTGAATAAAACAGCGAAAGAAGGTTGAAAATGGAGAAACACTCGGGATGAAAAATACAAGACGTGCGCTCGGCGCGTTGAAAGGAAGGCGGTGACGTTTTATTGCAGTGTTGCCAATTACAGTGTATTCGTTCAAAAACATTTTTATGTCTTTAACAGACGCCTCCACCAGCAACACTGCACCACTAAAACCTTCAACCATCCATCCAAAACCATCACCAGGAGGATAGGCTCCACGACAAAATCGTAATGCATGCGTGAGGCATTACGATTTTGCCTGATTCATACACATTAGCTTTACATGCATTCGCTTAGCCCGCGCGGATTATAGCAATGTAATTCTGTTATAGTTTTTGCAATATGGAATTCCGCAAAGTAACGCCTTCTTCTACAAATTATTTTCCGTTTATATATATTTACTAGCAAAGCCCCGCGGTTTCACCCGCGTCCATACAGATCTCGTGGTAGTGGAAAGTCTACGAAATCGGACTATAGATTTATTTTGTAGATTATTTAATTATAAAAAATGGGTATCATTAGTATTCTTGGAATAAGACTTAACTCACCAAGTGCAGGCCCTGCTATAACGGTAGGTTAGGTTTGTTATGGCATTATTTGATTTCGATTTACATTCTTAAATTCGTAAAATCTTTTAATTGGGATGTCGGATTTTAATAATTTAAAAAGTATTTTACAGATATCGAAACAGTTATTTATAAAATATCATTTAATGGGATAAGGATTAATACAGAGATATGAATAAAATGGTTTGATTATTGTCGGCACTTTTACCAACTTTTACAATGTAAAAAAGTAGTTATATTGGCATAACTATAATAGTTAGACATATGGTATCGCGGACTTTTTTGTGGATATTGATACGTTCTATAATATTGTAGAACATTTTTTTGTTCTATCATCAATAGTTTCCGCAGCGCACGCGATGATAGATGTTTACGACTAAATTTTTACCAAGTTATTACAATTTTATTAGGGATCCCTATTTTTTTTTGAAAATGACATATAGCCTATGTTGCTCAGTGAAAAAGCAGCTTTCCAATGGTGAAAAAATTTTTGAAATCGGTCCAGTAGTTTTTGCGTGAAAACGTAACAAACATACATACAAACAAACATACAAATCTTTCCTCTTTATAATATTAGTATAGAAATAGATAGTTTAGCTAATTAATTAAATTAAGTGCAGTCTACCCCTGTGTTATCACAGCTTTCCTACCACACACAGCTGCCTACCTATAACTGTCATTTATATTCATAAAAAAGTAAATAATTTCGAATCCATGCATCTAATGAATAAATAACTGCCTGTGCACAGCACAGCAACATTACACGAGGTCAAAAAATTGTAAAATAATAATAAAACCGTTTTAATTAAAGGAAATAAACTTACTGCAGTGACAGGATCAAATTCCCTTCCAGAACCACAGTAGAGACGTATAGGATGTCCGACTATACATTGATAGAAACTGTTGCATGCTAACGGGTCTGGGACAAATCCAGAAAATCCAGGATCGCATATACTTTCCGTTTCCGCTACTGTTGTGTCGTCTATAACATTATCTGTAGTCATAGATTCTAAAGACGCAGTAGTCCTTTGTGAGTCCATAGTGAAATCTACATTAGATGACGTTGGTTGATCTCTTGTCGAGTCATTATCATTTTGTGGTGTTGTTGCTTTATCTGGTATCGTTTCAGTATTCTCAGAGTCTCCCGTATTGGTTGTCTTATCTACCACGTCAGTAGTTTCAGTTTCACCATTTGTAGTCTTACTGTCGTCTAAAGTTGTACCATGATTAGTCGTTAATTCTATGGTGGACATGGTTATCACATTGTTTCCACTAGTTGTTGCTTCGGTTACTTCGTTATTCACGGTTGTAGTAACTTCAGACTCAAAATCAGTCGACATATGTGTCTCTGTCGTAGTCAATTTGCCTCGTTCAGCAAAACAACCATTCTCGGAAATTGGTACACATCGCTAAAATAGAACACAAATTTAATCAATTCTGGCCCGTTGGCGCAGTGACCCTGCCTTCAGGTCCGCGGGTCGTGGATTCGATTCCTGCCGAGGGCCAACATTTTCTTCGATCCTGGGTGTATATTTGTATTTAAGTATGTATTTAAATTATATATGTAGTATATCTACCAATCGTCCGTCACTCATAACACAAGTATTAAGTTACTTACTTTGAGGACGGACAACCGTTTGTGTAAGTGTCCCATATATATCAATATATTGTTATAGCTCACAATCACCCTTAAATTTTCAACGTCAGTCGCTTTAAAACGCTGCTTTCGACATAACCAGAAAAAAAAATTGATACTTAATTATTAAGTAAAATCTTTCTAACCGATTCGAATTTAAAATTTATTATTATACTGGCCACTACTGTGCCAACAACGGCTTCGCCCGCGTGGAATTCAGTGATTTACAAAACTTTTCCCGAATTTTGAACATAAGAGTAGTTATTGTGAGTTAAGTGTGAGAGATAGAGACATGCTATCGCGGACTTTTTTGTTGTATTTTTTATAGATCCATAATTCTCTACTACATTATTTTAGCATGTCTCTGCTGGTATACGCAGCGCACGCGACTAAAACTCTCAGCAAATAAGTTTTTTAACAACTGCGCGATCTCTTCAACACAATTTACATAACACCGATATGTACTATTTACATAAACCATTCGAAAGTATTGCACTATCTTTTGGTGAAAACCGTACAATAATCCGTTCAGTAGATTTTGAGAAAATCGATTACATACAGACAGACTTTTGGGACTTTGTTTTATAATAAGTATGGATGATCAACTTAATTCGACTTAAAATTATAATCTCAAAAGTTAAGGTTGCTCAATATGTTGCTCTGTTTATGTTCTGTATATTAATTTAAAAATTACGAAACTAAGTGGTTGATGATCTCAAAAAACATTAAGAAATCGAACATAAAACATACTTACTAGTAAATTCTGGTCAAATTCCAATCCAGTGGAACAACGAAGATGTATAGCATCCCCAGCCATACAATGGAAGAATCTGTCGCAATACACAGGGTCTGCAATGTAACCGGAGAATCCAGGAGGGCATATATTAGTAGTGGTAGTTTCGATAGGCAATGTTGTTGCCGTGATATCTTCCACTGTAGTTTGAATTAAGACGGATGTGCTTTCAATATCCTCAGCAGTTACATTACTCGCTGTGCTCTTTCTCTCTGTGGTTGGATCAAATTCACCAATGCCGTTGTCTTTAGTCGTCGTCTCAGTACCGTAAGATGTATACAGATCGGTACTTGAAATAGATTCTGTCGGTGTCCACTTGCCTTGACTAGCAAAACAGCCATATGCGGAAATCGGGACGCATTGCTTAAAAAATACATAATATTTATACCGTGACTTAAATTTCAGAGTTTTACAAACTATTCATGAATGTTATTTATTAAATAGTGACGAATAATTGCCTGACTTAGAATTGTTCTTGATAATGCAGATCAAAACAGAATCTGACTTTACCACGATATAAGAAATCGCATAATAATCAGGCAATACTGTAAATTCACAATTCATGTTATTGACTTTATTAACGAGATATGCTATCTATACTCATTATAAAACAAAGTCTCAAAAGCCCTGTCTGTCTGTATGTAATCAATTTTCTCAAAATCTACTAAACGGATTTTTAAACGTAAAAATTAGAAATCGTTATTATGTAAATTGTGTTAAAGAGATCGCGTTGTTGTTAAAAAATTTGTTTGCTGTGAGCCTTAGTCGCGTGCACTGCGTAAACCGTAAGGGATACACTGAAATAATGTACGAAAGGATTGTCGATCTATAAAATTACTACAAAAATGTCCACGACAGCATGTCTCAATCGTAGGCACAGCTAGTTAAATGTAATAAACATCAATTACCTCTGTCACTGGATCAAATTCTCTGCCTGCGGAACATTCCAGTAACATTGGGATACCAGCCATACATAAGATATACTTGTCACATAGATATGGATGAGGGAAATTTCCAACGATGAGCGGAGGGCATATGCTCGCTGTAGTTGTTTCAACTGAAGTGGTTGAACTTTGAATAGAGGGTTCAGTTGTTTCTACTTTTGTTGTTTCAATTGGCGCTACAGTTGTTTGACTTATTGTTGTCAAATCTGATGTCACGGTTTTCTCCGTGTTCCAAGTTGTAGTTCCAACCAAGTTTGTAGTTGTCTCAGACTCTGTATCATTGACTGATGTTGTTCCTCCCGAAGTTGTTATATCAATAGGTGAGCTTGTTCCTGTTTCTGATTCCAATTTTGTTGTGGTATATTCCGCTGTTGTTTTATCAAAACTTATTGTTGTCTCTCCCACAGTTGTTTCAAATGACACGCCTGTTGTTTCCGATTCTGGTGTTGTGACAGATTCCGTCGTCGTTCTATCGGTTGATACAGTTGTCACTTCCGAAGTTGTCATTTCAACTGGTAGACGTTCTGTTGTGAGTATTAATTCGGTTGTGGTTTCTTCATTCGGAATTGTTGTTTCTTTTTCTGTTGTAGTATCAACCAATGATTCTGTGGTTTCCTCAATAGTTGTTGTTTCAGTTTGAGTTACAAAGCTTTCTGTTGTTGGTTTTTCTGTTGGAGTCCATCGGCCTTGGGCAGCAAAACAACCATTTTCAGATATGATTACACATTGCTGAAAATGAACAAGACATTTAAATTACTGTTATATATAGATTCTTTTTCTTTTTCGACCGATAGTCGTCCACTGTTTGAAATAGGACTCTTCAAGAAATATTCACATCACATGTTCATATTCTACTTGACTTATGCAGCTCCTCACGAAGCCTTTTCTTCATTCTGAGGTCGTCAATCCACCTCGTAGATAGAGGATCTACTAACCAATGTTTTACGGTGCGGGGTTGCTATGATATCATCTTAGAAATGAACTTTAAATTAAACCATTGTAATTAAAATTTTTACTTATCTATAAAATATGAAGAATAGACAGAAGGTGATAAATTGACCCAAATTAGTTGTCAAACTCCACGCAGACTACCAATTCCACATAAGGTCTAATTTTAGAGTACGATTATTAATTATTTGGCATTTATGTCTTTGAACTCTAAGATTTTGGTATTATATATATTTTTTTGGGTTTTGGTTGAAATCGTTTTTACATACTTAAATTTAAAACAATGTCAAATTGTGAAAATAACTTTATTGAGTTAATTCATCGTGAAGAAGTACATACTAAATAGATCGCTAAAAAAATAATGAGTGTTATGACAATTCTAATGTGCAAAGACACTCGTAATGCCTGTGAATTCAACAGCGATCGAAATCTGGTGTGGCTTATAAGAGGTCTATATAAATCAATAGATACATTTTGACTCATGGTAGATGCTAGTTATCGTTTAAAGAAGCGGCCTATTACAATCCCATTGCTGGGAATAGGCCTCCTCTCTCCGTTTCCGGAGAGAAGGGTTGGCGCTAAGACCTACTACGCTGCTCCAATGCGGATTCATAGGTTACACATATCTCCATTATTCTCTAGAGATATGCAGGTTTCCTCACGATGTTTCCTTCACCAAAAAGGTAGTGATAAATTTTAATTATCAAGTAGACACATGAGTTTAAATAGAAAAACTCATTGGTGCCTGCCCGGGTTTGAACTCGTGTTCCCCTCGAAAGAGTCGCACGGTCTCACCGTTGGCCTATCACAGCTTTAATACGTTATCGTTTAATACGTTGAAATTATATTCTATTCTGATGTAGCCAAAACTTTTACATTAGTTAATTGGACTTTTACTTGTTATTATTTTAAATTGTTATGATGGTTTACGCTGGACTATAACGGACTAATTGTGTATCTTATAACATTCATAATCTTATACTAATACAACTAATAATTGGTAAAAGGATTCTCTTGATTATGTATTTAAAACATCTCAGTAACAACTTACCGAAGTAGTAGGGTCGAATTCCATACCAGCCAGGCATCGGAGCAATTTTGCGATTCCACCCATGCACAAGTAGTATTTGTCACATTCAGTCGGATGTGGGACCATACCAAACAAATCAGGTGTACATATATCAGGTGCAAGTGTCGTGTCAATGCTTGGAGTTGTTGTTTCTTCTTTAATAGAAGTTAACGTTGTTTCTCCTCCAATAGTTGTTCCAGCTGTTATCGTTGTTTGTTCCATATTTGTTGTCGCTACAGTTGTTTCGAATATTGACTCGGTCGTCTTATCACTTTCTGTTGTTGTAATAGTCGATACTTCAACAGAAGGTACTGTTGTTTCAACAGGTGGCGCGTTGGTCTCTTCTGTGATTGTCGTTTCAGTAGATGGTACTGTTGTTTCTCCCGAAGCTATGGTCGTAGTCTCAACATTGATAGTTGTTTCCAAAGTTGTCGTCGTAGGAACATAATCTGTAGTTGTTTCGTGTTGTGAGGTTGTTGTTGACTGTGTCGTCGTGGGAACATACTCCGTAGTTGTCTCCTGTATTGGTGTTGTTGTTGATTTTGTTGTCGTAGGAATATACTCTGTAGTTGTTTCTTGTGGTAGGGTTGTTGGTGATTGTGTCGTCGTGGGAATATATTCCGTAGTTGTTTCCTGTGGTGGGGTTATTGTTGACTGTGTCGTCGTGGGAACATACTCCGTAGTTGTTTCCTGTGTTGGGGTTGTTGGTGATTGTGTTGTCGTGGGAACATACTCCGTAGTTGTTTCCTGTGTTGGGGTTGTTGGTGATTGTGTCGTCACAGGAACATACTCCGTAGTTGTTTCCTGTGTCGGGGTTGTTGATGATTGTGTCGTCGTGGGAACATACTCCGTAGTTGTTTCCTGTGTTGGGGTTGTTGGTGATTGTGTCGTCACAGGAACATACTCCGTAGTTATTTCCTGTGTTGGGGTTGTTGGTGATTGTGTCGTCGTGGGAACATACTCCGTAGTTGTTTCCTGTGTTGGGGTTGTTGGTGATTGTGTCGTCACAGGAACATACTCCGTAGTTGTTTCCTGTGTTGGGGTTGTTGGTGATTGTGTCGTCGTGGGAACATAGTCCGTAGTTGTTTCCTGTGTTGGTGTTGTTGGTGACTGTGTCGTCGTGGGAACATACTCCGTAGTTGTTTCCTGTGTCGGGGTTGTTGGTGATTGTGTCGTCGTGGGAACATACTCCGTAGTTGTTTCCTGTGTTGGGGTTGTTGGTGACTGTGACGTCGTGGGAACATACTCTGTAGTTGTTTCTTGTGTCAGGGTTGTTGGTGATTGTGTTGTCGTGGGAACATACTCCGTAGTTATTTCCTGTGTTAGTGTTGTTGGTGATTGTGTCGTTGTAGGAACATACTTTGTAGTTGTTTCTTGTGTCAGGGTTGTTGGTGATTGTGTCGTCGTAGGAACATACTCCGTAGTTGTTTCCTGTGTTGGGGTTGTTGGTGATTGTGTCGTCGTGGAAACATACTCCGTAGTTGTTTCCTGTGTTGGGGTTGTTGGTGATTGTGTTGTCGTAGGAACATACTCCGTAGTTGTTTCCTGTGTTGGGGTTGTTGGTGATTGTGTCGTCACAGGAACATACTCCGTAGTTGTTTCCTGTGTCGGGGTTGTTGATGATTGTGTCGTCGTGGGAACATACTCCGTAGTTGTTTCCTGTGTTGGGGTTGTTGGTGATTGTGTCGTCACAGGAACATACTCCGTAGTTGTTTCCTGTGTTGGGGTTGTTGGTGATTGTGTCGTCGTGGGAACATACTCCGTAGTTGTTTCCTGTGTTGGGGTTGTTGGTGATTGTGTCGTCACAGGAACATACTCCGTAGTTGTTTCCTGTGTTGGGGTTGTTGGTGATTGTGTCGTCGTGGGAACATAGTCCGTAGTTGTTTCCTGTGTTGGTGTTGTTGGTGACTGTGTCGTCGTGGGAACATACTCCGTAGTTGTTTCCTGTGTCGGGGTTGTTGGTGATTGTGTCGTCGTGGAAACATACTCCGTAGTTGTTTCCTGTGTTGGGGTTGTTGGTGACTGTGACGTCGTGGGAACATACTCCGTAGTCGTTTCCTGTGTTGGGGTTAATGGTGATCGTGTCGTCGTTGGAACATACTCCGTAGTTGTTTCCTGTGGTACAGTTATTGGTAGCTGTGTCGTCGTAGAAATATATTCTATAGTTGTTTCCTGTGGTTGGGTTGTTATTGATTCTGGTGTTGTGACAGATTCTGTCGTTGTTATATCAGCTGATACAGTTGTCACTTCTGAAGTTGTCATTTCAACTGGCAGGCGTTCGGTTGTGATTTCTTCATTCGGAATTGTTGTTTCTTTTTCTGTTGTAGAATCATTCAAAGATTCTGTTGTTTCGTCAATAGTTGTTGTTTCAGTTTGAGTTACAAAACTTTCTGTTGTTGGTTTTTCTGTTGGAGTCCATCGGCCTTGGGCAGCAAAACAACCATTTTCAGATATTATTACACATTGCTGCAAAATAAACAAGACATTTCAATTACTGTAAGTTTCTTGAAATGTGGTGTCACTTATATGAGGGCTATATCATTAAATAAATATGTGAGATAATTAAACACAAGGTCGTCCATCCCTAAAGCATGTAACTTGATACTTGTGTTATAGGTGACGGACAACTGGAAAATATACTACATGTATAATTTTAAATACATTATTAAATACAAATATATGACCAGGCTCGAAGAACCAACAAATTATTCAATTATTCAATTATTAATATTATATCAATCATTAGATACATTTTGGCTCGTGGTGATAAATTCTAGTTATCGCTTAATACTTTTAAGTGATATTCGATTATGATGCAACCAAAAAATTTTGTAATCAATGACATAAGTTAGCGTTGTTATTATTTATAACATTTATGATGGTTCACGCTGGACTAAACAGTGTATCTTATAACCTTCATAATCTTATACTTATACAACTAATAATTGGTAAAAGGATTCTCTTGCTTATGTATTTAAAACATCTCAGTAACAACTTACCGAAGTAGTAGGGTCGAATTCCATACCAGCCAGGCATCGAAGCAATTTTGCGATTCCACCCATGCACAAGTAGTATTTGTCACATTCAGTCGGATGTGGGACCATACCAAACAAATCAGGTGTACATATATCAGGTGCAAGTGTCGTGTCAATGCTTGGAGTTGTTGTTTCTTCTTTAATAGAAGTTAACGTTGTTTCTCCTCCAATAGTTGTTCCAGCTGTTATCGTTGTTTCTTCCATATTTGTTGTCGCTACAGTTGTTTCGAATATTGACTCAGTCGTCTTATCACTAGCTGTTGTTGTAATAGTTGACACTTCAACAGAAGGTACTGTTGTTTCAACAGGTGGCGCGTTGGTCACTTCTGTGATTGTCGTTTCAGTAGATGGTACTGTTGTTTCTCCCGAAGCTATGGTCGTAGTCTCAACATCGATAGTTGTTTCCAAAGTTGTCGTCGTAGGAACATAATCTGTAGTTGTTTCGTGTTGTGAGGTTGTTGGTGATTGTGTAGTCGTGGGAACATACTCCGTAGTTGTTTCCTGTGTTAGTGTTGTTGGTGATTGTGTCGTTGTAGGAACATACTCTGTAGTTGTTTCTTGTGTCAGGGTTGTTGGTGATTGTGTCGTCGTAGGAACATACTCCGTAGTTGTTTCCTGTGTTGGTGTTGTTGGTGATTGTGTCGTCGTAGGACCATACTCCGTAGTTGTTTCCTGTGTTGGGGTTGTTGGTGATTGTGACGTCGTGGGAACATACTCTGTAGTTGTTTCTTGTGTCAGGGTTGTTGGTGATTGTGTTGTCGTGGGAACATACTCCGTAGTTGTTTCCTGTGTTGGTGTTGTTGGTGATTGTGTCGTTGTAGGAACATACTCTGTAGTTGTTTCTTGTGTCAGGGTTGTTGGTGATTGTGTCGTCGTAGGAACAAACTCCGTAGTTGTTTCCTGTGTTGGTGTTGTTGGTGATTGTGTCGTCGTAGGAACATACTCCGTAGTTGTTTCCTGTGTTGGGGTTGTTGGTGATTGTGACGTCGTGGGAACATACTCCGTAGTTATTTCCTGTGTGGGTGTTGTTGGTGATTGTGTCGTCGTAGGAACATACTCCGTAGTTGTTTCCTGTGTTGGGGTTGTTGATGATTGTGTCGTCGTGGGAACATACTCCGTAGTTGTTTCCTGTGTCGGGGTTGTTGGTGATTGTGTCGTCGTGGGAACATACTCCGTAGTTGTTTCCTGTGTCGGGGTTGTCGGTGATTGTGTCGTCGTGGGAACATACTCTGTAGTTATTTCCTGTGTGGGTGTTGTTGGTGATTGTGTCGTCGTAGGAACATACTCCGTAGTAGTTTCCTGTGTGGGTGTTGTTGGTGATTGTGTCGTCGTGGGAACATACTCCGTAGTTGTTTCCTGTGTCGGAGTTGTTGGTGATTGTGTCGTCGTGGGAACATACTCCGTAGTTGTTTCCTGTGTTGGTGTTGTTGGTGATTGCGTCGTTGTAGGAACATACTCCGTAGTTGTTTCCTGTGTCGGGGTTGTTGGTGATTGTGTCGTCGTAGGAACATACTCCGTAGTTGTTTCCTGTGTTGGTGTTGTTGGTGATTGTGTCGTCGTGGGTACATACTCCGTAGTTGTTTCCTGTGTTGGGGTTGTTGGTGATTGCGTCGTTGTAGGGACATACTCCGTAGTTGTTTCCTGTGTCGGGGTTGTTGGTGATTGTGTTGTCGTGGGAACATACTCCGTAGTTGTTTCCTGTGTTGGTGTTGTTGGTGATTGTGTCGTCTTGGGAACATACTCCGTAGTTGTTTCCTGTGTCGGGGTTGTTGGTGATTGTGTCGTCGTGGGAACATACTCCGTAGTTATTTCCTGTGTTGGTGTTGTTGGTGATTGTGTCGTCGTAGGAACATACTCCGTAGTAGTTTCTTGTGTTGGGGTTGTTGGTGATTGTGTCGTGGTGGGAACATACTCCATAGTTGTTTCCTGTGTTGGTGTTGTTGGTGATTGTGTCGTTGTGGGAAGATACTCCGTAGTTGTTTCCTGTGTGGGTGTTGTTGGTGATTGTGTCGTCGTAGGAACATACTCCGTAGTTGTTTCCTGTGTTGGTGTTGTTGGTGATTGTGTCGTTGTGGGAGCATACTCCGTAGTTGTTTCCTGTGACGGGGTTGTTGGTGATTGTGTCGTCGTGGGAACATACTCCGTAGTTGTTTCCTGTGTCGGGGTTGTTGGTGATTGCGTCGTTGTAGGAACATACTCCGTAGTTGTTTCCTGTGTTGGTGTTGTTGGTGATTGTGTCGTCGTAGGAACATACTCCGTAGTTGTTTCCTGTGTTGGGGTTGTTGGTGATTGTGTCGTCGTGGGAACATACTCCGTAGTTGTTTCCTGTGTCGGGGTTGTTGGTGATTGTGTCGTCGTGGGAACATACTCCGTAGTTGTTTCCTGTGTCGGGGTTGTTGGTGATTGTGTCGTTGTAGGAACATACTCCGTAGTTGTTTCCTGTGTTGGGGTTGTTGGTGATTGTGACGTCGTGGGAACATAATCCGTAGTTATTTCCTGTGTGGG
Source organism: Morpho deidamia (assembly GCA_947086505.1). Taxonomy (NCBI): domain Eukaryota; kingdom Metazoa; phylum Arthropoda; class Insecta; order Lepidoptera; family Nymphalidae; genus Morpho; species Morpho deidamia. The sequence continues at coordinate 13,307,444 of CAMTZC010000016.1, forward strand.
TGTTGTTGGTGATTGTGTCGTCGTAGGAACATACTCCGTAGTTGTTTCCTGTGTTGGGGTTGTTGGTGATTGTGTCGTCGTGGGAACATACTCCGTAGTTGTTTCCTGTGTCGGGGTTGTTGGTGATTGTGTCGTCTTGGGAACATACTCCGTAGTTGTTTCCTGTGTCGGGGTTGTTGGTGATTGTGTCGTCGTGGGAACATACTCCGTGGTTGTTTCCTGTGTCGGGGTTGTTGGTGATTGTGTCGTCGTAGGAACATACTCCGTAGTTATTTCCTGTGTTGGTGTTGTTGGTGATTGTGTCGTCGTAGGAACATACTCCGTAGTTGTTTCCTGTGTTGGTGTTGTTGGTGATTGTGTCGTTGTGGGAACATACTCCGTAGTTGTTTCCTGTGTCGGGGTTGTTGGTGATTGCGTCGTTGTAGGAACATACTCCGTAGTTGTTTCTTGTGTTGGTGTTGTTGGTGATTGTGTCGTCGTGGGAACATACTCCGTAGTTGTTTCCTGTGTCGGGGTTGTTGGTAATTGCGTCGTTGTAGGAACATACTCCGTGGTTGTTTCCTGTGTCGGGGTTGTTGGTGATTGTGTCGTCGTGGGAACATACTCCGTAGTTGTTTCCTGTGTTGGGGTTGTTGGTGATTGTGTCGTCGTGGGAACATACTGCGTAGTTGTTTCCTGTGTTGGTGTTGTTGGTGATTGTGTCGTCGTGGGAAGATACTCCGTAGTTGTTTCCTGTGTGGGTGTTGTCGGTGATTGTGTCGTCGTAGGAACATACTCCGTAGTTGTTTCCTGTGTTGGTGTTGTTGGTGATTGTGTCGTTGTGGGAGCATACTCCGTAGTTGTTTCCTGTGTCGGGGTTGTTGGTGACTGTGTCGTCGTGGGAACATACTCCGTGGTTGTTTCCTGTGTCGGGGTTGTTGGTGATTGTGTCGTCGTGGGAACATACTCCGTAGTTGTTTCCTGTGTTGGGGTTGTTGGTGATTGTGTCGTCGTGGGAACATACTCCGTAGTTGTTTCCTGTGTCGGGGTTGTTGGTGATTGCGTCGTTGTAGAAACATACTCTGTAGTTGTTTCCTGTGTTGGGGTTGTTGGTGATTGTGTCGTCGTGGGAACATACTCCGTGGTTGTTTCCTGTGTCGGGGTTGTTGGTGATTGTGTCGTCGTAGGAACATACTCCGTAGTTATTTCCTGTGTTGGTGTTGTTGGTGATTGTGTCGTCGTAGGAACATACTCCGTAGTTGTTTCCTGTGTTGGTGTTGTTGGTGATTGTGTCGTTGTGGGAACATACTCCGTAGTTGTTTCCTGTGTCGGGGTTGTTGGTGATTGCGTCGTTGTAGGAACATACTCCGTAGTTGTTTCCTGTGTTGGGGTTGTTGGTGATTGTGTCGTTGTGGGAGCATACTCCGTAGTTGTTTCCTGTGTCGGGGTTGTTGGTGATTGTGTCGTCGTGGAAACATACTCCGTGGTTGTTTCCTGTGTCGGGGTTGTTGGTGATTGTGTAGTCGTGGGAACATACTCCGTAGTTGTTTCCTGTGTTGGGGTTGTTGGTGATTGTGTCGTCGTGGGAACATACTCCGTAGTTGTTTCCTGTGTTGGTGTTGTTGGTGATTGTGTCGTTGTAGGAACATACTCTGTAGTTGTTTCTTGTGTCAGGGTTGTTGGTGATTGTGTCGTCGTAGGAACATACTCCGTAGTTGTTTCCTGTGTTGGTGTTGTTGGTGATTGTGTCGTCGTAGGAACATACTCCGTAGTTGTTTCCTGTGTTGGGGTTGTTGGTGATTGTGACGTCGTGGGAACATACTCTGTAGTTGTTTCTTGTGTCAGGGTTGTTGGTAATTGTGTTGTCGTGGGAACATACTCCGTAGTTGTTTCCTGTGTTGGTGTTGTTAGTGATTGTGTCGTTGTAGGAACATACTCTGTAGTTGTTTCTTGTGTCAGGGTTGTTGGTGATTGTGTCGTCGTAGGAACATACTCCGTATTTGTTTCCTGTGTTGGTGTTGTTGGTGATTGTGTCGTTGTGGGAGCATACTCCGTAGTTGTTTCCTGTGTCGGGGTTGTTGGTGATTGTGTCGTCGTGGGAACATACTCCGTAGTTGTTTCCTGTGTCGGGGTTGTTGGTGATTGCGTCGTTGTAGGAACATACTCCGTAGTTGTTTCCTGTGTTGGTGTTGTTGGTGATTGTGTCGTTGTGGGAGCAAACTCCGTAGTTGTTTCCTGTGTCGGGGTTGTTGGTAATTGTGTCGTCGTGGGAACATACTCCGTAGTTGTTTCCTGTGTCGGGGTTGTTGGTGATTGCGTCGTTGTAGGAACATACTCCGTAGTTGTTTCCTGTGTTGGTGTTGTTGGTGATTGTGTCGTCGTGGGAACATACTCCGTAGTTGTTTCCTGTGTTGGGGTTGTTGGTGAATGTGTCGTCGTGGGAACATACTCCGTAGTTGTTTCCTGTGTCGGGGTTGTTGGTGATTGCGTCGTTGTAGGAACATACTCCGTAGTTGTTTCCTGTGTCGGGGTTGTTGGTGATTGTGTCGTCGTGGGAACATACTCCGTAGTTGTTTCTTGTGTTGGGGTTGTTGGTGATTGTGTCGTCGTAGGAACATACTCCGTAGTTGTTTCCTGGGTTGGTGTTGTTGGTGATTGTGTCGTTGTGGGAGCATACTCCGTAGTTGTTTCCTGTGTCGGGGTTGTTGGTGATTGTATCGTCGTGGGAACATACTCCGTGGTTGTTTCCTGTGTCGGGGTTGTTGGTGATTGTGTCGTCGTGGGAACATACTCCGTAGTTATTTCCTGTGTTGGTGTTGTTGGTGATTGTGTCGTCGTAGGAACATACTCCGTAGTTGTTTCCTGTGTTGGTGTTGTTGGTGATTGTGTCGTTGTGGGAGCATACTCCGGAGTTGTTTCCTGTGACGGGGTTGTTGGTGATTGTGTCGTCGTGGGAACATACTCCGTAGTTGTTTCCTGTGTCGGGGTTGTTGGTGATTGCGTCGTTGTAGGAACATACTCTGTAGTTGTTTCCTGTGTTGGAGTTGTTGGTGATTGTGTCGTCGTAGGAACATACTCCGTAGTTGTTTCCTGGTTCGGGGTTGTTGGTGATTGCGTCGTTGTAGGAACATACTCCGTAGTTGTTTCCTGTGTTGGGGTTGTTGGTGATTGTGTCGTCGTGGGAACGTACTCTGTAGTTGTTTCCTGTGTCGGGGTTGTTGGTGATTGCGTCGTTGTAGGAACATACTCCGTAGTTGTTTCCTGTGTCGGGGTTGTTGGTGATTGTGTCGTCGTGGGAACATACTCCGTAGTTGTTTCTTGTGTTGGGGTTGTTGGTGATTGTGTCGTCGTGGGAACATACGGCGTAGTTGTTTCCTGTGTTGGTGTTGTTGGTGATTGTGTCGTCGTGGGAAGATACTCCGTAGTTGTTTCCTGTGTGGGTGTTGTTGGTGATTGTGTCGTCGTAGGAACATACTCCGTAGTTGTTTCCTGTGTTGGTGTTGTTGGTGATTGTGTCGTTGTGGGAGCATACTCCGTACTTGTTTCCTGTGTTTGGGTTGTTGGTGATTGTGTCGTCGTGGGAACATACTCCGTGGTTGTTTCCTGTGTCGGGGTTGTTGGTGATTGTGTCATCGTGGGAACATACTCTGTAGTTGTTTCTTGTGTCAGGGTTGTTGGTAATTGTGTTGTCGTGGGAACATACTCCGTAGTTGTTTCCTGTGTTGGTGTTGTTGGTGATTGTGTCGTTGTAGGAACATACTCTGTAGTTGTTTCTTGTGTCAGGGTTGTTGGTGATTGTGTCGTCGTAGGAACATACTCCGTAGTTATTTCCTGTGTTGGTGTTGTTGGTGATTGTGTCGTCGTAGGAACATACTCCGTAGTTGTTTCCTGTGTTGGTGTTGTTGGTGATTGTGTCGTTGTGGGAGCATACTCCGTAGTTGTTTCCTGTGACGGGGTTGTTGGTGATTGTGTCGTCGTGGGAACATACTCCGTAGTTGTTTCCTGTGTCGGGGTTGTTGGTGATTGCGTCGTTGTAGGAACATACTCTGTAGTTGTTTCCTGTGTTGGAGTTGTTGGTGATTGTGTCGTCGTAGGAACATACTCCGTAGTTGTTTCCTGTGTCGGGGTTGTTGGTGATTGCGTCGTTGTAGGAACATACTCCGTAGTTGTTTCCTGTGTTGGGGTTGTTGGTGATTGTGTCGTCGTGGGAACGTACTCTGTAGTTGTTTCTTGTGTTGGGGTTGTTGGTGATTGTGTCGTCGTGGGAACATACTTCGTAGTTGTTTCTTGTGTTGGGGTTGTTGATGATTGTGTCGTCGTGGGAACATACTCCGTAGTTGTTTCCTGTGTTGGGGTTGTTGGTGATTGTGTCGTCGTGGGAACATACTCTATAGTTGTTTCCTGTGTTAGTGTTGTTGGTGATTGTGTCGTCGTAGGAACATACTCCGTAGTTGTTTCCTGTGTTGGTGTTGTTGGTGATTGTGTCGTCGTAGGAACATACTCCGTAGTTGTTTCCTGTGTTGGTGTTGTTGGTGATTGTGTCGTCGTGGGAACATAGTCTGTGGTTGTTTCTATTGTCGGGGTTGTTGGTAATTGCGTCGTCGTAGGAACATACTCCGTAGTTGTTTCCTGTGTCGGGGTCGTTGGTGATTGTTTAGTCGTTGGAATATACTCTGTAGTTGTTTCCTGGGGTACGCTTGTTGGTAATTGTGTAGTTGTGGGAACATACTCTGTTGTTGTTTTATCGGTAGCCATTGTAGACTCTTCTGATGTTGTCGTTTCGATTGGTGGAACTGTTTGGCGTTCTGTCGTTGGTACTGTTACCGTAGTGGTATCTTTCATTGTTGTTTCTTGTTCCGCTGTCGTAGGAACGTACTCAGTGGTTACTACTTGCTCTGTTGTGGTTGGTCTCCTGGTAGTTGTGGTAACATACTCAGTGGTAGTGACTTGCTCAGTCGTTGTAGTTGTTGTAGTTTGTGGCGTAGACGATGTACAGTTTACTGCATGCGGCCAATTGCAAACCTTGAAAAAGTATAAACTTTATTTTTAACTTTTTATATGTAAAATAAATGTTTATCAAATTTTGCAAGACCACGCTCAATAATATTGTTTTTTTTTTAATTTCATTTTCTTTTCAAATATACGTTACTAGTTTTGGAATCATTTCAAAAAACCATCAACATTCTTTTTAAACTTGGCGTTTATGGTGTATTCATTTGTATGTATAACTCGTAGTTTATCATCATCCATCTACCCTTACCCCACTCTAAGTGGGGTCGGCACAACATGTTACAAAAATTTTGTAACATGATTTGGCTACGTATTTTGCGACCCGCCGCCTGCCTGACATCAACTTACCTAAGTCGTATTTTACGACCCCTTGGTAAGGGAGGTGTTCTATTATACTCAGCCGGATAGTACACGGCGGGTCGACTTACCTTAGTCGCCTCTTGCGACACCTCGGTAATAAACGAGGTTGGTCTATTCTACTCAGCCGGATACCACACGGAATCCATACTTATTTTATTTATTTATTTTATTTATTAGACCAACTAATAGTATTTTACAATACATAATTTCCAAGCACATTATTAATATATAATATAATCTAAGTCTGTGTAAAACACCTTTAAAAGTCAGTACAACATTTGTATACAATTACCACTATCGTTGCCTAATACTTAATTGTATATAATAAATAAATAAAAATAAGTGAGCTATATAAAATGTAGTGAAGAATATTAATTAAACATAATAATATAGAAAGAACCATTTAAACACATCTGCGTTTTTAAAAATAGATCTAATTCGTTATATCCTACTAATCCTATCCTACTAATATTATAAATGCGAAAGTTTGTGAGTATGGATGGATGTTTGTTACTCTTTCACGAAAAAACTATTGGACGGATTTGGATGAAACTTTACAGTTATATAGGTTATACATCGGAATATATAGGCTACAATTTGTAATCATTTTATGTAATATAACGATACATGTCAATAAAGGCTGAAAAAATCTGGCCTCTGAGAGCTATCTTAGCGAATGCTGCCTAAACCATTCAAGTTACACAAAAATGATGTACCGTAGTATTGTTTGTCTTGAATAGTTCTAAATAAAAGTCCGCGACAGCATATATCTACCTTTTATGTGAAAGCCACTGTGACCAAAATTGTGAATCATAAATTTAATTAAATTAGATACTGTGGCAGAACAAATTCCTCGCGAGCGAAGCCGCGCGAAATAACTAGTTTACATATAAACCCTTCGTGGTTTTGGAAAGTTGTGTTTAATTATTTTATAGACACGCGTTTATTTAACTTGAAACTTTTACTAAGCCTTTGAATGAAAACTGCTGATGGTTTTTTATCGGAGGTCATCATCGTCGTTTTTATAAAAAATGATAATTAAAAATATCTAAGACATCTTAACGTACATAAAAGCAATATATTGCTTAAAGCAAATTATATAAATATATGAAAAGATCTATCTATCTCTTGGTTTAAATTATATCGGGGATACAATTATTCCTATTTTATTTTCCCATTCTAGTATTTCCCTCAATGCTAAGGATCCTCACCGCAGACATATACATAGTTGTATACAAGGTACCGAATGTGTATTTATGACTGGCCCGTTGGCGCTGTGGGTAGTGACCCTGCCTTCAGCTCCTCGGTTCGCGGGTTCGATTCCCGCCGAGTACCAACATTTTCTATAAACAAATTGTTGGTTCTTCGAGCCTGGGTGTGTATTTGTATTTAAGTATGTATTTAGACTTATATACGTATTATATCTACCAGTTGTCCGTCACCCATAACACAAGTATTAAATTACTTACTTTGGGGACGGATGACCGTGTGTGTAAATGTCCTATATATTTATTATTATTTATTATTTATTATTTATTTACCCGATATCACTTTTGTCCTCTGTATTCCGCAATCTAATTTAACTTTACCATTACAGCAGTTTTAAAATACTATAAAAAAAAGCTAATACAGAAAATCTACTATACTATTGAGGATTATTTAGACGATAATATACGTAGATATAGCTAGTTACGTAACCACCGGGCATCCATACCATACAGGTAAACGCAACATCAGCGTATGCCTCTGCTCAGTCGTGGTATTTAATTGTAATATTTTTAATTAGATTTTTTAAAAATATATAATTTTAGTTAAAAACAATAAAATCTTGTTCTTTAAAAAATAATTTGACGTTCCCGAGTATTAAACTAGCTGCTCTTCAAGCCTGTACAAGACATTAGTAACCATATGTAGCTAGTAATAAGAATTATTCTTTGAAAAGAGCAACCGTTACATGTATCGCGGATTATAGCAAAATAATTAATTATCAAAAGCACTTGTTTACAAGTTTACTTGAAAAAAGAATATTTTGAATTTGAATTCCAAATTTTTATTGCCAAAGTATTCAAGATTCTTATCTTTTTTTTTAGAATCAAAAGCTTGTCGTCAATAGTTCGATTATTATATTATTTATTAAAATAAAGAGTAGACGTTCATTAGATTACCGATACATTAATTTATAATTTATACAATTAGGCGTTACTTTGCGAAGATCCATAATACAAAAGTAATAATAAAATTATTTTGCTATAATCCGCGATACAGTAAATAGAAAATATATATAGTGTTAAATGTATAGTGGACTATCCGTTTTTTCATACCCGTTACGTGCAGGATTCGTAAAAACACATGCACAAACCTACACCACTTCCACCACAATACACAAGCACTACACGCGTTCACTATGACAAACTCAACAATCGTTTCGCCCAGCAACCGAAGCATCATCAGGAGATAGACTCCACGGATCCTGCACGTATCGGGTATGAAAATACGGATAGTCCACTATACATTTAACACTATATATATTTTCTATTTACTGTATCGCGAATTATAGCAAAATAATTTTATTATTACTTTTACATTATTTATGTTTGTTCATTCATGACATTTAAAAGTATCACTCAAGCACTCAATTTCAACAACGTTATCAGTATTTCTCTCACTCTTTCATTATCTTATTCTCTTCTATTTTACTTTATGTTACTTTCATCTTGTTACGCTTTAATCTAATCACTAACCTGCAAAACTGGATCGAAGTAAGTTCCAGTACCGCACTCACGCAAAAGTTTCTCACCAAAATTGCATTGGTAGAATTTGGCGCAATCGTATTCGTGAGGTAGGAGATGATGGACGTTGAAATCTGACGGACATCCGTTTGGTAACCACGCTCCATTGTCCGGCGTGGTTGATGACGTTTGTGTTGTGCTCGTTGACGCTTGTGTTGTGCTCGTTGACGCTTGTGTTGTGCTCGTTGACGCTTGTGTTGTGCTCGTTGACGCTTCTGTTGTACTTGTTGATGGAACTGTCGTCGAGGTTAACGTACAATTCGCGGCATGAGGCCAATTACAAACCTATAAGTATAACAACTAAACATATTATAATCTCAATATAAATAATTTATAGAGTTAAGTTAAGAGTTCTTTGCGGAGATCCATAATACAAAAGTAAACAACACGACTCCACGACAAAATCGCAATGCTTTGCGATTTTGTCGTGGAGTCTCTCTCCTGATGATGCTTCGGTTGCGGGGCGAAACGATTGTTGAGTTTGTGATAGTGAACCTGTGTAGTGCTTGTGTATTGTGGTGGAAGTGGTGGAGGTTTGTGCATATGCTTTTTACGAAACCTGCATGTAACGGGTATGAAAAAACGTATAGTCCACTATACATTTAGCACTATATATATTTTCTATTTACTGTATCGCGGATCATCTCAATATAAATTATCGAGTGATATCAAAAACAAATTGAAAATTTAAAATATATACAAGTGAAATTTTTGTGACTGTGCTGCAAGAACCAGAAATGTATAGAAAAAGTAACTTTTGTATTATGGATCTCCGAATAGAAACGCCTAATAAATTATTTAAATATTTTCAATTTAAATTCGAGCAACGAATAAGCATTCATAAGCATTCATAGGGACTAAATAAAATAACTGAAAAACTTATGTTTAAAACCTTAACAGCACCTATAATGCTAGACATAAAAACATTTTTAAGACTATCGCGAGAGGTTACTAATGTTTTATGTATAAAAACCAACTATTACGTCGGGGTCACCAGTTGTGGGGTGCTGTAAGTGGTGAAGTGGTACTAAAGAATGGAAAATTATCGCGGGTTAACTGACAAGCTTCCTTCGGATGATGGCGGCCGACTCATGAGCGTGTCACTCACTAAGAAATTTTTTTTTATAAATCTACGCAATCTACCACAAAGGGGATCCTAACAAAAGTATTATGGTTGTTTCAGTCTTGTACTAGGTGGCAGCTATGTTGCAGCAATGTATTTAAAACAAAGTCAAATATGAAATTAGGTTTTAAAAGTAATAACTGCTTAAAAAAGATATTATGCAATAATAAAGACAAATTAGAAAGCCCGAAAAAGAGTGGTATTTACAAAATAAAATGTCCTGAATGCAATGATACATATGTGGGTCAGACTGGTCGTAATTTTGAAACCCGTTTTAAAGAACATATGGTCGCTTTCAGGAATAATAAGCCACAAAATTCACATTTCGCTAAACATTTGTTAGAAAGCGGTCATAAAGTTCCTAATGACCATTGTTTCGAAATACTGCACACCTGCGAAAAAAGCTTGAAATTAAATATTTTGGAACGATTAGAAATCATTAAGCATAACAATGGTACCCTCATTAACGAGCAGATAAATGTCTCTAGTTCAAGCTTGTTGCACGTGTTCCGAGGTAAAATAAAGGGTGGGGGTGAACCAAGTACTATTTAACAACGCTTGTTTGGATAACGCTTCGCTTTGCGATTTTGTCGTGGAGTCTATCTCCTGATGATGCTTCGGTTGCGGGGCGAAACGATTGTTGAGTTTGTGATAGTGAACCTGTGTAGTGCTTGTGTATTGTGGTGGAAGTGGTAGAGGTTTGTGCATGTGTTTTTACGAATCCTGCACGTATCGGGTATGAAAATACTGATAGTCCACTATACATTAAACACTATATATATTTTCTATTTACTGTATCGCGGATTATAGCAAATAATTTTATCATTACTTTTGTCTTTTGGCAGCTATGTGTCGATAAACTTTTTATTTTGTCATAATAAAGAAATGAGCATTATATATAATGTGAAAATATATTTAGAAATAGTTTTAGAATTTTTATTTTTAATTATTTTATAATATTTTTTAAATTTGAGTTAGGCAGTGATTCTTGCATTAATTACTCTATTGATTCTTACGTTAGTACAAACGTAAACTCAAATGTCAATCATGTATCATGTTATTTTTGATTGTGATGGAATCCCTACATTTCTATAAGAATCTTAAGCGGAAATAGATGCAATATTTGCAATAACACAAGCTATTCTAGATAATAATGTTGAGCTAGCACTAAAAAGAAAATAAATTGCTGCAAAAATCGAATTGGCTGAGCGCAAAAATATACGATTATATAGCGCAAATATTCCGCATATAGTTTTACAGAAATATATCCAACTTTGCGAAGCTAGTCAGTACAAGTTATCGCCAATAACAAAACTGAAACGATTAATATTGGAAGAAAGAGTTTTATATTTACACAGAATCATCGAGACACCACAAAGTATGCCAAATCAAAATTTATTGACAAAATAAAGCATAAAATGTTTATGAAAAATAATACTTTGTTGGAAGATGGTTCTAGAAGGTAGTTTTAGATTGCATAAATAATATACGTAATGAGTATGCAGTAATTACTAAACCTGAACATATATATTTGAAGAATACTCAAGACCAGTATATGTTGGAACACTTTAAATTCTACTAAACCGATAAAAGAAATAAAAAAATATACGGGACACACACACGGTCGTCCATCCCCAAAGTACGTAACTTAATACTCGAGTTATGGGTGACGGACAACTGGGAAATATACTACATTTATAATTTTAAATACATACTTAGATACAAATACACACCCAGACTCGAAGAACCAACAAATTGTTGGAAAATGTTAGATCTCGGCGGGAATCGAACCCGCGGAGCTGACGGGCTATTCAACCGATGGATTGGTTCAGCAGAACTTCAAAATTCAAAAATTCAAAATTCAAAATATTCTTTATTCAAGTAAACTTGTAAACAAGTGCTTTTGAATCGTCAACTTTACTGCTGGTTCGGAAAGCCGTCCTACCGAGAAGAGCCAGCAAGAAACTCGGTGGAGCTCTTTTAAAAAAGGAGATTCTTAATACTAATTACATTTTGTCATAGCTATCCTGCACAAGGTCAAAGAGCAGCTATATCCACGCATTCTTATCATCAATGTAAGCCTCCACGGTATAATAGGCTTTCTGTATCAGCCTCTTTTTAACAGTATTTTTAAATACCCAAACCCACAAACGACTTACGTACTCTTACAAGGCGCAAAGCAGGAGCCGCAAGCTTATGTCGGTTCCTACTTTATCTATTATATACATCGCCAATCTTTTTATAATTATGTATATTTTTATGCACAAAAATCAAATTGCTAAAAATATACTGTGAAGCTAACGTAAGAATACCTGTTTCCTTAAACTTCTCTCGCAGGGACTCACGCGAATTCAAATTATAAAGGCCACGTATGGCTCTTTTTTGCAATACAAAAATTTTCTCAATATCAGCACAGCTTCGACTTGTCATAGCATAATAAAATTCACTGACCTGTAAAATCGGATCGAAATGAGTTCCAGTACCGCATTCTCGCAAAACTTTCTCACCAAAATTGCATTGGTAGAATTTGGTGCAATCATATTCGTGAGGTAGGAGATGATGGATGTGGAAATCTGACGGACATCCGTTTGGTAACCACGGTCCATTGTCCGGCGTGGTTGATGACGTTTGTGTTGTGCTCGTTGACGCTTGTGTTGTGCTCGTTGATGCTTCTGTTGTACTGGTTGATGGAATTGTTGTTGAGGATAACGTACAATTCGCAGCATGGGGCCAATTACATGTCTGAAAATATGAAGATTCGAATATACCTTGAATTCTTTTTAACTATACCACCCTCATTTCTCACTGAGGGGTCGTAAAAGGCGACTAAGGTAAGTTGACCCACCGTGTGGTATCCGTTTGCGTAGAATAGACCACCCTCTTTCTTACCGAGGGGTAGTAACATACGACTAAATTAAGTAAGGTAAGGCGGCCGATCGTAAAATACGTACTCAAATCATGTGATAACATGCAAACATGTTATGACATGATTTGGCTGATGGAGATGGAGAAAGACAAACAGGAGGATGATGATGAGTCAAAATCAAACAGTAAAGTTTTTAGGATTTGAATTTTCAATAAAAATGAAAGAGTAAACGTACGCTGGATAATAAAAGTCAGGGATATAAAATAAGAATAAGCAGAATTTCAATGCGTCTTATTTTAAATTCACTCACCTGTATAATTGGATCAAAATGAGTCCCTTGCCCGCACTCACGAAGAACCTTCTCACCGAAATTGCATTGGTAGTATTTGGCGCAGTCGTACTCGTGAGGTAGAAGATGATGGACGTGAAAATCAGCTGGACACCCATTAGGCAACCACTCTAAATTGGACGTGGTTGATGTACTTTGGGGTGAACTAGTTGATGCTGATGTTGTACTAGTTGACACTAGTGTTGTACTGCTTGATGGAACTGTTGTGGACGACACACAGTCCGTCGCATGTGGCCAATTACAAATCTGAAAAGAAGTAAACTTAACAGTAACAAAATAAATAAACACCGTGAAGTGGATTCAGGCTTATCCCGTAAAGACGTCACTTTCAATCAAAATCATAATACCGATATCAAAGGTATACAGTAGCGCTTACAAGAACTCATTCTCAGATTTAAAAATCTGAATGCAATAATCTGAATAAACAATCAATGAATTAGAAGACGAGAAGGAGAAAATGCAGTAGATCAATATACTGTAGCTGTAGAACTAGAATAAAACATTGATCAAAATTTTTGAGAAGAAATATGACACATGCCACGAATAATCTTGAAGGGTTAGGGTGGTAAGATACTCAATATAGCTCAATTTTTCCCATCTGAACTGAGTTAAGCTGTGACTTGTATTAATTTATGTGACGTCTAATGATTAATGCCCTAAATAATTATGATAAAGCTAAAAATAGATTAAAAATTAAAAAATTAAATTAAAAAATTATAGAAGATAAAAATTTTTTTTTTTTTTTAAATTATGATGACGAAAGATCAAAACAGACAGGTATCTCATAAATTTGATGAAAAGTAAGTTCTTATGAAGGCTGTTGAAAACAGGAGAAATACTCGTAAGTAAAAATGAAAAATAAAGTAACTAAAGTAACGTATTGTTTTTAACTACTTGAGACAAGAATGAAATTCGGATATGTGAATAACTTGCGTAAGCCAAATATGAATCTACTGAAATATTTTGAAGTGTCTCTAGTTTATTCAGCTGGTCTTGGGTTAAATTAAGAAGACAAATTCAAATTGTTTCCATTAATTTAAACTAAAGACTACGTTCAATATAAATATACAAAACTATAGCTTTTAGATAAATATTTTTAATCACTAATTACATTGGGCATTGAATGTGACCAGATTTATTGATAACAACGTGATAATAATGTAATGTGTTGATATAAATTCGATTTATTATATTAATAACTTCATAATACTTTTTCTATAGGATGAGATAACATAAGATGCTTCAGTACTTACACCTAGTAAGAAACTAACTAAGAAATGTGATTTACACCCCTACAAAAATTATTCAAGAAGTTGATTCTTTGTTCAAGAAAACTTAAGTTTTCTTCAACTCTACTGCTGGTTCGGAAAGCTGTTCCTACCGAGCAAGCAAGAAACTCGGCGGTTGCTTTTTTCAATAAATAATTCTTGTACAGAGTCAAAGAATAGCCAAGTCCACGCATTCGTATCGTTTTAGTAATCCTCAATAGTGAAGAAGCAGCCTGTTACAATCCCACTGCTGGGAATAGGCCTCCTCTCTCCGTTTCTGGAGAGAAGGGTTGGAACTAAGACCTACCACGCTGCTCCAATGCGGATTTGTAGGTTACACATATCTCCAGAATTCTCTTGAGATATGCAGGTTTCCTCACGATGTTTTCCTTAACCAAAAGCGTGTGATAAATTTTAATTATCAATTAGACACAGAGTTTTAATAGAAAAACTCATTGTGCCCGCCCGGGTTTGAACTTGTGTTCCCCTCGTAAAAGTCGCACGGTCTCACCGCTGGGCTATCACAGCGTCCTCCTCAATATGTGTACAAATAATGTGAGTACTAATAAAAAACGCTAAATAAACATCATCATCCTTCTGTCCTTATCCCACTCTAAGTGGGGTCGGCGCAACATGTTACAAACATGTTGTCAAATGATTTGGCTACGTATTTTACGACCGGCGGCCTGCCTGACGTCAACTTACCTTAGTCGCCTTTTACAACACCTCGGTAAGAAATAAGGGTGATCTATTCTACTCAGCTGGATACCACACACCGGGTCAACTTACCTGAGTCGCCTTTTACGACACCTCGGTAAGAAATGAGGGTGGTCTATTCTACTCATCCGGATACTACACAGCGGGTCAACCTACCTTAGTCGCCTTTTACGACATCTCGGTAAAAAATGTGGGTGGTCTATTCTACTCAGCCGGATACCACACAGCGGGTCAACCTACCTTAGTCGCCTTTTACGACACCTCGGTAAGAAATGAGGGTGGTCTATTCTACTCAGCCGGATACCACACAGCGGGTCAACCTACCTTAGTCGCCTTTTACGACACCTCGGTAAGAAATGAGGGTAATCTATTCTACTCAGCCGGATACCACACAGCGGGTCAAGTTACCTTAGTCGCCTTTTACGACACCTCGGTAAGAAATGAGGGTGGTCTATTCTACCCAGCCGGATACCACACAGCGGGTCAACCTACCTTAGTCGCCTTTTACGACACCTCGGTAAGAAATGAGGGTGGTCTATTCTACTCAGCCGGATACCACACAGCGGGTCAACCTACCTTAGTAGCCTTTTACGTCACCTCGGTAAGAAATGAGGGTGGTCTATTCTACTCAGCCGGATACCACACAGCAGGTCAAGTTACCTTAGTCGCCTTTTACGACACCTCGGTAAGAAATGAGGGTGGTCTATTCTACTCAGCCGGATACCACACAGCGGGTCAAGTTACCTTAGTCGCCTTTTACGACACCTCGGTAAGAAATGAGGGTGGTCTATTCTACTCAGCCGGATACCACACAGCGGGTCAACCTACCTTAGTCGCCTTTTACGACACCTCGGTAAGAAATGAGGGTGGTCTATTCTACTCATCCGGATACTACACAGCGGGTCAACCTACCTTAGTCGCCTTTTACGACATCTCGGTAAGAAATGAGGGTGGTCTATTCTACTCAGCCGGATACCACATGATAACGTTAGATAAACATTATTAACAAAAAAAATCTACAAAGGTCAAGTTATCCTTTATGTTATGTGATGTACCTGACTCGCAAAGTCAAAGTGCAGTCCAGGAGGACAAAGCCGTTCAACCTTTTCCCCTGACACGCAGTAATAGAACCGTCCGCAGTCCGTCTCATGAGGCAGGAGGTGGTGGACCTCAAAATCAGCTGGGCATCCGTTTGGAAGCCACTTACTCCGGCATCCGGCACTGTCTTGCCAGTCGCATTCCTACGAAATAATCAAATCTAAATAATCGTATTCTAGTAAGATTTTTACAAGCTTTTTTGAATCAAGGATCAATTAGATTTAATAAGCTACACTGGTTCGGAATGTAGCTCTTACCCAGAAGCATGGGCGTAGCGAAGTACTTGCAAGGGGGGGCTTGGAAAGTGAAAGTATTTTACGACCGGCCGCCTGCCTGACGTCAACTTACCTTAGTCGTATTTTACGAGCCCCCGGTAAAAAAGAGGGTGGTCTATTCTAATCAACCGGATACCATACGGTGGCTCAACTTACCTTAGTCGCCCTATACGCCACCTCGGTAAGAAATGAGGATGGATCATTCTACTCAGCCGGATGCCACCCGGCGGGACGACTCACCTTAGTCACCTTGTACGACACCTCGGTAAGAAATGAGGTTGATCTATTCTACTCAGCCGGATACCACACAGTGGGTCAACTCACCTTAGTCGCCTTTTACGACACCTCGGTAAGAAATGAGTGTGGTCTATTCTACTCATCCGGATGCCACCCGGCGGGTCGATTTACCTTAGTCGTATTTTACGATTTCTCAGTTAGAAATAGGGTGGTCTATTCTACTCAACCGGATACCACACGGTGGCTCAACTTACCTTAGTCACCTTTTACGACACCTCGGTAAGAAATGAGGGTGGTCTCTTCTACTCCGGATACCACACGGCATGTAAAAAATATTTCCACATTAATGAAAAAGTTAGAGTAATATACCTGCGTTTCACGGTTAAAATGTAAGCCAGGTGGACAGTCTCTCTCTACTCTTATTCCAAAAGCGCAATGGTAGTATTTTGTGCAGTCGAAATCGTGTGGTAGAAGTAAATTTATATGGAACTCAGCAGGGCAACCGTTTGGTAGAAAATTTCTACCATTGCTTCTATTTTCACTAATTTCTACGTTATTTTTATTATTTTCTTCGACTGCTTTTTCATCTTTTATGTTAGTTTCATTTTTTTCTTCTTCAACGGCTCTATTATCGATTTGATCACACTCCTGAAATATTTATCAATAATTAATAATTATATAACAAATATCAAGAAAACTCTGAACAGTGTTGTCAGCAAAAAAACTATTTCGAAAAACTACTATTAAACGATTCATATACAGATGATAGCATAACGAAGTAAAACTTATTTAAAAATATAAGTTACCATATTTTCTGAGTTGTATCGAACTGTTTAGGTTAAGACAATAACATTTACATTTTGAATCTTTATTTATTATAACTGTCATTTTTTTATTACTGAGTCGTTTTGTAACTGTAAGTAGAACTCGACCGCCTAAGGTGGTCTTCGAATAACATAGAATTGCTTTCAGTATAGGGTGCACAATGCATTGGCAATAGACATATTCGGACTTCTTAGCACTATAATAATAACCGGGACAACATAATTAAACCCCCATCCACTTAAAAAAGTGCACAAAATTTTTACTATAATATTTTCGAAAGAAAATTAACACACGTAACAAAGAATAACCTTCTTTATAATACAATCCGCTATCATTATAGGTAAAAGTAGGAAACCAATATAAATATTCTCTATTTAATCTGTATTTATATTGACAAAAATGAAAAAAAAAACAAATCAATCCTCGTAACCAACTTTCACGAAAAAAAAACATCAACCTGAACCATAATATGACCAAAATACACTAAAAATGTCACGCCAACATACTTAAACATTACAATCACAGCATGCAAGTTCTGATATAAAAAGTAAGCGAAAACCAAAAAAAAACAAAACCAAAAAACCTCGAGAAACCATATTGTATATATTCAAATCAGGATGGTAGTATGATACATCAAATTTTGATTTAAAAAAAATTTAATTATATCTATATACCAAAACCAATGAATCCAAAACTCAAGCGTGCGTTCAAAAACTGCACATCGGTCACTCATTTAAGCGACACTCACCTCGTAAATTCGATCTAACCCAGAATCCAGATCATAGGAACTCCTGAGTTTATTCCATTCGAAAACCTTCCAGTTCTATATTATTTACTAAAATAATCTTGTTTAAAAAGTAAGCGCGATATTTTTTGTCTGTGAAAGTTCTTAACAAAAATTTTTAATATCGTTTTCTATGGCATTTATAATATGTTATAATAATTTAAAAAATAATAATAAATTTTTATATAAAAAAATATATATATAATTAAATAAAAAAATCATTAAAAGTACTAAATATTTTTAATGAAACTAAAAATCTAGATCCAAATTTTGCCGGATTATGTATAAAAAGAATAATATTAATTAAAAAAATATATATCCATAAACAACGTTATTTTTAAGTATATTTATTTTGTCAAATTCAAATTTGTAATAACGTTTATTGCGTAATGATCTACATTTTCTGCCAGTCTACTTTGTTGGCCATGTTATGTTATGACGTTATTATTTTGCAAAAAGCGATTTTGAGGTTTTCTTTTGTAAGATATGTGTTTCAAAGATATTAAAATAAGAAACGAGAGGTTTTTTATGATTTTGTTTATATGTAATATCTACCCTTAATATACTTATGCATCTTTGACAGATATTTTAATTTTAAGTTATTTTAAGTAAATTTAAATGTTCCTAATAATACTAATAATTATTACCCAGTTCAATAATACAAGCTATAATAATGCAATGAGGTTTATTTTAACAAAAACCTTAACTAATAATTACATAATTGCGACTAAACAAAATTAATATTTGTACTAGATACATCTACAAAGCGTGAATATACAAAACCAATAAAATAAATAAATTAGAGTGCAAAATTAATGCATTACAAGGCCACGGCCTTAAAAATTATAGGATATATCCTTGTAAAGTATGCCGTTATTTTAAAAATAAAATTTAATAAACAATTTTTTTTTATTCCAAATGAAAAACTTAAGTAAAAGGAACGGAACAGAATCAAGATAGTACTGTGACAGTGCAACGTAAACCAATGCTTTTCTACGAAAATATTTATTTTAATGATGTTTGATCATTTAAATAAACATATTCCTGCCCTTATCCCACTCTAAGTGGGACTCTCACATGTTTAAAACATGTTGTCACATGATTTGGCTACGTATTTTACGACCGGCCGCCTGCCTGACGTCAACTTACCTTCGTCGCCTGTTACGACACCTCGGTAAGAAATGAGGGTGGTCTATTCTACTCAGCCGGATACCACACGGCGGTTTAATGATGTTTAGTATGAATCTTATCAATTCAAACCTATAACAAATCAAATTTAACATTAATGCATTAAAAAAACAAAAAGTTTATGTCGGATTAAATTAAAATAATAACCGTTTTCCGTTGAGAAACAGAAAAAACAAAATAATTAATACGATGTGTTTTAACGCATTTGACGTAAACAAAGTCGCGGGCAGATCATATATAAAATACATATGCTATTTGATGTTTTCAATACGAAGTTAAATAAATCTTGGTGTTTAAACGTTAATATTAAAAAGTTAACAAATGATTTATGTCAAGCATAGTATTCTTTTTAAACAGATGTATATTTAAATGATTTATAGAAGCAGGCGTTACTTTGCGGAATTCCATATTACAAGCAATATAAGAGAACTAACTACTTTGCTATAATCCGCACGGGTTAAGTGAATGCATGCAAAGCCAATGTGTATGAAGCAGGCAAAATCTACGCACCTTATACATGCAGGACCAGCCACCACATGCACCCCAAGGCGCAATTCACCAGCAACAACGCACACAAAAGCAGCACACACACCCACTACCACAATCTCGACGATCGTTTCGCCCCGAAACCGAAGCATCATCAGGAGGATAGGCTCCACGACAAAAATCGTACTGCAGTACGATTTTTGTCGTGGAGCCTATCCTCCTGATGATGCTTCGGCCTTTGCGCCTTGTGGCCTTGGGGTGCATGTGGTGGCTGGTCCTGCATGTATAAGGTGCGTAGATTTTGCCTGCTTCATACACATTGGCTTTGCATGCATTCACTTAACCCGTGCGGATTATAGCAAAGTAGTTAGTTCTGTTATATTGCTTGTAAGATGTATTTTTGGGAGGTCAAGGCAGAACGTTTTTAGGAAAAATTCCTTCTATAACAACAGCGTAATTTACATAGCGCTTGATTATAATAGATTCTTAAAATTCAATACGTAATAACGCTGAGAATTTATTTAATATCTAATTTTTGTCGGAATTTCTATTAATCATTGCATGAGCTAATGAATAGAATTTTAAGTATAGATTTCTTCAGATAAATTTGAAACTGATTTATTTCTAAATGAAAGCACATGAAAGGTTTTTTTATGTGACACTATATAATCATAAAACACGATTTGTTAATATCTAATAATTGTTAGGTATTTTAGTTCGATCGCAATCTTTACACGAAGTTCCACGATACGCATCGTTCGATATCCGCAAGGCGGCGTTTTTTCCGCTTATCATATGTTTTTTTACATCACTATTAAATGGTGTTTCATTTAGATGGTTTTATGATAGGGTTTTTAACATTATCTCTAAAATGTATCACCTTTTATGTCTGTAACTGATAAGAGGATTATATATTAGAAGTTGGTAACACTATGTTTTGACGAACGACTGCTAAACTCTAAAATTATAGTTTTGTACATAGAATGGGGGAGCTAAAGGCAGTCTTGTGTTCAACGAATATAAGAGAGGAAAGATAAATTCAAATTCAAATTATGCTTTATTCAAGTAAACTTGTAAACAAGTGCTTTTAAATCGTCAACTTTACTGCTGGTTCGGAAAGCTGTTCCTACCGAGAATAACCAGCAAGAAACTCGGCGGTTGCTCTGTTTAAAATTCTTTATATTTTTATGTACAAAAATTACATTGTTTAAAATATACTGTGAAGCAAATGTAAGAATACCTATTTCCTTAAACTTCTCTCGCAGGGAATCACGCGGACTTAAATTGTAGATGCCACGTCTGGCTCTTTTTTGTAATACGAAAATTTTTTCACTATCCGCGCATAAGAAACCCATACTTATACTTGTCTAATCTATATCAACTTTACTAATATTATAAAAGCTGAAGACTACTTTTGTTTGTTTAAACGCGCTTATGTCAGGAACTACTGGGCCGATTGAAAAATTTTTTGAGTGTAAAATAGTATATTTATCGAGGAAGGCTATAGACTATATAATATCACGCTAAGATGAATAGGAGAGGAGCAGCAATAAAAAATATTGTGAAAACGGCAATGTTTAAGGCTTTCCTTACATGCGTTAAGTTAACAATGAAAGTTATAAAAAAATCATGTACTACAAAACTATTCTCCACTAAATGTTCTAAGTAAAAGTCCGGGACAGCATATGTCTAGCTTTTAAGGTTAACCCGCTTTAACCATAATTAATATAAGTATGAAGGCTTACTCAAATAATAAGACTGCAGTTCACGCATTTGCTCTTTCATTGTTTCGATAGACACTAATTAGAAATCTATGTCTAAAATATACATTGTAGTTTATTTTCTATTTAATTTGACTGAATTTTTACACTTGACACGACCTGGGTGTTTGTTTGACGTGATTATTTGAGAATATCAACATTCTCCATTCATCAGTTGCAGGAAATTATTCATAAACTAATTAAACTCTATTACTAAGTTTTTTAGAATAGAACACCCTCATTTCTTACCGAAGTATTTTAAAAGGCGACTAAGGTAAGTTGACTCACCGTCTGGAAATAGACCACCCTCTTCCTTACCGAAGGGTCTTAAAATACGACTAAGGAAAGTTGATGTCAGGCAGGCGGCCGGTCGTTAAATACGTAGCTAAATCATGTAGTTTGTAACATGTTATGCCGACCCCACTTAGAGTGGGATAAGTGATTGATTGATTGATCGATTTCGATAAAATATGAAGTTGTTTATAAAAACATCGGTAATTGAATGCTGTTATTTCGTAGAGCGTTGATGTAGCAACCCAATGGTTATATTTATATAAAAATTGTTTAGATTCATGAGTTTTTGTAAAATATATTGCATCGACATTTCACTTTTGGATATTTTAAATTTAAATTGATGATTTATTTTATTAAAATAACGACATACTTTTTCGTTCGATAACTTTGACTTGCTTTTTGTATTTAGAATAACTTACAAATGTAATTTATGTGATAATAGAAAATATACATTGGCTTGTATTCAAAAATATTGTCTCCTGTAGGAGGTTTTGTCAGTTGATTATCGTACACGATGTTGACCTTGACGATGACCTTGCTTTGATAAAATTCCATAGGTAGTTTCCCAATTACGCCTAATATTTACTCTGGCGACACTTCAATTAAGAAAAAGGCTAAATGTTGTGGAAATCTAGAAGCCATAAGTTTTAGTGAAATATGGAAAAGTAACAAGGTTCTAGAGGTTTCTTTTCCTAAAATTTTTAGCGTAATTTGCTGAGAATATCATATCAAAGTTTTTTGTCCGTGGACAGTTGAGCAAAAGCTTAATTCCATCGCTACATTTGAGATATTTGTCACAGTCCGCGTCATGTGGCAACTTCAAGAATATATCCCATGCGCTTGGACATTCGTTGTTGTCTGGCGGTGTTGGTATTGTTGTGGTGGTTGTAGGTGTTGTTATGGTCGTTGCGGGAGTTGTTGTGATCGTTATAGGTGTTGTTGTGGTCGTTAAAAGTGTAGTTGTCGTCGTTACGGGCGTTGTTGTAATCGTTACAGGTGTAGTCGTGGTCGTAGCAGGTGTTGTTGTAGTCGTTATAGGTGTTGTTGTAATCGTTACAGGTGTAGTCGTGGTCGTAGCAGGTGTTGTTGTAGTCGTTATAGGTGTTGTTGTGGTCGTTAAAAATGTAGTTGTCGTTGTTACGGGCGTTGTTGTAATCGTTTCGGGTGTAGTTGTGGTCGTAGCAGGTGTTGTTGTGGTCGTTACGGGTGTTGTTGTAGTCGTTACGAGTGTTGTCGTGGACGGTGTTGTTATTGTCGTTCCCGAAGTTGTAGTGCTCGTTGTGATGGAGTCTCCGCCGGTTGCCCAGATACACACCTAGATGGTTAATTAAATATAATAGTAATAATAGAATGTATTTCATATTGAATAACTATCGTTTAGCACATTGTAAGTTTTCGTTTAAAACGAAATAACGTATCAAGAGATACATAACGAAATTACTCATTTATTGAAGCTTATTATTTAATAAAGCTTTAAAAGTGAAACTTAAAAATGGTCTATGTGAATAAGTCTGGGAATCTCTGAAATAAGAATTCAATTAAATGCATAGAGTTTTTATACTAGAGTAGGGAAGCCAGCCTAAAATACGCCCTTCGAAAAAAAGGGAAAGCAAATGAGGCCTATCATTTGTCTCTCTTTTTACGTGCTTGTATCAAGCAAACGTAATTTTTACAGAAATATTGGTATCTACTCTAAAATTTCAACGTTAAAATTGGAGTAAATATTATTAACTGTTTAACTTACTCTCTATTAAGTTTAGCCAATAAAATAACGTGGACTATAAAAGAAGACCTCAGGAAACGAATAGAAGCATTCGAAATGTGGGCATACAGGCACATGTTGGCTATAAGTTTGACCAAGAAAATCTCGAATGTGGAAGTTCTGCGACGCGTCTATCAAAACCGGGAACTTTTGCAACCGTTAAGATGAGTAAAGCCGTATATCTAGGGCATGTGCTCAGGCACTTCAGATATGGACTTTTGCAACTCATCTTAATGGGAAAGGTTTCCAGAAAAAGAGGTGTAGGACGCAAAAAGAAATTCTGGCTTTGCAACGTAAGGGAATGGACGAGAATCGGGAGCGCCGCTGAACTGTTCCAGCTAGACGAGGGATATGGATGAATTTATAACGCTGACTGCCAACCTTCGCTAGTCGGAGAGGCACTCTAAGAAAAATGAAGAATAAAATAATATGCAGTGTGTGTAAAAACGCAAAAACATTTTGAAGGTAAAAAAAGGTACTGTAAATATTATATGTAAATCAAGAACGCGCCATAAGTATTTCTGCGAAAGTGTGATTAGACAGACATAAGCATATGATTCATCTGCCCTCTTTTATTATTTGTTACGACCTCACTTACAGATTGAGATGTGAGTAAAAGAATGAATGCAGGATTGATGAAGAGGCGACAGGCCTCAACAATATGTATCCCTCGATTGCCTCTTAAAATGAAGGCAAAAATTTATAAAAGGGTCATAAGATATAGTATTGTATGGATCAAAATATTGGGCGATGATATAACAGTGCATGCAAGTGAGATGAGAATGTTAAGGTGAATGTGTGGTGTTGACATGTAATGAGGGATGAAAATAATAACGAGTGTTTAATGAATGAGGATGGATATGCGACTAGAGAGAGACTGAAAAAGAGATGGTTAGATTGTGTGAAGTATGATATGCGTTTAAAAGGAGTAGCGCTAGAGGTGAACAATGATAGGAGAGAATGCAAGAGGAAATTATGTTGTGCCGATTAATCTTAGGTAGGGTATACACGACGGCGACTTTGATCACCGGTGACTCGCTGACGACTGGAAAAATTGGTTTCTGGACGTGAATTGCGGCGACCGTTATCCTGTAAAGTCGCTGGTCGCTAGCTATGTGTAGTATATATGGCAGCCGCTACTTAATGACAATTTCCGAGAAAAATCGTTATTAATCAAGTGAGTTTTTAGTGGAATTTATTAAACTTAAAAAAAATTACCGGAATTGTGGATGATTAAAAGCCAAGTTGCCTCTCTGAAGATATCACAAATAACGAAGAACACTAGAACAAAAAACTTTCATCGATAGTTAGCAAAAGTCCAGTCATATCTACTACCAAATGGACAATAAACGATCACTTTAACCCTATGACCGACAAGAAGTGGGGGGTACGAATTTTTTACTATACAATATTATATACATTTATTGTTGGTGACGAAAACATTTTGATTTGTCAACATTGAATCTGTGCACATGGTGCTCACTAGACGTCTGAGGGGTTGTGAACACAAAAGCTAAAAGTCGTTGGCGAATCGACGACGATCAAAATCGCTGCGTGAGTACGGGTAGGGGTAATGCCGGGGCATTAGAGTGGGATAAGTGCAGGAAAATGATGACTCACTTACAGCCTTGCCTATGACTCTCCTAGTCTAGTATAAGAACTCTATGATTAAATGTTATAACTATGATAATTACCTGTGAATTGACGTTAAATATAGTATTCGTTGGGCAGCCCATCAATATTCTATTCCCGTTGCTGCACGCATAAAATAATGTACGGTCGGTCTCGTGCGGCAACAGCAGGTGGATGCTGAAATCTCGTGGACATCCATTCTGCAGAAAGCTTGCTGAACCGTAACCGAACAGCAGTAGAAATATTAATATTGTCATATCTGAAAATAACATCCATATTTAATTGTAAGGTTATTATCTTTCTTTATAGCCTGTACAGCGCAAATGAGGCGCAAATTATCCACTACACGATAAGAACTTTGTTTGAAAAGAGCAACCACTGAGTTTCTTGCTGGCTCTTCTCGGTAGGAACAGCTTTCCGAACCAGCAGTAGATTTTGACGATTCAAAAACACTTTGTTTACAAGTTTATTTGAATAAATATTTTTCATCAAACCGTTTATAAAACTAGACAATACTTGTTAGTACTCGTGTTGAGTGTATTTGCTTTTGAGTGATATTACAATGAAAAATGAATTATCATTACATGAAGTGGTGTAATAAAAAGGGACAATTGTCCTATATTCAATATTTGCTTTCAGTGCGTCAGAATTCTATATAAAAAAGATAAAAATTGTCTAAAGAAAACATGACTCATTTATATGTTTATGACGAGATAAACCAATTAATGATAGCCCAGCGGTGATACCGTGCGACTCTTTCGAGGGGGCCACGAGATCAATTAAAAAAAAATCTAAATATATTTTTATTCAAGTAAACTTCTAAACAAATAGATGAAGCGTCAACATCTACTGCGGGTTCGGAAAGCTGTTCCTACCGAGAAGAGCCAGCAAGAAACTCCGCGGTTGCTCTTTTCAAAGAATAATTCTTATTAGTAATTACTGTACAAACCCCGAATAGGCACCATATAGTTTTTTTGTTAAAAACTGATCTCTCTTATTAATATTTGCAATTAATCACAATATATTCGGTAAAGAAAAACGTTGGGAAACATGTATATCATTAGAGAATTCTAGGGATATGTGTAACCTACCAATCTGCATTGGAGCAACGTGATAGGTCTTACCTCCAATCCTTCTTTCCAAAAACGGAGAGAGGACGCCAATGCCCACCAATGGGATGGTAATAGGCCGTTACTCTAAACCAATTGTTGACTGAATTTCATTCTTGATTAGAAAGCTTTAATTTATAAAACAACTTCTAATAGGTCAAACCGGCCCTTCCCACTCTAAGTGCGGTCGGCACAACATGTTTAAAACATGTTAAACGATTTGGCTAGGTATTTTACGATCGTATGCCTAAATGACGTCTGCTTATCTTAGTCGCCTTTTAAGGACACCTCGGTAATAAATGAGGGTGGTGTATTCTACACAGTCGGATGACAAAGCGGGCCAACTTACCTTAGTCGCCTTTTACGACACCTCGGTAAGAAATGAGGGTGGTCTATTCTACTCAGCCGGATGATGCGGCGGGTCAACTTACCTTAGTCGCATTTTATGACACCTCGGCAATAAATAAAGGTGGTCTATTCTACTCGGCCGGGTACCACACGGTAGGTCGACTTACCTTAGTCGCGGTTCACGACACCTGGGTAAGAAATGAGAGTGGTCTATTCTACTCAGTCGCATGACACGGCGGGTCAACTTACCTTAGTCGCCTTTTATGACACCTCGATAATAACAAAGGTGGTCTATTTTACTCAGCCGGATACCACACGGCGGGTATTTTGCCTATTTGTTATCGCTGTTTTTTAAAGATGTGTATTTTATCGCACAACCACTATATTTTACAATAAAACAAATCAATTCAAGGATCGATTGCAACAAAACTTGCCTTTCTTTCTCACGTAAGGTTGTTAATTAATTAAAAATGATTTCAACAAGAAAATGTGTTTTTCAAATATTTTTCTTGGTTTATATATACGTCCTGTCTATTATAATTATAATTTGATTGCTATTTATCTTTAATATGATAATTATTTGATAAAAACGTGTCATAGATAATTTTCCTGTAACTACAATATGTTAATTATATCTAAATTAATTTATTCAATCTCTATCATATCAATTCTTCGACCCTTTTTTATTGTTTGCTAGTTTTGTTTTTTTATTTCTTTAGATAGGCTAACGGTGAGAATTAGTTGTTACTTTGCGGAGATCCATAATACAAAAAGAATGTCAAAATTATTTCGCGAAAAAGTAAATAGAAAATATATATATCTAATGCTAAATGTATAGTGGACTATCCGTTTTTTCTTACCCGATACATGCAGGATTCGTAAAAACACATGCACAAACCTCCACCACTGCTTCCACAATACACAAGCACTACACACGTTCACTATCACGTATCTGGCCCGTTGGTGCAGTGGGTAGTGACCCTACCTTCAGCTCCGCGGGTCGCGGGTTTGATTCCCGCCGAGGGCCTACTATATTCTATAAACAATTAGAAAATTATATATATAGTAAGTATGACTACCGGCCCGTCACCCATAACACAAGTATTAAGTTACTTACTTTGGGGACGGACGACCGTGTGTGTAAGAGTCCCATATATTTGTATTTATTTATCACAAACCTAACAACGTTTCGCCGTGACTTCAACTTACCTTAGTCGCCGTTTACGACACCTCGGTAAAAAATGAGGGTGGTCTATTCTACTTAGCCGGATACCACACGGCGGATCTTTAAGCTCTGTCGTGGTTTTTTATATACTGCTATAGTATATCTTCGAAAAGAATTTAAAGAGATAAGGAAATATTCATTGAAGTTCTACAAATAGGTAATACAATGAATGAAGACGAAAAATGTGAGAGACTATGGGAATGTTAACTTTTATGGCTTAGACACAATCTATACTTATTATAAAACAAAGTCCCAAAAAGCTGTCTGTCTGTATATAATCGATTTTCTAAAAATCTACTGAACGGATTTTTGTACAGTTTTCACCAAAAGATAGTGCATTACTTCCGGATGGTTTAGGTATATAGTACATATCGGTATTATGTAAATTGTATTGAAGACATCGCGCAGTTGTTAAAAAACTTGCTTGCTGGGAGCTTAAGTCGCGTGCGCTACGTAAACCAGCAGAGGTACGCTAAAGTAATGTACAAAAGAATTGTATCTATAAAAATACTACAAAAAAAGTCCGCGATAGCATGTCTCTATCACTCACGGTTCATTCACAATAACTACTTTTATATTTAAAACATGAATTCTAGAAAAAAATTGTGACACGCTGATTTCCACGCGGGCGAAGCCGCTGGCACAGCTAGTTTGACTATAAAACACAAAGTATACCTTATCCTGATAGATTTTTACAAGTTCTTTTGAATTGTTAACTTACTGTTCATAAAATAACTCCTGTTCATATCGCTAAAAAGTTACCCGGTTTTTGCGCTGTTCAATGTGTCATTACTTTGTAGTTATATCGCCCAAGCTCATTTAAGCAAAGTCAAAGTTAAAATTGATTATAAAACATTATTATAGAATCGTATAATAACCAACGAACTAAATCTCTTCAGGATCCATTTGCGTCACAACAAAATAATTATTCATAATTAAAATCACTACAAAAATAAGCACTAGTCATCCGAAAACAAAACCGATGTTATCGTCCACAAAAAATCGCATTTCCATGAAAATCGACATCGTAGATAGATAAAGGAGGTACCTACATTAATTTCAAATGTTTTATTACAAGATAATACCACTATCGTCTGAATCTATAATATTTTCTATATTTTTGTATTTTCCATGTAATTACGTATGTAAATTAATAATGTTTTGTTTAGAAGCAACATTGCGATTGGATTAAAAATAATACTCTGATAAGTTGAATTTTGATTGGAATCTGCTAATGGCTCGGGTGCTTTTAATGTCACCGGTAAATTGAACAGTTTGATATCAACATGGCCAGCATTGGTCGAAAGCATTACTTATCAGTGATATATCATCATCATCCTCAGCCATTTTGAGTCCAATTTTGGGCTTAGCCCTCTTCTATGTCCCTCCATGCCAGGTGGTCTTGTGCTCTCAGCATCCATTCTCAACTTGCGTGTCGCCTTACGTCGTCTACCCATCTCTTGGGAGGACGGCCTCGTGATCTGCTGTTAGCACGTGGTCTCCATTCTAGAAGTCGTTTAGTCCAACGAGTACTATCCATTTGAGCCACATGTCCTGCCCATCTCCACCTACTCTTTACAATTTCGGAGACAACATCTTTCAGACCTGTCCTCTTCCTGATCCATTCATTTCTCTTACGATCACGCAGAGTAATACCGAGCATAGCTCTCTCCATCGCTCTCTGCGTAACTCTAAACTTCTCAGTAGTCTTTTTAGTGAAAGACATAGTCTTGGCACCATAGGTCAAAACCGGCAGTACACAGTGTTTGAACTCTTTTGCCTTAAGTTTCACTGACAGCCTTCCACGAATAATCTGTTTGTTCGCTCCGAAGGCTGCCCAGGCTTGGGATATGCGCTGGTCTACTTCTACTGTTTGGTTTAAACTATCAGTGATATGTATATATGTGTTACACATAAATACATACACTGTTTATAAATAGAGTCTTTTGTAGTAGATTCTTTTTCTCCTTCTTGTGACTCACTTAGCAACTGATTTGTTGGTCTCGGTATTTGCTTCCACAATAAAATTCCGCAATCCGTACCAGACCATCTACAGAGTTAATAATTAAACTTAGTGTAAGAAATATGCTTAAGAATATTTGGATGATAGTGTCTGGATTTGAAAATCCTTTCAGCTTCATACAAGACAGCGGTTTAATATTGTATAATTACCGAAGCATCATCAGGAGATAGACTCCACGACAAAATCGCAAAGCGAAGCATTATTTCAACAAGGATGGTTACATAGTAATCGGTTCAACCTCCACCATTTATTTTATTTTACCTCCGAACACGTGTTACAAACTTGATCTTAAAACATTTATCTGATCATTAATGAGCGTGCCATTGTTATGCTTTATGATCTCAAGCTGTTCTAAAATGTTTAACCTCAAGCTTTTTCACAGGTGTGTAAGATGTCGAAACAATGGTCATTAGGAACTGTATGACCGCTTTCTAACAGATGTTTAGCGAAATTTGAATTTTTAAGTTCAATTCCAACGGCTCCTTATAACCTTTTGCGGTTGCATTGTTTTGGATATAATTATAAAAACATTTAACTAAGTATGTTTTTAATATCGTATTGATAACCTCCCAAGGTAACTTCCTCAGGTCTTATCGGAAATATCCGTTATACATCGGATTCCATATGCTCTTTCTATGTTATCGATACAAGTTAATTATTTCGTGCCATTTATTCATTTTTTTTTAATGAGCTCCCAAAATATAATATAAACACTAAGCCCATGTTACAGTCATAGAGTAAGGAAACATTGACGTTGTAGCGAATTCGAGCGATAACTATAATATTATAAGCCTAAAACTAATAAAAATCAATTTATCTGGATTAAGCCGACAGATAGCGTTATTGAACGTTGTACTGACTATTGTTTTTCTCGATCAACGGGAATTTCCTTTATACGTAAATTAGGCATAACTATGCTCTGATTTCAAATTCAAAATATTTTTGTGATACAATTCATGGTAAAGCAAGTGCTCTTTTCAAAGTATAATTAGTATTACTAGTTACATGTTTATTTAATCATTACTGTCTTGTACAGGGTCGAAGAGTAGCTATATCCACGCATTCTTATCGTCTAAGTAATCCTCAATAGTGTAGTACGCTTTCTGTATAAGCATTTTTTTTGAGTGTTTGTAAACTGCTTTAGTGGCAAAGCTAAAATCGATTGTGGACTTTTATTATAAAATTCAAAATTCAAAATATTCTTTATTCAAGTAAACTTGCAAACAAGTGCTTTTGAATCGTCAACTCTACTGCTGGTTCGAAAAGCTGTTCCTACCGAGAAGAGCCAGCAAGAAACTCCGCGGTTGCTCTATTTAAAATATAATTCTTATAACTTGTTACATGTAGTCATTACTGTCTTGTCAGGGTAGAGTAGCTATATCCACACATTCTTATCATCTAAGTAATCTTTTGAACAGTGTTTTTAAACAGCTGTAATGGCAAGGCTAAAATTGATTGCGGAATTTTATTATACAATCTTATACCCAAACCCTAAAGATGTATGTCCTATGTTTTAAAAGCATTTTAATAAGAGTGTAAGATTTGGTATTAAAAACAAAGAAGCTTTTACAAAGGTTATTAAAATAAAGAGAAGAAAACAACAAAACAAGTTATATGATTTATAGAAGCAGGCTTTGCGGAATTACATACAGAAATTATAACAGAACTACTTTGCTATAATCTGCGTGTATCAAGTTCTTAATGGGGCATTACGATTTTTTCGTGGAGCCTATCCTCCTGATGATGCTTCGGCTTCGGGGCGAAACGATCGTAGAGATTGTGGTGGTGGTTGTGTGCTGCTTGTGTGCTTTGTTGCTGGTGGAGGCGTCTTGGGATACGTGTGGTGACTTGTCCTGCATGTTTAAGGTACGTGAATTTTGCCTGCTTCATACACTGCATGCATTAGCATTGCATGCATTCGCTTGACACACGCGGATTATAGCAAAGTAGTTCTGTTATAGTTTCTGTAAGATGTTATATCGCGAAAAAAGGGGAATTATTGAATAAACAATGGGATTATTAGAAATTATCTAAAAACTATGTTGCTGCATAAAGATCATTATACAATTTAATATTATTTGAATGATAAAAGCATATTTTAACAGCAGTTTGCTACGCACCAGGCAACGATTGGCATGCAATCAATCAATCAAATTAAAATAAATTAAGGTCTCGGTATTCGCTTCCATATTAAAATTCTGCAATCCATACTAGACTATTGAAAGTCTATTGAAACAGTCTATTGAAAGTTTTAAACTAAGTGTAAGAAATATGCTTATACGTAAAGTATATAACAAAATTGAAGATTGTTTGGATGATAAAAATACCTGGATTTGAAAATCCTTTCAGCTTCATACAAGACAGCGGTTTAATAATGTATAATTGAAAATATTTAAAAGATTGACCGCCGAGTTTCTTGCTGGTTTATCTCGGTAGGAGCAAACTTCCGAATCAGTGGTAGCTTCTTTAGAAACATTTGATGATTCAAAGTACATAAGTTATAATAAAATTATTTTGCTGTAATCCGCGATACAGTAAATAAAAAATATCTATAGTGCTAAATGTATAGTGGACCATCCGTTTTTCCGGATCCGTTTGTCCGCTGATGATGCTTCGGTTGCGGGGCGAAACGAGCGTTGAGTTTGTGATAGTGAACGTGTGTAGTGCTTGTGTATTGTGGTGGCAGTGGTGGAGGTTTGTGCATGTGTTTTTACGAATCCTGCGTGTGTCGGGTATGAAAAAACGGATAGTCCACTATACATTTAGCACTATATATATTTTCTATTTACTGTATCGCGGATTATACAATAATAATTTTAACATTACTTTTGTATTATGGATCTCCGCAAAGTAACGCTTAATTCTAAAAATGATTCAAAAGTACTAAAAATGGTCCACTTGAATCCTACTAATATTATAAACGCGAAAGTTTGTGAGTGTGGATGTATGTTTGTTACTGTTTCACGGTGAATCCGCTGAACCAATATCTAAGAAATTTGCACATTCATTCCTTGTACAACCGGGGTAACATATAGACTATTGAAATGCTCTTAATTCAACAGGAATGAGATGACATTGAAAACCGCCATCTATTATCAAACTATCAAAGTGTTATTATTCACGATGTGTCAATGTCAAATCAAATCTGTGGCAATTTATATGGCAAACTATCTTTTGCCGGGTAGCTAGTGAAGTATATTTTGAATTTGGGACGACGAAGGGAATGTTATCCTTGGGCAAAGAGACTTTTTTTGAGTGGATACAGTAACTCCTACTGTATCCTCTAGTTAGGACAGATTTTCAATAAGGATAACATGTAAAGAAAATATTTAATTCAAAGGTAAAACAAATAGTTATTACTGTAAAGTAAAATATTATTTTCATTTACTTTTCATCAAATATATTACCAAAAGTTTTTGTAATTCAATCTCATGACTTTATCGAATTCGATCCACATTTGAAGTGAGAATAATGGATTTCAGGCACACATTTTTTTTATATTTACATCTAGTACAAATTATATACAACCGTCAACTCTACTGCTGGTTCGGAAGGCTGTTCCTACCGAGAAGAGCCAGCAAGGAACTGGGCGGTTGCTCTTTTTAAAATATAAACCTTACAACTAGATACATTAAGTTATCTCTGTTTTGATAGAGTAGAAGTGCAGCTATGTCCACACATTCTTATCATCTAAGTAATCCTCAACAGTGTAGTAGGCTTTCTGTATCAGCCTCTTCATCTCAGCCAATCTCAGTCTCAAGGCTAAAATTTATTGCGGAATTTTGCTACCTTGTACCCAAACCCAGAAACGACTTACGTACTTTTGCTAGGCGCAAAGCAGGAGCCGCAAGCTTATGTCGGTTCCTACTTTGTCTATTATATACATCACCTATCGTTTTATAATTCTATATATTATTATGTACAATAATTAAATTTCTTAAATGTATTACATCTTGTTATTTACATTAATTACATATGTATATAAAGCTGAAGAGTTTGTTTGATTGATTGTTTGAACGCGCTAAACTCAGGTACTACTGGACCGATTTAAAAAATTATTTGAGTGTAAATGATTTATAGAAGCAGGCGTTACTTTGCGGAATTCCATATTACAAGCTAGGATAGGCTCCACGACAAAAATCGTACTGTTTTGTCGTGGAGCCTATCCTCCTGATGATGCTTCGGCTTCGGGGCGAAACGATCGTCGAGATTGTGGTGGTGGATGTGTGTGCGTTGTTGCTGGTGAATTGTGCCTTGGGGTGCATGTGGTGGCTGGTCCTGCATGTATAAGGTGCGTAGATTTTGCCTGCTTCATACACATTGGCTTTGCATGCATTCACTTAACCCGTGCGGATTATAGCAAAGTAGTTAGTTCTGTTGTATTGCTTGTATTTGAGTGTAGGATAGTCCATTTATCGTGGAAGGCTATAGACTATATACCATCACGCTAAGATGAATAGGAGAGGAGCAGCAATAGAAAATATTGCGAATATCGCAAAACTGAAAGCTTTGCTCGCGTGAGCTAAACGGCGAAAGTTATTAAAAAATGTAGTACAAAATTATTCCCCTCTACATGTTCTCAATAAAAGTCCGCGACAGCATATGTCTAGCTTTTAAGATTAACCCGCTTTTACCATTAATATAAGTATTACGGCTTACTCAAATAATAAGACTGCAGTACACGCGAACGAAGTTGCGATTAAAAGCTAGTAATATATAACAAGTAATTAGATCGATATCACAAATGTCCGTACAGGTATATTTTATTCTTAAACCTGTTAAAAGGATCATTCACAGGATCAAGGAAAGATGACATTTAAAAAATATGCTTATACGTAAAGCATATTACAAAATTGAATATTATTTGGATGATAAGAAAGCCTGGATTTGAAAATCCTTTCAGCTTCATACAAGACAGCGGTTTAATAATGTATAATTGAAAATATTTAAAAGATTGACCGCCGAGATCCTTGCTGGCTCTTCTCGGTAAGAGCAACATTCCGAACCAGTTGTAGCTTCATTAATCATATTGATGCTTGACGATTCAAAAGTGCCTGAAATGGTTTATTTGAATGAAGATTATTTTAATTTGATTTGATTTGACAATGTCATGGTGGGTCATACTATTACGGTTTACGCAAATAATACGTAAAAATACTGCAGTCCACGCGAAGGAAGATGCGTTTAAAAGCTAGTTTTTATATACTCACCAATCACATCCAGGTTTCCAAATTATTATTCCGCACAATAGCACACTTGTAACACTTAATAATATACTGGTATGTGCGATCGCGTCGACATAATTATACCTGATACGTACTGATCGATTTAGTGAGATAACTGATAACCCCTACACATGTAACATTTGTTAATTACAAATTATTGTTATTTTTTTTGCGTTTTCCATCCGATAGATACATCGCTGATAAGTGTACAGTCGGCCACGGATCGATTTGCAATCAAACAATCGACAATAGCACTTGCTATCAGATACAGTTGTGCTATATATCCGTAATCTATACTAATGTGCTGTGATAGCCCAGCGGTGAGACCGTGTGACTCACCAGTGACGATCATGGTTCAAACCCGTGCAGGCACCAATAAATAAATATATATGGGACATTTACACACACGGTTGTCCCTCCCCAAAGTAAGTAACCTAATACTTGTGTTATGGGTGATAGACAACTTGTAAATATATACATATATAGTTTTAAATGCATACTTAAATACATATATACACCCAGACTCGAAGAACCAACAAATTCTAAATAGGAAATGTTAGTTCTCGGCGGGAATCGAACCCGCGACCCGTGGCGCCGAAGACAGGGTCGCTGCCAACCGCGCCAAGGGCCAGTCAGGCCAGTCATTAAAAACTTATGTACCTAATTGATAATTGCAATTTAGCACATGCTTTTCGGTGAAGGAAAACATTGTGAGGAATCTCGCATATCTCTAGAGAATTCTGGGGATATGTGTAACCTACCAATCCGCATTGGAACAGCGTGGTAGGTCTTAGCTCCAATCCTTCTCTCCAAAAACGGGGAGAAAAGGCCTATGCACAGCAGTGGGATAGTAACAGGCAGGCAGTTTTATGCTTATATTATAAATGCATGTCTTCCTGTTAGTCTGTCTCCCTGTAACGCCTTCATAGCTAACCCCTGCAATAATATTGACGAAATCTGATGCAATTGAAGATTATATACTGGGCTAAAGTATAAGATATAGTGAAGGGTATTTTAACACTTAAGTCACCGTAGTTACGGATAGCACTAGTCTTTATAAATGCAGAAATTAAAACAGAGGGGCTAAATAATCAAAAGAAAAACTAGCAAGAGAGTCGAGCTTTTTTTTTAAACTACAAATATATGGGTAAATTCTTTTAATAACAATAGGCGTAGTAACCCATTATTTTTTAGTACGTCGTTAGAAATCTATAATTCGCGTTGCATAAGTGCCATCGGTTTACGCTAAACGGCGTTAGAAACATATACTTTCGTTCTAAAAACAGACGGACATTTTTGTCTTTGCTTGAGTACCAATAAAGAGAAATTTCGCTATATTCTACAATTTTTATTCGATAAAGGCGAAAACGCAAGCCAGGT
Source organism: Morpho deidamia (assembly GCA_947086505.1). Lineage (NCBI taxonomy): Eukaryota > Metazoa > Arthropoda > Insecta > Lepidoptera > Nymphalidae > Morpho > Morpho deidamia. Next base: position 13,343,556 of record CAMTZC010000016.1, read on the forward strand.
GTGTTAAAAATGTGGATAGTGTTTATACTCCTTATACTTTATCAACCAATCATGCGTAGTTTTGGTTTCATCGATTCCGTAACAGTAATTTCGATGACAAAGATGCACGACGTTCTGGGAGACCAATTGTCGAACATGTCATTAAATAACGGAACTAGTCAAATTAGACCATCATGCTAGCCAATTTCGATTGCCAAGTACTTCATTCTACTTATTCCTCGAGTGCTAGTCTTTATTTTGACCCGCACAATTCACGTAAGGTCTATAACACACCACACTGATATTATTTGCACGCGTCATAGCTTGCTACGATTTCTTTCGCGAGTTGTATTTATTAATCACTCCCAACACCCAACCCCTAAATCCTTTCAATCTTAAATCCCAAACAACGATGAATACCTAGATGTCGCGACGATGGAACGATGATTGACCACGGTGGATGCAACTCTGCTGAAACGTCGAACCTTATACAAAGGTAACTCGTATATACGAGATAATACGTATATATATATACGAGTTGGATTCGACTATCTACTTAATAATAGGCTAATCAAAGTAATTTAAATAACAGACACTCTAACAGAACTACGAGTACTTTGTTATAATCCGCACGGGTTAAGCGAATGCATGCAATGCTAATGTGTATGTGTATAAATACTAATTAGCTTTGCATGCATTCGCTTAACCCGTGCGGATTATAACAAAGTACTCGTAGTTCTATTATAGTGTCTGTTATATGGAATTCCGCAAAGTAACGCCTGATTCTATAAATCATTTAATTTAAATAAGTCAGGCAACTTAGTTGCGGTGAACAAAATTAGGATTTCATTTTTGATATATTTAGTATCATATTTCGTTAATTCCGTGGCCGTGTGTACACTTACGATATAGTTATTAATTAGCTGACGTAATGCGAGTGACGTCAGGCTTCTGTAAAGTCGTTTTCCACGATACGCGACGTATATTCGAATGAAATGTATCTATTGTTTCATTTAATAAGAGAAACGGAAGAAAACTGAGTTACTGTAGGGTTGGCAAAGTTCAATCGGACGTCCAGTTATGGTAGGCATCGAGTTATTAATACCAGCAGGCAGGAATTCTTATTGCGACTCAATTGAAAACGTAAACTAAATAGTCATTAAGACAATTATTAAAAGAAATTATAAATAAAAGACGTCTTAAAGACGCACATTTTAAGTCATTGCCGAATGAGCGTTCGGAATGCGTCCTAAAAACATTTGAGTAAAAGAGCCAGAGTATCTATAGTTCATATAACGTTGTCCTTTTCAAACACACTTCATGGAACGATGAGAAAGCGGTTGGGTTTAGGTACTGACTTTGAATTGAATCGTTTTCTAAAAGTTCATGGTAGGCCTACAGAGTAAGGGAGGCAGGTTTGTAAGTGAGAACGGTAAAGGAAAATGAGACTCTTTCTTGTAATATGGCACATTTTAGGCTAGCTTCCCTAACTCTAAGTATCATAACTGTATGATAGTAGGTGCCCGAGACGGAATTTCCTTGCACACCGGTGTTCGCGCTATAGTGGACGAGGAGAAAACGTGGGCAATGATGGCTTCCTTCTGTGAGGATGTTTTCTTTCAAAGGGGGGGAGGCGATGGAACGGATTTGGGAATTCGAGTCCTTGGATCCGATCCGCCGCAGGCGAGTGGGGCGCAGATGACTCACCGAATTCCGTCGCATGCCGCCCTAACCTTTAGAACCTCTGGGAGTTCCAAACGGAGAATCGGATACCTAGTCGGAATAGGTCTTTGAGGCGGTCGTTGCGTCTGGTGCTCCCGATGTATCGTTTAGCGGAGTGATGGAACATGGGATTCGCTCGCTGACGCAGTTGGCAATGACCTTCAGCTCCATGAGTCGCGGGTTAGATTCCCACCGAGGACCAAGTTTTTCTAGAAACAATTTGTTTGTCTACAAAAAGGGAATGCATTAGACTGCAAAGTGGAAGCAACTTAGCAGGAAATCGGAAATATATATTTATATATTTACCAGTTCCCTGTCACCCATAACACATGTATTAAGTTACTTACTTTTGGGACGGACAGTCGTGTATGTTATTGTCCTATTGTCCTAAGAGAGGCATTGTCTTGAACGAGATGCTCTTTAAGTTACATAGCTGCTGCTAGTGATAATGAGGGTAATTTACCAATTACTCTGTCCCAGCCACCAACATCGTAGTGAAGTATTAGGTTTTGAGTAGTTGGGAGTCCAACAATATAAATAATTATAAAAGGTTCGGCGATGTATATAATAAACAAAGTAGAAACCGACATAAGCTTGCGGTTCCTGCTTTGCTCCTTGCAAAAGTTCGTAATTCGTTTGTGGGTTTGGGCATAAGATTCTATAATAAAATTCCACAATCTACAATAACTTTACCTTTACAGCAGTTTATAAATACTATAAGAAAAAGGTTAATTCAGAAAGTCTATTATACTATTGAAGATTACCTAGAAGATAAGAATGCGTGGATATAGCTTCTCTTCAACCCTGTACAAGACATTAATAACTATATGTAACTAGTGATAAGAATTATTGTTTGAAAAGAGCAACCGCCGAGTTTCTTGCTGGTTCTTCTCGGTAGGAACAGCTTTCCGAACCAGCAGTAGATGTTGACGATTCAAAAGCACTTGTTTATAAGTTTACTTGAATAAAGAATATTTACAATTTGAACATAACCATCATAACAATCCCTACAGACGGCAGTATTAGGGCAGGGTTAGCAAAGATCTAACTAGGCTCAAATCACCCATAAATAAGGGATTTTTTGTGTACTAAAGTTGACAAAAGTTTGTTAGTTATCCTTTTTATCATACCTCTTCCTTTTCAACAGACAGAAGTCCACTCCTAGAGTTTGTAGAGTAAACGATTAAAAAATCCTTGTTTCATTATTTTTGAATCGGTGATTTCAAATCAACATTATCCTTATCCAATTAAGCTTGTGCAAGCACTTTGAATCGTCCAGAATTAATTAGATATAATGAACCTACTTTTGATTCGGAATGTCGCTCTTACCGAGAAGAACCCGCAAGACACTTAGCGGCTAATGAACACCCAATTCAACAAATCCAAACATTTTTGTCATCAAAATAAAATCCAATTTTGTTTTACGTCAAATCAAAATCAGAATAATCTTTATTCAAATAAACCATTTCAGGCACTTTTGAATCGTCAAGCATCAGTATGATTAATGAAGCTACAACTAGTTCGGAATGTGGCTCTTACCGAGCAGAACCAGCAAGAAACTCGGCGGTCAATCTTTTATATATTTTCAGTTATACATTATTAAACCGCTGTCTTGTATGAAGCTGAAAGGATTTTCAAATCCAGGCTTTCTTATCATCCAAATAATCTTCAATTTTGTAATATGCTTTGTGTATAAGCATATTTTTTACACTTGATTGGAATCTTTCTGTACACTGGTCTAGAATGGATTGAGGAATTTTATTATAGAAGCGAATAGCGAGGCCAACAAATGAGTTGCTAACTCTGCTGAGTCGCGACGCAGGTATCACAAGCTGTTTGTGACCTCTCGTATGTCTATGATATACATTACGTATACTTAAGCATATTCCTTACACTAAATTTATACCTTTTTTGTAGGCAAATCTACTATGGAATGCGGATGATTTGTAGAAGGAGGCTGAAACTATAACAGAACTTCGGTTTCGGGGCGAAACGATCGTCGAGATTTTGGTGGTGGTTGTGTGTATTGCTTGTGTGCATTGTTACTGGTGGAGGCGTCTTGGGATGCATGTGGTGACTTTTCCTGCATGTGTAAGTTAATTGAATGTTGCCTGTTTCATACACATAGCATTGCATGCATTCGCTTAACCCGCGCGGATTATAGTAAAGTAGATCTGTTATAGTGTCTGTTTTACGGAATGCGGAATTTTATTGAATATCCAGACTAACGAATGATTTGCTAATTCGTTTATATTGTTATACTTATTTTCCTTAACGTAGACAACGTTATATTGAAAAATACCAAAAAAATAACTTATGAAATTAACAGCCCTGAATTTAAAATAAGATTATAATCGATTATTTCATTTTGTTCCATAAAATTATTATAATAGTATAATATTTATTTCTGGTCTTTACATTGGTCGTGTAATATCAAAAGATTGAATTCTGAAGAAGCGAATCGATTTAGACACTTTCACAGAGAGCGTCATCAAAGTACACTTAACTGGTCCTTTGGCTTAGTAAGCAGTGACCCTAAAGCTGCCTTGGACGCCAGTTCGATTCCCGCCTATGGCTTATTTTTTCTTTTAAAAATTTGTTGGTTCTTTGAGTCTGGATATATATATTTTAAAATTATCGTCTTACATGTAAAATTCTCGAAGGATAATTTTATTCTCAAGCTGTGAGATCGTGCGACTCTTTCGAGGGGAACACGAGTCCAAACCCGGGCAGGCACCAATGAGTTTTTCTATTAAAAACTCATGTGTCTAATTGATAATTGCAATTCATCACACGCTTTTCGGTGAAGGAAAACATCGTGAGGAAACCTGCATATCTCTAGAGACTTCTGGAGATATGTGTTGCCTACCAATCCGCATTGGAGCGTGGTAGGTCTTAGCTCCAACCCTTCTCCCCAGAAACGGAGAGAGGAGGCTTATTCCAAGCAGTGAGATTGTAACAGGCTGCTACTTTTTAATTTTTTATATAAAATTCTCGTGTCACAATAATAATTTTCCAAATTCCTGCGAAACGGCTTAACCGGTTTTTATGAAATTTTATAAGAATATTCAATTGATCGGACAGACGGCTACTATATATTTTTGACACCCCTAAGTGAAGCTCAAAACATTTTTAAAAAAATTGTTTAGTAAATTTTTATTAATATTTTATACACAAGAAATTTCCAAAAAAAATGTATATACAATGTTTGCCGGATCAGCTAGTTTATGTATATATTTACCAGGTGTCTTTCAATCAATTGTTGTAAACTATAACACAAGTGTTACGTTAAAAACTAGGGACGGACGACTGTGTGGGTAAAAAAAAAAGTAAAAGTAAAGTAACAGCCTGTTATAACCCCACTGCTGGGAATAGGCCTCCTCTCTCTGTTGGAGAAGGGTTGGAGCTAAGACCTACCACGCTGCTCCAATGCGGATTGGTAGGTTACACATATCCCTAGAATTCTCTAGAGATATGCAGGTTTCCTCACGATGTTTTCCTTCACCGAAAAGCGCGTGATAAATTGCAATTATCAATTAGACACATGAGTTTTAATAGAAAACTCATTGGTGCCTGCCCGGGGTTTGAACCTATGTCGTCTCTAGAGAGTCGCACGGTCTCACCGCTAGGCTATCACAACTTACTGTGTGGGTAATTGTTCATAAATATTTCTAAAAACATCTTGATAAAGGTACTGTTACAACCCCATACAACATAGGCATATATTGCTGACTTATTGTTTCCCAGTTGAGGTCGATATAGTGTCGATGAGCAATATAGGCGTATAAAATCAATACATTTTCAAAATTCGTTTAGTTGTTGTGATCTAGTCGATTTGTTGCCCAGCTACGGATTTGGTTCCTGCCTGCCGGATGGCTTCAGCAATAGACTGGTGATCATATACTCCGGCTCCAACCCGCTACAAGGGTTTCGCGCAAAAGTACTCCAAGTACCAGTAGTGTTTAGATTAAATATAAAGTAATATTTTATAAAATTACAAAATTAAAGTTAATAAGATCAGTTTGTGTTTTTCTTTATATATAAACCACACTGGACGGTCTTACAGTACGTTTTCACGTTTCCGAACCAGTAGCTTCATTATAATTCAACGTTTAAAAGTCAAAAACCAATTAGAATTTGGATTCGAATATAGCAAATTACATCTATATTTTTGACTTTTTTTATTATCTCAGTACTAAAGGAAGGAAAGGAACAAATTAAACGTAAATTTTCCACAAACCTTATTTATTAAAAACATGGCAACAATTATCTATATCAACGAAATCTTTCGATTTAGGCGTATTTTTATACTTTTTACATTATACTTAGAAATGGGAAGCAATAAACTGGCCTCCTGTAATAAGACGTAAGTAATAATTAAAAGTATTTTGCTATAATCTGCGTTAATAGAAAACATGTATAGTGCTAAATATATAGTGGACTATCAGTATTTTCATACCTGATACGTGCAGGATTCGTAAAAACACATGCACAAACCACCACCACTGCCAACACAATACACAAGCACTACACACGTTCACTATCACAAACTCAACAATCGTTTCGCCCCGCAACCGAAGCATCATCAGGAGATAGACTCCACGACGGAGACAGAGGAACGATCTTCTCACATCACTCATCTTTGTCTAATTACACATAAAAAAAGACATTGACTGTATCAAATTTGTTTTCTCTTCATTGCAATAGAACACATTTTAGGCTGACTCTGGCATAAAAACTCTACGGTTAGCAACGTTTAATTTGACGCAAAAGTGCTGTCAAAAATCAATTTGAATTTTAATTCGGACAGAGCAAATTTTGTCTTTGTTTGTGTATTCTAAGTTTTATTTCATTTCATAATTGTTTTTTGTACTATTTTAGGTAGTTTGCTAATTTGGTGCATTTTCTTCGAGCCAAATTCTAAATTACCATTACTCGTTTGTTTTCCATTTTACGTGACACTTGCAGAGTGATTTGCGGCTAATATGCGCTGTACATGCCATAAAAAAAATAATAAATTTGGTGATATAATTAAGGTTCACTTTTTCTACAGGATTTTTCGACAGGAACATATCTTGATAGGTAGGCCATTCTTCGTAATTCCCGGAAAAAATCGGAAGATTAATCGTCGGCAGTCTGAATGGTATACCAGACATATTTTCAGAGGTATTGCTGTCATTTCCGGTTTCCTGTGGCTGAGTCTTCATCATCAGCATGTCTCTAAGGTCAGCTTGTAAATAAAGGTATAATCTTCACTCTCGTGACAGTCTTCATTTATGAAATAAGATATTGTACCCCGTTGTTCTCGTGTGGTGTATTTCACTAAGCTTTCATGAGCCTTCTTAAAAGTTGACCAATACTCTTCGATAGTTTTTATTCGTGTCTCTATGTATCCCTTAGTAAGACGCTCTTTAGGACACTTTTTCAAATTAATCTGAGCCTTTTTTAATAATAAAGCTGTGTCTTCCAACACGCTAATCGCTTGCTCCATAGTCGTAATCTTAACAAACAACTGCAGGTAACTTCTTATCTCTGTTGAACGCGGGTTCTATTGTTCTGGCGAGTCGATGCGTTCGAATGAACGGCATTCGGCTCGAAGGACCATATATAAATAATAATAACCATATATATATAATTAAGGTTCACTTTTTCGAGCTGGTTATAATGTTCGAAAAGGAATTAATAACAGACGTGTTTCTAGGTTCAATGTTTAATTGCGACTGACTTAACAACTTAACACAACAAATTTTTTTGCGATTTTGTCGTGGAGTCTATCTCCTGATGATGCTTCGGTTGCGGGGCGAAACGATTGTTGAGTTTGTGATAGTGAACGTGTGTAGTGCTTGTGTATTGTGGTGGAAGTGGTGGAGGTTTGAGCATGTGTTTTTACGAATCCTGCACGTATCGGGTATGAAAATACGGATAATCCACTATACATTTAACACTATATATATATTCTATGTACTGTATCGCGGATTATAGCAAAATAATTTTAATATTACTTTTGTATTATGGATCTCCGCAAAGTAACGCCCTAATTCTATAAATTATAATAAATTTTGTCTGCATTTTGACTTTATATTTTTTTTATCTCATTACAGTTGCGAAACAAAGGCACAAACAAGAGCGTATAGGAAAAAATTAAACGCAGATTTTTCACAAACTTTATTTATCAAAAACATGGCAACAATTTTTTTATATCAACTACTATCAAAATCATTCAATTTAGGCGTATTATTTCCGCTACATTTCACATCACTCCTATAGAACCTAAGTGGTGGGATTTAAGTACAGATACAAAATATGCGTGTTATATCCATAGAGTTATACTAGAGTAGGGGAACCATAGGCAGGCTATCTATAGCGTCGCAATAAAGTATGAGAGGGAAGATAAGACTCGTATATTTCATCTTTGTCTAATCACACATAAAATAGGGAGACAGATAGATAGTTTTATTTGCTTTCTCTTTATTGTAATATGCTATTTTACTACAAAGCGATTTTAGGCTGAATTCCCTAATCTAGTTTTTTTTTTCGAACTGACTGTATGCTGTTAGCCCTAATGGCTTTTACAGCGTCACCGGGCGGGACGGGCGAGCGCAGAAGCATCGCCGAGGTTGCGAAATGCAGGGAGTAGAGCGCAGAAGCTCTACTAGCGTCGGGGAACGTCGTCCTAAGGGTGCCTCCTGTGAGGCCGAACCACGGCTTAGGGCGACGCGTAGTGGAGGGCTGATGGTATGACTTAGATTAGTCATTGCGGCGTCGGAAGGGTGGCGAGAAGCCACGACCGACCGACGTCAGAAAACTGGGACCTCGTCTTCGCCGGCGAAGACGCTGTGTGTGTGTATTACGTGTATCTGTGTTGGCGATCGTTATTTGATCGTCGGGGTCATACAAGACGCTTTTTGAACGCCTATATTTTCGATGGTCGGACCTAACTGGGATGTAGGTAGAAGCAACTGAAATAAGGGGATTCGAGTGTACCTCAGATTTCTTGAAGTAAGATTTCGAAAAACGTTTAAAGAGGTGAGTAATGGTAGGGAGATCGAGGTCTCTATCCATAGAGACCTCGATGGTTCATGCGGAACGTTGACCTCCAGGTCAACGTCCCGCATGAACCACGGACACCCAGTGGCTGTCCGCATAAATCGGTTCTGAAGCCTAATCTAGTATAACTCTATGGTTATATATATAACGATAACAAAAACTTCACACGTCTATACGCCAGCAATTTTAAAAATACATTATATCTCAATCATCCTTTAGGTAAGAAAATTCATTCGTACAAAATTTAGCGATATATTATCCATAAAACAGTTCAAAAGTGTTTGCCTTTTAAATTAAAATTATACATTTAAGTCTACACAGGCATTTAAATTTCTATGCATGAGTTATAAATACTTGAAACGTGTATAGGCTAACCGTTTAACCCAGACTTCGCCTGCAAAGGTATGGAGGTAGGACAAGAACGGGAACTGAGGTGTGAGCGGCGACCGTCGATTAAAATAGATCATTGATGTTCAATGAAGCAAATTATTCATACTAAAATGCTTGATTATTTATTTCCAAACCGCGGTTTCTAAACTCTCGCTAAGACTTTTAAGTTGAATGAGCTATATCCTTACTGTAGTACACGGCATTAAATAATGCACATCGATGTGTAGAACGAAACAGCCGGCCAGTTCGGTTTCGTAGAGCGCTGTCTCTGTCACACACGGGTTCGTCAGTCTGTGCGACAGAGACAATGCTCTATGAAGCAGAATCTAGCCGATTTTCTCTCTAAGCCTCGATGTGCATTATTTATTGCCGGGTACTACACCTGGATGTAATTCGGAATCTACAGATTCTCCATGGACACTTTGTCATAATTTTGTCACTTCTGATAAAAAGCAATTGCCTTATATTATAAATAAATAAATAACTATAAATAAAGAATAACTTAAATATCATAAGTACATGGTAACTTAACACAAAACATTATTTTGACCGTTATATCATCTTTGAATATGCGTTCACTAAATTGATCTGAATGTTAGGCGTTAGTTGCAAAATACTCACGCCCTATTATATTAAAAACCCCAATAATATAAACCAAACTAAAAATAATAAATCATAATTTTTTATATATTTGACCCCAAATATTCTAAATTATTTGACGCAACTTTTGATCAGCGACCAACTAAATATTAATTTATAACTTAAGCAGCTTATACTGAATTAAAAGGCTAAAGCAATGTATTAAAATAACGTGGATTCAAATATCTCAAATAAATTTGGGATACCATAACTTATAAATAAAGTATCACTAAAATGCTTCTGAAGTAGAAATCTTACAAATGCAGATTATTAGACTTAGATTTACGCAACTATCTTTAAATACTTTGCCAATAAAATCTACGTATTTCAACTCCTTTATTTTTTTCCTTTATTTATTTTTAAGCTTCATTGAAGTCAAACAAACCATACACTAGCTATAGATAGAGTTATTATAATGGAGTAGGGAATTGCGATTGCAATTTTAAAGTCGTAGCTCAAAAGAGCTTTAAAAAGTTGTAGCTCAACTCAATCAAATCAGGTCAACTTTTGAATTTAGGGTCAGATCCGCACCTATTAGCACAATTCCACTGTTGGTTATTTTGGTCTCGGTGCTTTTAACAACGTTAAGACATTTAAACCAATAGCTATAGTAAGAACTCCTTTCTCAAATATAACTTCAAGTAACTCCACTTATTAGCACATATTCACTTTAACTCATTTACGCCTGCCATCTACATATTGCACTTATGAATTTAAGCAAGGAAGTCAGTTAATCCAAAAAGTCCCATATGGAGACATTTTGGGATGACTTTTAACCTAAACATCAAGTAGTCCCATAGTACTACTTGTCTTCCATTATAAATTTAGGCGTAATCAAGGTCCATCATATTATAAAATTAAGGGTCCATCCGAATTAACCGATTGGCTATATTTAGGATAATTGAGTTAACCCAAAAAGTCCCATATGGAGAAATTTAGGGATGACTTTCAACCTAATTTTAATGACAATCAAGTAGTCTTATAGTGGTACTTGTCTGCTATCATAAATTTAGGCTTAATCACGGCCCATCATATTATAAATTTAAGTGTCCGTTGCCTCCAAATTAACCGATTGGCTATATTTAGGATAATTGAGTTAATCCAAAAAGTCCCATATGGAGAAATTTAGGGATGAATTTTAACCAAATTTTTAATGGGAATCAAGTAGTCTTATAGTGGTACTTGCTATCATAAATTTAGGCTTAATCACGGCCCATCATATTATAAATTTAAGTGTCCGTTGCCTTCAAATTAACCAATTGGCTATATTCAGGATAATTGAGTTAATCCAAAAAGTCCCATATGGAGAAATTTAGGGATGAATTTTAACCAAATTTTTAATGGGAATCAAGTAGTCCTATAGTGGTACTTGCTATCATAAATTTAGCCTTAATCAAGGCCCATCATATTATAAATTTAAGTGTCCGTTGCCTTCAAATTAACCGATTGGCTATATTCAGGATAATTGAGTTAATCCAAAAAGTCCCATATGGAGAAATTTAGGGACGACTTTCAACCTAATTTTAATGGCAATCAAGTAGTCCTATAGTGGTACTTGCTATCATAAGTTTAGGCTGAATCACGGCCCATCATATTATAAATTGAAGGGTCCGTTGCCTCCAAATTAACCGATTGGCTATATTTAGGATAATTGAGATAACCTAAAAGTCTCATATGGAAAATTTAGGGATGAATTTTAACCAAATTTTTAATGGGAATCAAGTAGTCCTATAGTGGTACTTGCTATCATAAATTTAGCCTTAATCAAGGCCCATCATATTATAAATTTGAGGGTCCGTTGCATCCAAATTAACCAATTGGCTATATTTAGGATAATTGAGTTAACCTAAAAAGTCTCATATGGAGAAATTCAGGGATGACTTTCAAACTAATTTTTAATAGCAGTCAAGTAGTCTTATAGTGGTACTTGTCTACTATCAGCAATTTAGGCTTAATCAAGGTCCATCATATTATAAATTTAAAGGTCCGTTGCCTCCAAATTAACCTGTTGGCTATATTTAGGATAATTGATACAAATATTATTTACGCTTACTTAATTATAATTATTGATGAGCATTCAATTCACTACGTTTGAATATATAAAAATGATTTAGCAGAAAATTAAAATTGTCTCTTTTCGTTTCAATCGCAACACACATTGCTTACACACTTATCTATTCGAGCTACACGATCAGCAAGCCTACCATGAACGATATTGAAAACGTAAACTAAATTGTTTTGCTTTTTCATACAATGACGTCTTAAAGACGCACAATTTAAGTCGTTGCCGAATGAGCGTTCGGAATGCGTTCTAAAAGCATGTGGTTAAAAGAGACAGAGTTATCTATAGTTCATATAACGTTTTCCTTTTTAAATTACGACCCCAATGCAATCCACAATCCATGGTACGAAAAGAAAGCGATTGAGTTCAAGTACTGATTTTGAATTGAATCGTTTTCTAAAAGTTCACAGTAGGGCTACTGGGCATTAAGCCCTAGGGCTCTTGCGCTAGTATCTATAATAGTTAGGCTTGAAGGGCCCAACTTTGTTCAGACCGAGGTATTTAGCCTGCTCATCGGTCAACTCAGTTAAATGCGCATCAAACGTGGGCAGATGTAGGCTTGCTACATATTCGTCCATCTTCTTTGGTAACAGATACACGTCAGCCTGAAACAGAGAATGTAAACTCACACACACAGAAACATTATTGCTAGGCAAATAAGAGTAGGCAATCCAGTCAATGCCTTTGAATCCTCGTTTGACCAACAACTTGCAAAGAATGATAAGTTTCATTACTGGACACTAAAGTAAAGTACTGTTACAATCCCACTACTGGGAATAGGCCTCCTGTCTCCGATTCTGGAGAGAAGGGTTGTAGCTAAGAACTCCCACGCTGATCCAATGCGGATTGGTAGGTTACACATATCAACAGAATTCTCTATGGATATGCAGGTTTCCTTACGATGTTTTCCTTCACCGAAAAGCGTGTGATAAATTGCAATTATCAATTACACAAATAAGTTTTAATAGAATAATCATTGGTGCCTGCCCGAGGTTTGAATCTATGATTATCTCTAGAGAGTCACACGGTCTCACCGCTGGGCTATCACAGCTTTTTTTCTGAGAGGACACAGCCTGCAAATAATTACCTTTTTCTTGCATGTGATACTGAAAGCCAAATATATAGAGCACTCATGGAGATACCAGAAACGCCATCTCACATCACGTTGCATTGAACCTTGAAGAATTTGAGCGTTTTTAAGCTCGATAACTAGTCCCCTTCAAGCTTACGCAAATAAGTCTCGTAACTGTGCCTAAATGCGGCAAATAGCACGCAAGTTTATCTACTGATTTGAAAGGTCTCCGAAAGGAAAACACAGTTCCTATGCCCTAAGGCTATGGCCTAAATAAAAACCTGATATTTATGAATCGAAGATCTGCCCAGGGAAACCGGGGGACCTACAGGCTCGTAAAAAATACGTACAAAGCGCTTTGGCTCATCCTTTCTAATGCGTACAGGTAAAGTATGGAACTCCCTTCCTATATCTGCTGGGCTAAGGCCTCCTCTCTCCGTTTTTTGGAGAGAAGGATTGGAGCTGAGACCTACCACGCTGCTCCAATGCGGATTGGTAGGTTACAAATAACCCTAGAGAATTCTCTAGAGATATGCAGGTTTCCTCACGATGTTTTCCTTCACCGAAAAGCGTGTGTTAAATTGCAATTATCAATTAGACACATGAGTTTTAATAGAAAAACTCATTGGTGCCTGCCCGGGGTTTGAACCTATGTCGTCTCTAGAGACGCACGGTCTCACCGCTAGGCTATCACAGCTTAGCCGGATTCCTACGATCTGCGTAGCTTTAAAAGAAATGCGAATAGGCACTTAATTGGCAAACGCGGTTCACTTTAGGCTGCATCTTTCGCTTTCCATCAGGCGAAATGGCAGCCAGGCGCTAGCTTTATCGTATAAAAAAAACCACAACATTCCTTGGACTATTCAAATCAAATCAAATCAAAATAATCTTTATTCAAATAAACCATTTCAGGCACTTTTGAATCGTCAAGCATCAATATGTATAATGAAGCTACAATTGGTTCGGAATGTTGCTCTTACCGAGAAGAACCAGCAAGAAACTCGGTGGTCAATCTTTTAAATATTTTCAATTATACATTATTAAACCGCTGTCTTGTATGAAGCTGAAAGGATTTTCAAATCCAGGCTTTCTTATCAACCAAATAATCTTCAATTTTGTAATATGCTTTACGTATAAGCATATTTTTTACACTTGATTGAAATCTTTCTGTACACTGGTCTAGAATGGATTGAGGAATTTTATTATAGAAGTGAAAAGCGAGACCAACAAATGAGTTGCTTACTCTGCTGAGTCGCGACGCAGGTATCGCAAGCTGTTTGTGACCTCTCGTATGTCTATGATATACATCAAATTTTGTTTTATACGTACTTATATTTTTCCGTACAAATAGAATATTACTATATATATTGTGATGCTACAGTCAGTACGTCTATTTCTTTGAACTTTTCGGGACCTAAGGGGAATATTGAGCGGACCCTTGTATTTTAAGGAGCTTTATAAGCAAACTTGTACCTTATAGCGATGTTGCGGTGCGTTGTAAAGCTCTATCAGAGCTAAGGCCTGGGTCGCTGCCGTTACTGATACCACGAACGATGGCAGCGACGAGCAACATAAGTTGGCCAGACGACCCTCAGCGAGCAGCACTATGCGCTTGCCGCTACTCCATACTATATGATCCACCTTGGAACAATGTGGTAAGGAGTTTACTAAGTGAAGTAACTTCTAAACTGACTGATGTAGATTCGGGGGGGGGGGGGTTTCTCTGCAAAGGTGGACGAACGACGAATGCTCGTGGTTAATATATTTATATTGTCCCTGTATCGCTTAGAGCATAGACTATACCCATAATTCATAATCCATAGACCATCCATAGTTCTATCTGTATAGGACCTGGCTCCTGACCCTCTCTCACATGAGCCAACTTTTACTCCAAGATATTGCACACTTAGTATTAAAGTAACAGCCTGTTACTATGCCCACAGCTGGGCTAAGGCCTCCTCTCTCCGTTATTGGAGAGAAGGATTGGAGCTAAGACCTACCACGTGAGGTCTGGTGGCAGCGAGTGCAGGTCAATCTCGGTGTTGCTGTAGCCCACGTTGATATCAAATAGCGAGAGCCAAAGCCCTAACTCGGGCGGATCCCCCCTCCCTCATCTCCCTGTTGAATTCATTCCCCCTTGAGGGTTGAGAAGACGTTGGGCGAGCCGAGCGACAGTCAAGTAGCGGCCTGTTACAATCCCACTGCTGGGTATAGGCTTCCTCTCTCCGTTATTGGAGAGAAGGATTGGAGCTAAGACCTACCACGCTGCTCCAATGCGGATTGGTAGGTTACACATAACCCTAGAATTCTCTAGAGATATGCAGGTTTCCTCACGATGTTTTCCTTCACCGAAAAGCGTGTGATAAATTGCAATTATCAATTAGACACATAACTTATGTGTCTTAATAGAAAACTCATTGGTGCCTGCCCGGGGTTTGAACCCATGATTGTCTCTAGAGAGGCACGGTCTCACCGCTAGGCTATCACAGCTTAGTTACGAGTACACTTAATTTCGAGTAAAAAGTTTTATTTAGTGTACTATATATTTACTGTAATAACCGTTTACTAAACAAGCAGATTTGGCTCCCAATTTTTTTTTTTATTGTTGTAATGTTCATATTTGGCTCTTTGGCTAGTAAGTTTGCCGACAACTGGCCTAGAGCATAGACTATACCCATCCATAGACTATCTCACCTGACTCCTGACCCTCTCCCACATGAGGTCCGGCGTCCGCAGTGAGTGCACGTCTATCTCGGTGTTGCTGTGGCCCATGTTGCACACCACGCAGCCGTTCTTCATCCTCTCCATGTGGTCCCGTGTCACTACCCCCTTGTTCCCAGTTGCCGTTATCACGATATCCACTTGCCTTATCACCTGGTTAAATGTTTGGACGACGTCAATATAGCGGGTAAGAAATATTGTGCGTCTGAAATATAAATACGGCTCTAGCGGGAAGACATTGTTGTGTCCTTGGCCCTAGGTTTTATAATAAAATTAATCGTAAAATAGATATTTATTCACTTTCATTAACAAGAGTTAAGAGTATTCTTAAAAAATTCCGAAACTAAGGATCTCCTTAAAATAAATATTTAATGTGCTCATGTATCGACGTACACACACAACTACGAGGGAGAGAGATAGAGAGAGTGTGTCAACACTGACACACTCTCTCTATCTCTCTCCCTCTCTCACACTCACACACTCCGGACTCGCGACGCAAACGCAATCACACACACATATACGAAATTTTTGTTATCATGGTTTGGATACAAGATATTATGGAGAAAACTCTCCCACAACCACAACCTAGGGCCACTGAATTACACTGCACTGTTCTAATATCACTTTTTTTTAACACTATAGAGTTGAGTAGCTCGCGAGCTAAAAACAAGAAAGATATATATCTCTCCAGAAGATATAATCACTCTCTAGCTCGCATGTGTTTCAATTATATCTCTATATCTTTAATCTTAAGAGTCAATTTTCGTGATGAGTTACGGCTCGTTCAGAGTTAGAGTGAAAGAGATGAGCTTATATAACAATTTACATGTCAGAAAGAGAGACGAATAACTCGTTCAGAGTTAGTGAAAGAGATGAGCTTATATAGCAATTTACATGTCAAAGAAAGATAGGAATAACTCTATTGTAAACTACGGATTTTCGGAACGACAACACGCGCCGGCGTTCAGCTTTTTTGTGCTTTATGTCAAAGACATAAAATGCTTAATTGGATGCAAAGGTACCAAAAAAAAATCACTAATTCGCGAACGATTATTTATTTACATTCCATTCTTAGTGGGAAGAAGTCATCCTTATCTGTACATATCAGAAAAGTGTAAATAATAGTGTACATAATAAATAGAAAAAAATAAAAAATAAAGAAAATATGTAGCATATATATATAATAAATAAAAAAGTACAATACCGCCTTACTGAGTTCTAAGTCCGGGCTAAAAGAGCCGAAGATATATCGGATATATTTTTAGTCTTAGTTGCTTTATACTCTCAAGCCGTACTGAGCTAAAAGAGTTAAAGATATAAAAGAGTGATATATATCCCAAGAGCGAAAAGATATATATCACTCTTTTCTTGTCAGGGATACATTTCGCCCATGTCTGCTACACTGTTCTAATATCACTTTTTTTTAACACTATAAAAGAGGTATAAATAATTGTGGATACATGAGGTTACTCGGCACTAGCGGAAAAAACGTTTAACTATATAATATATTATAATTACAATTGACACTCGCACACAATGTACCACTAGCGCCATCTGTCGTCGCGATAAGCAAACATACAAATAAAAATATGTCATTCGTGTAAACATATTATATGTAGCTTATAGCAACAAATTTTCTAAATTCTAGTTTATTCCGTAATAAAATTAATTCGCAATTGTAAGAATTTATTTTAATAAATATTGAATCTTTTTTAGACAGTCGGCTCATATCATCATGACCATCAAAAATCTAGTAATAAATATATGCATATTGTTACATACAGGGGTTGGTGGATTTGATTGAAAATACCTGGTGACTCGTTAAAAACACTTTATTCATCTTTTTTACTACAAACTTACTACTTACAGTCTCTATACAGTTCATTATCCAATAAGAAAGCTGAGGTCACTACTATTTCACTTTTATTTTTACTTCGTAATTCGCTCTTGATCGCTATTCACAAACTGAATGTCGAGGCGCACGATACGTCTGCTTATATATCGTAAGAACCGATATTCGAGAACATTCGCGAGACCTTGGGGAGATCGTAAACAAATCTTTTGTAAACACCTTTTTTTTAAACAAGCCGAATGTTCCAGAGAATCAGCGTTAAGCGAATATGAGCTCTATGGCATATGGTTTACGAACTTTTTTTCCATATAAGTAAACTGCCCCAGTCCAATTTGAACTTTATGACATATGCATTAGGAACTCTTTTCGCATGTTCCGTAACTCTTTACAGACTTGAAGAATATTATTGTTTTTTCTTTTTTTCTTTATTGTACTAATCATAATATTATATTTACGTTTTCTTAAAACAAATAGTAATCAAATCACATGTCTTCGGTGTCTGTCGCTGTATGCCGAAATAGTTTTAACTAGTCCGTCTACAGATGGCCATATTGTAAATTAAGTCCTATTTGTGTTATGTAAGAAATAAATAAATAAAATAAATTAAAAGGTAAAATATTATCATCCCCCAAATTTTGATCATTCAGAAAGAAATATAAGTTCGATGAACGTCTTACTTACCTCTGTTAATTTGACCACTCTAAATCCATCCATTGCCGCCTGCAATGCGCATATCGGATCTATCTCTGTCACGTAAACCTATAGACAACGAATATATAACCCAAATAAGAAATCTTTTTTTTTAAACAGTTACTTAACTTGCAATGTATAGTATCCGACATTAAATAATGCACATCGATGTTTAGAACGAAACAGCCGGCCAGTTCGGTTTCGTACAGCTGTCACTGTCACTCAAAACGAAAAGAGACAATTTTAATTTTCTGCTTAATCATTTTTATATATTCAAACGTAGTGAATTGAATGCTGATCAATAATTATAATTAAGTAAGCGTAAACTTTTAGGTATCAATTATCCCAAATATAGCCAACTGGTTAATTTGGAGGCAACGGACCTTTAATTTTATAATATGATGGACCTTGATTAAGGCTAAATTTATGATAGCAGACAAGTATCACTATAAGACACATGACAGCCATTAAAAATTAGGCTGAAAGTCATCCCTAAATTTCTCCATATGAGACTTTTTAGGTTAACTCAATTATCCTAAATATAGCCAATGGGTTCATTTGGAGGCAACAGACCCTTAATTTTATAATATGATGGGCTTTGATTAAGGCTAAATTTATGATAGCAAGTACCACTATAAGACTACTTGATTCCCATTAAAAATTTGGTTAAAATTCATCCCTAAATTTCTCCATATGAGACTTTTTAGGTTAACTCAATTATCCTAAATATAGCCAACTGGTTAATTTGGAGGCAACGGACCCTTAATTTTATAATATGATAGGCCTCGATTAAGCCTAAATTTACGATAGCAGACAAGTACCACTATAAGACACATGACAGCCATTAAAAATTAGGTTGAAAGTCATCCCTAAATTTCTCCATATGGGACTTTTTGGATTAACTCAATTATCCAAAATATAGCCAATCGGTTAATTTGGAGGCAACGGACCTTTAAATTTATGATATGATGGGCCAAAATGTATACTGGCAGTCAAGCATAGTATTCGGTATTAAATTTCATTTCGGTTTCATTCTACACCTCGATGTGCATTATTTAATGCCGGGTACTATACTAATCTTCCTCCTAATCCTTACTAACGAATGTTAACTTTACTTAATGAGCAATCCCTATTAATTAAAACTCAATAAGGATTGCTTGTTTAAAGGTATAGTACCCGGCAATAAATAATGCACATCGAGAGCTTAGAACGAAACAGCCGGCCAATTCGGTTTCGTAGAGCGCTGTCACTGTCACACACGGGTTCGTCAGTCTGTGCGACAGAGACAATGCTCTATGAAGCAGAATCTAGCCGATTTCTCTCTCTGAGCCTCGATGTGCATTACTTATTGCCGCGTATTATATAAGATATTATAAATGCCTATTGCCGGATCAGCTAATTGGCTATATTGGTTTCAGAAAGAAGGATGTTATAATTTTTTGGAAGTTTTGCAATATTGCCTTTCCCATAGTAATTAATATTAAATCCCTATCTATTAAAAGGAAGTATCATACTCAGAACCCCACTCATGCTCATTGCAACAAATGACAATTTGGGTTTATACTTACAACACAACCAAGAGCTTTGAGAGCTTGACAGCATCCTTTTCCCACTTCGCCGTAACCGCAAACCACGGACTGCTTGCCCCCAAACATCAGGTCGGTGCTTCGTTTCAAAGCATCTATTATGCTTTCCCTGGAAATTAAAAAAAAAACTCAACCTTTACTCCAAGATATTGCACACTTATTATTAAAGTAACAGCCTGTTACTATGCCCACAGCTGGGCTAAGGCCTCCTCTCTCCGTTATTGGAGAGAAGGATTGGAGCTAAGACCTACCACGTGAGGTCTGGTGGCAGCGAGTGCAGGTCAATCTCGGTGTTGCTGTGGTCCACGTTGATATCAAATAGCGAAAGCCAAAGTCCTAACTCGGGCGGATCCCCCCTCCCTTATCTCCCTGTTGAATTCATTCCCCCTTGAGGGTTGAGAAGACGTTGGGCGAGCCGAGCGACAGTCAAGTAGCGGCCTGTTACAATCCCACTGCTGGGTATAGGCCTCCTCTCTCCGTTTCTGGCGAGAAGGATTGGAGCTAAGACCTACCACGCTGCTCCAATGCGGATTGGTAGGTTACACATATCCCTAGAATTCACTAGAGATATGCAGGTTTCCTCACGATGTTTTCCTTCAAAAGCGTGTGATAAATTGCAATTATCAATTAGACACATAAGTTTTTAAAAGAAAAACTCATTGGTGCCTGCCCGGGGTTTAAACCTATGTAGTCTCTAGAGAGTCGCATGGTCTCACCGCTAGGCTATCACAGCTCACTTAGTATTATAGTGACTTAATTCAAAATTAGGCTTATTTAGTTAGATACATTGTAATCCTTATTTCAATGCTATTTACTTTGACTGGCCCGTTAGCGCAATGGGTACTGACCCTACCTTCAGCTCGACGCGGGTTCGATTCCCGCCGAGGGCCAACATTTTCCACAAACAATTTGTTGGTTCTTCGAGCCTGGGTGTGTATTTGTATTTAAGTGTGTATTTAAAATTATATATGTAGTATATTTACCGTCCGTTGACCGTCACACAACACAAGTATTAAGTTAATTTGGGGATGGACAGCCGTGTGTGTAAGTGTCCCATATATTTATTTATTATATCTGATGATGATCGGGTCTTCTCGGTACCTTTGGAGGTTGCCGGGGTACGGGTCTCGAGGCGAACCTCTTTGCCCGGGCTGGTCCTCGCAGGCCTAAAAAACCTAAAAAATTCGCTCTCAATTCCCACTGGAATTGAAAGCGAACCTAGTTCGAGATAAATCTGTCTCACCTGCAAGAGTACAAGTTGTCGAACTTGGTCTTCGTGACTGAGTCGTTGACGTTCATGGCCGGCACGCATAACTTGCCTGCTTTGCTCAACTGGTACAACCGATGGACGCCTGTTACGCTTTCTTCTACGATACCTAAAAAAAACGAACGGGATAGTTACAGTAATTTATAGAATTAGGCGTTACTTTGCGGAGATCCATAATACAAAAGTAATAATAAAATTATTTTGCTAAAATCCGCGATACAGTAAATAGAAAATATATATAGTGTTTAATGTATAGTGGACTATCAGTATTTTCATTCCCGATACGTGCAGGATTCGTAAAAACACATGCACAAACCTCCACCACTTCCACCACAATACACAAGCACTACACAGGTTCACTATCACAAACTCAACAATCGTTTCGCCCCGCAACCGAAGCATCATCAGGAGATAGACTCCACGACAAAATCGCAAAGTGAAGCGTTATCCAAACAAGCGTTGTTAAATAGTACTTGGTTCATCCCCACCCTTTATTTTACCTCGGAACACGTGCAACAAGCTTGAACTAGAGACATTTAAGCATAACAATGCAATTTAAGCATAACAATGGCACCCTCATTAACGAGCAAATAACACAAATCAAATCAAATCAAAATAATCTCGACGCTCTTAGGACGCCTGTGAAATCGGTTGGGGAAGTTGAACACCTTATAGTTGGACGCGGCCGCTATAAGGGGGTTTGGATGTGTGGACGCTTTCTCGAAGTAAGTCTTCGAGAATCGTTTGAAAAGATCGGCTATCGTGAGAAGGTCGAGATCTCTATGGAGATTCACGTTGCGCACGAATCACGGACAGCCAGTGGCTGTACGCATGAATCGATTTTGAAGTGTCTGCAACGGACACAGTCGTGACTTAGGAACGTGCGCGAACGCAACGCTCGCATAGGTCATTATGGGTCTAATGCAAGTCTTGTAAAGCGTCACTTTGTTGCGAAGTGACAGTTTACTAGTTTTGCACAATATCGGATAGAGGCGTCCCATGGCGTATGCCGCCCGGTTGCGGACAACGCGGATGTGTCGGATAAAGGATAGGGTGGGTTGAAAGATAACACCTAAGTATTTGACTTCCTTTTGCCAATCTAGACGTTTGTTGTAAATTGAGACTCTAGGGGGCGTCTGGATGAAGTCCATAGCTCTCCTAGACCTGACAAAGAACATTGCTGCACTTTTATCTGCGTTGATTTCGATTCTCAACATCCATGTGGCCTACTCCACCTTTTATAAACAATTTTCGCTCCAAAACCAAGCCCCCGCTCTGGTATCGATCACGTGATCACAGTGATGGCACTATACAAAACTAAAGAAATAAGACTTGACTATTGCCATCGATGCGACTTTAATAGCGGTTAGACGAAACCTCTAACTATATATGTATATATAAATATTTTCTTCGAAAATACACTTAAATATTTAAGATTGAATTATCCCAAAGTTAACTTATACGTTTAAGTAAAAATTAAAAATTTAAATGTTTATTACACTTATCTATTACAGTTTGTACTTAAATCTAACGCTAATCATATGAGTTAATAATTATTGCGCTAGAATTGCGCACTCTAGTGCAGCTGCATGTTTGTTTAAGGGTTAGTTGGTTAAATGGGAATGACATACAGTAAAGACAGAATATAACTTACTTATTTTTAATAGAATAATTATGAGAGGCTATAGGGATACATTTCCTTAAATTTTTTAAGTGGCCAGTGGATTCATTTAATGCTCGTACCATTCGTATAAGTCTCATTTGAAAAAGAAAACCATCGATACCTTTGATAAGTTTAAATGCTGTGGAGTGTTTCTTCAGCATGAGGTGCGTGGCGTCACCACCATCGTCCAGGATCATGTTCGGCTGCCAGGAGCCAGCTGCGGTGCAGCACTGGTCGATGCACCACCAGAACGCTTCCTCGCTCTCACCACGCCACGCGAATATCGCAAAACCTTGATAAACATTTTAAAAAATACTAATTTATATAAAAGAAATGATAAAATTATTTTGCTATAATCCGCGATACAGTAAATAGAAAATATGTATCAAATCAATCAAATCAAAATATTCTTTATTCAAGTAAGCTTGTAAACAAGTGCTTTTGAATCGTCAACTTTACTGCTGGTTCGGAAAGCTGTTCCTACCGAGAAGAAGCAGCAAGAAACTCAGTGGTTGCTCTTTTTAAAATATAAATCTTAGAACTAGTTACATTTATTTATTACTGTCTTGTACAGGGTAGAAGTGCACCTATATCCACACATCCTTATCATCTAAGTAATCTTCAACAGTATAGTAGGCTTTCTGTAACAGCCTCTTTTTAACAGTGTTTTTAAACTGCTGTAATGGCATGACCAAAATTAATTTCGGAATTTTATTATAGAGTCTTATACCCAAACCCACAAACGATTTACGTACTTTTGCTAGGCGCAAAGCAGGAGTCGCAAGCTTATGTCGGTCCCTACTTTGTCTATTATATACATCACCTATCGTTTTATAATTCTTTATATTTTTATGTACAAAAATTACGTTATTTAAAATATACTGTGAAGCAAATGTTAGAATGTAAAGTGGACTAAAAGCTGTGATAGCCTAGCGGTGAGACCGTGCGACTCTCTAGAGACGACATAGGTTCAAACCCCGGGCAGGCACCAATGAGTTTTTCTATTAAAACTTATGTGTCTAATTGATAATTGCAATTTATCACACGCTTTTCGGTGAAGGAAAACATCGTGAGGAAACCTGCATATCTCTAGAGAATCTAGGGATATGTGTAACCTACCAATCCGCATTGGAGCAGCGTGGTAGGTCTTAGCTCCAATCCTTCTCTCCAAAAACGGAGAGAGGAGGCCTTAGCCCAGCAGTGGGCATAGTAACAGGCTGTTACTTTACTTTTTACTTTTAAAGTGGACTATCCGTTTTTTCATACCCGTTATATGCAGGATTCGTAAAAACACATGCACAAACCTCCACCACTGCCACCACAATACACAAGCACTGCACATGTTCACTATCACAAACTCGCAAAACTTTGCGATTTTGTCGTGGAGTCTATCTCCTGTGTGTAGTGCTTGTGTATTGTAGTGGAAGTGGTAGAGGTTTGTGCATGTGTTTTTACGAATCCTGCATGTATACATTTAACACTATAAATATTTTCTATTTACTGTATCGCGGATTATAGCAATATAATTTTATTATTACTTTTGTATTATGGATCTCCTCAAAGTAACGCCTAATTCTATAAATTACTAATTTATAGTTTTTTAATGTGACCGGATGAAAGAATTTAGTTTTCTTATTTACTGGACCAGAAGGCGAAAATGGCAGTGACGCTGCCTTAAACTCCGCGGGTCGCGGTTTGGAATTCCGAGGACAAACATCTTATATAATATAAAAATGTACGTTTGTCTGTACGTCCTTTATAAACTCAGAAATGACTGAACAGATTTTAATGACATTTTCGGACAATCTTTAGTACCACGGATTATCCTGTAAAGTTTGGAGACGATCGCAACATTTTTTTAACTGTTCAGTTCTGTTTTGAGGGGAATTTAAAACTGAACTGCCGCAGGAATGGCCGAACAGTTGTTTTAGTCGGTGCGAGTCCAACATACCCGCCGTTTGTCCCAAAGTGCCCATAAGGAGTTTTTTCCTGATAAAAAAGGGCCTTAGTTCAAGAGTAGTGCCAGCAATTTCACTGTCAACTTGTCTAACGGGCCAGTTTCTTAAAATTTGTTCATTAATAAAACTAAAGTAATAGGTTTAATAGGTCGAAAGAAAAGTTTGTTTTCATCAAATTTCATCCAAATTCAGATTCAAAGTCCATTTTTTGCCACCCTATTTTTAATACAGGAAAAACCCCTTATGGCTACCACCGCCCGATGGAGACAGGCAGCGTTTACATCGGACTCGCACCGACTAAAACGACCTGTATGCTCCACCACGCTGCCGATGGCAAGGATGGGGTATAGTTGTACACATTGCCCCCATCCCCACCGACAGCTCTGATACCAGAAAACACCTCCTCTGGGTAGGGACCCCTCGAAAGAGAAGTCCCCCTCCGCTAACCGGTGCATCGGCAGCACCAGATGCACCGACCGCCTCGGGGACCTGTAAGCCAGGCGTCCGATATACCCCCTTCGGAACTCCCGAAGGTCCCCTGTAAGAGAGGAAGACGATGGGCTTGGGCAAGTCGCTAGCACCTGGACTCGCCAGCGGCAGATTGGATCCAGAACACAAGTTTCCGGAACCGTTCCGCCACCTCCCAGAGCAGGAAGCGATCACTGCCCGCGATCGCTACCTGTATCATGTTACGGTGGACAAGGAGAGACCGTGCCCCAGATGGGGACTCATACGCCATGGTGGGAAACACTATCCTAGAATGAAGCAGGGCAATGAATTAAACGTAAATTTAGAAAAGTAGGTACCAGCGTGTGCCAAGGCTGCCGCCACTTCATTCTGCGTGCTGTAGATATTGCATGCTGCCCAACGGACAGTCGCGCCCAGGGCTGCCAGGGTTTCGATCAGCACCGCGGTCTGTGCGTTTATGTGTGTGCACCCGACTATCTGTGTACATACGTGTGTAAAGGAAGGAATTATTTTAGAATTGCTTTTTTCGTTAAATTTGGCACCGAAATCTAATTCATCTAATCCATTGAAATGGCCCAGAGCGAAAGGTTTTAATTCGTATCCAGTCCATTTTCCAATTGCCCCGCCGCCCTTAAAAATAAAATTGCCCCCTCAAAATAAAATTTTCCCCTCCAGAATTCTAAGCTAAGTTTAAGCTTATATACCGGCATAAAATACAGGGTATAAGAATTTTGCGATTGTCGTTCGGGATAAATAATAGTTTACCTTAGCATCCTTTAGAGGCTTATCTTCCGCCGCCCTGGACCTCAAAGCCATAATGCCAGGCATTTCCTGCTCGGCTATGTCGATCTCTCGGCGGCCGAACGCGTGCTGTTCTACATTGCGAACGCAATACGCCGGGTTTGGCTGACCGGCGGCTATAGCCTTCTCATGGGGTTGAACACCCTCGTCCTCGTCAGAGGAAGACCCTGAAACACGAGCTAGAGTTTAACTTTAGAAATAAAAATTTCGGTTTAAAAATATTTCCTAATATACTCGTAGATAAAATATCGTATCACAGGTTCAAACCTCGGGCAGGCACCAACGAGTTTTTCAGCCGAAACTTATGTGCCTAAAACTTACGGCTTGTTACTAACCAGGCCTAGGCCTCCTGTCTTGTTTTTTTTGTTTTTGGAGGAAAGGCGAACCACCACGCTGGATTGGAGTAGATGTGTTTCTAGGTTCCAACTATATGCTCGGCAGTGGGATAGTATCAGGCACAACATATTATCACTACCTTAAATTTTAAAGCGTTCAACGTAAAATTGTTGATTATTAACATATTTAAATAAATATGGGACAATTACACACAAGGTCGTCCGTCCCTTAGGTATCTTAATACTTGTGTCAGGGATGACAGACGACTGATAAATATTTACATATATAATTTTAAATACAGCCAGAGTCAAAAAACTAACAAATTGTTTTTAGATAATGTTAGCCCTGTGAGGGAATCGCATCGATGTCCGAGCTGATTTCAGGGTCACTGCCACTTACGTCAACGGGTAAGTCATTTTTACAAAGCGTTAAGCTGAACTTTTTGGTTACATTGAGTGGAGTGGTCAAAGACTATGAGCCTTCTCAAAGCTCAAAGTAACACAGTGGGCAGTTGAGCGAGCTATGTATGATTGGTTTCATCTCTACGCGATCAAATCAGGAGTGAGGAGATTCGTAGAAGAACTAAAGTTGCCGATATAGCCCATCGTATCGCGAAGCTGAAGTGACAATGGGCGTGGCACATAGTACAGAGAACCGATGGGGTCCTAAAGTCTTAGAATAGAGAGAATGCACCGGAAAATGCTTTATATAGACGAGGTGGACTCACGATCTAAAGGTCAAATTCAAATTCATTTTTTTTTATTTGCTTAATGGGGTACAAAAAATGATGTTATATAAATATAATCTAGAACGACACATTCTGCCTATTATAAGCATGCAAATAGTACATTGTACAAGTATTATATTATTTTTTATTACATATATTTAGGTATCTAATTATTATATTTGTTATATTCATTGTTTAAATTATTTTTAAGGCTGAAAATTGAAATACTCTTCAATATTATAAAATACTTGATTAATGAGAAATCTATGCAGTGTAATTTTACTCTTATTTAACAAAACGTTTAAGGCGTAAACGTGCACACTTCTCAAAAAGATTTTGATTATGTCTTAGAAAAAGTATCAATTCATAAATTATAAGGGAGGGTAAGGTTAGTATATTAAGCTTTCTAAAATGCTGTTTGCAACTCTCTCTTTTCTGTATTCCACAAATTACTCTTACACATCTTTTTTGAGCAATAAATATTTCAGAACTGTTTGAACAATTTCCCCAAAAAATTATA
This sequence comes from Morpho deidamia, assembly GCA_947086505.1. Taxonomy (NCBI): domain Eukaryota; kingdom Metazoa; phylum Arthropoda; class Insecta; order Lepidoptera; family Nymphalidae; genus Morpho; species Morpho deidamia. The sequence continues at coordinate 13,371,056 of CAMTZC010000016.1, forward strand.
CCGTAGTGGAGAATTGAGGTCGCGGGAAGCCGTTGAATCCTAGCGGGACAAGGTCTTATGGTGTGTATCCCTTAAAGGGGCCTAAGTCCAGCAGTGGAGGTCCAACGGTTTAAGAAGAAGAAGTGACGAATACTTACAAAAATCACTTCTTCCAGACACAACCGAATGTCTTTTCTGCAACGACGCACTGGTTTCCTCCATGATGGTCTCAGACCTTGGCGCCTTTAGTATACCAGTTGACGGCATTTAGATTTCTATATCTATACTTATTATAAAATAAAGTCCCCAAAAGTCTTTCTGTATGAGAACGATTTTCTCAAAATCTGCTGAATAGATTTCTGTACGGCTTCCACAAAAAGGTTGTGCAATTCTTAATGCATTAATAAGATTTTTAATCTATACTTATTATAAAACAAAGTCCCAAAAAGCTGTCTGTCTGTATGTAATCGATTTTCTCAAAATCTACTAAACGGATTTTTATACGGTTTTCACCAAAAAATAGTGCAACACTTCCGGATGGTTTACGTAAATAGTACATATCGGTATTATGTAAATTGTGTTGAAGAGATCGCGCAGTTGCTCAAAAACTTGCTTGCTGGGAGCTTTAGTCGCGTGCGCTGCGTAAACCAGCAGAGATACTCTAAAGTAATGTACTAGAGAATTGTAGATCTATAAAAATACTACAAAAAAGACCAAGATAGCATGTCTCAATCTCGAATGGTCAACTCACAATAACTATTTTTATGTTTTAAACTTGAATTCTAGAAAAAAATTGTGACACGCTGATATCCACGCGGGCGAAACCGCTGGCACAGCTAGTTCATAATAAAATGAAGGAAACTTCATAGGCCAATCCTTAATGCGTAAATTCGATTTTTAATTTAGAATAAAATGAAGGAATTTACGCGGAAGCACCTTTCATACTGAAAATATTTAAAAGAAATCTACTTTGACGTTCTGTAGTTAATATAGATACCGGCTATACTCACGTCTAATTTTATCGGATTAGCCCGACTAGTTTCGAACCCGTCCGGGGTACTTATTCATGAGCTCTTTACACGACGTTATCGCGGCGATCCTCCCCGATAAAATTAGACGTGAGTATAGCCGGTATCTATATTAACTATGAATACTACTCACGATAGTTTAAATTAAAAAATTGACGTTCTGTTTTCAAATAATCCGGACAAACGCCACAGTCAATAGCTAGTATTAGTGACCGCAATAAACTTCCAAATTTAGCCCAGGAGTAAATTCTGTTATGCGAGCGCTGGATAAATTAGTTTGTGAAGATAAACTCACATTTGGCCCTCGGTACATAAACAAAATAATATCCGTTATATAGTCACAAGAGCTGTGATAGCCCAGCAGTGAGACCATGCGACTCTTTCAAGAAGATCACTGGTTCAAAACCTGGGCAGACACCAATGAGTTTTCTGTAAAATCTTATGTATCTAATTGATAATTGAAAGCAAGCGATGGAAGCAAAACATTTTGAGGAAATCTCAATTTCCTGCTTTTCCCGTTTAAAAAAACAGGATTTCTATAGCCTATGTTAACCTGGTATATAAGCATTAATGTGGCAAATTTCATCAATATTCGTTCAGCGGATATTATAAGTAGTTTATTTTTGCCGAGTGGTATCCGGCTGAATAGAAAAGACCACCCTCATTTCTTACCGACGTGTCGTAAAAGGCGACTAAGGTAAGTCGATCCCACGTGTGGTATCCGTCTGAGTAGAATACACCACCCTCATTTTTTACCGAGGTGTCGTAAAAAGCGACTAAGGTTAGTTGACCCACCGTATGGTATCCGGTTGAGTAGAATACACCACCCTCTTTCTTACCGAGGGGTCGTAAAATACGACTAAGGTAAGTTGACGTCAGGCAGGCGGCCGGTCGTAAAATACGTAGCCGAATCATATGACATGTTTTTAACATGTGCCGACCCCACTTGGAGTGGGATAAGGCCAGGAGAATGATGATTATAAGTAGTTTATTTGTTTTAGTAGAACTTAAAATAACTCTTTTGACGTCAAAAAAACAACGATATAGAAAATTGTTTTAATTATAGATTTTGACACGTAGCGAATTAAAAAATTTTGATAGGTTGATAATAGATGGCGTTTTTCAATGTCATCCTATTCCCGTTGAATTAACAGAATTTCTATAGCCTATATGTTTCCCCGGTGTGTAAGGAACAATTGTGTCAAATTTCATCGATATTGGTTCATCGGATTCGCCGTGAAAACGTAACAGCCAGACAGACTTTCGCATTTATAATATCTTATATAATACGCGGCAATAAGTAATGCACATCGAGGCTCAGAGAGAGAAATCGGCTAGATTCTGCTTCATAGAGCATTGTCTCTGTCGCACAGACTGACGAACCCGTGTGTGGCAGTGACAGCGCTCTACGAAACCGAATTGGCCGGCTGTTTCGTTCTAAGCTCTCAATGTGCATTATTTATTGCCGGGTACTATACCTTTAAACAAGCAATCCTTATTGAGTTTTAATTAATAGGGATTGCTCATTAAGTAAAGTTAACATTCGTTAGTAAGGATTAGGAGGAAGATTAGTATAGTATAGTATAGTGTGCATTATTTATTGGGTAAAAGTAAAGTAGCGGCCTGTTACAATCGCACTGCTGGGAATAGGCCTCCTCTTTCCGTTTCTGGAGAGAAGGGTTGGAGCTTAAACCTACCACGCAGCTCCAATGCGGATTGGTAGGTTACACATATCTCTAGAATTCTCTAGAGATATGCAGGTTTCCTCACGATGTTTTCCTTCACCGAAAAATAAATTGCAATTATAATATAATTAATAGAAAAACTCATTGGTGTCTACCCGGGTTTGAACACGTGTTCCCCTCGAAAGAGTCGCACGGTCTCACCGCTGGGCTATCACAGCTCTTTATTGGGTACTATACATGTAATTTTAGTTTAGTCATGCAGTTACTTCTCATTAAACTAACTGAAACTATCACGAATAAAGCCTTCCACTAATAGGCAAATGCGGTTGACTGAACATTATTGTGCTCAGTGATACATGCATTGATTCTATGGACTGCAATATGTAACATTGTTATACTCATAGAGGATTGATTGTTTGAACGCGCTAATCTCAGGAACTACTAGACCGATTTGAAAAATTCTTTGAGTGTAAGATAGTCCATTTATCGAGGAAGGCTGTAGACTATATAACATCATGCTAAGATAAATAGAAGTGGAGCAGCAATAAAAAATATTGCGAAAACGGAAAAATTTTAACCTTTGCTTGCTGTGCTAAATAAACGGTGAAAGTTATTAAAAAATCATGTACTACAAAATTGTTCCCCTCTAAAAGTTCTAAATAAAAGTCCGCGACGGCATTTGTCTAGCTTTTAAAGTTAACCCATTCTAACCATAATTAATATAAGTATTACGGGTATGAAAAAACGGATAGTCCACTATACATTTAGCACTATATATATTTTCTATTCACTGTATCGCGGATTATAGCAAAATAATTTTATTATTACTTTTGTATTATGGATCTCCACAAAGTAACACCTAATTCTATAAATTATTTCAGTGAAAAGGATTTCTTAGGAGGATGTCTGGGAGGATGGGATGGGACATTCACGTTGATCTGATACAGCAAAGTTCAATAGTACAAATGCAATAGTGCAATCATCATCCTCCCGCCCTTATCCCACTCTAAGTGGGGTCGCCACAACATGTTACAAACATGCTGTCACATGATTTGGCTACGTATTTTACGACCGGCCGCCTGCCTGACATCAACTTACCATAGTCGTATTTTACGACCCCTCGGTAAGAAAGAGGGTGGTCTATTCTACTCAACCGGATACCACACGGTGAGTCAACTTACCTTATTCGCCTTTTACGACACCTCGGTAAGTAATGAGGGTGGTCTATTCTACTCTGCCGGATACCACACGGCGGCAAATGCAATAGTGCAATAGTTCACTAAATTGTTGCCCATTGATTTTACCTAAGAAAATTCATCATGTTTACTGTTTTTCTCTAGATTATCGTCGCAGTGAGTCAAATTGAAATTACGAGTAGCAATACTGTAGCGAACGCGTGCCAAATTGCGCCCCATTGGCAATTATCAGCGGAACAAATACTTGATGTTTGGTAACCGATATTTACATTTTATTTTAATTTACTATGTTTTTGGAAAGACATTCCTTTCGGAAAGGAATGTATTGCGAAAAATCTTCGGCACATTGCGAGAAGACAACGGCATATTTCGAAGAAGAATGAATCACGAAGTTGACCAGCTGATTCATACAGAAACGATTGTCAGGATCGCAAAGTCGCAAACACTCGGACGGGCAGGGCACCTGAAACGCATGGACGATGTTAGAGCTGTCAAAACCATCTCTAAGTGGACCCCGCAGCAAAAGAGACCCAGAGGCAGACCCAGGAAGCGAAATTCCGAAATCAATTTTGGTCATGCCATTACAGCAGTTTAAAAACACTGTTAAAAAGAGGCTGATACAGAAAGCCTACTATACTGTTGAAGATTACTTAGATGATAAGGATGTGTGGATATAGGTGCACTTCTACCCTGTACAAGACAGCAACAAATAAATGTAACTAGTTCTAAGATTTATATTTTAAAAAGAGCAACCGCCGAGTTTCTTGCTGGCTCTTCTCGGCAGGAATAGCTTTCCGAACCAGCAGTAAAGTTGACGATTCAAAAGCACTTGTTTACAAGTTTACTTGAATAAAGAATATTTTGATTTGATTTGATTTTGATGGAGAGACTGTTTCGAGGAGGATCTAAGATGCATGGGCAAAGTCCTATCTTGGAGGCGGGAGGCCAGGGACAGAGTGAAATGGAAAAGGACCAAGACCCATAAAGGGTTGTAGCGCCGCAGGAAGAAGGTAGAAGAGATGTTTTTGGAAAATATTCCTTTTTTTAAAGCTTTTTTTCTAGTTGCAACGAATGTATGTGACTGAAATTTTTCAAGAATTGGACCTACTTCCCGGTGTCTGATTGAGCTGAAATTTTACATACTGTTCCGGTGCCGATGTCAGGCGACTCCAGACGAGGGAACTCCTCAGCGGTTAAGAGTAGGGACATGAAATTTTGTTAAAAGCATTTTAACTTAAATAGACTCTACGACAAATTTTAAAGAGACTCCACGACAATTTTTTAATAGAGTCCACGACACCTTTTAAATAAATTTTACGACAATTTCTTAATAGAGTCCATGACACCTTTTAAATAGACTCCACGTCAAATTTTCAATACACTCCATGACAACTTTTAAATAGTCCACAACAATTTTTGAATAGACTCCACTACAACTTTTAAATAGAGTCCAGAACAAATTAAATAGACTCCACGACAAATTATAATTTGCAACGGGTCTTCGTCTGTACGCAATTTTTTGACAAATAATTAATTTCCAGTCGATAAAATCCAGTCGATAATCAGACCCAAAACCTATAAGAGTTCATCAATATGTCGAAGAGATTCTATATCTAGAATCCGCGCCATTAAAAAATCAATAACAAACACACCGCGTCGCATCACTAACTGGACAGATTAAAAATATTGCAGCAAAAACATATGGCGTTCGAAAAAGCGCGCCAAAACGTAAATATAATAAGATCATTAAATGAGTTGAGATCGAACTGTTTTATATAAGTAATAATGATAGCTGCTACGCGTTGCTGTGGCTCAGTCTGGTTCCGAATTCCCCTAAAAACAATGTCAAATGTCCGCGCATCTACCCCATAACAATATTCCGGAAGACATAATGTTATGGAAGTAAGCAAAATAAACAAGTTTTGCTGTTTCAACATATTTTATCCGTCTTATCTTTCGGACAGCGTAAGCCGCTGAACTGAGTAGTGAACTTATATATAATCTTTTTTCATCGGGAAGTCTGAAAGTTGCGCCCATTATAGAAAAGACGAGGTGCGAGATTAGGATGGTATTGACAAATAATGGCTAAAAAAATGGATGGATATGTGACTAGAGGGAGGCTGAAAAAGAAATGGTTGGATTGTGTTAAGTATGACATGCATATATAAGGAGCATCGCCAAAGTTGAATGATAGGAGAGTATAGAAGAGAAGAACATGTATCGACCACAGTTAGAGTGAGATAAGGACAGGAGAATGCGATATTCTATATGTCTGTCTATTGCGCTTTTAGGCTAATCCGCTTAATCAATATTGATGAAATTTGGCACAATTATATAAACGTTGGCTGTTAATTTACGTTTCCGCGCTCATAAAGTTCCATAAATACACGTCATGTAATAAACATGAATGGAGAGCTAAGGTCGCAGCTTATTAATATAGAAAAAAAACTATACAACGTATACTGAATAAAGATAATTTTACAAAAAAGAAAAATATTTAATAAATATACGAAAACAAAAAAAATGCATTTACGTGTTTCGAATTGCACTTTTATATTCTAACGTTTAACGCAAAAGTATTTCATAATATAAAGAATATGCTTTATGAAAATCGGATTTAAAAAAATTATATTATTTGCACTGAATATTCAAATTTAGAACGAATTTTTCTTTATTATACGTACATAGACACGTGACACACTTTTAAAAAAATCTAAGAACGTCAAGATCAACAAGATACTTTATGGTCGACTTTATAATGAAGGTCGTCAAAAAGGTTCTTTATAATACACTCGCGATTAATGTTTCAATTTCTTAATCAAATTTTTTTAAGCTCGAGCACTGCAGAGCTCGGTGACGCGGACCACACTAGGCCGACTGCATCTGTCAGCGTAGATATAAATTATAGAACCTAGGTCGTTTAGCTGTCGCGGCAGTTCTTAATTTCCATTTAAAAAATTGCACGGCCTTATTGAAATTGGACACTTAGTTTTTAATTAATATCTTTCCATTTATAAAAGACATTTTTGACACAAGTAATTTAAGGTCGTGTAATTTCGGAACTACGTGGTGCGTAACACAACGTATTAGAAATAAAACATTGAAATATAAAAGGTTAGTTACACACACTCCACTACTTTACAATTAAAAAATAAGGTAACTTGTCTTCAGCGATATTAAAAATACGAAACATATTGTTTTACTAGACAAAATCTTTCGCCCTTTTTAATATTAAAAAAAACTTTATTAGGGATGAATAAACTACAATCATGAATTATTACGAGTAAATAATACATAACTTTCGTCCCTAATTATGTATGTAAAAAGAAAGCATAGTGCGTCGATTTAGTTCTACTTTAACTTTTAATCGGTGGCGTTAATTAATTATTTATACCGATTTTTTTAACTTGAAAAAAAAAGAAATGTTTAAAAAACGTGAATTTAAAATGACCAATATCTACGCTATTAAAAAATATATATATATCACGTTGAAATTTATTTTTAAAAATAGAACTCATTTCATAGAGCATAAGAAAAAGCAAATTAAAGAAGAGGCCCATAAATACTTGTCTTATATTTACGATATATAAAGACTGCGGCACAGAAGCGTATTAAACATACCAAGTATATCGAATGAACCTTGACCGACTGGTTATAAAAAAGTTTAAATTTAAAATTGGAGCAAATGTGAACTCGAACGGTTGGCGGGAAATATATTGACATAATACATTGTTACATATAGATTTTAATAGATTTTACAACCACTGTTCAAGGCAACTCTTCCAGGCTCAACTATGTTTCAAACTATTGTGTCATATAATGAAAATTTCCGGTTGGATAATTGATCACAAAGCAACTTAGAACTAACTTGATATAGAAAACATAAGTTAGAAAACCAACACTATATATTTAAATAACGTCAATCACGTCTTAATTTTTAATAAAACACGTAAAATCTTCGTCATTATCAATTGTTATAGAACACTAAATAGTGTTTCCAAAAATTAAAAAAGTATAAATAGTAAAAAGGATAAATAAAATCACTTATCAGCATTTCACCAAACAATCCAATATGTTGGCTTCGCAACGGTTTCTATAATTAAGCCACTCTTTCCTAATTAATATAGATGTAATTTAAAATGAGAACACTCGTTTCATACAAATAAAATACAAAGTCTTTCAAAAGATTCCAAAAGAAAATAAAAAAGGTTTCTTGTAAGTAGCTTATATAAATGCCGTGTTGCGACGAACCTTGGCGGTATGATAATAAAAAAAATTGAAATTCAAAATAGGAATACGCGTTACACTCGAATAACAAATGTATGTCCGATAGGAGCGCGGGAAATATACTGATATGCTATATAGTACTGCTAATACATTTTTTCTACGACCTCTCTGTCGCGGAGGCGCGCTCTCGATTCGGTCTCGAATTCGATTTTCGACAATCACTTTTTTAGTACATCCAGTTTATGAAATTATCTATTTATTTTTCTTGGAAATAATCTGTATCGAGTCTTCTTTTTTGAAATTTTTCCTGTAAAAGAAAAGCACTCAATTCACCCTTTTTGGAGATTGGGTTAGAATTATCTAGTTTCCTCCCGATGTCTTACTTCGCCGAATAGCAAATCGAATGATCATGATGAGCACACTATAGAGTTACTATACTTAGAGTAGGGAAGCCAGCTTAAAATATGCCCTATTACAATAAAGAGAAATAAAAGGGAAGCAGATGAGACTGTATCTATCTGTTTCTCTTACTTATGTTTTTTTTTCAAACTGACTGTATGCTGGTAAATTTTAAACTTTCGCGATTCATACTTATTATTATATAAATAAACGGGTCACATCGCGGCAAAGTCGAGTTACCTTTTTACAAGGTTCGACGTTTCGGCAGAGTTGCATTCGCCATGGTCACGAACTGACTGGAGCGCCACGGCGACTGCGTTCCCGAGTACTACAGTCATTATTTTGTTCATCTACCCTCACTCGAACCATCACAATCCACGAATGGTCTCTTGCACACCACACTGATATTACTGACTGACTGACTGTATGCTGTTAGCCCTACCAGCTTTTATAGCGTTACCGGGCGGGACCGGCGAGCGCAGAAGCATCGTTGAGGTTGCGAAATGCGGGAGCGCAGAAACTCTACTAGCGTCGGGGAACGTCATCCTAAGGGTAGTATGACTTTGATTAGTCATTACGACGTCGGAAGGGTGGCGAGGAGTCACGACCTATCGACGTCAGAAAACTGGGACCTCGTCTTGGCTGGCGGAGACGCTGTGTGTGTGTATTACGATCGTTATTTGATCGTCAGGGTCATATAAAACGCTTTTTGGACGCCTATATTCAACACTCGCATATATCGGTGGTCAACACTCTTCCCTTCTTTCTTATGTGCGATTATTTAGAAGATAAGTAGGTAGGAGTTCAATCTTCCCTCTTATTATATGAGTCCACTATTCTAGTATAACTCTATGAGATACACATGATCATGAAAATAACCCAGTAAAATCATTTGTCAAAAGTTCATCGACCCCAATCACTTAAATCCGACCTGTGTTTGATATATGAATATGATAATATATGAATACGAGAGCCTAAACGTAAATAAGCCAAATATTAATTTAAACATTATCATATCATAAAGTCTTGAAAAGGACACCGATAAGAAATTGCTCTCAGACGTATCGTTATACCAGTTAGCCAACGTCAAAGCAAATTATAATATTTAACAAAATTTACGTAATTACCCAGTATTATATCGGAATTACACGAAACTAGATATGAAACCTCTTTTTTTTACATGAGGAAACCCTTCATGGTTACTGCATGCCGCGGGGGTGGAAGCAGTTACGCCGGACTCCTAAAGGCAAAAACCTCATGGTGTTCCACCTTGCTGCTTGGTGACGAGGGCACAGGAATACTGAACGCATCACGTCTACACCTTCGTCAGCAACGTACTCATGCTAAACTTTATTAGGCCTGGATAGACCCCTGCACCACAACCAACGCATTGGGAACACTTTAATGCATCGACCACCTCTAGGACTTTTTTCTCCAGCCAGAGCGTCGAGTCCCTCCCGATTCGAAGATTAGAAATGAAACCTAATAATATTTTAAATGGTAATATTTTCGGAACGCAAAGACCTTGGCAATAGCTGTTGAGTATAATAAGTATTAGAACGCATATTGAAGTTAATAAAAGTGGTGAGAGTTGACAGTAAACTGGAACAGATATACTATTTTTCATTATCTTATAGAAAACGTATCATTTAATCTGAAAATATAACGTTATTACCACAAAGCACCTTAGTTCATTTAATCACTGCTATCTTTCACAAGGTGGAAGAATAGCTATATTCACCCATACTTATATCATTTATGTTCCGCCGTGTGATATCCGGCTGAGTAGATATTCTACTACCCTCATTTCCTACCGGGGTGTCGTAAAAGGCGACTAAAGTAAGTTGACGTCAGGCAGGCGGCAGGTCGTAAAATACGTAGCCAAATCATGTGACAACGTGTTTGTAACATGTTGTGCCGACCGCACTTAGAGTGGGATAAGGTCAGGAGGACGATGAGAACGATGACTTATTGTTTACGTATACGTATACGTGTACTCAATAGTATAGTAGGCTCTCTGTATCAGCACTCATTTAAGTTTTTCAAACTGTAGTGCCAAAGCTAAAACTGTGGAATTTTATTATAGAATCGTATACCAAAACCAACAAAAAATTTACGTAGTATTGCTCCACTTACCTACTATGATAAGAATGCGTGGACATAGCTACTCTCCGACCCTGTACAAAACAGTAATGAAATGGAACTAGTGAAATGAATTATGTTTTCAAAAGAGCAACCGCCGAGTTTCTTGCTGGCTGTTGTCGCTAGGGAGAGTTTTCCGAACCAGCAGTAGAGTTAAAAATCGAAAGCATTTATTTACAAGTTTACTTGAATGAAGAATATTTTGAATTTGAAGTAGAATTTTAAGGCGCAAAAGAGCAGTAAGCTAACGAGTATGTCGGTTACTACTTTGTCTATTATATACATCGCTAATTTATCAAATAATCTTATATAAATTAAATACGTCCAATATTCGTGGGCGTGAGTCCCGGAATATATGCCAATTTATATAATAATATATCCTTTATCAAATTCAGTAGACCTTGGCATTTGAATCAGGGCGAGTGACGTCAGCAATGACGCACTAATGAAGATGCGAGTTATTTTCTTCTGGATAAAGGTTAGAAATACGCCAACTAATTTATAATATCTTGTTACAACATGTTTTAAATACCACCTTCATATAATTGATCAATAATATAAGAAAACATTGTCGCCGTCTATATATATTGAGTTGTTGAAAGAGATTAAATGGGTTGTCTTTTGAGAAAATTTACTTACTTACTTTTCCCCTATTACTTACGACTTATTTATTGAATAAGTCGTAAGTAATAGGGGAAAATATCGTTGTTATAATCAGACGTAAGATATTTAAAAAAAATCTGACAATAATGGTTTAGACATTTTTTTTACTTTACACATTAAATACTTAACAGATAATTTATTAAAAAAATTACCGTGCGTTAAAAATACGTAGAAATGAAACAAATGGGTATCCAGATACCAGCAGGCCTACCATGAACTCTTATTGCGACTCAATTGAAGACGTAAACGACGACCGCGAACCGTTTTCTTTTCTTACCATGAAGTGTGGATTGCATTGGGGTCGTAATGTTTGAAAAGGATAACGTATATGAACTATAGATAACTGTCTGTTTTACTCACATGTTCTTAGGATAAATTTCGAACGCTTATTCAGCAACGACTTAAAGTGTGCGTCTTTAAGACGTCATGGTATGAAAAAGCAAAACAATTTCGTTTACGTCTTCAATTGAGTCGCAATAAGAGTTCATGGTAGGCCTGCTGTGCATGTGTTTTTATCGGGTATGAAAAAAACGGATAGTCCAATCTACATTTAGCATTATATATATTTCCTATTTACTTTATCACGGATTATAAAATAATAATTTTATTATTACTTTTGTATTATGGATCTCCGCTAAGTAACGCCCAATTCTATAAATTAATAAGATATGAAAGGATCAATTAATTTATTTAGGTATCATAAAAAAACGTAAGAAAACATTATTAACAAAAAAGTGTACATTCAAATTCAAAATATTCTTTATTCAAGTAAACTTGTAAACAAGTGCTTTTAAATCGTGGAACTTTACTGCTGGTTCAGAAAGCTGTTCCTAATATTATTGTTAATCAACGGGTATTTACGGCTGAAGCGTGTATCAATTCCTTCAAGCTTTTTAGACTGATAGCGCCTGTCGACGTTTCTATACACGTGTAAAGCAGAACGTCATTAATCGTCATTTACTTTGTATGAGAGAATGTAGTGGCAAACAACATTTTCTAAATTTGAGTTCAAAGTGAGTTATATCTACGGTCTCATAGCGTATGGTCATTGATTACTATCGGACAACACGTAACACCTGTTTGTTCAAGTGCTAATTAAGTGAAATCTAGTTTTAGATAGAACACCTAGTTAGTGATTGCATTTATAATTGCCGACCGAGTTTCTATAAAGCTGATTTACCTTGGAACGCAGGCATGGTATAAATATCACCTGCAGGCCTACCATGAACTTTTAGAAAACGGTTCAATTTAAATTCAGTACCTAAACCGAATCGCTTTCTTTTCGTACCATGAAGTGTGGATTGCATTGGGGTCGTAATGTCTGTTTTCAGACATTACGACCCCAATGCAATACGACGACGGATAACGTTATAAGAAATATACATAACTCTGTCTCTTTTACTCACATGTTTTTAGGACGCATTCTCAACGCTCATTCGGCAACGACTTAAAGTGTGCGTCTTAATGACGTCATGGTATGAAAAAGCAAAACAATTTAGTTTACGTTTTCAATTGAGTCGCAATAAGAGTTCATGGTAGGCCTGCTGTATTTTCAGCGACTCAAATGAGAGGCTTTTTTATTTTCTTATTCTGTTTGCGAAACAACAAAAACTTTATGTCACTAAAAGCAGTCATCGCAACTAGGATTTTAAGAGTCTACCTTCTGATGATGCTTTGGTTGCGGGGCGAAACGATTGTCGAGTTTGTGATAGTGAACGTGTGTTGTGCTTGCGTATTATGGTGGCGGTGGTGAAGGTTAGTCCTTAAAACAGATACTATACTCTACATTTAGCATTATGTATATATATTTCCTATTTACGCGGATTATAGCAAAATCATTTTTAAGCTATTGCATAGCTTCTATCGCGGGAATTTGAGAGTGGAGACCGAATCCAGAAATTCCGTAACGAAAAAACCTAACACCATCCACTCCGACCGGCACAGCGGTGATACTTTCTAGTAGCGATCTGTGCGCCCCGGGGCGCACACGCCAGTTGACGGGTTAATGACTTTTTGAAATATCACGCTTGTCTCTTTAGTTCAGCAACCCGCCTTTAGGTGGCATTGGTTGTATTGAAAAACTACCGTTAAAATCGACATGTATTGAAAGATATTAAAAATATTTTGAACAATATTAACATCTCATTTATATAATAAAAGAAAAAAAATTGTTTTTTTATCGGTCACCACGCTCAAAGTGAAACTTGAATTAATATCGAAGAAAAAAAAAACAAAGAAAAAAGAAAAAAAAATTCTGCATAGATAAAATAAATATATAATTGTAATAGCATAAGTTGTTAAAAAATGCTATGCAATAGCTTTAGCGCGGCAGTCTCCGAGTGCCACACGTATTTTATATTATTATTTTTATTTTTCTCTTAATTAAGCCTAGTCTAAGTTAAGTTAAGTAGATATTTCTACTCCATAACATATTATGAGGGTAAAAAAATTTTGAGTGGATGGTTAGAGTCAAAATTATGATAAGATAGAATATATAATAATACATTAAAAGTAATCGTGTAATCATTTATAATCACAAAACATACAAACGCATGCGTACATACATATTACACACAAATGCAAACACGCACACGAACACAGACAAATACATGCACGTATGTGCACACACACACGAATGCGCGCGTACACGCACACACACATATCCATAACAACACAAAACATATATAGTAACCGGCATTAAATAATGCACATCGATGTTTAAAACGAGCCGGCCAGTTCGGTTTCGTAGAGCGCTGTCTCTGTCACTCAGTATGTGACGTTTCGCACGGGTTCGTCAATCGTCAGTCTGTGCGACAGAGACAATGCTCTATGAAGCGGAATCTAGCTGATTTCTCTCTCTAAGCCTCGATGTGAATTATTTATTGCCGCGTACTATACATACTCTTTTATTCTGTATCGTTATGTTTTTGTTAAGATAAAGAAGAGCAGTACCTTCTGAAAAGAGTATACTTGACTTATACAATAGAAGTTTCCTTTGTATAGTAATGAAGATTTTTGTTAACAAATAAAAAAATTTTGAGTTTTTGATTGATATAAAGAAAGACATTATTTGCCGACGTATATAAACGTTTTTAGCGTTTAACATAACGTGTAATAACGTTGCTCCATCCAAAATGTTAAATTACGAATTCCGAGATAAATTATCACAGTACAACGAAACGTGAAAATCATAAATGGCTATGATAATTTATTCAATGATTGCAGTTAAATATAAACCGATTACGACTCGGTGTTGTGTTTGTTCAAGGCATGGAAACCAAAAGACTATCATTTTTTCATTAATTATCCTCAGATTATATAAATATAAAAAAGATATGTGGGAGGCGGAACTAAAAAATATAGCATTTTTTTTGCTTAGTATTTCGAGTATTGAAATAAAAGCCTTCAGCCACTTTGAATGGAATGATTGAGTTCTAACTTTATTTATTTATTTATTGTACACACATAATAAGATTAAAAAAAAGAAATAAAGAAATCTCATCCAGTGAACCTTTGAGTAACAGAAAGAAAAGGACAAGAAGTGAAATATGGATAATGAAAAGAGAAAGGAAGAAAAAGAAAAATAACAAAAATACACAGATTAATGTTGAAAAATGTTGCAACATAGATAACTTAGTACACTTATCAAGAAACACATAAATGAAAACACCAAATAATGACTTGTTAAAAAAAAACAAATTCAATCACAATGAAAGGGTACACATGCTTTTAGCATTTTCTTACTTCTATCCTATGTATTTTTAACAATATTTATTAGTATTAGAAATTCATAGAGAATATTAGTTATCTATTCTTTCATTAAAAATAATCAAAGTATGACACATACTTAAATCATTAAAGGGAGTTGTACATCAGGTTTCTGCTTTTGCACTATTAAACTCAATTTCCGCTATCAAACAAATGCACAATTAACATTTGATTATTTCCATTTCTTAATAATGAACAGTCTTTATTGTGCGAACAGTTATAAGTATATATCAAAAATGGGAAATATGTTATGTCATTTCTTGTTTTGAAATTTGTTTTTTGTGATAGCAAAAATGGGGTTCTCAAGTAAGAAAATAGTTCCTTAAAAGAGCAAAGGCTACTACATTAATAGAAGATTGAAGTGGATCTAGATTGAAAGCAGACCCAATGCAACTATAAGATGCTCTGCAGCTAAGTTGAGTTAAGTGTTGAAATGTGGTTTTATTTTGACACAATAATATCTCATCAGACTATATAACTGGTCCATTTTAATGTCATTTAGGTAGGTCTCTGTTTACCATTGTTTTACCATTGTACCACTTAGAGTTTCTGTCATATTTCCTACACATACACACTATGTTTAGTATATGTGAATACACTGAATAAAACTACAAAATTAAACTCTCGTTAATCAAAAGTACTCACCAGTATAAGATGTAGAGCTGTAGGAATCCGCAGAGGACGCTGAAAGTGATCTGCTTCTGTATCTAGCTGATTTCTTCAAAGCTCCGGACTTTCCGCGCTGGCCCTCAAATTTTCCCGCAGCCGCGTCGGTGTTTCCACCGCGGACTTGCCCCGGATCCGTCACAGGACTATCACTAGCTACAGTAGCCGTTGTTACACTCTCTTTCCTATGTTGATTTGGCTCTCCATGCCCTTCAGACATCTTTGAAATTCGATTTTCGAAAATATTATCTTTACAGGCACCAATTTTTACAATCGACTTTATAACGAATTCCTATAAAATATCCATTAATCGAGAACACAGTGACTTAAAATATTATTTATATTTGCTACTATAACCATTAATTTTTGTTTTCCGGCACTATATAGCAAAATAAAAAATATCAATAATAAAAACAATTCCTATAGCGCAGTAACGATTAGCTGTACGAAAGATTGACCAAACATATCGATTTATCAAACATTGACTAATTAAAGAGGAACTAGAATACAGTGTTAAATATCGTTGCACGAGGTAAGTGTATTGATCATCTTTTTAATTTACATTATAATTGAAGATTTTATTATTTTCTAGCGGACATATCTACCGAACAAACCGAAACACACTCCCCACCTCCCTTCTTCCATTTTTCCGAGCAAAGGGTAGGGCTGTCTCTCGGAAAATAAGTTGACCAACTTCTCAATTTAAATCGATACTTTATGAATAGAATAAATCGATCACAACAAAACAACCGGTAATTCCGGACAATCTTATTAAAACAAATTTCATTTTTAATCTGTATTTCTCTGTTTGTGGAAATAAAACATCCTAATTTTTTATAAACCCTTCATTTTTAAACTGTTTCTTTTCAAGCCTTTAATATCTACATTTAGTAGATATATTTTCATTTGAGAGTTTACTTTAAGTACTTAATGGCCTTTTGGTGACTTCTTTAGTATGATGTTTCATTCTAATGTCTCATACTTTAAAAAGTATAAAGAAGTTTTCAAATGACTAGTCTTACCTTTTTTATCTTAACCTTGCCTTGTTTAAACTTTTGTGTACTTCTATGCACAATTCTTCTTCTTTAATAGATGTATATATAAAATAAAATATGTGTTCAAAACTTCAATATTAAAAAAAATTGTATTGGCGTATTTTACGATAAAATTTTCCTTATTTGGTTTTTTTTTGTGTCCTTTCAAAGGACATTTTTAATAAATGATTGACTTTTGACCTCTTATTACTTGATATAACGTAAATACAGTCTCAAGCATCCTACATCTATTTTCGTGAATGTCGCTGGTTCAAAAATAACATCTCTTTCTCTATGCGAGATTTCCACGCAAAAGGATATTTTGCTACTTAAGTACAGTTGTCCTCTGCGGGCTGCGACCTCTTTGTAATCATCATTTCATACCAAACTTAATCAAACCGGTGCCCAAACTGGCACAGCTAGAAAGTATGGAACTGCTAGAATCAAAGGGATGTGGGTCTGAAAGTTTATTTATTTATTTATTAATTTATTTATAAGTTTATGTACCATAAAAAAACGTAAGAAAAAAATTATCAATAAAAAAACAGTGTACAAAGGTCAACTTATATCCTATCATAGATAATGCTGTATGGTAACGAGTTCCATAGACGTGCAGCAAGAACTGCAAAAGATTTAGCAAAAAATACGGTATTTTAAGTCGGGATGATAAGTGATTTTTTAGACACACAAGACAATCAATTCTGTTCTCGATCTGTAGTATTTGGGAATGATTATCCTTTGCTAGAGTCATCATTCACTCTGGTTGAAATTCACTCTTTTCTCTCCATCGTAATATATATTTACTTTATATTAATAACTATTATTGAACTAAAATAATATACAGTATATCTTGAAATAATCGTTAAATAATTTACCGGTTATGTCAGGCAACCATAAAAATTCATTGTTTATCTGTAGTATTTCAATCACTAGCGTCGCCAAAATATGGGAATGCGATGCGTGACAACCGCAACGTAAAACAAAAGTTGTTTAATAAATAACTATCAAAAACTGTTAATTAATATACCAAGCTGGTGAGTACAATCTTTTAAACCTAGTTTAATTTAGAAACAACGAATATTTGGTGTCATTTACAATTTGTTATGGCGCGCGCAAATCGATAAGGAAAATCCGTATAAATTCGGCATCCGTCATCAAATCTGCACCGGTGGACGATGCTAATATACCGATTTGAAAACCAAGAGATATCGAGGACACTATAAATTAAACATGAAATGCTTTAAAATACATTTTCATGAATTCGCTTGCGTCAATCGTTACAAATGCGTCACGTTATTTTCCAATCAAATAAAAAATTGTGACAAGCGTTGTCAGTGTTGTTTTATCATTCGAGTTTGTAATTAATGAAGGTGTAAATAAACCGTTATTTACTTGTCACGTTGTGTAAATTTATCAAAGGTTATTATTCTCGAAACGTATAACTAAATGTAAACATGGCTATATTTGTCAATGAACTTTGATCAATATAAGTAATTATTTATTAAATATTATTATGGAGAATCGCTCGAAGAGTGGATTGCCTAGTTGTGACAGTGCTTTTGCAAAAAAATAAAATTCAATATTGGCGATTTTATTTTTTTATTAACTATTATAATGGTGATTTAAGACGCGTCAAATTCGTGATTTTATACAGATTTGTGAAATTCGAATATATTTTGTTTGTATTTATTGGTTCTTTAAGCCTGGGTAGTTAAGTAGGTATTTAAAATTAAATATGTATATGACCAGTTGTCTGTCACCCATAATGCAAGTATTACTTACTTTTGGGGAAGTTGGTGAAGTGTCCTATATACTTATTTATTTATTGAGTCAATAATATTATTAATCAGAGTTTATTCATTAAAAAAATGAATACATCTTAAGCTTACTCATAATGAACTTGAACTTATTATACAAAAATTATTTAATACTGATAATGTCTAACATTTCAGTTACAATTATTATAATTTATAATTAAAATCTGAGTACATTGAATACATTATATGGTCGCTAAACATTGAAATTATTTAATGATGCAAATTTATACAACAATTATAATAATTAATATTCCAATTATATTCATTTTATGAATAAAGTAGACATTAAAGTCATTCTAAAAAAGTACCTTGTGTGGTATCTGTCTGAGTAGAATACCACCATCATTTCTTATCGAGGGGTCGTAAAATACGACTAAGGTAGGTTGACGTCAAGCAGTCTGCCAATAATAAAATACGTAGGCAAATCATGTGACAACATGTTTGTAATATGTTGTGCCCACCCCACTTAGAGTGGGATAAGGGCAGTAGAATGATGATGACAGAGTAACAGTAAAGTTAAGTGATCAATTTTTGGATTTTGAATTACTTTCTGTACTACAATTGACATTATATTTTTAGATTGACATTTTTAAATTTGCTAGTTCTTTGATTGGAATGTCCGATTTTAATAATTTAAAAAGCATCATACAAGTTTTGAAGCAGTTTTTAATCAAATATCATTTAATAGGTTAAGGATTAATACGAAGATATAAATAAAATGGTTTGATTATTGTCACCACTTCACATTATTGTCACTTTTACACTGTAGAAAAGTAGTTATATTGGCAAAACTATAATAGTTAGACATATGGCATCATAGACTTTTCGTAAATATTGATGTGTTCTATAATACTATAGAATTTTTTTTTGTTCTATCATCAATAGTTTCCGCAGCCCACGCGATGAAAGATATGACTAAATTTTTCATTACAATTTTATTAGAGATCTCTATTTTTTTTGAAACTGTTATATAGCCCATGTTGCTCAGTGAAGAAGCAGCTTTCCAATGGTGAAAGAATTTTTTAAATCGGTCCAGTAGGTTTTGTGTGAAAACATTACAAACATACACACATATATACAAATCTTTCCTCTTTACAATATTAGTATAGATGTCAAGGACCGATGTGGTCCGTGTAGACCAGGATGATCATCATTCTCTTGCCCCCATCTCACAATGTTGTGGGTATAACTATATCTTCTATACTTACTATAAAACAAAGTCCCAAAAAGCTGTCTGTCTGTATGTAATCGATTTTCTCAAAATCTACTGAACGGACTTTCGTACGGTTAACACTAAAAGATAGTGCAATACTTCCGACTGGTTTTAGTAAATAGTACATATCGGTATTATGTACACGCGTAGTTGTTTAAAACTTGCTAGCTGGGAGCTTTAGTAGCGTGCGCTGCGTAAAGCAGCGGAGTTACGCTAATAACTAGTGCACTAGAGAATTGTAGATCTATAAACATACGACAAAAAAGTCAGCGTATAGCATGTCTCTATCTCTTACGGTTAACTGACAGTAAATACTTTTATGTAAAAAATTTGAATTCCAGAAAAAAATTGCGACACGCTGATTTCCACGCGGGCGAATCCGCTGGCATTGCTAGTTTATTCTAAAAACGTGCTTTTCGGAGTTTTTTTTAAAATAAAGTGAACTCTTCTGTTTCAGAACAATGTCGTCCTCAGGACGTGGTCGCGGGTACACCGGCAGGCACCACTTGCCACAACGGGATCCGCGGCCTGGAGACACTGACCTGGATGAGCTGAACGCAGCCAGGACCCTCGCTGAGCTCAGCCCCAGGGCCACAGGTATGATTGCAGAATATAGAACTAATAATTGCAAAATATAAAACTTATGATTGCAGAATAGAGAACTAATGATTGCAGAATGTATAGTACGCGGCAATAAATAATGCACATTGAGGCTTAGAGAGAGAAATCGGCTAGATTCTGCTTCATAGAAAATTGTCTCTGTTCTCTCCGGCCAGTCTCTGCACAGACTGACGAACAGGTGTGAAATACTAACTGAGTGACAGAGACTGGCCGGGTACTATACAATGTCACAATAGACAAAAGTAATAATAAAATAATTTTGCTATAATCCGCGATAAAGTAAATAGAAAATATATATATAATGCTAAATGTATAGTGGACCATCCGATTTGCGATTTTGTCGTGGAGTCTATCTTCTGATGATGCTTCGGTTGCGGGGCAAAAAGATTGTTGAGTTTGTGATAGTGAATGTGTGTAGTGCTTGTGTATTTGTGCGTGTGTTTATACGAATCCTGCATGTATCGGGTATGAAAAAACGGATTAAACATTAAGCATTATATATATTTTTTATTTACTTTATCGTGGATTATAGCAAAATAATTTTATTATTACTTTTGTATTATGGATCTCCGCAAAGTAACGCCTAATTCTATAATTTATTGAAATTTCAAACATAAATTTAAAATATAAGTAAATGTAAGTTAACCATAAGACATAAAGAGACGATTTCATCATCCTCCTGTCCTGATCCCACTCTAAGTGGGGTCGGCACAACATGTTACAAACATGGTGTCGAGTGACTTGGTTAATTATTTTACGACCGGCCGCCTGCCTGACGTCAACGTAATTTAGTCGTATTTTACGACACCTCGGTATGATAATGAGGGTGGTCTATTCTATTCAGCCGGATACTAAACGTTGGGTCGACTAACCTTAGTCGCCGCTTACAACACCTCGGTAAGAAATCAGTTTGATCTATTCTACTTCACTTCTACTTTACTTCTTATTCTACTTTACTTCAAATTGTCACAATAGACATTAAGGACAAACCTGTATAATTAATGTCCTATCTGAACGTTGCGTTTGCGCACGATTTCTCACCTGTTCAAACGTCTTTCAATGTCTCCCCTTGAATAATCTGGGGCACACCTGAACCCTTTATTTCAGTCGCTTCCGCCTACATCCCAGTTAGATCTGACCGCCGAAAATATAGGCATCCAAAAAGCATCCTATATGACACTGACGACCGAATAACGAACACAAACACAGAAACACGTAATACACACACACAGCGTCTTCGCCGGCGAAGAAGAGGTCCCAGTTTTCTGAGGTCGATTGGTCGTGGCTTTTACCACCCTTTCGACGCCGCATTGACTAATCAAAGTCATATCATTAACCCTCCACTACGCGTCGCCCTAAGCCGTGGTCCGGCCTCACAAGAGGCACCCTTAGGACGACGTTCCCCGACGCTAGTAGAGCTTCTGCGCTCTACTCTCTGCATTTCGTAACCTCGACGATGCTTCTGCGCTCGCCCGTTCCGCCCGTTGACGCTGTAAAAGCTGTTAGGGCTAACAGCATAGTCAGTTCGAAAAAAAAACTCATATATAACATTACCTCGCCACCAGTAGTGAGATTTTGCTGCGTACTCATAGATGGCGCTCAAGGCGATATGAAAAACACTTGTTAGAGCTTCACCCCCTTGGTGCTATGTGTATAACCTTACCTTCGTCACCAATAGTGAGATTCGTCTAAGAACTAATTATATTTAGTAAAGGAAGCAAAAGTAAGAAAGCGGAAGTTGTAACTTTGAGACGTGAGGATAGTTGAGGAGAGGTCTGGAGAGGTGTGAAGAGGTGCGGAGAGGAGAAGAGAGGCGTCTTAAGATCGTGGCCTTGTCATTGTGTGCACGGAATTAATAAGACGAAAAAAAATTCATTTGACTTTTGAATCTTTTCTTATTTCTTGAATAAAATTAAAGGAGTCATACCATCAGCCCTCCACTACGCGTAGCCCTAAGCCGTGGTCAGGCCTCACAGGAGGCACCCTTAGGACGACGTTCCCCGACGCTAGCATCCTCGATTAACGATCGCAACCTCGGCGATGCTTCTACGCTCGCCCGTCCCGCCCGATGGAAAAAAAAGGCTTAGTTTTCGTTGACTTCACTTTTGGGAAATGAACTTTGTCACATTTGATTATTGTCTACTGTTGTTCTCTTATGTTTTTATGTACCTACTGTGTAATTCTCTACAGTTATTTTCCACTATCATATCAAATTCAAAATATTCTTTATTCAAATAAACTTGTAAACAAGTGCTTTTGAATCGTCGACTCTATTGCTGGTTCGGAAAGCCGTCCTACCGAGAAGAGCCAGTAAAAAACTCGGTGGAGCTCTTTTAAAAAAGAAGATTCTTAATACTAATTACGTTTTGTCATAGCTATCCTGCACAAGGTCAAAGAGCAGCTATATCCACGCATTCTTATCATCAATGTAAGCCTCCACGGTATAATAGGCTTTCTGTATCAGCCTCTTTTTAACAGTATTTTTAAATTGCTGTAATGGCAAAGTTAAAATTGATTGTGGAATTTTGTTATAGAATCTTATACCCAAACCCACAAACGACTTACGTACTCTTACAAGGCGCAAAGCAGGAGCCGCAAGCTTATGTCGGTTCCTACTTTGTCTATTATATACATCGCCAATCTTTTTATAATTATGTATATTTTTATGCACAAAAATCAAATTGCTAAAAATATACTGTGAAGCTAACGTAAGAATACCTGTTTCCTTGAACTTCTCTCTCTTTCTTCTTCCGTTCTCTGCTTAGAAAAGGGGCAATTAATCTATCACGAACAGCTAAACATATTGTTCCAGATGCGTCAAAGGGCGAGCCCGTTAAAGACACGGATGATCCGGTGAAAGACGAGAAACCGGTGATGGACTTGGTGGATAAGTTCCGCGCTGATGATGACGCCCTCGTGGAGTTGCTTCACGTTGATGAACAGTTTGCACCGCTCTTGCTACTGGTAAGTGATTAGGGAAACTACGGAATATTGCTACGGGGCAAATGCGCGGATTGTGAAGAAAATTTGTATTACAAAAAACAGCCATAGGTTCGCCGTGTGGTATCCGGCTGAGTAGAATAGACCAACCTCATTTCTTACCGAGGTGTCGTAAAAGGCGAATAAGGTAAGTTGACCCACGTGTGGTATCCGGTTTAGTATAATAGACCACCCTCTTTCTTACCGAGGTGTCGTTAAATACGACTAAGGTAAGTTGACGTCAGGCAGGCGGTCGTAAAATACGTAGCTAAATCATGTGACAACATGTTTGTAACATGTTGTGCCGACCCCACTTAGAGTGGGATAAGGGCAGAAGGATGATGATGAAAAAAAAGCCATACGTGGCATCTACCTCCTGATGATGCTTCGGTTGCGGGGCGAAACGATTGTTGAGTTTGTGATAGTGAACGTGTGTAGTGCTTGTGTATTGTGGTGGCAGTGGAGGTTTGTCCATGTGTTTTTACGAATCCTGCATTTATCGAGTAAGAAAGTATAGTCCACTATACATTTAGCACTATGTATATTTTCTATTTACTGTATAGCGGATTATAGCAAAATAATTCTATTATTACATTTCTATTTGCTTCTCAGTATATATTAAGCAATTTAATTTTTGTACATAAAAATATAAAGAATTATAAAACGATAGGCGATGTATATAATAGACAAAGTAGGAACCGACATAAGCTTGCGACTCCTGCTTTGCGACTAGCAAAAGTACGTAAATCGTTTATGGATTTGGGTTTACGATTCTATAATAAAATTGCTAGATATGATAGCTGTGATAGCCTAGCGGTGAGACCGTGCGACTCTCTAGAGACGACATAGGTTCAAACCCCGGGCAGGCACCAATGAGTTTTTCTATTAAAACTTATGTGTCTAATTGTTAATTGCTATTTATCACACGCTTTTCGGTGAAGGAAAACATCGTGAGGAAACCTGCATTTCTCTACAGAATTCTTGGGATATGTGTAACCTACCAATCCGCATTGGAGCAGCGTGGTAGGTCTTAGGTCCAATCCTTCTCTCCAATAACGGAGAGGAGGAGGCCTTAGCCCAGCAGTGGGCATAGTAACAGGCTGTTACTTTTAATAAAATTGCGCAATCAACTTTAGCCTTGCCATTACAGCAGTTTTAAAACACTGTTAAAGAGAGGCTGATACAGAAAGTCTACTATATAGAGGATTACTTAGACGATATGAATGCGTCGATATGCTACTCTTCGACCCTATACAAGACAGCAATGACTAAATGTAACTAGTTATAAGAATTATATTTTAAAAAAGCGATCGCCGAGTTTCTTTCTGGCTCTTCTCGGTAGGAACAGCAGTAGAGTTGATGATTCAAAAGCATTTTTTTAAAGTTTACTTGAATAAGGTATATTTTGAATTTACGTCGTTACCGATAAACAACGCAATAAACCAGGCAGCGAAATAAAATAATAATACAAGGCTACAGATTTAGAAATAAACATATGGGACACTTACAAAGTAAAGTACTTACTTTCCAAAGTAAGTAATTTAATACTTGTGTAATGGGTGACGAACAACTGGTAAATATAGTAGTAGTAAAGAAAAGTCGCGGCCTGTTACAATCCCACTGCATGAATAGGCCTGTGTTAGTGAAAAGACTCGCCTACTGGAAGCTTTTTTCTACAGAGATACACTAAATTAATGTACTAGAAATTTGTAGATCTACAAAAGTACAACAAAAAAGTCCGCGACAGCATGTCTCCATCTCTTATGGTTAACTCACAATAACTATTTTTACGTTCAAAATTTAATAATTTAGCACAGCTAGTAATATTCTTACGTTTTCCAGTTGGAGCAGTTCTCACCTGGTGAAGACGGTATACAGTTTAACAGGAAACTGCGCCATTTTGAAACAACAGTCACTAACATGTGCCCGGATGAAGGACGATTGCAGTAAGTCAATATCGTGCTTTATCGAGTCATTCAGATAACATATTATAGCAAAGCTATTTTTCCTCTAGAGTTATTCAATAAATAAGAAACAATTTTCTCAAAGGTCAGCCCATTTAATCCCTTTTAAGTTTGCCATCCTATTCCATTAAAAAAATAATAATCAGATGGACTTTATAATAGCAACTTTGTAACTAGGAATAAAAGTAAAGTAGCGGCCTGTTACAATCCCACTGCTGGGAATAGGCCTCCTCTCTCCGCTTCTGGAGAGAAGGATTGGAGCTAAGACCTACCACGCTGCTCCAATGCGGATTGGTGGGTTACACATATCTCCAGAATTCTCTAGAGATATGCAGGCTTCCTCACGATGTTTTCCTTCACCGAAAAGCGTGTGATAAATTGCAATTATCAATTAGACACGTGAGTTTTAACAGAAAAACTCATTGGTGCCTGTCCGGGTTTGAACTCGTATTCCCCTCGAAAGAGTCGCACAGTCTCACCGCTAGGCTATCACAGCTCTACTAAGAATGATGTGTTCAAATTCAAATTTTTTTATTTGCTTTATGTGGTACAAAACGATGTTACATAAATATAATCTAGAACGACACATTCGGCCTTTTATAAGCCAATAGTACAATTATTATATTATTTTTATTACATATTGTAAGGGGTAATTACAAGAAGTCGCTGCTATCGTGCGTATTACGAGTGCAGCCGACAAATAACGAACACAGCCGATGGCGTTGTCAAGGCAACGGCTAACAACAAATAGTATTATTGTATTAATTGCGACCAAGGAAGTACAAGTTGAACTATATGTAGTGTATGTGTAATCTTCCACGGACACGTACTGTCTCTTTCTCCCGGAGTATACACTTCACTATATCGGTTAAATAACACAAATAACACGCGGTGTGCACACAACCTTCGTAAGGTCACACGTTATTGAATCGTCCCATATCGGTGAACATTAACCCGAACGCGCACTTAAACCGCGGACGGCCGCGTCTTGTTAAACGCTTCACTAATTGAACGCGTCACTAAATCTAAAAACCACACCCAAAACGCATAATTACGCGTGTGCGTTATACAAGGCAACGCCTAACAACAAATAGTATTATTGTATTAATTGCGACCAAGGAAGTACAAGTTGAACTATATATAGTGTATGTGGGTTGAGATATGTGTATCTCTGTATATTTATATACAAGACACATACATGAATATCCTCACACTAACACTAATGTACAAAGAAACAATACACTGTCTCAAACGCACACACGTTTTGTACACGAGAGCCCTGTGGTGAGAGTGGACGTGTAGTGACATGTTGTTACTTGTAGTGCGTGTTTGAGCCTGTGCTATATTCATACAACATTAGTATATTAATACATCAAAGTGAACACTACACTATAGATTGAGGATTCATTAATACTCACTTCTGAACATTCTTTAACAATATATTTATAAACTAATAGTTATTTATAGCTATTTAATTATTTTATATGTTATATTCATACAGACATTGTTTAAAATTACTTTTAAGGCTTAATAAAAGTGTTCTTGTATAATAATAATAATAATAATAATAACTTTATTTAGCCAAATAATTACAAAAAATACAAAAAACAAGATTCAAAAATAGATAATAAATACAAATTCACATTAACAAATATTGTAGACACTCGTGCTAAGATAACTTGTACTACGAGTGTCTAGCTACGAGTGTCTTGTATAATTGTTACTACATATATTAATTTTAATATATGAATGAATTACAAGATGATTTATCGTGTTATTCCGAATTTATATTTATAATTAGTTGATAAATGAATGAATATTAAAAAGAATGATAATTTTTGATTTGCAGACAAGCATTCGCAACGTTCCGCGCCGCAGCGCTCCAGAGTTCGGTGACGTCACGCAAGCTGGCCGCCGTTGGCGCATCCTTCACCAGGCAGCAGAGGCAGCAGCTGCTCAGGGCTACCCTCCTCAACGTCGTCATGCAAGGCACATTCACCAGTAAGTGTCCCTAGTGATATACAGCCTTTTAAAATTTAGAGTTACGTGGAAACTTGGCACTCTGAGCTTGGTGTAGCCTATGCTTTGAGTATTTCTGACCGATCAAGTCAGGAATGTGAAGATCCATAGCCTCTACCAGGCTACGATCTGATAAAATTAAAAACAAGAGTGAATAGGCACTATAGTGGCAAGCGCAGTCCATCCGCATAATAATGAGTATGAAACGTGCAAGTTTAAAGTCTACCATTTTGTTTAGTGTTCAATATATAAAACTTAAAACTATATATAATACTTGAGATATCTTGTATAGTGTTCTATATATAATACTTAAGAGATTTTGTATTGTGTTCTATATATAATACTTTAGAGATTTTGTATAGTATTATATGTATAATACTTTAGAGATTTGTATAGTGTTCTATATATAATACTAAAGAGATTTTGTATAGTGTTCTACATATAATACTTAAGAGATTGTGTATAGTGTTCTATATATAATACTTAAGAGATTTTATATATGTTCTATGTATAATACTTTAGAGATTTTGTACAGTGTTCTATATATAATACTTTAGAGATTTTGTATAGTGTTCTATATATAATACTTTAGAGATTTTGTATAGTGATCTATATATAATACTTCAGAGATTTTGTATAGTGTTCTATATATATAATACTTTAGAGATTTTGTATAGTGATCTATATATAATACTTAAGAGATTTTGTACAGTGTTCTATATATAATACTTAAGAGATTTTGTAGTGTTCTATATATAAAACTTAAGAGATTTTGTAGTGTTCCATATATAATACTTAAGAGATTTTGTAGTGTTCTATATATAAAACTTAAGAGATTTTGTAGTGTTCTATATATAATACTTAAGCGATTTTGTAGTGTTCTATATATAAAACTTAAGAGATTTTGTAGTGTTCTATATATAATACTTAAGCGATTTTGTAGTGTTCTATATATAAAACTTAAGAGATTTTGTAGTGTTCTATATATAATACTTAAGAGATTTTGTAGTGTTCTATATATAAAACTTAAGAGATTTTGTAGTGTTCTATATATAATACTTAAGAGATTTTGTAGTGTTCTATATATAAAACTTAAGAGATTTTGTATGGTGTTCTGTATATAATACTAAAGAGATTTTGTATAGTGTACTATATATAATACTTAAGAGATTTTGTAGTGTTCTATATATAAAACTTAAGAGATTTTGTATAGTGTTCTATATATAATACTTAAGAGATTTTATATATGTTCTATATATAATACTTAAGAGATTTTGTATAGTGTTCTATATATAATACTAAAGAGATTGTATAGTGTTCTATATATAATACTTAAGAGATTTTGTATAGTGTTCTATATATAATACTTAAGAGATTTTGTATAGTGTTCTATATATAATACTTAAGAGATTTTGTATAGCGTTCTATATATAATACTTAAGAGATTTTATATATGTTCTATGTATAATACATTAGAGATTTTGTACAGTGTTCTATATATAATACTTTAGAGATTTTGTATAGTGTTCTATATATAATACTTAAGAGATTTTGTATAGTGTTCTATATATAATACTTAAGAGATTTTGTATAGTGTTCTATATATAATACTTTAGAGATTTTGTATAGTATTATATGTATAATACTTTAGAGATTTTGTATAATGTTCTATATATAATACTAAAGAGATTTTGTATAGTGTTCTACATATAATACTTAAGAGATTGTGTATAGTGTTCTATATATAATACTTAAGAGATTTTATATATGTTCTATGTATAATACTTTAGAGATTTTGTACAGTGTTCTATATATAATATTTTAGAGATTTTGTATAGTGTTCTATATATAATACTTTAGAGATTTTGTATAGTGATCTATATATAATACTTCAGAGATTTTGTATAGTGTTCTATATATATAATACTTTAGAGATTTTGTATAGTGATCTATATATAATACTTAAGAGATTTTGTACAGTGTTCTATATATAATACTTAAGAGATTTTGTATAGTGTTCTATATATAATACTTTAGATATTTTGTATAGTCTTCTATATATAATACTTTAGAGATTTTGTATAGTGTTCCATATGTAATACTTTAGAGATTTTGTTTTCTTTAACGTTGCTTAGTCTGACTTTAATTTAGATGACTTCTGAGTTATTTAAAAAATGTCTTTTTTTTCCAGAACTAGACGTGTTGGAACGCGCCAACCCGATTTACTTGATAAACGCTGCCAACATTATGGGAGACTATTTTGCAGGTAAAAACAATGAATTTACCTGCAAAATTACCTGTATAATTTATTCATTCGGACTATAACTAAACTGTAGTATAAAATTTCCAAAATTTAAACCATACACAGGAAGTAACCACATAATCATAAATGTTAAAGACTATGTTTGACTGGCTCGTAGGCGCAGTGGGTAGTGACACTGCCTTCAGCTCTGCTAGTCGCGGGTTCGATTCCCGCCGAGGGCCAACATTTTCTATATACAATTTATTGGTTCTTCAAGCCTAGTGTAAACAGGTATTCTTACATTGGCTTTACAGTATGTTTTTAGCAATTTAATTTTTGTACATAAGAATATACAATTATAAAATGATTGGCGATGTATATAATAGACAAAGTAGGAACCGACATAAGCTTGCGGTTCCTGCTATGCGCCTTGCAAAAGTACGTAATTCGTTTGTGGGTTTGGGTATAAGATTCTATAATAAAATTCCACAATCTACATTAGCTTTACTATTACAGCAGTTTAAAAACTATTAAAAAAAGGCTAATACAGAAAGCCTTCTATACTGTTGAGGATTATTTAGACAATATGAATGTTTGGATATAGCTTCTCTTCAACTCTGTACAGGACATGAGTAACTATATGTAACTAGTGATAAGAATTATTCTTTGAAAAGAGCAACCGCCGAGTTTCTTACTGGTTCTTCTCGGTAGGAACAGATTTCCGAAACAGCAGTAGATGTTGACGATTCAAAAGCACTTGTTTACAAGTTTACTTGAATAAATAATGTTTTGACTTGAATTGAATTGTATTTAAGTATGTATATAAAATTATATATGTAGAATATCAGTTGTCCGTCACTCATAACACAAGTGTTAAATTACTTTGGGGATGAACGACCGTATGAACGTACCGACGTATGTATATAAGTGTCCCATATATTTATTTATTATTTAATAAACAACAAACTGTGATAGCCCAGCGGTGAGACCGTGCGACTCTCTATAGACGACATAGGTTCAAACCCCGGGCAGGCACCAATGAGTTTTTCTATTAAAACTCATGTGTCTAATTGATAATTGCAATTTATCACACGCTTTTCGGTGAAGGGAAACATCGTGAGGAAACCAGCATATCTCTAGAGAATTCTGGGGATATGTGTAACCTATCAATCCGCATTGGAGCAGCGTGGTAGGTCTTAGCTCTAACCCTTCTCTTCAGAAAGGAGGCATATTCCCAGCAGTGGGATAGTGACAGACTGCTACCGCTGAATTTTGATTTGGTAAAATTTTGGTATATGACAAAAAATGTCAAGGAACATCTGATCTGGTCAGGTCTAAATATTGGTGCATAAACAATTTTTGTTTAAGTTTAGAAGTAGCGAATAACCACAACAACTTACCATCACCATCTTCATTGGAGAGGACGCAGGTGACTGTATCTTCACCATCACCACCACTCTCAGTATTGCTCACCAGACGGAGAGGAGGCCTATTCCCAGCAGTGGGATTGTAACAGGCCGCTACTTTACTTTTTTTTAAATTAACAACTTAATAATTTCAGAGGCCCGACTCTGCAATGGTAACAAGGTTCACATACTGGCCAGTCCGCTGTTGCAGTACATGAGGGCCTTGCTGGCCAGTGATGACCTTAGAGCGCATCGCAGTCTTGCTACGCAGGTAACTTCTGTACTTATTATAAAACAAGGTCCCAAATAGCTGTCTGTCTGTATGTAATCGATTTTCTCGAAATCTACTGAACGGATTTTTTACGGTTTTCACCAAAAGATAATGAAATAAAAAAAAGCTAAGTGACATTGACGTGTGCTAATGTATAAATTTTGCTTGAATTTAAAATTAACTAATATTTCGTATTTTTAGTGTTTCTATTTTGGATTTCATGAATTTCGCAGTGTAATTTCACTCGGCAGCTGATCTCACTAGTCTCCTTGCTTCCAGCACTAATAAGATGGATCCTATCTTTGAGCTTAAACAAAATATGGATGAGTTGGCCAAAATATTTTCTACGAAAATGTCCGCGTTCGAAGAATCTATTTCGGCTCCTAAAATAGATTTGAATACCTTGGTAAATGAATATAATGCGTTTAAATCTCTAATCTGGAAAACCGTCTCGAATTTTAAATGTCAAATTGACCTTATATTCAAATGTTTGGATAAGTACGAAATGAAAACGAGATCCAATATTCTTCTTTTGCATGGTGAACCGGAAAAAACCAACGAAAATCTCTCCGATCGTGCCGTAATGATTTGTCAAGATATGCTCAGCATTTCTAATATCACAGCTCAATCATTTGTCTCTTGCGTTCGACTAGGAATAAACAAGATTGTAAGTAAACCGCGACCTATTTTGCTGCGATTTTCTAATTTATTTTGTCGAAAAGAAGTATGGTCCAATAAGAGTAAACTGAAAAATAGTGGTTTGACAATATCTGAATTTCTAACGAGTCAAAGGCACTCCGTTTTTATTGAAGCTCGGAAGATGTTTGGGATGAAAAATTCTTGGACTAATGATGGAAAAATTATAATAATCTGCCCTGATGGCTCTCGCCACACAATAACTTCCATGGATGAACTTCATCTGCTTCGTCCGGAAAACTCCAAGATACCCCCTGTACCAAGTACATCTTCTATCTCGGCACCCAAGGATATGGCGACGGCCAGTGTCAAGTTACGTGGTCAAAAAGCTCGATCTGATCGTTTGCGATCCAAAGCTAGGCAGTGAGCCACATGTAACCTGATAATGTTTCCTTTTTTATCTTTGTTTTTCTTTCTTTTTTATCTCCTTTTTTTTTGTTTTGTCATCAATATACCATACTTTTCCCTCAAAGTCAAAATAATACTATGCTCTTTTTTTTCGTGTTTGGGAAACCTAACTAGTGAAATGTCTATTTTGATCTTTATTATAATTTTTCTTTCTTTTCTTATTTATTAATTAAATTATTATATTTTGTTTTTTTTGATGGCAAAATTATTTTTTTTTGTTCACATTTTGCTTGCTTAGTTCCTGTCAATATGATTTTTTATATTATACCTAAATCATTTTATTTTTCAATTGTATATTAAAATTTGTGTAACTTTTTCTAATTATTTTTGACGTGTTATCTTAATATTAGTGTTTGACGATCTTGTTTATTTATCACATTTGTTTCCGTTTACTAATCTTTCCACTTATGTTTATTTTAAGATGTTGTATTGTATTCGTTTTTGCTTAGCAGGATTAATACTGTATCGATCTTATAGTGTTGATTCAACTTATTTTTAATTTATAAAGGGATCAGCTGGCGAGTAATAGAAAGTTAAAGTCGACCTCTTTGTTATAAGCATCTTTTATATTACTTAAATTTATATCCGTAAGTTTCTTTAAATTTTACTTCTCATTTTTAGCATACCATAATATATTATTAAAACTATTAAGTGTATATAACATACTAATAATCTTTATATATTTATATATCTATTCCATTTGTTATTTTATTTTATTTTTTTCTTTTTATTTATAATAAAAATATTTTTCGCTCAATGTCTCTTACAAATCTCGACGCTGATACTGTATTTTCTAGTCTTTGCTTATCGACCGACAGTCTTTGCAGTACTGAAAGCTATAATGACAATGATAATGTGCCTTCTTTAGAAAATATTATTTGTGACACTTTTGCTTCCTTCCCAAAAAATTTTAACGTTGTGCACATTAATGCGCAAAGTATTGCTGCGCACTTCTCAGATATGTTGGCGACATTTACTTCTAAAAATATTCATGCAATACTCATCTCCGAATCATTCCTAAAACCTACTCTTCCATCAACTCTTTTTCCTTTACCAGGTTTCAGACTTATAAGAAACGATAGAACTTATGCTAAAATTTTAGGTTGCGGCCAGAAAAAAGCAGTGGGTTGCGGTGGCGTGGCCATATACCTACGAAGTGATATTCCATGTAGTGTTGTCTCTCAGTCTGTCTCCGCTATTAATACCCCGGAATATCTTTTTCTAGAGGTGTCCTTAAATCATAAAAATATCTTAGTCGGAGTGTTCTATAGTCCTCACTCAAATATTAATTATTTTGACAATTTTGAGTCTTTATTATCGAACTTGCGCTCCCAGTACGAACATATTCTTATAATGGGAGACTTTAATACGTGCCTTATTAAAAATGATTGTCGATCACAAAAACTCCTCACTTCTCTTGATTCTTTAGATCTTCATTGTCTACCTCTCCAGGCCACTCACTTTCCACACAACGGTTCGCCTTCACTTTTAGACCTGATTATAACAGCTCAGCCACAAACTGTCGTTAAATACGGTCAATATAAAGCTTGTGCTTTTTCTAGGCATGATTTAATTTATGCCTCCTATAGAATCAGGCCTCCTAAAAGGAGACACAAGATACTTCTTATACGAGATTACCGTAATATTAACCTCGATGAGCTAAAGGAGGACGTCTGTAAAATTGACTGGAGCTCTATGATTGCTGCAACTGATGTAAATAGCAAAGTAGAAATATTTAATGCTATAATATTATCGCTCTACGACAAACATGCTCCGTTAAAATCAGTTCGAGTTAAACACTATCCTGCCCCTTGGCTAACTGTATCGCTTAAACAGCTAATGGAAAAGCGGAATAAAGCTAATTTAAAATTTCGACGCTGTCCCTCGTCTGAAAACTATGAAGTTTATAAATTATTACAGTCTAAATGAAATAAATTGTGCCGAGCTGCTAAACGCACCTACGTTCACTCTAGAATTGCTGACTCTTCTCCGGATAATATTTGGAATTTTTTGAAATCACTTGGAATAGGCAAAGAAAGCAAACATAATCAGTCAAGGATTGATCTTAATGAGCTCAATAAACACTTTACTACGAGTCCTTTTGTTCTGAGTACTAGTGTCAAACAACTTACGTTAGACAGTTTACTTAGCACCCAACGACCTGATATTCCAATTTTTGAATTTACCGAAATTACAGCCTCTGAAGTGTTAAAAATACTCAAGTCTATCAAAACCAAAGCCATCGGTAATGATGGTATTGGAATTCAAATGATTACACCTATTGCCAATGTTATTTCTCCTTTCATTGCTCATATTTTAAATTCGTCCCTTCAAACTGGTATTTATCCCACTGACTGGAAAAATGCACTTGTTGTTCCTTTTTCTAAAACTTCTAATCCTTCTAGAGTCTCTGATTTTCGTCCTATCTCTATACTTCCGTTTCTCTCGAAACTCCTTGAACGCTTTATTCATATCAGACTTGCTAACCACCTTTGTTGCCATAATCTTCTTAGCCCTTTTCAGTCGGGATTTCGATCGGGCCACAGCACTACTACCGCACTCGTGAAAATCACTGATGATATCCGCTGGAATATTAATAGTAAAAAACTAACTGTACTGGTTCTCTTAGATTTTAGCAGTGCTTTTAACACTGTTGATCATGATATTTTAATTGGACTCCTAAGACAGTTTAACCTATCTCCCAGATCTATTGAATGGTTTACGTCTTACCTTTCAAATCGTCAACAGCTAGTCATTATTGATGAACAACGCTCAGAATTGTGTAATATCAACGCTGGAGGCCCACAGGGTGGAATTCTGTCTCCTTTGTTATTTTCTATATTTGTGAACAGTGTTACTCAGCTTTTAAAATCATCCTTTCATCTTTATGCAGATGACCTGCAAATTTATACGGCTGCCTCTTTATCTGATTTAGACGAAGCTATATCAAAAGTTAATAGAGATCTAGAGGTCCTTAATAACTGGACTAAAAATTTTGGTTTACTAGTTAATCCACAAAAGTCTCAGGCTATTATTATAGGTAGTTCATATAACATTTCTAAACTTAAGAATACTGTTGTGCAGCACATTAGTTTTAATGGAGCCATCATACCTTACTCTAATTCAGTAAAAAATTTAGGTATTATTTTTGATGAAACACTTAGCTGGGCACCTCATATCACTAATTTGAGCCATAGATTCTTTGCATTACTTCACTCTCTTAAGCGCTTACAGAAATTCCTTCCCCTTGAAACTAAAATTATGATAAAGTACTCTTTAATCCTTTAATTCCAATATATCTTAAAGAACGTTTCAACTTCTTGTCGGATGTTGGATGTGGCCGGCTAAGATCTTTAAATACATTAGATCTTGCCTTCCCTAAATGCTCCTCACTGACTTACTCGAGATCATTTAGCTTTCAAGGTGTAAAGCTGTGGAATGATTTACCTGTATCAATCCGCAAATCTCCTTCCCTATCAGCATTTAAGTCACAGACTAAAAAATATTTGTCTCAAGTCAGTTAAATTAAATTTAGCTTATTATCAATATTAAATTACATTTTAATCAATTCAAATAATCACTATTATCTATTATTTTATTCATTTATTTTTCAACTTTAATCTATGTATAGTGTTTCGTTATTTTTATTTTTCTTCCTTCCTTTTTTTTCCATCATCAATTTTTTTTTTTTTTTTTTTTCATTTTCTTTCTGTTACTCATAGGTTGGCTGGTAGAGATCCCTTTTAGGGATAAGTCCGCCTTTTGTTTATACAATAAAGATAAATAAATAAATAAATAAATGAAATACTTCCGGATGGTTTAGGTAAATAGTACATATCGCTATTATGTAAATTGTGTCGAAGAGATCGAGTAGTTGTTAAAAAACTTGCTTGCCGGTAGCTTTAGTCGCGTGCGCTGCGTAAACCAGCAGAGATACGCTAAATGTACTAGAGAATTGTAGAACTATAGAAATACTACAAAAAGTCCGCAATAGCATGTGTCTATCTGATATGGTTAACTCACAATAACTATTACGTTTAAAATTTGAATTGTAGAAAAAAATTGTGACACGCTGATTTCCTAGCAGGCGAAGCCGCTGGCACAGCTAGTACTTTACGAAAGTAGGGTTCACTTTACAGAATTCCATAGTTTGAAGTATAATATAATTATTTTAACATATATATATATATATGTGTGTGTGTGTGTGTGTGTGTGTGTGTGTACATGTCCTATATATGATGCCCTTCACCTTATAGCTGAGTACCTCATGTACTCGCCGATAAGATAGGAGATACTAAGGTGAAATTACAGTTGACGACTTAACAAATATTCCCTTCAGCAGGCCTACTATGAACTCTTATTACGAAATTGCTTTGCTTTTTCATAACATGACGTCTTAAAGACACACACTTTTGGTTGTTGCCGAATGAACTTTCGGAATTCGTCCTAAGAACACGTGAGTAAAAGAGACAGAGTTATCTATAGTTCATATATGGTTGTTTAGTCACGGGGGCTTTCGATCTTCTATATGTATTATGTGTTCTATTTTACTTTAATAAAACAATTTTTTTTCTTGCGTAAGTCGTCTAATAACGTGAATTAATTTTTAACAATAAAAGAGAGATGTGCGTTTTAAAATGTCAAGAGAGAAAATGTGTCGACTGAAGTATCGATCCTCTCGACGTCATTTCTGGGGGCGCTAAGAGATGGCGCTAGTCGTTGCGCCAACAATGGTTATCCTTTTCAAACATTGCGACCCTAATGCAATTCACACTTCATGGTACGAAAAGAAAGCGGTTCGCGGTCGTCGTTTACGTCATCAATTGAGTCGCAATAAGAGTTCATGGTAGGCCTGCAGGGATATTATTAGGTT
This sequence comes from Morpho deidamia, assembly GCA_947086505.1. Lineage (NCBI taxonomy): Eukaryota > Metazoa > Arthropoda > Insecta > Lepidoptera > Nymphalidae > Morpho > Morpho deidamia. Next base: position 13,408,352 of record CAMTZC010000016.1, read on the forward strand.
TGTTAAAGCAGGTTATATCCCATGAAATCCCAATGTCCCAACTTAGAGAAATGGGTGGAATAGTCCGATACAGGAGCTGACCTGCACTGTCAGGCATCCTTGAACCTAGATAGATGAATATATTGATGTCTATTCTAAGGCATAAGCCATAAATAATACCTACATAATTTAATTTTGTTTCACAGCTAATGCAAAATGGGAGAGAACTTCTATCGGTTCTAGCACAAGAGTTGGACGAGCTATCAATATCAATAAGACTGCGCCTCCTGACCCCACCCCCGGTCAGCATAATATGGCTCCTACTATCAGCTGACTTGTGTCTGAACAAATTCCTGCCCCTACCAAATACACTGCAACAATTCTACGCAGCCCACTTGGACTTAACCATGGATGAAAGTTTCAGCGAAGTCACATACGGATCCTGGAAAAAGAAAGAAGATTATAGATCAGACGGTAGTTCAGAAACAGATAAAACGAGCCACAACCTCTCACAGATCAGCTTGAACAATGATGATGACTCGAAACCGAAACTGAGACCAATATTGGGCGCTGGCGCTGGGTTATTGAGACAGGAGCAATTGACTCAGGATACCTTCGACGCGTGGACGACAAAGAGCAATCTAACAAAGAGGTACGATTTGAACTCGTGGAGACAGGCAGATGAGAAAAAGGAAGAAACCGACCTAGTTTTCAATCCCACTGTAATGCCACCGAGTATGCAGTCATACACAGTTTCAGACTACCCTCAGTCTAATTATAATTATCAAGAAAACTATGTAAATTACTTACAACAAGGTGATGGGACTTACATACAGAATTTACCATCAAACCCCAATTACAATGCCCCAGAGTTCATACCACAGTTTACAACGGAGAGACCCGCTCAGAGCCAGCCCGAACGTGTCAATAATGAGGTTCAGAAAACTAGCAGTCGTAGACCAGTCGAGAACTGGCGTAAGGATAAGAGTGAGTCAAAAGAAGACTCCAATAAAAACAAGAAGAACTGGACCCGACAAAGATCGAAAGATAATGTTAACGATGAGGAGAAAGATAAAGATGAGAAATTTCGTTCTGTATCCCGGAGTTCAAGGGACTCGAGGCAGTCCAATTCAGGGAGAATGAACAGGAGGAACAGTGGTGATGGGGACAAGACACCACCACGTAGACATGTCTCAGATGTACCGAGGAATCAAAAATATTGGGATCACGATGATAGGTGCGATAAAGACTATAATAGTTAGTGACAGTGCGTTTATTAGATATCAATAAGTGTATGGTGTTCGTTATTGATCTCTCAGTGTTAGTAACGGTGATAAAACTGTGCTAGCGCTCGTTAAAATTTTGGTTTGTGGAAAATACGAAATACGAAAGTGGAAATAACGAAGAGTTTTCGATATTAAACATTTGGTGTCTTAAATGATATGGGAGTAACAAATGTGTGGTGAGTTTTTAGATATATTCATATTATTTCAGGCAGCATTCGAAGATCTCAAACACCCATGGACATGGACATTTGTATAGATATAAAAGACGAAACTAATATAAGTCTTATTAACCCTTTATAAGCCCGAGGAAAATAGGAAATTACCGAAAATATTATAGTATGTTAATTAAAATTTCTTTTTTGGACATTTAAAAAAATTGACCAAAAATAAAATCATTGGAAAATCAGTGGAAAATTTGGTGGCAGCATATATACCACTGCCCATACTAAGACTAATATAAAAAATTTTAATTGGTGGCATCTATTCTGCCCTTACCTTAAAAAGGGTTAAGTGGTAAAATAAATACGAAATTTCTCAAAGTATAGTTGTCGGCAATAAATAATGCACATCGAGGCTTAGAGAGAGAAAAATCGGCTAGATTCTGCTTCATAGAGCACTGTCTCTGTCGCACAGACTGACGAACACGTGTGAAACGTCACATACTAACTGACAGTGACAGCGCTCTACGAAACCGAACTGGCTGTCTGTTTCGTTCTAAACATCAATGTGCACTATTTAATGCTGGGTACTATATACATATGTATATACATTTACTGCTATTCTATGATATAAATACAAAAGTAAAAGAGATAGTAAAATAAAGTAAGACCTTTTACCATTCTACTGTGATGTAAGGCCTCCTCTCTTTTGTTCAGAAAGCTTACACCCATCATGCATGAAATTTCAAGACTAAGTGAAACTGGTATCTAACTCGAAGATAATCCGGTCTCTATAGCAAAAAGACGAAAGTTTCAATCAAATTGTGTAATGATATATTATTTCATATCGCAATTGAAAAGTGAAAAAACATTTTCGGCTTTTCAATTTGATTTAAGCTAGAATTTGTACAAAAACTTGGACATAACTGCAAGAAAGTTATCGGCTTTGACATATTCTATGAATAAAAAAAACCGAAAAAGGCCTGTAAGTACATAACATTTTCTTAACAAATTAGGATTATAGCAAAATATGTAGTTCAATCAAAACTTTTGTACAATTGAATTCTGCAAACATATGTTAATAGTTACATCATGCATTTAAATATTAACCAATAGATATATATATAATTGAAACAACAAATTATTAAGAAATAATTACGTTTCTAATACATATTAAATTAAATTAAATGAAAGTTGATAAAGCAAAATAGACTTTGCTAGAAATGACTTCAAAGTCCATTTTTATTTGCATAAAAATATAATTGTTAAGAAAATTATAAAAAGTTATATTTATAAAAATAGAAATATAACTTGTTTAAAAATAATTAATTTTTTACAAAAATACAATTTTGAATAATTTTTTACAAGATAAGAGCAACTTAATGGCCTTCTAAATAACATTGAAATTCTTTTATAAACGTTTACAAAGAATTAATTATTATAATATATCATCTGTGCCCCAGTCTTCACTAGCGTCTAAATCAGTGTGTCAAAAACGTTTTTCCCGCTAAAATCCTAATCCTAATTCTAATACAATGTACTATTAAACTAAACCTTTCTCAAAAATCCAGGAATATTTTAGTTAAAATCTTGCACAATTCTTTGAGAAAATCGATACAAACAGATTTTCGGGACTTTTATATTATATTATGTATTATCTATGAAACTCAGATTAAAAAAAATTAAATATTATTGTCGCCTTACACGGATAAATAAAAACCGATTATAAGAAATATCTATTAATAAAATTAATAATTCATATATGAAATAGTATTGAATAATAAAAACTATTATTAAATATTCCCATGAAATATTTGTTGTATTAAATAATATTGTGTTCAATAAAATAATATTATTAAAAAACATTTTGAAATTGAAATGATATTGATTTAAAAGGAAATGATAAAGTTAACAAATGTGCCTTGAAAATATTCATATATTTTATAGCAAAAATAGATAAATATATATACGGCAGATTGTCTGTATGCTCTGATACTTGTCTTTAGTTTTTAAATAATTTTCTATCTTCAGCCTTTCTATATTTATTGCAAGAGCTAATATATAATAATATTAACTAAGCGTGGTGTAGAGTATACATCTCATATTTAGTTTTGAAGTGAGCTAATTCAAAATTAAGCATAGTTCAGTGCCATCTATGATATGATGGAACATACTCTTAAAAAATACTAGTGTGTTCTTGCTCTTCCAAGTGAGTCTTAAAGAGACTCATTCTCTTTAACAAGAGTTTTAAGTCGCAATTTTCTTACCAAGCTGCTCTTTTGAATTCAGTCGCTTTGACATTAAGTGTGCGATATGTATTTATTTAAATTGTATGTGTACCAGTTGTCTATCAATCATAACACAAGTATTAAGAAGAAGTATAGTACGCGGCAATAAATAATGCACATCGAGGCTTTGAAAAATCGGCTAGATTCTGCTTCATAGAGCATTGTCTCTGTTGCACAGACTGACGAACCCGTGTGAAACGTCACATACTGAGTGACAGAGACAGCGCTCTACGAAACCGAACTGGCCGGCTGTTACGTTCTAAGCATCGATGTGCACTATTTAATGCCGGGTACTATAATTAAAATTACTTACTACGGCGACGGCGGTCGTCCGTCCGTGTGTGCATTTGTCCCAAATATTTATTAATTTATCTCATAGAGCCAATATTAAGAGGTTATTACGGTGTTCTCTGATAAAGCTAATTAAATGTTGGCAACAATTACCTTAACACGTTCGCGACGGGGTGTACCACCGGTGGTACATCCTTGTCTGTCTCATGGGATAAATGTTGGCAACAATTACCTTAACACGTTCGCGACGGGGTGTACCACCGGTGGTACATCCTTGTCTGTCTCATGGGACGGGATGAGCCGCCGGTGGTACACGCCGGTTTATATACATACTAGCTGACCCGGCCAACTTTGTACCGCCTAATAGTCAATGAATGGTGTGTTACCTTTCAGGTGAACTAATTTAGGCTTTGATGAACGCAATATGATGAGACAAAATAAATTTCTGAACGCACACGTAAATGTTAATCATTTGTCATTATTTCTGTACGCACGCATATATATTTGAGGTACTTCTGTGTATCTGCTTAATGCACTTTTCAACATTTTTAAATGGTTAAAAAAAATACAGACAATAATTTATTCACCCTTTTTAAAAAGTTTACACAAAATACATTTCTGAACGCATGCATAAATGTCAATCATTACTTACAGTATTTGACAGGTATGAAACAAATGAACATTTAGGGAAAATGATTCATCTTTCATAAGTATTAGTCGATTTTTCATTATTTTTAAGATATTTTTCGGGGCGGAGACAAATCCAACGAATCAAAAATCATGAAAATTGCTCCAGCAGATCTCGAGTTACAAGTGTTGTAACAAACCCGACTTTGTAAATCTATATATAAATATATATATTCACATTTTTACATAACAGAACTATTTATCTCTGTGAATTTCTGCGAAACATTGTATACATAAAGCAGGCCCCGTCGCGTACGTGTGAAACATTTTCAAAATTTTATTTTTTCACAAAAATATTATTTTCATTACAAAATGAGGCTTTAGAAATCATATAAGAACTTAACAAATATATTTCTATATTCATAAATGTATATTGGATGACTTTGTATATATTTATGTAATTGAAGAAGTAAAAAACGCATGCAATTATATTTTGATTTAGCATCAACCATGAGTTGGTTTGAGTTGATAATTGGATTTAAGGCTGTAAATCTAATTGAATGGGTTTATTATGTGGATTCAATGATTAATTACTCTTTCGAGATCGCGGGAGAACATAACACATAGGCGTGTATAACTAAACAAGTCCGAAAAATACACTTTTCAAGGTATAAATAAGTTTACGTGTAGAACACGTTTAAGAGAGTTATTTAAATATTCACAATTTTGTATGCGCGATTTATAATACCTATCAACTTGACTGAAATATTAATCATTAAAAAAAGGCGATCCTAAGCCTGTTATGATCTAACACATAAAATGTCGTAAGTCGACTTATCAACATATTCACGCCTAGTACGGATATATAAGAGTCGACACATATAAGGTTATAGTGATATAAACCTAGATAAAATTTACTTAAACCCTACTTGGATTGAAAGTTGCTATTAAATCGATATTTTAAAACCGCAGGCGGGAAATATCGTATTTCATTTATCATAATATCTTTGACTTGAGTGATATAAAAAAAGTCTTATGTCAAAAAAATTCGTTTCAATAATATAGTAGCGAAGTGTCGTTAATTATATAAAAATAACAATATTTGCGTAATAAGACGTGAGTATAGCCGGTCTCTCAACACTAATAATGAATACCACTCACCATAGTTTAAATTCAAAAATATTTGCGTTCTATCGTATCAGTTAAAATAATACATAAATTATTTTACAGTAATATCTTGGTATGAATAGGCTTTGCATTAAAATGGTTTATTAACAACGGGTAATGCGTGATAGGAAGCGGAAAGTAACAGATAAAGTTAATTCAATTGTAGATAATATTGACATTCGTCAAATATTCTTTATCTAAAAATTATTTACTTATATGGATATCAGTAAAAGGACCGTGTTCAGTAACAGCGATTATCGGTTAAAAGCATTGATTTATAATACCCAAGATACACTGGTCCTTAACATATGAGAGCACAATTAAGCTAAGGTATGATTGCGATTTGAGAATCATATTCGCACCATGATATGATCAAAGGTGATCACGGTGATCGTGCTGCTATTGCTAAAGGGTATACAAACAACTGTAGGCCTTATATGCGTATGCAATGTCCAGTCCAGTAATCGCTTAATCCCTAAAAGCGTAAATAGCAAAAAATGCTATCGGCTATTATATTATTCAGCTATCACTATACAAAGTTATTGTTATTACAAACAAACGTAATTCTTATTTAATACGGTCTTTATTTCTAGGTTATAGTTTCAGTTAGAATATCGTAAGTGTCACATTATCCCGAAATATAGACCATATTTATTCAGATATAAGAATTAGATGTTTGTGTTACAATAATTTTGGCCAATTCTAGGTAATACATTCACTTGGAATATCGTAAAAGTGCCACATAACCTCAATACATATGATATAATGATAACATTTCTTTGTAAATTTTACTTTTTTATGGAATATCCATAATTTTTTATAGCAATAGCAGTTATCTTAAATTCAATAGCAGATGATGCTATATGATGAGTGAATCATATCATGATCACTAAGTGATTGGTGATTCTGTCCATCCCTAAGCACAATTCGAAATTGTGCGCTCATTAATCATTTCAATCAGTTCGTTTTGAACCGTGCTTACAAACAGACGTTAGGAATGTCGAGGTTTTTATTTTAAAATAAAAATTTGAAATTGAATTATTTTAAAAACAGTAAAAATGACATCTAGGGTACTGAAAGTGTATAAAATATATCTTACCTTCATAAATATTATACTCTACTTAAAACATTGGTGTTTCATAATTTGAACTATTTTTAATTTTATCCCTTTAATATTTAAATACTGAAATTCGGTCGACAAATACTCGATTGTTGATTGCTTAACAGACGATCCAAAACAGAACGCAATATCTGTTCGGTGATTTAAATAAAAATCAACCATAAGGTTAAAAATTAACCATCTTAAGGTCCATGTTTTATTTACTTTACCGAAATTTTTATTGTCTTTCTGACTATGTCAATTCTACTTGGGACAGTTTGTGATGTGATATTTGTATGGAAATGTGTATCTTGGATATTTATCATACAGTTAATAGAGTAATTAATACTAGAGTAGAGGAGGCATAGGCCTTTTTGTGAGAGGAAAATAATAAATATGCTTCATCTTTGTCTATTTACATACAAAAAAGAGAGACAGATATATCACCCGCATTTGATTTATCTTTATATGTAATAAAGCATGTCTTCTATACTCTAGTATAATAACTCTGTGATATTTATACATCAATGGATGTAATGACAGTAGATTAAGTAAAGAACAGAAGTGTACTCTCAATTAGGTTATTAATTTTTACCTAATATTTTAAATTATTTGGTAAAAATATTACTTAAATATAATTACTTTGATTTAATAATTATAAAATATGTTCATAATAATATTGCAATATTTAAGGATTATATTAGAAATTATTTTCTTCCTATGATAGTTTGAGATATGCCAATTAGACTTAAGTTAGTTTGATAAGTTGGAGACGAGTTCACCCAGTTCCTCTTTGAGAGATAGTTTTGTTTATCGATGACAGATCTTCGATGCTAATTTATCAAAAATTGTGCAATATGACTTGTATATTATTAATATGATAAAATAAATATTATTGGTGCTGTTGGAAGTTCCCTTCAGCTCTGCGGCTCGTGGCCAACATTATCTAAAAACGATTTGTTCGTGCTTTGTTTCTGGGTATATATAATAAGTATTATTTAATATTATATCATTTTTTAGCAATCTCATGCAAAAGATAAATGTTGAGCTATAACCTTTTCTTCCTCTGAGAAGAGAGAAGAACTGGCATGAAACTCATTGGTTGCTGTTGTCATGAATAATAATTATTTGAGGTTAGATTCTTATAACTCGAAATACAAAAGAGGTCACCTAATCACGTCTCCCACGAACGACGCACGTTGCCTTATATAGGCTATTACAGCTTAAAGGTCTGGATTCCTAACAATATATGTATATATATTTACCAGTTGTCTTTCACCCATAATTGTTATATATGACTGCGCTTCCGTAGCGCCATCTCTAAATCGGGAACGGAAGTAGTCAAATATTATCTCTTTAGTATTTAATCCCTTGTATTTTGGCAGCAAGGTAAGCACGTTTTTTTTTATGATCAAAGGCTAGCGCCTGGCTACGATCTCGCCTGATGGAAAGCGAAGAATGTAGCCTAAGGTCGACTGCGCTTGCCACTATAGTGCCTATTCCCTCTTTAATTTAATTTCGTCAGATCGTAAGAGTCCGGAAAGATAGATGCTGGAAGGGAGTTGCACAGTTTGGCCGCGCGCATGAGAAATGATGAGCGAAAGCGTTTAGTGCGTATTTTTGGGATGTCAACTGTATATCGGTGGAGCCCTTCTCGGCGTCTGGTGGTACGATAGTAAAATGGCGAGGAAGGGATCAGATCAAACAGATCTGTGGCACACTCCCCGATATATATCCTGTCATGCGACTGCACGCCTGTGGTTTAGAGTCGCGAGCCTCCTTTGAGCCAGCTCACTGTCGCCTATAATTCTTCTGGCGCGACGATCTGACGTGACCAATAGAAAGGTAGAGAGTCGTTTGTCACTGCTATAAATAACTGAGATTGCTATAGCGACGCCAGTCTTGTTGCAAAACTTGGCTCACATGGTTATTAGCTTTCGCTTATGCGGCTAGATCGTGTCATCACTTGGAGTTTCTTGTAAACGAGACTTGTACGATTAATAAACGCTCCCGCGTTTAGATCGTGTTCCAACTCAACCAGCGGGTTCATGCGTCGATACTACGCAACTAGTATCATTAAGAACCGTGTCGTTTTAATGTTGCTTGTGTGGTTCCGCGAGTACCTAAATTAAGTGTTCCGTGTTTAGAATACCCCCATATACGTGTGTTTACGCACCTACCCACATTACGTTCAGTGTTATTAAAATCCAACCTGTTATTCGTGAAAAGAGCAATCGCTCAGTTTCTTGCCAGTTCTTCTCACTGGATGACAGCGTTCCGAACTGGTGGTAGAATCGATCTGGTAACAATTCTAAATTACGATTAACTGATCCGTGCTGTGACTTGCTCGGTCCATTCCTATGTTTCACACCCACGCCCTTGGCTGTTTTGGGAGGTTACGTTATAACCTCCGCGTTATGCTATCGAATTATGCTTCCGTATTGTTGCGGTCTCTTGTTCTATCCTCGGCCTCCTGATGATGATGATCCAACATATATTATTTTTATGACTGCTTGTTTATTTGATCGAGATCTGTCATCGTAACATAACTTTAAAAAATGTCCTTTTCTATCAAATTTACAATTAAGTACACGGAAAATTAACGACTGAATAAGAATTTTAAAATAAATAACATGTACCTGTATAGTAAATATGCACAATTTCATAACTTTCATATTCTGGTTATGTTTTAGCTCGGCTAAGTGTTAGATTTAATTGATGTTAGATTCATAGATTATATTTTTTTTATAAATTCATTTTATACTCTTAATTGTACGGATTGATATTGTTGAGACCGCATTTTTTTTTGATGTTTCATCAACATTGAAATTTTTGAAATTGCTTTGAAATTTCGCAAACTTAGTATTAAAGTGGCCTAATTCAAAATTGGGCCTAATTGGGCTAGGACCATTGTAATCCTTATTGCGATGCCTTTTATGACACTAACTTACAAACCATTTAAAAAACTAACGTTTTTTTGCTCTACCTAGTTAAAGATCTTTGTCATGTGTTAAACATGAGTTTGTAGGTTTTATTATTTTCCACAAAACAACTTTTTGAATTAGGTCACTGCAATACTAAAAGTGAAATAAATAAGTTATTTTAATAAGTTGCAAAAGTAAAAAATACAAAATTAATAATTATATCATTATGGTACAATCTATAATTTATTTATTAATATCGCTCATTATAGCAAAATAATATTATTTTTGTATTATGAAACGCAAAGTGACGCCTAATTAGAAAATTATCTAAAACCTATTATTTGGCAAATGTTTACATGAATTTTTGTGTATAATTAGTTTTAATTTCTCGTAAAAAATACTTCTATAAGAAGTGCTTGTGTAAGCATAAGTGTTTAAATAAATAATAATTTTGTGGTAACAATCAGTTAAATAGTGACAAAATTTGCGGGTAGGCGCACAAAAACTTGAGCAGTCTCAGTCAAAGACGCTGCCGTAACGTTAGTCGGCTCACGACCGCCGTAGACGTCGAAACATCGAGAAACAAAGGAAATATCAGTAATTAGAGTCAAAGTATGATTGATATTGATCATCCCTCTTTCACTAAATTATTTGGACAACAATAATTATTATATTAATAATAAAAAGGACTCTTTTATTGTCATTATTTAATAAATTATATTTCTATTAATTATAATATAAAAGTACGTCTGACTTCGGTCATAAATTATGAGACGCTAAAACGCATAATATGTAAAAGTAATAATAAAATTATTTTGCTATAATCCGCGATACAAATACATCCGCGAACTGTATCGCGGATTATAGCAAAATAATTTTATTATTACTTTTGTATTATGGATCTCCGCAAAGTAACGCCTAATTCTATAAATCGCATAATATGTATTCTATGTCAGACCTATATTGTGTCACATTCTTGTTTTATTCGGTCACAATTTTAATGACACTTGTTTTATTATTGATAATACCGACATTTTTTTGTAATTTAAATACAAGATAATAACTACAGACATAATCATATACATCGGAATCGGAAATAATTATTCATTTATTGTTTTTTAAGTTGCTCAATAGCGAAGGCTGAGTTTTGTAAGATTTTTCCTTCAAACGCCGATTCATTACTATCATTAGACGCTCACGCGTTTTCAATAGACTAGCAATACAATCTTGTTATTGAATGACGAGGTTTGTGTTAGAAATCTGTGCTCATTTTGTCTAGCTTGAGCAGATCTGCATCTACGCACATGTTTCATGCCCTTTCCCTACATATAGATAATACTTGTTTTCTAATAAAGTGTTATAGTACGTATGAACACCATTTATTATGTAAATTAACTCATCGTGAAGAGGGTTAAAATTGCTCGGAGACTGTAAATATTAGTAAGAATTTATTTAAGTTAGGTTAATTAGAATTATAGTGAACATGCCTTTGATGCGCTGTTCGTGGTTCAATATGGCGGGAAGCGTCACAAAGTATAACGTCACAGACTAAATAATGGTTGATAATGCAGATAATATAATAGAATGAGGAATAGAATGAATACAGGATGGATGAAGTGGCGACAGGTCTCAGGCACAATATGCGACCCCCGAATGCCCCCTAAACTAAAGGGAAAAATTTACACATCGGTCATAAGACCTGTCGTAATGTATGGATCAGAATGTTGGGCAATGAAAAAGATGGATGAAAGAAGAGTGCATGCAAATGAGATGAGGATGTTAAGGTGGATGTGTGGTGTGACAAGACTTGATAAAATAAGAAATGAGTATATAAGGGGAAGTCTGAAAGTTGCGCCCATTATAGAAAAGATGAGAGGTGCAAGATTGGGATGGTATGGACATGTAATGAGAAGGGATGAAAGTCATGTGATCAAACGAGTGTTGAGTATGAATGTGGATGGATATGTGACTAGAGGAAGGCCTAAAAAGAGATGGTTGGACTGTGTGAAGTATGACATGCATATAAAAGGAGTAGCGCCAGAGTTGACGAATGATAGAAGAGAATGGAAGAGAAAAACATGTTGTACCGACCCCACTTAGAGTGGGATAAGGGTAGGAGAAAGAAAGAATGCAGATAATATAATACATAAAATGTGTTAACAACGTCATATTTTGAAATAATCACATCATATGAGTTCGCGTTTTAATAAAAAGCGCGAACCCTGACCTGCCAAGAGTGCATAATATTAGACTTAATATTTTAATATGTGACCCGAACCTCCGCCATATTGATGGTGTAATATAATAAATGAATAAAATAACTTAAGGAACGTAGATTTTGTAAAGTTAGAAAAGCAAATGATTTGTTTTCGTCTGCGAGTTGATATTGTTAATATTTAACAAAAATAATAGTCGGTTTTATTTTTTTTTTTATTTCAATATTGATATGACTTTGTAAAAAAAATTATGTAATCTCGAATTAAATGAAATTTAATTTCCGAATGCAGTTTTATTTCGAAGTTGGTGAATTAAGTATACTTGCAATATAACAGAACTAACTACTTTGCTATAATCCGCACGGGTTAAGTGAATGCATGCAAAGCCAATGTGTATGAAGCAGGCAAAATCTACGTACCTTATACATGTAGGACAAGCCACCACATGCACCCCAAGGCACAATTCACCAGCAACAACGCACACAAAAGCAGCACACACACCCACCACCACAATCTCGACGATCGTACTGCAGTACGATTTTTGTCGTGAAGCCTATCCTCCTGATGATGCTTCGGTTTCGGGGCGAAACAATCGTCGAGATTGTGGTGGTGGGTGTGTGTGCTGCTTTTGTGTGCGTTGTTGCTGGTGAATTGTGCCTTGGGGTGCATGTGGTGGCTTGTCCTACATGTATAAGGTACGTAGATTTTGCCTGCTTCATACACATTGGCTTTGCATGCATTCACTTAACCCGTGCGGATTATAGCAAAGTAGTTAGTTCTGTTATATTGCTTGTAATATGGAATTCCGCAAAGTAACGCCTGCTTCTATAAATCAAGTATACTTGCCTTACACCGGTCTGGGTTATTTCTGTCATATCAAATTATACCATAGATTATTAATACTCGAGTAGAGGCAGGCGTGTGAGTCACAGTGACGTAATAAATAATTAATGAAAGTGAAGATTAAATTCGTATACATCTTTATCTAAATCGCACATCATAAAGAGACATACAGACTGGACTAAAGCTAGATATTAGGATTAGGGAAAAATAAATTAAACCACATATATTTGGACCCATATTTATGGTATTTAATTAATGCGTAAAGCGTATGTGAATGCTTTTGTTCGTCGGTCGGAATTGTTATAAAATAATACAAATGTTATATCATAAATTATTTGTTACGATTTTCTAAATAACTAAGTTAATATTAATAGTTACGCGATTAATAAATTCATTTCTTTATATACCTCACAAACAGTTCTTAGATTTGCAATACAATAAAATAGTAATACAAATTAGGTATTATTAGAATTCAAAACTATAACAAAATAATTGATAATTTTTCCTCTACTCCCGATCGGCGAAATTTTTAATACAAGCTCTTAGAAATATTATAATAACTTTATAGGAATTTCAGCAAGCTTCATTTGATATTCTTAAATACTATGCTAAATATGGTACGTCAGTTCGGTAGTGAATGCATAACTTCTCATTGTTGAGAAAACGTAATAATGATTTAAATAAACCTTTTATTTCAGTAATATCGAATATTTATTTTTATTATTTATATGTAATATTAACTTAAGAAATTCGGGAATCTGTGCTGTAGAATTTAAAAAAAAATAGATCTAGTAGTTTATGACTCAAGCAAAAGAAAATAAATATGAACGCCTTACTTAAAATACAAAGTAAATAAGTTTACAGATTTATTTGTAGTTGTGTACATTTGGGACTATATTTTAAAAAGTAATTATAGACGAAAAGATTATATCAATATCTTGAATTTTAGTACTTATATAAAATTATATTCACTTGCTTTTAAGAAATATTAATTAAGAGGTTATGTATCATGTATCATGTCAAGCTGTGATAGCCTAGCGGTGAGACCGTGCGACTCTTTAGAGACGACATAGGTTCAAACCCGGTCAGGCACCAATGAGTTTTTCTATTAAAACTTATGTGTCTAATTGATAATTGCAATTTATCACACGCTTTTCGGTGAAGGAAAACATCGTGAGGAAACCTGCGTATCTCTAGAGAATTCTAGGGATATGTGTAACCTACCAATCCGCATTGGAGCAGCGTGGTAGGTCTTAGCTCCAATCCTTCTCTCCAAAAACGGAGAGAAGAGGCCTTAGCCCAGCAGTGGGCATAGTAACAGGCTGTTACTTTACTTTACTTTACTTTGTATCATGTTAGATTTTTATATAAAAAAAAACTTGTTTTTTTTATATATAAGAAATGAAAATAATTACAAAATGGAACGATTTTTTTTCTAAATTTAATAGTGATTGTGGTAGTAGTGGCAAACTTGAAGCGAATGCAGACGAGTTGCCTTAAAAATTGTATATAAAAAGAATTAAATCTACGTCTTGCCTTTGGATATCCTTAGACCAGATAAAAATAGGAGCGCTTTTATCAACGTAATCGACTAAGTATGCCAGGCGATGCAGCAGAACAATATTTCAGGAACAATATCAAGTAATATGCTATTAAGATTCAAAAAGCATCGCAGCCTAGGTGTTGAATATCAAATAACTATATTTAATATACTTATTATAACGTGACCTAAAAATAAAATGTGTATAATCAGGAATTCTTATATGCTAATTTATTTATATAAGCTTAAATATTCATATATATTTTTTTTCATATAATAGGCTTTTTATTATACTAATTATTGGTTGATGGCAGTGACTGTGAGTGTTTGCATTCTATATTAATTAAGCGTATATATTGCCATAAATCTAACTTTAATAACATAAACTGATAAAATTACAGTAATTTTTAATTCACATATATCTCTAAAAAAACAAAAAATGCAGCACACGATTGCACAGCTATTAACATCTGTCATCTCAACCTCACATCCCTATATGAAATTTGGAAATTATGTTTGTTCAATAATAAAATAAAACAAATAAAAAATAACTAAACTAAAATATTAATCACGTAATTAACCTCCCTTTACAATATCCTATTTTAAAAGAAAATAAACTTAAGCTAAAAAAAGTCCAAACCTTTTTTTTTTTTAATTTAAAGCACGATGAACTCATTTCTTAAATACGAAAAGTTTTTATCTTTAATTCGTATTTAGGTAATTTCTTTTTAATTTTTATTGTATGGAACAAGAAAATGGATGGTATAGAAGAACATTGAACATTGCCGAAGTACTCGCGGCCACTTCCATTTGAAGTTGCTTATCAGTTTCAGTTTCATCATCATCCAGTGCTTCTGACACGGCCGTTTCTTCTGGAAGCGACCCCTCATCGTCTAGAAGTAAGTCAGTCGACGTATTGTCATTGTCGTCTAATACTGTATCGAGAAATACCTGGAAACGATATTACATAGTTATCATCATCCTCCTGCCTTTATCCCACTCTAAGTGGGGTCGGCACTACATGTTGTGACATAATTTGGCTACGTATTCTACGACCGGCTGCCTGCCTCAGAGAACAATATATTTACTTATACTACAACGAGATGCTCGTATAATGCCTTCGGAAAAATATTTCTTTAAGAAAAACCCACCTCATCATCGTCATCATCCAACTGAGGCAAAATAAAACTTCCAATTTTTGTACTATATGACCCATAATCTTCATCGGAGCTATAACCATCGCTTTCTTCACCGCATTCGAAGTAGCGCCCCTGGAAAGACCAATTTTTATTATTCTGTGCATACATTTTGAATAAAATGCCTAAAAATATTAGCACAACTGGCATAGCACAAATCATAGTGTTATGATACAAATACTCATTGATCTAGTTTCATATCTTTGTCATTAATTTGAGAATATATATTAGGAAAGTTATGGCAGATAAAAAAAGAGAAGATGGAATCTTCCTATTCAATCTACAACTGATGACTGAAATTTTCAACTTAGTATTGTACTAATACAAAGCAGACCAACCACGTAAGTGAAAGATTAGACGGAGCATATTGTTTGATATTATTATTAAATTAATTTTATAATAAAGCTCAGTATTCCTAATAATACGATGCTTGCACATAAATAATTGAAAACGCTTTGCTTATTACCTTGCTAGAGTCCATTTATCCTATCTACTAAAAATCTAAGTGAAACAAATATATTTGCGATGTTTGATAAATTAACATCTTTTTCTTTGTAAAGTAGGTAGTTCATTTTTATGCTAAAAATCAAACAAGACCATCTAAATGTAGTATCGATTTTGTTTTTTTTATAAAATTTAATGTTGACGTTTCGAGTAGCGGAATCATTGCAATAGGAACTGCAATTTAAACCAATCGGGGGATCGATCTGATTTTTGTGATGGAGATATTTGAAGGGTTGGAACGCGAAAAGCTACTATTTATTCCAGGACTACAGTCCACGCAAACGAAGTCGCGGGTAAAAGCTAGTACTATATAAATCAGACAAATTCATATAAATTATAACTCTACTTTTAACTTAATCTGTTTGGAGATGTTACTTTCATGAAATCCTATGCTCCGAAACGTTTTTGTTACTAGTCTGTGATAAACGTCAAAAGTTCAATAAAACATAAATGTCAATCCACGCTATTTGTCTGCGTTGATATTTATTTGGTATTAGTGGATTACTCATCGTTATTTTGTTGAAAACAAAGAAAACTATGCATGAGTTCATCTCGTAAAGTAAATACGCATTAGATATAACAATGAAAAACATTTAAACGTAAAAAGTGTTGCGTAAATTATGTGTACAATCAAAATTCGAGTGTTCTAATTATCGAAACAAGTGACATAAATATAATAGGGCGATATTACGTGTTCATACACGATGGCCGCAGCCCTTGCGAACGATTCGCCTAAATATAGGAACAGTTTAATTTGCTGCAGTCCACGTAGCGTGGATATTAATTCAAGGTCCTCCTCGTCGACGTCGGGCTGTGTATCAGCAGACGAAAGCATAGATTCAAACTACATTCCGAAATCTATATCGACTAAGAAACTAAAAATTCACAGTTCAGCGACGCGCGAGGAAGTGGAACGGGCTATTAATAAATGCAAAGAGCTAGTTTTGAACAGTCCCCAATGTTCAGACGAACGTAAATGGTTGGTGAGGTATTTAGTGGAATTGCGTTGGAGATTGGAAGATTTGAAAGACAACGATGGCCAGTTGAGAGCTAAAGTTGCAATAAAAGGTCACCATTTTGAGCAGCAAACTAGTACAAGCAGTGGCAAACAGTATTGCGACCACTGCAGCGGTATCGTGTGGAGTATTGTTCAAAGTTCGTACATCTGCACAGATTGCGGCTACGTATGTCATTACAAATGCGTTGATAGCGTATGTAGAGTGTGCGCGCACGTTATCATGACAGAAAGGGGCCATTTCGAGATGAACATATGCCCAGAGAAAGGTTTGGCCTCTCAAGACTACAAATGTGCAGAATGTGGAACACCATTGTCGTTTAAAGATGCGTGGAATGAGTCTCGGCTCTGTGACTACACTGGGATGTATTTCTGTGCGACATGCCACTGGAACGATCTGTCAGTGATACCTGCGAGGGTAGTCCACAACTGGGACTGGGAAAAGAGATATATATCTAGGCTAGCATACCAAATGCTGAATCTATCTTGGGCTCGGCCATACATTGACATAGAGAATATAAATTCTAGGTTATTTAAGTTTATCGCTGAGTTAGAATGGGTACACAAGATGCGAAAGGACTTGGAATGGATGAGGAGGTATTTGTGCGCTTGTGGCGAGGGAGCTGTGTTGTTATCACCATTGTTTGTCCAACTTGGTGATGTTAACAAGAAGTACAGTATGGCACATTTGCAAGCGATCAATGATGGCAGCCTCGAAACTCAGTTAACCAAACTTACTGAGGTGTGTCGAGAGCATATAACAAACTGTGCTCTATGTTCAGGGAAAGGTTATTTGTGTGAAGTCTGCGGCAACAATGAAGTTTTGTATCCATTCGACAATGGTGGCATTATGTGCGAGAAATGCAACACCATGTACCACCGTGGTTGTTGGTTGAGGAAAGAGCAGAAGTGTCTTAAATGCCTTCGTTTGGATGTAAGAAAGAAAACCACGAACGAATCAACAGATAAAATTGACTCAAATTTAGAATTTGACATAGACAAATTTGTTGAATAAATATATTTTTATATTTACAATATTATAAAATGTTTATAGTGTAAATATTATTTTAAGCAATAATTATTGGTTACTTTTAACTTTGCTCTGTTAATATACATTATCAATGTATTATAAATGCAAATTTCCATTGATAAAAATATAATGATTATTCATAACACGATTAGCATAGATATTTTATCGCCTTGGTGCTGTATTTGAATTGTTGCAATATATAGCTTTAATAAATGTTAAATTTTAAAATTTGCTCCAATATTTGTATATGGAATAGTTGAATATATTTGCGTTTTCTTTGGCTGGAACAAAAATAAATCGAGTACAATCTCTTTTGAAGTATTATTTTATTATAATGTGATTGGCATTAATATATTTACCAAACTTAACGCCTTAATTATTAAATAGTTTAGTTAGTTTTTAAAAATTGCACAAGAAGTAATTAAAAATGTATACAAAAGTACACAAACCTCCTTGTGTGCTCCAATGCTTGTGTATTGTGGTGGAAGTGGTGGAGGTTTGTGCATGTGTTTTTACGAATCCTGCACGTAGCGGGTATGAAAAAACAGATAGTCCACTATACATTTAACACTATATATATTTTCTATTTACTGTATCGCGGATTATAGCAAAATAATTTTATTATTACTTCTGTATTATGAATCTCCGTAAAGTAACGCCTAATTCCATAAATTATTTAAAAATTTATAATTATATTTGCGATTTATCACACGCTTTTCGGTAAAGAAAAATATCGTTAGTAAACTTTTATATTTCTAATTGAATTCTGGTGATATGTAACACCTACCAATCCGTATTAGAGCGGCGTGGTAAGTCTTTTAAAGGAAAAGTGAGGTTATGCCCAGATGGTAATACGCCGCCGTTACTAAACTTCACTTTTTTTTACAACGGTTGCGGGTTCAAAACCCTGGCAGGCACCAATGAGTATTCTGTTAAAACTTGTCAAATTGATATTTATAATTTACTATATGCTTGTTGATAAAAACATTTTGAGGGAACCTGCATATCTCTAGAGAATTCTGGAGATATGTGTTACCTCCGCATTGGAGCAGCGTGGTAGGTCTTAACTCCAACCCTTCTCTCCAGGAACGGAGAGAGGAGGCCTATTCCCAGCAGTGGGATTGTAACAGGCCGCTACTTTTTTACCACTCACGATAGTTTACATTCAAAAAGTACTAAACTAGCTATCTATACTTTATTTTTATTTATCTATAAATAAATAAGAATAAAGATCTCTTACCTGGCAATCCAGACACCTGCAAGACTCCCTGTAAGTGCACGTCGTGAGAACTGTCTCCAAGCGGTGGAGATACTGGACCTGGGAGGACTCAAGGCGGGTCTTGCGTCGAGCCAGCGACGAAAGGTAAGAAAGAAGCGACATCCGGCTAGATGTCTTCTGCTTTTGTACACTGTTAATTTGAAATTGGTAACTGATTCCAATATTAATTGATAGTGTTTCAAAATTTATGCGAAATTACCTATTTATTTATTTATATAAGATATGCCAACAGTATTTTCGACTGGCCCGTTGGAGCAGTGGGTAGTGACCCTGCCTTCAGCTGCGCGGGTCGCGGGTTCGATTCCCGCCGAGGGCCAACATTTTCTATAAACAAATTGTTGGTTCTTCGAGCCTGGGTGTGTATTTGTATTTAAGTATGTATTTAAACTTATATATGTAGTGTATCTACCAGTTGTCCGTCATCCATAACACAAGTATTAAGTTACTTACTTTGGGGACGGACGACCGTGTGTGTAAATGTCCCATATATTTATTTATTTATTTATATTTTTAAAACACATATTTGATTATAAATGTAAATTCATACAGTTACTCTTAATCTATTTAAAATACTATAAAAAAATATAAATATTGGATATAGTAAGATTAAACTTAATATTAAAAAGAAATTAAAATTATCAGTGAACTAAAACTGAAATGTTAGAAAATAGAAAAATATATAAAATATAAAAAAAACAAACAAACAGAAACTTAAAACAACACGAATGAACTTTTTTCTTATAGCTATAATAGGAATCGTGGAACATATCAACATCTTAGGAGTTTATTTCATTGTAGACCATTAACTTATTCAATGGTGAATTACTTACCCAACTTACCCAAATTTGTTCCAGATACTCGACAAGCAAAACATTTCTCAATTGGAAATCTTGGTATCCTGTGAGGAACTAATATGTTTATCTGACAAAGTAGACCTATAGCTATTGTATATAAACTATTGTATAATATATTGTATATATTATGAAGATTTTATAGTAGTTACTAGCTGACCGGGTAACGTTGTTTTGCCATATAAATTATTTCTAGGGACTTTTTTTTCTAAATATATTTTAAAAACGTTACAACCCTAACGTGGACAGTCGCTGATTCTCATAGAATATGCATATAAAAGTTGCATTAATCATATTAATTTTTGAAAAATCTTATTCAATAAAGATTATTTTGATTTGATGTGAAACTTTTAAGACCATGTGAAAATTGTTTTTTTTATTATTAAGCTGTGGTAGCCCAGTGGCGAGACCGTGCGACTCTCTAGAGACGAACATGGGTTCAAACTCGGGCAGGCACCAATGAGTTTTTCTAATAAAACTTATGTGTTTAATTAATATTTGCAATTTATCACACGCTTCTCGGTGAAGGAAAACATTGTGAGGACACCTGCATATATCTAGAGAATTTTAGGGATATGCGTAACCTACCGATCCGCATTGGAGCAGCGTGGTAGGTCTTAGCGTCAATCCTTCTCTCCAAAGAACGGAGAGAGGAGACCTATTCCCAGCAGTGGGATATTAACAGGCCGTTACTTTTCTTTTTTTTATGAAAATTGTTTCATAAGAGTAAATGTTTTGATACCTCCCATCGTCGGCAAAGTTCACAGCAGGCGGTACGATGTCGTCGCAAAGCAACGCTTCGCTCGAACTGCGTTTACCGCGTCGCTTCACACAACCAACCCGCACTGTCTTATCGAACACCACTGAAAGTAACAATATGATAGATTTTAAACTTTCACGATGCATATAGTACGCGGCAATAAATTTTTTTTTTTTTTTGAATTGACTATATGCTGTTAGCCCTAATGGCTTTTACAGCGTCACCGGACGGGACGGGCGAGCGCAGAAGCATCGCCGAGGTTGCGAAATGCAGGGAGTAGAGCGCAGAAGCTCTACTAGCGTCGGGGAACGTCGTCCTAAGGGTGCCTCCTGTGAGGCCTGACCACGGCTTAGGGCGACGCGTAGTGGAGGGCTGATGGTGTGACTTAGATTAGTCATTGCGGCGTCGGAAGGGCGCTGAAAAGCCACGACCGACCGACGTCAGAAAACTGGGACCTCGTCTTTGCCGGCGAAGACGCTGTGTGTGTGTATTACGTGTATCTGTGTTGGCGATCGTTATTTGATCGTCGGGGTCATACAAGACGCTTTTTGGACGCCTATATTTTCGATGATCGGACCTAACTGGGATGTAGGTAGAAGCAACTGAAATAAGGGGGTTCGAGTGTACCTCAGATTTCTCGAAGTAAGATTTCGAAAAACGTTTAAAGAGGTGAGTAATGGTAGGGAGATCCAGGTCTCTATGGAGGTCAACGTTCCGCATGAACCACGGACACCCTGTGGCTGTCCGCATAAATCGGTTCTGAAGTCTTTGGAGCCTGAGCAATCTGACCTTTGAAACGTGCGCGAACGCAACGCTCGCATAGGACATTATTGGTCTTATGCAAGTTTTGTAGAGTGTCACTTTGTTGCGAAGCGACATCTTACTTTTCTTGCATAACATCGGATAAAGTCGTCCCATGACATACGCAGCCTTATTGCAGACTACGTGTATGTGCTCGTGGAAGGTCATGGAAGGTTGAAAGGTGACACCAAGGTACTTGACTTTCTGTTGCCAGTGAATCGGGGTATTGTAAAGGAATATTTCCGTAGGTGTGTCTTTGTGAGATCGAAAGCGATTACCGATAAAGTGCATGGCTGCACTTTTATCCGGGTTTATTTCGATTCTCCATTGGCGGAACCAGCGTCCGAGGCTGTCTACCGCTTTCTGGAGACGTCTAGTTATTACTTGAGGCCGGCGGGATGTGGTAAATACAGCGGTGTCATCCGCGAAAAGGGCAAGATGGGCAATAAATAATGCACATCGAGGTTTAGAGAGAAAAAACGGCTAGATTCTGCTTCATAGAGCATCGTCTGTGTCACACAGAATGACGAACCCGTGTGTGACAGCGACAGCGCTCTACGAAACACAACTGGCCGGCTGTTTCGTTCTAAACATCGATGTGCATTATTTAATGCCGAGTACTATACTTACCTCTATACTAATATTATAAAGAGAAAAGATTTGTATGTTTGTATGGATGTGTGTATGTTTGTAATGTTTCACGTAAAAACTACTGGACCTATTTCAAAAACTTTTTTCTTTATTGGAAACCTAAATTTTCACTGAGCAACACAGAACTATATAACATTTTCATAAAAAATAGGGTGCCCTAATAAAAATGTAATAATGTGTGAAAAAATTAGTCATAAAAATCTTTTATCGCGTGCGCTGTGGAAACTATTGATGATAGAACAAAAAAATGTTTTACAGTATTATAGAACGTATTAATCTATAAAAAAAAGTAAGGGGTGGACAACCCTTATCACTTAGGGTTATGAAAAAAAGACAGTAGACGATTCTCAGACTTGCGGAATATGCATACAAAACACCATGGCCCGACTGGCCCTTTGGAGCCAACGTAACAATCCCACTGCTGGGAATAACCCTTCTCTTCGTTTCTGGGGTGAAGGGTTCGAGCTAAGACCTACCACGCTGCTCCAATGCGGATTGGTAGGTTACACATTTCAACAGAATTCTCTAGAGATATGCAGGTTTCCTCACGATGTTTTCTTTCACCGAAAAGCGTGTGATAAATTGCAATTATCAATTAGACACATGAGTTTCAATAGAAAAACTCATTGGTGCCTGCCCGGGTTTGAACTCGTGATTCCCTCGAAAGAGTCGCACGGTCTCACCGCTGGGCTATCACAGCTCTATAAGGTAATAAACTTAATATTACCAGTATCGATTTCGTTGTTAGTCCATCCAAGGCCGTCGTTACGATTGCTGTCAAGGTCATCGTTGCCCTTACGCTCTATCGGCCACAACTCCTCGACGGATTCGTTTTGGTATATGGTGTCTGATGACACGTTGCCGTTCGAAACGTCATAACTATTTGGTTGTTCTAAAGCCTATAAAAATATATAAACTTTAAATATCATCATCATTCTCCTGCCGTTATCCCACTCTAAGTGGGCACAATATGTTACAAACATGTTGTCACATGATTTGGCTACGTATTTTACGACCGACCGCCTGCCTGATGTCAACTTACCTTAGTCGCCTTTTACGACACCTCGGTAAGAAATGAGGATGGTCTATTCTATGCAACCGGATACCACACGGCACATACCTTAGTCGCCTCTTACGACACCTCGGTAAGAACGGATGGTGGTCTTTTCTATTCTGCCGGATACCACACGGCGTAATTATACTCTAAATATGTATTATTAAGCTGTGATATTCTAGAAGCTATAATAACTACTTTGCTATAATCCGCGTTTGTGAAGAACACGTAAGTAATGAGTATATTAAGCAGGCAAAATTTACTTACGTTTTCCCTCGTTAGGAGCCAATCCTTGTAGCTGTATTAGCCATGCTTATCATAAACATGCATTGTCATGGACAGGAGCAGTATGTAAAATTTCAAATCAATCGGACATCGGTAAGGGGTCAAATTTAACTAGCAAGAGTCCGCCTTCATATACATACGCAACGCTGTGTGGTATCCGGTTGAGTAGCAAAGACCACCCTTATTTCTTACCGAGGTGCCGTGAAAGGCGACTAAGGTAATTTTACGTCAGGCAGGCGGCCAGTCGTTAATAATTTAAAATTAGTGAACGTGTGTAGTGCTTGTGTATTGTGGTGGAAGTGGTGGAGGTTTGTGCATGTGTTTTTACGAATCCCGCACGTATCGGGTATGAAATACTGATAGTCCACTATACATTTAACACTATATATATTTTCTATTGATTGTATCGCGGATTATAGCAAAATAATTTTATTATTACTTTTGTAATATAGATCTTCGCAAAGTAACGCCTAATTGTATAAATTATTTAATTAATGATTTATTTGTGTACATAAGAATATACATAAAACGATTGGCTATGTATATAAAAGTCAAAGTAGGAACCGACATAAGCTTGCGGTTCCTGCTTTGCGCCTTGCGAAACTACATAAGTCGTTTGTGGGTTTTGGTATAAGATTCTACAATAAAATTCCCCAATCCACTTTAACTTTACCATTACAGCAGTTTAAAAACACTGTTAAAAAAGGCTAATTCAGAAAGCTTACTATACTATTGATGATTTAGACGATAAGAATGCGTGTATATAGCTACTCTTCGACCCTGTACAAGACATTAATAACTATATATAACTAGTAATAATAATTATTCTTTGAAAAGAGTAACCGTCGAGTTTCTTGCTGGTTCTTCTCGGTAGGAACAGCTTTCCGAAACAGCAATAGATGTTGACGATTCAAAAGCACGTGTTTACAAGTCTACTTGAAAAATGAATAATTTGATTTTGAATTTGAATTCGAGCAATCTTTTTTTAATGACGTTCTTAAGATTTAACTAACTTCATAGTGAGCTCGGCTTCCCAAGAAGAACACGGCGTTGTTACCACTGGAAGTCATTATTATGCTGCAAGAAAGAATATTAAGTGACCTTAGAAAATTACCAGAATTTATCGCCACTTTTCCGTACTCAAGAATTCATTCTACATAAAAGTTTCTTGACAAGATTTACCTATGAATAAAAGCTTTTTTTGTATTAAATGGTATATCTGTATATAATTTAAATGATGACAAAAACTCTTTTATTAAAGGCGAATAAGAGATTAAATAATTGTTTAGTATTGGAAATATTCAGGTATGTTGTGTTCCTTAGGAATGATGCAAAACTATGGAAGATGCTGGTTATTAGGAACTTTTAGTTATGTAATGGTTAATCTATAAATATAGGCGTAGATATTAAAGACTTCTTTACATGGTTATCTAAAGAAAGAGGTGTAATTTCTTGGTTATTTTCTTTTATGATTTAGTTGTATTTGAACGATTTTTATGGCAACTCTAAGAAATAGGCGAAGAATGTAAAGCATAATCAATTGGTATTATTCTTACCTTGAAATCACTTAAGTAACTTCCTTAAACAATATACATTCATTATATTATTGACTATCAAGTAAATAGCATGTGTTTGGTATGACGTATTTCGGTCATGCGCATTTCGTAATTAGGTCTATAGGCCGCCTGGTCTGCAAAAACATGATTTCCAATTGTAAAAAATGTAATTGAAACAATTCAATATCAAAATATTTTTTATTTTTACGTAAAATCAATCAAAACATATAGTGCATAAATAATACAGCAAAATAATTTATAGAATTAGGCGTTACTTTGCGGAGATCCATAATACAAAAGTAATAATAAAATTATTTTGCTATAATCCGCGATACAGTAAATAGAAAATATATATAGTGTTTAATGTATAGTGGATTATCAGTATTTTCATACCCGATACGTGCAGGATTCGTAAAAGCACATGCACATGATTTTGTCGTGGAGTCTATCTCCTGATGATGCCTCGGTTGCGGGGCGAAACGATTGTTGAGTTTGTGATAGTGAACCTGTGTAGTGCTTGTGTATTGTGGTGGAAGTGGTGGAGGTTTGTGCATGTGCTTTTACGAATCCTGCACGTATCGGGTATGAAAATACGGATAGTCCACTATACATTAAACACTATATATATTTTCTATTTACTGTATCGCGGATTATAGCAAAATAATTTTATTATTACTTTTGAATAATACAGCAGTTTAAAAACACTATTTCAGAGAGGCTAATACAGAAAGTCTACTATACTGTTGAGGATTACTTAGACGATAATAATGCGTGGATATAGCTACTCTACTACCCTGTACAAGACAGTTATGACTAAACATAACTAGTGATAAGAATTTATACATTGAAAAGGGTAAACGCCGAGTTTCTCGCTGACTCTTCTCGGTAGGAACAGCTTTCCAAACCAGCGGTAGAGTTGACGATTCAAAAGCACTTGTTTAAAAGTTTACTTGAATAAAGATTTTTTTGAATTTGAATTTGAATTTAATATATAGACTGAGTTGTCTACATGTTGTACACAGTTGTACACATGCTCATCCGTTCCCAAAATAATTTGATTCTCTCCTTACGGGTGGTATAGACAAATAAATACTTATATAAATAAATACACCCAGAATCTAAGAAATAACAAATTGCATTCAGAAAATGCTTGCTCTTGGCGAGAATCGAACCTGTGACCAGCGGTGCTGAAGGCAGGGTCACTGCCACCCGCGCACACTGGCCGGTCAACTTACTGTATTTTTAACTTTATACTAATTTCATCAGAATGGCTCCTTTCACCATAAAGTAAAGATAAGTAATTTATAGAATTAGGTGTTACTTTGCGGAAATCCGTAATACAAAAGTAATAAAAATTGCTATTTGTATGATGGAGATATTTGCAAGATTTGAGAGTGACAGAAACGAACGACGAAGTCGCAGGTAAAAGCTTGTTCCCTATATTTTTATAAAGAAACTATGTCTACATAGTTCGTGTCAACTCTATGTTTCTCTAATGTTTAAAATTCAAATTTATCCTAAATCATTTTAATAGTAAAAAAACCAGTTTAGATATTCAAAATAATTTTGGTAATCTAAATTTAAATGCCGTGTGGTATCCCGCATAGTAGAATTTATAGTATGTAGTAGTAGTATGTAATGTATAGTATGAGTAGAATAGACACCCTCATTTCTTACCGAGGTGTCGTAAAATGCGACTCAGGTGAATCGACCCACCGTGTGGTTTCCGGTTGAATAGAAAAGACCACCCTCTTTCTTACCGTAAAAGTAAAAGTAAAGTAAAGTAACAGCCTGTTACTATGCCCACTGCTGGGCTAAGGCCTCCTCTCTCCGTTTTTGGAGAGAAGGATTGGAGCTAAGACCTACCACGCTGCTCCAATGCGGATTGGTA
Source organism: Morpho deidamia (assembly GCA_947086505.1). Lineage (NCBI taxonomy): Eukaryota > Metazoa > Arthropoda > Insecta > Lepidoptera > Nymphalidae > Morpho > Morpho deidamia. The sequence continues at coordinate 13,435,643 of CAMTZC010000016.1, forward strand.
GGTTACACATATCCCTAGAATTCTCTAGAGATATGCAGGTTTCCTCACGATGTTTTCCTTCACCGAAAAGCGTGTGATAAATTGCAATTATCAATTAGACACATGAGTTTTAATAGAAAAACTCATTGGTGCCTTCCCGAGGTTTGAACCTGTGTCGTCTCTAAAGAATCGCACGGTGTCACCGCTAGGCTATCACAGCTTTTTCTTACCGTGTGGTCATAAAATACGACTAAGGTAAGTTGGTCAGGCAGGCGGCCGGTCGTAAAATATGTAGCACAATCATTTAACAACATGCTTGTAACATGTTGTGCCGACCCCACTTATAGTGGGATAAGGGCAGGAGGATGATGATGGAGAACCTTTTTTTAATGTACACTACAAATTCACTAGAAATAATTAATATGGGAAAACAATGTTTGCCCGTCAGAAAGCATATATTTTGCTTCATCGCGGATTATAGCAAAATATATTCTTTTAAATATAGGTGTTTTTTTAATTTAATTGACAAAAAGGAGTCAGGGCTACCACATAGGGACTGTAAGCAGTCATTGTTGTCCAAGCATTCGTCATTCTAGAGTGTCCCGGTACATAGTACTTTCTAGCAATTTCGTCTAGTTGACAGAATGGCAAATCTTGAAATGAATCTTATATGATATTAGACAAGGCTCAATTTTGTGTGCGACACAATTGAGTGAGGTGGCTGCGTCGACCACCGTACCTCGTGGTATCGGACTCCCCGACTGACTCTCTGAAATAATTGTATATATGCTAACGGTTGAAAAAACTTCGATAGCGCGAGTTAGGTTTACAGAATAATTAAATTACAGAGGCTTTTCTTGAATTGAATTCTTTTTTTGTATAGATTTGATATACAAAGTAATAATAATATTATTTTGCTATATTCCGCGATAAAGTAAAAAGAATATATAATGCTAAATGTACAGTTTTAATACCTGATACATGCACGATTCGTAAAATCACATCCATAAACCTCCACCACCGCCACCACAATACACAAGCACTACACACGTTCACGATCACCAACTCAACAATCGTTTCGCCCCGCAACCGAAGCATCATCAGGAGATAGACTTCACGACAAAATCGCAAAGCCGTTTGTGTTGAGCTTGTGATAATGAACATGTGTAGTGCTTGTGTATTGTGGTGATAGTGATGGAGGTTTGTGCATATGTTTTTACGAATCCTGCATTTATCGGGTATGAAAAAATGGATAGTCCACTATACATTTAGCATTATATATATTTTCTATTTACTGTATCGCGGATTATAGCAAAATAATTTTATTATTACTTTTGTATTATGGATCTCCGCAAAGTAACGCCTAATTCTATAAATTGTCTAAATAATCCTCAATAGTATAGTAGGCTTTCTGTATTGGCCTTTGTTAAATAGTATTTTTAATTTGCTGTAATGGTAAAGTTAAAGTAGATTGGGGAATTTTATTAAAGAATCTTATACCCAAACCCACAAACGACTTATGTACTTTGCAAGGTGCAAAACAGGAAGCGCAAGCTTATGTTTCCTATTTTGCCTATTATATACATCGACATTTTCAAAATATTATAATTCTTATTACTACACAGATTTCATTTTCCTTTATCAGTTTGCTATATTTGTATCAACCATATTTTAAATATTTACTTATTTTAAACTGCCGGAATTAAAGTTAAAAAAATTTAATAAGGCTTTAACTCATTTGGTTTTTTTTATTAAAGAATCTCATTACAAGCAATATAACAGAACTAACTACTTTGCTATAATCCGCACGGGTTAAGCGAATGCATGCAAAGCCAATGTGCATGAAGCAGGCAAAATCTACGCACCTTATACATGCAGGACCAGCCACCACATGCACCCCAAGGCGCAATTCACCAGCAACAACGAACACAAAAGCAGCACACACACCCACCACCACAATCCCGACGATCGTTCCGCCCCGAAACCGAAGCATCATCAGGAGGATAGGCTTCACGACAGTATGACGCAGTACGATTTTTGTCGTGAAGCCTATCCTCCTGATGATGCTTCGGTTTCGGGGCGGAACGATCGTCGGGATTGTGGTGGTGGGTGTGTGTGCTGCTTTTGTGTTCGTTGTTGCTGGTGAATTGCGCCTTGGGGTGCATGTGGTGGCTGGTCCTGCATGTATAAGGTGCGTAGATTTTGCCTGCTTCATGCACATTGGCTTTGCATGCATTCACTTAACCCGTGCGGATTATAGCAAAGTAGTTAGTTCTGTTATATTGCTTGTAATATGGAATTCCGCAAAGTAACGCCTGATTCTATAAATTAAAGAATCTCATATCGTTTCCCTTACATGTAATTCAGTTAAAAGTATTGTCGAGCTCTGAACTTATTTGATGATTTATTACTCTATATTTTATAAGGTGGAGGGGTTGAAATCAGGTTTCTTCAAAGACGTTACAGTGCACTGTTTTTGGTTGCCAATGCTAAGCAAATTTGGACTTAAATAAGACAACAGAAGTATTAATATTGCATGGCAAGGACAGAGTTCTTAAAGGCGTGTTCTGCAGCGGTGTCTCGGCTTGTCGCACGACTGCGCAGAAAGTCGCCAATAGGGTTGTCATAATGTATAAGTATTTTAAAATATATATAAATAAATATATGGGATCATTACACACACGGTCGTCCCCAAAGTAAGTAACTTAATATAGTACGCGGCAATAAATAATGCACATCGAGGCTTAGAGAGAGAAATCGGCTAGATTCTGATTTATAGAGCATTGTCTCTGTCGCACAGACTGACGAACCCGTGCGAAACGTCACATACTGAGTGACAGAGACAGCGCTCTACGAAACCTAACTGGCTGGCTGTGTCTTTCTAAACACCGATGTGCCTTAATAATGCCGGGTACTATACTTGTGTTATTGACTACAGGCAACTGGTAAATATATACATACATAAATACAAATGTACATCTAAAGTCGAAGAATCAACAAATTGTTTATAGAAAACTGTTGGCCATCTGCGGGAAACAAACCCGCGGTCCGCGGAGCTGCGAATCAGCTGAGTGGATCTTGTGATTTTTCAAATATCATCTAGGTACATAAGTTTCAACAGAAAAACTGATTCGTGTCAGCCAGAGTTTGAACTTGTGACCTCCTTGGAAAGAGTCGTTCGGTCTCACAGCTCTCATATAACAAAATCACATCAGTATAATCATTATTTATCGGTCGCAAGCCGATAGTAAATTCACCCATAGAGAACCACATCGCGCATATTCATGAACAAGTTTCGTTCTAATATGTCAAATTATTTTATATAACAACGATAAATTTTGTAACAAAACTAATGATAAAATTATTTTGCTATAATCCGCGATACAGTAAATAGAAAATATAATGCTAAATGTATAGTGGACTATCCGTTTTTTCATACCCGATACATGCAGGATTCGTAAAAACGTATGCACAAACCTCCACCTCAATACACTACAGACGTTCACTATCACAAACTCGACAATCGTTTCGCCCCGCAACCGAAGCATGATCAATCCACGACAAAATCGCAATGTTTGTATCAGGTATGAAAACGATTAGTCCACTCTACATTTAGCATTATATATTTTTTCTATTTACTTAATTTCAGATTAGAGTTCAATAAAAAAATTATTTTGCTATAATCCGCGATACAGTAAATAGAAAATATATAGAGTTAAATGTATAGTGGACTATCCGTATTTTCATAACTTTGCGCTTTGCGATTTTGTCGTGTAGTCTATCTTCTGATGATGGCGGGGCGAAACGATTGTTGAGTTTGTGATAGTGAACGTGTGTAGTGCTTGTGTATTGTGGTAGCAGTGGTGGAGGTTTGTGCATGTGTTTTTACGAATCCTGCATGTAACGGGTATGAAAAAACGGATAGTCCACCATACATTTAGCACTATATATATTTTCTATTTACTGTATAGCGGATTATAGCAAAATAATTTTATTATTACTTTTCTATTGTGGAGCTCCGCAAAGTAACGCCTAATTCAATATATTAGATAAATTTTATACAATTTCAGTGTTCTATAAAGTAAATCGGCATCGGCAGCCCTGTTCGTCACTCGCGGGTCATGAACACGAAATATAAATAAGCACAAAAAAATTATACTCTACTTATGATTGACTGGGCCGTTGGCGCAATGGGTAGTGACCCTGCCTTCAACTACGCGGGTCGCGGGTTCGATTCCCGCCGAGAACCAACATTTTCTATCAACAATTTGTTGCTTGTTTGAGCCTGGGTGTATATTTGTATTTAAGTATATATTTCAAATTATATACGTATATTTACCAGTTGTCCATCACCCATTATACAAATATTAGGTTACTTACTATATTTATTATTTGTTTATATTTATTACTGTAAAAAGCTGTGATAGCCTAACGGTAACACCGTGCGACTGTCTAGAGACGATCATGGGTTCAAACCCGGGCAGGCACCAATGAGTTTTTAAATTAAAACTTATGTGTCTAATTGATAATTGCAATTTATCACACGCTTTCGGTGAAGGAAAACATCGTGAGGAAACCTGGATATCTCTAGAGAATTCTTGGAATATGTGTAACCTACTAATCCGCATTGGAGCAGCGTGGTAGGTCTTAGCTCCAACCCTTCTCTCTAAAACGGAGAAAGGAGGCCTTAGCCCAGCAGTGGGCATAGTAACAGGCCGTTACTTCACTTTTTTTACTGTATTTAAGCTACGACCAATTAATTGACTTAATTGAATTAATTGGCTGGATGGTTGCCTATAATAACTAAAAAATCGTCAAGCTTAGAGCTATAATACTAGAGTAGGGGAGACAACCTAAATTGTGTCATATTACAATAAATAGAACGCAAATGAGGATGTATCTATCTGTCTCTCTTTTTTATGTGTGATTAGACAAAGATGAAGTATACGAGTTTCATCTTCCCTTTCATTATTTGTTTTGTCAACATCACTTACAGACCGTGCGACTCCCTCGAGGGGAACACGAGTTCAAACCCCGGCAGGCACCAATGAGTTTTTCTATTAAGACTCATGTGTCTAATTGGTAATTGCAATTTATCACACGCTTTTCGGTAAAGGAAAAAGGAAGAAATCTGCATATCTCTAGAGAATTCTGGAGATATGTGTAACCTGCCAATCCGCATTGGAGCAGCGTGGTAGGTCTTAGCTCCAACCCTTCTCTCCAGAAACGGAGAGAGGAGGCCTATTCCCAGCAGTGGGATTGTAACAGGCCGCTACTTTTATTTACAGACCTGGCTACGACTCCCCTATTCTATGTATAATAACTTTATACGTAAAATAGAGGTATAACAGCGTAGGAAAAAAATCCATAGTCTAGCCGTAAATGAGATAAGTTCAATATTAACGGTATTGTTGTAAGTTGTAAGTTAATTGCTAAATTATTATTTTTTAATGGTTAAAAATTGTAACACCTATACTCCGTAGGTTTAGGTAACGTTACTAAATTTAAACAAACAAAACCATATGAGTCAGGCGTGACAAAAATTTTATTACAATAATATGATCTACAAATAAAGAAATTGAAATAAAATTGCATATCTCAAAATAATGTTTTTAATGAAATATTTCTTTTATAAAATTTCATATCTATGATGTTAAATAATTTATAGAATTAGGCGTTACTTTGCGGAGATCCATAGTACAAAAGTAATAATAAAAATATTTCGCTATAATCCATGATTTCAGTATCAAAGGCATAAACGTTTAATTTTATAAAATATATTAATTAAACTACTTTAATATGCAAATCTAGCAATAGTAAATCATATTACAAAAGTAATAATAAAATTATTTTGCTATAATCCGCGATACAGTAAATAGAAAATATATAGAGTTAAATGTATAGTGGACAGGATTCGTAAAAACACATGCACAAACCTCCACCACTTCCACCACAATACACAAGCACTACACACGTTCACTATCACAAACAAAAAATTGCTTTGCGATTTTGTCGTGGAGCCTATCTCCTGATGATGCTTCGGTTGCGGGGCGAAACGATTGTTGAGTTTGTGATAGTGAACGTGTGTAGTGCTTGTGTATTGTGGTGGAAGTGGTGGAAGTTTGTGCATGTGTTTTTACAAATCCTGCACATATCGGGTATGAAAATACGGATAGTCCCCTATACATTTAACACTTAATATATTTTCTATTTACTGTATCGCGGATTGTAACAAAATAATTTTATTATTACTTTTGTATTACGGATCTCCGCAAAGTAACGCCTAATTCTATAAATTATTTAAATCATAGTAAATTATCTGATGTACCACAATATCAATCTTTTATAAAGTCACCATAAAAGTGACTCTGTGATAATGTAGTATTCAGTGTGTTCAATAGTTCTATCGTTTTCTTGAAACGGTTTGAAATACCTGTGCGTTTGTGTTACTTGTTAAAAAAGTAAATAATATTTATATTTATATGTTTTACAGTTTTTTTAATTAGTGAGAGCAATCATGCCATAATAAAATGGCGCAGATAAAATCGATAATACAAGCTTTGGAAAGAAAAAAGGAAATATGAATAATATTAATGGTAATGTGAATCAATTTACCTACTAAAAATAATCTTTTTTGACATGTTTACATTTAGTTAAGTACCTAAACATACGTATACGAGTATAGATAACAAAAATGCTTCACCTTTCATATCTCCCCACTATCCGTCTAAATAGTTTTCTAAATATTGAATTTTGCATAATACTGCTATAGTATAATTTATAGAATTAGGCGTTACTTTGCGGAGATCCATAATACAAAAGTAATTATAAAATTATTTTGCTATAATCCGCGATACAATCGCGGATTTGTATCGCGGATTATAGCAAAATAATTTTATTATTACTTTTCTGCTATAGTATGTTATACTTAAAAGATATGGCATCACAGACTTTTTAAGAGCCCTATAAGAAACCTGATTTTCAATATATATAATGCAAATAATTTATAGAATTAGGCGTTACTTTGCGGAGATCCATAATACAAAAGTAATAATAAAATTATTTTGCTATAATCCGCGATACAGTAAATAGAAAATATATATAGTGTTTAATGTATAGTGGACTATCAGTATTTTCATACCCGATACGTGCAGGATTCGTAAAAGCACATGCACAAACCTCCACCACTTCCACCACAATACACAAGCACTACACAGTTTCACTATCACAAACTCAACAATCGTTTCGCCCCGCAACCGAAGCATCATCAGGAGATAGACTCCACGACAAAATCGCAAAGTGAAGCGTTATCCAAACAAGCATTGTTAAATAGTACTCGGTTCATCCCCACCCTTTATTTACCTCGGAACACGTGCAACAAGCTTGAACTAGAGACATTTATCTGCTCGTTAATGAGGGTGCCATTGTTATGCTTAATGATTTCTAATTGTTCCAAAATATTTAATTTCAAGCTTTTTTCGCAGGTGTGCAGTATTTCGAAACAATGGTCATTAGGAACTTTATGACCGCTTTCTAACAAATGTTTCGCGAAATGTGAATTTTGTGGCTTATTATTCCTGAAAGCGACCATATGTTCTTTAAAACGGGTTTCAAAATTACGACCAGTCTGACCCACATATGTATCATTGCATTCAGGACATTTTATTTTGTAAATACCACTCTTTTTCGGGCTTTCTAATTTGTCTTTATTATTGCATAATATCTTTTTTAAGCAGTTATTATATTGACTATGAAAGGCAGCAAGTTTGTGTTGCTGCTGTTTTCACCCCTGGCAACACAAACTTGCTGCCTTTCATAGTCATATACACAGACTCTTATCAGTCCCTCTTTCGGAAAAGAATTTTAACAATGAGCTGCAAATAATCAACCAGATGGCGCATTCCAATGGCTACGATGAGCAATTAGTACAAAATATATTAAAAAACAAACAGAAGTTGCAATTGACAAAACACTTCTATGCGGTGCCACATTACAAAGATAATAAATACAAAGCCAGTTTGACCTATTTTGGAACATTGTCAGAACGAATTTCAGCTATATTTAAAACAAAGTCAAATATAAAATTAGGTTTTAAAAGTAATAACTGCTTAAAAAAGATATTATGCAATAATAAAGACAAATTAGAAAGCCCGAAAAAGAGTGGTATTTACAAAATAAAATGTCCTGAATGCAATGATACATATGTGGGTCAGACTGGTCGTAATTTTGAAACCCGTTTTAAAGAACATATGGTCGCTTTCAGGAATAATAAGCCACAAAATTCACATTTCGCGAAACATTTGTTAGAAAGCGGTCATAAAGTTCCTAATGACCATTGTTTCGAAATACTGCACACCTGCGAAAAAAGCTTGAAATTAAATATTTTGGAACAATTAGAAATCATTAAGCATAACAATGGCACCCTCATTAACGAGCAGATAAATGTCTCTAGTTCAAGCTTGTTGCACGTGTTCCGAGGTAAATAAAGGGTGGGGATGAACCGAGTACTATTTAACAACGCTTGTTTGGATAACGCTTCACTTTGCGATTTTGTCGTGGAGTCTATCTCCTGATGATGCTTCGGTTGCGGGGCAAAACGATTGTTGAGTTTGTGATAGTGAAACTGTGTAGTGCTTGTGTATTGTGGTGGAAGTGGTGGAGGTTTGTGCATGTGCTTTTACGAATCCTGCACGTATCAGGTATGAAAATACTGATAGTCCACTATACATTAAACACTATATATATTTTCTATTTACTGTATCGCGGATTATAGCAAAATAATTTTATTATTACTTTTATATATAATGCACTCATGAGCTGCAATGCAAGTTAGTGAATACGGTACCAACTAGAACTACCATGTATATTAAACAAGCGGATGTGTAGTTGAGTTATAAAAAGATTCTAACAAGTTCAAAAAGATGGCACTGTTATAAGCATTAATAGCTATAAATAGCTACTAAGCGTTCTGAACATTCTTATTGCAACAATAAATATCGCAATTAAATTTATTATTTGTTATTAAAAAGATCTAATATTTGTTAAAAGTAAGCGCTGTCTTCCGGGTCCGAACGTGACTATAGTAATTTGTTATAAAAAATTTATATATTCTATTATAAAAAAAAATCATCATCCTCCTGCCCTTATCCCACTCTAAGTGGGGTCGGCACAACATGTTACAAAATTACAATGTTGTCATATGATTTGGCTACGTATTTTACGACCGGCCGCCTGCCTGACGTCAACTTACCTTATTCGCCTTTTACGACACCTCGGTAAGAAATGAGGGTGGTCTATTCTATGCAGCCGGATACCACACAGCATTTACCTTAGTCGTCTCTTACGAAACCTCGGTAAGAAATGAGGGTGGTCTATTCTATGCAGCCGGATACCACACAGCATTTACCTTAGTCGTCTCTTACGAAACCTCGGTAAGAAATGAGGGTGGTCTATTCTATTCAGCCGGATACCACACAGCATTTAACTTAGTCGGCTCTTACGACACCTCGGTAAGAAATGAGGGTGGTCTATTCTATGCAGCCGGATACCACAGAGCATTTACCTTAGTCGGCTCTTACGAAATCTCGGTAAGAAATGAGGGTGCTCTATTCTATTCTGTCGGATACCACAAGGCTATCGTATTAATTTAACGTATAAAGTAATATTTTGCACTCAAGATTATTCGCAATTCAATTCGATTCGCAATACTATCATGATATTTTATTAATACTTCTTTGTTGCTGTTGTTCATGTTTTGTGTATCTTGATATATAAATATATATACGGACGGACAACTGTATAAAAAAAAATATCTGCTATAAATACCCATTTTTTTAACCAAAGTAAAAATTGTAATAAATCTCGATAAGAATTAATCGCGGATTACAGTAAAATAATATAATCATTAGTAATGTATCTGTTTTTATATTATTTTAAGTAAATAATTTGAATACTTTATAATAAAATCGATTTGCTTAATAACAAAAAAAATAAAATCACTAATATATATCAATATATTTGAAATAGAGTTACAAATTGAAATATTATAGACAACAGATACGTTTGGAATCGATTGTTTTCACTTTAGATTAATAAGAATTTGAATATGAATAATCAATTGCAAGTATTATTGTTTATTAAGATTTCGTCATCCTATATGCGAAATACAAATGCTTTGCTCCATTCTTGTACACAGGCCAATTCTCTAATGGCGTCAATCTACGTCAATCTGAACAGCCAATGAGAATAGCGGATCTAACTCGCGCTTACGAAGTTTTTATAATTTTGCACTATAAATACAAAGTGCCTTCGTTATTCATTGGGGAGTCCCTTGCTACTCGGGAAGCCGGTCTTGGCGGGGAGGCCGGTCTAACGTCCCCGCCATCTGAATATGTCGCCTATGTCGCGTATGGATAAATAAATGGAAAATGGGAAAAAAAAGAAACGCAAAACCAAACACAAAACTCTAACATGAAAAATCGAGAACTCTTTCTCACAGACACCGCAGTAGCCGCGTTGACTTCCTTTTGTTATTACAGTTTTTATTAATTTAATAATCCATCTTTTATTATCCACCTTTTTTTTTATTTATCTTTATTGTATAAACAAAAGGCGGACTTATCCCTAAAAGGGATCTCTACCAGCCAACCTATGACTAACAGAAAGAAAATGAAAAAAAAAAATTGATGATGAAAAAAAAAGGAAGGAAGAAAAATAAAAATAACGACACACTATACATAGATTAAAGTTGAAAAATAAATGAATAAAATAATAGATAATAGTGATTATTTGAATTGATTAAAATGTAATTTAATATTGATAATAAGCTACTAAATTTAATTTAAATGACTTGAGACAAATATTTTTTAGTCTGTGACTTAAATGCTGATAGGGTGGGAGATTTGCGGATTCATACAGGTAAATCATTCCAGACCTTTACACCTTGAAAGCTAAATGATCTCGAGTAAGTCAGTGAGGAGCATTCAGGGAAGGCAAGATCTAATGTATTTAAAGATCTTAGCCGGCCACATCCAACATCCGACAAGAAGTTGAAACGTAAAAAATAACAGGTATTTATAATTTTATTATTTAAATTATAGAACAATTTATTTAGGTAAAGTGTTGTTGGCTAGAATGCGGGCCAATCCAATTTTATTAATTTAATAATAGGCCCTATTATTAAATTAATAAAATTGGATAATTCTATTTATTTAGTCATAAATTATACATATATAGAATTTCGACAACTTAGCTTAATAAAATATTGACGTTTACGCAGGTTTTTATTGTCAAAAAATTAGCAGTGTTAATAAAAAACGAAAAAAGAAGGTCAAATCAGCTACCTTGTGACTTTCGGTCACTCTTTATCGTATTTTTAAATCAAATATTACCATTAAGGTGACGTAGGAATTAGACCGGCTCCCCGTCAGCACCGGCGTGCTAAGTAGCTACGGACCTCCCGTATGACATTGTGAAATATTATTATATATATGTCACGGAGAAAAAACTTCGATAGCGCGAGTTAGAACTCGAATTTGAAACGCTATTTTTATCTTTATTATCCCTTATACATACATTTTCTACCATAATCTTCGAGTAATACACATAAATGTATTATTTAGTAATATAAAATATTGTCTTATTCGTATATAATACATACAATTTTGTTATTTAAGATTTTGATGTTTTGTAATGGGAATTAACGTGCGAGTAAAAGCGACAGAAGATTTTGTTTCTCAGTTATGTTGATCCAGTTTGGGTCTATTATATTCTGACTACAATCTGTCATTGCTCTTAGAAAGAGATGAAGTTATTGGTGTGAAAGAGACAAACATATTCTGTACGCGTCGTATAACTGTAATAATCTATGAGTCAACTCTAATACGAATCACGTTCCGTACTACACAATTATTTTAGCTACATGGTACATAATTTGTAAATCAATAAAAAATAATTAAATTTATTAATTATTACATAACAGGTATTTACAAAAAAAAAACAAAATAATTTTAATTTTATAATTATCTTTATTGCATCTTAATTCGTAAATTTTATTAATTTATACAAAAATATAAAATATAGTAATATTTCACGTTTATTAATAAACATCAATCATTCTTCAAATAAAATTCAAAATATATAAATGTTAATTTTATTAACATTGATATATTCAGTTATCTTCAATATCCAACCATCAATAAAAGAAAATAGTAATGGATGAACGCAATATTCTTGCGTAAAACGGAGTATGTTACTTTAAAGTATTACTTGATGTTGTAGATTGCAATAAGCAATTAGAACGTTTGTTATTTCGATTGTAATTTCGTGGTAATATATATTCTTGAAATCGTTTGTTGTCATCAAATGTAAATAATTGTTGCAATAATCATTAAATTTAATCTTTACTATATAGAAACACCCATGGACGTAGTATATACTGGACGGCGCCAAAAGACGTTGCCGATCTTGCGTCTGTGTGTAAGCGATTTATCGTTTGTCTCTGTTCTTATCGTGAACTATACATAAGAGTGAAAGAGATTGTGATGAAGTTTGGCAACGTCGCTAAAAATGTGTCCAGACTCCAGTTGGTGACACCAAATGAGGCCATAACATTGAGTTTGTTGAAGATTATTTCTTGAAGTCTAAAGCAAATACGAGTGTTACTGATATATTTTTTCAAAAAAGGTCGAATATGTCATGTGCTGCCTTATCATGTCCATCAAGAACAACGAAAGGAGGAGTTAAAAACACGGAATTATCATTTCATAGGTAAATCTTTGACTCTCATTTGCGTGCTAAATTAAAGCGTTTTATTCAGTTAAAGCGTTTCAGATTATAATGTATCAGTACAGTTTGATATTCTCTAGCCGGCACGAGTGTGGGATACTGATAAAACATAGAAATTATTCAATAAATGTTCGATTGTTTTGTGTTACCTTCGTAGTGATGTACACACTAACGAATTATTATGTATCGATAAATATCAGTCAAAGTTATATTTTTATAATTCGCATTTACTAGCCAAGTAAATGCGAATTCTCTAATTTTCGATTATTTTCTTAGGTTTCCTAAATGCCCACATATAAGAGAACAGTGGATAAAAGCTGTTAGACGAGGAAATTGGGAGCCTACTAAAAATTCCAGGCTTTGCTCAAAACACTTTGAAAAATCTTGTTTTATTGAAGGATTGTCAAGAAGACAACTTAAAACTGATGCAGTTCCTACCATATTTGAAGGATATACAAAATCCTATCAACTGGTAAGTATTCTTGTTTATAACTTCTCACTAAATATTCCATGTTATCCTTTGCATCTAATGCATCATGGTATGTTTTAGGTTGTGAGGAAGAAAAAAGAGCCTACAGATCGTAAGGAAACCGAATTTATTTCTCCCAGGAAATGAAATTAAAGGAAATTAACTATAGCTTCGTTAATGATCACAAATATTTAATAATAGAGTCAATTTGCGAAAAATATTTACAGCTTAGGATACATTATGTTACGAAAAATACCGTGGTGGAAAACAGTGTAAGAAATATGTATAAAGAATTGATTTTGTTTAAGGGGCATTAAGATATATGCGGGAGGTGACCAATTAAAAATATATATTTTTATCTTGCTATGTATCATGTAGCTGTTGGATTACAGGATAGGGAGCCTACAAAAAGATCCTGGCTCAAAATGTGTTAATAATAAATAGAAGCTGTTATATTACAACCTTGTTTTATTTCACGATAAATAACAAACATATTCTGAACAGTAAACCTACTAGGTTGGTTACAACTGTATATTAACTTTACAGTACCTGAGCTAGGCTTCGATAATTATCGATGCCTAGTTTAGCTTATCGATAAGCTACGTATTTCCCTAATCACGCACACTAATGCAGTTCTAAAAGTTCACACAAGCATAAAACGGACACACAAAAATAGCTAAGGCGGCATCCAGTGTATTATTTATCCAAGATTCTGACTCTACAATCTGTGATTGCTCTTAGAAAGAGATGAAGTTATTGATGTGAAAGAGACAAACATATTCTGTACACGTCGTATAACTGTAATAATCTATGAGTCAACTCTAATACGAATCACGTTCCGTACTACACAATTATTTTAGCTACATGGTTTGTAATTTGTAAATCAATAAAAAATAATTAAATTTATTAATTATTACATAACAGGTATTTACAAAAAAAAACCAAAGTAATTTTAATTTTATAATTATCTTTATTGCATCTTTATTCGTAAATTTTATTAATATATACAAAAATATATTAATATTTCTCGTTTATTAATAAACATCAATCATTCTTCAAATAAATTTCAAAACATATCAATGTTTATTTTATTGCTTATTCTTCAATATCCAATCATCAATAAAAGAAAATAGTAATGGATGAACGCAATATTCTTGTGTAAAATGGCGTATGTTATAAAGTATTACGTGATGTTGTAGATTGCAATTAGAACGTTTGTTATTTCGATTGTAATTTCGTGGTAATATATATTCTTCAAATCGGTTGTTGCCATCAAATGTAAATAATTGTTGCAATAATCATTAAATTTATTCTTTACTATATAGAAACACCAATGGCGTGGTGTTGCAATAAGTCCTCATTACGATTTTAGAATTAAATGAAAACATGTATAAAAAGTACTTTGTAGTAGGCAGATAACACATCATATTACCATTAGATATTGTTCTGGTTTCTTTCAAAGGTTTAAAAATTATTTATAGTATTCGCACTATTTTATTATGGTGTGATTGCTATTAATAATTGCTTAAAACTTTGAAATAAATAAATAAGGATATTATTTAATGTCAACTTTTAAGAACCTAAACATAAGGTATTTTTAACATTTTCAAGAAACTGATACAAAATATTAAACTATTACAGTATCACAGAGTTGAATCATAGAATATTGATATTATTTTACATCATTTTATCTTTAGCCAGAAGTGTTTACTTGGCTATTCTGTATCTGATGAACTATTTCATTAAAGTATATATTTATGTTTTGCTATACTTTAGTATAGCAAAATATATATAAAATACAAAATATATATAAAATACATGGTATAAATATTCCATTTGAAAAAATAAATGTTCCATTAAAGATATTATGTTCACAAATTCAGTTCAATTTGTATTTCTTCATTTGTCAATAATATTATTGTAATGACATGGTTTTGTTTGTTTACATTTAGTTAAGTATCTACTTGTGGAATATAAAAATAATAAAATTTGACAAACATGAAAACTTTTTAAAAGCCACCTTTAGTCAAAATTACAGGTACTTATAATTTAAATTATTAAATTATAGAGCAATTTATTTAGGTAAGGTGTTAGTGGCCAGAATGCGGGCCTGTTATTAAATTAATAAAATTGGATAATTCTATTTATTTATTCGGATCTTCGACAGCATTACATAATAAATCATCCAACATATTAAATAAGTAACAACCTGTTACTATGCCCACTGCTGGGCTAAGGCCTCCTCTCTCCGTTTTTGGAGAGAGGGATTGGAGCTAGACCTACTACGCTGCTCCAATGCGGATTGGTAGGTTACACATATCCCTAGAATACTCTGGAGATATGCAGGTTTCCTCACGATGTTTTCCTTCACCGAAAAGCGTGTGATAAATTGCAATTATCAATTAGGCACATAGGTTTTATTAGAAAAACTCATTGGTGTCTACCCGGATTTGAACTCGTGTACCCCTTGAAAGAGTCGCACGGTCTCACCGCTAGGCTATCACAGCTTACATATTAAATATATAGTTCTAAATTAATTATGTAATACCAATTATAGGAGATCATATCATTCTTAGTTAAAATGTTACAATTATAAACTTAAAAATAAACACAACAAAAAAATGAAAACAAATATAAACGACTTAAGTCAAATATTACAACCCTGAAATTAAAATTTTAGTACATTTTTCATAAACGATGAAAGCCCATCACAGCCAATATCCGGCGATAATGTGCCCTTTGTGCAGGTATTATATAAGCGCGAGATACATGAAATAAAAAAAAAAATTTAAATAAGAAATTTTAGACCAGAAAATAGTAACAAAAAAGTTTTAAAAACATTTTTTTCCGATATTGAATTTCGACAACTTAACTTAATAAGATATTGACGTTTGCGCAGGTCTTTTATTGTCAAAAAATTTGCAGCGTTAATAAAAAACGAAAAAAGAAGGTCAAATTAGCTACTAAAGTGAGGGTGTGACCTTAGTCACGCTTTATCATATTTTATTGACATATTTATTTAATCAAGTATTACCATTGAAGGTGACGATAGGGAATTAGACCGGCTCCCCGCCAGCACCGGTGTACTTAGTAGCTACGGACCTCCCATATGACAGCGTGAAATATTATTATATATATTTAACGGAGAAAAAAACTTCGATAGCGCGAGTTAGAACTCGAATTTGAAACGCAATTTTTATATTTATTATCCCTTATACATACATTTTCTACGATAATTTTAAAGAAATACACAAAAATGTATTATTTAGTAATATAAAATATTGTTTTATTCGTATATGATACATACAATTTTGTTATTTAAGATTTTGATGTTTTGTAATGGAATTAACGTGCGAGTAAAAGAGAAAGATGATTTTGTTTTTTCAATTACGTTGATTCGGTTTTGGTCTATTTATATTCTGACTCTACTTTGGCACTACAATCTGTCATTGCTCTTAGAAAGAGATGAAGTTATTGGTGTGAAAGGGACAACCATATTCAGAACGCGTCGTATAACTGTAATACTCCATGACTCAACTCTAATACGAATCACGTTCAGTACTTCACAATTATTTTAGCATCATTGTTTATAATTTGTAAATCAATAAAAATTAAAACTTATTAAATTTATTAATTATTACATAACAGGCATTTACGAAAAAAACAAAATGATTTTAATTTTATTATTATCTTTATTGCATCTTAATTCGTAAATTTTATTAATTTATACAAAAAATATAGTAATATTTCACGTTTATTAATAAACATTAATCTTACTTTAAATAATTTTCAAAATAGGTTAATTTTTATTTTATTGCTGGCAATGTTTTCTTCAATATTCAATCATCAATAAAAGAAATGGATGAATCATGAACGCAATATTCTAGTATATAAAATGGCGTATGTTATTTTAAAGTATTACGTGATGTTGTAGATTGCAATTAGAACGTTTGTTATTTCGACTGTGCAATTTCGTGGTATGATATATTCTTCAAATCGATTGTTGCCATCAAATGTAAGTAATTGTTGCAATAATCATTAAATTAAATCTTTACAATATAGAAACACCAATGGCGTGGTGTTGCAATAAGTCCTCATTACAATTTTATACTTCTATTTGACATTTCTAAGTAATAATAACAACAAATGATTATGAATAACAATGTTTTTGCCCTTGAGTATTTAATATAATTAGGTATTTTAGAATATTTTTCTCTTGAAATATGCAAAATAAACGCGCCAACTGTGTAAGTTTTAAAAATGTACGAATATATATTCATGTTTACTTAAATTTATTTCTCCCCTGAATCGACAATTTCATTAATGGAAATTAATTATATCAATGAAAGAGCTTTTATTTGTCAAAACCTAGTATTGATATTCCGATGAAATCTCACGTATGTAAATAAATATCTCTATTTAAGTTTTTTTTAATTAAAAACGATCAAATGGGTATTCATTACTTTTATATGTTAATTTTATAGAAAAATTAATATCAGTTCAGTTCAGTTCACAAGAGTGTAGCCAGGATTCTACATAGAGGGGCGTAGAAAATATAAGCTTGACTACACCATGGTTATCTTGTGTTATAACATGAGTGCTCAAATTAGTAGTGGAGGTGATATAAACATTACGTAAATGCTCCTGCTCTTTTAAGGGTGGGGTGAGGGTAACTGACACCCTCTGCCTGTACCTCAACATCCATGTTTTTTAAACAGGGCTCAGCTGAGATTCTGTCTTGTCTTCCAGATTAATCATGTCAGATGATCAATCACAGTCATCAAACACAGGGACAAGATTGTTGACAGCAGAATACAAAGATGGTAAATATTGTATATTTATTTATTCAGAACAAGCAGTAGCAGTCATGTTTAAGTAATAATTAAATTAAATACATCACAAAGGACAATAAATGCACTGACTTTAGGTACCTGTGGTTAATATTAAATTTAACTAAAATATCACTGAACACATTCGAAATTAGGCTGAATTGTGTTACATATATCAAAATCCTTATTTCAATACCATCTATAACATCTGTACAAACTTAAAAAAGTGAATGTTTTCTTGCTATTATAACTTACTTTACTGCTCACAAATTTCGTAAGTGTTTTATTGAAATTTGCTACAAAACAACTTTCATGAATTCTGACACTATAATACTAACCATGCAACATTTTTGGATTCACAAATAGCATTATATCCTCTGATAATCAGCTTAAAGTGGAAAAATACCCAAGCTTAGTTCTGGAGTGACTTGTGTATACCAAGTCAATACAAATGCAAGGCTACTTACATGGGAGACATATACAGAATGGCTATAAAGTATTTGAGTTAAATGTTAATTTTATAGTAATTTAGTAGTATGGCATTTAAATCGTACGTACAATACCAAACAATTTTATTAAGAGAATACTTGACTTGATGTTTAAAAATGTATATTATTGTTTCTGTATTTCAGGTCAGTTAGAAATACTTGCAGTGTCGCCTGCGAAGAAACGGAAGGTGAGTTGTGTAGTCTAATAGATAATTAAGGGAATCTTTAACAACCTAAAGCAACTGAAAGAAGTGTTATGCCAATTTATAATATTGTTTAGCTCTGTTCATAGACAAATATTAGTTTATAAGAACACATTTCGCTAATGTTTATTAGGAGCAAAGTATGCAATTACAGCTTGTATCTCTCTCTGATTTAGCATGTGTGTGTGTGTGCGTGCTTACGTGCGTGCGACCGTGCTTGCGTGCGTGCGTGCGTGCGTGCATGCGAGCGTGCGTGCGTGCGTGCTTGCGTGCTTGCTTGCGTGCGTGCGTGCCTGCGTGCTTGTTTGTGTGTGTGTGTGTGTGTGTGTAGTATGCTAGTATTAAGATTTAGAGCAGGCTAGTTATATAACCTAAATTAGATCCAGTGGCTCATAGAGATGTGTGTGGGGTAGTTTGGCTACCTTGTAGGGTATATCTACCATGCTATAGCATATATCACATATATAGCTGTGTAGCTGCAATGTCCAGCAGCTGTAGTGTCCAGCAGTATTGGTAGTAGTAGTAGTGTCCAGTAGCTCCACTATTCCATTATACATAGAATAGTGGAGCACAGCCTGCTAAGAAGAGGCTGACTCTACAAAAATAATTGTTTTATTACTAAATTATTTTCTCAGATCCAACCCGTGAAAACTCATGTGATAGCAGAGAGCTCTGAGACTAATGAAGAACAGATCAAATATGTGCAAGTTTTGGACTCTGATAAGAATGTTGTCGTTGATTTGCTTAATTTGACCCTGGTCAAGTGAGTTGTTGTTTATGTTTTTGGTCAATTTGATTTACATTTTTTTATATTAACACTTTTCCCACAAGTGCCTCCTCTTGCATCCTCTTGCCCGCATCCCACTCTAAGTGGGGTCAGTGACAACATGTTACAGACATGTCACATTACCTTACTGACGTCAACTTGCCTTACTCGTTTTTTATGACCCCTCGGTAAGAAAGAGGGTGGTCTATTCTACTCAACCGGATACCACACAGTGGGTCAACTTACCTAAGTCGCCTCTTACGATACCTCGGTAAGAAATGAGGGTGGTCTATTTATTCTATTGATACCACACTGCATACGGAAATAATTTTAACATTGAAATGAATTTGACTGGCCCGTTGGCGCTGTGGGTAGTGACCCTGCCTTCAGCTCCGCGCGTCGCGGGCTCGATTCCCGCCGAGGGCCAACATTTTCTATAAACAAATTGTTGGTTCTTCGAGCCTGGGTGTGTATTTGTATTTAAGTATGTATTTCAACTTATATATGTAGTATATCTACCAGTTGTCCATCACCCATAACACTAGTATTAAGTTACTTACTTTGGGGACGGACGACCGTGTGTGTAAATGTCCCATATATTTATTTATTTAATACACTACTTCAGGACAAATGAACAATTTATGTCAAATTAACTAAACAGCATAACTAAAAGTAACAAGACAATTTAAAAAAGCTTTTTAAAAAAAATTCACGTCCCTGCATTTAACTATTGAGGAGTTCCCTCGTCTGGAGCCAATCCTGAAAGTGGTGATGGTAAGTTATCTCATACCACCAGATGCGTCGATGGTCAGGAGTCGTATCGTCTGGTGAGCAATGAGAGTGGTGGTGATGGTGAAGATACAGTCACCTGCGTCCTCTCCAATGAAGATGTTGATGGTAAGTTGTGGTTATTCGCTACTTCTAAACTTTACCATAACTTTTTTTTATAATAAATCTATCTATAATCTTTTGAATCGTCAACTTTACTGCTGGTTCGGAAAGCTGTTCCTACCGAGAAGTTAAAAACATAAATCTTATCAGAAGTTACATTTATTTATTACTGTCTTGTGATAATATGATTCTTATTAAAAAATTAATACATAAAATCGTCACTTAGCGCAAAAAATTTCTTTCAAAATTTAAAGGAAAATATTGTGGGGAAATTATATTCCAAACAATTGGTTTTATTTGTCGTCTATATCAACTTAAAAGCTTTTATAGTCCAGTGGTGAGACCGTGCGACTCTTACAAGGCGTTCACGGGTTCAAACTCGTACAGGAAATAATGAGTATTCTGTTAAAACTTGACTGTCTCTTTTAATAATTTATAGAATTAGGCGTTACTTTGCGGAGATCCATAGTACAAGAGTAATAATAAAATTATTTTGCTATAATCCGCTATACAGTAAATAGAAATATATATAGTGTTAAATGTATAGTGGACTATCCGTTTTTTCATACCCTATACATGCAGGATTCGTAAAAACACACGCACAAACCTCCACCACTGCCACCACAATACACAAGCACTACACACGTTCACTATCACAAACTCAACAATCGTTTCGCCCCGCCAAGCATCATCAGGAGTTAGACTCCACGACAAAATCGCAAAGCGCAAAGCTATGAAAATACGGATAGTCGGCTATGCATTTAACACTATATATATTTTCTATTTACTGTATCGCGGATTATAGCAAAATAATTTTATTATTACTTTTGAACGCATTTTAGTACGGTTTTTACTAAAAGGTAGTGCAATTCCTCCGAAAGGTTTAGGTTAATAGCGCATAATTAAACATAATTAAAGAGGTCGTTTTACAACAATTTTTAGTGGGGGTAGTAACAAACCGGTGTCGATTGTAGTTTAGAAGGGGGAATAGGTAAAAAGCGGTGTGGGGTATCAGAGAGCCAGTCTCATACCGTGACTCGTCTTTGATACATAGTGAGTAATAGATAATTTAAAAACTTTGATAGGTTTATAAGAGATGGCGTTTTTGAATGTCCTTCTGTAAAAATCCTGTAAAATTAACAGGATTTCTATAGCCCATATGTTATTCCGGTATACAAGGAATAATTGAGCTAAATTTCATCGATATTGGTTCAGCGAATTAGCTGTGAAAGAGTAACAAACATCCATCCATACTCACAAACATTCGCATTTATAATATTATATTATGTATACTAGGTTTTGCCCGCGGCTTCGCTCGCGTGTAATTTGGTCTGCCACATTGAGTTTCGTTTTTTTTTTATATTAAAAAATATACTTATATTTATTTAGTTACTCCTACATCCAAAATTTCAAATGTCTAACTTAAAAACAAAAGGATTCCATACAATCTTCGCGCCACGCATATAAAGCACTCTATGGCGCTCCATTTAAGTCAATCATATCGTGATAACTTTTAACTATTCGGTCAAATAACTTAGTGTGAAAGACAAAGTTTATTGAAATGAAATACTGAAAGTGACAAATGTATTGATTTTTATAAAAGTATGATAAATATTCTAAAATATGCATTATAAAATAGTATCTAATTTAATTAACTTTATGATTCACAATTTTGGTCATAGTGGCTTCCATATAAAAGGTAGATATATGCTGTCGCGGACTTTTATTTAGAACAATTCAAGACAAACAATACTACGGTACATCATCTTTGTGTAACTCCAATGGTTTAGGCAGCGCACACTGAGATAGCTCTCATATTGTTATATTGCATAATATCATTAAAAATTGTAGCCTATATGTTATTCTGATGTATAATCTATATATCTGTAAAGTTTCCTCCAAATCCGTCCAGTAGATTTTTCGTGAAGAGGGTAACAAACATCCATCCATACTCACAAACATTTATAAAATTATGTAGTACTAGTTGACCCGGCAAACGTTGTTTAATATAAATTACTATAGATCTCTGTGACTCTAACACATTTTGAATAAAACACTTTGATAGATTGATAATAGATGGCGCTTTTCAATGTCATCCCATTCCTGTTGAATTAACAGGATTTCTATAGCCTATATGTTATTCCGGTATACAAGGAATAATTGAGCTAAATTTCATCGATATTGGTTCAGCGAATAGCTGTGAAAGAGTAACAAACATCCATCTATACTCACAAACTTTCGCATATATAATATTAGTAGGATGTAGTGTATAGTATTATATAGTATAGTAAGATAATGTTTGTGTCTTTGTATAAATTAAATTAAGAATCACACATTTACACTCACATACTCTACATCTTTTGTTTTGAATAAAATGACGCGCGCGACGCGACCGGCGGGATCAACGACCTTTTTATGCATTCGATTGCCGACGCGAGCGGCCGACAGTTAGTGACGTTTCGAATACGATAAGGACAGGCCGCGTGCGCCTGTATACGGCTTTCTGTTATAACACACACGTGTAATTTTGCGTTTCGGGTGTGGTTCTCAGATTTAGTGACGCGTTCAATCAGTGAAGCGTTTGAGAAGACGCGACCGTCCGCGGTTTTAGTGCGCGTTGGGTTACTATTACCCGATATAGGGACGATTCAATAACGTGTGACCTTACGAAGGTTGTGTGCACACCGGGTGTTATTTGTGTTATTTAACCGATATAGTGAAGTGTATACTCCGGGAGTAACAGACATTACGTGTCCGTGGAAGACTGCAGAGGCGAGCCAACGGTTTCGGGAATCGGCCAAGTACATACAAGCACAGACACACACGTACACATATACACGCAGTGATTCATGAGGCCGGACCCCATACAGCTGACGGCCGCATAAGGTAGGTTGAGACGCCGAGACAACGGGCCCAGGTCTCGGAGGTTGTTTCATCCGTCCGCACGTTTGCGCGGAACACCTAGTAATTATTATTTCCCAGAGCAAGATCAGGAGGCGTACGTAGTGATGGAGGGCAGTGAGGGGCCCGTAATGTTCCTGCAGTCGACACTTCCACAACCGGATCCGGTTCCAGCTCCGACCAAAGAGGTTGTACATTATTTTTTTGTCATAGACAAATAGAGTAAATGATTTCATTTAAGTTCTCACGTTAATGTATACTAGAAGGTTTCTACTAAGTTTTTCTTCTATTATGATATTAATTTTAATTCGAGTTTCTTAAACACTTTCCTAGCCTAAATAAAAAAATCCTGTCATTTCGATGAAGTATTTCATTTATCGTTATTTTATTAATTTATCGTTAGTAAGTTAGAAAAGCCGTGTGGTATCCGACTAAATAGAATAGACAACCCTCATTTCTTACCGAGTTGTCTTAAAAGGCGACTGAGGTACCGTGTGGTATCCGGCTGAGTAGAATAGACCACCCTCATTTCTTACCGAGGTGTCGTAAAAGGCGACTGAGGTACTGTGTGGTATACAGCTGAGTAGAATAGACCACCCTCATTTCTTACCGAGGTGTCGTAAAAGGCGACTAAAGTACCGTGTGGTATCCGGCTAAGTAGAATAGACCACCCTCATTTCTGACCGAGGTGTCGTAAAAGGCGACTGAGGTACCGTGTGGTATCTAGCTGAGTAGAATAGACCACCCTCATTTCTTACCGAGGTGTCGTAAAAGGCGACTGAGGTACCGTGTGGTATCCAGCTGAGTAGAATAGACCACCCTCATTTCTGACCGAGGTGTCGTAAAAGGCGACTGAGGTACCGTGTGGTATCCAGCTGAGTAGAATAGACCACCCTCATTTCTTACCGAAGTGTCGTAAATGGCGACTAAGGTAAGTCGACCCACCGTGTGGTATCCAGCTGTGTAGAATAGACCACCCTCATTTCTTACCGAGATGTCGTAAGAGGCGACTAAAGTACCGTGCGGTATACAGCTGTGTAGAATAGACCACCCTCATTTCTTACCGAGGTGTCGTAAGAGACGACTAAGGTAAGTCGACCTACCGTGTGGGATCCAGCTGTGTAGAATAGACCACCCTCATTTCTTACCGAGATGTCGTAGAATACGACTCAGGTAAGTTGACGTCAGGCGGCCGATCGTAAAATACGTAGCTAAATCATGTGACATGTTTGTAACATGTTGTGCTGACCCCACTCAGAGTGGGATAAGGGCAGGAGGATGATGAGTTAGAAAAGGGACAAAGAAATTATTGATGTTTTTGATTTCGCAGGCCGCCCTAACGCCCGTTGAGATATTGGAAAGGGCGAAATCTTTGCAGAAAGCAAAGTGAGTTTTTTTTTTCTTAGTTTTGTACAGATTATCCTACTGACTTTGTTTATGGTACCATATGACGTTAATTTCAATTTTTGCTACCTGCACATCTCAGCAGCCTACTAAAAAATTAGTTAATTCAGTACAGTTCGGTTTTCCAATTCGCAGCGTCACATTTCTGTACATTTTTACTCTTATTTTTAGTGTAATCTATTTTCAGTTCTCAGCTCTCTAAGCGAAATGTGCACAAATCGTTGCTTAGAATTTTTCACATTTATTTTACTATATAATAATTATATTGGTGTTTTGAATAAATTGACGCGCGCGACGCGACCGGCGAAATCAACGACCTTTTTTGGCATTCGATTGCCGACGCGAGCGGCCGACAGCTAGTGACGTTTTGAATACGATAAGGACAAGCCGCGTGCGCCTGTATACGGCAGTCTTTTATAACGCACGTGTGTAATTTTGCGTTTCGGGTGTTATTCTCAGATTTAGTGACGCGTCAGTGAAGCGTTTGAGAAGACGCGACCGTCCATGGTTTTAGTGCGCGTTGGGTTACTATTCCCCGATATAGGGACGATTCAATAACGTGTGACCTTACGAAGGTTGTGTGCACACCGGGCGTTAGTTAGCCGATATAGTGAAGTGTATACTCAGGGAGAAACAGACATTACGTGTCCGTGGAATAGTGCAGAGGCGAGCCAAAGGTTTCGGGAATCGGCCAAGTACATACAAACACACACACGCACGTACACATATACACGCAGTGATTCATGAGGCCGGACCACATACAGCTGACGGCCGCATAAGGTAGGTTGAGACGCCCGGACGACGGGCCCAGGTCCCGGAGGTTGTTTCATCCGTCCGCACGTTTGCGCGGAACAATTGGTGACTCGTTTTAAACACTTTATTCAACTTTTTACTACAAACTTACTACTTACAGTCTCTACACAGTCCGTTGTCCTATAAGAATGCCGAGTTGACTTTTATTTTCGGTTGTTTATTCGCTCTTGATCGCTATTCGCAAACTGAATCGAGGCGCACGATACGTCTGCTTATATATCGGACGAACCGATTTCGAGAATATTCGCGAGACCTCTGACAGATCGTAAACAAGTCTTTTGTAAACATGTTTTGATGAGCACGTCGAATGTTCCCGAGAATTAGCGTCAAGCGAATTTGAACCCTATGATATATAAAGTTTACGAACCCTTTTTACACGTTCGTAAAGTATCCCCGTTCCAATTTGAACTTTATGACATATGCATTACGAACTATTTTCGCATGTTCGCAACAATATCTATGATTAGCATACCATTTTCTTCGTTATAAAATTGCCCATCGAATACAACCAAATATTTTATAATATACTAGCAATGCCCCGCGGCTTCACCTGCGTCCATACCGATCTCGTGGTAGTGGAAAGTCTACGAAGTCGGACTGTAGATTTGTTTAATTAAAAAAAATAGGTATTAGTATTCTTGGAATAAGAGCTAACTCACCAAATGCAGACCCTGCTATAACGGTCGCTACAATGAATTTGTTACGGCATTATTTGCTTTCGATTTACATTCTTAAATTCGTAATATCTTTTGATTGGGATGTATTTTACAGGTATTGAAACAGTTTTTAATAAAATATAATTTAATCGGATAAGGATTAATACAGAGATTTGAATAAAACAGTTTGATTATTGTCAGCACTTGTAGCAACAATTACAATGTAAAAAAGTAGTTATATTGGCATAACTATAATAGTTAGACATATGGTATCGCGGACTTATTTGCATCCATTCGCTTAACCCGTGCGGATTATAGCAAGGTAGTTCTGTTATAGTGCCATAACCTAAGTTAATAAAGGGTTTTTCATTTGATTAAAAAAAAACATATATGTGCATATTGGGTTTAAAAATTTTCCACTGTCCTTCCCAGGGGCCTCCTCTCGGCCATCCCCAAGGTAGGCGCCCGCGGTCGCCGCCGAAAGTCCCAAATGCCACCACCACATGAGCTGCTCTCGTCGCCACACTTCAAGCTCTATCTTTACTCTTGCAAGCTCTGCACCTTCAAATGCAACGCCATTAAGGAGCTAACTGCGCACAAGGTGAGAATAATAGTGTTACGTACAGGGATTCATGGATTTGGATGAAAATACCTGGTGACTCGTTAAAAACACTTAATTCAGCTTTTTTACAAACTTACTACTTACAGTCTCTACACAGTCCGTTGTCCAATAAGAATGCCGAGGTCACTTTGAATTCACTTTTATTTTCACTTGTTTAGTCGCTGTTGATCGCTATTCGCAAACTGAATGTCGAGGCGCACGATACGTCTGCTTATATATCGAACGAACCGATTTCGAGAACATTCGCGAGACCTTGGACAGATTAAACAAGTCTTTTGTTAACATGTTTTGATAAACACGTCGAATGTTCCCGAGAATTAGCGTTAAGCGAATTTGAACTTTATGACATTCACATTACGAACTCTTCGCGTTTACCATTAACATTTCAACTGTAGAGAACAAAGAAGCGGGCTTAAGTTACCACTTAAGCCCGCCCCGCAACCGAATTATACCTAATTCGGTTGCGGGGCGAAACGATTGTTGAGTTTGTGATAGTGAACGTGTGTAGTGCATGTGTATTGTGGTGGCAGTGGTGGAGGTTTTTTCATGTGTTTTTACGAATCCTGCACGTATCGGGTATGAAAATACGGATAGTCCACTATACATTTAACACTATATATATTTTCTATTTACTGTATCGCGGATTATAGCTAAATAATTTTTATTATTACTTTTGTTTTATTTGGATCTCCGCAAAATAACGCCTAATTCTATAAATAGGATTCATTTTATTTTTTATTTTATTCCTTTACGAGGCCCATAGTCAGTGTATCCGGAGATTCTTGACACCCTTTGCTACACCCAGCTTTAAAAAGCTTTAAAATTCGTTTCTTTCCATTCCAGTACGATCATTTTTGAGGCTAAGAGAGCCTTAACTTAAAAAACCTCAAAAAATTTGGATTTTTTTTATCCCTTAATTTTTTCCAGTTTAGTTTAGAGTATATCTCTGTATGACATTTATTTTAGGCTGCGGAACATAGTGGGGGTGGGAGCAAGTGGCGAGCGGGGAGTCGAGCCTCCACCATAACGCTGCAGTGCGCGCGTTGCCCCTTTAGGGGTAACACTCACTCCCAGGTGTGTATGTGAAGCATAGCTTACGCCCTTTAAATCGAATCAAATCAAACATTTTTATTCAAAATTCGTAGTAACATTCTTCGAACGACAAAATTTCATAAACAATAGTTATAAGTGATAATACTATTGGAAATATATTAAGTGTGGGCATTTTTATCTCTCTTATAATCGTCAATATTATAATAACCTTTATCTACTCTGATACTATAATACAAAGATTATAAAACTGAAAACAAAATTGTTATGACTAGCATTACGTACAGAACAAAAATAAAAAATTAAAAAGTTTCATTACGATACAGGTATGGACACCTGTATCATAATGTAACTTTTTAATCATAACGATACACCTATACAACTTCCAGCTGGACCAAGGAGGTTGAACCTCTACCTTAAAAAAAAGGTTTCAATGAATGGGTCCGCGGCGACGCAACACGCACGCGCAATCGATGTTTGCGCATTGGCGCCAATATATGACATTTAAAAAATCTTTTCAATATTTAAACGAAGCTTAGTTTTGTTTGTAAAAAAATAAGTTTTTGTATAAAAAAAACATTTAGAGCGGGGATAGTGGTAATTGTACACCACTATTCTGAAAGCTGCGTCAAACATGACCGTGAACCTGTTGCCGACGAAATCTAGGAGCAACTATATTAAATGTTACAACATGTTCATGGAATGGAAACGTACGTTTTACGTATTATAGTATGAGAGTAGATAAAGTAGTGTATGATACTGTACATAACTTGGTCTTATAACACTCGTGTTATAAGAACCCTTATTATGCAACAGTATCATAAACTACGCTGCACAATGTTTTTTATTGTATATCTTAAATTTCCCTTCTGGCAACTCAAGTATATGTGCATGAATCATCTATACTTATTATAAAACAACGTCCTAAAAAGCTATCTGTCTGTATGTAATCGATTTTCTCGAAATCTACTGAACGGATTTTTATACGGTTTTCACCAAAATATAGTGCAATACTATCGGGTGGTTTAGGTAAATAGTATATATCGGTATTATGTAAATTGTGTCGAAGAGATCGAGCAGTTAAAAAACTTGCTTGCTGGGAGCTTTAGTCGCGTGCGCTGCGTAAACCAGCAGAGATACACTAAAGTAATGTTCTAGAGAATTGTAGATCTATAAAAATACTACAAAAAAGTCCGCGATAGCATGTCTCTATCTCTCACGGTTCACTCACAATACTATACTACTACTATAGTGTAATACTAATAATACTTTTATGTTCCAAATTTCGAAAATTCAGTAATAGTTTAATTAATCATATTAATGCTTGACGATTCAAAAGTGCCTGAAGTGGCTTAATATGATTTTGATTTAATTTGGTTAAATTTTATTGTTATTAAGTATGTATTTAATTAAACTTTCAGCTAATGAAGCACGTTAAAGAGAATCACGTGGACGTGACAACAGTAAGCACGAGTAAGTATAGCCTATATCTATACTTATTTTGACTGTTATTAGATTGACCCGCTGGTGCAGTGGGTAGTGACCCCGCCTTCAGCTTAGCGGGTCGCGGGTTCGATTTTCGAACGATTTGTTGGTTCTGCCAAGCCTGTGTGTATATTTATATTTAAGTATGTATTTAAAATTATATATGTAGTATATCTAACAGTTGTCTATCACCCATAACACAAGTATTCAGTTACTTTGGATACGGACGACCGTCTGTGTAAGTGTCATATATACTTATTATAAAACAATCTCCCCAAAAGTTGTCTGTGTGTATGTAATCGATTTTCTCAAAATCTACTGAACGGATTTTTGTACGGTTTTCACTAAGAAATAGTGCAATACTTCCAGATGGTTTAGGTAAATAGTACATATCGGTATTATGTAAATTGTGTCGAAGAGATCGAGCAGTTAAAAAACTTGCTTGCTGGGAGCTTTAGTCGCGTGCTCTGCGTAAACCAGCAGAGATACGGTAAAGTAATGTACTAGAGAATTGCAGATCTATAAAAATACTACAAAAAAGTACGCGACAGCATGTCTCTATCTCTTATGGTTAACTCACAATAACAACTTTTATGTGTGAAATTTGAATTCTAGAAAAAAAATTTGGCACGCTGATACTCACGCGGGCGAAGCCGCTGGCATAGCTAGTATATTTATATATTTATATTATAAAACAAACTCCCCAGAAGCTGTCTGTGTGTGTGATCGATTTTCCTAAAATCTACTAAAAGATTCTATATATGCCCAGCAGTGAGACCGTGAGACTCTTTCAAGGGGTCACGGGTTCAAATCCCCGGCAAGCATCAAGCGTTTCACATGACACACTGCCTCACATTTGGACTATCAGAGATTTGTATATCGACTGTGAACTGGCAAATTGTCCTATCTTATTTTTGACAACTTTTCAGGAAGAAGAGAAAACGTGATTATTAATATATTCGCAATAGTTTTTGTGTAATAAAAAACATTTGACTTTAAATATGTTTATTTATTTACAAATTTTCTAGTAGATAACACATGTTGATACGGTAAATGATGGGCAGTAAGTACCTAATGACGTTAAAAAGTGATTTGGCTTAAAATTGAGATAGGAGATATTGCCTGTTCACAGTCGATATATTGACAAATTTTTCATAATCCAGGTAAAGGGTTGTTGGACAGTGCCGAGGTGAGCGAGGCCGATGTGCTAGTGTGCGGTGCCTGCGGCTTCGAGTCCTCAGAGAGGGAGGTGTTCAAGCTGCACATTGAGGAAGAGCACGGCGTCACCGCCTGCTGAGACCTTCACATTAATAAATCATACCATATCCTGCCGTTTTATTTCGAAACATAATATCATACCAGCCGATGGACGTCCACTGCTGGACATAGGCCTCTTCATGGGATCGCCACACCACGATCTTGCACCTCCTGGATCCAGTGGCTCCCTGCGACCTTTTTTAAAGGCCGATAATATCATACCAGCCGATGGACGTCCACTGCTGGACATAGGCCTCTTCATGGGATCGCCACCACGATCTTGCACCTCCTGGATCCAGTGGCTCCCTGCGACCTTTTTTAAAAGCCCATAATATCATACCAGCCGATGGACGTCCACTGCTGGACATAGGCCTCTTCATGGGATCGCCACACCACGATCTTGCACCTCCTGGATCCAGTGGCTCCCTGCGACCTTTTTTAAAGGCCCATAATATCATACCAGCCGATGGACGTCCACTGCTGGACATAGGCCTCTTCATGGGATCGCCACACCACGATCTTGCACCTCCTGGATCCAGTGGCTCCCTGCGACCTTTTTTAAAGGCCCATAATATCATACCAGCCGATGGACGTCCACTGCTGGACATAGGCCTCTTCATGGCATCGCCACCACGATCTTACACCTGGATCTAGTGGCTCCCTACGACCTTTTTTAAAGGCCGTCTGTCCACCTCGTAGGGGTCTACCGACGCTAAGCTGCCGGGAACTAGGGGCAGTGGTTTCTTTTGTGATCGCAGTGCTGACCATTTTTGCACCAGACAGTGCTGCTGCCTACTGTCGGTCTGGTATTTAGGTCAGCAAAATGAAATGGTTATACCGCCATTTATCGGTCGCCAGAGCCTCGTCGGTTGATCTGCAAAGAGCACCGCGTGCAGGCGAGGTTGACAATTGAGGAGACTGACTGGGACGAGCCTCTTACACCCCATTCTATACAGGGGGCAAAATTGTCTCAGAAAATCTAAACTATTTTTTTTAAATCATGGTATTAAAATATGAGGTAAGCTGTGATAGCCCAGCGGTGAGACCGTGCGACTCTCTAGAGTCTAGAGACTACATAGGTTCAAACCCCGGGCAGGCACCAATGAGTTTTTCTATTAAAACTCATGTGTCTAATTCACAATTGCAATTTATCACACTCCTTTCGGTGAAGGAAAATGGGAAACCGCATATCTCTAGAGAATTCTAGGGATATGTGTAACCTACCAATCCGCATTGGAGCAGCGTGGTAGGTCTTAGCTCCAATCCTCTCCAAAAATGGCGAGAGGTGTTGTAACAGCCTGTTACTATGCCCAGCAGTGGGCATAGCAACAGGCTGTTACTTTTTTAAAATATGAGGTACATTATAGGTCTTATGCAAGCCTTTTATAGTGTCAATCTTTAGTGACTTGACAGTTTCCCAGTGTTACATTTTTCAGTGTAAGGGGGCTCCCCTTACACTGAAAAATGTAACTATCCGTACCTCGCTACGCCCATGTTTCATGGCACAGTTAAAAAGCTTTTAGCAAATTTTCATGCCCCTACTGTTAACCGTTGAGGAGTTCCCTCGGAGCTAATTCCAGCAGCATCAGGTCATGCTTATTATAAACATGCATTGTCATCGCGACTGGATCAGTATGTAAATTACAGCTCAGTCGGACTCCAGAAGTGGGTCAAATTTAACTTGCAAGGTCCCACCTTCACATACATCACGGTAATTTGAACAAAAGCTTTTAAGCTGGGTACTGACCAACGTTACGGTATGTAACATGTTACACAACGAGCATTCATGCAGTCAGTACGCGGTGTTACGGACAAACCAGCGAGCGACGAGCCGCTCGTTGCTCGCTTTGAGTGCTCCACCCGGCTGTCTGTTTTTTGGCGAACCCTTTTAGGGGTTCAGTCAGTACGCTGCAACAATTCGGCACCTCGTAACGTTGGTCAGTATCCAGCTTTACACAGACCGCTACTTAATTTCAATTTCCGAAAGAAATAAAAAATGGCGGATTTTCGTAAATATTCATGTGAGTTTGCAGTGCAATTTTTTGAACTTTACTGAAATTTACGACATTATTACAAGTTTTGACAGGACTTTTCACACACTGCCCGGCTTGGGCGGTTCAGCGGGTGAAGCTCGTGGCAGAGGTGGGGCACGATCTCTCTCTGCCCACCGTGCTTCGTGCCATGGTGGACAGGGAGGAATCGTGGGCAACGATGGCCTTCTGCGAGGATGTTATCTTGCGGAAGGAGGCGGCGGGACGGATCCGGGAAGTCGAGTCTTTGGATCCGATCCGCCGCAGGCGAGCGGGGCGCAGGCGACTCGC
Source organism: Morpho deidamia (assembly GCA_947086505.1). NCBI lineage: Eukaryota > Metazoa > Arthropoda > Insecta > Lepidoptera > Nymphalidae > Morpho > Morpho deidamia. Next base: position 13,468,563 of record CAMTZC010000016.1, read on the forward strand.
CGAAGTCCGTCGAATGCCGCTCTAACGGGGGCCTTTCTGGGCGTACCGAACGGGGTTTATCGGACGCCCTCCTTATAAGGTCCCTGAGGTGGTCGATGCATCTGATGCTCCCGATGCATCGTCCAGCGGAGGGAGGGGCCACTTTCAGAGAGGCCCCGACCCAGAGGTGGCGCACTCTGGGGTTCAGATTTGCTGCTGGCGGGGGTGAGGTCAAATAACCTGCCCCCGCCACCAGCAGCGTGGGGAGCATACAGGTCGTTTTAGTCGGTGCGAGTCCGACATAACCACCGCCTGCCCCCGTCGGGCGGTGGTACCCATAAGGGGTTTTTTCCTGTTTAAAAAAAGGACATTTCACAAGTCCGATATAGTCATTATAATCAGAGGTCCTGACTTAGGAGGCACCCTGAGGCGAGTCTCCCAGCTTGCTGCGAAAATCATTCCACTTTTCAACAATTTTTCTTTCACTTTGCACTTGCCTGTCCTCCGGTAACGCTGCAAAAGCCTTCAAGGCTAACAGCATTAGTTAGTGTCCCAAAACATCGGCTCTTAATAGCTTTGCTTTGTTATTGAACAACAGACTGGTACCTAGTGATTGTAAGCACTGTAGCGTTAAGCACGTTTACCGTCATAACAATCTATCGAGTCGTATGATCATTGATCCAGCGATAAGGAATAGAGCGGTGTGATTACATTCTTTGAAAAGAGTAACCGCCAAGTCTCTTGCTGGCTCTTCTCGGTAGGAACAACTTTGCGGACCAGCAATAGATGTTGACAATTCAAAAGCACTTGTTTACAAGATTAGTTTAATTAAGAATAAATTGAATTTGATTGGCCAAGGTGCAAGGACATGCAACTGTGGCGTCCGGAGCGGGCAAGAGTGCGCTGCTATAGTACTAATTTTGTAATGAAAAGCTGAATAAAGGTTTTTTTTAAAGGACCCCAGGTATTTTTATCCAAGTCCATTAACCCCAGTACGTTACAGTACCAGGAAAGAACAAAAACTTCGATGTTGCACCTGTTTATCTAACAAATCATTGAATTCTTAAAATCAAAAAATATGAAATGAATAACTCAGCAATTTTTGTTAATCACCGATAATATCATAAAAATCATAACTAATCTGATTATATGCTAATATTATAAAGATTGTAATGTTCGTAATTTTTTCACGCAAAAACTACTAGAGCGATTTCAAGAATACTTTTACCAATAGAAAGGGGCCCGCTTAACTAAATAACATAGGATATATTAAATTTAAAAGAAATAAAGATAATTTATATTAATAAAAATTATATGATTTAGTAACTAAAAATTATATGAGTTTAAGGAAATAGGTATTTGGCTTTGGCTTTACAGTATATTTTCAACAATCAAATGTTTGTGCATAAGAATATACATAATTATAAAAGGATTGGCGATGTGTATAATAGAGAAAGTAGGAACCGACATAAGCTTGCGGTTCCTGCTTTGCGTCTTGCTAAACTAAATAAGTAATTTGTAAGTTCAAATTCAAATTCAAAATATTCTTTATTCAAGTAAACTTGTAAACAAGTGCTTTTTCGTCAACTTTACTGCTGGTTCGGAAAGCTGTTCCTACCGAGAAGAACCAGCAAGAAACTCGGCGGTTGCTCTTTCTAAGATATAAATCATAGAACCAGTTACATTTATTTATTACTGTCTTTTACAGGGTAGAAGTGCACCTATATCCACACATCCTTATCATCTAAGTAATCTTTTAAGTTTGGGTATAAGATTCTATCTAAAAATCCCGCAATCGATTTTATCTTTGCCACTACAGAAGTGTAAAAGCGCTGTTAAAGGGAGGCTGATACAAAAAGGCTACAATACTATTGAGGATTATATAGGATAAAAATGCGTGGATATAGCTACTGCTCTACCCTGTACAAGATAGTAATAACCAAATGTAACTAGTTATAAGAATTTTATTTGGAAAGAGCAACCACCGAGTTTGTTGCTGGCTCTTCTCGGTAGGAACAGTTTTCCGAACCAGCAGTAGATTTTGACGATTCAAAAGCACTAGTTCACAAGTTTACTTGAATAAAGAATATTTTGAATTTGAATATAAAAAAAACTGTCATCGCGTGCGCTAGCGAAACTTGATGAAACAACAAAATGTTCTACGGTATTACAGAACGTATCAATATGTTTTAAATACATCTTCCTTCACGTAGTTAATCAATAATATAAAAAAAAACATTGTAGCCGTCATTGTGTCATTGAGTTGTTGAAAAAGATTAAATGGGTTAAAGATGATTCGTTGTGTGAATGTGGTTGGGATGAAGGTGCAACTGATCATATTGTTTTTAACAGTCCTAAGCTCAATTATTTTTTGTACGATTATCATTATTTATTTCATTATTTTCACCATTTGAAATTGATCATGCTACCAATGTAAAGTGCCTGTTTATTTTAGTTACTAAACCATTTGTTAAAAAGTTGTGTCAATTTATTGTTGATAATAAGTTATAAGCTCTGATAGCCCAGCGGTGAGACCGTGCGACTCTTTCGAGGAGAACACGAGTTCAAAGCCGGGCAGGCACCAATGAGTTTTTCTATTAAAAACTCATGTGTCTAATTGATAATTGCAAATTATCACACGCTTTTCGGTGAAGGAAAACATCGTGAGGAAACTTGCATATCTCTAGAGAATTCTGGAGATATGTGTAACCTACCAATCCGCATTGGAGCAGCGTGGTAGGTCTTAGCTCCAACCCTTCTCTCCAGAAACGGAGAGAGGAGGCCTATTCCCAGCAGTGGGATTGTAACAGGCCGCTACTTTACTAATAAGTTAAAAGTGTAATTATTTTTGTTTGTATATTCTTAGTTTTATTTCATTTCATAATTATATGTTTTTTGTATTGTTTTAGGTAGTTTGCTAATTTGGTCATCGAGCCTATTCTTTCGAATTCTAAATTCCATTTCTCATGTGTTTTTTTTTTACTTGACTTTACGTGACACTGGCAGAGTGATTTGCGTCTAATTTGCGCTGTACAGGCCATAAAGAAAGATAATAATAAGATTAAATGGGTTGACTTTTGAGAAAATTGCAAAATTTATTGAATTAATGTGTAAAGTGAAAAATATTGTTGGTATCCTCCTTGAGTCGTCAACAAGTATCACTTTGTTGCGAACTATGTTGCGCCATTGCATGACAAGTCGCTATTCATTTGTGATCTCTGCATTGTTAGGGAGTTTTCTTGGGAAAAATATTTAGGTAGTGGGTTCCCGCGTCCTTCCACTCTCAGACTTTAAGAGGTAATTTAACTCCTCACGGCTCCTGTAGCCGCTTCGAGCCTTAGGTGGGTTCGAAGTTGTCAGGTTAGTTAACCGCCGCCCGATACTCGGCGTTGACTGTTTTACGGCCGGGTTAAGTCTCCATGACTAACCCTCCTCCTTTTGCATCCGGGCTTGGGACCGGCAATGGCGGAGTTAATTGTTGGTATAAATATCTACAAAAAAGTAAGTGATACTATACGTCCAGCTATAATAGTTATACTACTGTAACTAATTTTTTTAAAGTGCCAACAATAAGAAAGAAATGGCGAAAAAAACTCACCACGTTACTCAAATACCAATTGGTAGGTTACACATATCCCCAGAATTCTCTAGAGATATGCAGGTTTCCTCACAATGTTTTCCTTCACCGAAAAGCGTGTGAGAAATTACAATTATCAATTAGACACAAGTTTTAATAGAAAATTGGTTCCCGGAGTTTGGAACCATGACAAACTCGAAAGAGTCGCATTGTCTCACCTTTCAAATATCATTATAATAATAGATTAATTGTAATAAACAATGAGGAATATAGATTCCGTATAATGTCAACAAAATGACGTAATGCTTATCGATTATCTTTGCCAAAATCGATCAGCTTTATATATGTCTGCTAGAATAGTCAGCACCAGTATTTCAGTGACCGAGGTCTTGATACTACGTGGGAGAAGCATTCCCGGACATGAGAGGTAAGGCAATGGGATTGATTCACCTGCTCTTTATAAATCAATGCTGCATAATCTATTCAAGGATTCAAAGTAAAGTAAAAGGCGCACCACAAATCATTGTTTAATCAAAACCTGCGTCATTTTATTCATAGTTAATTTATAGAAACCGGCTGTACTCACATCTTATGCTATCGGATGAGGCAGATTAGTTTCATACGGCTTTTTGATGGAGGGATTTGCATTAACTTTAAATATACTTATTTAGGCACACATTTACAGCACAATTTAAAATATCGCAAATATTACAAGTAAAACATATTAATTCGTTTGTACATGTTCAATTAATGAAATTGTACAATTTTTTTAAAAATATCTGCCAAGTTTCTTGCTGGTTCTTCGCAGTAGGAGCAAACTTTTTTAAATAACATTTAACGAAGTTATATGTTATAAAATATATAACATATAAATGTAATGAAAAGAAATGAAAAAAGTCTACTTGAATAAAGAAGAATTTTGATTTATATACAATTAATAAATCACAATCATTTATATTTATATACATATATATATATTTTACACTTTCACACACGGTCGTCCGTCCCCAAAGTAAGTAACGTAACATTTGTGTTATGGGTGAAGGACAACTGGAAGCTATACTACATATATAATTTTAAATAAAAGTAAAAAAAGGAAAGCAACAGCCTGTTACTATGCCCACTGCTGGGCTAAGGCCTCCTCTCTCCGTTTTTGGAGAGAAGGATTGGAGCTAAGACCTACCACACTGCTCCAATGCGGATTGGTAGGTTACACATAACCCTAGAATTCTCTAGAGATATGCAGGTTTCCTCACGATGTTTTCCTTCACCGAAAAGCGTGTGATAAATTGCAATTATCAATTAGACACATAAGTTTTTTTAATAGAAAAACTCATTGGTGCCTGCCCGGGGTTTGAACCTATGTCGTCTCTAGAGAGTCGCATGGTCTCACCGCTAGACTATCACAGCTTGATTAATTTTAAATACATACTTAAAAAGAAATATACACCCAGGCTCGAAGAACCATCAAATTGTTTATAGAAAATGTTGGTTGTATGTACTATATCTACCAGCTGTCCGTTACCCATAACACAAGTATTAAGTTACTTACTTTGGGGACGGACGACCGTGTGTGTAAGTGTCCCATATATTTATTATTATTATTTATATATTTATATGTATGTGTATATATATTAGGTATATGTATGTTATATATGTTTTTATCTATTTAGTATATGTATATAAGTATAGATATGCAAGTAGATTTAGCACGTTTTCTTTTTGCGCACTCGCCACGTTCTTTTCTATTATCCTATTCCAAGGGTTATCTGGAAGAGATCACTATTTAGTGATTTGTACATATATATAAGGTTTACTCTAAGTTGTTATAGGTTTTTGTATGTTTTATGTTTTGTGCAATAAAGTTTATATCTATATATCTATCTAAACATATTGACGATTCAGAAGTGTCTACAAAAGTTTACTTTCATTTGATTTGATACGTGAATTATTTATAGTTAAATCTGTACGATAAAATATTCCTCTTTCAGATACTATGTTACTGTTATGTGTCCTGCTGGGCTCCGCGTCAGGTGTTGTTCTGAAGAAATGTCCAGAAAACTCCACAGCTTACCTTCTGCTGCCGCACGATACCGATCCTACGAAGTTCTATAAATGCTACGATGGGAACAGAATTGAAATGCACTGCCCGATTGGCACGAAGTTCAACGTCGATTTGCTGGTAAGAACTAATCTATACTTATTATTAAAGTTAGTTAACAGTCGATATATTGTTTTATCATAAAGTTCCATCATCCTCCTGCCCTTATCCTCCAAGTGGGGTCGGCACAACATGTTACAAACATGTTGTCACATGATTCGGCTACGTATTTTACGACCGGCCGCCTGCCTGACGTCAACTTACCTTAGTAGTATTTTACGACCCCTCGGTAAGAAATGAGGGTGGTCTATTCTACTCAGCCGGATACCACACGGTTGGTCAACTTACCTTATTCGCCTTTTACGACTCCTCGGTAAGAAATGAGGGTGGTCTATTCTACTCAGCCGGATACCACACGGCGGATTGTTTTATCACACAAGTTGTGTATCGATAAGGATTTTTTGTAATAAATGAATCAATTGCTTACAAATTAATATTGAATTTGTCATAACTAACAAAATAATTTGTCATTAACATTTTTCCTGTACATAAATCGAATGTGACTCACTGAATTCAGCATTATGAAATAACTAGTTTTTCGCGCGGCTTCGCTCGCGAGGAATTTGTTCTGCCACAGTATCTAATTTAATTAATTTTATGATTCACAATTTTGGTCATAGTGGCTTCCACAAAAAAGTTAGATAGATAGATGCTGTCGTGGACTTTTATTCAGAACTATTAAAAACTAATAATACTACGGTACATCATCTTTGTGTAACTCTAATGGTTTAGGCAGCGAACGCCGAGATAGCTCTCAGAGGCCAGATCTTTCCCGACTTTATTGACATGTATCGTTATATTACATAAAATCATTGCAATTTGTAGCCTATATGTTATTTCAATGTATAACCTATATAACTGTAAAGTTTCATCCGAATCCGTTGAATAGTTTTTTCGTGAAAGAGTAACCATCATCCATCCATACTCACAAACTTTCGCATTTATAATATTAGTAGGATTGGGTGAATCACAAAAATAGTCATTTTATTGTATTAAAAAATTGTAAAGTGACGGCCTCTTATCCCACTGCTGGGCATATGCCTCCTCACCGTTATTGGAGAGAAGGTTTGGAGCTAAGATCTACCACGCTGCTCCAATGCAGATTTTGTAGGTTACACATCCCCAGAATTCTCTAGAGATATACCTCATGTTTCCTCACAATGTTTTCCTTCACCGAAAAGCGTGCCATAATTTGCTGATATTAATTAGGCCCAAGTTTAAATAGAAAAACTCATTTGTGCCTATCCCGGGTTCGAAACCGCGACTCCCTGGAAAGCGTCACGCGCTCTAACTAATGATCTATCACATTTTTATTATATGATGCGTTAAAATAGTGTTTTTTAAAGGTTACTTTGATTTTTAAAATGCAATGTAGACACGTGGAATAATCACTTTTTTTTTTATTGAGAAAACTTTTAGAATCTACAGAACTTAGTATGTAAATAAAAATTGATTTCATAGCTTTCAATGCTTTTCCAACTTTACAATTTTTAGTATTTTTTAAAATAAAAACTTGCCTTGGAACTTCTTAAAGGTAAACAATATTTTGAATTTTCGTTGAACGAATATCTAGAGGCACGCGATCTCATCGTTTAGTAAAGTTTTAAACCTTTAAAAAAAAACAGTTATAAAAAAAAACCTTGAATTAATACTCTTTTTGTTATTCTGGAAACAGGTGTGTGACTCTACAGGCGACGCATTGCGAATAGCATTGGCATCAGACACACCTGACGCTACAAATGGCACAACACCCGGTAATAATACTTGGCCGCCTGTGACGACTACCAGCCCGCCAGTCACGAATGACACAACACCCGGTAATAATACTTGGCCGCCTGTGACGACTACCAGCCCGCCAGTCACGAATGGCACAACACCCGGTAATAATACTTGGCCGCCTGTGACGACTACCAGCCCGCCAGTCACGAATGACACAACACCCGGTAATAATACTTGGCCGCCTGTGACGACTACCAGCCCGCCAGTCACGAACGGCACAACACCCGGAAATAATACTTGGCCACCTGTGACGACTACTACATCTCCAATTACAAACGGCACAACACCCGGAAATAATACTTGGCCTGTGACGACTACCAGCCCGCCAGTCACGAATGGCACAACGCCCGGTAATAATACTTGGCCGCCTGTGACGACTACCAGCCCGCCAGTCACGAACGGCACAACACCCGGAAATAATACTTGGCCACCTGTGACGACTACTACATCTCCAATTACAAACGGCACAACACCCGGAAATAATACTTGGCCTGTGACGACTACCAGCCCGCCAGTCACGAATGGCACAACGCCCGGTAATAATACTTGGCCGCCTGTGACGACTACCAGCCCGCCAGTCACGAACGGCACAACACCCGGAAATAATACTTGGCCACCTGTGACGACTACTACATCTCCAATTACAAACGGCACAACACCCGGAAATAATACTTGGCCTGTGACGACTACCAGCCCGCCAGTCACGAATGGCACAACGCCCGGTAATAATACTTGGCCGCCTGTGACGACTACCAGCCCGCCAGTCACGAACGGCACAACACCCGGAAATAATACTTGGCCACCTGTGACGACTACTACATCTCCAATTACAAACGGCACAACACCCGGAAATAATACTTGGCCTGTGACGACTACCAGCCCGCCAGTCACGAATGGCACAACGCCCGGTAATAATACTTGGCCGCCTGTGACGACTACCAGCCCGCCAGTCACGAATGGCACAACACCCGGTAAAAATACTTGGCCGCCTGTGACGACTACCAGCCCGCCAGTCACGAATGGCACAACACCCGGTAATAATACTTGGCCGCCTGTGACGACTACTACATCTCCAATTGCAAACGGCACAACATCCGGAAATAATACTTGGCCGCCTGTGACAACTACCAGCCCGCCAGTCACGAATGGCACAACGCCCGGTAATAATACTTGGCCGCCTGTGACGACTACCAGCCCGCCAGTCACGAATGGCACAACATCCGGTAATAATACTTGGCCGCCTGTGACGACTACTACATCTCCAATTACAAACGGCACAACATCCGGAAATAATACTTGGCCGCCTGTGACAACTACCAGCCCGCCAGTCACGAATGGCACAACGCCCGGTAATAATACTTGGCCGCCTGTGACGACTACCAGCCCGCCAGTCACGAATGGCACAACATCCGGTAATAATACTTGGCCGCCTGTGACGACTACCAGCCCGCCAGTCACGAATGGCACAACGCCTTGTAATGATACTTGGCCGCCTGTGACAACTACTACATCTCCAATTACAAACGGCACAACACCCGGAAATAATACTTGGCCACCTGTGACGACCACCAGCCCGCCAGTCACGAATGGCACAACACCCGGAAATAATACTTGGCCGCCTGTGACGACTACCAGCCCGCCAGTAACGAATGGCACAACACCCGGAAATAATACTTGGCCACCTGTGACGATCACCAGCCCGCCAGTCACGAACAGCACAACACCCGGAAATAATACTTGGCCACCTGTGACGACTACCAGCCCGCCAGTAACGAATGGCACAACACCCGGTAATAATACTTGGCCGCCTGTGATGACTACTACATCTCCAATTACAAACGGCACAACACCCGGAAATAATACTTGGCCACCTGTGACGACCATCAGCCCGCCAGTCACGAATGGCACAACACCCGGAAATAATACTTGGCCGCCTGTGACGACTACCATCCCGCCAGTCACGAACAGCACAACACCCGGAAATAATACTTGGCCATCTGTGACGACTACCAGCCCGCCAGTAACGAATGGCACAACACCCGGTAATAATACTTGGCCGCCTGTGACGACTACCAGCCCGCCAGTCACGAATGGCACAACACCCGGTAATAATACTTGGCCACCTGTGACGACTACTACATCTCCAATTACAAACGGCACAACACCCGGAAATAATACTTGGCCACCTGTGACGACCACCAGCCCGCCAGTCACGAATGGCACAACACCCGGAAATAATACTTGGCCGCCTGTGACGACTACCAGCCCGCCAGTAACGAATGGCACAACACCCGGAAATAATACTTGGCCACCTGTGACGATCACCAGCCCGCCAGTCACGAACAGCACAACACCCGGAAATAATACTTGGCCACCTGTGACGACTACCAGCCCGCCAGTAACGAATGGCACAACACCCGGTAATAATACTTGGCCGCCTGTGATGACTACTACATCTCCAATTACAAACGGCACAACACCCGGAAATAATACTTGGCCACCTGTGACGACCATCAGCCCGCCAGTCACGAATGGCACAACACCCGGAAATAATACTTGGCCGCCTGTGACGACTACCATCCCGCCAGTCACGAACAGCACAACACCCGGAAATAATACTTGGCCATCTGTGACGACTACCAGCCCGCCAGTAACGAATGGCACAACACCCGGTAATAATACTTGGCCGCCTGTGACGACTACCAGCCCGCCAGTCACGAATGGCACAACACCCGGTAATAATACTTGGCCACCTGTGACGACTACTACATCTCCAATTACAAACGGTACAACACCCGGAAATAATACTTGGCCACCTGTGACAACTACCAGCCCGCCAGTCACGAATGGCACAACGCCCGGTAATAATACTTGGCCGCCTGTGACGACTACCAGCCCGCCAGTCACGAATGGCACAACATCCGGTAATAATACTTGGCCGCCTGTGACGACTACTACATCTCCAATTACAAACGGCACAACATCCGGAAATAATACTTGGCCGCCTGTGACAACTACCAGCCTGCCAGTCACGAATGGCACAACGCCCGGTAATAATACTTGGCCGCCTGTGACGACTACCAGCCCGCCAGTCACGAATGGCACAACATCCGGTAATAATACTTGGCCGCCTGTGACGACTACCAGCCCGCCAGTCACGAATGGCACAACGCCTGGTAATGATACTTGGCCGCCTGTGACAACTACTACATCTCCAATTACAAACGGCACAACACCCGGAAATAATACTTGGCCACCTGTGACGACCACCAGCCCGCCAGTCACGAATGGCACAACACCCGGAAATAATACTTGGCCGCCTGTGACGACTACCAGCCCGCCAGTAACGAATGGCACAACACCCGGAAATAATACTTGGCCACTTGTGACGACCACCAGCCCGCCAGTCACGAACAGCACAACACCCGGAAATAATACTTGGCCACCTGTGACGACTACCAGCCCGCCAGTAACGAATGGCACAACACCCGGAAATAATACTTGGCCGCCTGTGACGACTACCAGCCCGCCAGTCACGAATGGCACAACACCCGGAAATAATACTTGGCCGCCTGTGACGACTACCAGCCCGCCAGTAACGAATGGCACAACACCCGGAAATAATACTTGGCCACCTGTGACGACTACTACATCTCCAATTACAAACGGCACAACACCCGGAAATAATACTTGGCCTGTGACGACTACCAGCCCGCCAGTCACGAATGGCACAACGCCCGGTAATAATACTTGGCCGCCTGTGACGACTACTACATCTCCAATTACAAACGGCACAACACCCGGAAATAATACTTGGCCACCTGTGACGACCATCAGCCCGCCAGTCACGAATGGCACAACACCCGGAAATAATACTTGGCCGCCTGTGACGACTACCATCCCGCCAGTCACGAACAGCACAACACCCGGAAATAATACTTGGCCACCTGTGACGACTACCAGCCCGCCAGTAACGAATGGCACAACACCCGGTAATAATACTTGGCCGCCTGTGACGACTACCAGCCCGCCAGTCACGAATGGCACAACACCCGGTAATAATACTTGGCCACCTGTGACGACTACTACATCTCCAATTACAAACGGTACAACACCCGGAAATAATACTTGGCCACCTGTGACGACTACCAGCCCGCCAGTCACGAATGGCACAACACCCGGAAATAATACTTGGCCGCCTGTGATGACTACTACATCTCCAATTACAAACGGCACAACACCCGGAAATAATACTTGGCCACCTGTGACGACTAGCAGCCCGCCAGTCACGAATGGCACAACATCCGGAAATAATACTTGGCCGCCTGTGATGACTACTACATCTCCAATTACAAACGGCACAACACCCGGAAATAATACTTGGCCGCCTGTGATGACTACTACATCTCCAATTACAAACGGCACAACACCCGGAAATAATACTTGGCCGCCTGTGATGACTACTACATCTCCAATTACAAACGGCACAACACCCGGAAATAATACTTGGCCACCTGTGATGACTACTACATCTCCAATTACAAACGGCACAACACCCGGAAATAATACTTGGCCGCCTGTGATGACTACTACATCTCCAATTACAAACGGCACAACACGCGGAAATAATACTTGGCCACCTGTGACGACTGCCAGCCCGCCAGTTACAAATGACACTTTATCCTTAAAACCGATAGACATCTAATCTATTGTAATATCCTGTTATAAAACATGGCCTTAACCATTTCTATACCATATCCGCTTATATAGTTTTAAGTATGAACTTAACTCTTAACATATATTTTACCGCTCCAGTATTCTGTGAAACCCACTGTTTACTTGAGTGAAAGCTATGGAGGACTTTGTATGCTATTCTCCATTTAGTCATACGAATCAACCCTTTCACGTTTAATGCTGGCCTCACAGGAGGCACCCTTAGGACGACGTTCCCCGACGCTAGTAGAGCTTCTGCGCTCTACTCCCTGCATTTCGCAACTTCGACGATGCTTCTGCGCTCGCCCGTCCCGCCCGGTGACGCTGTAAAAGCCATTAGGGCTAACAGCATACAGTCAGTTCGAAAAAAAAAACGTTTAATGCTTCTAAGTATTGTTCAATAAATATCACATCTACGATTAAGGACATTTTTTACAAGAAATAAAGTATAAATAGGTCTTAGTAGATTGTTGAAAAGTATTTAATTTTTTATTATATTAAATACATATTTTAAGAGCATCTCGCACTATTAACATATTTATTTATTATTTAAAATATTTAATGTTTTAGTTAGTGCTATGACTGTATGTTGAACATTGACAATCTGTCAATGTCAAATATTGAACATTGACAGTCTGTCAATATCAAATATTGAACATTGACAATCTGTCAATATCAAATATTGAACATTGACAATCTGTCAATATCAAATATTGAACATTGACAATCTGTCAATATCAAATATTGAACATTGACAATCTGTCAATATCAAATATTGAACATTGACAATCTGTCAATATCAAATATTGAACATTGACAATCTGTCAATATCAAATATTGAACATTGACAATCTGTCAATATCAAATATTGAACATTGACAATCTGTCAATATCAAATATTGAACATTGACAATCTGTCAATATCAAATATTGAACATTTTCTTCGTTCTGAAACTCTATTTTTGTGTAACTTATTTTTGTTCAACAATAAAAATATATAAATAAAAATAAAATATAAAGTCGGTTTACGGTGCGATGCGATACGATGCGAGTTGGCTTAAACAACATTTTCTATTAACGTCTGACATCTTTAATGACGTAAGGTCGCTCTTAATTGATCACTTACTCAGAGATTTGGGAGAGATTTGAGAGAGATTTGAGATTTTGAGAGAGAATTGAGATTTGTCCTGAGTGCAACGGTACATATGTGGGTCAGACTGGCCGAAGTTTTGCGGTTCGATTCCGGGAACATATGGCTGCGTTTAGGAATAATAAACCACAAAATTCTAATTTTGCAAAACATTTGCTAGAAAGCGGTCATAAAGTGCCTAATGACCATTCATTTCATATTCTCCACACTTGTGATAAGGGACTCCGCCTCAATACGTTAGAGCAGCTTGAGATAATAAAAAATAACAATGGTCACTTAATTAACGAGCAAGTAAATGTATCTAATTCCGTTTTACTGCATGTGTTCGGAGGGGAGGGTATTGGTGGGAGTTAAACTATTTAAGACTGCTTGTATGGGTATCGCGGCGCAGTGCGATTTTTGTCGTGAAGCCTATCCTCCTGATGATGCTTCGGTTTCGGGGCGAAACGATCGTCGAGATTGTGGTGGTGGGTGTGTGTGCTGCTTTTGTGTTCGTTGTTGCTGGTGAATTGCGCCTTGGGGTGCATGTGGTGGCTGGTCCTGCATGTATAAGGTGCGTAGATTTTGCCTGCTTCATGCACATTGGCTTTGCATGCATTCACTTAACCCGTGCGGATTATAGCAAAGTAGTTAGTTCTGTTATATTGCTTGTAATATGGAATTCCGCAAAGTAACGCCTGCTTCTATAAATCATATAAATCAGATTTGGGTCTCTTAACAGTAACTTTTCGCTATTTTTATAGGGACCATTAAAACAATATTGTTACATGTTGTTTTTAATACAACCTCTTTCATATAGTTGGTCAATAATGTTAAAAAAAAAACATTATCGCCGTCAATTACAGTGAGTTATTGAAAAATACTAAATGGGTTGACTTATGAGAAAATTGTTTCTTATTTATAGAATAAGTGTAAAGGGAAAATATCGTCGTTAAAATAAGTATGTTATATTTTAAATATTTCAAATACTGAAATATTGCTCTCCGCACCTAATACAAAATGTAATTCTTGTGTAGTTTTTAGATTTCTGTGTTTTGTTAAACTCTCAAATTAAATAGAGTTCAGGCTTATTTTTTATTTATGTTAACCATAGAATAATGAGTACCCATAATAATGAGTTAACAAAATTTTGGTACAGTTACCAGATGGTATTGTTCGTGATAATAAAATTAATTAAATAATTATGAAATTTATATTTATTTATTGTTAATTTTATTTAAAAATATTGACAGTAAAAAATATCCAAATTGATCTTGTACATTTAGCAGTAAAATGTAAAAATTAACTAATTTAAGTATAAGTTAACTTTTTTATACGAATGGTGGTAATTATACTCATAAATAAAGAAAATACGTTGAAATCATTTTTTTTATTACTTATATTACCCTAAATAGGTGTATTCAGTTATGAGGTTGAACATAGCAGATATGAGGTTGCAATTAATTTATAATTGCAAACATTTGCAATACGATTAGCATGCTAATTATTACTTATTTTAATGTCAAAAATATGTTAGTTTTTGGTCCTTCAAACCGGATCTTCTAATACATTGATTTATTGAAACATAGGCTTAGTGCCTTCACATACATGTATAAAATAATTAATCATTATATTTTATTTTTGGATTTCATTTATTTTTACTGTTTAGAGTCTTTATTTCATATATATCCCGATTAATGTTTCAGTTCTATGGACACTTCCTCTCGAGCTGCCCTTTCCCACCCTCGTCATATTCCTGCGATGAGATCCACATCTGCTGGAACGAGCCGATCGAGGCTAATATCGAACCACCTTTCAAAATAACAAAAAAAAATTATACAAAAGTCTTCATAGAAATGGCGTGAATATTTTCAATATATTTTTAAAAAATTGGACAAATTTAACAAATTATTATAATGTTACCGGTTCTTGATAAATGTACAGTTTTATTCAATGGAGCAGGTTACATACATATCGCATGCTTAGTATTAAAGTGGCCAAATAAAAAAATTAGGCTTATTGTAATCCAACAGTAATAATAAAATTATTTTGCTATAATCCGATATACAGTAAAAAGAAAATATATATAGTGCTAAATGTATAGTGGACTATCCGTTTATTCATACCCGATACGTGCAGTATTCGTAAAAACACATGCACAAACCTCCACCACTGCCACCACAATACACAAGCACTACACACGTTCACTATCACAAACTCAACAATAGTTTCGCCCCGCAACCGAAGCATCATCAGGAGATAGACTCCACGACAAAATCGACGATAATAAAATTTATACTTTTGTATAAAAATATAAATAAAATTGTAAATTATTACTTTTGTATTATGGATCTCCGCAAAGTAACGTCTAATTCTATAAATTACATTGTAATCCTTATTCCACTACGAACTATAAAGAAAGCTATTATTTTATGGCTATGGGTCTCTTTAACACGAGTTTTGTAGTCGCTACGCTACCATATATTGAAATTATCTACAAAACAACTTTTTTGAATTAGGTCACTTTTATACTAAGTGTGCGATATATGTCTAAATAATACATACCGATCCAAGCAGCGAACCGCCTCTCGTGGGGAGCTGATGGTGCACTGGTCTTTAGTCGGTGTGCAGAGGGAGCTCGACTAGATAGCTCCTTGGACAGTCGCTCAAGCCAACCGGAAGTGCATGCCCCACCACCACACGCTACCACCGCCCCCCAAAGTGCGGCGCGGGCATCTGCATCGCAGGCGGAGGCGGCCGCACAAACTGTACAAAAATATTTTTTCTTAATCCGGCTTAAAGGACCTGAGATTCAATTTAAGAATTCAAACGGAAGCCAGTGCACGAACTGCATATAAATGTATTTCTTAATCCGGCTTTAAGGATCTGAGATACGCACGTTTATATTTCAACCCGAAATACCTGCGCAAACTACACAAATGTGTATCAATGTAATTGTGTAATAATGTTCATCCGGCTTGAAGGACTTGAGCTGCTCAAGTAATGGTAGAATTCAATAGTTAAAATATATAAAATTTTAAATAACTATTAGTCATGTTTTTAAAAATATAGAGATTATAAAGAAACGTTTCCCATATGTCACCTAAATGTGGCGCTCCCAAACTCTGCTCGAAGAGGCACTCGGTTAGTTTGAACCGCTCCGGCCCAAAGTCCTGGTGATAACCCCCAGGGAACTCGTAGTGGACCCCGGGGACGGAAGCTGCTGTGCGCTCGTCATACACCGACTCTGACACCTTGACAAATATATCTCTTCAAATATCATCATCCCGTCATTCTCTCACCCTTATTACTTGGCTAAATGTATACAAACAAAATCATCGCCCCATCTCAATAATAAACATAAGTCATTTTTTATTTATATTTACAGACAAAGAATATGAAACTGCATTTATCAAAATAACTATCTTAATTGAATATTTCTTTTATAAAATTCTATTTTTTGCTTTTGGTATAGGAGGATAAAGAAATTTAATTTTATAAAATAATTTCCTTGGACGCAATCTGCGTCAAAGAGCCAAATAAACCATTTTAATATGCAATTTTAGCAAGTACTGGCAGTCAACTTACCTTACTCGCCTTATACAACACCTCGGTAAGAAATGAGGGTGGTCTATTCTACTCAGCCAGATATGGAAATCACACGGCATATAAATCAGAAAACGATTAACTAAAATAAAAGGCTTCTAATAAAAAATTTTGTTTTGAGTAAGGACGACGTACCCGACGCTAGGAGAGCTTCTGCGCTCTACTCTCTGCATTTCGCAACCTCGACAATGCTTCTGCGCTCGCCCGTCCGGCCCGGTTAAAAGCCGTTAGGGCTAAGATTAAAACTTTACCTGGGCTACTGTGTGCACGAAGTCCTCATACTGCCTCTTCAGCATGTACTGCTGCCAGGAGGTGGTGAGGCCAGCCGGAAGCGTCTTCACTGTGTACCGAGCCCTCTCCCTTTCGCGGATCACCTCCTTGCTCTGGAATTGGTAATAAAATAAGAGGGGGAAGTGGCTAGTAGAGGGAGTAATTGGTAAGGGTTGAGGTTAGAAACCGGTTATTATTAAAGCTTTAATTTAACTTGCCGTGTATGTGAAAGTAGAATCTTGTAAGTTAAATTTTACCCAATTCCTGGTGTCCGATTGAGCTGAAATTTTATATACTGGTCCAGTCCCGATGACAATTTTTATGATAAGCATGACCTGATGCTGCCAGGATCGGCTCCAGGGGAAGCCAAATTCAACTTGGAAGATTCCACCTTCACATACATACACGGCAAGTTGAATGAAAGCTTTTAAACAAGTCAAATGAAAAAAGCTTTTAAGGAAACTTCATGTCCCTACTGTTAACCGTTGAGGAATTCCCTCGTCTGGTGCCAATCCTGGCTGCAACATCACAAGTAAAATTTCATCTCAGTCGGACACCGGCAAGTGGGTCAAATTCAACTTGCAAGATTCTACCTTCACATACATACACGGCAAGTCGAATGAAAGCTTTTAAACAAATCAAATGAAACAGCTTTTAACAAAACTTCATGTCCCTACTATTAACCGTTGAGGAGTTGGCTCCAGACGAGGGAACTCCTCAACGGTTAACAGTACAGACATGTAACTTTATATACTGATCCAGTTCCGATGACAATGCATGTTTATGATAAGCATGACCTGATGCTGTCAGGATTGGCTCCAGACGAGGGAACTCCTCAACGGTTAACAGTACAGACATGAAACTTTATATACTGGTCCAGTCCCGATGACAATGCATGTTTATGATATGTGTTTGAGCATCTGTGTCACCGGTCATCAAGTCACCAATCATTCCATCCATCAGTCAACCAATCACGCGCCAAAACTCAACTCAACGGCTACATTCATCCATAATCATCCCCCAAAGAAACAACGTTCACTTCCAAGCAACTTTGCAAACTATTGTAATTTTTATGCCAATAAATATATACGCTAATAAACAATAAGCATGACCTGATACTGCCAGGATTGGCTTCAGGCTACGGAACTCTTGAACGGTTAACAGTATGGACATGTTATTTTATATACTGGTTCAGTCCCGATGACAATGCATGTTTATGATAGGCATGACCTGATGCTGCCACCAGGATTCGCTCTCGAGGTAACTTTTTAATGATTAACAGTAGGGACATGAAATTTTGTTTAAAGATTTTATTTTAAATAACTTGTTGAAACATTTTATATTACCTAATTTAATATGTTCACTTGTAAGTATGTAACCGACTTTGAACCCAATTTTGACTCACTTCCCCTTTTTTTAATTAACTGATTATATTGGAATTTTCTAATGCATCGACCCTCTCAAATCACACTGTTTCTTTTTGCTCGACCACTTTATATGACCCTCTTAGGGGTAAAGAGCTGCTGTTGGCAGGGATGGGGGCAATGAACCAATACATTAACTTGTCTCTCCTTTTTGACTAAAGTCGACGCTCGGCCGTACGCTTTGATATCACGGTTGTCGACTAAAGTCGACATTCTGCCGTGCGCATTCATATTACGGCCGTCGACTAAAGTCGACGCCCGGCTGTGGGAAAGGTTCCGTGGCGAAGTACCGAAGTGTATTTAAAATTATATAAGTATATATTAACCAGTTGTCCGTCACCCATAACACAAGTATTAAGTTCCTTACTTTGGGTTCGGACAACCTTGTTTGTAAGTGTCCCATATATTTAAAAAAATACTAACCAACAGATTTTGATTTGATTAGGAATCAATTACTCACCGCTATACTGTAGATCGGTAACATCTGTATGTGTGCATTGTTTAACATGTGCTTCGCCTGGGAAACCAAGTGATCACCGCCCACTGGTGAACGGACTGCGGCACTCACTAACGCGTACCTGGCAATATAACAAAAACAAGTAAAGTAACGACATTTTATCATCCCACTTCTGACATTATTGTTAGAAGTGGGGTGATAAAAAGTTAATCATATCATCCCATTTCTGAGTATAAACTCTCTCCATTTTAGGATAGATGGGATCTACCACGATGCTCCAACGCGGTTTATTACTAGCTATGTCGGTAGCAGTTTTCTAAACTTACAGTAGAGTTGACTTGCCCTTTGGCGCAGTGGGTAGTGACCCTGCCTTCACCTCCGCGGGTCGCCGGTTCGATTCCCGCCAAAGGGTAACATTTTCTATAAACAATTTGTTGGTCCTTCGACTGGGTGTATATATTTAAGCATGTATTTAGAATTATATCATCAAGATCCTCCTGCCCTTATCCCACTCTAAGTGGGGTCGGCACAACATGTCACAAAACATGTTGTCACATGATTAGGCTACGTATTTTACGACCGGCCGCCTGCCTGACGTCAACTTGCTTTAGTCTTATTTTACGACCCCTCGGTAAGGAAGAGGGTGGTCTATTCTACTCAACCGGATACCACACGGTGAGTCAACTTACCTTATTCGCCTTTTACGACACCTCGGTAAGAAAATGAAGGTGGTCTATTCTACTCAGCCGGATACCACACGTCATGTATTTAAAACTATATATGTAGTATATCTACCAGTTGTCCGTCACCCATAACACAAGTATTAAGTTACTTACTTTGGGGACGGACGACCCTGTGTGTAAGTGTTCCATATAAGTATATTTATTTATTTAGAGTTGACGCTGCAAAAGCTTTCGTTATCAAGTTTACTTGAATATATAATATTCTGAATTTGAATAAACATGTTGGTAAATGCTGTGATAGCCACTGGGTGTGACCTTGCCACTCTTTCAGGGACTGACGGGTTCAATCCCCGGGCAAGCACCAATGAGTTTTTCCATGAAAACTTATACGTCCAATTGATAATTACAATTTATCTCATGCTATTCGGTGATGGAAAACATCGTGAGGAAACCTGCATATCTCTAGAGAATTCTGTTGATATGTGTAACCTACCAATCCGCATTGGAGCAGCGTGGCAGGTCTTAGCTCAAATCCTTCTCTCCTAAAACGGAGAGGAGGCCTATGCCCAGCAGTGGGATAGCAGCATTTCTTTTACACAGGTTTGTTACGATGTAGTGTATGTGGGTTGACATGTGTATCTTACCTTGTATATTTATATACGAGACATCCATGAATATCCTCACATTAACTCACAGTCACATTAATGTACAAAGGAACATTAGACTGTCTCAAACGCACACACGTCAGTCAGTCACACGAGAGCCTTCGGTGAGAGTGGACGTGTAGTGACATGTCTTTACTAATGCATGTTTGAGCCTGTGCTATATTAATACAACATTAGTCTATATTAATACATCAAAGTGAACACTACACCCATCTATCACAGGAACCGCTGATGTCTGACTCGCTCCAGCATCCACAACTAGAGCAGTGGACTTGCCGTTTGCAAATGCTGCCAGTACCGCGTTCTTGACCAGAAAAAAAGCAGGCGCCTGGTACTTCTCGAAGAGCAATTCAGCTAACTTCTCCCGAGCTGGTCTAGTGGTCCACACCGCCTCTGTGAATAACGCTGGGTGGTGTTCAGATGGAGACCTTATCACCTGGTGAAGATGAGATAATATATTATAGTTATATTTAAGTTAAAACTTCGTTCCAGGTTAACTGGTTAATATCAAGGCGGGTTTTATTGGAAGGATATTAAATTATGCCAATACTAGCAATGCCCCGCGGTTTCACCCGCGTCCATACCGATCTCGTGGTAGTGGAAAGTGAACAAAGTCTGACTATAGATTTATTTGTAGATTATTTAATTATAAAAAATGGGTTACATTTGTATTCTTGGAATAAGAGCTAATTTACCAAATGCAGGCCCTGCTATAACGGTCGCGACAATGAATTTCTTATGCTATTATTTTCTTTCGATTTCCATTCTTAAATTCGTAATATCTTTTGATTGGGATGTTGGATTTTAATAATTTAAAATGTATTTTACAGGTAAACAGTTTTTATTAAAATATTATTTAATTGGATAAGGATTAATATAGAGATATGAATAAAATGGTTTGATTATTGTCGGCACGTTTACCTTTTCACAATGTAAAGAAGTAGTTATATTGGCATAACTATAATAGTTAGAAACACAGTATCGCGGACTTTTTTGTGGCTATTGATATGTTCTATAATACTGTAGAACATTTTTTTGTTCTATCATCAATAGTTTCCGCAGCGCACGCGATAAAAGATTTTTATCACTAAATTTTTCACAACTTATTTCAGTTTCATTAGTGATCCCTATTTTTTTTTTCTAAATTTCATATAGCCTATGTTGCTCAGTGAAGAAGCTTTCCAATAGTGAAAGAATTTTTGAAATCTGTCCATTAGTTTTTGCGTGAAAACATTACAAATACTTCATACATTCAACATACAAATCTTTCCTCGTACACGACGCGATAACGTCGTGTAAAGAGCTCATGAATAAGTGCCCTGGACGGGTTCGAAACATGTCGGGCTAATCCGATAAAATAAGACGTGCGTATAGCCGGTATCTATATATATTAACTATGAATACTACTTACGAATAGATAAAGGAGGCTACCAAATATGAGAATGACTGTTACAGAAACCTCACATACATTAAAAAAATCTTTTTTTTCTGATTAAATATGACTACAAATATTATAAACTTTCAATGGGAATGCGCTAGACTACTTATTTAATAATTATATTTATAATGGAATTAAAGTAGTTGATGCTTTAAACGGAATATATCAAATGTCAACTTGTTACATTTTAACTACCTATACAGCAGTGGATTACAGCATTTTTAGTATAAATACGATGTTTTTGTGAATATAATAACTTTAGATATTTATAAAAAAAAATTAGCTTCATTTTATTAACAATAATTACTTTCCATATGTTAAAAATGGTGTTTAGTATTAAAATATTTTTTCTTTGGCTGTATAGCTTACGATCTTAATCTCTGTGGGATCAAATAAAAAAATATTACAATACATGTCAATTAATAGTAATCTTTTAATACTTGTTCAATTCATACCTAAATACCTTAGTTGCCTTTTACGACACCTCGGTAAGAAATGAGGGTGGTCTATTCTACTCAGCCGGCTACCACAGGGCACTAACTGTAACTTTATTCTTCCGATGGGGCAATATTTGTGCTCGAAATGTGCTTGGATAAAGAACTCACCTTAGAATAGCAGTAGTCTAACATTTTTTCAAATAGGTCCCAATTATCAACTTGTCCGTCCTTCATATAAGTCTGTACCTCCATATTAGGTCTGGGAACATGTAACTCTGTCACATCAATGTAGTAGCGGAGTTCATCTTTTTTGGTGCCTTAAAGTAGAAAATTTTAGAAATTATTATTATAGAAAACATTACAAAGCGTTCACATAAAAAAATAGAATAAAAATCTGTCCAACCCACTAAGTGAGCATGGCAATTAATAATATTCCTTTATTCAGATATATTACTACTTTACTTTATCTACCGTTTAATTTATTTATATATTCTTAATCTCTATGCCCTTTGGCAAAAGCTTCTGCCATCTCTCTCCACAGGTATCTTTGGCTGTTCTAGTCCACAGGCTGCCTCCTAATGCCTTAAAGTCATTAGTCCAGCGCTTAAATGGTCTACCTCACTTTCTTATTTTATTCATAGGATGCCAATGGATAATTGTTATATTTGTTTTGTCCACTAATTCCTGTCCTAATTATGTTACAAATAGTTGAATTTAGTTTTGAAATTGTGAGGTAATAATCACATAAATAAGCAAAATTGTTATGCTGCAAAACCCAATATTATGAATTTGCAAGAAATTTGCATCTGAAAGGGCATGAATCTGGTTTTATTGTTTTAATGTGAAGATTACGAATCTAAAAACTTGATTTTTCAAAAAAAATCAATTTAAACTATTAACTTTGAGCTTGGTAACCTTTGAGCTTGAAGTTCTTCCAACTGCAAATAACCATGATAACTATTTGAAACACAAATACAAAAAATATTTTTCACAAATATACTAACTGCTCTGTGTTACATTTCCATCAGGGACCTTTTCCTCGGTATCGGGTATATGCGTAGCTGGGCCAACGCCGATTACAGCGGGAATGTCGGCTTTAGGAGTGTCCTCCTGAGCATATCCAACTCTTAACGAGTGATGTCCAGGATCAAAGACCAGGGCGCCTATCTCATCTCCACCGTATAACATGCCGTTCGGGCCACTCATTATTATTTTTGATAATTACAATTATCACAATATTATTTGTTTCTTTACTAAATTAAATGTTTCATTTCTTGTATTTCGACACAGACTAATAACTTGTTTGTTTTACTTAAGTCTATTTAACGGACTGGAATCGAGTTCTTTAAGGCTTAAAGAATCTTGAAGAAAAGTTAGATTTTTATGATATCGTAAATCATAATTTAGTTTAATCTTAATAGAAAATATATATAATGCTAAATGTAGACTATTCCTTTTCAATGAATATCTATTTACTTTATTGCGGATTATGGCAAAATAATTTTACTATTAGGTACTTTTGTATTATGACAATCACCACAGAGTACAAAGGATATTCAAATGCACACAGAGTAAACCTAGACTTGATATCACCACATATTATAAAATATAGGTAGGGTACTTATGTTTTGCTCTGCGTCTGTCTGTTCACTCAACAACTATGTACTAACGAAAAACTAATTAATTATTTTATATGTAAGCTAGCGTAGAAACCACAAAATGTTTATTTTTATCTGTCTATAACTTTATTTATAATACTATTAAAAAATACTATACAAAGCTTTGGTAATAATACTTTCAATATGTCATTATTCCTCAGAACCTTCTTCTTTATTACGGTGAAGAAACACATTCTGATGAAACCTGAGTATTCCTAGAGAATTCCAAAGATATTATGCCTTTGAATTCAAAATGACATTAAAAAAAACAGTAATCTTGATATAACAGAACGACAGGATATAATTGTTTATCAAAAATAAACACTATATTAGGATTTGAAAACATTTTATTCAAGTATGATTGCGACATGTATCGATTTTATATAATGTGCCTTAATCAACTTATACGCTAAATATACTACACACAGCTTAGGTCATTGTTTTTTGTTCAATAAAAAAATTGAATTTGATTGTTAATCAGAATATATGGTCTGAATTGGTGGTGTTAAATATCTCTCGGTGTAATTGTCAGGGGCAAGTCTCGGTGTTGATGGTGATTTTTCTGTAACATATCAATATGGAATATGTTGGTATCGACGATGACCTGTTGTCATAGTCATGGCTGGTGTTGATTATAGTCTTGTGTAGATAGGATATTGAATTTTCTGGAAATAACTGACCCAACAAGGTATACAGGAGACGGAAGTTATTGAATTTCTATAGCTGGAATATACTGGAATCCATAATACACATTGAATAAGGCAAAGAAATATCAAAAGGTGGTTCTGTCTTACGGGGTAAAAAGAAAAAAATGAGATTTACATATGATACAGAACTTCAAATCAGCTGCAAATAGGTCATAAATGAAAAGTAATCAGACACACCTATCATGCAGACGGAGTACTGCGGGGTGTCACAAGGCAGTCCATAGACAAGACCATTCAGGTGGTCTTGCCGATCAAGATTCAGGCAAGAGCTGTCCAGGGTGAAGTCTTCATCCAACCACGGCAACATCTATAATGAATTAATTTCATTAGCTAGTTTTATGTATACTGTTAAATAAAGATTATTTATTTTATTATTATATTAATGTTAATATTGTTTTTTTTTTTGCTGGAGTAAAAGGAACAAAGTATATTCCTGAACGTATTTTTGTATATGGCAATGTGCCTAATCTTTTGTTTGCTTCATCTTATTTTCGGGAACAAGGAAATAATCAGATATTGAATTATTGTCAATTTTCAATTTGGCGCGAACGAGGTTGTAGGAACCTCTAGTATAATATATGAGGAAACACACAATTTTGTTCCACTTGGACCTTCCGATCTTTGTGACCTTTTTGAAGTCGTAAAGATTACTAGATTTAGTTTTTAAGTATAGTTTCACTCACATACAATCCAGCAGGACTGCTGAAGCTCTTCGGATCTGGTATCCTCTTGCCGGTGGCCGGATTGTACCAAGAGTACGCTACAGCATCCGTAGCGGAATCTTTTGTCATATTCAAGCGACCAGAAATCCAGACATGTTCAACGGCTGTAAATATTTACGTTTATACATAGTTACTTTACTAAAGTAGGGTAACTAGCCCATAATGTGCCCTTATATAATAAAAAGAAAGAAAAAGAGGCTGTCTCTATCTGTCTCTCTTTATTACGTTCGATTAGACAAAGATACAGTATAGAGTTTCATTTTCCCTCTCATTATTTATTACAGCGCCCTCACTTACATCACTGTCTTTGGCTCCCCAGTACCCTACTATAATATAATAACTCTATGACTAGAAAGCTCTATGGTTTTAACTACTCTATATGTAAATCCATAAATTAAAGAGTACAAAATAAAAGCTATTATCGTTATTGAAAAAGCATTATTATTTTATGCTATATTATTTAAAAATTAATACATTTTTATGAAAAATTATCTCTTAATTTAAATTAAGTTAAAAAAGCTAAAACGAACCTTGAAATATTTTTTTCAATTAAAACTGTCTGGGTAACTTACTGTCTCTTATCATTCGCCCATCGCAATGTTGTTGTACATATATATTAAAAATATATATATTTTGCTGTAATCTGCGGTTAGATAATGGCTAACTTCGACAAATAATTGCGAATTATTGCAAAATATAAAATACACATTTGTTAAGATATCGACATAGTTTAATTTCACCGAAAGGTTGTACTATTCGCCGCTAGATGACGCTACTTACGTTCATCCTTACTCTCGCCCATCACTAAGAGTAATTGAACTAACACATCATTGTTTTCTATGGTTGCAAGTGAACCTTTCAGTTTTTGACAATTTTCGAAAGCATGCTGCCAGTAGAACAGTTGTCGGACGAGGACGTAGTAGTAGTTGTCGTCGCTGGGTGTAGCCAGTGACGTACGCAGTGATGGTACACCTGAAATAAGCATAGAGTTACTAATAATAGAATAGAATGAATGCAGGATGGATGAAGTGGCGACAGGTCTCAGGCACAATATGCGACCCCCGAATGCCCCCTAAACTAAAGGGAATAATTTACACATCGGTCATAAGACCTGTCGTAATGTATGGATCAGAATGTTGGGCAATGAAAAAGATGGATGAAAGAAGAGTACATGCAAATGAGATGAGGATGTTAAGGTGGATGTGTGGTGTGACAAGACTTGATAAAATAAGAAATGAGTATATAAGGGGAAGTCTGAAAGTTGCGCCCATTATAGAAAAGATGAGAGGTGCAAGATTGGGATGGTATGGACATGTAATGAGGAGGGATGAAAATCATGTGATCAAACGAGTGTTTAGTATGAATGTGGATGGATATGTGATTAGAGGAAGGCCTAAAAAGAGATGGTTGGACTGTGTGAAGTATGACATGCATATAAAAGGAGTAGCGTCAGAGTTGGCGAATGATAGAAGAGAATGGAAGAGAAAAACATGTTGTACCGACCCCACTTAGAGTGGGATAAGGGTAGGAGAAAGAAGAAGTTACTAATAATACTACAGTAGGTAAGCTAGCCTAGAATGTGCCATAACCCCTCGTTCGCACGGGCGTAAAAATTACGTCGCGTTGAAATTCCGCGTAGGCGTAGTGGGTAGTGACCCTGCGTTCATCTCCGCGGGTCGCGGGCTCGATTCCCGCCGAGAGCCAACATTTTCTTTAAAACTTAAATTTGTTGATTCGTCGAGCCTGGGTGTATTTAAGTATGTATTTAAAATTACATATTAGTTATATTTACCAGTTTTATTCACCCATAACACAAGTATTAAGTTACTTACTTTGAGGATGTACGACTGTGTGTGTAAGTGTTCTTTATATTTATTTATATTATCATATATTTATTTATATGTTTAATTTTTTTTACCAATAAGGTTATTTTCTTTTTTTTCAATTTACAGTTTAACCATTGTTTGTCATTTTTAACTCATGCTGAGTTAGCCTATAAGTGGGATATACGGGTTAGTAATACTAAGATTAATACAATACATTATATTGTAAACTATATATTGCGTTGAATTTCTATTTAAAAAAATTAATGTAATAATATAAGATAAATAAAATAGAATAAGATCATTTGATAATTTTATGGAAATATTGGTCCCAGGATAACACATTTCAAGCCACTAATATGCGTTCAGCAAAAATAAAATGTACGACGACTGACTTTAGCCCTAAAGTCAGCACAATAATCGTTTTCACTCAATAATTCGTATTTCACTCGTTTATTTATATACAAATTGATTTACATTTTTAAATATTTTCTACAAAAACAAAAACATTTAAAAATATAAAAAATTGCCATCCACGGAAAGCGGAGAGAGGACCCTAGTTCCCGGTGGTTAGGGCTACAGAGTTACTTATCTCATCTTTATTATATATTATATTATTACATTAATTTTTTTAAATAGGAATTCAACGCAATATATAGTTACAATATAATGTATAGACACAATTATCTTAGTATTACTAACCCGTATATCTCACTTATAGGCTAGCTCAGCACGAGTTAAAAATGACAAACAGTGGTTGAACTGTAAATTGAAAAAAAAGAAAATAACCTTATTGGTAAAAAAAATTAAACATATAAATAAATATATGATAATATAAATAAATATAAAGAACACTTACACACACAGTCGTACATCCTCAAAGTAAGTAACTTAATACTTGTGTTATGGGTGAATAAAACTGGTAAATATACTAATATGTAATTTTAAATACACCCAGGCTCGACGAATCAACAAATTTAAGTTTTATAGAAAATGTTGGCTCTCGGCGGGAATCGAGCCCGCGACCCGCGGAGATGAACGCAGGGTCACTACCCACTACGCCTACGCGGAATTTCAACGCGACGTAATTTTTACGCCCGTGCGTACGAGGGGTTATTATACAATGAAGAGAAAGCAAATGAGGATGATCTATCTGTCTCTCTTTTTTATGTGTGATTAGACAAAGATAAAGTATACGAGTTTGATCTTTCCTATCATTTAAAGCCCGACTATAATAAGTTTAAAGAAAACAATACAGACACGACAAAAACTGAACGGAAAATAAAAATTAATTGTTTTGTATTGTAACCGGGTTTGGAAACCGTTATTCATTTAATAGTCGACTGCCCAATTTTTGGTGCAGCACGGAGCGATTTCGAAGTGGAACATTCAGTCGATATTAATATAGATAACTTAAAAACACTTATAAGTAACATTAAACTTAGCAAAAAATTTATCGCATATTGCATTAATATAATAAAAATAGTATTAAAAAAGAATAGAAGTTAAAAGGATTTTTTACACATATATAGTTGTACTTATATATTAGGTAAAAAACCATAAAAGAATGTTGTAAACGAATAAATAGAATGTAAAGTATTAATAAAATATAAGATAATAAGTAAATATAAAATAAGAATAAAAAGTGAAGTGTCTTTAATAAGTAGCATATGACTCTGTCCTTTATAATAAACATTAATAACCTGTTTGTATGTAAAAATAAATTATAAGCAAAATTAGTAAGTAAGAAAGAAATGTAATAAATAGTCACACTACTGTTAAAATAAGAAACCTTTACGTTAAGATGATATGTAAACAAGAAACATGTAAGATAACTCTGTAGACTAATCTAAAAGTTATGTAACTAATTATTAGACAAAACAATAAAAGAAAATAAAGTCTCTGACTCCTATATCAGAGGGTTAGAGGTTAAAAAAAAACTGGGTTTGGACTCAATAATTACGCTAAGCTAAATGAGTGAGGTTAGTATTCCTGACTGAAGAGTAAAACAATATTTTCAGACAAAAGTATATAAATTCAAATAACTTACTTTGATAGCATATAAATTGCATTTTTCTTTCGCAGCGTGCTTCAAGGAATACAGGATCGCGCGTCTCGTGTCTATCGATTTGAAGGCAGCCATTTTGTTTGATAGATGAACCGTCTCTGCGAAAATAGTTCAAATTGACTAACGGATAATCGTTTAAAGTTTCTTGGCGAGTTGAACATTTTTCTGTGGACAGTTTTTTTTACTATTGATATAATTTATAGAATTAGGCGTTACTTTGCGGAGATCCATAATACAAAAGTAATAATAAACTTATTTTGCTATAATCCGCGATACAGTAAATAGAAAATATATATAATGCTAAATATATAGTGGTCTATCTGTTTTTTTATTTCATACCTGATACTGCAGGATTTGTAAAAACATATGCTTTGTGATTTTGTCGTGGAATCTATCTCCTGATGATGCTTCGGTTGCGGGGCGAAATGATTGTTGAGTTTGTGATAGTGAACGTGTGTAGTGCTTGTGTATTGTGGTGGCGGTGGTGCAGGTTTGTGGATATGTTTTTACGAATCCTGCATGTATCGGGTATGAAGAAAAAAAAACGGATAGTCCACTATACATTTAGCACTATATATATTTTCTATTTACTGTATCGCGGATTATAGCAAAATAATTTTATTATAACTTTTGTACTATTGATATCTCTAAATTGGACTGGGTTTGCTGGTTACTTATAAATTATTAAAGAAACATATTATTTATAACATACAAAGGAAATCAGAAAATGTACATTTAAAACCGAAAGGTTTTATACCTCAAGGGCGGCCATGTTTTTACATCATCGTAAGGCGATAAGTTAAATATGCTGACACCAGTGTCTGTCCATTTCCAATGGCCCAAAGCTCCTGTGGCACCCACCCACGCACTTTCTATACCTAACAACGGAAAAAAAATATATGGGTCAACACAAACAAACTAATTCATTAATAGTATCAGGCGTTCATTGGTGGAGATCAATACCCGATACTTGCATGATTCGTAAAACGAATGCACTACAAAGCTCCGCCATAGTACACGAGCATAACACACATTCACTATCACTAATTCAACAATCGTTTCGCCACGCAACCGAAGCATCAACAAGAGATAGACTCTACGATAAAAACGCAATGTCTTTTGAGTCGTTTTTACTATCAGCAGGCCTACCATGAACTCTTATTGCGACTCAATTGCAGGCTTTTTCATACCATGACGTCTTAAAGACGCACACTTTAAGTCGTTGCCGAAGGAGCGTTCGGAATGCATCCTAAGAACATGCGAGTAAAAGAGACAGAGTTATTTATAGTTCATATAACGTTATCCTTTTCAAACATTACGACCTCAATGCAATCCACGCTTCATGGTACGAAAAGAAAGCGGTTCAGTTTAGGTACTGACTTTGAAATGAATCGTTATCTAAAAGTTCATGGTAGGCCTACTGATATGAAAACGTAATGATAGTATACTCTACATTTAGTATTACATATATTTTCTATTTGCTTTATCGCGGATAGTAGCAAAATAATATTATTATTATTGAATGTTGAATTTTAATTAATAAAAATGTTAAAATAAAAAATACCTTTTTAGTTCTTAAAAAAGTATATTTCGTTGTCCTACAATTTTTTTTAAAAAAAATTAAATTGTTAGAATTACCAGTTACGTTTGATAAAAATTTTAGAATTTCTTGCTATTTTATGTTGCTTAGGTTGATAATTTAGCAAAATTAACAATAATAACTTTTGTTTTAAGATATATTGGTGCGCGGCGCAAATCGAGCTCGCGACCTCGGAGATTTAAGGCAGGGAGGGTCATTGCCAACCTGTGCCAACGGGTCAGTAGTAGTAGAAAGCTTTTTATCATATTTCTGAAGTAACTCATCAACATTTTATTTTATAATTTACAGGACTTCCAAACAAATTATACTGTAAATAACTTAGAACTTACTTGGTCTTGATTTAAGCATCGTTACTCCTAATTTGTTCAAACATTTCAACGTTGGAACGTTGGCTAACCTGTAAAAAATATTTGTTTTATTAGAGTAGAAAAGCCAGCCTAAAATGTACAAATGTGCAATAAAGAGAAAGCAAATGAAATTGTATCTTCTATCAGTAAATAAAAATATCTCTAATTTATATATTTTACTTCTTTTTTTTAATAAGCACAGTCTTTCTTAGTTCATCCATTCTTGTTATCTTGGATGTAAAATCTTAGATCTTAGATTTCAAAAATGGGCTATTAAGCGATTAAAAAAAAGCATTTCAATATAGTTGTATGTTTTTTTTAATGTTTATTATTAAATGTAATCTGATATCGGGGCGATTAATAAACTAAAAAATGTTTTTGCTTGTAACGATATTTTTGAATTGATTTAAATTATTTTTTTTACATAGTCATCATCATTCTCCTGCCCTTATCCCACTTTAAGTGTGTCGGCACAACACGTTAACATGTTGTCACATGATTTGGCTAGGTATTTTATGAAAGGCCGCCTGCCTGTCGTCAACTTACTTACCATACGGTGGGTCAACATAACTTAGTCACCTTTTACGACGCCTCGGTAAGAAATGAGGGTGGTCGATTCTATTCAATTTTTTTTCTTTGTACTGTAATTTTTAGTCTTTCTTGTCATACCTTTTTTATTTAATTCTGTAGATTTACTTACGTCATCTTGGAAAGGAAGAATGTATAGAGTGATAAAAGTCTATAATCTATTACTTACGCCATCTTCTTCAGTACACAGTACGCAGCTGCCTGGTGCCAGTCCAGCCTTCCGTCGTACACGCGGTACAGACCAGACCTACATCTAACAGTCTTCAGCTCCTGAACACTGACTTGCATTTGCGCCTCTATTACAGTATTAAAATAATATTTACTTATACATACAGTTATGATGAGATGAATGGGTGGACGTTTGTTTGTTAAGATCAGTTCAATCAATTTCCCAGAAAACTGGGAAAATGCTTTTATTGTTGGCAACATTATGGATAGTAATATGGGTTTTTTTTTCAAATTTTGAGTACACTATTCCGTCGTTGCACGAGAGGTTTTTTACCGTGCGTTAAAAATACGTCCAAATGAAACAAATCCAGGCATTTGTTCACACGGCAGCGCATTTAAAACGCGACGTATTTTTATCGAGCAGTGTTCTATTTTAAGCGTTAGGGCTTAGGACGTTAAGCCGAATATACCATACGAAACTTCTTATAACGCCTATTGCTGAATTTTAACGCGACGTATTTTTTACACCCGAGCGTACGAGGGGTTATAAGGCAACTATTAGTAAGCGATCCGATTATTATTATTACAGATCCGATTTAAAAAAATAAATTAACAGTCGATACCTATTGAAGTGGCATACGTAAACAAACGCACCTAAGGTGCGATGCGGCAAGGCATAAATTGAGGCAAATGCGAGTTAAGATCGAGAAATTCTCGCGCGATTTGGAAGCAACGACGCCAAAATTTTAGTGACAACTGAATAGCGAAGAGTGCAGGATGGTGATGGTTTAGGAAGATTGCGCGCATGTACGATACCGGATCAAGACGCTACGTTAGACAACATCTCATACAGTACCTAGTGATGGAAAAAGTATGACAAAGTACGTTATCTGTTATAATAAAATCCGTTATCCGTTAAGGTTGTATTTGACGCTAATGAAGACGTTAATTTAGGGTGATATTTAACGACTACACCCTAAAGGTCAGTTTAAATAGTTAACAAGAATAACACCTCTCTCGCAAGCAAAAGGCCTCTCCAAATGGCAGGGTAGGTCTAGGAACACCGGCTTGTCGTGACTGACTCTCTCCAAGGCAACGCAGTCAGCACCGCCCTCAGGGACTGGGACGTGAGTTCGATTTAACCACTGGAATCACAATAGGTAGCTTGTGAAAGAAGTAAACTCTATCCATACTGTTGAGATTAAAGAACAATATTCAATTTTTTCTAATTTTAATAATATTTTAATTAATCGTGATAGCCTAGCGGTGAGAGTGATGATAGCCTAGCGGTGAGAGTGATAGCCTAGCGGTGAGAGTGATAGCCTAGCGGTGAGACCGTGCGACTCTTTCGAGGGGAACACCAGTTCAAACCCAGGCAGGCACCAATGAGTTTTTCTATTAAAACTCATGTGTCTGGTAATTGCAATTTATCACACGCTTTTCGGTGAAGGAAAACATCGTGAGGAAACCTGCATATCTCTAGAGAATTCTGGAGATATGTGTAACCTATCAATCCGCATTGGAGCAGCGTTGTAGGTCTTAGCTCGATTGTAACAGGCCGCTACTTTATTTTTTCTACTTTACTTTAATCAATCAAATTATATCAGATAGGGTCCACGGCAAAATCGTGGTGCCATATTATTATTGCCATTATTTGGGGTTGCCCAAGTACTGCTGAGCAGGCCTCCTCTCTCTATTTTCGCAGAGAAGTGTTTGAACTTAGAACCACCAAGCTGCAATGCGGATTGGTAGGTTACACATGTCTCCAGAATTTTCAAGACATACGCAGGTTTCCTCACAATGTTTTCCTTTATTGAAAAGCGTGTGATAAATTGCAAATATCAATTAGATACAAGTTACAACAGAAAACTCATTGATGCCTCCCTAGGGTATGAACGCATGATCACCTTCAAATTGCACGATTTAGCTGCTGGGCTATCACAGCTTGATTAGTGCCCCAAAATAGTTTAAGAATGACTATATTAGTTATTGATAACATTGTGGTGGTCTATGCCCAACGGAGACAAAATGGCTGAATATGATGATTCCTCCTTCCTCCTTTGTCAATCGATGGAAAGTCTACTGCTGGACATAGGTCTCTTCACAGGGTCTCCACACCATACGATTTGAGGTACTTATATTTTTTTGATATTTTTTGAGGTCTGTTCAGATATGATGATTAATACCCTGAAATAGGCACTCACCAAGGGATAATGCTTCCCAATATACTCAATCTCGTTGGACAACACGTCAGCATCAGTTCGCCTCAGCTCCACACCCTGACTCCACCGATATCCCTCGGGATCATCCCCTGAATCGCGTCTTGCACCCACCCATACTGACTCTATGGCTGTAAAAGTAATTAGTAACGGAATGTTACTATCCCACTTAAAGCTGTGATAGCCTACAGGTGAGACCGTGCGACTCTCTAGAGACGACATAGGTTCAAACCCCGGGCAGGCACCAATGAGTTTTTCTATTAAAAGCTTATGTGTTTAATTGATAA
Organism: Morpho deidamia; assembly: GCA_947086505.1. Taxonomy (NCBI): domain Eukaryota; kingdom Metazoa; phylum Arthropoda; class Insecta; order Lepidoptera; family Nymphalidae; genus Morpho; species Morpho deidamia. Next base: position 13,503,068 of record CAMTZC010000016.1, read on the forward strand.
TTGCAATTTATCACACGCTTTTCGGTGAAGGAAAACATCGTGAGGAAAACTGCATATCTCTAGAGAATTCTGTTGATATGCGTAACCTACCAATCCGCATTGGAGCAGCGTGCTAGGTCTTAGCTCCAATCCTTCTCTCCAAAAACGGAGAGAGGAGGCATTAGCCCAGCAGTGGGCATAGCAACAGGCTGTTACTTTACTATCCCACTGCTGGGTATAGGCTTCGTCTCTCTGTTTTTGGAGAGAAGAGTTAGAGCTTGGAGCGATGCGGATTGGTAGATTACATATCCGCAAAATTCTCTAGACATATCCAGATTTCCTCACTAAGTTTTCCTTCACCGAAAAGCACGTGATATTGTCAATTAGACCAGGGCTACATAGTTTAAAATTTTTTCACATATTAGAAGATTCACATATTACATGTTTATGTAATATGTGAATAATAGTCATAAAAACGTTTCATTGCGTGCGCTGTGGAAACTATTGATGATAGAGCAAAAAATTATTCCAAACTATTATAGAACGTATCAATATCTACAAAAAAAGTCTGCGGTGCCATATTTCTAATTATTATAGATACGGCAATATACCTACTTTTTTATATTATAAAATTTAAGAAAAGCGCCGTCAATAATCAAACCATAATATTCATATCTCCGTTTTAATCCTTGATAATAAATGATATTTTATTAAAAACTGTTTCAATACCTGTAAAATACTTTTTGAATTATTAAAATCCGACATCCCCATCAAAAGATATTACGAATTTAAGAATGTGAATCGTAAGAAAGTAATGCCATAACAAATTCATTGCAGCGACCGTTATAGCAGGGCCTGCATTTGGTGAGTTACCTCTTATTCCAAGAATACTAACGATACCCATTTTTTCATAATTAAATAATCTAGAAATAAATCTATAGTCCGACTTTGTAGACTTTCCGTACCACGAGATCGGTATGGACGCGGGTGAAACCGCGGGGCATTGCTAGTTACATTATAAAAGTTGAGAAAAGCGCCGTCAATAATCAAACCATATTATTCATATCTCCGTTTTAATCCATATCCCATTAAATGATATTTTATTAAAAATTGAAACGGTTCAATACCTGTAAAATACTTTTAAAATTGTTAAAATCGGACCCTCCAATCAAAAGATGTATCGACTTTAAAAATATCAATCTAAAGAAAATAATGCTATAACAAATTCATTGTAGAGACCATTATAACAGGGCCTGCAACTGGTGAGTTAGCTTATTCCAAGGATACCAATGATATACACGGATATAGCTATACCTTTTAAAAGAATTCAATTTCCAGTTAAAACCTTCTTTGTTTCTAGTCCCAGGGCCAAACTTTTAATTCAAAATAAATCTATAGTCCCACAACCACGAGATCGGTATGTACGTGGGTGAAACCTCGGATCGCATTGCTAACTTAATTTCAAACTGAACATGATAAAACAAGTTTTCCGCTACCCACCCGGGACTAATCTTAATTGGGTAGGAAATAAAAACACGAGGCGAGTTGCGGATTTTAATTTTTCAAAAGAAATTTATTACAGCTACTCAGAGAGAATAGAACAACAATTTCTTTTAACTATTTTCTAATGCAGAAACTATTTATGCGTACTACGTCAGCTACTGTCAGCGTCTTTCACATGTATGGTAATTATAAAATACACAGACTAATTAACTTCCGACATGATTATAACTGTATTATTATTTATAGAATTAAGCGTTACTTTGCGGAGATCCATAATACAAAAGTAATAATAAAATTATTTTGCTATAATCCGCGATACAGTAAATATAAAATATATATAGTGCTAAATGTACACACGTTCACTATCACAAACTCAACAATCTTTTATAGAATTAGGCGTTACTTTGCGGATATCCATAATACAAAAGTAATAATAAAATTATTTTGCTATAATCGTATTGCGATACAGCAAATAGAATATATATATAGTGCCAAATGTATAGTGGACTATCCGTTTTTTCGTACATATATATTTTCTATTTACTGTATCGCGGATTATAGCAAAATAATTTTATTATTACTTTTGTATTATTATTATTATTAATTTTGCTACTTTAGAGATTTAATATAAATTATGTTATCATTAGCTATCGATTTTTTTGAATTTAGTATTGTTATTATAAAAGTATTAAAATTATTTGCATACTATTAAGTTAATTTAATGTCTTTTAAAACTAATAATGTTCTTATTGTATCCACCACATTATTTTTTTTATATACTTATTATAAAATAAAGTCCTAAAAAGTCTGTCTGTTTGTATGTACCTGCTCATTTTTCTCAAAATTTACTGAACGAATTTTTGTACAGTTTTCCCCAAAAGATGTGCAATGAAGTAAGTGCAATAGTTCTCGATGGTTCAGGTAAATAGGACATATCGGTATTATGTAAATTGTGTTGAAGAGGTCGCACCATTGCTTAAGTCGCGTGCGCTGCGTAAACCAGCAGAGGTACGCTAATGTAATGTACTAGAGAATTGTAGATCTATAAAAATACTACAAAAAAGTCTGCAATAGCATGTAAAAAAAAGTAACAGCCTGTTGCTATGCCCACTGCTCTCTCCGTTTTTGGAGAGAAGGATTGGAGCTAAGACCTACCACGCTGCTCCAATGCGGATTGGTAGGTTACACATATCCTTAGAATTCTCTAGAGATATGCAGGTTTCCTGACGAATTTTTCCTTCACCGAGAAGCGTGTGATAAATTGCAATTATAAATTAGACACATAAGTTTTAATAGAAAAACTCATTGGTGCCTGCCCGGGGTTTAAAACTATGTCGTCTCTAGAGAGTCGCACGGTCTCACCGTTAAGCTATCACAGCTTAAGTGGGGGTCCTCGGTTTCGAGGGAAGCCAGTTGTGCTAAGCTGGTCTAATTTGGCATCAGTCAGATGAAACTCGTAAGAGTTTACTATTACCGAGTCCCAGCACTCGCGTCCAGCGCAGTCATCACTGTCGTAGTCCGATTATCCTTCTGACTTGCCAGTAGCGATTTAGGTAACGTCTACTTAAATTAAGAAAAGCTTATTTAAGCATAAAGAGAGGTGTTTAAAGCCGATTCAAAAATGTGTTTTCTGATTTATGTACTGCTATAATTTGTTTTAAATTTTGCAAATTTTGTTGTAACAAAATGATATTGTATTTATACTAACAAAACTGTAGTTCCGACAATGCCTCTGCCAAAAAATCTGCTTTCTCCTTAGTGTCCAAAGTAGCCAAGGAACCGTTGTGATGTCCTCTGTGAAATGAAAATATTTAAATGATTTATAGAAGCAGGCGTTACTTTGCGGAATTCCATATTACAAGCAATATAACAGAACTAACTACTTTGCTATAATCCGCACGGGTTAAGTGAATGCATGCAAAGCCAATGTGCGTAGATTTTGCCTGCTTCATACACATTGGCTTTGCATGCATTCACTTAACCCGTGCGGATTATAGCAAAGTAGTTAGTTCTGTTATATTGCTTGAAAATATTTACGTCTTATTTATAATGTTAGACCTATTCTATTTCCAATAAAAGATATCCATCAGACAGACGTTTCATTTGATATCTCTTTATTGTCGATGAATAGTATGTCTACCCTAATCTACTAATCTACGACTAATCTATGACAATAAACCCTATCAGTAAAGCTCTAGGTTCATAATTACTCTGTACGTACAGCCATTAAATAAAGAGTACAAAATACAATTTAAAAATAGTAAATCAGAGGTATTATCAGGTATTATAAGCTTTCAAATATTTTATTTCGCTTTTATGAATAAACCCCCGTTTACCGGATGTTCATTAATCCGGAACTTGTGTAATCCTGACCTTTTTAAATCAGTTTTAACGAGGATTTAATTCTTTTTACTACACTGTTAAATTCAAATTCAAAATATACTTAAATATTATAAATCTATACTTATTATAAAACAAAGTCCCAAAAAGCTGTCTGTCTGTATGTAATCGATTTTTTCAAAATCTACTGAACGGGTATTTTTGTATGGTTTTCACCAAAAGATAGTGAATACTTCCCGATGGTTTAGATCAATAGTACATATCGGTATTATGTAAATTATGTTGAAGAGGTCGCGCAGTTGTTAAAAAAGTTGCTTGCTGGGAGCTTTAGTCGCGTGCGCTGCGTAAACCAGCAGAGTGACGCTTAAGTAATGTACTAAAAAATTGTAGATCTATAAAAAACCTACAAAAAAGTCCGAGATAGCATGTTCCTATCTCTTACGGTTAACTCAGAATAACTACTTCTATGTTCAAAATTTTAATTCTGGATAAATCTTGTGACACTAATTTCCATGCGGGCGAAGCCGCTGACACAGCCAGTTAATACACAATTTTAAACTGCTGTAATGGTAAAAAAAAATTTCAATGTCGCAGTCAAGATTTCATATTAAAAAAAAAAGAAACGTGGCATTTACAATTTAAATTCGCTTGATTCCCTGCGAGAAGTTTAAGAAAATAGGTATTCTTTCATTCACTTACAGTATATTTTTAGCAATTTAATTTATGTACATAAAAAAAAGTTAAGTAACGGCCTGTTATTATGCCCACAGCTGGGCTAAGGCCTCGTCTCTCCGTATTTGGAGAGAAGGATTTGAGCTAAGACCTACCACGCTGCTCCAATGCGGATTGGTAGGTTACACATATCCCTAGAATTCTCTAGAGATATGCAGGTTTCCTCAGGATGTTTTCCTTCACCGAAAAGAGTGTGATAAATTGCTATTATCAATTAGACACATAAGTTTTAATAGAAAATCTCATTGGTGCCTGCCCGGAGTTTGAACCCACGTCGTCTCTAGAGAGTCGCACGGTCTCACTGCTAGGCTATCACAGCTTTGTACATAAGAATATACATAATTATAAAAAGATTGGCGATGTATATAATAGACAAAGTAGCAACGGCCGAGTTTCTTGCTGGCTCTTCTCGGTAGGAACATCTTTCCGAACCAGCAGTAGATGTTGACGACTCAAAAGCACTTGTTTACAAATTTACTTGAATAAAGAATATTTTGAATTTGAAAAAACGATCATAGACGATAGTGTCTTCACTAATATATACATTCTATACATACCGGCATAGAATTTTAGCATTCTCCCAGTTCACGGGCAAGTTTTCTATCAAATACTCTTTGTCTTCGAAGACGTAAATCTCCAATCTGTCTGTCGATACAATAGGCACTGGAACAAAGAGCAGCCGTTAAAGAAATGCTGAAAGAACTGCCATAAACAATTTTACAAAAATTTATATAAACAGACTCTTTTCATTTATTTATTTATTTAAAGTAAAAAAGTAAAGTAGCGGCCTGTTACAATCCCACTGCTGGGAATAGCCCTCCTCTGTCCGTTTCTGGAGAGAAGGGTTGGAGCTAAGACCTACCACGCTGCTCCAATGCGGATTGGTAGGTTACACATATCCCTAGAATTCTCTAGAGATATGCAGGTTTCCTCACGATGTTTTCCTTCACCGAAAAGCGTGTGATAAATTGCAATTATCAATTAGACACATGAGTTTTTTAATAGAAAAACTCATTGGTGCCTGCCCGGGTTTGAACTCGTGTTCCCCTCAAAAGAGTCGCACGGTCTCACCGCTAGGCTATCACAGCTTATCTTTATTTATTTATATATAATTCACACCAATGACTAGAACACAGTTCCAATTATATATGTAGTTACGTATTTAGTATATAAATTTTCGTTCTGGGTGAACACGTCGCTTAAAGGCATGCACAGCATTAAAAATTTATAATTAAAGTATATTTTTTACAGTAATTTTCATTGTTTATTTTATTAATGATTTTATTACTCTTCTCCTTTCCGACCTATAGTCGTCCACTGCTGGACATATAGTACCCGGCAATAAATAATGCACTTAGAACGAAACCACCGGACAATCGACCTATACTCGTCCACTGCTGAATATATAGTACCCGGCAATAAATAGTGCACATCGAGAACTTAGAACGAAACAGCCGGCCAATTCGGTTTCGTAGAGCGCTGTCACTGTCACACACGGGTTCGTCAGTCTGTGCGACAGAGACAATGTTCTATGAAGCAGAATTTAACCGATTTCTCTCTCTGAGCCTCGATGTGCACTACTTATTGCCGCGTACTATACTTGTCTTCCAATGATCTCCATAAAACACGATCTGGTGCCGTTTGAATCCAGCAGCTTCCTGCGACCTATGTAAGCTGAAATTTTACATACTGATCCAGTCCCGATGATCGTAAAAAGACATGCACACACCTCCACCACCGCTAACGTAATACACAAGCACTACACACGTTCACTATCACAAACTCAACAATCTTTTCGCCCCGCAACCGAAGCATCATCAGGAGACCCCACGACAAAATCGCAAACGGATAGTCCACTATACATTTAGCACTATATATATTTTCTATTTACTGTATCGCGGCTTATAGCAAAATAATTTTAATTATTACTTTTATATACCTCTATATTTTAAATAATTTATAGCATTAGGCGTTACTTTGCGGAGATCCATAATACAAAAGCAATAATAAAATTATTTTGCTATAATCCGCTGTACAGTATATAAAAAATAAATAAAAGTTCAAGCTTGTTGCACGTGTTCAGGGGTAAAATAAAATAAATGGTGGAGTTGAACCGATCACTATATAACAATGCTTGTTTTGGCTAATGCTTCACTTTGCGATTTTGTCGTGGATGATGCTTCGGTTGCGGGGCGAAACGATTGTTGAGTTTGTGATAGTGAACGTGTGTAGTGCTTGTGTATTGTGGTGGCATTGGTGGAGGTTAGTGCATGTGTTTTTACGAATCCTGCATGTAACGGGTATGAAAAAACGGAAAGTCTACTATACATTTAGCACTATATATATTTTCTATTTACTGTACCTCTATATTGTTCATTGAAGCTACACCCATATAGTCGCAATTCCAAAATCAACAAAACCTTAACAATAATTGAACCAAACATCGTGTCTTCACTCGACAGAATTTTTTGCACAATGACTGACATTTGCTAAATGAAATAGCTTATGTTATAAAAACTTAATGTATTACGTAACCTATAATAGCAATTGTGACTGTCCTTTCCGTTATATTTTCATAACATATCTATTGAGTTGTTACGCGAACAAAGGAATTTTTATTATGATAATCAGTTAAGCTGTCATAGCTCAGTGGTGAAACGTGTGACTCTCTAGAGACGATCACGGGTTCAAAGCCCGGACAGGCACCAATGAGTTATTTTATTTAAAAAAAATAATGTGTCTAATTGGTAATTGCAATTTATCACACGCTTTTCGGTGAAGGAAAACATCGTGAGGAAACCTGCATATCTCTAGAGAATCTAGGGATATGTGTAACCTACTACCCGTTTTACTTTAAGAGACATAATACGACCACTGAACTCTACATAAGATCATACATCAACATGTTTAACATGTTGTCACATGATTTGGCTACGTATTTTACGACCGGCCGCCTGCCTGACGTCAACTTACCTTAGTCGTATTTTTCGACGCCTCGGTAAGAAAGAGGGTGGTCTATTCTACTCAACCGGTTACCACACCGTGGGCCAACTTACCTTAGTCACCTTTTACGACACCTCAGTAAGGTATGAGGGTGGTCTATTCTTCTCTGCCAGATACCACATGTCATACATTCTTTTATCACGGATTATATCAAATTCAAATTCAAAATATTCTTTATTCAAGTAAACTTAAAAACAAGTGCTATTAAATCGTCAACATCTACTGCTGGTGGTAGATGTTGACGATTAAATAGAAACATGGCGGTTGCTCCTTTCAATGAATAATTCTTATCACTAGTTACATATAGTTATTGATGTCTTGTACAGGGTCGAAGAGTAGCTATATACACGCATTCTTATCGTCTAAGTAATCCTGAATAGTGTAGTAAGCTTTCTGTATTAACCTCTTTTTAATAGTGTTTTTAAATTCTCCTGCCCTTATCCCACTCTAAGTGGGGTCGGCACAACTTGCTAAAACATGCTGTCATATGATTTGGCTACGTGTTTTACAACCGGCCGCCTGCCTGACGTCAACTTACCTTAGTTGCCTTTTACGACACGTCGGTTCGAAATGAGGGTGGTCTATTCTATGCAGCCGGATACGACACGGAGTTTTTAATAGTGTTTTCAAACTAACAAAATAATATTTTTAGTACTTTTTTAATATCGACCTCCGGAAAGTAAAGCCTAATTCTGTAAATCACTATTTAATTCGAAAGCGTAGTTTTAAGTTTTGTTAAACTCTATTTATATTGTTAAATATTCCAGTACAAGGTAAACCGTTCAAACGGCGTATGCAAGAGTGCACAACCAATCAATGAGCTTTATCTCGCTGTATAGAAAGCTTTCTCATTTGTGCTATAGTTCCGGTTTGAGGAAGATTAAAATTTCTCTGTATTTACCTACAATTTATATACTACAAAGATGCTGCAAAAATGTAGGTACAGAGCTGTACCGACATAAAAAAAAATAATATATATATGGAACATTTACATACACGGTCGTGTGACCCCAAAGTAAGTAACTTAATACTTGTGTTGTGGGTGACGAACAACTGGTAGATATACTACATATATAATTTCAATTTTTTTAAGTCGTTTTGTTAGTCGGTTTGGTTATAAGGTTCTATAATCTAATTCCGAAATTTTGGCTTTGCCATTGCAGCAATTTAAAAACACTGTTAAAAAGAGGCTGATACAAAAAGCCTATTACACTTGTTGAGGACTACTTAGATAATAAGAATGTATGGATATTTCTACCCTGTACAAGATAGTAATGACTAATTGTAACTAGTTATAAGATTTATATTTTAAAAAGAGCAAGCGCCAAAATTATTACTGGTTCTTCTCGGTAGGAACGGCTTTCCTAACCAGCAGTAGAGTTGACGATTCAAAAGCACTTGTTTACAAGTTTACTTGAATGAAGAATATTTTGAATTGGATTTTGAAAGCGTAAAAGACAGACTTATATATTTATAAAAGACTCACGGATTAACCAAACGCAACACCTGTATAAAAAGCATTTACAAAAGTTTACGTGAGACAAAGTTTTTTTATACTTTAATTAACCTCTTGAGATTATAGTGGGTGTGGATTAAAATATTAAGAATAAGTTTACTTTAGAGAAGAACACATAATTTACCATTTTTTTGCAATTTTAAAAGACACTGCAATTACTATAAGATGTTGCATCTTGTATAACAATGGTATTAGACCTCATTAAAAAAAACTCATTGCGTTTAAAAAAAACTCATTTTACTCTGAAATTACTCTGTCACTTAGATTAGCATAAAGTTATTCGGTACATTCTGTCTTGCAATTAATGATGCCTTATATTTACTAAAAGTACATGAAAAAACTTTTTTAAAGTTAAAATATGTTATTAGTTAAAAGGGCGACAAATAGCGTTTCGATAAAGGACTGCAATGAAAAATTTGATATAAATCTTCAATCGAAATGAGTAAATAATCAAAACCAATTCTAATCAAAATGAATTCAGACTTATATTTATAAACGCGACATTTAAAGATTGGATTTTAAATTAAAACGAAGATATATAAATTAAGAAATGATAAGTAACTTAATAGTAAGCTGTGATAGCCCAGCGGTGAGACCGTGCGACTCTTTCGAGGGGAATACGAGTTCAAACCCGGGCAGTCACCAATGAGTTTTTCTATTAAAACTCATGTGTCTAATTGATAATTGCAATTTATCACACGCTTTTCGGTGAAGGAAACATCGTGAGGAAACCTGCATATCTCTAGAAAATTCTGGAGATATGTGTAACCTACCAACCCGCATTGGAGCAATGTGGTAGGTCTTAGCTCCAATTCTTCTCTCCAAAAACGGAGAGAAGAGGCCTATTCCCAGCAGTGGGATAGTAACAGGCCGCCACTTTAAGTAACTTAATTAGAAATAATAATATAAAAATCGGTTTGCTTTTATGATATGATGATAAATCTATACTTATTATAAAACAAAGTCCCTAAAAGCTGTCTGTCTGTATGTAATTGATTTTCTCAAAATCTACTGAACGGATTTTTGTACGGTTTTCACCAAAAGATAGTGCAATACTTCCGGATGGTTTAGGTAAATAGTACATATCGGTATTATATGAATTGTGTTGAAGAGGTCACGCAGTTGTTAAAAAACTTGCTCGCTGGGTGTTTTAGTCGCGTGCGCTGCGTAAACCAGCAGAGATACGCTAATGTACTAGAGAATAGTAAACCTATAAAAATACTACAAAAAGTCCGCGATAGCATGTCCCTATTACAAGTAATATAACAGAAACAACTACTTTGCTATAATCCGCACGGGTTAAGTGAATGCATGCAAAGCCAATGTGTATGAAGCAGGCAAAATCTACGCACCTTATACATGTAGGACCAGCCACCACATGCACCCCAAGGCGCAATTCACCAGCAACAACGAACACAAAAGCAGCACACACACCCACCACCACAATCTTGACGATCGTTTCGCCCCGAAACCGAAGCATCATCAGGAGGATAGGCTTCACGACAAAAATCGTACTGCGCCGCGCTACCCACACAAGCAGTCTTAAATAGTTCAACTCCCACCAATACCCTCCCCTCCGAACACATGCAGCAAAACGGAATTAGATACATTTACTTGCTCGTTAATTAAGTGACCATTGTTATTTTTTATTATCTCAAGTTGCTCTAACGTATTGAGGCGGAGTCCCTTATCACAAGTGTGGAGAATATGAAATGAATGGTCATTAGGCACTTTATGACCGCTTTCTAGCAAATGTTTTGCAAAATTAGAATTTTGTGGTTTATTATTCCTAAACGCAGCCATATGTTCCCGGAATCGAACCGCAAAACTTCGGCCAGTCTGACCCACATATGTAATACATATGCATGTCCCTATCTCTTATGGTTAACTTACAATAACTACTTTTGTTTAAAATTTGAATTCTAGAAAAAAGTTGTGACACGCTGATTTCCACTCGGGCGCTGGCACAGCTAGTAAATAATAAATAAATAAATATATATGGGACACTTACACACACGGTCGTCCGACCAAAGTAGGTAACATAATACTTGTGTTGTGGGTGATGGACAACTGGTAGATATACTACATATATGATTTTAAATACATACTTAAATACAAATATAAACCCAGGCTCAAAAACCAACAAATTGTGTTTACAAAATGTTGGCCCTCGGCGGGAGTCGTACCTGCGACCTGCGGAACTGAAAGCAGGGTCAATACCCACTGCGCCAATGGGCCAGTTAAATGATATATATATATATATATATTGCATCTGAATTTCGGAAACGATCCCAATGATTTTCATGAAACTTAGTATGTAGGGGGCTTCGGAAGTGATAAATCGGCCTAGCTAGGTTTTATTAAAAAAGGTCGATTTATCCCTTTTTTCAGGCACTGAAAAACTGCTAAAATATAAATTGAATCCAAAGGTTAATTTTGCTATTATTTGTAAAATTGTAAAAGCACGAACAAAAGTTCTAAAGACGTGAAAATTCCCGGGATCGAGAACCAGATTTCACCTGCCCTATTTTATTTTTTAAATACATCTTAAAAAAAATACCGAGCAAATTCATCCAGGAACTTCTTAATATGTCTGATTCTGAGTCAGTTATTTAAAATTAAAAAAAGGCTTGTTATTGTTTAAGTAATTTATATTTATGTCTATTGACAAACATATAGTACCCGGCATTAAATAATGCACATCGATGTTTAGAACGAAACAGCCGGCCAGTTCGGTTCCGTAGAGCGCTGTCTCTGTCACTCAGTATGTGACGTTTCGCACGGGTTCGTCAGTCTGTCAGTCGACAAAGACAATGCTCTATTAAGCAGAATCTAGCCGATTTCTCTCTCTAAGCCGCGATGTGCTTTATTTATTACCGCGTACTATACTTTATTTTACATGATAATAAAAAATAACAATGGTCACTTAATTAACGAGCAATTAAATGTATCTAATTCCGTTTTGCTACATGTGTTCGGAGGGAAGGGTATTGGTGGGGGTTAACTATTTAAGACTGCTTGTATGGGTAGCGCGGCGCAGTACGATTTTTGTCGTGGAGCCTATCCTCCTGATGATGCTTCGGTTTCGGGGCGAAACGATCGTCGAGATTGTGGTGGTGGGTGTGTGTGCTGCTTTTGTGTGCGTTGTTGCTGGTGAATTGCGCCTTGGGGTGCATGTGGTGGCTGGTCCTGCATGTATAAGGTGCGTAGATTTTGCCTGCTTCATACACATTGGCTTTGCATGCATTCACTTAACCCGTGCGGATTATAGCAAAGTAGTTAGTTCTGTTGTATTACTTTATTTTACAATGTTTGTTTGACTAATTCTCTTTGTAAGTTGTTGGTGTAATTAATAAATAAATAATTACACGTCAAAACAATAAAAGGCATGTGTTACGTGCGCCTTACAGTATTTTAGAATCGTTAAGTGCCAAGTAATTGAATCATTAATGAAATCCACGTGTACGTTAAACCAAATCCCGGGATACGTATGGCTTAATTACAAAAATCAACTTCTCAAAGACGCAAGACGCTAAGATGCCACTAAAAGGGGGACATGGAAACGAATAGAGACGCGAATTATATTATTGGCGGCGACTGTTGGGTACACAAAACTCACTATCCAAATAAATCTATTTATTTACAGTTAATTAATTATAATTATTCTTATATTATGTACTATGGTAAAATCTTAAATACTAATGGCGTCCGATCCGACCTAAGTTAGGTAGGAAAAGGCGAGGTTGCACGAAGTGTCTTTCCCAGGCGTGGAACACTATACCTCCGGTGTCGAGTGGAGTCTGGGAAAGCGGCAACCATAAGGAGCTGACGTAAAACGCGTTTACGGGATATTTGTGCTGGAAAATGTTCATTTATATAGTAATAATAGTGATAGACATGACAGACAGACTAGAAAGCGTCGTGACGCCTATGTAACGCCTTTAGAACGTCTGATAATTATTCGGTCTCCGTGCACGTTTTTATTACAAAATGCCTCGAAACTTTCTATACATTGAAGATTATTCAAATGATAGAAGCATATTTTAACTGCAAATAATATTTTAACGCACCAAAACTACAACATGTAGTCAATCAATCAAACTGTTTTTTAAAAGATTTTCCGCCAAGTTTCTTGCTGGTTCTTCTCGGTAGGAGCAACTTCGGAATCAGTACTTAAAAACATTCGACAAAAAGTATAGAAACGTATAGTAGGTCAAATTTATGATAAATATCTTAACTTAAGTGGGATTCCGTATGTTATTCAAATTGCTTCTATGCTATACATTCGACTCCTGCGATTCACGGTTGTTGTTAACGCAGCCACAACAATAACTTTTTTATATCTGTGTGCCCCATTTTGGCACACTTTTTGAAATTGACATATAATCTTGTAACTGACAATATACGTTTTGAGACGGACGATTTAAATCACCTGTGTATCATTTACAAGCGCCTATGGATAAATTATTATTCACAACATCCAAGAAGATACAGTGGTGGAAATATAGACAATTAGATATATAAATCTTTTCGGCTTATAAATAGGACATTAACCAGACAATGAGAATATGAGTCAGTAATTCTTTTATAAAAGTGTGATATAGGTGGGTAGTAGATAATAGAAGGATTAATGACATTGATAATATATACGTAACCGGGAATTTTGAAAGCTGCATATCTAATCTACTAATCTGTCTAAAAGATTTTATAGTTATTAATTTTAACAATTTAACCCTGTTACCATGCATTTCAGATAATTTATACATATTAAATACCATATATCATTCTTTTACTCAAAGGTTCATAATTTAACTTCCAGATTTAATAAGAAAGAAAAGAAGAAGAAGAAGAAAGATATTTATTACAAATATTGTATCACTTACAGGCTAACACACTCAATAACTATAATGATAATGGCTTAACTAATAACTAACTACCTATTCAACTAATCATAAATAAATACTACTTTTTTTACTAGTTATGGTTTATACGAGCCCCTTATGCTCCACTCTTGTTAAGTACCTGTCAGTGGTGCAATAACCCAAATAGGTATGACACTCAGGTTAGTACTGACATTTGCTGACGCAGCATTTTAGTCCTGATTTTCAGTGTCACCCTAGATATATATACATACACTATACTATATAAATAAGCTATAGATAATACTATATAAATAAATATACTATATATTTTGTGATATTTTTTCTGTATGTGATAGGCAAAGTCTGCTGCCGTGTGGTATCCGGCAGAATAGAATAGACCACCCTCGTTTCTTACTGAGGTGTCGTAAGAAGCGACTAAGGTATGTGCCGTGTGGTATCCGGCAGAATAGAATAGACCACCTTCCTTTCTTACCGAGGTGTCGTAAGAGGCGACTAAGGTATGTGCCGTGTGGTATCCGGCTGCATAGAATAGACCACCCTCGTTTCTTACCGAGGTGTCGTAAGAAGCGACTAAGGTATGTGCCGTGTGGTATCCGGCAGAATAGAATAGACCACCTTCCTTTCTTACCGAGGTGTCGTAAGAGGCGACTAAGGTATGTGCCGTGTGGTATCCGGCTGCATAGAATAGACCACCCTCGTTTCTTACTGAGGTGTCGTAAGAAGCGACTAAGGTATGTGCCGTGTGGTATCCGGCAGAATAGAATAGACCGCCCTCCTTTCTTACCGAGGTATCGTAAGAGGCGATTAAGGTATGTGCCGTGTGGTATCCTACTGCATAGAATAGACTACCCTCATTTCATACCGAGGTGTCGTAAAAGGCGACTAAGGTAAGTTGACGTCAGATAGGCGGCCGGTCGTAAAATACGTAGCGAAATCATCTGACAACATGTTGTAACATGTTGTGCCGACTTAGAGTGGGATAAGGGCAGGAGGATAAAGTATGAGAGGCAGAATCTGCTGTTGATCTACTCTAAAACACATAATACAAAACACACTACACGAATTTAAGAAAAAAAATATATATAAAAAATACAAGCAGAAAACAGGACAATACGTTTTCAACTATGAAGTTGCGGGGTAAATAAAAATGTTCTATATTTCAGACTGAAACCGTTTACAGTTTTAAGGCTTTGTAGTGGTAGTGGAAGATTATTCCAGCAATTCGTCGCAGCATATCGAAAACTACCACGAAAGGATGCAGATTGATGCGATGGTATGAGTAGTCGATGGAAAGACCCTCTTGTTACGTGTAACAAGAGAGTGTTGAGTGTATTTAAAAATATATACACTGTGCCGGATGGAGCCAGGGGAAGGCGATGGTGCGTGATTTCGGTGAAAGAAAAACAGTCAGATAGATATCAACTCGATTGTGCGTCTACAAGGCTGAACGTATGAAGACCGACTACAAACTTAAAACTACAAAGGGCATTACGACAAATTGCGAGCGTCTATGATTGACGTTTATGAACAAAAAATATATTTAATCTGCCTTGTATCCGCATTATCTACGTAATTCTTTAATATAATAACAGTTGGCGTTACAAGTAAGTATATATGGTAAGTAACAATATTTTATATTATTTTATATCTATTTATATATTACATTTTTATTAATATGTTTATTTTTTATTCACAGGTGCCGTGTCAGCAACATACACTCCACTACTTCTTTGACTGTTAATGTGGTAAACTATTTTTGAAAGCTTTTTATTTAACTTTCTGTGTATGTTGAAATCCTGCAAGTTAAATTTAACCCACTTCCCGACGTCCGATTGACCTGAAGTTTTACATACTGCTCCAGTCCCGATGACAATGCACGTTTATGATAGGCATGACCTGATACTTCTATCCTGATGCTAGATTTGGCTCTGAACGCGGGAACTCCTCAACGGCTATCAACAGGCACATGAAATTTTGCTAAACCTTTTATTTATCAAAAACTTTTATTATATTACTTTTAATATAATATACATAATTATCAAAAGATTGTAAGATGTATATAATAGACATAAGCTTTCGGTTGCTGCTTTGCGCCTCGCAAAAGTACATAAGTCGTTTGTGGGTTTGGGTATTCTATAATAAAATTCCACAATCTACTTTGACTTTACTATTACAGCAGTTTAAAAACCCTTTTAGAAAAATGGTAATACAAAAGCCTACTATACTATTAAGGATTACTTAGACGATATGAATGCGTGGATATAGATACTCTTTAACCCTGTACAAGACACCAATAACCATATGTAACTAGTGATAAGAATTATTCTTTAAAAAGAGCAACCGCCTAGTTTCTTGCTGGTTCTTCTCGGTAGGAACAGCTTTCCGAACCAGCAGTAGATGTTGACGATTTAAAAGCACTTGTTTACAAGTTTATTTGAATAAAAAATATTTTGAATTTGAATTAAACTTATTATATGTACTTTTCGTATAAGTAGATGAATGACTAGTAATTAAAAATTAAATACTTTTATCGATAATACGATAAAGCCGTCTGCACGCCTCCCCTGTGCCGCTCCGCCCACCTGTAACACGGCAATTTTCAAAACCTCATGCAGCAATAAAAGGGCCCGTGATCGTGCCGCCGCCTCACTTTCAGCGCGTTTGTCGTAGACATAACCCCGCGAAAACCATTTTAAAGTTAATTAACAACTCGTCTTTGAAAGCAGGTGAGTTTTAAACTTGGCTGTATAGTTGACTTCATGTGCCGTAAAAACTTTTTAAATTATTAACGAGTGTATAGATTAGAAATGTTCTTTTTTTAAATTTCGAACAGGTCTTTTATGATATATAGATTTAAAGTCTTATTGATATTACAGAAATGAGTTAGCAAATTTTAACAGACAGAAATTAAGTTACATTATTACCATTTATTTTCCTAAATATTTCTTATTTTAAAATAATAAAAAAAACTTTAAACAAATATAAAAAAAAATGTCGTCTGGAAGCGAGGCAATATCCCGAGCTACAATACATTATATTATTAAAATAACAATATTCTTTTAGATAATAAAATTATTTTTAGCGGATTGATAACATATGCTATAAAAATACGTCAAATTCTAAACACAATGAATGCAGAACAAACCATGGTAAAGAGTTGAGTTGGTCCTACATTATTTTTGTCCCAGGACCTTCGGTTACCTAGTTTCGCTGTATAAACTGCATTTATTTAATGTGGAATATAAGCAATTTAATTTTTGTGCATAAGTATATACATAATTTTTAGTTTTTTATTTACAACAAAAATGTACAAGTTACTTCTATCTTAAATTACTTACACGCTAGTACTATACAAATTATGCCCACGTGGAATCGTTCCAAGAATGCTGGCAGCGTTTCCGCGTTGAATCGCTGAGCTGATCTTTGCTCGAAACAGGAGCCAGCCCTCTTGTCACTTGAAAAGGCAATTAACCGAGGTGTTAAAACGGAAAAAATACACTTCAATGCCATGGCCCTAGGGTCTCCACTGCAAACGGCCCAAATAAATAAATCTCTTTCTTTGTTCGGCCATTTCCGCCGCAGCTCCAAGTCTTGACGCCGTTTCCCTGATATGGGACGAGGCTAACGTATCAACGCATGTTGCGTCCCACACTAGGGCACGTCGCCGTTCCCAAAGAACCAGCGTCAAACCGTCTGGTCTCGTGCCATTATTCCGACTTGTCCCCGAAGGCTCGAGAAGAGCAGGAATGTCGATCGTGGCAAGAGCTCTTTTGAAGGTATCATTAAGAGAATCATGGCGGAAAAGACTACCAGAGCGCCTATAGCATGAAAGCCCGTGTATGCGAATCATAGGAGAATGTAATTATCATTACTTTTGCCTGATAGAGTTTCAATGAGAGCTGACTATCTAAGACTACTTTTGATTCCACTAAACATGCATAAAATATATTTTGACAAATCAAGCGTTTCTCTACATAACAAACAGCTTGTGATATCTGCGTCGCGACTCAGCAGAGTGGGCAACTCATTTGTTGGTCTCGCTATTCGCTTCTATAACAAAATTCCTCAGTCCATTCCAGACCAGTCTATAGGAAGATTCAAATTATGTGTAAAAATATGTTTATACGTAAAGCATATTACAAAATTGAAGATAATTAGGACGATAATAATGCCCGGATTTGAAAATCCTTTCAGCTTCATACAAGACAACGGTTTAATAATGTATGATGGAAAATATTTAAAAGATTGACCGCCGAGTTTCTTGCTGGTTCTTCTTGGTAAGAGCAACATTCCGAAACAGTTGTAGTTTCGTTAATCATATTGATAGTTCACGATTCAAAAGTGCCTGAAATGGTTTATTTGAATAAAGATTATTTTGATTTGATAAACAGCAACGAAAACTAATAACACATATCAATATTAAATTTGTAAAACCCCTCGTTTTTGCTTCGGAAGTTAAAATTAACCCCTTTCGTCTTTTAGAAACCACAACATTATTCGAATACATAAAAATATTACAAATTAGCGACTGTAAGATTTATTCACAATTGCCGACGGAAGGGTATTTAAGCAAATAAAAATTTTATTTTTGATGTGTTAATGCGGTTTAGGTTGTGGAAAGTTTTAAATATACTAAGTACTTGCGACTTCGTACGTGTCAAGTATTGTGCGAAATAAAAAAGTGATAATAAAAATATCTTGCTATAATCTTGAATAATTTATAGAATTAGGCGTTACTTTGTAGAGATCCATAATACAAAAGTAATAATAAAATTATTTTGCTATAATCCACGATACAGTAAACAGAAAATATATATAGTGTTAAATGTATAGTGGACTATCCGCAAGCGATTTTGTTTGCGATTTTGTCGTGGAGTCTATCTCCTGATGATGCTTCGGTTGCGGGGCGAAACGATTGTTGAGTTTGTGATAGTGAACATCTGTAGTGCTTGTGTATCGTGGTGGCAGTGGTGGGGGTTTGTGCATGTGGTTTTACGAATCTTGCACGTATCGGGTATGAAAAAACGGATAGTCCACTATACATTTAACACTTTATATATTTTCTATTTACTGTACCGCGGATTATAGCAATAATTTTATTATTACTTTTGAGCTGTAGTTGAGTTGAGAATTCAAATGAACTTTTAATAATCAAATAATTAAAGTTAATTTCGAATTTGAACATACAATACATTTGGATATTTCCAGATTACCAACAACATTGATTTGTCGATCTTTTTAGGTGAAATTAGCTAAATGTCAATATTACTTTTAAATTTTCATCATCATCCTCCTGCCCATATCCTACTCTAAGGGGGTCGGCACAACATGTTACAAATATGTTGTCACATGATTTGGCTGCGTATTCTACGACCGGCCGCCTGCCAGACGTCAACTTACCACAGTCGTATTTTACGATCCCTCGGTAAGAAAGTGGGTGGTCTATTCTACTCAACTGGATACCAAATTATTGACATAGGCCTCCTCTCTCCGTTTTTGGAGAGAAGGGTTGGAGCTAAGACCTACTACGCTGCTCCAATGCGGATTGGTAGGTTATACATATCTCCAGAATTGTCCAGAGATATGCAGGTTTCCTCACGATGTTTTCGTTCACCAAAAAGCGTGTGATAAATTATAAATTACTAGTTTTTGCCCGCGGCTGCGCTCGCTATGAATTTTGTCTGCCCCAGTATCTAACTTACTTAAATTTATGATTCATAATTTTGGTCATAGTGGCTTCCACATAAAAGATAGATATATGCTGTCGCGGACTTATATTTGGAACTATTAAAGACAAACAATACTACGGTACATCATCTTTGTGTTACTCTAATGGTTTAGGAGGCGTACGCCGAGATAGCTCTCAGAGCCCAGATTTTTTCCGACTTTATTGACATGTATCGTTATATTATATAAATTATTACAAACGTACATTTCAATGTATAACGTATTGTTTCCTGTTTCTCCCGGAAAAACCGAAATCTGTTTATTGTATATTAGTTGTATTCGTGACTTCGCCCGCGTGCAAATGAGTGTCACAAATTTTTTTCACACGTAAATCCTGACCCCGTTGGAATTCTGGTATAAATCCTACAAATTGCACAACCACTCTATCTTCCAGTGAAATAAAAAATCTTAAAAGTTTAACCGTTCTCGAGAATATGAACTAAAATATTCATCAAAAATTGCGAAGCTACAGAATGCATTTATGTATATTGAGAAGAGAACAGTCGAAAACAATTTAATATTTTTATTTGAAACTAGCTGTGCCAACAACGGCTTTGCCCGCGTGAAATTCAGTGATTTGCGAAAATTTACCCGGATTTTCGAAATTTTGAACATAAAAGTAATTATTGTGAGTTAACCGTGAGAGATAGAGACATGCTGTCGCGGATTTTTTTGTAGTATTTTTAGAGATCTACAATTTTCTAATACATTACTTTAGCGTATCTCTGCTGGTTTACGCAGCGCACGCGACTAACGTTCTCAGCAAGCAAGTTTTTTAACGACTGCGCGATTTCTTCAACAGATTTGACATAATACCGATATGTACTATTTACCTAAACCATCTGGAAGTATTTCACTATCTTTTGCTGAAAACCGTACAAAAATCCGTTCAGTAGTTTTTGAGAAAATCGATTACATACAGACAGAGAGCTTTTTGGGACTTTGTTTTATAAAAAGTATAGATTTTCAACATAAAAGTTGTTATAGTGAGTGAACTATAAGAGACAGATATATACTGTCCTGAAATTTTTTGTAGTATTTTTGTAGATCTATAATTCTAAAGTACATTACTTTAATGTATCTCCGTTGGTTTACACGGCGCACACGGTTAAAGCTAACAGCAGACGAGTTTTTTACAACTGCGCGACCACTTCAATACAATTTACATAAAACCGTAATGTACTATTGACTTAAACCTTTCTGAATAATTGCACTACCTTTTAGTAAAAACCGTACAAAAATCCTTTCAGTAGATTTTGAGAAAATAGATTACAAACAGACAGCTTTTGGGAACTTTATCTAATAATAAGTATAGATAATTTATAGAATATATATAGTGTTAAATGTATAAGGGACTGTCCGTTTTCATACCCGATACAAGCAGGATTCGTAAAAACACATGCACAAACATCCACCACTTCCACCACAATACACAAGCACTACACACGTTCACTATCACAAACTCAACAATCATTTCGCCCCGCAACCGAAGCATCATCAGGAGATAGACTCCACGACAAAATCGCAAAGCAAATAAGTATAGATGTTCATGTGTTTTTTGTTCCGGACGGTGGACGCAAAACTCAAAAACTCCTAGGTTTAAATGATTTATAGAAGCAGGCGTTACTTTGCGGAACTCCATATTACAAGCAATATAACAGAACTAACTACTTTGCTATAATCCGCACGGGTTAAGTGAATGCATGCAAAGCCAATGTGTATGAAGCATGCTTTGCTTCAATGCTTCATGCTTTGCTGCAAGTTTGCTTGTTCATCAGTCCAATATCATTAATTAAAACTAGGAGCAATATAACAAACTCAACAATCGTTTCGCCCCGCAACCGAGGCATCATCAGGAGATAGACTCCACGACAAAATCGCAAGGCTTTGCGATTTTGTCGTGGAGATTTTGTCGTGGATGGAGTTTGTGATAGTGAAACTGTGTAGTGCTTGTGTATTTTGGTGGAAGTGGTGGAGGTTTGTGCATGTGCTTTTACGAATCCTGCACGTATCGGGTATGAAAATACTGATAATCCACTATACATTAAACACTATATATATTTTCTATTTACTGTATCGCGGATTATAGCAAAATAATTTTATTATTACTTTTGTATTATGGATCTCCGCAAAGTAACGCCTAATTCTATAAATTATTTTAAACGTCTCTTCGATGTCAGAGTAAACCTCTTGTACCTGCCAGTATTTGTTATACTTAACAAAGGCTTTCTCAAGTTGACAGGCAATTATTAAAGTTAATTTAATATTTTTACAAAGATTTTTAATGTTTATATTGCATTAACTAGCTAGCGGCTTCGCCCGCGTGGAAATCAGCGTGTCAGAATTTTTTCTAGAATTCAGATAATAAAATTAGTTATTGTGAGTTAATAATAAGAGATAGAGAGATGCTACCGCGGACTTTTTTGTAGTATTTTTATAGACCTACACTTCTCTTCTACATTATTTTAGCGTATCTCTACTGGTTTACGCAGCGCTTGCGACTAAAGCTCTCAGCAAGTAAGTTTTTTAACAATTGCGCGATCTTTTTAACACTATTTATTTATTTTATCGATATTTACTATTTACCTAAGCCATCCGGAAGTATTGCACAGACAGACAGCCTTTTGGGACTTTGTTTTATAATAAGTATAGATGATGTGTAATTTTTTCGGAACGTTTAAGTTTATAGTATAATACGATTTTATGTAAATTGTATTCAAGAAGTCGCGCAGTTGTAAATCGTTGTAAAAAAAACTCGCCTTTTGGGAGTGTTTGTCGCGTAAACCAATAGAGATTTTATTCGAACTGGCTGTATGTATGCTGTTAGCGGCACAGGCGAGCGCAGAAGCATCGTCGAAATTGCAAAATAAACAGAGTAGAGCGAAAAAAACTCTACTAGATATGGGGAACGTCGTCTTAAGGGTGCCTTCTGTGAGGTTGGACCACGGCTTGGGGCGACGCGTAGTGGAGGGCTCATGATATGACTTTGATTAGTCATAACTCATAGTCATAATTCTCCTGCCCTTATCCCACTCTAAGTGGGGTCGGCACAACATGTTATAAACATGTTGTCACATGATTCGGCTACGTATTTTACGACCGGCCGCCTGCCTGATGTCAACTTACCTTAGTCGTATTTTACGACACCTCGGTAAGACAGAACGTGGTCTACTCTACTCAGCCGGATACCACTCGGCATACAAGTACTTATGACTTATAAAACAAAATTACTCGAGACAGAAATGTGAAATTTGAACATTTGAAGAATAAAAGAACATGTCGTATGTTATGATATGAAGCTCTATTCTTCGAATGGGGCGAATTTAGTTTCGCATGAAATAACTTTCCCACAAACTGAAAGTTTGGTACATACAATCTTCAATA
Source organism: Morpho deidamia (assembly GCA_947086505.1). Taxonomy (NCBI): domain Eukaryota; kingdom Metazoa; phylum Arthropoda; class Insecta; order Lepidoptera; family Nymphalidae; genus Morpho; species Morpho deidamia. The sequence goes on from CAMTZC010000016.1 coordinate 13,526,135, forward strand.
AAAATTTAAAAAAACGTGTATTGTAGAATTCACCAAATTTGACCCATCAATTATGGGAAAAGGCCATTAAACTTACAAATTGTCATCTATATATGTACTAACTTTTACCCGCGTTGAATTTGTTATGCCACATAAAGTAATCATTTTAAATATATCATTTTTTTACTAGTAAAAAAAATTTTTAGTTACTCGCACATCTAAAATTTCAGATATCTAACTTCAAAACTGACGGATTCCATACAATCTTTGCGCAGCATGCATATTAGGCGCTCTATGGCGAACCATTCAAGTCAATCATATCGTGATAACTTTAAAACTATTCGTCCAAATTACTTAGTGTGAACGACAAAGTTTATCTACATGAAATAGTTAAAGCGACTAATGTATTGATTTTGATAAGAGTTTGATAAATATACTAAAATGTGCATTGTAGAATAGTATGTAATTTATTTAAATTTATGATTCACAATTTTGACTATAGCGGCTTCAATATAAAAGGTAGATATATGCTGTCGCGGAATTTTATTTAGAACTATTCAAGACAGATAATACTACGGTACATCATCTTACTGTAACTCCAATGGTCTCGGCAGCGTACGCCAAGATAGCTCTCAGAGGTCAGATTTTTTTCCAACTTTATGGACATGTATCTTTATCTATACTAATATTATAAAGAGGAAAGATTTGTATGTTTGTTTGTTTGTTTGTTTGTTTGTTTGTTTGTTTGTTTGTTTGTTTGTTTGTATGTATGTATGTTTGTTACGTTTTCACGCAAAAACTACTGACCGGATTTCAAAAATTCTTTCACCATTGGAAAGCTGCTTCTTCACTGAGCAACATAGGCTATATGTCATTTTCAAAAATAATACGGATCCCTAATAAAATTGTAATAAGTTGGGAAAAATTTAGTCGTAAACATCTTTCATCGCGTGCGCTGCGAAAACTATTGATGATAGAACAAAAAAATGTTCTACAGTAGTATAGAACGTATCAATATCCATAAAAAAGTCCGCGATACCATATGTCTAACTATTATAGTTATGCCAATATAACTACTTTTTTTACATTGTAAAAGTTGGTAAAAGTGCCGACAATAATCAAACCATTTTATTCATATCTCTGTATTAATCCTTATCCCATTAAATGATATTTTATTAATAACTGTTTCAATACCTGTAAAAAACTTTTTAAATTATTAAAATCCGACATCCCAATCAAAAGATATTACGAATTTAAGAATGTAAATCTAAAGCAAATAATGCCATAACAAATTCATTGTACCGTCCGTTATAGCAGGGCCTGCATTTGGTGAGTTAGCTCTTATTCCAAGAATACTAATGATACCCATTTTTTATAATAAATTAACCTACAAAATAAATCTATATTCCGACTTCGTAGACTTAATACATTACATAAAATCATTACAAAATGTAGCCTATATGTTATACTGATGTATAACCTTTATTACTGTAAAGTTTCATCCATTTGCATCCAACAGTTTTTTCGTGAAAGAGTAACAAATATACATCCATACTCACAAACTTTCGCATTTATAATATTAGTTAGAAAAATGCTTTACGCCACACAAGAACAATCACATGAGCGAAGCCGCTAGCTATAACAAGTGTTATATATTATAAAGCTTCTACAAAGTAATGGTATAACAAGTAAACAGTTAAAAAATGCTTTAAAGTTAACCTTTTCTGTTATACAAAAGCCATTGTTCGTATTCAATAACCTAACAAAGATTCCTTGCGTTTTTTCTTTGTATTCCGAAGAATATTCAATCAGGACTACGTTTATTTTTCTAAAAAATCTTATTTTTTTGTGGGTTTAAAAGATATGGAACAATGTAAAATGCGAATAATAAGCTTTGACTTATGATAACGCGATTATACACAAAATGAAGTAGACGAAAAACTTTTATAGCTATAAGTCGTTTTCGCTAGAACTAGTATAGTCGTTAAAGCCATCTTAACTTTAATAGAGTTCGTAAGATAAAGACCTGCAGACCTACCATGAACTCTTATTGCGACTCAATTAAAGACGTAAATGACGACCGCAAACCGCTTTCTTTTCGTACCATGAAGTGTGAATGTCATTAGGGTCGTAAAGTTTGAAAAGGATAACGTTATATGAACTATAGATAACTCTGTCTCTTTTACTCAAATGTTCTTAGGACGAATTCTGAACGCTCATTCGGCAACGACTTAAAGTGTGCGTCTTTAAGACATCATGGTATGAAAAAGCAAAAAAAAATTGTTTACGTGTTCAATTGAGTCGCAATAAGAGTTCACGGTAGGCCTGCTGGTTAAGCATTTCGTTAATTAATATTAAGAACTTATTTTTAGCTTTACCAAATATATAATAGGGTAAGTAGGAACCGATATAATTTAAGGAGATTGCGGCTCCTACTTTGCGACTTGCAAAAGTATAATGATATCTGAACAAATTAGGGTTTGTTTCTTTCTTCTTGGAGAGTTAGGGCTTAGGTAGACCTACCACGCTGCTCAAATAGAGATCGGTAATGTAAATTTTAAACTTTCGCGATTCATACTTATTTACTTATTTACTTATTATTATATAAATAAACGGGTCTTATCGCGGCAAAATCGAGTAATACCTTTTAACAAGGTTACTCGTTCGACTTGCAACTTGGCCGAAACGTCGAACCTTGTATACAATAAAAGAGATCGGTAAGTTAAACATATCGCAAACATTTTCCTGACGAAAGGTTCTCGCTTTGCGCCTTGCAAAAGTACGAAAGTCGTTTGTGGATTTGTGTATAAGATTCTATAATAAAATTCCGCAATAAATTTTAGCCTTACACTTACAGCAGTTAAAAAACATTTTTACCCGTGCGGATTATAGCAAGGTAGTTAGTTCTGTTATAGTGCTTGTAAAAAACATTATTAATAGGAGGCTGATACAGAATGCCTACTACTGTTGAGGATTATGTACAAGACAGTAATGATTAAATGTAACTAGTTATAATAATTATATTTTTAAAAAGAGCAACCGTCGAGTTTCTTGCTGGTACTTCTCACAGGGGAGAACATAGGATTGCAGAACCGCCCCGCTGGTTTTACCACCACTTATTATTTATCATTCGTCTAAACATTCGTACATAATCATCAATAATCACTTTAAATCACATTAAGGCGCTGAACAGAGCCAAATAGGCTGACTTTAAACACGTTTTTAACAAAAGCTATAGGGATGACGATTAAAAGAAAAATATATGTTAATATACATCATATCTCAGAGAGAATGTAAGATTTCAAAACATGATTACGATACTTTTTTTCGATAAAAAAAATTGGTAAATAGACCTCTGATTTTTACTTTGATCGTAAATATCTCTAATATTTATCAACAAAAATTGGTAAAATTAATAAGACTAATAAATCATTATAATATAAAGAGAATGTAAGATTTAAATTTTGAATTAATTAAGATATTTCATTCAAATTAAATATTTTTTAGAAAATAGCAAAACTGAAACGAGTCATCGTCTCGCTTCTCTTTTACATCTACGAATATAGACAGTGATCGCTGAGGCGCGCTGCTATACGGACGTGTGTCGCTCGCTGCCGCCTTTTGTGACTATTCCTTGTTGATAATATGTCTTTTTTTAGGTGTTTAGTTATAGTTTCAGCATACTTAGTTTTATAAGATTAATTAGACATAAGTTTTTTAAATAAATTGTACAAAAAAAGTTTGGATAAAATAGTGTACACCTGCAATGGGTGTTAAAAAATTAATTTTGTCGCTACGCCGTCGCAGAAATTGTGGGCGTGGCTTATATTCCGAAATCTGAATTTGTGCCAGCTCTGTTCAGCGCCTTAACGAATGCGAACGACTATAAAAATATTAGAGCGTTGTTAATTGAAATTCCGAATTTAAATGGATTTACTTGAACCTTTTGAATTTTCTATTCACAAAAGAGAATTTGATATCAGAAAGCTTTTTATTTTCTTCTATAATGATTATAAGCGTAGTAGAAAAATATACAACGGGGAGTGGAAAACATAATTTATTATGAATAATATCGCTACAAACGAACTTATAGTCGTGACCTTTATAGAGTCTTTAAAAAGAATGGTATTTAAGAAAAGAATTAAAGACTAACATAACGTACTAGCAACACGGTTCACGTAATTTCATAACAGATGGCGTTAGTATTTTGCTCCGCGCTATCGAAGTGCTTTTTTAATTATATAAGACGTCCCCATACAAAATGTTCGTTGGGTTATGACATTAGAACTTTTCCCTGAGTCCGATACAGGCGTCCCTTAAGTCAACCGTAAGTCCCTTAAGGCGACGCTCCCAGGATGCTGCGAGCCTCGCTCGAGACTCGCTCTCCTAGTTTACACCCCCGACGATGCTTCTGCGCTCGCCCATTCTCTCGGTGACGCTGTAAGAGCCATTAGAGCTAACAGCATTAGGTAGTGTCCGAAAAAAAAAATGTTCGTTGGATACATACATCGCCTACCAATTCCTTCTAGAGTGCATCCTACTGCAACACTAAGAGTGCTGGAATGCTGTGAAGGACCCGTCAACGATACCAACTGTATAAGTGAATAAAATACTTTCCTGTCACTCTTATTAGTCACCTGATTAGGGAAGTAGGGAGGTAAATTGTCATAAATCTATCTTCTATACTTATTACAGTAGGGGAGCTCATGATGCTAAATAGGGGTTTACTCGAGTGTCATAGTGACCTTGTGGGTTGCAAAGCTTAGATGAAAAAAAAACAAAAAAGGGTTATATAATATATACCTTTTAAATAGTGGGGGAAGAGAAGATATATGTACATATGTAATGCTAAATGTAGAGAATGCGATTTTGTCTTGGAGTCTATCGATAATAGACGATGCTTCGGTTACGGAGCGAAACGATTGTTGAGGTTGTGGTAGTGAATGTGTGCAGTGCTTGTGTTTTGTTGTGTTGGTGGGTAGTGCATTAGTTTTTACGAATCTCGCATTCATTAGGTATAAGAAAGGATAGTAACTGTATGTTTATCATCACTACATAGTATAAAACAAAGTCGCTTTCTGTGTCTGTCCCAATGTCCCTATTTCCCTATATATGCTTCAATCTTTAAAACTACGCAACAGATTTTGATGCGGTTTTTTTTAAATAGATAGAGTGATTCAAGAGGAAGGTTTATATGTACAATAACAGTCAATATGGAGTAGGGAAATACTGTAATTTTTGAGGTTTCTAACGTAATGTCGTAAATAATTACATTTTTTTCCGCTTACATTGCAAACGCAGGCTGAACACTACAAGATTTATCAAAATAATGTATTAAAAATTTGTACACCTTAAAAAGGTCTACAGAAAACTCCGCGAGGGTATATGTCTATCTCTTATGGATAACCCACAATAGCATTTTTTTGTCATTTACTTTTTACGAAAAATAACGCCTTCTTTTCGAAGCAATTTTAACCAATACAGCATCAATCCTTATCCAATTAAGTACCTTAAATACATTGTTGATTTAATATAGATCAATATGGCCGTTTACAGCATGTAATTTAAATGAATATTACAGATTGAATATGCGGCGCTTGCCTATAAGTAGCGAATCGGAGGCCGCGCTTCGCCCTATAGCACTTATAATTTAGCAGTGATTGGATTAATTGTAAAAATAAAATACATAGAGAAAGATGTAAAAAGGAACTAGGTAAAATGTATTATATGAATTAAGATATTCCAAAGATAGCAGGAAATCTTCATGGTGTATGGAAAGGGGAATTGTTTTACTCCAAATTTAACGCGTGCGTGCCGCGGGCAGTAATAAATAAATCAAAACTACTGGATCTATTTTAATCATTTTTTTCACTGAGTGACAGCCTATACTTATATATTTTATACCCGTGCGAAGCAGGGGCGGGCCGCTAGTTAAATATATTTTCCTTTATCTTGAGTTATAACGAAAAATATTTACTTTACTTTTCAAATAAATATATAAAATCAACCACGAAACCAAATATATATTTTAAAAATCATAGCCAAACATTTTAAATCTATCTTCCATACATGTTTATCAAAACTCGCATTTACATAACTAAAGCTTTCAGAGAAAATTATAACTTTGCAATAGCAGTTGGCGCGTACCTCCATATTGCTCACGTTTCTCGTTACAGTGTTGCCAAGCGTAAAAACAATATACGACGAGATCAGAATTCCTTTGACTTGCAACACTAGATTTAAAATTCATATTTCGAATTACGGCTGACATTTTAGAATTGTTAATTCACAATGAATACAAATTAATGTAATTTCTGATGGTTTTGTATTTGAAATATCTGTTTCGTTAATTGTAGAGTTTGATTAAAGTAGCTGTCGTTTGTAAATCAAGATTCGTGATTCATTTAGATTAATTTAAAAATATAATAAATATAAAGATATTGAAAAATCCAAAATTTATAACTAAATATGAATTTATTTTATATTTAAGTATAATTAAGTATATTTCTTTCCATAAGTGGAATATCTGAAATCCTGTACCTGTAATATAAATACCTCTTCAAAATGCAAACTTTATTAATATTTTTTATTAGTTTTAGTCTTATGCCGAACTTAATTACAACCATGCATAAAAGTTTTCTGTATAGCGCGAATATATTATAATAAACACAAAAATACATTTTATTACTCTTAAAGCCTGATTGAAATGTTAGTTAATTTCTCCAAAAATTAATGACTAAAATCGTCATTAACAGCAAAGATTTTGTTTTAAAATTTAAAGGAAAATATTGTGAGATAATTATATACCAAACAAGTGATTTTATTTGACGTTTATATCGACTTAAAAACTTTGATAGTCCAGTGGTGAGAGCGTGCGAATCTTACAAGGCGTTCACGGGTTCAAACTCGAACAGGCACTAATGAGTTTTCTGTTAAAACTTGACTGTGTCTTTAAATAATTTATAGATTTAGGCGTTACTTTGCGGATATCCATAATACAAAAGTAATAATAACATTATTTTGCTATAATCGTATTGCTATACAGCAAATAGAATATATATATATAGTGCCAAATGTATAGTGGACTATCCGTTTTTTCGTACATATATATTTTCTATTTACTGTATCGCGGATTATAGCAAAATAATTTTATTATTACTTTTGACTATGTCATATTGATATTTGCGTGATAATTTATCACACGATTTTCCGTGAAAGAAAACTTCGAAAGGAAATCTGCATATCTCTAAAATATTCTGGGGATATGTGTAAACCTACCAAGCCGCTTTGGAGCAGCGTGGTGGGTCTCAGGTCTGACTATTTTCTCCAAAAACGGAGAGAGGTCTATGCTCAGTAGTAAGTTAATAAGCGGCCGTTCATTTACTTTATATCAACTGATAATAAGGTAGAAGAGACTAACCGTAACAACTATTTAGCCTCTGACCTAATCCTATATTAATTAATAATTATTAATTATTAATTATTAATTAATCTTCCAGCTTTTTAGCTATCACTGCGTTTAAGGGAAAATCAAAGTTAATCCAGAAAGTGATAGAAAATGTATAGTCTATTTGGTATCTATTGTTCTAAACACGCTTCAAACACGTTGTAACTAGTGTTGCGGCAATCTTTTTATATCGATAGAAATATTTTAATACGGAGAAATATATGCATACAGAAAGTTAAGTAAAGAACCTCTTACCGTTTTCTGTGAGAAGGGTCGGAGTTTGGACCTACCATACTGCTCCAAAACGAATTTGTAGGTCTCACATTTCCCCAGAATTTTCAAGATATATGCAGGTCTTCTCACGATATTTTCCTTCGTAAGATAAGATAAGCGTGCGATAAATTGCAGATATCAATTAGACACATTAGTTTTTTTAATAGAGAAACTCATTGGTTCCTGCCCGGGGTTTGAACTCGTGACCCCATTGAAAAGGCAGCACGGTTTCATCACTGTAGCCCAGTGGTGAAACCATGCTTATCTTGACGTGACTAACTGAAAACTGAAAATTTTATTAGATATGTAGGTCACAGTATATCACTTACATTGTGGGAGGGTAACAGAAGTCGATGTAACGAAAAATGCTAAAGTCTCAATAATGAAACGTCGATTAAAACAGCTAGAATTGTGTTCTGAAATTATTATCTCTAAACAAAAGAAGTTATTTTGATGAAACTTTTATCACAGCAAAAGTTAAAATTATGGAGTACCTATTTTTAATAAAAAGTAAACCTCCAAATCCATTCGATCCAAAGTACGAAATAATATGCGTCGTAAAAAACAAAACATGACAAAAACCTTTTTTTTAAATTAAATTATGTTGGTATTAAATATATTTTTCTTACTAAATTAAAGCATAATTTGCATTTATAAAACATCAGTAGCGCGCGAATGCGAATGCGAATCCAGTTTAACAAAAATTATCAACTTAACATTAAGTATTTCTGGAAACCGATGGGATTTCCTATTTCGAGCTAATTTTTAATAATGATTTATTAAAAATAATTTATAGAATTAGGCGTTACTTTCCATAATACAAAAGTAATAATAAAATTATTTTGCTATAATCCGCGATACAGTAAATAGAAAAAATATATAATCGCTTTGCGATTTTGTCGTGGAGTCTAAGTCCTGATGATGCTTCGGTTGCGGGGCGAAACGATTGTTGAGTTTGTGATAGTGAACGTGTGTAGTGCTTGTGTATTATGTTGGCAGTGGCGTTTGTGCATGTGTTTTTACGAATCCTGCACGTATCGGGTATGAAAAAACGGATAGTCCACTATACATTTAACACTAGATATATTTTCTATTTACTGTATCGCGGATTATAGCAAAATAATTTTATTATTACTTTTCATTAAAAATAGTACAAAAAAAAATTCTTTAGTTTGAACAATAAAATAAATAGTACTAACAATATTTATAAAGCCTTTAATTTTTAAATAATCGATTTATAGAAGCAGGCGTTACTTTGCGGAATTCCATATTACAAGCAATATAACAGAACTAACTACTTTGCTATAATCCGCAAGGGTTAAGCGAATGCATGCAAAGCCAATGTGTATGAAGCAGGCAAAATCTACGCACCTTATACATGCAGGACCAGCCACCACATGCACCCCAAGGCGCAATTCACCAGCAACAACGCTCACAAAAGCAGCACACACACCCACTACCACAATCTCGACGATCGAAGCATCATCAGGAGGATAGGCTACACGACAAAAATCATTACGATGCATGCATTCGCTTAACCCTTGCAGATTATAGCAAAGTAGTTAGTTCTGTTATATTGCTTTTAAATAATCGACAGTTATGTTTTGTTTGCACATCACTAAATGTAGCCCCAGGCCTGAAGTTCCCCTTATGGATATATTGAAAAAAGAAAATAACTTTTACTCAGAGATAAAATAGACTGGCATTTTGTATTTTCGCTCGATGAAAAAATAACAATGTCTTACATTTCGAAAAATATTTTTAATTACTAAAATATAAAAGTCAAATTCATATAGCTCAAAAGTCTTCATTACGGGTTCCAATTTTCTTTTAAAAATATATTTTAAAAGGACCTGAGGTCACAATGTTATAAATTCCTATGGAAAATTTATTAAGATCGTTTACTCTGAAAACCCATAAATATGTACTAATTTATCCAAAAACTATATATTACACTATAAGCAAACTACTTGTCTTACCGAGGTGTCGTAAAAGGCGACTAAGGTGAGTCAATCCGCCGTGTGCTTTCCAGCTGAGTAGAATATACCCCCAACACCCTCATTTCTTACCGAGGTGTCGTTAAATACGACTAAGGTAAGTTGACGTCAGGCCTGGTCGTAAAATACGTAGCCAAATCATGTGACAACATGTTTGTAGCATATTGAGCCGACCCCACTTAGAGCGGGATAAGGGCAGGAGAATGATAAAGCATAGCAACGTTATTACACGCCAATAATTACACGTCAAATTTGAAAATCTCTGATACAACGCTTATGTACGTAAGGAAAATATGTCTTTCTGTGAAAACGAGCATAAACGGCTAAAGACTTTATCAATTCCTTCAAGCTATGTACATTATTGCGCCGTATTACTCTAAATTTTGAAAGCGCCTCTCCACGTTGTTTTTGTACACGTGTAACAAAAGCAAAATGGCATTAAAAGTAATTTATTTTGTATGAGAAACGGTAGTACCGTACAAAAAACAGTTTAAAACCTATATGCGCCGCTCAGTGTTAAAAAAATATTTAATGAAAACGTGAACTTAATCGTCAAATATATAATTTCTAGAAAAACGTTACTTTGCGGAATTACATAGTACTTTTTAAATATAGATATCATATCTCACGACGAATACATTAAAGTATTAGTCTATTTTATTGTAGCATTTTAAAATCACAGCCTTATATTGATGATATAAAGTAATGGGTTACAAAAGCAATTAACGCCTTTGACACAAGCGTCCGCCATGTTTGAAGAGCTCTTTCCCGCGCTTTGTCAAGTTATTTATAACGGGCATAGGCAAACTAATTTGTATAATGCTTTCACGGTAATTTAAGTTTTACAATATCTGTGGAGTGCTCAATTTAAATTGACATAGATATTTTTATAACTTTATTTTAAAATTATATATATTAAATATTATTATTGTTTTTTTAATTTGAGAATAAATTACTGTTAAATAAAATTAAAATTTATTCACAATTTTTTTTTCAATGTTATCGATTTCTTCATACCGTGTTATTGACATAGATATTTTTATTACTTTATTTCAAATGAAATATACTAAATATTATTATTGAATATTTATTTTATCATGCCCACTCACCGGACATTAAAATGTATTATGATGTAAATTTATTACCGAGGTGTCGTAAGAGGCGACTAAGGTATGTGCCGTGTGGTATCCGGCTGCATAGAATATACCACCCTCATTTCTTACCGAGGTGTCGTAAAAGGCGACTAAGGTAAGTTGACGTCAGGCAGGCGGCCGGTCGTAAAATACGTAGCCTAATCATGTGACAACATGTTTGTAACATGTTGTGCCGACCCCACTTTGGGTGGGATAAGGGCAGGAGAATGATGATGACTCTCCGGACATTAAAATAAAGCCGCAAAGTGACAAAGCGGACTTTTTTTTAGTAAAAATATAAATGTTCATACATCTGTGGATATACAACTATAATAAAGAAGGCTAGAAATGTTAAATAACCGCCCTTTAATATCCCACTGCTGGACATTGCCCACCTCTCTCCGTATTTGGAGAGAAGGGTTGGAGTTAAAACCCACCACGCTGCTCTAATGCGTATTGGTAGGTATCCACATAACCCCAGAATGCTCTAGATATATGCAAGTTTCCTAACGATGTTTTCCGAAAATGGTGTGATAAATTGGAAATATCAATTAAACACATAAGTTTTAATAACTCATTGGTGGCTGCCATTAGGGTTTGAATCCATGACCTTCTAGAAAAAGTCGCACCGTCTTACCGCTGAGCTAGAAGAGCTATAATTTGCATAGTTCCTTTATCATCGAATGTTCCTTTATCAGTCAATATTAACATACCGTAAATTACTAATGTTCCCAATGGTAAATCTGTTAGATAATAATTCTCAATATACTGTAGATATTGCAAGCAATAATTCATTATTCCTCCAATAAACTAGTAGCTAATATTGTAAGACTATTATTGCATCATAAATCGTACCTCGTACATTAAATACCTAATAAATCGGTTCTCCCCTTTCTTTTTAAAAGAAAATCGTTCATACTTTTTAAATTGTTATTAGTTTATCTATAAAACGAGTTCTTCTAATGAATTTTTAATATATCAAAATAATATTTTATTTTTTATAAGTTTTTTTAAAATAAATATATGGGACATTTACACACACGGTCGTCCGTCCCCAAAGTAAGTAACTTAATACTTGTGTTATGGGTGACGGACAACTGGTAGATATACTACATGTATATAAGTTTAAATACATAGTTAAATTCAAATACACACCCAGGCCCGAAGAACCAACAATTAGTTTATAGAAAATGTTGGCCCTCGGCGGGATCGAACCCGCGACCCGCGGAGCTGAAGGCAAGGTCACTTACCCACAGCGCCAACGGGCCAATCAAGTTGAGCTTTTCATATATATTTCGATATATACCTTTAACTTACACACTTTTTAATTATTAGATATCCACACAAGGTAGTGTTTTTTTAAAAGTTTAGATGAATTTAATGGAAGCTTTTTATTTTTTATTCAAAGAAATAAAATTTGCAGATGCCTGTTTCTATGCTAATATAAATTTTGTACGAATTACCTTACAGTATTGCCGAATCGATACTTTTTATCGAAACGATAGTCTAATCCCCAAATCAGCCTTTAATAACATAATCGGTATTAGATCGGAATCGGTTCTTTTGTAATTTAATCAATTCTCTAAATAGTGGGTTTCATAATACGCCATCTTGACGAACAATATGTTTGACATTTAAAGCAGCCCAGTTAAATATAACTGACTTACTAACTAACGGGGTCGCAAACTATGTATGGATTGTATCAAACAAAAGATTATTTATATCATAGATATACGAGAGCTGACCGTGCGACTCTTACGAGGGTAATTCGAGTTCAAACCCATTCAGGCACCAATGAGTTTTTCTATTAAAACTCATGTGTCTATTTTATAATTGCAATTTATCACACGTTTTTCGGTGAAGGAAAACATCGTGAGGAAATCTGCATATCTCTAGAGAATTCTGAAGATATGTATAACCTACTAATCCGCATTGGAGCAGCGTGGTAGGTCTTAGCTCCAACCCTTCTCTCCAGAAACGGAGAGAGGAGGCCTATTCCCAACAGTGGGATTGTAAGAGCCCGCTACTTTACTTTTTTTTATACGAGAGGTCACAATAGACTGTTAAATAATGTAAATTGTAAATAGTTTATAGAATTAGGCGTTACTTTACGGAGATCCATAATACAAAAGTAATATATATATTTTTTAATTGTAAATGTTTAAAAGATTGACCGTCGAGTTTCTTGCCGGTTCTTTTAGGTAAGAGCAACACTCCGAAGCAGTTGTAGCTTCGCTAAATGTAATAGATCTTGACCATTCAAAAGTGTTTGCATATTTGGTAAAGATTTGATTTGGCACATATCCCAGAAATTATTTAGAGATAAGCAGCTTTCTTCGCAATGGTTTCTTTTAATATAACGAGAATTGTGATATCATAATTGAATTGAATTGTTATGTCATATGACTGCGGGTAAAGACTCTGCCTTCAGCTCCGGGAGTCGCGGGTTTGATTCCCGCAGAGGACCAACATTTTCTATAAAGAATTTGTTGGTTCTTCAAGCCTGGGTGTATATTTGTACTTAAGTATGTATTTAAAAGTATATATGTAGTATACCTACCAGTTGTCTGTCACCCATAACACAAATATTAAATTCAAATTCAAAATATTCTTTATTCAAGTAAACTTGTAAACAAGTGCTTTTGAATCGTCAACTTTACTGCTGGTTCGGAAAGCTGTTCCTACCGAGAAGATCCGGCAAGAACCTCGGCGGTTGCTCTTTTTAGAATATAAATCTTAAAACTAGTTACATTTAGTTATTACTGTTTTGTACAGTGCAGAAGAAGAAGCAGAATATGTGTGGATACACATCCTTATCATCTAAGTAATCTTCAACTTTCTGTATCAGCCTCTTTTTAACAGTGTTTTTAAACTGCTGTAATGGTATGGTCAAAATTGATTGCGGAATTAGATTAAAGAAACGTAAACCCAAACCCACAAACGATTTATATACATTTGCTAGGCGCAAAGCAGGAGTCGCAAGCTTATGTCGGTTCCTACTTTGTTTATTATATACATCACAAATATACTGTGAAGCAAATGTAAGAATATCTATTTCCTTAAACTAATTTATTAACTAACTATTATTAGGTTACTTACTTTGGGGACGGACAACTGTGTATAGGTGTCCCATAAATATATTTATGTATTTATATCATTTTTGTATATAAAAAGCCGTGTGGTATTTGGCAGAATAGAATAGACCACACTCATTTCTTACCGAGGCGTCGTAAAAGGCGACTAAGGTAAGTTACCGTCGTAAAATACGTAGCCAAATCATATGATAGCGTGTTTGCAACATGTTGTGCCGACCCCCTTTTGAATGGGATAAGGGCAGGAGAACGATGATGATGATGATCAATTTAGTATATGAAATTGATAAATAAAAATGAGTATTAATCATTAATGTGAATCCAATCGAGTGTTGAGTATAAATGTGGATGGATATGTGACTAGAGGAAGACCTAAAAAGGGATAGTTGAATTGTGTTAAGTATTACATGCATGTCAGAGAGAGAGAGAGAGAGAGAGTAGCGCTAGAGTTGACGAATGATAGGAGAGAATGGAAGAGAAAAACATGTTACGACGACCACACTTAGAGTGGGAAAAGGCAAGAATGATGAACATAGGTATAATTCCTGGCAATAAATAATGCACATCGAGAACTTAGAACGAAACATCCGGCCAATTCGCTTTCGTAGCGCGCTATCACTGTCACACATGGGTTCATCAATCTGTGCGACAGAGACAATGCTCTATGAAGCAGAATCTAGCCGATTTCTCTCTCTCTGAGCCTCGATGTGCATTATTTATTGCCGCGTACTATAAATGCCCATAAGTATATCTATGTCCCGGGCTTTAATCAACGCTCTCTCACGACTTAAATATAAGTCTAAAGTAAATATCCAAAATGCCAAAAGGAAATAAAAATTAATTAAACCAGTCCGACTGGTCGCAAATTGCTTTTAATTTAAAACCCTCGTTTGTCTTAATAAAACATTCTCCATAATAATATTATAATTGCAAAAACCTGGCTGTATGTTAGACTGCTATATAAAGGAAACGGGGAATTTTGGGCCCAGTTGTAATAGATTGAGTTATGGCTAAAAACGGTAATTTAAATACAATATTTAGAAATACAAAACGGTATATTTTTGTATTTCTAAATATTAAAAAATTAACACATTTAACAATCTGGAAACTAAAGAAACTTAAATATTTTTAGCACAAATAAAACAAGATATCGATTAAAATAATCGATTGAAGTAAACGAATAGTTACTAATATAACAAAGATGGCCATTGATTAGTTATTACTTTTTTGTACATGGTAGAAGTGCAGCTATATCCACACATCCTTATCATCTAAGTATTCTTCAACAGTATAGTAGGCTTTCTGTATCAGCCTCTTTTTAACAGTGTTTTTAAAGTGCTGTAATGGCAATAAAATGATGACTATTTCAATAAAAATGATTATTAAATACTTAATGATAAAAAATAATCTTTAACATTATAAATGTTATATTGTTAAATATTTTTAAATAAATAATTATATATGGCATTAAATATATGGGACACTTACACACACGGTTGTCTGTCCCCTAAGTAGGTAACTTAATACTACTACATATATAATTTTAAATACATATCTACAATCTGGCTTGAAGAACCGACAAATTGTTTATAGACAATGCTGTCCCTCGGCGGGAATCGAACCCGCGACTCACGGAGCTGAAGGCAAGGTCACTACCCACAACGCCCACGGGCCAGTCAAATAATAAAGAAATTGAAGCGAAAGCAGATTCTTGTACAAAAATCGATGTATGACTCTGTTATTAGATTGACAAAATCAGCCAAATTTTGAGTAATATTAAACTAATAAAAGGGATTTTTAATTAGCCCATTCTCTTCTTTTTATATCTTGGGCTCAAAAATGTATAAAAGTTCAACAGTTTATACCGGATTTCATCGATATTGACCCATCTGATTATCGTTAAAGTGTTCTAGACGGACAGATTTTCGCATTTGTAAATTACTATAGTATTAGAAATGTCAGGAATTTCACTTAATATCTCAACCTTCTCACAGAGTCAACAAAGAGTAACATACAGCTACAACATATGTAACAGGCCTAACATGTATTAACAGGTTAAGTTTCGTATAATTTGGAATTATTATGCCAGGACGATTCTACCACCTTACACGATTCTACCACCAGTTCGGAACGCTACTATCCACTGAGAAGAACTGGTAAGAAACTCAGTGATAACTCTTATCGCGAATATTAACTATTCGAGGTTAGATTTTATTAACACGGAACGTAATGTGGGTAGGTGCGGATCTCCCCGAACAACATCAAACACCACTACAGTAATCACTCGAATATGAGGGTAGATTCTAATAATTATTAACACTTAATTTAGGTACTCGCGGATCTACCTAACCAACATTAAAACGACACAGTAATAATTACACCTCCTTGTTTAACCAAGGCAGGTTGTAACACGATCTACGATCGTACAAGTTTCGTTTACAACGAAACTCCAACAGAACGGTCTAGCCGCGTTAGCGTAAGCTAATAACCGTAAGAGTCGAGTATTACTACAAGACTGACTTCAATATGGCGGACTCCATCTTATATAACTAATTTTCCCTCCAAAGGCAAGTCCCTTCCTTGCTATCGGTCACGCGATTAATGTGTTGTCAACTTTCATTCCTAACAATAGATAATCTAAATCATAAGGTGCTAAAAGACTTTATTTGTTTCAGCCATGCGTGCAATACTGTCGGCCATCTTGCTGTTGACGGCCATTTTGTCGTGCGCGTCGGAAGCGCAGTACCCGCGCCCGCGCCGTCCAGAGCGCGTTACTCCTGAACAGATTTCGAACTACTTGAAGGAACTACAGGAATACTACTCTGTTCATGGAAGAGGACGGTATGTATACCTCCATCTATACACTAAATTCTAAATAATATTATAAATTCGTCTATCCGTCTGTAACACATTCTTTATATACAGTGTGTACCGATGATACCGCGGATCATTTCTACGTATAGTACCTTAAATAATGGTATTATTGATTGCCTTAAACGGCCAAATCGGTTTCGTAGAGCGCTGTCACTGTCAATCCGTTAGGATTGACGTTTCACACGGCTTCGTCAGTCTGTGGGACAGAGACAAGGCTCTATGAAGCAGAATCTAGCCGATTTCTCTATCTAAGCCTCGATGTGCATTATATATTTCCGGGTACTATAATAAATAACTTTGGCATATTACAATTTTCTTAAAATCATTTTTAATATGTATTTTCTAAGAAAATAAAAGTAATCTGACTTTGTTAATAAGTAAGTTTTGGCCGGCTTGTTCAAAAAACAAGAAAAAACAATAATACTCTTGTTTCTCTTCCCTGCATCAGTTCTATTAAGTTTTTGGGTCAAGGTTATTTTTCATCATAATAGGGTACGGTAGCTGATTTTTATAAATTATATTTTTTTAAAACGTAAAATAATTTCTGTGGCTAAAATACGTCGATCAATTAACTGATTTATTAATGTCGTATTATCGATATCAACCTGTATATTTATTACTAGATGTATATAACTATGTTGAAAAATTAAAAATACTTAAACAATTAACCTCATTGCATTTTATGAATGTAATATTTATTATTTAATTGCAGATATGGAAAACGGCAAATGCATATAGCCGATGCGTCAGTCATCTTCAAAGAAATGCCATTCTTCGAGAATACATTGAATGACGACGCCATTTTTAAAAATCTCGGTTACAAGTAAAAATAATAACAGATGTCACGTATTGTTAAAAAAATAATGTCCCAGTACCTATTTACTTCTGATAATCAAAATATTGTACATATTTTTCTTTCTTAACGATATTTTTAGCTCTTATCCGATTTTGCTAGGCATTAGAATCTTAGAAAAATGTGACAGAAAGTTAAAAGTTCTATTAAGACAGAAAATATTCATTAAATAAAAAGTAATAAAAATAATCTTAATTTTTTTATAATTAAATTCATAACGCTTAAATAGTGTTGCTATAATTGGTATTCAAATAAAAAAAAGGTTTACGATAAACTTAATTTACTTCTATTCAGTTTAATTGCTAGTAAAACCAAGGATTCAAGGCATCAATTTCAATAAAATGAAGGAATAGATTTCCGTTTGTAAACAAATTCAAGCAACAGTATTATACAAAAGCTGTAGTCTGTGCAATGTGCATATCTATCGAAGCGTTATAATGCAATAATTTACTTAGTGCCAAAATTATAAATCCCATAAATGTATCATAAATTTACATGGTTGATGTACACAACAACAGGCAATGTATTTAAACTAATCAAACCATGATTTATAGAAGCAGGCGTTACTTTGCGGAATTCCATATTACAAGCAATATAACAGAACTAACGACTTTGGCTATAATCCGCACGGGTTAAGTGAATGCATGCAAAGCCAATGTGTATGAAGCAGGCAAGATCTACGCACCTTATACATGCAGGACCAGCCACCACATGCACCCCAAGGCGCAATTCACCAGCAACAACGAACACAAAAGCAGCACACACACCCACCACCACAAACCCACCACCCGAAACCGAAGCATCATCAGGAGGATAGGCTTCACGACAAAAATGTACGCATTACGATTACGATTTTTGTCGTGAAGCCTATCCCCCTGATGATGCTTCGGTTTCGGGGCGAAACGATCGTCGAGATTGTGGTGGTGGGTGTGTGTGCTGCTTTTGTGTGCGTTGTTGCTGGTGAATTGCGCCTTGGGGTGCATGTGGTGACTGGTCCTGCATGTATAAGGTGCGTAGATTTTGCCTGCTTCATACACATTGGCTTTGCATGCATTCGCTTAACCCGCGCGGATTATAGCAAAGTAGTTAGTTCTGTTATATTGCTTGTAATCAAACCATTCTAGGTTGAGCAATTTTTAAATTTATTGAGATATTTTTACGATATATTTTTATTATAGTTTTTTTTTGTTTATTTATAAGCCATTTGTAAATTTTTTGCGGTTTATTTTTATTAAACATTTTTTTTTGTTTATTACAGGCTGTTGTTTGTTTATTATATAATATAAGATTATTTTCTGATCTAATTTTTATTTTGAAATTCAAATTTATTATATACTTAACTAGTTATCAGTTAACGAAATATTTTCTGAAAGATCAAACTGTAGACATAATTTTATGCCCCAAAACATCAATTAAATAATGCTATGTAGTCTGTCGTTTTGTCATTTAAAAAGAAGCCATTTTGTAGCTGTACATATTTATTTTTTGTTTAACTTATAACTTTAATATTGTTGATTTATTTATGGTAATAAATGAAATAGATATCTATAGTGTAACCATGATTAAAATAATCGAAGTCATTTACTTTCTAGTCATTATTTGATAAATTCTAGTCAATTAATAATAATTTTTTGATCCCCAAAAACAAATTTCGGGCTAGGTGAAAATTGTTTTCGGGAATACCTAGCAACATTCTATGATTTTGTTCAAAGATTGTTTTGAATCTTATGTAGTAAATAAATCATTGTATTCTAAAACGCAATACGGACTGCAATTCTTTTGTTTTATTTATAATTGAAACCCCATGGTCTAATCCAGTGTTTCCCAACCTTCTCTGTGCCATGACCCACCTTAAAATATTTGACCCCATTTTACATAAATAAACTTTAATATTAAAAGATTGAATTGTTCACTTAAGCAACTTAAATGATCGGTTTTATAAAGGAGAATTTACTTTTTTCGTTAAAATTTGGCACAAAAATCTAGCATTGCATTTTAATGGCCCAGAGCGAAAAACTCATGTCGAGTCCATTTGTTAATTGAAAAAATGGCTGCCAAGTAAATACTAGTGAGAAGAGACAGCAAGAAACTCGGTATCATTGTTATCTTATGTCTGATCAGAAGTATGAGGCTTAAATCCCCGCATTTTTATTATTCATGTCATCATTAATAGTATAGTAGCCTTTCTGTATTAGCCAACTTTTAATAATTATTTTACTATAATTCGACAGCTAAAATTAATTGACGATTTTTATTATATAATCGTATACTATACCTTCTAATTAAAGACCTACAAACGATATAAGTCTCTAATGTTTTTTTACAATGTCATATATTTAAAGGCACAAAAGTACTTAGCTTAATAAACTGTGAAGGTAATATAAAAATAAGAATCACACGGTCTTAAAATTAAAATGAAACAATTGCAATTTTCTTCTCAATACTTGCGCATTGACTCCATAACAGTATAGCATAAGGCTATCAAACTATATTTATTTTCTATATCAGACACTACTTTCCGGACAGCGTACTGAACTGAGTTTTCCTGCGAGAATTATATTAGTTAAATTCAAATTAAGACTATTCTTTATTTAACTTAACTTATAAACAAGTGCTTTTGAATCGTCAACTCTACTGCTGGTTCGGAAAGCTCTTCCTACCGAGAAGAGCCAGCGAGAAACTTGGAAGTTGCTCTTTTCAAAACATGATTCTTATTACTAGTTACATTTGGTCATTGCTGTCTTGTACAGGGTCGGAGAGCATCTATAACCACGTATTCTTATCTCTAAGTAATCCTTTAATAGTATAATAGACTTTTTGTATCAGCCTCTTTTTACCGGTCTTTTTAAACTGCTGTAATTTATTGCAGAATTTTATTATTGAATCTTATACCCAACCCACAAACGACTTACGTACTGTACGTGTTGTTTGTGTGATACATCAAATCTGAATCTCAGGTCACTTATAAAAAGTTTAGACTTGCAAGTATGATAATTTACGTATAATTTTGGCAAATCAATCTATACTTATTATAAAACAAAGTTCCAAAAAGCTGTCTGTCTGTATGTAATCGATTTTCTCAAAATCTACTGAACGGATTTTTGTACGGTTTTCACCAGAAGATTTTGCAATACTTCTGGATGGTTAGGTTAATAGTACATATCGGTGTTTTGTAAATTGTGCTGAAGCGATCGCGCAGTTGTTAAAAAACTTACTTGCTGGGAGCTTTAGACGCGTGCGCTGCGTAAACCAGCAGATATACGCTAAAGTAATGTACTAGAGAATTGCAGATCTATAAAAATACTACAAAAATGTCCGGGATACCATGTTTCTTTCTCTTATGGTTAACTCACAATAACTACTTTTATGTTTAAAATTTGAACATAGAAAAAAATTGTGACACGCAGATTTTCACGCGGGCGAAGCCGCTAGCACAGCTAGTAAATTATAATCAATAATAATAAAGTTATATTTCAGTTTATATTTTATAAGGCATAAATAATGTAAAATCCATAAATTTTGTCTGCATCTTTTGTTCAACATTATACTGATTTGCTCTATCTGATGCATCTGATTTGATTATACTCTTGATTAAATAAAACAACTGATTCTGTCTAACAAACCAATATCATCCTTACCTTAGAAGTAATAAAGCTCTTTTTTATTTTAAAGTCTTTTCTTTGGGTAATCGAAGTTAAATGGATTATAAACATGTTGCGCGCGCATCACGAAGTTCCATGAAAGGTTCTTTTTCATGCTCGGATTGAAATAAGTTCAAAATATATTTTGTGACTATAATTTGTATTAAATGTTAATAGACAAAATATCAAATATTATTTTATAAAATAAACGTCAATATTTTACAGAGCACCGGGATGTAATTGCTCTACTCAATATCAAAAACATTTTATTTGGTTTTATTGCTGATGAATGCAAATCAAATCAATCTTGATACTTTTGGATATTATAGAAATAAGTTAAAATGAATTAAATAAACTTATTTTTTTGAGTTAAAACGCTCGTTTTTTAAATATTTCTATACATTTTGTATCTGTGACTTAGAAGAGGAAACATTCAGGACGTAGTTGCGCCTATAAAAGACTTTTTCAGTGTTATTGAGAAAGCGGACATGACAGTGTTTTTGTATTATGTATTTCGAAGCATAATATTTTCTTAAGTTGATATACCTACGATCTATTTTTGAAGCTATAATATCTATTAACGTTTCGGGAACAAAGTAACATTTTTTTATTTAATATTTTCTAAGTTCTTATTTTATTAAACTATTTATACGAAAACACAGATCAACCAAAATAATAGTATTTTCTACAACTAAAATTGCAAATCGAAGGTAAGTCGTATATATATAATCATTTTGAGGATTTTTAATATGTAGATATTAATATATACGTCTACATTTTTTTACTAAATATCGGATCGTTATATATCTTTGCAAATAATGAAAATCACTGATAAACGGGACATCAACAATATTACACTTATTATTATATAATTTCAAATAATTATTCGGTAAATTATTCGAAATGTATTATAGTTACTAGTAATTCTGATTATGATAAAAGACTGTCTAGCCACAATAAAAAACTTGCTTCTATAGATACTGGAAATCAAATTTTATTAAAAAATAATACAAATTTCGTCAATACTTTTATTTCTAATATTTTTCTGTTAAATTAATAATTTTTTATTTTGATAAAGCATTAACTTAAAATATCAGAGTATGAAATTAGTAAATGAATATTTTACATTGATGGCAACGATGTTGTTCCAGTTATTCCCATCCAGAATTTTCTCAATTTTCTTCTCACTTCTTGACTTTTTCTAATTCTTTAATCAAAGTATTAAAACTACTACAAAATTTATCTCCGGTCTCCAAATTTATAATCCTGTCCAATCTAGCATGAAGTCAATAATCAAAATTTTGTGGTTGAAAAAGTTGCGCGCCAAGAATTTCCTTTCAGATTTTGTTAGTTACTTGTTGAATGTTACAGTCTTAAAATATTTTCCAATTTAATTCAGTTTAAAAATTTCAATATTTATATCATCGCGTTGAATACTCTGACTAGTTGCTTGATCTTCTATGGTGTATAGTTTATATTCTGATAACAAGAATATCAGAAACTAATACGTTTCAGTATTCGGAATTCATCTCTCGTTTCCTATTTCTGATATTAAAATTAGAACTAACTTCTTAAAATACAATGTTTTAAGAAGTTAGTTTTGTACGTTGTTTTCTTCTCTTGTACATTTAAATAAACTAACCAAAAATTTAAATATGACCTAAGACCCATGTTGGGTGCCAACTATATTTTTTCCTGTCATTTAAATATTTAGAATATTTTCAACAAATACCAATGTAGTGTTGCTTAAAAGTGTTTACGACTTGACGATTAGTAAAATAAACTCTATCTACAATGTACAATAGACTAATTTATCTGCAACAGACAATGGGGCCGACAAAATTTGGCCTGTTCAAATCTAGAAGCAGAGAACAACCTGAGCCACCTTCCACTGAGAACCTTCTAGAAAGCAGCAATGACAGACAACATTGTAAGATTCTTGTCTATACTTTAATTATAGTGATATTACTACACGCGGTATCATAAAATTTAAGAAAAAATATATTCCTATTGTTATGGCTAGAATGGTAATAAAAAACGGTAATCCTCCTACTGAATTTTTAATACTTGACTTCATATTTCTTACTTAGTTTTTTCTAGTACTTGCATAGCCTATTGTAGAAACTCTTGCTATTAATGCGTGATAAGATAGGTATTTAATAAATTTATTTCGAAGTTTAATTCAAATTTAAAAAAATCCTACGTCGTAAGTTTCATAAGTCGTTACACTATCTGTTGAAATACCTAAGGTTGGTTTATCAACAGTACATGTTCCGGACTCCCCGGTACCCTCTACAAGCAAAGGTTTCATAGGACGCGATGATATTATGCCAGCGGACATTTTCTCCATTCTCCATATCGATGACGATGATGACGATGATGTAAGTAAAGCATTTGATGCTATCGTTTCTTTTACTTATAAATCTATATCTATACTCTATACTTAAAATATAAAGCTGAAGAGTTTGTTTGTTTGTTTGATTTATGGATTGATTATTTGAACGCGCTAATCTCATGAACTACTGGACCGTTTTTAAAAATTCTTTGAGCGTAAGATAGTCCATTTATCGAGGAAGACTATAGACTATAACATCACGCTAAGATGAATAGAAGAGGAGCAGCGATAAAAATATTGCGAAAACGGCATAATTTAAAGCTTTCCTTGCGTGCGCTAAGTAAACGGTGAAAGTTGTTCAAAAATCATGTACTACAAAATTGTTCCCCTCAAAAAGTTCTAAATAAAAGTCCACGACAGCATATGTCTAGCTTTTAAAGTTAACCCACTTTAGCCATAATTAATATAAGTATAAGGGTTTACTTAAATAATAAGACTGCAGTCCACGCAAACGTAGATGCGATTAAAAGCTAGTTTAAAATAAAAACATAGAAAATATAGGCCACATAGCGTTTACACTTTAATACTTACTAGCCAATTTAATAAGTAGCACTCATATAGAGCAACTGGGTATAATTTATTGACTAATTTTAGTTGGCTACATAAAGAATCCCATAAATGCCATGGTTAAATACACACTATCAGACTTTTTTTATTATTGCAAGTGCTATTAAATGAGCCTAAAACTTTTATATTTAAAACATCCAAAACTTTTTATTTCGTTCAAAGATTGACTATCATCAATTCCAAAATCCGTCGACTGGCACATCTACGAGCACTCTCGAAGAACTAGATCAAATATCACAGAACCAGGACGAACCTGAAACAATACCCTACGATGAAGACGCTTCAACCACTTACGATGCAAACTCATTGCAATTTGATCAATCTTCGTTGGCGGAAACTGAAGATATGTCGATGTATTGCGCGATGTTGAAGAAACCAAAGAAGAGCAAATCGAAGGAGCAACAGCTCACTGATTTCGATATGTGGCAAGCGAGCAATTTTGACGTGATGCAGGTAAGAGATAACTCTAAAAATAGCAAGTTTAATAATAGGTAAGTCATTTATATCAAAGGAGAAAAGATGCGGTCTCAATATTGAACCTTGGTGAAAACCTTTCTGTTTTTGTTTGAAAACACATATATATAGTGACACTTGAACAAAACTTTGAACCACTTTTGAAGCAACGTAAAAATGGTGATCACTTTCTTCTTTCCGGGACAAGAAAAGAATCATACAGTAAATAATTTATAGACGTAGACGTTACACTTACACATAGCTCACACACGCATAGGAAATTATTTAAAATCTAAGTTGACGCGAACTATATTGCGGCTTGTAAAATATATATTTTTAAATATTAATTCATACGTCACTGCCTTCAAAATGTTGGCTAAACGAAATTTAAACTTCCCAAGACTTTTCTGTGATGTGACTTTGTAGGAGTTTAAAACTTGAGATGGTAAAGTTTAGTTCATTTACCGCCCCAACGGTCAAAGTTATTTGAAACATGATCTAAATCATGTTATGATGGCTTAAGAAATTAGTTAACGTCGTAGATGTGTTCGTCAAAACTAAAGTCACGAATATTTTGAATATGGTATAATTAAAGCGTTAGATACTGGGCCAATATATCTGATAAAAATTCCCGGTTTTCTATCAGAAACTGGAAAAAGCACATAATTGAGGTTAGATCAACGTTAAAGTTGATTGAATAAGGGCACAATTAGTCGGCTACATATTTTGAATTATTCGCTTAGCATAAAATTTCACAAAACTGTGGTAGCCCAGCGGCGAAACCGTGCAACTTTTTCGAGAGACCCCTGCAGGCCTACCATGAACTCTTATTGCGACTCAATTAAAGATGTAAACGACGACCGCAAACCGCTTTCTATTCGTACCATGAAGTGTGAATTGCATTGGGGTCGTAATGATTAAAAAGGAAAACGTTATAGAAACTATAGATAACTCTGTCTCTTTTACTCACATGTTCTTAGGACATTCCGAACGCTCATTCGGCAACGACTTAAAGTGTGCGTCTTTTGGACGTCATGGTATGAAAAAGCAAAACAATTTCGTTTACGTCTTCAATTGAGTCGCAATAAGAGTTCATGGTAGGCCTATATGACTAGTTGATATTTTCAATTTATCACACGCGTTTCGTTGAAGGAAAACATGGTGAGGAAACCTGCATATCTCAAGCGAATTCTAGGGATATGTGTAACCTACCAATCCGCATTGGAGAAGCGTGTAGGTCTCAACTATAAACCTCCTCTCCAAATACGGAGAGAGGTGGTCTATACTCTGCAGTGGGATAATAAATTCTATAAAATAATTTATAGAATTAGGCGTTACTTTGCGGAGATTCATAGTACAAAAGTGATAGTAAAAATATTATACTATAATCCGCGATAAAGTAAATAGGAAATATATATAATGCTAAATAGTGGTAAGAGGGGGCTATTTGGGCTTAGAGTGGGCTTTTCATACCTCAAACATGCAAAACGTTAAAACACATGCACAAACCTCCACCACCGCCACCACAATACACAAGCACTACACAATTTCACTATCACAAATTCAACAATCGTTTCGCCCCGCAACTGAAGCATCATCAGGAGATAGAATCCACGACAAAATCTTTAAAAAAATACAGCTAATACAGAAAGCCTATAGTATAGTTAAGGATAACTTAGACGATATGAATGCGTGGATATAGCTACTCTTCAACCCTGTACGAGACATCAATAACTATATGTAACTAGCAATAAGAATTAATCTTTGGAAAGAGTAACCGCCGATTTTCTTGCTGGTTCTTCTCGGTAACAGCTTTCCAAACCAGCAGTAGATGTTAACGATTCAAAAGCACTAGTTTACAAGTTTAGTTGAATAAAGAATATTTTGAATTTGAATTTGAATATAGTCCACTCTACATTTAGCATCTATATTTATATATATCAAAGTCCCAAAAAGCTGTCTGTCTGTATGGAATCGATTTTCTCAAAATCTTCTGAACGGATTTTTGTACGGTTTCCACCAAAATATAGGTCGGTATTATGTAAATTGTGTTGAAGAGATCGAGCAGTTTTTAAAAAACTTGCTTGCTGGGAGCTTTAGACGCGTGCGCTGCGTAAACCAGCTGAGATACGCTAAAGTAATGTACTAGAGAAGTGTACGATAAAAATACTACAAAAAAGTCCGCGATAGCATGTCTCTATCTCTCATGGTAAACTCACAATAACTACTTTAATGTTTAAAATATGAATTCTACAAATAAATGACACGCTGATTTCCACGCGGAAATAAGTTTGCTATTATTTTTGCCTATAAAATAAATCTACAGAATCTCCTGAACCGAAGCGGTACCTTGGACGAGCAAATCAAATGGGAAGCGATTGCAACCTCTCGCGGACTATGCACGCTGACTGATAGTTGCACGTGCGACGATTGTACGGGGGCGAAGTACCTAGCGGGGGTCACTGAGGGGGATGCTGGCATGGGAGCAGCACCCCTACTCACCGCCATAAACCTCGGCTGCACAGTACAGTAAATGAAACATCCTGGAAATAAAATGTATAACCGGTACTTCCAAGAACTGCTGAAGGTTCTTTTTTGTTGGTTTTACTGTCGGTCTGGCCACCACGTTGCTGTGGCTCAGTCTGATTACGACTTCACGTAAAAACTAAATCGATCTAATTACACTAAATCGAACTAAATCACAACACAAACTTACACTTTAAACTTGCTTTATAGTAACCGGTACTTCCAAGAACTGCTGAAGGTTCTTTTTTATTGGTTTTACTATCGGTCTGGCCACCACGTTGCTGTGGCTCAGTCTGATTACGACTTCACGTAAAAACTAAACTGTTATTAATAGCTTAGAAAAATTCTCTGATAGCGACCAAACTTGCAAAACCAAAATAACACTTAAAACTTGTTTTATAGAATTATCCGCTGGGTAAAGATTTAAAAGAAAGTTTCATTAATATCGGTTCAGCCGCTTCAGAGTAATAAGGATCAAACTTATAAATCACGAGTATTAAATGATGAGACTAAGTTTCTCTTATGTACGAGTATTAACCGGCGTTAATACGCGTCTCAAGAACGTTAATTGATGTTAATATGCGTCTCACCAGTGTTCAACTCTGTGAATATGTCTCTATCATATGTTAGCCGAAATTAATACGCATCTTAACGTGCTTTATTGTTAATCTCATATTATTAATGGGATTATAATTATTAAAGGGTGTTAAAATGCATGTAGCAAGTATTAACTGACATTAATAGTCGTCTCTTAAGTATTAACTGATGTTAATAAGCACCTTACGAATGTTAAATGATATCAATAAATCTATATGTTAATTACTGTCTTGATGTTAATACTCGTCAGAAAGATGCTAGCCGATATTAATAAGCATCTCTGTTAAAAGACGTTAATAAGCGTCTCTCTCATGTATTAACTGCTGTTAATACGCGTATTACACATGTTACCTGATGTTGATACGCATCTTAACGTGCATTATTACAAATGTCACGTTATTAACAGGGCTATAATTATTAAGGGTGTTAAAATGCATCTAGCAAGTATGAACTGATATTAAATACTCGTCTCTTAAATATTGACTGGTGTTAATAAGCATCTCACAAATGTTAAATGATATCAATAAGTCCATATTCTAATTACTGTCTTGATGTTAATACTCGTCTCACAGATGTTAGCTGATGTTAATAAGCATCTCTGTTAAAAGACGTTAATAAGCATCTCTCTCATGTATTAACTACTGTTAATACGCGTATTACATATGTTACCTGATGTTAACAAGCATTTCATCAGTGTTAAATTATGTTAATAAGCCTCTCATGTATTATCAGATCTTGATAGGTATCTTAACGTGCATTATTATAAATGTCACGTTATTAACGGCGCTATGATTATTAAAGGGTGTTAAAGTGCATCTAACAAGTATTAACTGATATTAATACTAGTTTCTTAAGTATTAACTGATGTTAATAAGCATGTCACGAATGTTAAATGATACCAATAAATCTATATGTTAATTATTGTTTTGATGTTAATACTCGTCACAAAGATGTAAGCTGATGTTAATAAGCATCTCTGTTAAAAGACGTGAATAAACGTCTCTCTCATGTATTAGCCGAAATTAACACGCACCTTAACGTGCATTATTGTTAATCTCACATTATTAACGGGGTTTTAATTATTAAATGGTGTTAACAAACATCTAACAAGTATTAACTGATATTAATACTCGTCTCTTAAATATTGACTGGTGTTAATAAGCATCTCACAAATGTTAAATGTATGTTAATTACTGTCCTGATGTTAATACTCGTCTAACAGATGTTAGCTGATGTCATTACATGTCTCTACTTTATAATATAACGTTATTATGTGTGTGTAAGTAAAATATTAATATAGATGTCTATTTTTGTCTACACGTGTCTAAGATATCGTACTTTTAAAACTCTAGATGGCCTAAATAATTCTAGTCTTAAGTATTAACTATATAATAATGATTTTGATATTTTAATTAATAATATACTTTTAATTACGCCGATAAGAAATAATTTCTTCATCGTGATTTCAAGGAAAGTTTTAATTATTTTGCATTAAAATATTTAGTTACTATATTAAAATTGTTTTTTTAGTCTATTTTTATTTATTTAAACTGTTTGTTAATAAGAACCGGAAAGAAAGTTGTTTGTTCTTATTAATATTTTTTGTACAATTTTGACGCCTGGCTGAATGACACAAAAATTTGCATATATTATTCGTTTCGATTATATAATTAGATTTCAGTGTATATCTTTACTCGTTACGTAAAGACTTTTGTACACTTCTAGTAAATTGTATACTTAATAATATATTTATCTTACTTACCCGAAAACTTGGCTGGTATCTGATACACATCGATCTCACTTTTTAACGAATATTCTTAACAGTTAAAATATTCAGTCATAGAAAACAGTAAAGTTGCATTAATTACATTTCTTTTATTATTAACACCCTTATCTGAGGAAGGAAGTATTTATTTTAGTGAATATGATTCTGAGTATAGTTCTTATAATTTATAAATACTTAAAAACTTTGAGTAGAATTATTTTCATACACTTTTATTGATATTATAATTTCTTTAAAAAATTAAATTAATATTTAATTAAATATGTTAATAAAATTTTCCAGACTAAATTTATTTATTCAAATTATTTTCCCGTTACTTTTGCGTCAACATCAACATTCTAAAATCGCTGTATTAAAAACTCAATTTTTTTAAAGATTGATTGTTTAACCTTAATGTTTCGAAAAAAAATTGTTTCTACACAGCTTATAATACTCAGAAAGGGGTTTGAAAGGTCGAGAACCTATGGCCGAATAACCACATACATAGTACGTGTAATATAAAAATCAAAATACGTTTTAGTTGCGGCCATTTTTAAAAGTTTTTATTAACTCTAATTTTAAGCAAGTTATCAATTAAAACGCAATAGTTATCAACACAAAACTTTTATAATTGATTTTTCCAGTTTATTATTATTTAATTTAAATTTTGATAATTATAGTTATATTTCAATAAATATCCTACTTTAGATATGTGACCTATCTTTCTAGAATTATGAAAATATACACGTTAGATGTAATTTCTTATCGTATTTTATACTGTTTATGACTAAAAACACAAAATCCTTTTTATTATTTCCATGGGTTTCTTCAACACGAAGTATTTTGATTAAGAATAAATTTCTAGATTAATCAAAAATTAGGAAAATTTATTTGCCTAATTATTCTGTACATCGCCAGGAGTCACAGAGCATAAACTTAAGTATTCATCCTAGAAGAAAAAATTTCATTTACTTTTTGTCTGACATCGATTGAAAAAGTCTAGAATAAATAACCCGAAATTCTTCCATAGACATTTGTTTCATTTTATAACTGACCATAAATATTTAATTAGAATAAATTAAGGATTGCGATTTTATCTACTTTCATCACATCTTTGTTACAAAATCATCTTTATACAATTTTACTCATATATGAAAAGTCAATGAATAAAATTTTATTCAGAAAAATGATCCAGTCAAATGCTCAAAAATTACCTATGACGCCATTTATAATTTAATCTGTGCAATGTGTATATTTAATTGTTTTTTAGTTTGTACTTTGTAAGTTTGTACATTCATGCATAAATAAGACCCACAATTTCTGTATTTAAAGTCAATAATAATATATTTTTAAATATCGTATGATTCTATGTATTAAGATTTTCTAAAATATGCTTTTAGAATAACTTGTACTTTTTTATGTGTGTTTATCTCTTATTAATGTCTTTAAACATTTATGTGTTGTAGAAAGTAAATGTATAATTTAGAATCAAATTGTAATTTCGATGTTTCGTAGCCAATTATCAATAAAATTTGTGTTGTAATAAATACTTGTGTGGAAAAAATTGGTTTTATTTATTTAATAAAATTAAACAAAAACTCTGTTTAAAAAATTAAATAGGGCTGGGTGGTCAGGTGAATCAATCCTATCATATACTACTAATATTATAATTTACTTTTTAACAAAAAATTATTGGACGGATTTGGATGAAACTTTACAGTTATATAAGCTATACGTCGGAATCACATAGGCTACAATTTGTAATGATTTTATGTAACATAACGGATATATGTCAATAAAGTCGACTAAAATCAGGCCTCCGAGAGCTATCTTGGCGTACGCTGCATAAACCATTGGAGTTACAGAAAGATGATGTACCGTAGTATTGTTTGTCTTAAATAGCTCTAAAAAAGTACGCGACAGCATATATCTGCCTTTTATGTGGAAACTGCTATGACCAAAATGAGTCATAAATTTAATTTAATTATTTTACAATGCACATTTTGGTATATTTATCAAACTCATAAAAATCAACACATTTGTCGCTTTCTGTACTTCATGTAGATTTTTCTTTCACACTAATTTGGCTGAATAAGTTTAAATTATCACGATGATCGACTTGTATCCGTCAGTTTTGAAGTTAGGCATCTGAAATTTTGGACGTACGAGTAACTAAATAAATATATATTTTATAATATTAAGTAAAGAAAAATTATTTCAATCTAAAATGATCTGTCACGAAACTATATGTGGCAGACCAAATTCCGCGCGAGCGAAGCCACGGGCTAGGGCGTGGACAGAGATATATAAAAAAAAATATTTAACACGTTGAATGACATCGGTGTAACCACTAACACTAATTTTGTAGGACCACAGTAGAGTAGCGAAAATTTTGATGATTTTATAAATAATGAAGTACTGTAAAAATAATTAGCAAATAAAATAGAGAGCTGTGGGGTCACTGGTGACCTCAGTAAATTAAATGCATTAAAAATTATTACAAAATCAACTGTTCTGTTGTAAATAGTATTTCATCAGAATATGCAATACACAATGCGAAATTTATTTCAGCAGGACTAGCAAGCCATGCAAAGTTACTGTGGCATTCAACATGATCATTTACTCTGCCATAAAAAATTAGAACAGGTTCTCATTCCTTGGTAAAATGTTTTAAAATATAAATAAGCCAAGTCTGCAAGAAAATTAATTAAATAAAAAACTGATGATCATGTCATTTCATCAAATTTATTGTGTCTATCCATTGACTATTGACTTTAATGAGCTTCTTGCAGTTTTCATTGACACCTTGCAAGTCTCTTCTTAGAGTTCGCAAGTTCTCCAAGTATGCTATTAAACTACTATTGAGGGTTCGAACTGCTTCTATTTCTTGTTTCAAGTCAGTTGTTATAGCCTGTAATAAATAATAAAAAAAAAAGAATTATTTCATAATCAGCAAGCTGAAGTAGTTTCCAGTTTATCTGTCATATTTCCAATCTAACCTACCATTGCTACACTGAACCATAGGTCTTGAGAACCTTTTTTTAACATTATCTTAATACTTATATATTTATAAAGTAACTAGCTGTGCCTGCGGCTTCACCCGCATGGAATTATAATATGAAAATAGTTGTTGCAAATTAACCGAGAGAGATAGAGACATGCTGTATCAGACTTTTTTGTAGTATTTTTATAGATATACAATTCTCTAATACATTACTTTATCTTATCTCTGGTGGTTTACGCAGCGCACGCGACTAAAGCTCAAAGCAAGCAAGTTTTTTAACAACTGCGCGATCTCTTCGACACAATTTACATAATACCGATATGTACTATTTACCTAAACCATCCGGAAATATTTCACTATCTTTTGGTGAAAACCGTACAAAAATCCGTTCAGTAGATTTTGAGAAAACCGATTACATACAGACAGACAGCTTTTTGGGACTTTGTTATATAAGTGTAGATAATATTATTTTGCTATAATCCATGAGTAGAAAGAAGACTTCTTGCTATTATAGGGAAATAACTCATTTTAACATTACTTTTGTATTTCGGAAGTAATATATAATTTAATACTTAAACTTTGTATTTTCTTGTATAATTTATATATAGAAAACCTTATCTTCTAATGTTAGTGACCAATAGCATTTTTAAAAAATTTCAATGGCCCCATAACAAGAATATAATTAGTCTGATAATGAATCACAGCACGCTAATGATGGAAATTAAAATAAGCGGTAAGCCATAAAAACAAAAAAATGTCTAGGTATAACCATCTTCTTCACATTGAATTCGATATTCATAACAAACGCCAGTACGCAGAGTCAAAACCAGGAGCTAATTTAACAAAAGAAACATTTTAAAATCATTACCATATCTCTGGATGACGAAAAGGACGTAGAGGACATTTTCTTCCCTTCTTTCACACAAAAATATTTATCTGCCACTAAACAGTATTAATTAATTCCCTTATGAGTAGTGCTAAATTTTCAAACAAAACAAACATAAAAATACTTTTTTATCGTATCTACAATCCAATATTAGCTTCCCGAGAGTGTTTTTCGGTTACACCTGCAAATTTTAAATTTCAGTATTTGCATTCGGTTAAGTTTAGTTATTAGTAGTCTATGTTCATTGGTACTTATGGTTTATACTACAGATTCCAATCTTTTTGACTTGACATTCAAATTGCTGCCAAGCATTTAATTTTATTAAACACGTAAAAAAAATACTTCAGAAAATATATATATAAGGTCAATTACTTATCTAAATGCAAAGCTTAACCCTTATAATAAGTTTTTCTTTAAGAAAATAGGTCTAATTATGTGTATTTTATATCGTAAAACTTCCAATTATACACATGTTACCATTACTTTAATGAGTATCTAGTGGTTTTTGTGTTTGAAAGACTGTGTAAAAGATAAAGGGAAATTTAAATAGTAAGTACAAAATACACATTTGAATCATTGTGATGCAAAAGTTATTGAAGTACAAAAGAACAAGACTTTAGGTCGTGAAAAAATTTCAATATATAAAACATTTTGAGTTTATAGCATAGATTACATTTAAAGTATAGAAAAAAAAATGTATATTCCATAATATATTTTATATACTTTATTACTATATTTACTTTGAATTTATTATTTTGAAATTTAAAAGATATAGGGTAGTGAAACTTATTTTCAGTCGAAATAACTAATAATATTTTAACTCTGAATAGAAAGCAAAATAAGGCTATCACGCTTTTGGACCAGTTTTCATCTATTTTTCGTTATTGACGTGATGCACTTAGTTTAAAAAAATACCTTTTCACCTGCTTCCATTTAATGAATTTTGTATATTTGTGACTAAATATAGTGCGTATTGCACTATTGACTTTTTTAAAGCAAAATTAAAACGCATGCGCAATTCCGCAACGCCATCTGAAGAAAAAATTCTTTACTAACCTAAGAATCGCCGCCATTTTGACATTTGTTTGGCTTTGTGTTTTTCAATTTAGAAAATATCATCAAAAGTAAGTTGTTAGAACATAAGGCTTTCAAGTTTCTTTTGTGAAATAATTGCAGTATTTCATAAAATGTACAGTAGTTGACGTATAAGTGAAAGTGCTATAAGTTGAGCGGCGCACAAATCAATAATTTTGCAGCGCCGCTCTTTTTATTTTTCGGATTAGTTATTCGGTGATTATTTTAGTAACACAGTGATTAGACGATGATGATTGTTGTATTTCAGCTATAATTGGGTGTTAATAAGTTTTCGGCGACAAATACTTAGTAACAGTGTTTCAAAGTGTCGTGAAAAAAGGCGCGAAGTGATTGCCGCGCCGAGTATATCTTGAGGAAATTTTATCTTCGAGCGGAGCTTCTCTCTAAGGCTTCCATCGCGCCAGCTGCGTATAAAAAACACTAACTGCAATGCAGAAATATAAACTATTACATCATTTAAATGTATGGAGTAAGACCTAACTTTCTAATGCTATAGACTTCATGTAAGTATATAGAACTATAAGTACACAAGAATATTTTTAATAACTCTGAAATATTAGTGTTTTATGCTAGACAATTATGAGTTAAGAAGAACATGCTATCGTATTGTTACTGCTTATCCTTTTCAATGTTTGATGCATCAAAAACAGGGATTCTAAATTTTATTTTATTGTGGTCCATATAATTGAACCCACCTTATGGAAATCACCTGCGGCAACCTATACGGCAGTTTTAGCTTATGTAGGGCTTGTAAAGGTATACTTAAGTCAAAAGTATGGCAAGAAATGTAAAGATAGTATTGTATATCTTCTTTTGGGTTGGGAAATTATGTGCAGATAAAGGGTTCAAGATCTATACACTAAACATGCTAGTTAACTGTATGAAGAACTTTGGCTTATATAGGCTTATGATATCTTATATTACATCAAGCTGACTCTGTTCCCGGACTAGGGATTTCTGGTGTACTTTATGATAAAATAAAAAAATGTATACAAAAAAAATATAAAATATAAGGTTATAAAAAAATAAATAGTAGCTGAGTTGCAGGCCTACTAAATATACATTTAAAATTTTATGAAAATCAGCCAAGCTGTTTAGGAGGAGCTGGTAATTATGCTTGAATTTATATAAGATCTACAGTCATTTTTTCTTGACATTCAGAGGGAGAAGAAGAAGTTTTCGTCATTAACTATAGTATGCGGCAATCAATAATGCACATCAAGGCTTAGAGAGAGAAAATCAGCTATATTCTGCGTCATAGAGCATTGTCACTGTAGCAAAGACTGATGAACCTGTGTTAAACGTCACAAACTGAGTGACAGTGACTGGACTCTACAAAACCTGGCTGGCTATTTCATTCTAAACATTGATGTGCATTATTTAATGTGGGGTACTAATAAGTACCTTTGGTGGCACAATTGCAATTAATAATTTTTTAGTAACTGTGAATGATATATTGAAATTTATTAAGTATATATGGTATATGCACCTGGCATACATATAATAAATATAAATATATATGGGATACTAACACACACGGTTGTCCATCCCCAAAGTAAGTTATTTAATACTTTTGTTATGGATGACGGACAACTGGTAATATACACATATACTTTTAAATACAATACAAATACTAATATACACCCAGGCTCGAAGAACCAACAAATTGTTTATAGAAAATGTTGGCCCTCGGCGGGAATCGAACCCACAACCCATGGAGCTGAAGGTAGGGTCACTACCCACTGCGCCAACGGGCCAGTCAAATAATGTCAAAGGACTTTGCTTATCTAAACATTGTCCTTAAAATGTGTCTATCAGTGTAACAAATCAGCAGCCAGTGTTTGAAAACGGTAAAAGTCAAGAGACATATAGTGTCCTTGTGTAATTTACTAGTGGGAATGTGTAAAATAGTGGTTATAAGTAGTCCAATTGCAGATATTAAAGTTCATTTTATTTCTTAAGTTTATTCATTACAACTACAGGATGCTCTAGTTTAAATCATGATATAATTTTTCTTATTTATATGAATAAACACAGTTTCGTCCAGTTGCTAGATCCTTTATCTGTATTAATTCAGATTTTCTTTTTTTTACTAAATAAATATAGGCAACAAATGCATAATTCAACTTATAGGCTAGGTGCTTCTTTATACATTGACATCACACCCTAGTAGAATTAAATATTTTTTTATGACAAATTATTTTGCTTTATGGCAAAACAATTCAGTTCTTCCTTTTGTGTCATGTGATGCCAAGTTGTGATATTCGATATGATTGACATCAATAAACACTAGATATGCTGATTATGAAAATACAAATGTTTATGTAAAATTATGTGCTATACTTTCTTGTTTGTTTTAATTTCTAACACAGTACTAGGCCGATGAAACTAAAGGTATTATTGATTCATTATAATAACCATAAGAATAAATTTTTATATGCATACATAAGTATGTTTATTTAAGTCCAACCTAACTTGGAGTGTTACTTCGAATGGTTTATTTGTATTGGAATAGTCCATAATAGTAGCTGACCACCTTTCCTGTAGCGATAGGCATCCCCAAGATTAAATTAATGTGGTTTTTTCATGTTGATTATTTAGATATGTATATCTGGACCTTTAAGTATTTTGTTTTATTGGAATCAACACTCATATATTGACTGTTCTTGATAAGACCAGCAACTGAGTTTCTTACCAGTTCTTTTCAATGGATGACAGTTTTTAGAACAGAACTTACATTATTAATGTTGAGAGACCGGCTATACTCACGTCTTATTTTATCGGATGAGCCCGACTAGTTTCAAGCCCATACGGGGCTCTTATTCATGAGCTCTTTACGCGGTGTTATCGCGGCGGGAACTGCGTGTAGCAGCTCGCTGTGCGCGACTCGTGAGCGGCTGGGGCGGGGGGAGGGACAGTAGCGGCGGTGGTCGCGCGTCTTCTATAACGTCCTGGTCGCTCTGGTCTTCGTCATCGGATGCACGGAAGAAATTTGTGCATGCGACGCTTACGGTGTCTGGTTCTAGCAGGTTTTCAGTAGAACTGGTAGTGCCAAAAATAGGTTTCCACGCTGGGGGCAGTGCCCATCCACAGTCCCTATTAAAATTCGAGTGACGGCCAATCGCCTCACGTATTTTTCTAGGTACCAGAAATTTTTCCCTAGATAATACGGTAGCCTTGTCGAACCTGATGTAGTGGTTGGCACCCGAATCGTGGACATTTTCCGCTATGGCTGACCCATTAGTGTCCATATAGTGTCCATTAGAGCCCCGTATGGGCTTGAAACTAGTCGGGCTCATCCGATAAAATAAGACGTGAGTATAGCCAGTCTCTCAACATTAATAATGAATACCACTCACGATAGTTTAAATTCAATAAAGTACTTACATTCTGACATTATAGTTCCTAAAAAGAAAGAGAGAGATAACTTTGAGATTAGTTTTTAATGTATTGACCTGAATTGTCAGAACAAAATGATGCTCTGCACTAGTGTCTCCCAACCTTATTTGCGTCATGCGCCAAAAATTGTTATAAACCTTAAGGCCATAACTTTTAATATTAAATAATCTAATTTTTCACTAAAGAAAATCAAATGATAGGTTTCACAAAGAAGAATTTACTTTTTTTTTGTTACATGTAACACCGAAATCTAGCGTAGCATTTAAATGGACCGGATTCCATTAAATTGTCCTTTCTTAACAACTGAGAGGTCTGGGTCCCACTTCAGGAAGACCTTAAGGTACAGGAGGAGACTAATTTCAATACCCACTTTCTATATGTTTCTGTATGCTACAGGCATTATAGAGAAGTTTTAACATTTTCGATCTCTAACATTTTTCGTAATAAAATGTGATAGCACGTGATTTGACGCCTTCCGTTTTCAAGATAACTTATTAAATCTAAGTATGAAAGTCAAAGTGTCAAAGTGCATCTTATAACATTCATTCTTTTCACAAAAGGTCCGTATCGTTAAAGCGATCTCGAGCAGCCGTTCAAGATGCCTTTCAAGAGATAGGGTCTAAT
The DNA here is from genome assembly GCA_947086505.1 of Morpho deidamia. Taxonomy (NCBI): domain Eukaryota; kingdom Metazoa; phylum Arthropoda; class Insecta; order Lepidoptera; family Nymphalidae; genus Morpho; species Morpho deidamia. Next base: position 13,564,732 of record CAMTZC010000016.1, read on the forward strand.
TTGCATACTATTTTTAAATCATTCCATCATTGTCAGTACATCTTGTAATAGAGCACTATTACAAGATTTTAAAGTCAAAACTGTTCAAATAGTAACCGTTTCCAGATATAGAGTCTTCTAATCTTGCGATGCGGTTAAGAAGTAGAAAGAGGGAGCGGCCGCTCTCAGCGAAGAATACACAAAGGGTGACAAAATTAAAGTCTAAACCACTCAAATCTTCATTACTCAAAACAAAGCCCGCTTGGAAAAAGATCTTGAGTAAAGACAATGGTCTGGCAGCTGGAACTAATCTTCACTGTATTACTCGGTCTCAGAAAAATTTAGACTTAAAAACGAGACCTGTGAGAACGAAAATCGCTAAAAGCATGGAGAAGCCAGTAGACTTAGTGCACAAGAAGTCTAAGCCAAAAGAAGATAACAAGAAGCCGATATTCCAAACGGTTGTGCGGAGCTGTAACAGCAAAGATGCTATAGGGCCCTTGATAAAGCCAAAAACTCAAAACGACAAAGTCTCGACGACCTCAAAGACGAAACTCAAGGATGTTAGGACGACTAAAAGTGTTCAGTTGCGTCAGAGTTCCTTAAACAGAGAGCTTAGGAAGACCGAATCGGTGTCATCAGCTTTAAGCTCTCCTAGGAAAACTCGGCGAATGGATAAACCAGATAAATCAGCTTCTTTGAACAGCTCCCCGATCCGCAAAGTGAGACAACTAGGAATACCTTCGTTGAAATTGAACAAAATCGCAATCAGTTCAACGAACGAAAGCCCCAAGAAGAGAGTTAAAGCCAAAGCTCCAACAGTTCCAGACCAAATCAATGGATTTCACGATGAAAATGACATAACAATGTACGAACCCCATACCACAACATTCGTTGATTTCCCATTGCCTAATAACGAGGAGTCTGATTCTGATGAGCGAGTCGAATCATCAGAACTCTGTCTCCCTAATGATTGTCTCAACGATTTAATGGCTATAGCTGAATGTGCTAGATTGATGAACAACGAATTGCCTCCAGAGGATGAGGATATAAACTTTCTAGCCGATAAAGCGGCAAAGGTGATGACGACTGAGAGAGGTGATAAGAAAGCAAATAATTGCGCTGATAAGAAATCGCCGAAACGGCGGAAGTCGAGCAACGATTTGGAGATGTACCAGCCTACTTCAACTACGGATGATTTAGATACGTGCGGGGACTTTCTTAATTCCGGAGAGAAATATGTGCAGGTAAGCTAAATTGTATGTTTTTAGTAAATAATAATATTATAATGTAGGTACTAGCACACTAACGCCGTGTGGTATCCGGCAGAATAGAATAGACCACCCTCCTTTCTTACCGAGGTGTCGTAAGAGGCGACTAAGGTATGTGCCGTGTGGTATCCGGCTGCATAGAATAGACCACCCTCAGTTCTTACCGAGGTGTCGTAAGAGGCGACTAAGGTATGTGCCGTGTGGTATCCGGCTGCATAGAATAGACCACCTTCAGTTCTTACCGAGGTGTCGTAAGAGGCGACTAAGGTATGTGCCGTGTGGTATCCGGCTGCATAGAATAGACCACCCTCATTTCTTACCGAGGTGTCGTAAGAGGCGACTAAGGTATGTGCCGTGTGGTATCCGGCTGCATAGAATAGACCACCTTCAGTTCTTACCGAGGTGTCGTAAAAGGCGACTAAGGTAAGTTGACGTCAGGCAGGCGGCCGGTCGTAAAATACGTAGCCAAATCAAGTGACAAAATGTTTGTAACATGTTTTGCCGACCCCACTTAGAGTGGGATAAGGGCAGGACAATGATGCTAGCACACTAGATGCCGCGTGGTATCCGGCTGCATAGAATAGACCACCCTCATTTCTTACCGAGGTGTCGTAAGAGGCGACTAAGGTATGTGCCGTGTGGTATCCGGCTGCATAGAATAGACCACCCTCTTTTCTTACCGAGGTGTCGTAAGAGGCGACTAAGGTATGTGCCGTGTGGTATCCGGCTGCATAGAATAGACCACCTTCAGTTCTTACCGAGGTGTCGTGAAAGGCGACTAAGGTAAGTCGACTCGCCGTGTGATATCCTACTCAGCCGGATCACTTATTTTACAATATTTTCTTAGATATGCATTTATTTAAGTAATATTGAATCATTTTTGGATTTTCTTAATATATATGGGTATATGGATATAGAATGTATGGATTATGATGAGTTTTTCTATTAAAACTTAATTGTCTAATTGATTATTGCAATTTATCACACACTTTTCGGTGTAGGAAAACATAGTGAGGAAATCTGTATATCTTAAGAGAATTCTAGGGATATGTGTAACCTACCAATTCGCATTGGAACAGTGTATTAAGTCTTAGCTCCAACCCTTATCTCCAGAAATGGATAGAGGAGGCCTATTCCCAGCTGTGGGATTGTAACAGGCCGCTACTTTACCTTTTTTTATTTGTTTCATTAACATATATTTTTTTCTCTGTTCCGCAGCCTGATTTCGTCACTATGCTAGAGCAAGACAACTATGTCCGAGATCCAGAATGCGAAATATCTTCTACATGTGGTGATACCCAGGGTACGGCTATCGAAAGTCTGGAAGCGTTGTCAGCACGGAGTCCCAGTACTGGTTTCCTGGCCGAGATCAGCCAGAGTTTAGCTGCGGAGGCTGCTGGATGGGTGAGTACTCTCTTAACGAGATAATTATCAGCCCTCCACTAAGCTTCGCCCTAAGCCGTGGTCCGGCCTCACAGGAGGCACCCTTAGGCCGACTTTCCTCTTAGCTAGTAGAGCTTCTGCGCTCTACTCTCTGCATTTCGCAACCTCGGCGATGCTTCTGCGCTCGCCTGTCCCACCCGGTGACGCTGTAAAAGCCGTTAGGGCCAACAGCATACAGTCAATTCGAAAAAAAAACGAAATAAGTTTCTAGTCAAAATTTAGATTCCAAAATTTACTTACAGAATATCCAGGCCACTCCCAACTACCCTCCTATTATATAAACGATTTGAATATAATGCTTTCATATACCTAAAATCATAACACACAAACACACACGCGCACGTACACACATATATACACGCACACCCCTGTACTTTTAATAAATAATGATTGTTTTCCACAGAATGCATCTGATGTGGTGGTCGATGAAAACTCATTGAACTGTCATGATGAAGGAACACAGGATATAGAGGTAAATAAATAAATATATGGGACATTTACACACACGGTCGTCAGTCCCCAAAGTAAGTAACTTAATACTTGTGTTATGGGTGACGGACAACTGGTAGATATACTACATATATAAGTTTAAATACATACTTAAATACAAATACACACCCAGGCTCGAAGAACCAACAATTTGTTTATAGAAAATGTTAGCCCTCAGCGGGAATTGAACCCGCGACCGAGCTGAAGGCAGGGTCACTACCCACAGCGCCAACGGGCCAGAGGTATGATGCTGTAAAGGTTTTTTCGTATCATTATATGTGTATACTAAACAAAACTGCAAAGAAAAAGAACCGATTATTCTTACATCGGAGGTAAAGCAAGCGATCATCTCCCAAAAATTAGAGAAATCACCAGGGCCTGATAAAATCACAAACGAACTACTAAAAGGTACTATCAACGAAGTAACACCAATACTAACAGAAATGTTCAACGAAATAATAAATACAGGAGTAGTTCCAAACCAGTGGGGAGAATCTCACATTATTTTACTATATAAAAAAGGCGCAAAAGATGACATCGCTAATTATAGGCCAATAAGCATAATGTCAAATGTCTACAAGGTATTCGCAAAGGTGCTATTAGAAAGGATATCAAAAACACTAGATGAAAACCAACCAATCGAACAAGCTGGTTTCAGGAAGAACTTCAACACAATTGACCATATACACACATTAAAACAGTTAATCCAGAAATATAACGAATATCAAAAGTCTCTATACATAGCATTTATCGACTATACTAAGGCATTTGACAGCATCGACCACTCCTACATTTGGCTAAGTATGAGACAACAAGGAATTAGTGAGACATACATTAACATCATTAAAAACATATACGAAAATAGCAAGAGCAGCATAAAATTAGAGACAGTAGGCCCCCAGTTCTCAATCAATAGAGGAGTTCGTCAAGGTGACCCACTTTCACCAAAGTTATTCTATGCGGTACTAGAACAAATTTTTAGGAAATTGGACTGGAAAGATGTAGGCCTGAACATAAACGGATGTCGCCTCAACCACCTTAGATTTGCCGATGATCTTGTCCTGTTCGAAGAAGACCCTAAAAAATTAGAAAGGATGCTCTGGGACCTAGCGTCAGTAAGTGCTGAAGTTGGACTTAAAATGAATTCGCAAAAAACTAAACTGATGACAAACTCAAAAGAAGTACAAATATCTATAAATGACGAGATACTGGAATTTGCAAGCGAATATGTTTACTTGGGACAAATAATTTCTACAAAGGACCAAATGGATAAAGAACTTGAAAAAAGAATAGCTTACGGTTGGAAAAAATTTTGGGCTCTAAGGGAAATTATGAAAAGCAAAGACTTGGGTATGCAAATAAAAAGGAAAACGTTTAATACATGCGTGCTCCCTTGCATCAGCTATGGATGTGAGACATGGTCCCTAACCAAATTGCACCAAAAAAAATTGGCACAATGTCAACGTGCTATGGAAAGAAGCATGCTGGGGGTTCGGGTTCTGGACCAAATCAGTTGCAATGATCTTCGAGCAAAAACAGGAGTCATTGATATCATCGCTCACATCGATAGACAAAAATGGAGATGGGCGGGTCACACAATGCGCTGTTCAATAAATAAGTGGAGTCAAAAGGTTACTCTATGGTACCCCAGGGATGGAAAAAGAACTAGAGGGCGGCCAGTGAGAAGATGGGAAGATGACCTCAAATTAACTGCTGGCCCTTTCTGGACAAGAGTGGCAAAAGATAGAGAACAATGGAAAATGTTGGAGGAGGCCTATGCCAAAAGGCACACCGAGCTAAGAGATTTCTTATAAGCAAAATTAGAAGAACTCAATACATGTTAAATGTTCGGAATAAAAGGCTTATTATTATTATTATATTATATGTGTATATTGTAGAAATAAGGACTGCAAAATAACTACATAGACCCATAAAAGTAACGGCCTCGTACTATCCCTCTGCTGGGCATAGGCCTCCTCTTACCGTTTCTGGAGAGAAGGGTTGGAGCTAAGACCTACCACGCTGCTCCAATGCGGATTGGTAGGTTACACATATCCACAGAATTCTCTAGAGATATGCAGGTTTCCTCACGATGTTTTCCTTCACCTAAAAGTGTGTGATAAATTGCAATTATCAATTAGACACATAAGTTTTAATAGAAAAACTCATTGGTGCCTGCCCGGGGTTTGAACCTATGTCGTCTCTAGAGAGTCGCATGGTCTCACCGCTAGGCTATCACACGATGTATACCCAAACCAGGAAAATGTTTGGGGTCATGATCACTGCTACTTGCACCAATAGGCCAGTGATGGTAATTATTACTAATGTTTAGGCATCACTTAAAAAACGTGGACATCAGCTGATCGTACTTTTCTTTTCAGGAGGAGGCTGCGGCAGTGATATCATCCTGCAGCGTCAGATCTGACTGCGAACAGATCTCGTCCTGGGTGGACGCTTTCGATCCTTATCTGTTCATCAAACAGGTATGTATAGGATAGACTTTGTGTATACCAGCAAACGTGTTTTTGATCACGTAGGTGAGTAAAAAACTTTGATAGGTTTGTTAATAGACTAAATAGAAAATATATAGTACTAGCTGACTGGGTAATTTTTTTTTTTTTAAATATATGGGACATTTACACACACGGTCGTCCGTCCCCAAAGTAAGTAACTTAATACTTGTGTTATGGGTGACGTACAACTGGTAGATATACTACATAAGGTAACAGCCTGTTACTATGCCCACTGCTGGGCTAAGGCCTCCTCTCTCCGTTATTGGAGAGAAGGATTGGAGCTAAGACCTACCACGCTGCTCCAATGCGGATTGGTAGGTTACACATATCCCTAGAATTCTCTAGAGATATGCAGGTTTCCTCACGATGTTTTCCTTCACCGAAAAGCGTGTGATAAATTGCAATTATCAATTAGACACATAAGTTTTAATAGAAAACTCATTGGTGCCTGCCCGGGGTTTGAACCTATGTCGTCTCTAGAGAGTCGCACGGTCTCACCGCTAGGCTATCACAGCTTCATATACTACAGATATACTACATATATAAGTTTAAATACATACTTAAATACAAATACACACTCTGGCTCGAAAAACCAACAAATTGTTTATAGAAAATATTGACTCCCGGAATCGAACCCGCGACCCGCGGAGCTGAAGGCAGGGTCACTAACCACAGCGCCAACGGGCCAGTCTCAAGGGTAGGAGAATGATCATCATCATTCTCCTGCCCTTATCCCACTCTGAGTGGGGTCGGCCCAACATGTTACAAACATGTTGTCACATGATTTGGCTACGTATTTTACGACCGGCCGCCTGCCTGACGTCAACTTACCTTAGTCGCCTTTTACGACACTTTGGTACGAACCGAGGGTGGTCTATTCTATTCAGCCGGATACCACACGGCACATACCTTAGTTGCCTCTTACGACACCTCGGTGAGAAAGGAGGGTGGTCTATTCTATTCTGCCGGATACCACACGGCGTAAATGACGTTTTTTATTATTAATATTATTATTGTAAAAAATAAAAAAAATGTAAGAGGTGGACAACCTTTATCACTTAGGGGTATGACATATAGATAGTACCCGATTCTCAGACCTACTGAATGTGTATATAAAATTTCATCGAAATCGGTCAAGCCGTTCTGGAGGAGTATGATAACTAAGATTGTGACGCGAAAAAGCAATACTAAAATTGTATTCCTATAATCCGCAAATTAAAAGTTTCGTTCGTTGGGAGTTCAGTGGAAAATTTGTTAATAAGAGGGTAATATAAACATTTTTATTTGGCGGTATCTATTCTGCCTTTACCTTGAAAATGGTTAAACTTCTTTTGCAGAGAATTACATTGTAGTAGTGAATGTGTGTAGTGGGATGATTTTATCGTTATTTTTTTAAATTATGGACTTAAATTGTTTTTTTTTCATAGTTACCACCACTGGAGACTGTAGCGACGGGAGCTCTGCGCGCGCGGTACCCAGCTTTGCCGCTGAAAACCAGGACAAGTCCCGATTTCAGCCTGGTGAGTACACATTAATGGTTGTGTTAGTGAATGCGTGCGTGTTTTTATTTTATTTTTAGAGTTAATTATTTTGTTTTTAATGTGAAGAGATTTGGCCTGTGTGCAGATTTCTAAACGTTTTAGAATATTTTTTTTTACATATTCTAGGAATGTGGGGGATTGATTATATTGTTTTTCTGCATACAGACCAAATACCTTGTTCCCACTCTTATAAATGCCATTAGTGGCCCATTCGCTAAACCTAAGATTTTTGAACACTCTTTTTTTCTATAATATTAAAATTCTTATTAAAATCACAACGGATCATTCCAAAGAGGGTAAAAAGTTCATCTGAGCTACCGCATATTAAAATGGATAGTCCACTCTACATTTAGCATTATATATATTCCCAATTTACTTTATCGCGGATTATATCATAATAATTTTATTATTGCTGTTGCACATTGTAATTGTCCCACATATTTATTATTATTTATTAGAAACTTCATGAATTTTCAGGTGTTGGACCTGGACGAGACACTGGTGCACTGCTCCCTTCAAGAGCTCCCTGATGCCAGCTTCCACTTTCCTGTTCTGTTCCAGGATTGCCGATATACGGTGAGTGTTAAGGGAGTGATATGGCAAAGAAGCAGAAATGAGAATGACTATACTCAAACTGTACAAACTCATTTACCACGGACGGACACAACTTTTTATATACAAGTACATAATTTTTTTCATTCAATTGTTGTCGTTTTCATGGCTTTCAGAATAGAACACGCAGGATAGTTTATAGTATTGCTTGTTTGAATGTAACAGCATATTATTATTTCCCACCACTGGGCATAATCCCCTTCTCCGTTTTTTAGAGGAAAGTGTGATAAATAGCAATTATCAATTAGACAAGTTATAAATGTAAGAAATCCTTGATGTATGCCTGTTTGGACTCGTGACCGTCCTCAAGTAGTCGGAAAATGTACTTTTTGATACTATATTTCTAATTAATTACAGCTTAGTATCTTATTTCTCAGGTGTTCGTCCGCACTAGGCCGCACTTTGCGGAGTTTCTGTCGCGTGTGTCGCGGGTCTATGAGGTGATACTGTTCACTGCAAGCAAACGAGTGTACGCGGACAGACTGCTGAACCTTCTGGATCCAGCACGGCGATGGATCAAATACAGGTGATTGTAGATAATTAACTTCGATATAGTTATGGGTGATCATAAAAAAAGGTACTACAAAATGACGAAATCTGTATTTTCACGAGATCATGTATAAAAACAAAAGAAGTCAAGTTGCCAGAAGAATTAGCTCAAATTTATTGCTTTGAATGTTGTGCAATAGAGTTAATGGACTTAAATTGTATAGTTATATGTGTTTATCGAATTCCTAACTCAGATACTAACATATTTTTTGATAAATTAGATAAAATGCTTGATAAATATAAAAACACTAAAAAACGTATCATCATTGCCGGGGATATAAATATTGATTTACTAATGGATACTAAGATAACTCAACAATTTACCATGTTACTAGAGAATTACAATATCCAGTGCCATATAAAAGAACCAACACGCCGTAATACATGCATAGATCAGATAGCTAGTAATAAAACAGTTGCTTCATCAGCTGTCGTTCAATCTGAACTTTCGGATCATAACACCTGTCAAATAATAACTTTTATTCTAGAAAATAAACCCCAAACTTTGACGCATTACTTTGTTACAGTGAAAGATTATAGCCATGAAAATATAATTAAATTCAAAGAGTGCATGAAAGCACTTACATGGAAGAAATGTATTAACGATTATGGACCCGAAAGTAATTTTAATGTAATTTTTGAAAGTTTTTATGACGACTTTAATTTATTTTATGACCTCTGCTTTCCTAATATAAGAATCAAAATTATTAATCGAAATACAACAACTAAATGGTTGACACGGGGTTTGAAAACATCTTCCAAAACAAAAAGAAAATTAAGATATAAATGTTATAAATATAAAAGGGCAGAAGATAAAAAACATTACTTAATCTATGGGAAGTTATTAAGATTATGCATAAATAAAGCGCAAAAAAATTCAAATAAAGCATTTATCGCAAAATCTAGTAATAAATGTAAAGCCGCATGGAGAGTAATAAAGGGTGATGACAAAAAAACTTATGATCAAATAAAAGGAATAGAAAAAATTGAACACAATAATACGAATATCAGTAATCCCAGTGAAATGGCACAAATTTTTAATAAAGTATTTATAGATATTGAAAATAAATCAAAGATGTTAAAAGAAAATTCATTGACTTTAAATAGGACTCAAAATAGTTACTCAATTTTCTTAGAACCATGCACCACAGAGGAAATTAAAACTATCATTCGTTCTTTGAAAAATACAAATTCAGTTGGTATCGATGGTATTAGTACTAAAATTTTAAAAGAAATTGTTGATGAAATATCACCGATTTTAAGTGAATTAATAAACATTTCCTTTATATGTGGAACATTTCCATCGAGGCTCGCAAAATCTTTAATTAAACCTCTACATAAAAAAGGGTGCCCTACTGATCTAAACAACTATAGACCAGTTTCACTACTTTCCGTGTTTTCAAAAATTTTTGAAAAAGCGATGGCTAAGCGAATAAATAGCTTCGTGAACAAATATAAGATAATTAAACATGAGCAAACTGGGTTTCAGAGAGAGAAATCAACAACTATGGCAGTATTTATGCTAGTTCAAGAGATTATTAAACACATCGACAAAGGAAATCCAGCCTGTACTATTTTTTGCGATATGAAGAAAGCTTTTGATTACGTATCACATAATTTATTATTGACAAAATGTGAAATCTACGGATTACGCGGACAGTGTTTATCATGGTTAAAGAGCTATTTAAGTAATAGGACGCAATTGGTTGAAATATCGAAACTCAATGAAAAAAATTATGTTACTACTTTTAGATCAGAGTCAGAAGTCAATCCTTTTGGTGTGCCTCAGGGCAGTATATTAGGGCCGCTTCTTTTTCTGCTATATATTAATGATCTGCCAAATTGCACCCAACATAAATGTATAATGTATGCAGATGATGTATCAGTTGTCATACCATGTAAGAAGAATAGTGACAATTCTGGTTCAATAAATAAAACATTACATGACATCAATAAATGGCTAATTAATAACAATCTATGTTTAAGTTTAAACAAAACGAAATATATTATATTTAAAAATAGAAAAATGAGTGTTCTTAAATGCACAGTGACATGTTCCAATGAAATTATAGAGCAATTACAAACAATGACATTCTTGGGTATAACCGTTGACGAATACTGCACGTGGAGTTTTAATATTAAGAATATTTGCAATAAAATAAACAAATTCGTTTACGTGTTAAGAAGGATTTCGAAAATAACTGATTTAAGAACAGCTCTAATAGCATATCACGGATACGTAGCATCTGTAATTCGGTATGGTATTATACTATGGGGAAATGCTAGTGATAGCAATAGAGCATTTATAATCCAAAAAAAGTGCATTCGTGCTATATGCAATACTGACCCAACACAGTCCTGTAGACCATTGTTTCGGAACCTCAAAGTATTACCGCTGCCATGCATATACATCTATGAGATAGCATGCTTTGTTAAACAATATAGGACGGAATTCTTTGAAGTGTGCTCTAACATTGTTTCATTTAACACGCGATATCCCAACAAGTTACATTATCCGTTTTGTAAAACCGCTCTCAGTTCTAAAAGTTGCCATCATATGATGATTCGGATATATAATAAATTGCCGCAACCAATTAAGGATATGCCTTTGCCTTTGTTTAAAAAACAAATACATTCCTGGTTAGTCGATAAATGTTTTTACTCGGTGGAAGAGTTTCTTGAAATTAATATTCATTTAAATATATAATATAAATAAAATATTATAATCATTATGACATTACAATTAGATTGACATAAAATAATTCATAATAATAAAATAATAAAATATAATAATAAGTTAATAAAATTTGCATGTCAGATATATGACTAAACATGTTGATACTAAATGTTGCTAATATCTTGTTCCACCTGTTGTTACCATGTTTTTGGCAAATAAACTAATTTGAATTTGAATTTTTAATTTGACGATAATTATGCGTTTTTTATTTTATAAACAGATGTTGTGCTTAAAGTACACACGCCCGTACTTATTAACTCACACGCAGTCATAGGTGTCTATGACTGCGACACCTCTGTGTAGGTGTCTTTGTGGCTGTGTGTGTGAGTGTGTGTGTGTACACACACACACACACACAGCCACAAAGACACCTACACAGAGGTACGTACGTACAAACATACATACGCACAGCCTCCCCCCACACACACACGCCCCTCCACACAAGTCCTCCCACACGCCACTCACGCACGCCCCACACACGCCCCACACCCCCCAAACGCGCCCCACACCCCCCCACAGACCCCCACACGCGCCCCACACCCCCCACACACACGCCCCCACACACACGCGCCCCTCCACACAAGCCCTCCCACACACGCCCTCCCACACACGCCACCCACACACGCCCGTCCACACGCCCCCCACACACACCCATCCACACCAGCCCTCCCACACACGCCACCCACTTACGCCACCCACTTACGCCCGTCCACACACGCCCCTCCCACACATGCCACACACACACGCCCACACGCCCCCCACACATGCCCCAACACACTCCTCCACACACACACCCCCCACATACACACTCCCCACATACACACCCCCCACATACACCCCCCCCACATACACACCCCCACACGCGCCCTAACACACGCCCCATACGCCCCTCACACGCACACGCCCCCATACACACGCCCACACATACCACACGCCTCTCCCACACACACCACACGCCTCTCCCACACACACGCTCTACACACACGCCCCTCCCACACGCGCTCCACACACACGCCCCTCCCACACACGCGCTCCACACACACGCCCCTCCCACACACGCGCTCCACACACACGCCCCTCCCACACGCTCCACACACACGCCTCTCCCACACACGCGCTCCACACACACGCCCCTCCCACACACGCGCTCCACACACACGCCCCTCTCACACACGCGCTCCACACACACGCCCCTCCAACACACGCGCTCCACACACCCACACGCGCCTTCCACACACATACAAATTCGCTGACAGTCCGATTGCTGATTGTGTTATTTTTGTAGATTATTCCGCGAACACTGCCTGCTGGTGAACGGGAATTACGTGAAGGACCTTTCGATCCTGGGGCGGGACCTCAGGAAGACGGTCATCGTTGATAACAGTCCGCAGGTATGATCACATATTGTTAATCTTTCTTATATATGCACCATGGGAGTTACCAAAAAGCTTATCCCAGACAGACTTTAATCTATTATTAAGAATTGTATTTTTTTATATCTTAGGTCAAGGAGTATATATTGTTACGTACGGGGTTCGTAGATTTGGATGAAAATACCTGGTGGCTCGTTAAAAACACTTTATTTAGCTTTTCACTACAAAATTAGTACTTACAGTCTCTATGCAGTCCGTTGTCCCATAACAAAGCCGAAGTCACTTTTATTTTCGCTTTTTAATTTGCTTTTAATCGCTATTAGCAAACTGAATGTCGAGGCGGACAATACGACCGCTTATATATCGACCGGACCGATTTCGAGAACGTTCGCGACCGTTCGCGACTTGTAGGGGGATACGGAACACGATTCGCAAACAACGTGAATGCTCTAGAGAATTAGCGCCAAGCGAACTCAATGACACTTGCATGACGAATTATTTCGCATGTTCGTAACAATATGTTCTCAAAAAAAACCCTTTTCTCTTTCTCTCTCCTATTACTATCTGTTCGTTACCAAATGAAATTAATTTAATCCTAATCTATGTTTTTTAACTACTCTGTGCCCTAACAGAGTTGTGATTGGTCCATTTGCTTAGTTGTCACTCTTCCAAACTTCGATAACGTTTGACAAATTCACAGACAAATTGTGACCGGCGTAATCTAACAAACTAAGTGAAATTCCCGTATTCTAGAAATGTATATGCAGAACTCAAGAGTTTGAATAAACCCTAGGACTAGATAGTGTAAAACGTAACGAGAACTGGTATGTACACTGTTTTTAATCCAGTCACAAACTGACATTTGTCGTAGTCCTTCATTGTAAATCTCACGGGCCCAGCATTTCCAGAACCACTATCTATGTACCTCTTGTTTTCAGGCTTTCGGCTACCAGCTGGAGAACGGCATCCCCATAGACAGCTGGTTCGTGGACCGCAGCGACAACGAGCTGCTAAAATTGCTTCCCTTCCTAGAACACCTGGCAACTGTAAGTGGCGTATCGTAAACTGTAGTAGTAGTAGTAGACAAATAAAAGACGTGTTAGTAGTAGTGAACGGTAACTCAATACGACTACGAGACGCTAGTTAGTTGCGATTATGAGAAATTGAACGTTTAGATAGTGGCAGTTATGAAATGCTCTAACGTTTAGATAGCGGCGATTATGAAATGCTCTAACGTTAAGATAGTGGCGATTATGAAATGCTCTAACGGTTAGATAGTGGCGATTATGAAATGCTCTAACGTTTAGATAGTGGCGATTATGAAATGCCCTAACGTTTAGATAGTGGCAATTATGAAATGCTCTAAATGTTTAGATAGTGGCAATTATGGAATGCTCTAACGTTTAGATAGTGGCAATTATGAAATGCTCTAACGTTTAGATAGTGGCGATTAGTAAATGCTCTAACGTTTAGATAGTGGCGATTATGAAATGCCCTAACGTTTAGATAGTGGCAATTATGAAATGCTCTAAATGTTTAGATAGTGGTAATTATGAAATGCTTTAACGTTTAGATAGTGGCAATTATGAAATGCTCTAACGTTTAGATAGTGGCGATTAGTAAATGCTCTAACGTTTAGATAGTGGCGATTATGAAATGCCCTAACGTTTAGATAGTGGCAATTATGAAATGCTCTAAATGTTTAGATAGTGGTAATTATGAAATGCTCTAACGTTTAGATAGTGGCAATTATGAAATGCTCTAACGTTTAGATAGTGGCAATTATGAAATGCTCTAACGTTTAGATAGTGGTGATTATAAAATGCTCTAACGTTTAGATAGTGGCGTGTATGAGATGTTTGAACTTTAATATAGTTGAGATTATGAGATGCTCGGGCGTTTAGATATTGGCTAATATGAGACGCTCTAACATATAGATAGTGGTGATTATGAAACGCTCTAACGTTTAGTTAGTGGCGATTATGAAACGCTCTAATTTTTAGATAATGGCGATCAACATACTCGAACACACAGAGTTCTCTAGATATATGCAGGTTTCCTCAATAAGTTATCCTTCACCGAAAAACGCGTGATACATTGCAATTATCAATCAAACACATAATAGAAAAACACTACTACTACTGTAAGTATGCCTATTTCCTTGAACTTGAATAGACTCACATTGCCTCATATTATAGATAGCACGTATGGCTCTCTTTTCGGCAACAAAAATCTTTCTAATATCTGCCGCTTTACCCCACAGCATTATGCCATATGACATGATGCTGTGAAAATAAGCAGAATAAACAATACTGCTTGCCCGGGGTTTGAACCCGTGACCCCCTCGAAAGAGTCGCACGGTCTATCACAGTGTTTAAGTACAAACGCTTTAATTAAATTAATTATTATTACATCATGTATAATGTTTCTTTTCCAGAAAGATGACGTCCGGCCTTATATTCGAGATAAATACAAGCTGTTCAGCTACTTACCGCCAGATTAGATATTCTATTAGTTTGTAATCGCGTTGATATTGTAATGGAACTAGCTACGTGTTTTTTTAAGCGGGAATTGAACCCCAAACCTCTGAATGCAACCAATGGTTTACCTTATTTTAAATGAAACTAAGAATATGAGCATAAAGAAGGGCAAATATTTATTGTTTATAAATACTATGTTGTTTATCGATGGTTTATTTGTTCAAAAGTAAAAATTTTAATAACAATGCGCAAGTTGTGACTGAGTTGAGTAGTTCATATCAAAGGCAGTTTGCTGAGAGTTGATCTGATGCGAATATTAGATGCTCTAGTGTCTCGAAGTATTTATAAGCATAAATATACATCTACCAATAAATGGATTAATACATTTAATACCGTTAACAAAATTACATTTAAAAAAAAGAATTCTTAATGTCAGTAATTTATAGTTACTGAGTGGGACATGCGAGTTCAGTAGTATTTCTGAGGGTGTGAATTGCAGAAGATTCTTGGAGGGGGCAGGGATTTGTCGACCTATTGAGGTCCATAGTCAAAAGACAAAGTTTCATTAGGCAAAATGTACTGACTGTGGTCTTCATTAAATTAATATATACTTATGGTATATATTTTTATTTTATGGTAGAAATATTTGCGCTTAAAAAACCTGGAATCCAAGTTATCATTTTTATTTTAGAACACGTAGTTAGTTCCATATATTTTATGTTAATTAAGTATAATATAAAAAAAATTACGAATCGGTATTAATTTTTATTTTTAAATGAGAATAATTTACGATAAAAAAATTAATGATAGATTAATTTATTGAAATTCGGCAGGTAAAGTTAAGCGCCCACTACATAGGATAACGTTTTAACCGGATTCGACGACTGTTTAATTTTGTAATTATTTGTAATTTTCAATAATTTTTTTAAAAATTACTTTTTACTAATCTTATTAATTTATTAATAAAAATTGCGTTTAATTAAAAAAAGATCTCGTAATGTGTTGTGAAAAATTATTTATTGCGTAATTATTACGATACGACCACACTTTCCACCGAAAAGAAATTCATACATCATTCATTCTCCTGCCCTTATCTAGGTGGGGTCGGCAAAACATGTCAGATGATTTGGCTACGTATTTTACGCCTGCCTGACGTCAACTTACCTTAGTCGCCTTTTACGACACATAGGTAAGAAAGGAGGGTGGTCTATTCTATTCCACCGAAAAAAAATTATGGAAAAAATTAACCGTTACCTTTATGGTATAATAAAGATATGTATTTACTATTTAAGAGTAATTAGAATTATTTTGATATTTAGCAAATAATTTTATAATCATTGTTTACTAATAATGTCACAATAGTTACTTCCGCTCCATAAATATTTCTTTTTTGTTTTAAGTAGACGTATATATCGTTGATGGCCTAAAAAAATAATAAATTTAAATTATTCCGCCTAATACTTATTTATGTCTTAAAATTTATTATTTACACTAAATATTGAATTCTTTATTACAAAATGGCGTATATGGCGTACTAGAACTAAAAGTAGAAGTAGTTTATAGAAGAAATTTTTTTTTTTTTGCCTTTTGCGGACATTGTGATAACGTACTTTAGGTATTTACTGAACGTTTTTTCCGTCCGGAAAAGATCTGACCTTTTCGGAATCCGGTCAAACCGTCATCCCATGTTAGTGGGTATACACCTTAAAAAATATAAAATCATAGATAATGAATATATTTAACGAATAGTTAAGCGAAATTGAAATTTTTATAATTTTTTTTTTGTTAATCTGTGATGATAATTTTTTTTGTTCGCATTTTTTCTTAAGCATGGATAGTTTTGTATGGTTTTTTTTTCGGAAAAACGTCGTACAAGGGATGTTTTCTATTGGATAATATAAATTGACCAACTTAGACTGAAAAGGTTGCCTTTATAGGCTATAAGTTCAATAAGTACCATTTTTCATTAGTAGTGGGCCTTTGCCCAACAGTGGGAATGGAATGGTAATACAGTAGAAAGCATCTACATAAAAACAATAATAAATCATTTACCAATATTATTACTTTTAATTCTCTGCTTAGAATTTGTAATATGACGTCATAGGTTTTGAGTACCGTAGACAAAAAAAGATTATTACAATTATTAATTATTATACAATTCATGTGGTATGCATTCAATACAAAGTTAATAATAAAAAGTAGTAAAGTAGCGGCCTGTTACAATCCCACTGCTGGGAATAGGCCTCCTCTCTCCGTTTCTGGAGAGAAGGGTTGGAGCTAAGACCCACCACGCTGCTCCAATGCGGATTGGTAGGTTACACATATCAACAGAATTCTCTAGAGATATGCAGGTTTCCTCACGATGTTTTCCTTCACCGAAAAGCGTGTGATAAATTGCAATTATCAATTAGACACATGAGTTTTAATAGAAAAACTCATTGGTGCCTGCCCGGATTTGAACTCGTGTTCCCCTCGAAAGAGCTAGTTATTAAAAATTAATGATTAATTAAAATAATATTAATTTATTTTATTAAATTTGAAAACAAGATACTCTAATTGCGATAGTATTGATATAAACCGTACTATAGTCTTTATTTCTCTTTCCCTGCGTTTAAAATTTCATGTTTGTTATATTTAAGAGCAAAATTACGGACAAATATTAAAAAAGAAAATAATATATTTTTTTAATTGTGTTTTTTGAGACAGCTTTTATTTTTGGTAACGAACCATACTAAATTGTGCGTAGAAGCTATTTTTATAATTAAAGCATGTTAATTGAGAGTTTAATTATTATAAAAATTTTCTGCCATTTTAAATGTTTGTGAAATGATTTATAATTGATTTTAAAATTGTGCGACGTTTTTTATTAGGGAAATGCTTGTTCCTTATTTTTTTATATAGCAAAAGGACGATATACGCGTGTCACTGCATTTTATTACCCTCATGGAGTTATTACACTAGATTAGGAAGAACATAGGCAGGCCTTTGAGTAAGTATCACAATCAATAATGATATAGAAGGTGATACTCGTTTATTTCATCCTTGTCTAATCAAACAAAAAAAGAGAGATAGATGCACCATTATATGTTTTTTCTTTATGGTAATAGGGCACTACTCTTTAGTATAATAATATAACTCTATAATAACTCTATAAATAACATTGTTCGTAAAAGACATCGACAAACAATAAAACATCGAACACAATTAGAAAACTAAATAAAATTTATTAAATACAAAAATCTTAAAATAATATTCCAAATTAATACCAAACTTTACAGAAATACCCGCTGTATCCGTCTAAATATTGATGATTTCATTAAAACCGGCCCAGCTATTCATCAGTCTATAAGAAACAGTACTTTTTACTTACGTAAATCTAAAACAATATCTTCATTTAAACACAATATTTAAAAAAATTACTCCCCTAATAAGTGATATTTATATTTTATTATAAACACTTTATCGTATTTATTAGTTATTTTTCTTTTTACATCTTTAAATATTATAAATTACAAATAAAAACAACAACATATATAAAAAAATATTGAAAACAAAAAATCGTATTTATTACATTCTTATACTTGTTATACTATTATATTTATCATATTATCAAATATATTATATATAATATAATAATATTTTATTATATCAGTATTTTAATTAATTTCACAGCCCGCCATTGCACATTATGGTTTTTTTTAAATCATTTTTATATTAATGTCAATTTGTGCAATAAGGGAATTAAAACAAACAAACAAACAAACAAACACACAAACATTGAATATATATAGAAGATGATGGTATCTTAAAGGCGTGTACAGCATCTAGCGGGTGATAATATATAGTTATGCGCGT
Organism: Morpho deidamia; assembly: GCA_947086505.1. NCBI lineage: Eukaryota > Metazoa > Arthropoda > Insecta > Lepidoptera > Nymphalidae > Morpho > Morpho deidamia. The sequence goes on from CAMTZC010000016.1 coordinate 13,583,574, forward strand.
AAATATGTCTGTCCTAAAAGTCCCTTAAAGAGATTAGTTTTAAGCTAAAATGTATCCACGTAAGGCGATATGCTTTAAGCGACATTCAAAGATATTTAAAAGTTATAAATATATTGCAGAAAATCCAATCCTTTACCCTTATCCCACTCTGAGTGGTCTCGGCACATGTTACAACATGTTGTCACATGATTTGGCTACGTATTTTACAACCGGCCGCCTGCCTGACGTTAACTTACCTTATTCGTATTTTACGAGTCCTCGGTAAGAAAGAGGTTGGTCTATTCTACTGATTCCATACGGTTGGTCGACTTACCTTAGGCGCCTTCTACGACAACTCGGTAAGAAATTGGGGTGGTCTATTCTACTCAGCCACATACCACACGGCATATAAAAGCAATATCAATAATTATTACAAAACAAAATCCCCAAAATCCTCAAAAGCTGTGTCTCTGTATGTGGTCGATTTTCTCAAAATCTGATTTTTGTTAGGTTTTTACTAAAAGGTAGTGAAATTCTTTAAAAAGGTTAATAGTCCTAAAGGTTAAAGTTAATAGGTCCTAGAGAACTGTAAATATTATTATTTACAGTTCTCTAGGACCACAAAAAAGTCTACGACGGTATGTCTCTATCTCTTATAGTAAAAAATAACTTTTATATTCAAAATTTCAATACAATTTTATTAGGTGATTTATAGAAGCAGGTTACTTTGCGGAAATCCATATTACAAGCAATATAACAGAACTAACTACTTTGCTATAATCCGCACGGGTTAAGCGAATGCATACAAAGCCAATGTGTATGCATTGCATGCATTCGCTTAACCCGTGCGGATTATAGCAAAGTAGTTAGTTCTGTTATATTGCTTGTAATTTTATTAGGGTTATCAATTTTTTTTTAAATGGTTTATGGTATTATCTCGACACGTCATAGGTTTTGAGTACTGTAGACAAAAAAAGATTATTACAATTATTAATTATTCTTGACATTGTTGAATTGTGAACTAAAATAAAAAAGTTTTAAAAGATTAATAATTTATTAGAATATTATTATTTTATTTTATTAAATTAGAAAAAAGATACTCGTATAACGATGGTGTTGATACAAACCGTACTATTCAATAATCTTTATTTCATTTTTGCCTACGTTTAAAATTTCATTTTTATAATATTTTCAAGTGCAAAATTACGCACAAATATAAGAAAATTAAAAGAATAATATATTTTTTTAATTCAGTTTTTTTTTGAGATGCTTTTATTTTTGGTTACGAATCCCATACAAAGTTGTCTCTATCGCGTATAGTTAACAATAACTACTTTTATATTCAAAATTTCATCATCATCCTCCTGCCCTTATCCCAATCTTAAGTGGGGTCGGCACAACATGTTATAAACATATTGTCTCGTGATTTGGCTACGTATTTTACGACTGACGTCAACTTACCTTAGTCGCCTTTTACGCCTCGGTAAAAATGAGGGTGGTCTATTCTATTCTTCCGGATATCACACGGCACTTACCTTAGTCGCCTCTTACGACACCTCGGTAAGAAATGAGGATGGTCTATTCTATGCAGCCGGATACCACACGGCACATACCTTAGTCGCCTCTTACGACACCTCGGTAGGAAAGGAGGGTGGTCTATTCTATTCTGTCGGATACCACACGGCACATACCTTAGTCGCCTCTTACGACACCTCGGTAGGAAAGGAGGGTGGTCTATTCTATTCTGCCGGATACCACACGGCGCATACCTTAGTCGCCTTTTACGACACCTCGGTAAGAAAGGAGGGTGGTCTATTCTATGCAGCCGGATACCACACGGCACATACCTTAGTCGCCTCTTACGACACCTCGGTAGGAAAGGAGGGTGGTCTATTCTATGCAGCCGGATACCACACGGCACATACCTTAGTCGCCTTTTACGACACCTCGGTAAGAAAGGAGGGTGGTCTATTCTATGCAGCCGGATACCACACGGCACATACCTTAGTCGCCTCTTACGACACCTCGGTAAGAACGGAGGGTGGTCTATTCTATTCTGCCCGATACCACACGGCGGTATGTTCAAAATTTCAATACGATTTTATTAGGGATCCCAATTTTTTTCAATGTAATATAGCCTATTTTGCTCACTGAAGATGCAGCTTTACTATGGTGAAAGAATTTTTGAAATCGGTCCAGTAGTTGTGAAAACATTGCAAAATACATACAAATCTTTCCCCTTCATATTAGTATAGATATCGCTTAAAGCAAACCACCTTAGACGTAATTTTTATATGTTAACATTTTGTTTTGATCATGATATTTAGCTGGTGCTATTTAATATAAGTTCTTTTTGTGTCTGTCCGTATATTTATGTGAAATGAATAGCAAGGTAAAATTTATAGAATTAGGCGTTTGCGAAATTCCGTAGTACAAAAGTTATGATAGTAATTATTTTGCTATAATTGTTAAGAAAATCTATACAATTATAAGTGTAGGAAGCAAACCAAAACAAAAACGATCGTTGAGATTATCGAGTGAATGTGTGCAGTGCTTGTGTAGTGTGTCTTATAATACGTGTGGTGACTAAACCTGCAATGTATAAGGTATGAGAACGGTTCTGCTTCCAACGCTTGGCATTGCATAGAATGTTCTTAGCAAACGCGGATAGATAAATAATTCTATCCTATTTGCAAATAGATACACTAAAAATTAATAAGAACATTTATTTGCCTTTTTTTTCACGAACTGAACTATATCAATTTGATTTTGGGGTACCAATAAAGAAATATTAATAAGTCAAGCTAAAGAAACTTTTAAAAAAGTTTTAACAAAATTTCATGTCCAAAGGTTAACGCTTTGAGGAGTTCCTCCTCAATCCTCAGCAGCATCAGTCCATGCTTATCATAAACATGCATTGTCATCAGGACTGAAGCAGTATGTAAAATTTCAGCTCAATCGGACACCGGGAAGTGGGTCAAATTTAACTTGTAAGATTTCACCTTCACTTTATATACATATTATATACATATAAGTATTATAATCAGTTATATCACTTATATAAGCTGTGATAGCCTAGCGGTGAGACCGTGCGACTCTCTAGAGACGACATAGGTTCAAAACCCGGGCAGACACCAATGAGTTTTTCTATTAAAACTTATGTGTCTAATTGATAATTGAAATTTATCACACGCTTTTCGGTGAAGGAAAACATCGTGAGGAAACCTGCATATCTCTAGAGAATTCTAGGGATATGTGTAACCTACCAATCCGCATTGGAGCAGCGTGGTAGGTCTTAGCTCCAATCCTTCTCTCTAAAAACGGAGAGAGGAGGCCTTAGCCCAGCAGTGGGCATAGTAACAGGCTGTTACTATATCACTTATATAGTATATAATTGATATAACTGCAATATCTTAACTTAAAGCAATACAAAATTTTATTTTCCTCGCAATTCAGTTTTACTTTTTCAACGAAAGAAACAAATTGAAATATTAAATCGAAATATTAAATTACTTAATCTATTCAGATTGAATGAATACTCAAGTTATACTTTGCTGTTCATTTCAATAATAACTACCCTTGTAATTACGTATTAAATGTTTTATTATCGTATAAGTTATATTAAATATTGTGTTACTAGCTATTTTTGTTTATTTCTTCATCTTCATCATGCTCATGCCCTTATCCCACTCCAAATAGGGTCGGCACAACATGTTACAAACATGTCACATGATTCGGCTACGTATTTTACGACCAGCCGCCTGCCTGACGTCAACTTACCTTAGTCGTAATTTACGACCCCTCAGTAAGGAACAGGGTGGTCTATTCTACTCATCCGGATACCACACGGTGGGTCGACTTACCTTAGTCGTATTTTACGACACCTCGGTAAGAAATGAGGGTAGTCTATTGTACTTAACCGGATACCACAAGGTGGTATTGTTTATAAATAATAACATATGGGACACACAAACGGTCGTCCGTCCCTAACACGGGGACGGACGACCCCGGGAATCGAACCCGTGAGCCACGAAGCTGAAGGCAGGGTAACTACCCACTGCGCCGACGGAGCATTTATTTATTCACTTTTAATAATTTCTAGAATTAGGCGTTACTTTGCGCAGAATTAGGCGTTACATAATACAAAAGTAAATTATAATAATGTAAAAGTAATAATAAAATTATAGCAAAATAATTTTATTATTAATTTTGTATTATGGATCTCCGCAAAGTAACGCGTAATTCTATAAATTATAGTAATGTGTTACGACGTGCTTTAAATACCTCCTTCATATAGTTGGTCAGTAATAAAAAAAAACATTGTTGCTGTCATTATGTGTTTTGTTGTGGGAAAAGATTAAATGAGTTGACTTTTGGAAAATTGCTTCTTATTTATTGAATAAGTGTAATGGAAAAATATTGTTGTCGTTATAAACGCTTATAAAATTATTATAATGCTAAAGACTCCACGACAAGCTATAGCTAGTCTATCTCCTGATGATGCTTCGGTTGAGTGGCGAAACGATTGTAAAGTTTCTGGCAGTGAACGTGTGTATTGTGGTGGAAGTGGTGAAGGTTTGTGCATGTGGTTTTACGAATCCTGCATGTATCGGGTATGAAAAAGGGATAGTCCAATCTACATTTAGCATTATAAATATATATTTTCTATTTATTATATCGCGGGTTATAACAAAATAATTTTATTATTACTTCAGAACGGTAGAATGTTAACTTTTTAACTATAAGTCTGTGGAGAATATTTTTTATAATACTCCTAACTGTGCCAATAACGGCTTCCCTCGTGTAGAATTCAGTGATTTACGAAACTTCCCGAATTTTAGAAATTTTGAACATAATAGTAGTTATTGTGAGTTAACCGTGAGAGATAGAGACATGCTATCGCGGACTTCTTTGTAGTATTTTTGTAGATCTACCATCCTCTACTACATTATTTATGTAACTCTGCTGGTTTACGCAGCAAGCAAGTTTTTTTAACGACTGCACGATCTCTTTAACACAATTAACATAATACCGATATGTACTATTTATGTAAACCATCCGGAAGTATTACACTATCTTCTGGTGAAAACCGTACAAAAATCCCTTTTGTAGATTTTGAGAAAATCGATTGCATAAAGGCGTCTGTATTCTATATCTTTTTTAGGACATTGTTTTTATAATAAGTATAGATTAACGGCCTAGAATCAAGTCATGGTTAATTATGGGGCGGTTATGGACAAATAGTTTCAGGTCGTACAGACTTTAGCTAAAGCGAGTTAGGACAACGCACTACACCTGAGTGTGCGTCATTGCTTTTATCAGGTTTTATTGCCTGATCTTACTCAATAAATAAATAAACTTTCGACAGCAAGGATAAAGGTTTTTTGACTTGAATGACGTGAAATACAATAAATAATTATTTTGCAATCACATTACTAAATGCTTTTCCCATTATATTCTTATTACAGACAAAAGAAATATAGTTCCAAGTATGTCTATATTCTATGACAAATTTATTGTGCAAAGCATTGAGATATAATACTATGAGTATGAGAGCCAGCTTGAAATGTGCCGTATTAGATGAATAATTTTATTTATTTGCTTGGAACATGGTTATAAGGTTCACTTAATAAAAATTTGTTCTCATGCTCCGTCAATATTTCAGCATGCAAAGTTTGTCCTAAATTATACAAATATTAAAAATTGAAAGATAGCGTAAATAATAACTTTTAAATAAATTGCTTTCACGCCTACTGCGTGCCCTTCGATAGCTACAGTTGGTAATTAGGATAGGCAGACAACCGGCTATTTCTCCATCCCGAATAATCAAAGGATACTGACCTTCCACTGGGAGACTTCTCTGTAGGTTATGGCGTCCATGCTGCTCCGGCCGGAGTATAACAAAGCCACTTTTATTCGTGGAATCACTAATGTTTTATTCTTCTATTTTATTAATTCCCACAGACACCGATTTTTCTTTAATATTCTGTTTATCCACCAAACACCGATATTAACACTACTTGATCTCTTTATTCTCTTGTGTGTCATTTTTGTGCCACCTACCCGCACCGCCTCAGGTGCAGTAAGCCCCGATTACCCTCGGCGGAAAAAATTGCCCGAACAAATTGATATAACAAATAGCGTGAATAATAATTTTAAAATAAGTTGATATTAAGGAATAAATTTAAAAATTACATTACAAACACACTCACTGCTGTGACTGGCCCGTTGGCTCTTCTCGGTAGGAACAGCTTTCCGAACCAGCAGTAGATGTTGACGACTCAAAAGCACTTGTTTACAAGTTTACTTGAATAAAGAATATTTTGAATTTGAATTGACTGGCCCGTTGGCGCAATGGGTAGTGACCCTGCCTTCAGCTCCAAGGTTAGATTCCCGCCGAGGGCCAAAATTTTCTATAAAGAATTTGTTGGTTCTTAGAGCCTGGGTGTATATTTGTATTTAAGTATGTATTAAAATTATAAAAGTAGTATATTTCCTAGTTGCCCTTCACTCATACCAGAAGTATTAAGTTACTTAATTTGGAGATGGACGACATTGTGTGTGTCAAAAATAAAAAACAACCCAGTTTTTTATTTTTTAACTATTTAAATAGGTATTTTAAGCTAAAATCAATCAAATCGAAATATTCTTTATTCAAGTAAGCTCTTTCGAGCACTTTTGAATCGTCAAGGATCAATATGATTTATGAACCTACAACTGGTTCGGAATGTTGCTCTTACTGAGAAGAGAGAAACTCGGCGGTCTTTTAAACATTTTCAATTTTACAAATCCATTTTTCATATCCAGGCATTTTTATCTCCCAAACGATCTCCAATTTTGTAATATGCTTTACTTATAAGCATATCTTTTACATTTGATATAACCTTTCTGTACACTGGTCTAGTAAGGTAATGCATGTTTATGATAAGCATGACCTGATGCTGATGCCAGGATTGGCTCTAGACGATAGAACTCCTCAATGGTTAACAGAACGGACATGATATTTTGTTAAAAGATTTCTTAATCAACTTATTAAAATGAATCACTTAGACATCTTTAATACTCGGGCAAAAGAAGTTCTTCGAAGGGACAAGTACCTAATTATCACGCAATATTTATAACTAATTGGCATGTTATATCTGTAAATTACCTTTCACGGCATTGAACTGATAAAAATCTTTGATATTTATTAACGATAATTGCGTACATGTGTAGTTTCGTTTGTATTATTCCACGTTACTTTGTCTATTAATTATTGACAAGGAATATCGATTATGTATAGATAAAGAATAATAATTTCAAATCAGGAATTCAAAAAATTTATAATGATTTTGGTATAATCAGGAATCGCAGATTCAATCTCCGGACAATCACTTGAATTTTTTATAAAAACTCGTATAGTACCCGGCATTATATAATGCACATCGATGTTTAGAACGAAACAGCCGGTCAGTTCGGTTTCGTAGAGCGCTGTCTCTGTCACTCAGTTTGTGACGTTTCACACGGGTTCGTCAGTCTGTGCGATAGAGATAATGCTCTATGAAGCAGAACTAGCCGATTTCCTCCCTAAGCCTCGATGTGCATTATTTATTGCTGCGTACTATAGGTTACTTGATACGTAGTATTATCTAATATTTTTTTGACTGACTGTATGCTGTTAGCCCTAAGTTAGCCCTAACGGCTCGTCGAGGTTACGAAATGCAGAGAGTAGAGCGCGGAAGGTCTACTAGATATTGGGAACGTGGTCCTAAGGGTGCCTCCTGTGAGGCCGGACCACAGCTTAGGGCGACGTGTAGTGGAGGGTTGATGGTGTGACTAAGATTAGTCATTGCGACGTCGGAAGGGTGGCGAGAAGCCACGACCGACCGACGTCAGAAAACTGAGACCTCGTCTTCGCCGGCGAAGACGCTGTGTGTGTATTACGTGTTTCTGTGTTTGCAATCGTTATTTGATCGTCAGGGTCATATAGGACGCTTTTCGGACGTCTATATTTTCGGTGGTCAGACCTAACTGGGATGTAGGTGGAAGCAACTGAAATAAGGAGGTTCGGGTGTATTTCAGCGAATTACCATATGCTTTATCGTGAAGAGAACCTGTATACGCCTTTTAAGTCCTTATTTTTGTTATATATTATTGTTCGTTCTAAATTCTACAATAATAAATGAGTAATGCCGTGTGGTATCCGGCTGAAAGTAGCATAGACCACCCTCATTTTTTTATCGAGGTGTCGTGAAAGGCGACAAGGTAAGTCACCGTCAGGCAGGTGGCCGGTCGCGAAATACGTAGCCAAGTCATGTGATATCTAAGACTTGCCTTTACACAAGTTTAGAAATTATCTTAAAACGATGCTGCTACATAAAGCTTACTATACAATTGAAGATTATTTGAGTAATAGTAGCATATCTTAACTGCAGTCAGCTACGCACCAAGCTGCAACGATTAATCTGTAACCATCAATCAAATTGTAAAAAAAACATGGCCGCTGAGTTTCTTGCTGGTTCTTCTCGGTAGGAGCAAACTTCCGAATCAGTGGTAACTTCTTGTAAACGTTTGACGATTCAAAAGTACTGTAAACAGTCTACTTGAATAAAGAATATTTTGAGTTTGAGTTTGAGTTTGTGACAACATATTTGTAAGATGTTGTTCTGACCCCACTTAGAGTGGGATAAGGAGGATGATGACGTAGCTTATCCTTTATCTCATACCAAACTGAAAGAAACTTTATATTTATGCTGAAATATTGGAAAAGTTTTAAGGCGTAAATAAAACAACGTCCAGAACTATAATTTATCTTATCTATACTTCTATACTATATAATATATAAAGCTAAAGAGTTAGTTTGTTTATTTGTTTGTTTTGTTATTTTGTTTGTTTGTTTGAACGCACTAATCTCACAAACTACTGGACCAAATTAAAAAAAAATTGAGTGTAAGATAGTGCATTTATCGAGGAAGGCTATAAACTATATAATATCACGCTAAGATGAATAGGAGAGGAGCAGCAATAAAAACGGCAAAATTTAAAGCTTTCCTTGCGTGCGCTAAGCAAATGGTGAAATTTATTCAAAAATCATGTACTACAATATTGTTCCCCTCTAGAAGTTCTAAATATAATACACTTTAACATTATTATATTACAGTTTAAGTGAACCAAATAAAGAAATTCGTTAACGGAATGCCGTACTTTCCCAAATAAACATTGGGGAATAGAATTATCTTATCATAGAACATTGTTAGAAATTAATTCAATTAGAAAAACATTGTTAGGTAATTGTATACAGCTATAGTTGTCTATACAACACAAAACAATGTATATGCCATAGAATTAATAGAGTTATAGAGTAAAAGGCGGGAAAGAGAGGGTTGTCTTATCTCACATAGAAAAGAGAGGCATTTAGATACACCCTCATTTGCTTTTCTTTATAGTAATAGCACCTTTTTATTCAATTCAATTCAAAATATTCTTTATTCAAGTACACTTGTAAACAAGTGCTTTTGAATCGTCAACATCTACTGCTGGTTCGGAACCATCAAGAAACTCGGCGGTTGCATTATCACAAACATACAGTTATTAATGTCTTTTACAGAGTCGAAAAGTAGCTATATCCACGCATTATTACCGTCTAAGTAATCCTCAATAGTATAGTAGGCTCTCTAAATCGGCCTTTTTTAGTAGTGTTTTTAAACTGCTGTAATGGTAAAGTTAAAGTAGAATTGTGGAATGTTATTATAGAATCTTATACCCAAACCCACAAACGACTTATAGTACCCGGCATTAAATAATGCACATCGATGTTTAGAACGAGCCGGCCAGTTCGGTTTCGTAGAGCGCTGTCTCTGTCACTCAGTTAGTATGTGACGTCACACGGGTTCGTTAGTCTGTGCGACAGAGACAATGAATCTAGCCGATTTTCTCTGTCTAAGCCTCGATGTGCATTATTTATTGCCGCGTACTATACGTACTTTTGCAAGGCGCAAAGCAGGAACCACTAGCTTGTTTAAGGGTAGCGTGCTCCAGTATTATAAGTAAGAGTTGAAACAACAGGTTGGTAATTAAAATGGCGTTACGACTTTTCTTTTGTTTCAAAGATGGTTTGAGTATATACCTCGGTACATATTCCAATAAATCTCTATAGAAATCCAGGCTTTCTTATATGATTTCGTTAACCAAAAAAAATCGTAAAAAACAGCAAAGCGGCCTGTTACAATTCCACTGCTGGGAATAGGCCTACACTCTCCATTTTTTGGAGAGAAGGGTTGGAGTTAAGACCTACCACGCTGCTCCAATGCGGGTTGATAGGTTACACATATCTTCAGAATTCTTTAGAGATATGCAGGTTTCCTTCACCGACAAGCATGTGATAAATTGGAATTATCAACGAGACACAAGCTTTAATAGAAAAAGTTATTGGTGCCTGCCCGGGGTATGAACTCGTGACCTCCTCGAATGAGTAGCGCAGTCTCACCGCTGGGATACCACAGCTTTCAAACTCAGCTTCGACAGTTGTGATTAATTGTAAATTTTAGTTAGACGTTTATTTATTAAAAAAACTCATTAATGCCTGTCCTGTGATTTAAGCGCCGACAAGAGTGATATTGATTCAGAGTAAGGATGTTTTTGAAAAAAAAATTATCAAATAACCATAGAACTATTATCATAGGCATATTGTGGGCAAACCTGTTCCTAAGTGTCACAACCAATAATGAGAAGATGATATATATTATCTTTTGTCTAATCAAACATAAAGAAGAGACAGTTAATTATAGTCTCATTTGTTTTCTTTTTCTTTATACAATTCTTCAAAGTAACGCCTGCTTGTATTAATTAAATTATTCCAAAGAACTTTTAAAAGTCGTGTGTTAGTAAAGGAAAATGTCCCTTAAGATAAATTAATACTTAGCTTTGGTTCATTTTTATCTTTAATAACAATCGATAACCATAATTACTACGAAATTGTTATAAATTTCTACCTTCGTAAACTTTTGCGCATATCTTAGAATGCGTTCACCTTTAAATCAACGCAGCAAGGGATATTTTGCTATAAAATATGTTTGAGTTATTGAAACGGGAGTTTGTTATCATTATTGTTGTAATTATTAATATAAAATTAGTTGTTATTTGTTGTTTGTATCTTTCATTTTTTAATTAAACACTTATAACGGGTTTTTAATATTCCACAGACTAAGCCATCTTTGTTCCTTAATATTTAATTTCCGAACGCACCCTGTTTGATAGAATACGTATAGTTTGTATTAAAATAGTTGGTTTTATTATTTCCCTTATAATTTCTTCATATTTTCTAGCTTCTTAAAGGTGCTTTTTAACTTCTACAAATATTTCAAAACGAAATTACCGCCAAGTCGGTCACGCCGTTCTCGAGTTTCAGCGGAACCAACAAACCTCATTAAATTTTATATTCAAATATAGATTGTATCAGTATTTTTGTTTTTTTTTTGTATTTTTTTTTTTTATAGATTGTATGCAGGAAAAGGATACAGAACGTTTAAGGGGGCAATATGATTTTTAAGGGGTGGGGAGCTCAATTCGAATGTACTCGAACTTCTCTTTAATTCTTAACTTCTTTCCCATTTAAATGCAATGTCAGACAGACATTGCTTTTATCATCACAGCTGCGCTAATTATAGGCAGTATTTAACTTAAAAACCTACCAATCCGCATTGGAGCAGCGTGGTAGGTCTTAGCTCTAACCCTTCTCTCCAGAAACGGAGAGAAGAGGCCTATTCCCAGCTGTGGGATTGTAACAGGCCGCTACTCTACTTTTTAACTTAAACACCGAATGATGGTAATTCTATTTTTGCTACTATACATCTTAGGAAACAACAAATGACATTAATGTCGAACTAATAAATTATACTACTTAAACCTTCCACTTCCTTCGCATAAAAATCCATTTCGTAGTATTTGAGTTTATTGCGATCTGACACAGACAGAAGGGGGAGTTTATTTTACATTATCAATTTATATCGATCTTTCTAAGACAAGCCAAAAGACCGAGCTTCATTAGATTAAAACTGAAACGTTAACGTGTCATTAATTAAAAGTAAGTTTAAAAAGTCGTTCCGTCCCTATTTAATTTATTTGTACAAACCGAGTTGAATGAAAGCGTCTAACTTTATCTAAATCTATATAAGATTAGGAAAAGAAAATAATTTGAATAGTCCTAATAACGGTGGTGACAAGTGAAGTGCAGTGATAATCGGCATTTTCATAAAGAAAAATGATCGGTATGTTTTTTTTTTAACAATGGACGGGCAACGGCTACTGTCGCCTACTGACTGTTTTAACTGCATTTATATTTATTTATTAATTCATTTAAATTACTTGTTTTTAAAATTATTTATGGATATGAATAAGTTTGATTTAAGCTGCGCAGGAGATGCTCAATGCTTCCATAAATATATCGAATTACTTATTAGATCCATGGGAATATTATTATAGTAGGGAAGTCATAGGGATATCTTTCTGTGCGAGTGTTCCACAAATAATAAGAGGGAAGTTGAGAGACGTATACTTATCTTTATCTAATTAGACTTAAAAAAGTGAGAGATATGTTACTAATTTGGTTTCTTTATATATCTTTAGTTAAAATATAGCATATAGTTATAAAATAAAATTTAGTTATCGTTAGTTGAAATATATATATCATTTTTATATATATTTTAACTCTATAAATATTATAAATGCATGAGGTTTGTTTCCTTGTTCTTAAGAGATCAACAGTTTTCTTGTTGATTTTTTTTTGTAGAATGCATTAAATGGCTTGAGAGGCCGAGTAATCTCAGAAATACAATTTTCACAAAGTCCCAAGCTAAAGAAAGTTATAAATATGTTGAATCGGAATATTTCACCGTAAACTTTATGATTTAGTTAAAACAGTTTTGTAAATACCTTGGCATACCAGAAAGTAAACGTGTGAACAAGTGCTTTTGAATCGTCAACTCTACTGCTGATTCGGATAGCTGTTCCTACCGAGAAGAGCCAGCAAGAAACTCGGCGGTTGCTCTTTACAAACATAATCCTTATAACTAGTTACATTTGGTCATTACTATCTTGTACAGGGTAGAAGAATAGCTATATCCACGCATTTTTATCGTCTATATAATCTTCAATAGTATAGTAGGCTTTATTTATCTGCCTCCGTTTAATAGTGTTTTTAAAGTGCTTAAACCCACAAACGACTTATTTACTTTTGCTAGTCGCAAAGCAGGAGGCGCAAGCTTATGTCGGTTCCTACTTTGTCTATTATATACATCGCCGATCTGTGTATAATTATGTATATTCTTATGCAAAAACATTGAATTTCTAAAGATATACTGTGAAGCCAAAGTAAGAATACCTATTTCCTTAAACTTCTCTCGCAGGGAATCGCGCGGACTTAAATTGTAAATGCCACGTGTGGCTCTTTTTTGTAATACAGAAATTCTGTCAATATCCGCGCATTTTCATTTTATGTGTAACCTACCAAATGGAGCAGCGTAGTAGTTATTCAACCCTTCTCACCCAAAACAGAGAGACCTATGCCCAGCTGTGGGATAGAAACAGGCCATTACTTTACTTTTGATTTTCAATACTCTAATATTATGAGTGGAACATGACTTTTATTTTGCTCAGGTTCATTTTAAGGACCAGTTAAGATGAGTCTAGACTTGCCTTTACACAAGTTTAGAAATTATCTTAAAACGATGCAGCTACATAAAGCTTACTATACAATTGAAGATTTTATGAGTGATAGTAGCATATCTTAACTGCAGTCAGCTACGCACCAAGCTGCAACGATTAATTTGTAACCATCAATCAAATTGTAAAAAAAATATATATTTAAAAAAGAATGGCCGCCGAGTTTCTTGCTGGTTCTTTCTCGGTAGGAGCAAACTTCCGAATCAGTGGTAACTTCTTGAAAACATTTGACGATTCAAAAGTACTGTAAACAGTCTACTTGAATAAAGAATATTTTGAGTTTGAATTTGAGTCCGTGTACCATTAAGGACCTCAAGAGACTGCCGTAATCATTTCATCATCATAATTTATCATTACACCGCAAAGTTCAAAGTCAAGTGGGTACATTACTATCACATAATACTTTTATATACTAATTGAACACTTGTCTAATAGATAAGATATTTTATTGCTAACATTTTACTAATATAAAAAGATTTTTTTTCTTATCGCACTACGTTAACCCTCTGCCTGAGCTGTGATAGCCTAGCGGTGAGACCGTGCGACTCTTTCGAGAGGAACACGAGTTCAAACCCGGGCGGGCACCAATGAGTTTTTCTATTAAAACTCATGTGTCTAATTGGTAATTGCAATTTATCACACGCTTTTCGGCGAAGGAAAACATCGTGAGGAAACCTGCATATCTCTAGAGAATTCTGAAGATATGTGTAACCTACCAATCCGCATTGGAGCAGCATGGTAGGTCTTAGCTCCAACCCTTCTCTCCAGATACGGAGAGAGGTAGGCCTATTCACAGCAGTGGGATTGTAACAGGCCGCTACTTTACTATTTTTAACCCTCTCCGTGTGGTATCCGGCAGAGTAGTATAGACCACCTCCATTTCTTACCGAGTTGTCGTAAAAGGCTATTAAGGTAAGTTGACCTGACGTGTGATGTCCGGCTGAATAAAATAACCCTCATTTCTTACTGAGATGTCAAAATTTTGAAAAAAAACAAAATATTCTTTATTCAAGTAAACAAGTGCTTTTGAATCGTCTAATCTACTGCTGGTTCGAAAAGCTGTTCCTACAGAGAAGAGCCAGCAAGAAACTCGGCGGTTGCTATTTTCAAATAAAATTCTTATAACAATAACTTTTGCTTATTACTATCTTGTACAGGGTAGAGGAGTAGCTATATCCACGTATTTTTATCATTTATTAAATCCTCAATAGTATAGTAGGCATTTTGTATCAGCCTCTTTTTAACAGCGTTTTTAAACTGCTGTAATGGTAAAGATAAAATCGATTACGGGATTTTATTATAGAATCTTATACGCAAACCCACAAATGACTTATTTACTTTTGAAAAGCGCAAAGCAGGAACCGCAACATTACGTCGGTTCAATTCGGAATCAATTTTGGTCATGCCATTACAGCAGTTTAAAAACACTGTTAACAAGAGGCTGATACAGAAAGCCTACTATACTGTTGATACTAAGATTACTTAGATGATAAGGATGTGTGGATATAGCTGCACTTCTACCCTGTACAAAACAGTAATAACTAAATATAACTAGTTTTAAGATTTATATTTTAAAAAGAGCAACCGCAGAGTTTCTTGCTGGTTCTTCTCGGTAGGAACAGCTTTCCGAACCAGCAGTAAAGTTGATGATACAAAAACACTTGTTTACAAGTTTACTTGAATAAAGAATATTTGAATTTGAAAAAAAAGGGGTAAAAACTGTACAGATATAAAAAATATATATTGCATATAATTTAGGTAAGTATTAAAACATCAATACAATCTCCATTTTCCAATTCAATGTCTTGTGGCATGCTTGTACCTGAGGGGAAAGACAAAATAAACTTTTTTTATAAACAAACAAAAAAATAATAGTATTATTTTGCTATAATCTATAATAAAATCAAATAGAAAGTATGTGTAATGCTTAGTGTAGTGTACTTTCCACTTGCATACCTAATACATGACAGGATTTGTAAAAATATATTCCCTACACACCACCACAATATTACACTAGCACTGCACACATTCACAAGCATAATCTCAATGACACATCATCAGAAGATAGACTTCCTAGAATTCTTTAGAGATATGCTTAGAGGTTTTCTTATGATTTTTTCCTTCACCAAGAAGTGTATGGCATATTGCTATTACCAAATAGACACAAGTTTTAAAAAATCTCATTCGGTGGCTGCTCAGCATTTGAAATTGTGACCCACTCAAAAGAGTACCACGTTTACACCATTGCACTATCACAGCTTTTTTCTAAAACTACTACTTGGTCATAAATTTATCTAAGATAATTTTTGTATAAGTGTTTTATACAAAAGATAACTTACCTAAAACAACATCACCATCAAAATTGAATTTTAATTTATTCAATGGCAAATTCAAGTGCTCAGCACATTTTGACATTGCTAACGATAGTTTTTCATTTTTCGGTATCAACACATCAAATGGCTTTTTCATTTTTTGACATTGAAATTTTATTTTTATTTTTGGACCTGACTTGATATAATTGGTCACTCCTGATAATTTATTATTAAGCCCACCGTTAATAAATTTGGCAACGTTATAACCTATAGATGCAGGTGTATCGTTAACTGTAACTGACTTTTCGTTGTATGTAAATAGTAATTTATCGTTGCTAACATTCTCTTTTTTTGTGAACAAATCAAATATTTTTGTTAGTTTCTCATATTTATATATTGTGAATCTGAAAATATCAAAACCTTGCCAAATAACTTTCACTGATAACTCTTCGTTATCTTCATACACTTCATTATCTATAACGACAACGTCATTAGTGTCTTTTGTTGGTTTCATACTAAACAATTGTACTTCTGCAGACTCATCAGGATATTCATCAGTATTACCCACACTGTATGTTGGATATATATAAGATGGTACAGTACTTCTTAACATGCCTCTACCCCTGTTTATACCTCTACCTCCATCTCTAGTTATGGCTGGGGACCTGCCCCTCTGCAGTCTACTGTTTGAAGTTGCTACATCTTCTATTGAAACACTTCTCCTATTTGTGGAATTTTTCGCTCTCCTATCCAACCTACTTCGTATATTAGGACTGTCTGTGTTATCACTTGAATCTTCTGAAATCTGCGAAGTATTGTTAAGTGTTTTGTTTCTATTCCTTAAGCCAAGTCTGGTGCCTCTATCACTTATATTTGTTAAGTTTCCGAATGAATCGTCCACAATATCCCTTGACCCATCACTGGCATTAGATTTCGAGCCCCTTCCCCTTTTTCTTCCTCTTTTCCCTTTAGTTATAGTGTTAACATCTTCAAATTGTGACTTGCTATTGATATTTTGCTTTCTTTTCCTTTTAGAATTTGGCTTCGAATTTTTTGCAATAATTTCATCAACTAAACCATCTTCAGACAATAGATCAACCAAAGAATCATTCGCACCGGTCTCTGAGTTATTTTTTAAATTATTACTGTTGCTTCCGGATTCTTTGGCTGTAATTACCAATTTTTCGGCGGTTTTCTCTTTACGATATTGATCACGTATGATCGCTACATTTCTCACAATACTATCATAAAAAGCTTCTCCATCAGAATCGGAGGAAGACATAATTTGTAAACAAATTTAAAAAAAATTTTCAATATACAATTTTCTTATTGATATGATTAAAAATAAAATACAAAACTCACAAAAAAAGAAAATAAATCTAATTGTACGGAATTATTATTATCAATTGAATTCAATTCCCAATTTATTATTATCACAGATTGTTAAACATAAACGATTAAAACTTTGACACTATCACAGATAAATAACAAAGTATACAATGTTAGTGCAATAGACTAATAATATATACCAATACTATGCAAAGCCAGAGGAGCCATCTTAAAATGTATCCAATGATAATAAAGAGAAAATTAATGAGATCTTTCTGTTATTTATATGTGATTAGACGAGGAAAAGAATAGGAGTTTCAAGCAATATAACAGAACTAACTACTTTGCTATAATCCGCACGGGTTAAGTGAATGCATGCAAAGCCAATGTGTATGAAGCAGGCAAAATCTACGCACCTTATACATGCAGGACCAGCCACCACATGCACCCCAAGGCGCAATTCACCAGCAACAACGCACACAAAAGCAACACACACAACCACCACTACAATCTCGACGATCGTTTCGCCCCGAAACCGAAGCATCATCAGGAGGATAGGCTTCACGACAAAAATCGTACTGCAGTACGATTTTTGCTGGTGAATTGCGCCTTGGGGTGCATGTGGTGGCTGGTCCTGCATGTATATGGTGCGTAGATTTTGCCTGCTTCATACACATTGGCTTTGCACGCATTCACTTAACCCGTGCGGATTATAGCAAAGTAGTTAGTTCTGTTATATTGCTTGTAATATGGAATTCCGCAAAGTAACGCCTGCTTCTATAAATCAATTAATAGGAGTTTCATCTGCCCTCTCTTATTATTTGTTGCAACACTCTCACAGGCCTGCCTATAGCTCCCCTGCTCTAGTATAATAATTCTATGATTATTTTACGAATCGATATAATAGTTAATATAACGATAGTAAGCAATTTATTACATTATTTATAAAAATGATCAAGGTTTCACTTATTAATAAATTTTTAAATGTGAATTTTTAAAATATATAAATATATTAAGTTTCATAGACATTGCACAACACATTTACATACTCTTGTTGTCTAAAAAATTACATTTAAACATAAATAAAGGATGCCTATTCAAATAAGTATCTTTTTATAATACATTACTACTAAGACAAAGGGGTATTTGATTCATTTTGTTCAATGATGAATTATATTTATTATAAAGCCATTATGTTTATAACGAGTAATAAAATAATAATACTTAAACTCATATAATAAAATCAATTTTTATTGCTTTTTATTGTAATCAATAAAATGCTTGTTCATTGAATGAGGACGATCAGTTTAATTGATATATAAAATACGGAAATGTATTATTTGGGTTTAAAAAGGCGCAGTTTTCAGTGATCCTAACTGCCGGTCTGGAGGTCTGGGTACCCTCCATGGGTTTTATTCCCACCAAGAACCAACTTTTTCTTAAAGCAATTTGTTGGTTCTTGGAGTTTAGGTGCATTTATGTATCTGTAATCTCAATTATACCCAGGTTGATATATTTAGTAATTCAAAGGATTTTTTTTTTAATTCTGGATACTAGTCAGAGTATGTAAAACTATTTAATGTATGGAACTATGTAAAAATATATACACAAATTGAAGCATTTTCATGCATAGCATAAACGTACACTAAACCATGTGCAGACACTTCTCCACACATGCAACACATTTACACACAAACATACACACACTTCTCTGGCGTCCTTATTATATTGATAATATTGTTAGCAAAATTAAAATCCGTAATTGGCTGTAAGTTAAACTAAGCAATATTTTGTAAATTAATATAAGAGCTGTGGATTTTGTTAAAGTAAATAAATAAATAAATAAATAAATTTATTTAATAAATAGACACTGTCGTATCAGATTTGCCTGACTTGATTAAATTTGTTACACCTTATATTATTATCATCAACAAATGCAAACCAAAAGTGAATGGACAATCGTGTCTATAATGGTACTGAATTAAATTAAATATATATAATATATACTAAGAAAAGGAATGTATGTACGTTCCTTATAGACTCAGCTGATACTAATGAAATCTTCGGACAATCAACCAATCAAATCAATTAAATAGATTGTAAGATACTCGTGAAAAGTTCATAGAGTTAGAGAATTACCTTCTTAGAGTATCCATCCATCTCGCGGTCTACTAAGTCGGACTATAGATTTATTTTTGTAAATTAAGTTTTGCTCTAGGACTTATTATTAAGGCAAAGGCAGTTTTAACTGCAAATTGTATTCTTTTAAAAGGTAAAACTATATCCGTGGGTAACATTGGTATCCTTGGAATACTAGATAACTTACCAGTTCCAGGCCCTGTTATAATGGTCGCTACTATGAATTTTTTATGGCATTATTTAGATTGCATTTTAAAATTCGTTACATCTTTTGATTGGAATGTCCGATTTTAATCATTTAAAAAGCAATATCTGTAATATTGAAACAGTTTTTAATAAGAGATCATTCAATGGGATAAGGATTAATACAGAGATATGAATAATATGGTTTGATTATTGACGGAACTTTTATCGACTTTTACAATGTAAAAAAGTAGTTATATTGGCATAACTATAGTTTGATATATGGTGTCGTGGACTTTTTTGTGGACATTGAAACGTTCTATAATGCTATATACCATTTTCTGTTCTATCATCAATAGTTTCCACAGAGAGATGATTTTGTCCACCTTATTACATTTTTATTAGGATTTCTATTTCTTTTAAATGTAATATAGCTTAAAGAGATTCTATAGTGAAAGAATTTTTGAAATCAGTCAGCAGTTTTTGCGTGAAAACATTACAAACATACATACAGATATATACAAATCTTTCCTCTTTATAATATAAGTATAGAGAATGAACGTCAATCTATTTCAACGTTGGAATGTTGTTAAAGTTTCTATGGTACAATTTGGTGGCAAACGGAACGTTTTATGAATTATTAATAAAAGTTTTCTGTAGAGAGAAGATCGAAATTAGATTAAGCCACAGCAACGCATGGCCACTATTGTGTTATAAAATAAAATTAACAGTTTTTTATATTAAACATTCAAAGCCGCCGAATTGTTAATCCTATTGATTGGAACAATTTGTTATCGAAGAAACTCTATAATCCATGATAAAAATTTAAAACTAATTAAACAAGTGTAGTTAATGTAAGTTTCGAGTTGTTTTCCGTGTATTCAATAATTAATTTGCGATATATTTTGATTTGTACAGATAAAATTAATCAATTAAATATGTTTTTGATCGAATACCTAAACATTCGTGTCATCGACGCTTACTCGATTTTCATATTTTTTATTCTCTTACGTCGAGAATAATATTTTTTATTCTAGAGAATTCCCGATATTTAATATTTTAATTTAAGTTAAGTCGACTCGCTGTGTGTTATCCGCTGAGTAGAATAGACCACCCTCTTTCCTATCGAGCGGTCGTAGAATACAACTAAGGTAAGTTGACCCGCCGTGTGATACCCGGTTGAGTAGAATAGACCACTCTCTTTCTTACCGAGCGGTCGAAAAATACGACTAAGGTAATTTGACGTCAGGCAGGCGGCCGGTCGTAAAATACGTCGCCAAATCATATGACATCATGTTTGTAACATGTTGTGCCGACCCCACTTAGAGTGGGATAAGGGCAGGAGGAAGAAAAAGCTAATTGAGCCACACTGAGGAAGGTTTTTATTCATTGAGTTATATAATTTATAGAATTAGACGTTACTTTTCGGAGATCTATAATACAAAAGTAATAATAAAATGATTTTGATATAATCCGCGATATAGCAATTAGAAAATATAATGCTAAATGTAATGGACTATCAGTTTTCATATCCGATACATGCCGGATTCGTAAAAACACGCACAAACTTCCACAAAACACCACAACCACAATACCGCCCTACACACGTTCACTATCACAAACTCAACAATCGTTTCGCCCCGCAACCGAAGTATCATCAGGAGATAGACTCCACGACAAAATCGCAAGCCTTTGCATGCAAATGAATGCTGCATGTTTAAGGTATGAAAACGAATAGTCCAATCTACATTAAGCATTATATAAATATTCTGTATTTACTTTATCGTGGATTTTTTTTTTCGTAGAGTATTTTTATACATAGAGTATCTAAGGAAGCCTAAAATGTGACATATTACAATAAGAAGAAAAAAAGATAAAGCAAATGAGGGATATCTGTCTCTCTTTTTTATGTGTGAGTAGACAAAGATAAGTATACGAATTAACATCTTCCTTCTCATTATTTATGGTGACACTATCACTTACAGGCCTGCCTATGACTTTCTTTAGTTGATAAAGGTTAGTTTAATATATCAAAGCAATGATAATAAAAAATAATAGTCAACTAAATAATGAGCAGAATAGACCAACATTATTTCTTATCGAGGTGTCGTAAAAAGCGACTAAGGTAAGTTAACCCGCCGTGTGGTATCCGTCAGAATAGAATAGACCACCCCTTTTCTTACCGAGGTGTCGTAAGAGGCGACTAAGGTATGTGCCGTGTGGTATCCAGCTGCATAGAATAGACCACCCTCATTTCTTACCTTACTAAGGTAAGTTGATGTCAGGCAGGCGGCCTGTCGTAAAATACGTAGCCAAATCATGTGACAACATGTTTGTAACATGTTATGCCGACCCCACTTAGAGTGGGATAAGGGCAGGAGAATGTAATAGTCAACCAAAAAATATATTTAAACGCATTAAAAAAAGGTTTAAGCTTTCTGATAAATAATATTTTTGGTACTTTTAGCGCCGCGTATTGCGTAAATATACAACTATGACAACTAAGCTCGAACACGTTACATCTATTGAAATGTATAAAAGTTTGAAGTAAATTATACCATATGTATTATACTACTTGCGTATAAATTGAAATTCTGTATCTTTTTTATAATGTAATATAATTCTTAACTTTTACAATGATACGAATTTGGATGAAAAACAGTTAATGTTGTAACTAGGGATGTTACGGAGTTCCGACTTCGGTTCCAGAAGGTCGGAACTTCCGATTGAACTCCCACCTCCGACTCCGACTCCGATAAATTTTAGCCCAAGATATAACGAGGGTGAAATTGTCATGCGAATTCGGACAGTACGTGCAGCTACAAGTTGTAATTCGTTGCCCGGGGGTATCTCCCCTCGTACGCACAACTCTCATTCATTTGTTTATTTTCAGTATCAATGGTTAGACGCGCTTAAGTATTCAATTATTTAAATCGTGGTGGTCATATTGTCTAAGTACAGTTTACGGGTCCATTTTTAGATTAGTTATGAAGGAGGCGGAAGTGGAAACCTCCGCCTCCGACTCCGGCTCCGATAATTCAAATATGAAATCGTCGGTTCCGACTCCGGTTCCGGTAAACCCACCTCCGTAACATCCCTAGTTGAATGTATAAAATATGACAGCGCTCTGGTCGGTCGCGGTGGGTACTTCTATCGCTTTCCCCGCAAACCCCTTTGCCGCTCGCTCTTAGATGAAGTCGCTTCAGCATCGCTTGAATCGCGAATTTTTTTTTGAAATTGAACCCTTTAATTATAAACTAGTAGTAATATTATAAGACGAGATAAAAATATTCTTTAAAGTAAAAAAAAAGTGAAGTAACGACCTTTTACCATCCCACAACTGGCCAAAGACATTCCCTCTCCGTTTTTAGATAGATGGCTTGGAGCTAAGACCTGCTATAATAGACAAAGTAGGAACCGACAAAGCTTGCGACTCCTGCTTTGCGCCTAGCAAAAGAACGTAATTCGTTTGTGGGTATGGGGATAAGATTCTATAATACAATTCCGAAATCAATTTTGGCCATGCCATTACAGCAGTTTAAAACCACTGTTAAAAAGAGGCTGATACAGAAAGCCTACTGTTGAAGATTACTTAGATGATAAGGATGTGTGGATATAGCTGCACTTCTACCCTGTACAAGACAGGAATAAATAAATGTAACTAGTTCTAAGATTTATATTTTAAAAAGAGCAACCGTCGAGTTTCTTGCTGGTTCTTCTCGGTAGGAACAGCTTTCCGAACCAGCAGTAAAGTTGATTCAAAAGCACTTGTTTACAAGTTTACTTGAATAAAGAATATTTTGCGTTGGAATTTGAATACGCTGCTCCAATGCCGATTGGTAGGTTACAAATATCCCTAGATTGCTCTAGAGATATGCAGGTCGCCTCACGATGTTTTCCTCTACCTGAAAGCGTGTGATGAATTGCAATTATCACATATAAGTTTTGATAAAAAAAAACTCGCATGGTCGCTTCTACCCTCTAAGTTGGTCTAAAATATAGCTTTTTGGTAAATTTCATTGTAATCGGTTCAGTAGTTTTAAGATCAGCGTAGACGCACATCGTGACACGGGTTTATGTATAAATTGACATCATCATCATCCTCCTGCCCTTTCCCACTCTAAGTGGGGTCGGCACAACATGTTACATGATTTGGCTATGGCAACATGTTACATGATTGGCGGCCGGTCGTAAAATAACGACTGGCCGCCTGCCTGACGTTCACTTACTTTAGTCGCCTTTTACGACACCTTGGTAAGAACTAGGTCTATTCTACTCAGCTGACCACACGGTGGATCAACTTACCTTAGTCGTATTTTACGACACCTCGGTAAGAAATCAGAGTGGTTTATTCAACTCAACCGGATACCACAACCCTGGTCGACTTATCTTAGTCGCCTTTTACGACAACTCGGTAAGAAATGACGGTGGTTTATTCAACTCAACCGGACACCACACTGCTGGTGGACTTACCTTAGTTGCCTTTTACGACACCTCGATAAGAAATGAGGGTGGTCTATTCTACTCAGACGGATACCACACGGCATATGTATAAATTGACACATTATTTGACAATTTCCAAAAAAAAAATACTGCTTTTGCTTATTCTGCTTCGATGACAATATGAAATTACATTACGCGATAACCAAATAGGTATAATTCATCAATCAATAGATCTAACTATGATTACAAGCGATAACTCATTATTTATCATAATTATACAGTTGAATGGAAAGGCGGCGGTTTTGTAAACTGAACACAATAATTGAACAAGTAATGCAGATTATCTAGCTTAATGTGCTTTTCGGAAATCCTTATAATTTTGGAGTTCGATTATTGCATTGTAAAAAATATTATTGTTCTCTTTATAAGTGATTTCGATAAAGATTTATGATGTACAATCGGTTCTCCTATGAGAAACCTAACATAAAAGTTAAGGTAACTTAAATAAAGTAATTATATTTATAGTATATTTTTAATAATTTAACTTTTGCACATATGAATATAAATAATTATAAAAGGATTGGTGATGTATATAATAGACAAAGTAGGAACCGACATAAGCTTGCGACTCCTGCTTTGCGCCTTGCAAAAGTTCGTAATTCGTTTGTGGGTTTGGGTATAAGATTCTATAATAAAATTCCACAATCTACATTAACTTTACCATAACAGCAGTTTAAAAATACTATTAAAAAAAAGGCTAATTCAGAAAGCCTATAATACTATTGAAGATTACCTAGACGATAAGAATGCGTGGATATAGCGTCTCTTCAACCCTGTACAAGACATTATTGACTATATGTAACTAGTGATAAGAATTATTGTTTGAAAAGAGTAACCGGCGATTTTGTTGCTGGTTCTTCTCGGTAGGAACAGCTTTCCGAACCAGCAGTAGATGTTGACGATTCAAAAGCACTTGTTTGCAAGTTTACTTGAATAAAGAATATTTTGAATTTGAATTTTTGAATAATAAAGTAAGAAATGACCACGTTGCGTGAATGGTGTGTAAATTAAAAATATTCTTTAAAAGTAAACTTGTAAACAAGGGCATTTGAATCCAAAAGTAATAATAATATTATTTTGCTATAATCCACGATACACTAAATAGAAAATATATATAGCGGATTATCCCTTTTTTTCATACCCGTTACGACTCCACGACAAATCGCTTGCGATCTTGTCGTGGAGTCTATCTCCTGATGATGCTTCGGTTGCGGGGCGAAACGATTGTTGAGTTTGTGATAGTGAACGTGTGTAGTGCTTGTGTATTGTGGTGGCAGTGGTGAAGGTTTGTGTATGTGTTTTTACGAATCCTGCATATAACGGGTATGAAAAAACGAATAGTCCACTATACATTTAGCACTATAATATATTTTTTATTTACTGTATCGCGGATTATAGCAAAATAATTTTATTATTACTTTTGTATTACGGATCTCCGCAAAGTAACGCCTAATTCTATAAATTAATTGCTTTTGAATCGTCAACATCTACTGCTGTTTCGGAAAGCTCTTCCTACCGAGAAGAGCCAGCAAGAAACTCTGCGGTTGCTCTTTTTAAATAAAACTCTTATAACTAGTTACATTTGGTCATTACTATCTTGTACGGGGTAGAGAAGTAGCTATATCTACGCATTTTTATCATCTATATAATCCTCAACAGTATAGTAGGCTTTCTGTATTAACCTTTTTTAATAGTGTTTTTAAACTGTTAAAATTTTGGTGTGTCTCTTTTAGGTAATATTTTATGATATCATAGATTGAATTTTTTATATCAGTGGTAATTATTTCTTCTTAACGTAGACATTTCAAAAACATATGTTTATTATTACCCCTTAGTGTCGGATGTCTTGTGCTTCAACAAAGGCTGAGTGACTTCCCTCTTTGTGAGATGGCACTGCTCTGCAGGAAGTTACTGTTATTCGGTTGAGTTATTCTTGGATTATGTTATTCTATCTCAGCAACACGATTTCTTTATAAGCTGGTACATAATCCAAGAATGCTTAACCGATAACTGCCGCTCATTTAATTTAAGATGTTAGTTCATACAGCGTAATAGTGTTATATGTCCTGTAGAGTAGTGCTAGGTTACAAATAAAGTTTCTTTCTTTCTTTCTTTCTTTCTTTCTTTCTTTCTTTCTATTTTAGGTTTGCAACAGTTTTGAAATTAGTTTTTTTTTGCAATAAATTTATCTTTGTTACAGGTAAAATTCTGCCTCTTTTATTTTTGGTATGCTCGAGCGCGGCCGTTACCAAAACATCTTTTGAGGGTGTTGACCCCAACAAAATGTCATGCGATCCAAGAGGAGAGGTAATTTTTTTAATCTTACATTTTGTTTCTTTTAATGCTTTGTTATAGAGAAATGAGAGTTGATATAAAGTGAAGCTGTTTCATATTATTATAAAAATATCCATTTATACATGTATTTATATCATTACATACCTGCCGGCGGGTCAATATACCTTAGTCGCCGTTTACGACACCTTGTTAAGAAATGAGGGTGGTCGATTCTACTCAGCCGGATACCACTTAGCGGAACAACTTACCTTAGTCGCCTTTTACGACACCTCGGTAAGATATGAGGGTGGTCTATTCTACTCAGCCGGATACCACACGGCAAATTGAACTACCTTAATCGCCTTTTACGACACCTTGGTAAGAAATGAGGGTGGTCTATTCTACTCAGCCGGATACCACATGGCGGGTCAACTTACCTCAGTCGCCTTTTACGACACCTCGGTAAGAAATGATGATGGTCTGTTCTAATCAGCCGGATACCACACGGCATAGCGACTCACAAAAAATTGGGAAGGAAAAAAATACTGTTTACATTATAAGTATGCTTTCTGTTGCAGATATTCCTCCTTTTGCCTCATTTCAGTGACTGCAAAAAGTTCTACATGTGCGCACACGGTAACGAGGTGCTTTTTAATTGTGGAGATGCGTTATACTTCGACTTCGTACTGCAGGTAATGTTTTGAATAAAGTAACGGCCTGTTGCAAAAGTAATAAAAATTATTTTGTTTTAATCCACCATACAGTAAATAGAAATACTGTATTACAGCACTGTACAAATACTATATTAGAATATACTAAAATTTAAACTAAATAGGTAAGGCAAAAGTAATAATAAAAATTATTTTGCTATAATCCGCTATGCAGTAAATAGAAAATATATATTGTGTTAAATGTATAGTGGACTATCCGTTTTTTCATACCCGATACATGCAGGATTCGTAAAAACACATGCACAAACCTCCACCACCGCCACAACAAAACACACGTTCGCTATCAAAACTCAACAATCGTTTCGCCCCGCAACCGAAGCATCATCAGACGATTCTGCCCGGGATTTGAACCCATGACCGCCTTCAAAAAGAGACAGGCGCACTGTCTCACCACTGGCTTATCACAGCTTATGTTTTCAATATATTAATTATCACTAAAGGTACCTGTGACTTTGATTAGGGTAATTTTACTTTTTTTAAATACCCTCAACGAAATACTATATGTCTTTCTAGTTTCCCGATTAGCTGTAAAAGCGTAACAGGCAGACAAACTTTCTTAATTATAATGTCATTATTAATAAATTATTATATTTAAAAAAAATTGGCAGTATTCGAGAATAATATAGTCTGTGCCTATTTTAGCACTTTTATACAACTAAAATCAAGTACATAAAATATATGTATGATTTTTAATTTGTATATGAAATTATTGGGCATACTATTCGATTATTGGCTATTTAAATCATACATTCGAGGATATTCGTCGAAGGTGCACACCTGAGACGAATACCCTTCTATAATTTGATGCAGTTGACTGTTACGAAGGTAAATTATAGTACCCGGCATTAAATAATGCACATCGATGTTTAGAACGAGCCGTCCAGTTCGGTTTCGTAGAGCGCTGTCACTGTCACTCAGTTAGTATGTGACGTTTCGCACGGGGTCGTCAGTCTGTGCGACAGAGACAATGCTCTATGAAGCAGGATCTAGCCGATATTCTCTCTAAGCCTCGATGGCCATTATTTATTGCCGCGTACTATACCATAGAGTTATTAATTATACTTAAGGTAAAGGTAAACCAGTCCAATACAAAGAAAGAACATCGGGGTCTATATATCTGTATTACTTTTTTACGGTTATTAGCTTACGCGGCTAGACCGTTTTGTTGGAGTTTCGTTGTAAACGAAACTTGAACGATTATTGCAGATCGTGTTACAACCTGCCTTGGTTAAACAAGGAGGTATAATTATTACTGTGTCGTTTTAATGTTGGTTAGGTAGATCCGCGAGTACCTACATTGAGTGTTATTTGTTATTAGAATCTACCCTCATATTCGTGCGATTACTATAGAGGCCTTTAATGATGTTCGGGCAGATCCGCGCCTACCCACATTACGTTCCGTGTTATTAGAATTTAGCCTCGAATAGTTAATATTCGTTATAAGAGTAATCGCTGAGTTTCTTGCCAGTTCTTCTCAGTGGATGACAGTGTTCCGAACTGGTGGTAGAATCGTCCTGGCATAATAATTCCAAATTATATGAAACATAACGTGTCAATACTTGTTTGGCCTGTTCCATATGTTGTAGCTGTATGTTAGTCTATGTTGACTATGTGAGAAAGCTGAGATATTTGAGTAAAATTTAAATTTAAATTTAAAATTTAAATTAAAACATTTCTAATAGTATATACTCAAGTCCAACGCAGTCCACTATAGCGCGTCGCTTTAAGCCGAGGTCCGACCTCACAGGAGGTACCCTTAAGGCGATGGTCCCAGGATGTTGCGAGCCTCGTTGAGACTCGCTCTTCCAGCTCACACCCCCGACGATGCTTCCGCGCTCGCCCACTCTCTCGGTGACGCTGTAAGAGCCATTAGGGCTAACAGCATTAGTTAGTCTTCGAAAAAAAAAATAATTTATATAAAAGTTGATTTCAATACAAGTTAATCTTCCTTGTTCCTTTCCAAGCCTCTCTTTCATGTGCAACATATAGTACCCGGCATTAAATAATGCACATCGATGTTTAGGACGAGCATTCCAGTTCGGTTTCGTAGAGGGCTGTCTCTGTCACTCAATTAGTATGTGACGTTTCGCACGGGTTCGTCAGCCTGTGCGACAGAGGCGATGCTCTATAAAGCAGAATCTAGCCGATTTCTCTCTCTAAGCCTCGATCTGCATTATTTATTGCCGTATATCTCCCGTACTTTAGTATAATATCTCTATCGATAACTGTTACGTAGGCTTTCTTTTCGTTAAATGTATTCTAAAATCTTTCACAGACATGCAACTGGCCGCGCGACACTAAATGCTGGCTGCGCACTGACCCTGACGAAATCGACGGATCAGGTGATGATTTCCTGAGTGATAAAGCGGATTTACCATATGATGGTAAGCAGTGGTATACTATATAGCAGAGATGTGCAACACGCTGCCATTAAAACATTCGTATGCGCCGAGCATTTCTAAAATTGTTTTTATTTTATGTACTATCTCCCATTAATATATGCAAAACATGTTAAAGACATGTTGTTACGTTATTTGACTATGTATTTTACGACCTGCCTGACGTCAACTTACCTTAGTCGCCTTTTACGTCACCTCAGTAAGATATAGGGGTGATTTATTCTACTCAGTCGGATACCACGCGGCCCCAATATATTGTTAGAGAATTAATCATAATAAATAGCACATACTAAACATTGACATTTTAATTCTTCTAATGTTTATGAAAAATTTACTTTTATAGATTATTAATAAGTGTGCGGCCCTCTAAAAAATTTTGAAATTTAAATTGGTCCTTTGATTAAAAAGGTTGCTCACCTCTGCTGTATGGAAAAGTAAGAACAGTGTATATACATAACTTAATTTTTCAGAATTTTCGAAATTTTTAACATAAAAGTAGTGACGTAATCGTGAGATAGTAGTGACACTATCGCGGAAATTTTTGTAGTATTTTTATAGATCTACAATTCTCTAGTACATTACTTTAGGGTATCTCTGCTGGTTTACGCAGCGCACGCGACTAAAGCTTTTTAGCAAGTTTTTTAACAAGTGCGCGATCTCTTTAACACAATTTACATAATACCGATATGTAATATATACTTAAACCATTCGGAAGTATTGCACTATCTTTTGGTGAAAACCGTACAAAAATCCGTTCAGTAGATTTTGAGAAAATCAATTTGTTGCGGCCTAATAATCTCTGTGGCCATACGGGTGACATGCACCAACCGTGGGCATCTACGCGAAACGTCACATACGTCGTTATACGTTTTTTAAATTCAATTGTCAAACTTATTCAAAATTTTGTAACGCAATCTATGTACTCTTTTTAAATTGCAACCAATATAGTAGTTCAACAGTATTTGCAAGGCCTTTTATTATCAAAACGAAGCCTCTTATAAAGGCTTAACGCAAGCAAACACCATTACACAGACAGATATCTTTTTGGGAGTTTGTTTTCTAATATGTATAGATATATATCTAAATTGATATATGTATAGATATATATCGATATTGCTCATATACAAAGCAATCCGTATTGGAGGACCACGGTGGGTTTGAGCTCCAAACCTTCCTTCCAAATAAGAAGAGACAAGCGACTTATGCCCAGCAGTGGGATATTGTTAATATTTGCCGTAACTTTACTTTTCTAGGTAGCATAAATAGTATAACAGGCAATGAAGTAGCCAACAAAGTAAGGCCAATAAACATCGAGCAGCCAGCTAAGTCGCCTAGCTTCGACACCGTCTTGAATTGTATGAGAGCCGACGACGCGTCGCGACTTGTTCCTTACAAGTAAGTCAAATTGAAATTATTCTTCATTCAAGTAAAATTGTGAATTTTCTTTCACAACTCTACTGCTAGTTCGGGAATCTATACATATTATAAAACCGTCTCCAAAGGCTGTTGGGCTGTTTTGTGATGGATTTTCTCAAAATCTACTTGTATACGCCTGTAAGCGATCGCCGCACGCCCACCAACAACTCCTCAATTGCAGTTCAATTAGTGAATAGAAGAAAAAACGTTTCCTTACATCTCCCGTGATATACAGTTGTTAATTAAAACTGAACCTAAAGGTATTTACTGGGTCGTACGTCATTAGGAGGAGTTTACTTCAAGATCATCGCGGTCACTTACATAAAACAAGGTGCGTTCAGTCAATGCAAAAACAATTGCTTGCAATCTTTTTATGACTATTAATTCTATATGAAAGTACTAGGTGGTAGTAATAGTGTTACCACCTATCAAGAATTCCTTTGTATCCCACACTACTGAACGGATTTTTGTACGGTGTTTACTAAAAGGTAGTTTTGGTTTTATGTAATTTGTGTTGAATAGTTCACGCAGCACAAGCTTTAGTCGCGTGCGCCGCTTAAACCAGCAAAGATACAATAAAGTAATGTACTAAAGAATTGTAGATCTACAAAAATACTACAAAAAAGTCAAGAACAGCATGTCTCTATCTCTTACGGTTAACTCACAATAACTACTTTTGTTAAAAAAAATGTTAATTGAATACACTGATATCTACGCGGACGAAGCCACAATCACTGTTAGTTTTAAAGAAGCCTTGTAACCTGATGAACCGCTGAGGCGTAGTGTGTGTGCGTCAAATAGGATGCATTTTAAACCTCAGGAAGGGATCCTTAGGAAACGATAGTAAGATCGATCCACGAACATTTTATTCGAGCACTAACTAATGCTGTTAGCCCTTATGACAGCGTCGCCGAGAGGATGGGCGAGCGCAGAATCATTGTCGGAAGTAAAAACTGTGAGAGCGAGTCTCGAGCGAGGCACGCAGCATCCTGGGAATCACCTTAAAGGCGCCCCCTGTGAAACAGGAACCTCGGCTTGAAACGACGCGCTTATTTCTCGGACGTTAACTAATGCTGTTGGCCTTGAAGGCTTTGACAGCGTTACCGAGGGAATAGGCGAGCGCAGAAGCATTGTCGGGGGTGAGGTGGGACGAGCCTCAGGAGTGACTCCGAAGTCCGAACATCGTTGGTAACGTCGTCTTAAGAGTGCCTCCTATGAGGCCGAACCTCGACTTAAAACGACGTGTCAGGGACTATGATCGGACTAGAAACAAACATTTTGTATGGGGACTTCTTATATAACTACAAAAGCACCACTATACCGCAGAGTAAAGTACTAGTGGCGTCATCTGATATTTCAGCGAGGAGAATTCGTGCTTAAGCCGTGTTAGTAGTACGTTATGTTACAGTCTACATTTTATGATATTCAACTCATTCAGAAGTCTCACTTATTTCCAGAGGTGACTGCCAACGCTACTGGCACTGCGTCGGGGGAATACCCCAAACCGCGTACTGCACGGACGGACTGTTCTTCAACGACCACACACAACAGTGCGATTTCGAGGCGAACGTCAAATGTACTGTGGAACAAGAAGACGAACTTAACGGCGAATTTATGAAAACCAATTTACATTAGATTACGTTATATTAGTTGCGAAACGCCTATTTAAAAGTCGGTATCGAAACCACACTCAGGAGATAAAAAAGAAAAATGATTATTTTTACGTGAACAAGATTGAAGCTTTGACTTAATATTCTTTATACAATTAGGCGTTATTTTGCGGAGATCGATAATACAAAATTGATAGTTAAATTATTTTGCTACAATCCGCAATAAACTAAATAGAAAATATATATAATATTAAATGTGGAATGGACTATTCGTTTTCATACCTAAAACATGCAGCATTCGCTAAACACACACAAACCTCCACCACCGCAATCACAATACACAAGCACTACACACGTTCACTAACACAAACTCAACAATCATTCGCCCCGCAACCGAAGCATCATCGATAGACTCCACGACAAAATCGTAAAGCGTCGTGTTGTGTACATTCAGTATTATAAATATTTCCTATTTACTTTATCGCGGACTATAGCAAAATATTTTAACTATTACTTTTGACTTAGTATTCATTAAATACTTAATCGATTTATAAACTAAAAACACTCAATGACACGTTCATAAGATTAGGCCGACCGCTATCACAAGAGAATTATTAAATCCTTCCAAATTTGGCCAATTACGTTAGAATAGTTGCGAAATGCGTAACTTATAAAAATGTCGTAATGCTCCGTACTCAGGTAAAATAAAAGAGATAAAAGAAAATGGAGTATATTTAATTCAAAATGAAGCATTTAATCGACTTAGTTTTCAACAAATACTCAGTTCTCTATGTATGGACACAAAAAAAAACACAAGCTTTATTAACAAGTAAAAATAATATTTTTTAAGTGCAGACAAAGAAGTTTTATTCATACTATAGTACTATATATAACTGTGATAGCCTAGCGGTGAGACCGTGCGACTCTTTAGAGACGACATAGGTTCAAACCCCGGGCAGGCACCAATGAGTTTTTCTATTAAAACTTATGTGTCTAATTGATAATTGCAATTTATCACACGCTTTTCGGTGAAGGAAAACATCGTGAGGAAACCTGCATATCTCTAGAGAATTCTAGGGATATGTGTAACCTACCAATCCGCATTGGAGCAGCGTGGTAGGTCTTAGCTCCAATCGTTCTCTCCAAAAACGGAGAGAAGAGGCCTTAGCCCAGCAGTGGGCATAGTAACAGGCTGTTACTTTACTTTACTTTACTACTATATATAAAGTATACACATTATATACTGTTTATAGATATTTTATTCTTTGCAGTACTTAATACGACGAATAAAATAATTTAGTTCTTTAATCATAAATAATAACAGTATTTAAAACCCTTGAATATATTAATTTATCAAATTTTATAATTCTACTTTTTAATTATTTATCTATGCAATCTTACTCATTATTAATTGACAGTTAACTAACATATTATATACAAATTTTTAAACATTTTTATCAATTTTAATCTGTCTACTATACACCCATTTTAGTTGGTCTATGGCTAATCTTATGGCGTTAATTGTCAAATAGGCACAGATAATGACTACAATTATTATTATTTAGCTGTCATCATATTGTCATTCTTACATCGTATCTATCTTTAGTTTATAGTCGGAATCAAGTGTATAGTCTATGGTCGGAATTATGGTAAACGATCTCGCATATTCTCAAAGCTCATGTATTTTAATTAAGAATTATGGATATATTTACATAAGACACTATATCATACTGTATAATTATTTTATTGCATTGAATAATAGAATTTTATAGATACTGAAGTATATAAATTTAACTTGGCATTATATAATATGTTTGAGCATGGTTATATGTATTGTAGCTAATTAAAAAATTAAATACGCCTTATTCATTGTTTCATAATTCATATTATACATCAAAGTGATACTTAAAGCTCGATTCATGAAGTGAAATTAGTTTTATGAAATGGGCAAAGCAAGTCTGAAATATTTACTTGTAATATTTAGTCGGCTTGATGAATAAATAATATTTTGAAATGTTTTGTTTTAATTTATTGCCCATCCATTTCCCATGGTCTTAGCTCCAGTCCTTCTGCTTCGTGGATGGAGGCATATGTCCAGCGGAAGGATAGTAACACAATACTGCACTAGTGCAAACAGCATCGCACACATTCACTACCACAATCTCATGAGATAGATTCCTCTATAGACGATTTTTTAATAGGTTTTTGCCACTATATATTAAGGCCCTCTACATAGTAACTACTAATTCTATAACTTAACTTTATTATATATAAAGAATTTTTTTAGGAATAGGAATAAAACACAATATATAATTGATTGTATGTTAAATATATATTTACAGGTACATATTGCAATGGTATAAATTGTTTTGATTCAATCAATCCTTTTACCGTCCGTCCATTTCAGCAACACCAATGGTATATCTGGGACAACTACGTCGAGTTTGTCGAATGGATAGTTTTGTAAATTCTGACAGAAAAGCATTCTGACTGTGCGGTAGCCGTTGTCGAAGGTCCGAAGAGTGTTCAAATCCACCTCGTCCAATTCAAAGTCGAAGATTGATGCATTCTCAACGACTCTGCTCTTCGTCAAGGTTTTAGGTATACTTGCGATACCTCTCTGATACTGAAAATAATAATTTATAGAATTAGGCGTTACTTTGCGGAGATCCATAATACAAGAGTAATAATAAAAATTATTTTGCTATAATCCGCTATACAGTAAATAGAAAATATATATAGTGCTAAATGTATAGTGGACTATCCGTTTTTTCATACCCGTTATATGCAGGATTCGTAAAAACACATACACAAACCTTCACCACTGCCACCACAATACATAAGCACTACACACGTTCACTATCACAAACTCAACAATCGTTTCGCCCCGCAACCGAAGCATCATCAGGAGATAGACTCCACGACAAAATCGCAAAGCGAAGCGTTATCCGAACAAGCATTGTTATAGAGTAGTCGGTTCAACCCCACCTTTACCTTTGAACACGTGCAACAACTTGAACTTGTATTAAGTTCAAGCTTGTTGTACGCGTTGTTGTTGTGAACGTGTGTAGTGCTTGTGTATTGTGGTGGCAGCGGTGGTTTGTGCATGTGTTTTTACGAATCCTGCATGTATCGTGTATGAAAAAACGGATAGTCCACTATACATTTAGCACTATATATTTTTTCTATTTACTGTATCGCGGATTATAGCAAAATAATTTCATTATTACTTTTGTATTATAGATCTCCGCAAACTAACGCCTAATTCTATAAATTATTCAGTTTTTTCCCTTAGTAACAAGATAGATCACATAGTACACAATTGAGCGTATTTTAAAAATTAAGTTGCGAGTGGCTGCTGTTAATTGATTTTAAAATTTAGAATATTCTGCCTATCAGTAGTATCATTCGTAAATGGATCAGTCTACAGAAAGGTTTAAATTAGGTGTAAGAGATATGCTTATACGTAAAGCATATTACAATTTAAAAATGCCTGGATTCGAAAATCCTTTCAGCTTCATACAAGACAGCGGTTTAATAATGTATAATTGGAAATATTTAAAAGATTGACCGCCGAGTTTCTTGCTGGTTCTTCTCGGTAAGAGCAACATTCCGAACCAGTTGTAGCTTCATTAATCATATTGATCCTTGACTATTCAAAAGTGCTCGTACAAAGCGTACTTGAATAAAGATTATTTTGATTTGATTTGATTTGAGTCGTCCATAAGGAATTATTAATTTGCATAAAGATCAAATCCTTTTATTATGCTATTGCTTGACAAAGGCCAACAAAAACGGAGACATGCTCCGTCAGTACAAGAGTAGCGGTAACTGTTAGAATCCAACTCCTGGGAATGGGCCGTCTCTCTCCGTTTCTGAAGAGAAGGGTTGGAGCTAAGACCTACCACGCTGCTCCAATGCGGATTGGTAGGTTACACATATCAACAGAATTCTCTAGAGATATGCAGGTTTCCTCAAGGTGTTTTCCTTCGCCGAAAAGCGTGTGATAAATTGCTATTATCAAGTACACACATAAGTTTTTAATAGAAAAACTCATTGGTGCCTGCCCGGGTTTGAACTCGTGTTCCCCTCGAAAGAGTCACTCTTACCGAGAAGAACCACTTCTCGCTATAACAACATTCCGAACCAGTTGTGGCTTTATTAATCATATTGATGCTTGACGTCTCCAAGTGCAGCTTATTTGAATGAAGATTAATTTCATTTGATTTGGACTGAATGATATAGATTACAGACTTATAAGATCTTAATTAGTCAAGATAAATAAATAAATATAAGGGACATTTACACACACGGTCGTCCGTCCCCAAAGCAAGTAACTTAATACTTGAGTTATGAGTGACGGACAACTGGTAGATATACTACATATATAATTTTATATACATACTTAAATACAAATACACACCCATGCTCGAAGAACCAACAATTTGTTTATAGAAAATTTTGGCGTTCGACGGGAATCGAACTCGCGACCCGCGGAGCTGAAGGCAGGGTCACTTCCCACAGCGCCAATGGGCCAGATACTCACCAAGTACCTTAATGCGATCTGGGTGACTGTTTTCCCATGCTTCTTCGCTATGCCGTTTAGTACTGGGTCGTCGTATTTGGTTGCGGGGATGTCGCCCTGATTTCTGCTAGGTATGATGCTTCCGAACGGAGTGTAAGCTACCACTTGAATGCTGTGCTCTTTGCAGAAGTCCACCAGCTCTTTTTGGCCAAGATTCAGGTTTATCTGTAAAAAAAATTTATACAGAAAAAAACCCCATATGGATACCACCGCCCGACGGGGACAGGCGGTGGTCATGTCAGACTCGCACCGACTAAAACGACCTGTATGCTCCCCACGCTGCTGGTGGTGGGGGTAGGGTACCTTATTTGACCCCACCCCCGCCTGCAGCAACTCTGAAACCCAGAGTGCGCCACCTCTGGGTCTTGGCTTCCCTAAAAGTGGCCCCTCCCTCCGCTGGACGATGCATCAGGAGCACCAGATGCATCGACCGCCTCGGAGACCTTATAAGGAGGGCGTCCGATAAACCCCGTTCGGAACGCCCAAGAGAACCCCGTTAGGGCGGCATGAGACGGACTTCAGCGAGTCACCTGCACCCCCTCGCTTGCAAATATTGTAACAAGCTGTGATAGCCCAGTGGTGAGACCGTGCGACTCTCTAGAGACGATGGGGTAGGGACGATCTCATGGTTTCAAACCCCGGGCAGGTACCAATAAGTTTTTGTATTACAACTTATGTGTCTTATTCATAATTGCAATTTATCATACGCTCTTCGGTGAAGGAAAACATAGCAAGGAAACCTGCATATATCTAGAGAATTCTGGCGATATGTGTAACCTACCAATCTGCATTGGACCAGTGTGGTAGGTCTTAGCTCCAACCCTTTTCTCCTAAAACAGAGAGAGGAGGCCTATGCCCAGAAGTGGGATAGTAACAGGCCGTTACTTCATTGTAACAGCCTGTAATATCATTGCCATTTTTATTCAAGGGTTGGAGCATAGTTCAACAACTTGCTTCAATGCGGATTTTAAGTTAGACATATCATCAGAATTCTTTAGAAATATCCGGGTTTGCGAGGAAACCCGCATATTTCTAAAGAATGTGATGGTTCCATCACAGAAAAGCGTGTGGTAAATTGTAAAAATAATTATAACTTGGCGCATGAGTTTCAGCATAAAAACTCATCGATGCCTCGAAAAGAAAGTGCAATAAGGTCTAACGGTTCGGCTATCATTGCTGAGCATAGGGAGCATAGGGTAAATAATAATATATCAATTCGAAAAGACATTGTTTACAATAACGCGTTTTCGTAATCTACGTCAGCCATCTCTAGAGAATTCTAGGGATATGTGTAACCTACCGCATCCAATCCGCATTGGAGCAGCGTGAAGAATTTCAAAATTGAGAGAAGTGGCTTCTACCCAGAAGTGGGATCGTAAACGGACTATTACGATGAGCATAGGCTGTGGTAAA
Source organism: Morpho deidamia (assembly GCA_947086505.1). NCBI lineage: Eukaryota > Metazoa > Arthropoda > Insecta > Lepidoptera > Nymphalidae > Morpho > Morpho deidamia. Next base: position 13,622,145 of record CAMTZC010000016.1, read on the forward strand.
CAAATGCAGAAGCATGGATTTACCTATTCTCGATAGAATAACGGGATTTAATTTTATCCTATATTTTACCCCGGTATAAAAGCTTTAATTTTGCCAAAATTCGTCAAGACAGACAGACTTCCCTTTAATAATATAAATACAAAGCATAGTTATATATAGATAAACTTACCTCAACCTGATTCACCGCAGGTACAACTTTAGTATTTGCTAAAAGTCGCGTCAGTTGTTCCACGTTAAAGTTGGACACGCCGATGCCCTTCGCTAATCCCTGGTCTAACACGGACTCGAACCCCCGCCACGTGTCTAGGTAGTCTATTTTTTCATCTACACCGTCTGGCTATAACATAAAATAGGTAATGATTTATAAGTGCCGTGTGGTATCCGGTTGCAAAGAACACCACCCTCATTTCTTACCGAGGTCTCATAAAAGGCGACTAAGGTAAGTTGACGTCAGGCAGGCGGCCGGTCGTAAAATACGTAGCCAAATCATATTACAACATGTATGTAACATGTTGTGCCGACCACACTCAGAGTGGGATACAGGCAGGAGAATGATGATGAGGTAATGATTTATAAGCGAATGATAAAAAAAAGGGGAAGTGTACCAAATCATTTTTAAGTTGGCAACTTCGGTTTAATTTCTCGGGATATTACCGTTGTAAATAGTTCCACCGTATAAAGACAACTACGTAAGTCGTCTTAATCACGTATTGGTTATTTCTACATCATCAGGCCTACCATGAAGCTGTGATAGCCTAGCGGTGAGACCGTGCGACTCTCTAGAGACGACATAGGTTCAAACCCCGGGCAGGCACCAATGAGTTTTTCTATTAAAACTTATGGGTCTAATTGATAATTGTAATTTATCACACGCTTTTCGGTGAAGGAAAACATCGTGAGGAAACCTGCATATCTCTAGAGAATTCTGGAGATATGTGTAACCTACCAATCCGCAATGGAGCAGCGTGGTAGGTCTTAGCTCTAATCCTTCTCTCCAAAAACGGAGAGAGGAGGCCTTAGCCCAGCAGTGGGCATAGTACAGACTTTACTTTTACCATGAACTCTTATTGCGACTCAATTGAAGACGTAAACTGAATTGTTTTGCTTTTTCATACCATGACGTCTTAAAGACGCACATTTTAAGACGTTGCCGAATTAACGTTCGGAATGCTTCCTAAGAACATGTGAGTAAAAGAGACAGCGTTATCTATAGTTCATATAACGTTATCCTTTTCAAACATTACGACCTCAATGCAGTTCACACTTCATGGTACGAAAAGAAAGCGGTTCGGTTTAGGTACTGACTGAACTGAATCGTTATCTAAAAGTTCATGGTAGGTCTACTGGGCAAAAATTAGTGGGCAAAACTTATGTGTCTAATTGGTAATTGCAATTTATCACACGCTTTTCGGTGAAGGAAAACATCGTGAGGAAATCTGCATATCTCTAGAGAATTCTGGAGATATGTGTAACCTACCAATCCGCATTGGAGCAGCGTGTTTGATCTATCTCCAACCCTTTTCTCCAGAAACGGAGAAAGCAGTCAAGCAGTTGGATATTAACAGGCCGTTACTTAACATTTTACTATACTTTATTAAGTAAATCATATCCTGTAGTGCGGATCAGTATTTCAAAAGGAACAGTTCACTCACAGATATGGATAACGGCCAATGCATCAGCACCAAATCGATGTAATCCAAACCCATGCGCTCTAACGAAGCCTTGACTGACGCCACCACATCTGACGGTCGATGATTGTGGTTCCAGACCTGAAATTTAAGGAACCTAACTCAATTCACAACTCAGACAATTTATATAAGAGTTTTTTTTACATAGTTGCTTCATAAACAGCTGCCGTGTGGTATCCAGGTCAGTAGAATACACCACCCTCATTTCCTACCGAGGTGTCGTAAAAGGCGACTAAGGTAACTTGACCCGCTGTGTGGTATCCGGCTGAGTAGAATAGACCACCTTCATTTCTTACCGAGGTGTCGTAAAAAGCGACTAAGGTAAGTTGACAAGCTGGCAGGAGCTGGCATTGTTTACAGCACCTTGCCAAATTTACACCAGGTTATAAATCTGGGTAAATATACAAGCGTTTTCCAGGCTGAAATGATGGCTATCATGGAGTGCACCAGGAAATTGAAAGAAACACTAACGGCACCAGTACACAATATAGTCATCTATAGCGACAGTCAAGCCGCATTAAAAGCACTTGACCGTATAGAAACAACTTCAGCTATCGTAAAGGAATGCAAACAAGAACTAAACGGACTAGCTGAAATTGGAGAAGTAACGATTGCATGGGTCCCAGGACACCATGGGCATGCAGGGAATGAAAAAGCCGACGAATTGGCAAGAAAAGGAGCGAGTCAAACATTTGTTGGCCCAGAACCTTTCCTCCCAATTGGAAACACGATAATAAAGCGCGTTATAGATAAAAGAATAGAAATAGAATCGAGTAAAAGATGGAGAAACACAACGTTCCGACAATCAAAGCTGTTTCTCAAATCTTTCGACATTAAGAAAACAAAACAGCTGATGTCTCACAACAGGGAAAATGTGGCAATCATAACAGGCATTACTACGGGGCACTGCCTGTTAAACAGACACCTGTCAATAATGAGAATAAAAGAAGATGCAGCGTGCCCAGAGTGTGGAGAAGAAGAAACGAGTCTCCACCTTATGGCTGAGTGCCCTGTGTACTCGCTGGTAAGATGGGAGATACTAGGTAAGGATGAAATTGAAGAAGAAGACCTAACAAATATCCCCTTCAGGGATATCATAAGGTTTGTAAGAGCAACTGGTAGGTTTGAGCAGGTGACACTGTCGGGACAACAGTGAGACCCTTGTCCCAACATGAGGGGAAATGGGTGGAATAGTCCAGGATTGGAGCTGACCACCCGCCCTGTACCGACAGGCGTCCCCTACCTTAGATTAGATTAGATTAGATTAGAAGGTAAGTTGACCCGCCGTGTGGTATCCGGTTGAGTAGAATAGACCACCACCCTTATTTCTTACCGAGGTGTCGTAAAAGGCGACTAAGGTAAGTTGACCCACCGTGTGGTATCCGGTTGAGTAGAATAGAACACCCACTTTCTTACCGAGGGGTCGTAAAATACAACTAAGGTAAGTTGACGTCAGGCAGGCGACCTGTCGTAAAATACGTACCCAAATCATGTGACAACATGTTTGTAACATGTTGTGCCGACCCCACTTAGAGTGAGATAAGGGCAGGAGCATGATGGTTGCTTGATAAACAGCATAATAAAAATCTCTTTAATACAATTTACATAAAACCGTTGTTTAGTATTAACTTAAACCTTCCTCAAGAATATCTTTTAGTAAAAACTGTACAGAAATCTGTTCAGTAGATTTTGAGAAAATCGAACACATACATACGGACTTTTGGGACTTTTATGATAAGTATAGGTTTATTAATAAAAATACGGGTCACATCGCGAGCAGATCGAGTTATAATACGCGGCAATAAATAATGCACATCGAGGGAGAAAAAATCGGCTAGATTCTGCTTCATAGAGCGTTGTCTCTGTCGCACAGACTGACGAACCTGTGCGAAATGTCACACTGAGTGACAGAGACAGCGCTCTACGAAACTGAACTGGCCGGCTGTTTCGTTCTAAACATCGATGTGCATTATTTAATGCGGGGCACTATACTTCTGTATAAGGTGCGACGTTTTAAATCTATCAAGTATAGATTTAATTTAACTGGATATCTTTTGCGTAGCAGATTTTCGCGTTTAAAATATTATGTATTACGTAGTTATTTGTAAAAACTTTTTTTTTTGAACTGACTGTATGCTGTTAGCCTTAACGCTTTTACAGCGTCACCGGGCGGGACGGGCGAGTGTAAGAGCATCGTCGAGGTTGCGAAATACAGAGAGTAGAGCGCAGAAGGTCTACTAGCATCGGGGAACATAGCCCTAAGGGTGCCTCCTGCGAGGTCGGACTACGGCTTAGGGCGACGCGTAGTGGAGGGCTGATGTATGACTTTGATTAGTAATTGCGACGTCTGAAGGGTGGCGAGAAGCCACGACCGACCGATAAAATGAAATCAATTACCAAGTTACCTTAGTAGTGATAAACATATCTTCCCTCTTCACGACTCCTTCTTTTATTTTCTTCCTAACGACATAGCCCACTTCCGGTTCCACTGTATACAGATGGGCGGTGTCGAGGTGGCGGTAACCAACGTCTATAGCGTAGGCCATAGCTTCTAGAAGCTTTGGCTTATCTTCAATTATTAATTCCATCTGAAATAAGTAAGGAACTATCAAATAAATATAAATAAATAAATATATATATATAATTGGGATGCTGCGCTTTTATAGCGAGTTTACTTGCTAGTAAGTAGTTTGATAATAAGCGAACCGATGTGAAAGTTACAAGAATAATGAAGATATAATTATTCTATTCGCGATAAGAGAAATAAATATATGGGACACTTACACACACGGTCGTCCGATCCCTAAGTAAGTAACTTAATACTTGTAGGTGACGGACAACTGGTATACAAATATACACTCAGGCTCGAAGAACTAAGAAATTGTTTATAGAATATGTTGTCCCGAATGGGAATCGAACACGCGACCCGCGGAGCTGAAGGCAGGGTTACTACCCACTGCGCCAACGTGCCAGTCTATTATATTTAAACTAATAATAATAGTGGATTTACCTCATTTTTAAAAGAAATATCGATGTTAATTACTTAGATGTAACCCATGTGCTAACTGCTATGTGGATTATTGACTCAGCGTTAACAAGTGAATTAGTCCTAGTTTTGAATTAGGCCACTTTAATACTAAACGTCCGATATATGTTCCGTAGACAAAAAAAAAGATAAAAAAGAGCCATACGTGGCATCTACAGTTTAAGTCCGCGTGATTCCCTGCGAGAGAAGTTTTACGAAATAGGTATTCTTACATTTGCTTCACAGTATATTTTAAGCAATTTAATTTTTGTACATAAAAATATATAAATTATAAAAAGACTGGCGTTCTATATAAAAGACAAAGTAGAAACCGACATAAGCTTGCGGTTCCTGCTTTGCCCCTTGCTAAAGTACAGAAGTCGTTTGTGGCTTTGGGTATAAGATTCTATAATAAAATTCCACAATCTACTTTAACGTTACCATTACAGCAGTTAAAACACTATTTAAAAAAGGCTGATACAGAAAGTCTACTATACTATTGAGGATTACTTACACGATAAGAATGCGTGGACATAGCTTCTCTTCAACCTGTGCAAGACATTAATAACTATATGTAACTAGTAATAAGAATTATTCTTTGAAAAGAGCAACCGCCGAGTTTCTTGCTGGTTCTTCTCGGTAGGAACAGCTTTCCGAACCGGCAGTAGATGTTGACGATTCATAGGCACGTGTTTACAAGTTTCCTTGAATAAATAATATTTTGAATTTGAATTTGATACTTGCATTTTGATTCACTCCAAGCCATGTTCCATAGCCCAGCGCTGGGAGTTCTTGCCCATTGTTGAGTTTGAAACTCGGTATGCTTACCTGAAAGAGTTAGTATGTAGAGTAAGAATAAGAGCAGTATAATTTTGACGTGGAGCCTATCCTCCTGATGATGTTTCGGTTTCGGGGCGAAACGATCGTAGAGATTGTAGTAGTGAGTGTATTGCTTGTGTGCATTGTTGCTGGTGGAGGCGTCTTGGGATATGTGTGGTGACTTCTCCTGCATGTGTAAGGTACGTGAATTTTAATATTCATACACATTAGCTTTGCATACATTCGCTTAACCCGGCAACGACTTAAAGTGTGCGTCTTTAAGACGTCATGGTATGAAAAAGTAAAACAATTTCGTTTTCGTCTTCAGTTGAGTCGCAATAAGAGTTCATGATAGGCCTTATAGTTTCTGTAATATGGAATTCCGCAAAGTAACGCCTGCTTCATAAATCATTTAAAGATTTCTCTTTAGTCTAGTTTATATCTGTAATAAAGTTGTGGCAATTTTTTATATGTAATGTTCTAATGGCATTTATAATGAAATTTTTTTAATTTTTTTTTGTTATAAAAATTCAGCGAAAACGCAACGTCTAAGTGCAAAGTGTGCAAAGAAACGTCTAAGTTATTAGATGGAGCATTGATAGTGTTAAATGTCAAGACATTTTTATCTCTGAATACTCACTAATGGGCAATCATCTCTAAAATATAAAAAAACTACCTACTAAGTTCTAATACATGTATTTAAATAACAATATATATTGAATATATATTAACTTATATATAAAATATATAATCTTTATATTATTATTATATATAATTTTTTAGTATATATATTCACATAAATATTTATAGTGAAAATCAATGTCTCACATAGTTTTTACAGCGGAAAAGTATCCTGTGTTGCTCCACAATCACCTCTATTTTCTAGTGAAAGACCCATTAAAATCGGTTTAGACGTTCTAGAGAATCAAATATGAACCTAAACGATTTATAGAAGCAGGCGTTACTTTGCGGAATTCCATATTACAAGCAATACAACAGAACTAACTACTTTGCTATACAAAAATCACAACAAAAATCGTACTGCCAGTACGATTTTTGTCGTGGAGCCTATCCTCCTGATGATGCTTCGGTTTCGGGGCGAAACGATCGTCGAGATTGTGGTGGTGGGTGTGTGTGCTGCTTTTGTGTGCGTTGTTGCTGGTGAATTGCGCCTTGGGGTGCATGTGGTGGCTTGTCCTGCATGTATAAGGTGCGTAGATTTTGCCTGCTTCATACACATTGGCTTTGCATGCATTCACTTAACCCGTGCGGATTATAGCAAAGTAGTTAGTTCTGTTGTATTGCTTATGAACCTAAACCTTCCTCAGTAAACAGCTTTTGGTGATATTGTTATATAATAAGTAGGTATGTATAAATATTAATTACAATAATAATTAAGAAAATATTTTTCATTTAAAAAAATATAACACTGTCTATGGCAGCACATTGTTTATGCTTTTATTGTGGAATGCCACTAAATAGTACTACAACCATAAACAAATATTTCCGAGATTTATATGCATGAAACATTCGCATAATATTGTATCTAATATCAGAAATCCTTTAATACATTTTATCCTATCAAGACATTAAATAATCACCAAAACTCATAAGTAGATAAAAGAAATATGCACTACAAATATACCTACCAAAGACATGATAATTATCCAAAAAAAATAAAATTACAACACAGTAAAGTAAAAAGTAAAAAGTAAAAACTATAATAATTCACTTCACAACAAAAAAGTAACGTAAAACTATAAAATATCAGATAATTAAAGCTATCAAAACGTTTTAAAATGTATATTAAAACAACACAACACCGCGTGCGCCTTCAACCAAGTACCGGTAGGAATTAAATAAAAATAAGTTAATAACCTCGAGTCTCGACTAAGCTTGGGTATGATTGCGATTTGAGAATCATATTCGCACCATGACATGATCAAAGGTGACCACGGTGATCGTACTGCTATTGCGATTGCTACTTTGTACACAAACAAATGTAGGCCTTATATGTCTATGCGATGTATACTACATGTAAGGACTACATTTGTTTGTATAAGCAATCATTTAGTCCAGTAATCGATGAATCGATAAAAGGCGTAAATAGCAAATAGCAAAAAATGTTATCGGATATTATATTATTCAGCTATCAATGGACAAAGTTATTGTTATACAAACATACGTAATTTTTAAATCATATTTATTACCAATTCTAGGTAATACATTCACTTGGAATGTCGTAAAAGTGCCACATAACCTCAATACATATGATATAATGATAACATTTCTTTGTAATATCATTTTGCTTTTTATAGAATATCCACAATTTTGTATAGCAATAGCAGTTATCTACAATCCAATAGCAGATGATGCTATATGATGAGTGAATCATATCATGATCACTAAGTGATTGGTGATTCTGTCCATCCCTAGTCTCGACATTGGATAATTTGCTAGTACTTTTGTACGGTGTCACGTAACGATTGCAGATCAGTAAATTATCAGACAGTATCACAAAGTAAATTATCACAGTTTTTATTCTTATATATCTGTAATATAATATAATTGCGACTAAGAATCATCATTACTACGTATAAAGTAAAGTAACGAGAAAAGTAATGATAAAATTATTTTTAATTATTATTATATATATAATTATTTGCTATTATCCGCAATAAATTACCCAAATAGAATATATATATATATATATATATATATATATATATATATATATATATATACATTTAGCATTATATATATATATATATATATATATATACATTTAGCATTATATATATATATATATAATGCTAAATGTGAAGTGGACTATATGGTTTCTTACCCGATACATGCATGATTCGTGAAGACACATGCATGCACAAACCTCCAACATCGCCACCGCAATACAAAAGCACTACACACGCTCACTATCTCAAACTCAACAATCGTTTCGCTTCGCAACCGAACCATCATCAGGAGATAGACTCAGCTACAAAATCGCAAAGGATTTTAATATCCCAACTTGTAACCTTTCCCCTCGTCTGGAGCCAATCCTGGCAGCATCAAGCCATGCTTATCATAAACATGCATTGTCTTCGGAACTGGAGCAGTATGTAAAATTTCAGCTCAATCGGACACCGGGAAATGAGTCAAATTTAACTTACAAGATTCAACTTCAAAGTTAAGTTAAATAATAACTTGAACATTACATAAAAAGTGTATAGGTTAAATAAACACACACACATGCCTATTTGCAGGTGCAATTGTAAACATGATCAAATTCACATTTATATACATATATTTATTATTACTTTCTGTCTTAGATTCGTCTTCACGAAAAATTTCATACAAATTGATAAATTACTATAGAACTAAGCGGCACAATGTACACACATATAAACTTATGATTTGCGTTTAATAAATGAGGGGAATTATAAATATATTAATGGATAATATGAAGGAAATAGCCCTTTCATTTTCCACCATTTTTCACATGGGTTCGTCAGTTTGTGCGACAGAGACAATGCTCTATGAAGCAGAATCTAGCCGATTTCCTTTTTCTAAGTGTCGATGTGCATTATTTATTGCCGGGTACTATGTCTGTTTTGTTATTCTTTGACACGAGGATAACAATATTGTATTTATGTATGATGTAACGCAAACTATACGATAACACAAATGATAACAGATATCTCGATTTTTTGTTTTTATTATCACATGACAAAATAGAGTTACTATTTTATTAAATAGTAAAAATATTTCTGGACTCGATAAATTTGCAATATAAAATTAGTATCATTCGGGCTAGAACAGCTGAAACATTATCGATTTATTTTATTACTTCAAAAGGCCCTTTATGAGTTTTCTGTTTTTAAGCCGTCATACATCATACGCGGACTTAATGAATATTTGTACTATTTTGTACACTTTTTTGAATAAATAAATAATATATTAGACTAAAATAATAAAATGCAAACAATGTTTGCATAACGCTTCGCTTTGCGATTTTGTCGTGGAGTCTATCTCCTGATGATGCCTCGGTTGCGGGGCGAAACGATTGTTGAGTTTGTGATAGTGAACTTGTGTAGTGCTTGTGTATTGTGGTGGAAGTGGTGGAGGCTTGTGCATATGTTTTTACGAATCCTGCATGTAACGGGTATGAAAAAACGTATAGTCCACTATACATTTAGCACTATATATATTTTCTATTTACTGTATAGCGGATTATAGCAAAATAATTTTATTATTACTTTTGTATTATGGATCTCCGCAAAGTAACGCCTAATTCTATAAATTATTATCTGTTGTCAATAGATGTTGCTCATTACAATGATAATTCAGTAGTATACTAAAGATGTCGCTTTCGTATCAGGTGTCTATTCGACAAAAGATGTCGTCTGAACTTACTATATTCTAGCATTTATTAATGATTTTTTTAAGTTTATTAGTAATTTCAGTTTATGTTATTTGAAGATAGCGTTCTATGGGTATAAGATTCTATAATAAAATTCCGAAATCAATTTTGGCCATGCCATTACAGCAGTTTAAAAACACTGTTAAAAAGAGGCTGATACAGAAAGCCTACTATACTGTTGAAGATTACTTAGATGATAAGGATGTGTGGATATAGGTGCACTTCTACCCTGTACAAGACAGTAATAAATAAATGTAACTAGTTCTAAGATTTATATTTTAAAAAGAGCAACCGCCGAGTTTCTTGCTGGTTCTTCTCGGTAGGAACAGCTTTCCGAACCAGCAGTAAAGTTGACGATTCAAAAGCACTTGTTTACAAGTTTACTTGAATAAAAAATATTTTGAATTTGAATTTGAATTATACTAATTATATTCTAATATTAAGTATGAAATTATTTTTATACTACTCAACAACAGATGTCGCTACAAGTTCATAAATAGGCTGAATTAATTAGATAGTTGATAACGTCAGTTATGTTTTGCGGTAATCAAGATATACCATTAAATCATACAGCCATCTTCATTATCGTATTAATGCGATTTTTATTACACTTTTTTTCATCAACGAAGCATTTGTGAAGCCATTATGCTTTGATGTTTATAATTTGCGATGCGATTTGTATCAAATTATAATCTAAACTAGGTCTGTTAGCCATTGTATTTAAAACTACAGAGACACTTTTCAAAAGTTTAATGGTTTGGAGAGTTAAAAATTAATTTATAGAATTAGGCGTTACTTTGTGGAGATCGATAATATAAAAGTAATGATAATATTAAAACTAAAGTATTAATTAATAAAATCATTTTGCTATAATCCGCGATACAGTAAATCCTACTAATATTATAAATGCGAAAGTTTGTGAGTATGGATGGATGTTTGTTACAGATTTGGATGTAACTTTACAGTTATATAGGTTATACATCAGAATAACATATAGGCTACAATTTGTATTGATTTTATGTAATATAACAATACATGTAAATAAAGTCGGTATCAATCTGTCCTCTAAGAACTATATTGGCGAACGCTGCCTAAACCATTCAAGTTACACAAAGATGATGTAGCGAAGTATTGTTTGTCTTGAATAGTTCTAAATAAAAGTCTGCAACAGCATATATCTACCTTTTATGTGGAAGCCCCTGTGACCAAAATTGTGAATCATAAAGTTAATTAAATTAGATACTTTTTTACAACGCATATTTTAGTATATTTATCAAATTCTTATAAAAATGAATACATTTGTCGCTTTCAGTATTTTATGAAGATAAACTTTGTCTTTTACATTAAGTAATTTGGCCGAATAGTTTAAAGTTATCACGATATGATTGAATTAAATGGAGCGCTACAGAGTATCTAATATGCGCAGCGCACGAAAATTGTATGCAGTCCCTTTGTTTTGAAGTTAGACATCTAAAATGTTGGATGTACGTGAAGTAAAAAAAATATTTAAATGTATAATGATCTGTCCCTAAACTTAATGCGGCACGCGAGCGAAGCCGCGGGCAAAACCTAGTAGAAAATATATATAGTGCTAAATGTATAGTGGACTATCTGTTTTTTCATACCCGATACATGCAGGATTCTTAAAAACACATGCACAAACCTCCACCACTGCCACCAAAATACACAAGCACTACACACGTTCACTATCACAAACTCAACAATCGTCTCGCCCCGTAACCGAAGCATCATCAGGAGATAGACTCCACGTCAAAATTGCAAAGTCGTCGTGGAGTCTATCACCTGATGAATCGTCGGTTCTATCCGTTTCTGGAGATAAGGGTTGGAGCTAAGACCTACCACGCTGCTCCAATGCGGATTGGTAGGTTACACATATCAACAGAATGCTCTAGAGATATGCAGGTTTCCTCACGATGTTTTCCTTCACCGAAAAGCGTGTGATAAATCGCAATTATCAATTAGACACACAAATTTTAATAGAAAAACTCATTGGTGCTTGCCCAGGGCTAGGACTATCTATAGGCTGGGTCTCACAATTTCATTCAAAATATTCTTTATTCAAGTAAACTTGTACACAAGTGCTTTGGAACGGTCAACTCTGTTGGTTTGGTAAGCTGTTCCTACCGAGAAGAGCAAGCAAGAAATTCGGCGCTTCCTCTTTTCAAAGAATAATTCTTAATACTAGTTACATATAGTTATTAATGTCTTGTACAGGGTCGAAGAGTAGATGAGAGAAGAGTAGCTATATCCACGCATTCTTATCGTCTAAGTAATCCCCAAAAATATAGTATGCGTTCTGTATTAGTCTTAGTCTTTTTTTAATGGTGTTTTTTTTGTATACTCTTATAATAAAAAACATACTGTAGATATAATTCTCGATGCGCTAAAAATTTTCAAAAACAAATGCTCGACCTGCTACTCCAGTCGAGACTTTTATCCCCTATAATGAGTATAAATACTTAGAAAAATCGTAATCCGATTAAATTACGATTTTGTGCCTATCCTCCTGATGATGCTTCGGTTTCGGGGCGAAACGATCGTCGAGATTGTGGTGGTGGTTGTGTGTATTGCTTGTGTGCGTTGTTGCTGGTGGAGGCGTCTTGGGATACATGTGGTGACTTGTCCTGCAAGTGTAAGGTGAATGTTGCCTTCTTCATACACTTAGCGTTGCATGAATTCGCGTAACAAACGCGGATTATAGCAAAGTAGTTCTGTTATAGTTTCTGTAATACAACATGTCAGAAACATGTTGTCACCTGATTTGGCTACGTATTTTACGACCGGCCGCCTGCCTGACGTCTACTTACCTTAGTCGCCTCTTACGACACCTCGGTAAGAAAGGAGGGTGGTCTATTCTATTTTGTCGGATACCACACGGCACATACCTTATTCGCCTCTTACAACACCTCGGTAAGAAATGAGGGTGGTCTATTCTATGCAGCCGGATACCACACGGCACATACCTTAGTCGCCTCTTACGACACCTCGGTAAGGAATGAGGGTGGTCTATTCTATGCAGCCGGATACCACACGGCACATACCTTAGTCGCCTCTTACGACACCTCGGTAAGAAAGGAGGGTGGTCTATTCTATTCTGCCGGATACCACACGGCACATACCTTAGTCGCCTCTTACGACACCTCGGTAAGAAAGGAGGGTGGTCTATTCTATTCTGCCGGATACCACACGGCACATACCTTAGTCGCCTCTTACGACACCTCGGTAAGAAAGGAGGGTGGTCTATTCTATTCTGCCGGATACCACACGGCACATACCTTAGTCGCCTCTTACGACACCTCGGTAAGAAAGGAGGGTGGTCTATTCTATTCTGCCGGATACCACACGGCGTTTCTGTGTATCTCTGTTGCAATATATAAATAATACTTTTCGTCGTTCAACCAGACACCGTTTTTTCGCGCCCAAAGTGACTTGTAAGAAAGTTTAATTAAAAAATACTCCCTCACCGGCACTTAGCTGGCACGTCTACAGAGTTACGACTGATCTCACTTTAATGCTTGTTTTTTCTTACGTGTTACGTGACCGGTGTTCCGTTTAGATTCATCTCGAAAGTAACTTACTGTAAAGAAAGTTGGGGTGCGGGGATATGATAAATGAAGTATTTTTCGCCTACATATGATCCAATATCCTCCTCCATGACAACTTTTTTGTGATTTTGTCGTCTATTGAGTATTGAGTCTATCTCCTGATGATGGTACATTGAACGTGTGTAGTGCTTGTGTATTGTGGTGGCAGTGGTCGAGGTTTGTGCATGTGTTTTTACGAATCCTGCATGTATCCGGTATGAAAAAAGGGATAGTCCACTATACATTTAACACTATATATATTTTCTATTTACTGTATCGCGGATTATAGCAAAATAATTTTATTATTACTTTTGAACAAAGTGAGTTTAAGTGCACAAAACTTGCTCGCGAGTGAAGAAGAGTGGCAAAACCTTGCGACTGTTATAAAGAAAATAAAGATCAAAAGAGAGCAGAAAGAAAAGAGGAAAAAGGAGAAAAGATTAAAAGAAACGGTCAACACGATGCGACAGCGGTTCCGTTCTGACTGGAAGTCAAAGAGCAGGTTATTTTAGTCCGTGCAAGTCGGACACTCCCTACCAGTAAGGGCTGGTAGGCTTTCGTCAGTGATTTTTCTCCTCGGGGAAAAAAAAAGATGTTATTGTGTGCAGTGCTTGTGTATTTTTGTGTTTTTGGTGGCGGGTAGTTAAAGAGTTTTTACTAAGTCTGCATGTATCAGATATGAGAACAAAACACTCCGCATTTAGCATCATATATATCTTTGACTGACTCCTTGGCGCAGTGGGTAGTGACCCTGCCTTCAGCTCCGCGGGTCGCGGGTTCGATTCCCGCCGAGGGCCAACATTTTCTATAAAAAAATTGTTGCTTCTTCGAGCCTGAGTATATATTTGTATTTAAGTCATCATCATCGTCCTGCCCTTATCTCACTCTAAGTGGGGTCAGCACAACATGTTACAAACATGTTGTTACATGATTTGGCTACGTATTTTATGACCGGCCGCCTGCGTGACGTCAACTTACCTTAGTCGCCTTTTACGATACCTCGGTAAGAAATTCTTACCGAGGTGTATGAGTAGAATACTCAGCCGGGTACCACACGGCGGATATATTTGTATTTAAGTATGTATTTAATTATATACATATGTAGTATATTTTGAATGGCCCGTTGGCGCAGTGGGTAGTGACCCTGGCTTCAGCTCCGCGGGTTGCGGATTCGTTTCCCGCCGAGGGCCAAAATTTTCAATAAAAAAAAAGAACTATTGGTTCTTCAAGCCTGGGTGTGTATTTGTATTTAAGTATATATTTAAAATTATATATGTAGTATATCTACCAGTTGTCCGTCACCCATACCACAAGTATCAAGTTACTTACTTTGGACGAACGACCGTGTGTGTAAGTGTCCTATATATTTATTACTCTTATCGCGAATAGGATTATCTTCATTATTTTTGTAACTTTCACATCGGTTCATTTATTATCAAACTACTCATTGGCAAGTAAACTCGCCATTAAAGCGCAGCATAAAAGAAAATACAACTTGAAACGTTGACTAATTAAAAAACACCCCCTAAATTCTCTGAGTGCGGCGCGAGGGTGCAAACGATATAATTGCTATAAGGAATTTAATGAATATCTTGGGTTTTTACAATTTTTTTCTTACACAATTAAACAAATACCAATTGAAATTTTAAATACGCTTTTTTCTAAACGACTTTCGCGTGCCTGCGTAATTCGAAAAAATCAATTAGCACTGAGATCTTAGGGTGTTGGAGAGATGTGAAGGTTTTTTTCAGGATATTTTACTTCGCAGAAAATTGCGCTATATAGAAGATTTGGAGCTTAGAACCACCAAGCTGCTCTAACGCAGATTGGTAGGTTACAGATATCCCCAGAATTCTCTAGAAATATGAAGATAATGTTTTCACATGATGTTTTCCTATACCAAAAAGCGCAAACAAAAAGCGCAAAATGCAAACATCAAGTTTTTATAGAAAAGTTAGTGGCTACCCGGGGTTTGAGCCCGTGACCAAATAAAATATTATATGCTATAGATCTACGAATATAATCTTTTTACGATTTTTTTTGTTTATCTAACAAGTTGAATTTAATGTATTTATTTGTACTTCGAGAAATAATCTAATATAATAATATTCATTTTACTTACGATATTGTAATTGCCGTAGACGAGAACCTATTAAACGTTCAAATATTTAGGAAATTAAATATTAAATTTACTGTTAATAGTGAAATTAATTAGTAACAGTTAAAATATTTAGATATAAATAAATAATACATGTAAATTTGTATCCAAATATTTTATACACGTATGTCATCATAAAATATTGACATTGGACAAAGAAATAATAATGATTCTGACACATAATATCTGATCATTTAATTTTATTAATTTTTTTTAATGTGAACGTTATAAAAAATTATGAAAATTATGATAAGTTTCCATGTCGTTATAATAAAATTTCAATATGGTTCTTAATTTAGAACAACTTTAATAAATGTATTATAGGCAAAGGCATATTAGGTACCAAATAAAGGTAAAAAATAGAAAACCAATTTATAAAGTTTATCAATTGGTCTAATTCAAATTCAAATTCAAATTCAAATATTCTTTATTCAAGTAAACTTGTAAACAAGTGCTTTTGAATCGTCAACTTTACTGCTGGTTCGGAAAGCTGTTCCTGCCGAAAAGAGCCAGCAAGAAACTCGGCGGTTGCTCTTTTTAAAATATAAATCTTAGAACTAGTTACATTTATTTATTACTGTCTTGTACAGGGTAGAAGTGCACCTATATCCACACATCCTTATCCTCAATGTAAGCCTCCACGGTATAATAGGCTTTCTGTATCAGCCTCTTTTTAACAGTATTTTTAAATTGCTGTAATGGCAAAGTTAAAATTGATTGTGGAATTTTGTTATAGAATCTTATACCCAAACCCACAAACGACTTACGTACTCTTACAAGGCGCAAAGCAGGAGCCGCAAGCTTATGTCGGTTCCTACTTTGTCTATTATATACATCACCTATCTTTTTATAATTATGTATATTTTTATGCACAAAAATCAAATTGCTAAAAATATACTGTGAAGCTAACGTAAGAATACCTGTTTCCTTAAACTTCTCTCGCAGGGACTCACGCGAATTCAAATTATAAATGCCACGTATGGCTCTTTTTTGCAATACAAAAATTTTCTCAATATCAGCGCATTTACCCCATAACATTATTCCATAAGACATAATGCTATGGAAATAAGCAAAATAAACTAGTTTTGCTGTTTCGACGTCTGTAAACTGTCTTATCTTTCGAATAGCATAGGCTGCTGAACTGAGTTTCCCTGCGAGAGCTGTTATGTGTGTGCTCCATTGGAGTTTTGTATCCAACGTCATTCCCAAAAATACAGTTGTATTTTCTGTTTTTAGTATTTTCTATATTGTTGGGCTTCAAGGGACTCGATTCCAGGCTGTTAATTAAACTAATTAAAAAAAAACGTCCTTTCGTTTATTCCATATTTGAATATTGAAGAGCGTGTGAAAACTTTACAAAATTTACATGATAGTTGTTTATTAAAATATTTATTTTTAAAAATTATTAATCGTGCCCGTACCTATAATTGTTATCAGGTAATAAACTATTAATTTAATTTATTAATAGTCATTATTACGTACGTAAATATGTTATGCTTAATTTAATTAACACCTTAAAAACTGTTACAATTAATGAGGTATAAAACGACATTATCTTCATAAATTGATAGACTATATAGAGACAACCATAGCTGCAAAATATTGAGAATGAAATAATAACGATTCTTATTTATATTGATAAAAACAATAATGTTACAACATGTTTCAAATACAGCCTCCTTAAAATAGTATACGACTATGTCAATGATAAGAAAGCTTGCAACTAAATTGCGACCAGCTATGTACTAGACGATATTATAATCTAAGTTTGTTAACAATAGTTAATACAAAACTGTAATATTTATTTTTGAAAAGAGTGACCGCCGAGTTTCTTGCTGGTTCTTCTCGGTTAGAGCACCTTTCCGAACCAGTTGTAGCTTCAATTTAATTTTAATTTGACGATTCAAAAGTGCTTGTAATAGGCCAATTTGAATAAAGACTTATTTGAATTTGAAGTTGAATTTAGTTAAGTCAATAATATTAAAAAAAACTTTGTTGTTGTCATTGTGAGAAGTTGAAAAAAGAGATTAAATGAACTGACTTTTGAAAAAATTGCTTATTTCATGAATAACTGAAAAGGAAAAATATCGTCGTTATAATAATTTTTTATAATAAATATACCTACCTGAGTTTAATTTATCTAAAACTGATCATTGCTTGAAAAATGTAGGTTAAAAATGTACCTACCTATTTGTAAAAAATAAATCATGTGGACATATTTAAAAATAATCAAACGATATTCTATACAAAAATAAACTAGTCATTTTCAATTAACTAGGCTGAAAAACTCGCGATCGTTGTGTAAAAAAATCTATCTATATTTTTAAAAAAACAAACCGGGTTGCCAAGTAATACAGAATTAAAAGAAAAATCAATTAAGACGGGCGCACATCATAGCCGTCAACTGCCGACGCCTTATTTAAATCAAACAAACGCACAAACAATATAATAAACGAAACGAAAAGAGAGAAAGAGTTTCTATAATAAATAGGGTGAAAAAAACCAACTCCGCCCACCAACCGGCGGCAAGCCACGCCTCGTTATGGAGGTTCATGGTGGGGAGGTTTGTATTTGCCAGTTGTGAACCGCTTTCGCGCATACTGTACGTTTCTATTAATAAAACTCGCATTAAATGATAGAAAAATCGGGTTTCCACAGTTTACCCGGCGACCGGTGAATCGGGAGTGTTTTTATTTTCCGTGCTTGCGAAAATGCTTTTTTTGTGGACTGTCAGTGAGTGGGATTGAGTTTTTTTTTGGTTTTTCAGTGACTTAGGTGCCGGATTTTTTGTTTGAGGTAGGTTGTGGATTAAATTATGTATAACTGATAACTGAATAAAGAAATAGACGTAATTAAAATAACTAATGTCTCTTGATTTTCAAAATTAAGATAGATGTACTAGAAGAAAAATATATCCTTAAAATAAATGTTGCAGGAAATGCATTATATTTTAATTAATTAAGTAAAAGACGTCTCCCTAATTTCCAACCCGAAGGATATGAAAAAACAATCTAAGATGAAGTGCTTGCCTGGGTAGCTAATACATCTATTCTTAATAGTGGCCTAATAATAATATAATATGAATCATAATAAATAATAAAAATACATATATGTCTGGCAGTATATAATAAGGTTCTTGCCCTAAAAGCCCTTTAAAAGTAATAATACCGGGAAACTCGAAGTATATGATATATTCGTCATAAATACGAAGAGTAGAACGTGATATCTAAAAGTATTTTTTAAATTATTATTTCTTGTTCCATAAATTAATTATAGACTACATCGTGGTAATTGACTTATTTAATAAAAAAAACTAATTTAAAAGAAGAAGAGTTCGATGAAATATACCTACAAATTATAATTGTTATTTAAATTGTAATAAATAATAATTAAGTAATTGTTATTTGATTGCAAGATTATTTTATAAAAATAAATCAGTTTCATAAAGAATAAGACGTGTTATTGAACGCCCATTATTGGACATTATTTTCTATGTACATGGCATAGACAATTTTTTTGTTGTTGTGAATATTGAAAATGTTCTTTCTCTACGGATTCTAATGTTTTAAGAGAGATATTTTTTAAATTAAAAGTTGTGTGCCCTATGTGTTATTTATGTTAAGCTAGTATATTATCTCTTCTATTAATTGAAATTATCCGACTATAATAAGCATTAAAACTGATGGTATTGAAAAATTAGTAATTCATTATGTAAAGTTTTAGTATCGTTATATAAAATTTTTGCATATCTTCCTAATCATAATAATCTACTATGATTATCATAACAAATAATAATTAAGTTACAAACATATAAATACTTATACTAAAAGAATTCGATTTCAGTTTATATTCTACATGCAATTAATAATTTTAATAAATAATTCAATTCGTTCACTGTTTATAATTCAGATTTTTTATATTTATAAATAAAATTGTTTTGTATCACTAATTATTATACATAAGTAAAGAATATAAATTCTATTTTTTTAATAATTCTATAATCTATAGAAATGGTTTAGATAAAGAAATGAGGACTGTTTGAGGCGGTCAAAAATTGTTTTGAGAAGCAAAAAACTATTATTACTGATATTAAATTAATTTAAGCGGTGAATCGGCAATTAAATTAAAAACTTTATTTTCAGAAAAACAGAATTTTATTTGCCGTTTCAAAAATTTTCATTTAATATGTTTTGTAAAATAGTAAAAAGATTATACTAATTAAATGAATAGTTTTAAAATACCTGTTTACAAACCTAATTCTAAATTATGAATGCTTATTATGAGAATATGAATTTAAATTTTTAGCATATTATTAAATATTATAATATAATATAACATAAATATTTAACATTAAAGATCAAATATAATAATCAGATACCGACATCTTGTCATTAATGAATAAATTTAAATTTGAGTAATATTAAATAGTATTTTAGTCTAAATATTATTTAATTATAATTAGAAACAGCGAAATAATAAATGTTATAACAATTTCAACCATATCCTACCATTGTTCCTAAATAATAATGTCATTTATAAATTAAAGCATTGTTTCCGGAGATTCCTAAAACATAAGTAATAATAATATTATTTTTTTACCATTACAGCAGTTCAAAAATACTATTAAAAAAAGGCTAATCCAGAATCCCTATTATACTATTGAAGATTACTTAGACGATAAGAATGCGTGGATATAGCTACTCTTCGACTCTGTACAAGACATTAATAACTATATGTAACTAGTGATAAGAATTATTCTTTGAAAAGAGCAACCACCGAGTTTCTTGGTGGTTCTTCTCGGTAGGAACAGCTTTCCGAACCAGCAGTAGATGTAGACGATTCAAAAGCACTTGTTTACAAGTTTACTTGAATAAAGAATATTTCGTATAGTATAGTAGGTTTAGTTTGTATGTATAGTAGGATATATCGCACACTTAGTATTAAAGCTCCTAAAAGCGTCCTATATGACCCTGACGATCAAATAACGATCGCTAACACAGAAACACGTAATACACACACACAGCGTCTTCGCCGGCGAAGACGAGGTCCCAGTTTTCTGAAGTTGGTCGGTCGTGGCTTCTCCCCACCCTTCCGACGTCGCAATGACTAATCTAAGTCATACCATCAACCCTCCACTACGCGTCGCCCTAAGCCGTGGTCCGGCCTCACAGGAGGCACCCTTAGGACGACGTTCCTCGACACTAGTAGAGCTTCTACGCTCTACTCTCTGCATTTCACAACCTCGACGATGCTTCTGCGCTCTTCCATCCCGCCCGGTTACGCTGTAAAAGCCGTTACGGCTAACAGCATACAGTCAGTTCGAAAAATATTAAAGTGACCGAAAACAAAAAGGCGTAACATAGCGCCCACAAAACTTGCGACTGTTACAAAGAGTCGCAACTTTGTAGAATAATCCAGCGCTAGTTTTTTTCTAATAGTTCGTAGCGTGAATAGATGGCATTGAAATAACGATTACAATGTATCTAACTCAATGGAGATCAATTTTGAATTCGGTCAGTTTCATACTAAATATTCGATGTGAGCGGACACAAAACAAACATGCGTAGACGCACAATACACAAGCTCACATTCATACTAATATTGTTTCGCAAAATGCAAATGTCGCAAAAAATATATTCTGCTATAATCCGCGATAATCGCAAAGCTTTGCTATTTTGTCGTCGAGTCTATCTGATGCTTCGGTTGCTAGGCGAAACGATTGTTGAGTTTGTGACAGTGAACGTGTGTAGTGCTTGTGTATTGTGGTGGCGGTGGTGGAAGTTTGTGCATGTGATTTTACGAATCCTGCATTTATCATTCGGTATATAATAAACAAAGTAGGAACCGACATAAACTTGCGGTTCCTGCTTTGCGACGAGCAAAAGTATATAAGTCATTTGTGGGTTTGAGTATAAGATTCTATAATAAAATCCCGTAATCGATTTTATCTTTGCCACTTCAACAGTTTAAAAGCGCTGTTAAAGGGAGGCTGATACAAAAAGCCTACTATACTATTGAGGATTATATAGATGATAAAAATGCGTGGATATAGCTACTCCTCTACCCTGTACAAGATAGTAATAACTAAATGGAACTAGTTATAAGAATTTTATTTGAAAACAGCAACCACCTAGTTTCTTTTTGCCTCTTCTCGGTAGGAACATCTTTCTGAACTAGCAGTAGATTCTGACGATTCAAAAGCACTTGTTTACAAGTTTACTTGAATGAAGATTATTTTGAATTATATTTTGAGTATCGGGTATGAAAACGTATAGTCCACTATACATGCATTTTATATATTTCCTATTTACTTTATCGCGGATTATAGCAAAATAATTTGTATTATTACTTCTGTATTATGGATCTCCGCAAAGTAACGCCTAATTCTATAAATGGTTTGTCTGTAACAAGGTACGATTTTGTCACTAATCCGTTGGAGAAATATTGATTAAATTGTCAATACAAATACTTCTGATTACATCATTATTTTTTTTAATTAGTTTCAAATGAATCTGCAGCCGTGTAGCGATAATAGATGGCAGCACTAGTTCTGATTTTAAGCGCCCTATAAAAGCCATTAAAGCGACTTATCATCATCGTTCTGCTGATGACACATCTTTAATATTTAAAGTAAATAGGAATGACGATAATAATATTGACGAAGTAAACAGTGGATTGTCGCAGGTAGCTCATTGGTTCAGGCTAAATAATTTGGTACTAAACTCAAATAAAACGAAATGTTTAGAATTTGCATTACCTAATGCAGCTAAAACAGCAAATGAGCTCTTAATAGACAATGTACCACTAAAAACAGAAAATACAACTGTATTTTTGGGAATGACGTTGGATACAAAACTCCAATGGAGCACACACATAACAGCTCTCGCAGGGAAACTCAGTTCAGCAGCCTATGCTATTCGAAAGATAAGACAGTTTACAGACGTCGAAACAGCAAAACTAGTTTATTTTGCTTACTTCCATAGCATTATGTCTTATGGAATAATGTTATGGGGTAAATGCGCTGATATTGAGAAAATTTTTGTATTGCAAAAAAGAGCCATACGTGGCATTTATAATTTGAATTCGCGTGAGTCCCTGCGAGAGAAGTTTAAGGAAACAGGTATTCTTACGTTAGCTTCACAGTATATTTTTAGCAATTTGATTTTTGTGCATAAAAATATACATAATTATAAAAAGATTGGCGATGTATATAATAGACAAAGTAGGAACCGACATAAGCTTGCGGCTCCTGCTTTGCGCCTTGTAAGAGTACGTAAGTCGTTTGTGGGTTTGGGTATAAGATTCTATAATAAAATTCCACAATCAATTTTAACTTTGCCATTACAGCAATTTAAAAATACTGTTAAAAAGAGGCTGATACAGAAAGCCTATTATACCGTGGAGGCTTACATTGATGATAAGAATGCGTGGATATAGCTGCTCTTTGACCTTGCGCAGGATAGCTATGACAAAATGTAATTAGTATTAAGAATCTTCTTTTTTAAAAGAGCTCCACCGAGTTTCTCGCTGGCTCTTCTCGGTAGGAACAGCTTTCCGAACCAGTAGTAAAGTTGACGATTCAAAAGCACTTGTTTACAAGTTTACTTGAATAAAGAATATTTTGAATTTGAATTGAATTTGAATTTGACAGTGCTGCTGCCCACTGTCGGTCTGGTATTTAGGTCAGCAAAATGAAATGGTTATATCGCCATTTATTTGTCGCCAAAGCCTGAGAGTGATTTGCGCCTAATTTGCGCTGTACAGCAGTCCTACCAAGGCCTCTTATTGCGACTCAATTGAAGACGTAAACGAAATTGTTTTGCCTTTTCATACCATGACGTCTTAAAGACGCACACTTTAAGTCGTTGCCGAATGATCGTTCGGAATTCGTCCTAAGAACATGTGAGTAAAAGGACAGAGTTATCTATAGTATCGGAACACTCCCACATACACTAACTCCAATACTCACAAACACACGCACACACATCCACACACACGCACAAACACGCCGGCTCACGCTCAAGTCACGTCGTTATTGCATCTTTCCTACATTTTTCATTAATTCTGTTAAGCAAAATCTAGATTTAATGTGTAAAATTATATAATCAGTTTGGCTTTATTAATAGACTAAGTTTTTTTGTTAAATATATATTGTATAGCTGTAGATTATATAAATAAATAAATAAATAAATAAATAAATCATATAACGTTATCCTTTTCAAACATTACGACCCCAATGCAGTTCACATTTCATGGTACGAAAAGAAAGCGGTTCGCGGTCGTCGTTTACGTCTTCAATTGAGTCGCAATGAGAGTTCATGGTCGGCATGCAGGCCATAAAAGAAAGAAAACAATGATAATAATGTTTCTCATTATATAAAAATACCATTGACAATAATTTCAAAAGACATAGACGACTGCCAAAGGAGGCCTTATTATATTACAATGTGTTTAAATGTTGCAGTTAAATGTCACGAATTGGACGTAAATATTATGATTTTTGCAGTAATAATGATGTTCTAGTAAAAATGGGGCAAGAATGGGCTTTTCCGATAGTTATTATGATACGAACAAAAAGGACACAGTTATATTATTAATACAATTATTTTACAATCCTTATATTTTATAGACGCGGATTATGCAAAATGCAAAATGATCTATAACATCATTTTTAAATGATTTATATAAGCAGGCTTTTTGCATATATAAGCAGCTACTTTGCGGAATTCCATATTACAGAAACTAAATATATATAATACTTAGAGACCACCCTCATTTTCTTACCGAGGTGTCGTAAAAGGCGACTAAAATAAGTCGACCCGCCGTGTGGTATCCGGTTGAGTAGAATAGACCACCCTCATTTCTTACCGAGGTGTCGTAAAAGGTAACTGAGGTAAGTCGACCCACCGTGTGGTATCCGGCTAAGTAGAATAGACCACACTCTTTCTTACCGAGGGGTCGTGAAATACGACTAAGATAATTTGACGTCAGGTAGGCGGCCGGTCGTAATATACGTAGCCAAATCATGTGACAACATGTTTGTAGCAAATTATGTGACAACATCTTTGATAATGGGATCAAATTGCCGATATAAACTAAAAAAACAGTATTTAAATAACTAATCATAACAACAAAGGTTATTGTCTACGTGTGAATAATTAGTCAGTTATTAAAACTGTAACACGCAATTAATCAACAAGTGCAATATGTAATTGTCATAAATAATTATATCCGTTGAATATTATTAAGTCGTTTTAATTGTTAGTTTATTTTTTGGTTATTAGTTTAGTTTATGCGAAATAAGAATTCGATAAATTTAGTTTTGATTCTTGTTATTTCACACGTTAGTTTCAAGTAAACTTACTTGTAAAGAAGTGCTTTTGAATCGTCAACATCTACTGCTGTTTCGGAAAGCTGTTCCTACCGAGAAGAACCAGCAAGAAACTCGGCGGTTGATTTATTTAAATATAATTCATATAACTAGTTACATTTATTTATTACTATCATGTACAGTCGAAGAGTAGCTATATCAACGCCGGCTATATATATAATTACATATGTAAGAACTTTAGTTTAACTTAAAATAAAAGAATCTAAGGTAAATTTCAAAACAATGAATTTTAGTTTAAGTTGAAAATAAAGAATCTTAGTTAAAGATGACATTGAAAAAAAAAACAAAAGTAAAAATATTCTTTATTCAAGTAAACTTGTAAACAAGTGCTTTTGAATCGTCAACTTTACTGCTGGTTCCGAAAGCTGTTCCTACCGAGAAGAGCCAGCAAGAAACTCGGCGGTTGCTCTTTTCACAGTATAAATTCTTATCGCTAGTTACATTTAGTCATTACTGTCTTGTACAGCGTCGAAGAGTAGCTATGTCCACGCATTCTTATCGTCTAAGTAATCCTCAACAGTATAGTAGGCTTTGTGTATTAGCCTTTTTTGCTGCAATGGTAAATCTAAAATCGATTGTGGAATTTTATTATATAAAATAAATTAAATTTAGTTATAAATTTAGAGTCAAATTACTTGTGGTGATATAAATCCTAAGGTAAAAAATGATTATTATGTGTTAGCGCCACAATATGTCTGCTTGTAATCATCATTCTTATCATCTATGTAATCCTCGATAGTATAGTAGGCTTTATGTATCAGACTCCTTTTAATAGTTTTTTTAAACTGCTGTAATGGCAAAGCTAAAATCAAGTGTGGAAATTTATTATAGAATCTTATACCCAAACACACAAACGACTTATTTACTTTTGCAAGGCGCAAAGCAGGAACCGCAAGCTTATGTCGGTTCCTACTTTGTCTATTGTATACAGGATTGATGATTATTATATATTGCATCATTGATTATTATATACCGAATGATAAATGCAGAATTCGTAACAAACACATGCACAAATTTCCACTACCACAATACACAAGCACTACACACGTTCACTATCACAAACTCAACGATGATTTCGCCTAGCAACCGATATATACATACCAGTTTATCCCAGTTGCTTTTTAAAACTAGTCACATATGTAATGATAGAATTATTAATTTACTTGCTATCCCCTATGCCCGTGGAAATTAATGTGTCACAAAAATCTTTTATAACATCATATGTTATATATTTAGAACATAAAAGTAGTTATTGTGAGGTAACCATAAGAGATAGAGACATGCTGTCGTTTTTGTAGTATTTTTATAGATCTACAATTCTCTAGTACATTACTTTAGTGTATCTCTGCTGGTTTATGCGGCGCACGCGACTAAATCTTCCGGTAAGCGAGTTCTTTTAACAACGCACTACCTCCAACAAAATTTACATAAACCCCAAATGTACTCTAAATTTAAACCTTTTAGAAGAACTTCACTATCATTTAGTAAAAACAGTATAAAAATCCATTCATTATATTTTGAGATAATCGATCACATACAAACAGCTTTTGGGGACTTTGTTTTATAAGTATAGATAAGTATATATTTAGTGCCGTGTGGTATTCGGCTGCGCAGAATAGACCACCCTCATTTCTTACCGAGGTGTCGTAAAAGGAGACAAAGGTAACTTGACGTCAGGCAGGCGGCCGGTCGTAAAATACGTAGCCAAATGTGACAACATGTTTGTAACATGTTGTGCCGACCCCACTTAGAGTGGGATAAGGGCAGGAGAATGATGATGATAAGTATATATTTAATTGTAATTTTTTTTATTTTATTAATTAATTTAATTTTATCATTTCAAAAGCAGTAATAAAATTATTTTGCTATAATCCACGATAAAGTAAATAGAAAATGTATATAATGCTAAATGAAGAGTGGACTATTCGTTTTCATACCCGATACATGCAGGATTCGTGAAAACACTACACACGTATAGTACGCGGCAATAAGTAATGCACATCGAGGCTTGGAGAGAGAAATCGGCTAGATTCTGCTTCATAGAGCATTGTCTCTGTCGCACAGACTGACGAACCCGTGTGTGACAGAGACAGCGCTCTACGAAACCGAAGTGGCCGGCTGTTTCGTTCTAAGTTCTCGATGTGCATTATATATTGCCGGGTACTATACACAATCACAAACTCAACAATCGTTTCGCCCCGCAACCGTAGCATCATCAGGAGATAGACTCCACGACAAAATCGCAAAGCTTTGAGACTTTTTATCGAGGATTATAGCGAAATAATTTTATTACTACTTTCGTATTATTGATCTCCGCAAAGTAATAATTATTCTATTTATTTAGAACTGGTTACGTAATTTATGGTTTACAATGGGAGTATAAAAATTGAATTAATAGAGTTATTCTATTGGTTAATGCAATAATGCGGGTACTTTTGGAGGGTTCGATTTGTTACGGCAATAAATTAATTAAGGATATAACTAGATTTCAAATGACGTGTCAGTTTCACTGTTAAGTGAGTAAGAGAAATTAAATAAATAAATATAAGTAAAACCTTCCTTATACTGTCTTCTAATGTGAGAGGTCATCAGGTCTCCTATATAAAACCTATTTGTTTAATTTACACTTAAAAGGAGTCTAATACAGAAATCTTACTATACTGTCAAGGTATACATAGATGATAAGAATGCGTGGATATAGCTACTCCTCTACCGTGTACAAGATGTAATGTCCAAATGTATCTAGTTATAAGAATTATTCTTTGGAAAGAGCAACCGCCGAGTTTCTTGCTGGCTCTTCTCGGTAGGAACAGCTTGAACCAGCAGTAAATGTTGACAATTCAAAAGCACTTATTTACAAGTTTACTTCAATAAAGAATATTTTGAATTTGAATTCGAATTGCAATCTATGACCCTCTCGAATTCCAAATCTCGCTGGGCTATAACAGCTCAGGAATAAGTGAGGTCAATAAAATACGTCGAATTCACTAACGCCGCGTTTTTATTTTTATTAACCGCGTTAATTTTTATGCGTCTACCCTTTATTTGCTTTAAGAATTAGTGGTATCAATAAAATAATTATCGATATCGATACTATACTATAAAACGCCGCCAATTTAGTAACGGGCCGTTTTAATTTAATAAATCTGGATGTCGATTATTCACGCGTTAAACCAAAACTTAATTTATACTTTAATTAAATGATAAAACACCGTATATTGTGCGCAAGGGCCTTTCCACATCTGACTTTATTCAAATTCAAAATTCAAAATAATCTTTATTCAAGTAAACTTGTAAACAAGTACTTTTGAATCGTCAACATCTACTGCTGGTTCGGAAAGCTGTTCCTACCGAGAAGAACCAGCAAGAAACCCGGCGGTTGCTCTTTTCCAACAATAATTCTTATCACTAGTTACATATAGTTATAAATGTCTTGTACAGGGTTGAAGAGAAGCTATATCCACGCATTCCTATCGTCTAGGTAATCTTCAATAGTATAATAGGCTTTCTGAATTAACCTTTTTTTAATAGTATTTTTAAACTGCTGTTTAAAAATACTATTAAAAAAAGTAAAGTTAATGTAGATTGTGGAATTTTATTATAGAATCTTATACCCAAACCCACAAACGAATTACGAACTTTTGCAAGGCGCAAAGCAGGAACCGCAAGCAAGCTTGCGGTTCCTACTTTGCGCCTTGCAAAAGTATGTCAGTCGTTTGTGGGTTTGGGTATAAGATTCTATAATAAAATTCCACAATCTACTTTAAATTTACCTTTATAGCTGTTTAAAAAAACTATTAAATAAAGTCTAATACAGAAAGCCTATTATACGATATAAGAATGCGTGGATATAGGTACTCTTCGACCCTGTACAAGACATTAATAACTATGTAACTAGTAATAAGAATTATTCTTTGAAATGAGCAACCGCCGAGTTTCTCGCTGGCTCTTCTCGGTAGGAACAGCTTTCCGAACCAGCAGTAGATGTTGACTATTCAAAAGCACTTCTTTACAAGTTTACTTGAATAAAGAATATTTTGAATTTGAATTTTCAAATCCAGGCATTTCTATCATCCAAATAATTTTCAATTGTGTAATATGCTTTACGTATAAGTATATCTCTTACAGTTAATTTAAACCTTTCTGTAGACTGGTCCAGTATGGATTGCGAATCGATACTTTAATTGTCTTATCAAAACATGTGGAAACAGCTTTATCTTAATCCGTTTTCGGTCATACCGGTTTTGGGAATGGCGTTAAAACACCGGTTTTGACACATTACGGTATTTTGCACGATTTTACACGTTTACCGCGTTCATACAAAGCTTAGGAACTGCGAAACCGACTAGTCTGCGACAGCATATGTCTAGCTTTTAAGGTTAACCCACTCAGACAGTCGAAGCTATTCCTCAAATCTTTCGATACAAAGAAGACTAAGCAGCTAATGTCTCAGAGCAGGGAAAATGTGTCAATTATAACAGGTATTACTACGGGGCACTGCCTGTTAAACAAACACCTGTCGATAATGTACTCGCGGGTAAGATGGGAGATACTAGGTAAGGATGAACTTGCAGTTAAGGACCTGATTGATATCCCCTTCAGGGACATTGTCAGGTTTACAAAAGCTACTGGTAGATTAAAGCAGGTGACACTGTCGGGACATCAGTGATACCCATGTCCCAATAAGATAGATAGATAGAAGGTTAACTTTCTTTAACCATAACAGACTGTTCATGCGAACGAAGTTGCATTCAAAAGCTAGTTTAACATATAATTAATGTTGCATTTAATTAATAATTAATGTGAGTAATACGGGTCTCTTTACTAAAATAAATATACTATACACTCCAGAAAACAATCAACTCCCTGTGTCTTCCCTAAATGTTTACCTTGAAGTTAGACTGTTTATTCCAGGACGTATAAGGGCGATATAAGTAGGGATGGCCAGAATCATCAATCACATAGTGATCATGATATGATTCACTCATCATATAGCATCGTCTGCTATTGAATTTTAGATAGCTGCTATTGCTATACAAAATTATGGATATTCCATAAAAAAGTAAAATAATATTACATACAAATGTTATCATTATATCATATGTATCGAGGTTATGTGGCACTTTTAAGATATTCCAAGTGAATGTATTACCAAATTAGAAATAAAGACCGTATTGAAAATGATTTAAGAATTACGTTTGTCTGTAATAGCAATAACTTTGTCCAGTGATAGCTGAATAATATAATAGCATTTTTTGTCATTTGCTAATTACGCTTTTAGCGATTCAGCGATTACTCGACTAAATGATTGGTTATACAAACAAATGGAGTCCTTATATCCTATACACTGCTACGCATATAAGGGCTACATTTGTTTGTGTATACAATAGCAATCGCAATAGCAGCACGATCACCGTGCTCACCTTTGATCATATCATGGTGCGAATATGATTCTCAAATCGCAATCACACGCGAATCTTCGTGAATAAAGTCCCTGGTAATAAATACTAAGGTCATATTTCCTTTCCGAAACCTGCTCAGTGCTAAGCAATATCCATTTTAGTTTGTGGTTTCACTAACATATTTTTTGTCAAACGCGCGAAAACAATTTTAACTTCAAAAGGGAATAAAATTTAAAAAATTACACGTGCCTCAACATCTATTAGAAAAGAAAGTCCCTAAAAACTGTCTGTCGTATGTAATCGATTTGCTCAAAATCTACTGAACGGATTTGTGTCCGTCCGGTTTTCACCAAAAGTTAGTGTAATACTTCCGGATGGTTTAGGTAAATAGTACATATTGGTATTATGTAAATTGTGTTGAAGAGATCGCGCAGTTTTTAAAAAACTTGCTTGCTCGGAGCTTTAGTCGCGTGCGCCGCGTAAACCAGCAGAGATACGCTAAAGTAATGTACTAGAGAATTATAGATCTATAAAACTACTACAAAAAAGTCCGCGATAGCATGTCTCTATCTCTTATGGTACCTCACAATAACTACTTTTATATTTTAAATTAGAATTCTATAAAGAAAATTGTGACGCTGATTTCCACGCGGGCGAAGTCGCTGGCACAGCTAGTTTGTTCTAAAATAAATGTCTTGTCTTGTTGTTGTAATAATTCACGCGTCAGTTTGTTTGTAAACATTTACCGGCTTATCAGACCCGCAAGCTAAACAATTTAAATCAAAATTTATATGTAATTCACTCGTAAACATTCACCATTGTTTAAACATTGACTTTATGAAGCGGGTAAAACGTGAACCCGAGATATAAAATTAATATCTGCATTATAATCAAATCAAAATAATCATCATCATCCTGCCCTTATCCCACTCTAAGTAGGGTCGGCACAACATGTTACAAACATGTTGTCCCATATATTTATTTATTATTATTCATATTGATCCTTAAGCCGTGTGGTATCCGGCAGAATAGAATAGACCACACTCCTTTTTTACCGAGGTGTCGTAAAAGGCGACTAAGCTAAGTTGACTCACCGTGTGGTATCCGGTAAAACTTATGTGTCTAATTCACAATTGCAATTTATCACACGCTTTTCGGTGAAGGAAAACATCGTGAAGAAACTACATATCTCTAGAGAATTCTAGGGATATGTGTAGCCTACCATGCGGTCAATGGCTCTGTACGGCGCTCCCGTTTGGGCGGAGCGGCTGACCGCCAAGTCCCTGACCTTACTGCGTGGGGCGCAGAGGATTGAGGCGATTAGGCAAGTGCGGGGCTACCGGACTATCTCTGGCGAGGCGGCCTGCGCCTTGGCCGGATCCCCTCCATGGGATCTAGAGGCCAAGGTGCTTGCTCAGGCCTACCGCCGCAGAGTTGAAGCCCGTTCATCGGGGGGCAACTCTGCGGCGGTAGATGTAGATTGGTGGAGAGCAGCTCAGATGAAGCTCCTCCGTCAATGGAGGCGGCGGCTGGAATCGCCCAGCGCAGGATTCTGGACAATTTCAGCCATCCAGCCCATTCTCCAGGGCTGGGTCGCCAGGAGGCATGGGGTCCTCACCTTTCGCCTGACACAGGTGCTTTCCGAACATGGTTGTTTCGGGAAGTATCTGTGGAAGGTGGCCCAGCGCGAAGCGTCTGGTGTGTGTCACGAGTGCGGCGCCGAGTTCGATACGGCGCTGCACACGCTCGCAGACTGCCCTGCTTGGGCGGATCAGCGAGCGAAGCTCGTGGCAGAGGTGGGGCACGATCTCTCCCTGCCCACCGTGGTTCGTGCCATGGAGGACAGTGATGGATCGTGGGCAACGATGGCCTCCTTCTGCGAGGACGTTATCTCGCGGAAGGAGGCGGCGGGGCGGATCCGGGAAGTCGAGTCCTTGGATCCGATCCGCCGCAGGCGAGCGGGGCGCAGGCGACTCGCCGAAGTCCGTCGCATGCCGCCCTAACGGGGACCTCCAAGCGTTCCGAACGGGGTTTATCGGACGTTCGCTGGAGTTAGGTCCCCGAGGCGGTCGATGCATCTGGTGCTCCCGATGCATCGATTAGCGGAGGGAGGGACCACTGCTTAGAGAGGCCCCGACCCGGAGGTGGCGCTCTCCGGGGTACAGAGGTGCTGCTGGCGGGGGTGGGGGGCAATGTGCACAACGGTACCCTGTCCCCGCCACCAGCAGCGTGGAGGAGCACTGTCAGGTTTTTAGTCGGTGAGAGTCTGACATACCCACCGCTCGTCCCCGTCGGGCGGTGATGACCCATAACGGGTTTTCCTGACATGAAAAAAAAAAAAATGTGTAACCTACCAATCCGCATTTGAGCAGCGTGGTAGGTCTTAGCTCCAACCCTTCTCTCCAATAACGGAGAGAGGAGGCCTTAGCCTAGCAGTGGGCATAGTAACAGACTGTTACTTTTGATATCCGGTTGAGTAGAATAGACCGCCCTCTTTCTTACCGAGGGGTCGTAAAATACGACTAAGGTAAGTTGACGTCAGGTCTATTCTATTCTGCCGGATACCACACGGCACATACCTTAGTCACCTCTTACGTCACCTCGGTAAGAAAGGAGGGTGGTCTATTCTATGCAGCCGGATACCACACGGCACATACCTTTGTCGCCTCTTACGACACCTCGGTAAGAAAGGAGGGTAGTCTATTCTATGCAGCCGGATACCACACGGCACATACCTTAGTCGCCTCTTACGACTCCTCGGTGAGAAATGAGGGTGGTCTAGTCTACTCAGCCGGATACCACACGGAGGCTATATTATTACTTAATAAACAAAAAATATTATTTATAACGCGCGTTTAGTATTAAAGTTGCCTTAGGCTTAATTGAGTTAGATATAATCCTTATTTCAATGCCATCTCTGACATCAAGCTATAAACTATTAATAACTATAAACTAATGTTTTTTGCTCTTCAAAGTAATGGGTAAATTTAACAAGTGACTTTGGAATCAGAGCGGCTATCGGCGGGGATGGGGGCAATGTGGACATCGATACCCTGTGCTTACCATCAGCAGCACGGTGGAGTGTGTAAGTCGTTTTAGTCGGTGCGAGGTGGTTTTTTCCTGTATTATAAAAGCAAACATCATGTGAACTGTAATAAAATATTACTGTTAAACGCTTGTCATGTGAACTTGCCCATAGTAAGCGTTAAAATACTGTATTAAGGCAGTTTCACATGACCTGCGCGTAACGCGCGTTGAACGCGGGCAAAATTTATTATAGTCTGCACATCGTGTTTGCTTGCTAGGCGATGCTGTGCCCATCCCAAGCCTTTTTCCTTACGTTCTGAAAAAGTTCTAATTGCTGGCCCGACTGGCCCGATGGCGCAGTGTTCGATTCCCATTCGGACCAACAATTTCTATAAACAATTTGTTGGTTCTTCAAGCTTTGGTGTATATTTGCATTTAAGTATGTATTTAAAATTATATATGTAGTATATTTACCAGTTCTCCAGTATTAAGTTACTTACTTTGGGGATGGATGAACGTGTCTGTAAGTGTATATGTTTATAATTATTATTTATTGCTATATTTCACATCGCATGAAGTTTCTCTATTACATCTATAAATAATTTCTGGACGATTTCTGGATGAACGGGGCAAACCCTAAAAATACATCTAACCATGTTAATAGCGCGCAATTAACGAAAAAGTATCGTGGAAAACGAATGAACTCAAAGCGCGTGTAAACGCATGCTTACAACGGTCGAGCGCGAGCGTAGCGTTCAACGCATGCTTTATTAAAACGCCAGTTACCACGTTGCCCTATCCGAAGAAAAAAGTCACATCTCCAATAGATACGCATAGGAAATGTGACTCTGTTCTGCGGAAAGGGCGATTTGTAGTCTGAATAAAAAGTATATAGCAGGAAACGCGCATTAACTACCCGCGCGTTAAGCGCTTGTCATGTGAAGTCGCCCTTAAAAAAACACCAAAACGTGTGATAATAAATTTGAAACGGACGCTATAAGCAGCTGATTGTAATGCAGGTAAAGTCGATGATGTGTAACTTGTAAATAGACATATATGGACAATTTGTTCCATTGTGAGCCGCTCTAACAGGCTAAGGGAATGTTGTTTATCTATTGCGTATGTAAATGACATAAAAACATGAATGATGTTTTTTGTATGAAAAAGTAAGGGAAACGAGCATGCTGGCTATCATTGATGATAAAAATGCGTGGCTATAGCTACTCTCTGACCCTGTACAAGACAGCAATGACTAGATATAGACAATAACTAGTAATAAGAATTATGATTTTAATAGAACAACCGCCGAGTATCTTGCTGGCTCTTCTCGGTAGGAACAGCTTTCCGAACCAGGAGTAGAGTTGAAGATTCAAAAGCATAAATTTACTTGAATAAAGAATATTTAGAATTGAATTGCAAAGCAGCAGTCACATAGATTTGGAAACATTGTCTGAAGGATGTTCCTTCCTGAACTTCATGTTGCGAGAACGACAGTTTCCTGAGAAATTATGCACTGTAGTGGATTGCAAAGCAATAGATTTTAACATTTTGGTAAAGTGCAATGGTGGAGATATAATTTCGAGAAACATTTTTATCACTTAGAGAATACTTAAATTTAGTTTCTGGATATGACATACGGTTGGCAAGTACGAGTAGAATACAGTCTGCGAAAATTCTTTACATTCCAAAAACACTTCTTACTAAGTATTCTCAAAAGCTTTTCAATTTTGATTGATGTTAAAATTTTGAGAAAGTTAAATCTATAAGTCAAGTTAAAAATGCTATTAACAAAGTTTCATGTCCCTTGAACCGTTGAAAATTTCCCTTGTGTGGAGCCAATCCTGGCAGCAGCATCATGTTTATCATAATCATTATCTTATCATTTAAGTTCCGTCTGGAGTACCGCAAGGTTCTTTGTTAGGCCCGCTCCTGTTCGTTTTGTTTATTAATGATATCAGTTCCTGCTTTAAACATTCTCAGTTTTTGTTATATGCAGACGATATGAAAATTTACAAACGTATCGAAAATGTTAATGATAGTGAGCTTCTCCAACAGGACCTTATGAGATTTGAGCAATATTGTGAATGTAATAGGCTAGATTTAAATGTCGACAAGTGTTCTGCTATAGTTTTTACTCGAAAATATAACCTAATGCGGTATAAATACAAATTAAAAAATCAATTCTTAGCACTCGCAGATTCTGTTGGAGATCTCGGTGTTGTGCAGGACGCCAAAATTATACTAGACGAACATATAGAACATGTTGTTAAGAAAGCTAACAAAACCTTAGGATTCGTTATAAGATCTTCCAAAAACTTTAAACAGATTAAGTCATCCAAAGTATTGTACTGCTCGTTCGTGCGTAGTATCCTAGAGTAGGCATCTCAAGAGTGGAACCCGTGCTATCATGTGTATATTAATAGATTAGAATCTATTCAAAAAAGATTTCTAAGATTTCTACAATATAAATGTGGTCATCATGACCCTAATTATGAAATGAGATGTAAAAGACATTGTAGCGGATATAATTTGTACAGCGAGTAATAAAACACGTGTGGATTCTTGAGTATGGCAGCGTGCGCGCGCTATCGTGCCGGCGAGCGAAGTGACCGTTACGGCTCGGGTGGGGCGCTTTTATACACGCGTAGCGCTTGCACTCGCACTATCTTTATTTAACAATAACTATTTACAAAGGTTCTTAGTCTAGCAACTTACGTATACGCCTTATAACTATTACGTATGTCTTATTAACTAACTTAACCATTTACGAATAAAAGACGATTACTCTAAATGTTTATTCTAAAATACTCTATTCTACAACCTATCTTATCAATTAATCTTTATTATTAAGTACAAAATGGAGAAATAGTCAGTATTAAATACAAAACGGAGAAATCGTCGTCTACATTCCCCCCTCCGTGCGAGAGTGCTTCGAGCACTAACTCGATGCTGCTGACGGCGATTTGGATATCACTACCAGCTTCGGAGTAGACCTCTTGAGGATTCCGGCAGCGGAGGATTTGCATAGTGGTGTTGTCCGGTGCCGTATCTTGGGGCGATGGTAGAAAGGTACTCTCTTAGCCATCTTTTCCTTCTTATTTCCCTATCTTTCCCTAGCGGCCCTAACAATCTCGTTCGAGGGCCCGGAGGGACACGCTCTCCCGAGGATGGAGATTTAGGATAAGAAAGGTAGGAGGCGCCCGCCAGAGGGCACCGTGTGAAATTAGAGTGCTCGGGTATCGAGAGGAACGCTCAACACCTTCGGCGTGCCCACCAGGAGGCCACTAAATCACACGAGCCTTATCGGCGCGACCGGACTGGTACAGACTAACAGCCTCGAAAAAGGCTAGCTGGCGGTGTCGTCCGTTACACCACTTCCGCCTCAAGAGGGCGTTCACTCACTGTCCACCGTTTGACACCGTTAGGTGGTGGGCAAGTGAGCCGCGGCGAACCGCTTTGTGTGCCTTCGGGCACGGAATGACTTCGTACTTGCCGACGAGTTCTTGAAGCGATCTTCGGTAGTGCTTTCACGGTCCGATTCGTCGGTGGCCTGCCGCGTGAACGATTCGTCGAACAATGCTTCTCAGGGCTTCCCGTTGCACTTGTGAGATTCCTCTTCTTTATTTCTTCGATAGCTTCCTTAATCTTGAACGCCAAATTCTTGTAATCCGGAATCGAAGGACCAAACACTGTAGCGGATATAATTTGTACAGCGAGTAATAAAACACGTGTGGATTCTTGAGTATGGCGGCGTGCGCGCGCTATCGTGCCGGCGAGCGAAGTGACCGTTACGGTTTTTTTTTTTTTTTCGAATGTGTCTAATGCTGTTAGCCCTAATGGCTTTTACAGCGTCACCGGTGGGGTGGGCGAGCGCAGAAGCTTCGCCGGGTAAAATTGATAAGAAGCGAGTGTTTTTTAGGCACTCGTAACTTATTGGGAGCGTCGCCTTAAGGGTGTCTCCTGCGAGACCGAACCTCGGCTTAAAGCGGCGCGTTTTGGAGGACTGTATCTAACACATTGACTTTGAAGAAGTCTGCATCACGGCGGCCGCGGCAGAGGGCTGCGGCCGCTTGACACAAGCAAGCGGGGACCTCGTCTTCGCCGGCGAAGACGCTGTTTGTGTGTGTATTGTGTGTATGTCTTGTTGGATGCTGTGATAGCATCGTCGGGGTCGTTGAGGACGCTCTTTGGGCGCCTGTGAAATCGGTTGGGGAAGTTAAACACCTTATAGTTGGACGCGGCCGCTATAAGGGGGTTAGGATGTGTGGACGCTTTCTCGAAGTAGGTCTTCGAGAATCGTTTGAAAAGATCGGCTATCGTGGGAAGGTCGAGATCTCTATGGAGATTCACGTTGCGCACGAACCACGGACAGCCAGTGGCTGTACGCATGAATCGATTTTGGAGTGTCTGCAACGGACACAGTCGTGACTTAGGAACGTGCGCGAACGCGACGCTCGCATAGGTCATTATTGGTCTAATGCAAGTCTTGTAAAGCGTCACTTTGTTGCGAAGTGACAGTTTACTAGTTTTGCACAATATCGGATAGAGGCGTCCCATGGCGTATGCCGCCCGGTTGCGGACAACGCGGATGTGTCGGATGAAGGATAGGGTGGGTTGAAAGATAACACCTAAGTATTTGACTTCCTTTTGCCAATCTAGACGTTTGTTGTAAATTGAGACTCTAGGGGGCGTCTGGATGAAGTCCATGGCTCTCCTAGACCTGGCAAAGAACATTGCTGCACTTTTGTCTGCGTTGATTTCGATTCTCCACCGGCGGAACCAGCTTCCGAGACTATCGGTCGCTGTTTGGAGCCTATCGCTAATAGTTGTAGGATTCCTACAAGTGGTGAAGATTGCGGTGTCGTCCGCGAACATGGCGAGATGGGTGGCTACACTAGATTTAGTGGAGAATCGTGGGATGTCACTCGTGTAGAGTGAATAAAGGAACGGTGAAAGTACCGAACCTTGGGGGACTCCGGCGCGTAAGGTACGTCTTGAGGAGAGCGTACCGTCGATACGATATCTAAAGGAGCGATTTGAGAGATAATCGCGTATGATGAGGACGAGCCTATCGGGAATGCCTAGATTTGCGAGTTTGTATATTAAACCCGCATGCCATACCTTGTCGAAGGCTTTGGCGACATCGAAGAAAACAGTACCGGTGTACCGTTTTTTGGCGAAGCCATTGAGGATGGTTTCGGTAAGTCTATGTACTTGTTGTACCGCGGTGTGTTTGGCGCGAAAGCCGAATTGCTCATCCGGTATGAGCTTCTTCGACTCTATGAACGTTATAAGTCTCGCGAGGATTACTCTCTCGTAGACTTTACCTAAGCTGTTAAGCAAGCTAATGGGTCGATAGCTGCTCGGGAGATTGCTGGGTTTACCCGGTTTACGAATACCTATCACTATTGCTTCCTTCCATTCGTCGGGGAAGGAGCAACCTAACAGGAGGGCATTGAAAATCAAAGCTATTAGGTGTATCAGTTGGTCGGGGAGGCACTTGAGTGCCTTGTTAGAGATGGTATCGGGACCTGGAGACTTTCTAGTCTTCAAGTTTTTAATAATGGAACGGACTTCCTCTCCGGTGGTGGGGGCTAGTGGCTCACTTTCGGGAGCCTTCGAGGATATCGTAGCCGCCGCCAATTCCACCTCAAAGTGAAACTTGGCGTGTTCGGGGTGGCTAGGGTTGTCTGTGCATTGTCCCTCAAGGCTGTCGGCCAAGCACTCGGCCTTATCGATGTCGTCGAATGCGACCGGACGGTTAGGACGTAATAATGGGGGTGTAGCTGCACACTGGTCTCCTCTCAGGGATCTCGAGAGTTTCCAGAAGGCCTGGTGGCTCGGCGAGATCGCTGAGAGTTTATTATCCCAGTCTGACTGGTGATTGAGGCGGAGTTTTTCCCTAACCTCTCTTTGGAGTCGCCGGAGTGTCCTCCGGTTTTCGTCAGTCGGGTAGGCGTCGTGGGCCCTAGTGGCGGCACGTTTACGTCTAAGTAAGTCACGCAGGTCGTCGGGTAGTCTCCGTCGGCCGTGGTCTTCGGGGACTACCTTGGAGCAACCCTTGAGTGAGTCTGTTATGTGTTTAGTAAGGTGGGTGACTGCGGATTTGGCACTATCCACGGAGTCTATGCTGTCAGGAATTTGACTTAAGTGGTCTGACTGTAAGGACTGGAGTTTCCCGCCTAGCTTACTCCAGTCTATGATCGTTTTGGTGGCGGGGGCCTCGGAGTCTATCCGGCCTAGATGAATTAGAACCGGGCGGTGATCCGAGTCTAATTCATGCAAGACTTCGATAGAACGTAACTGGAGAGTTACGTTTTTGATAATGTATATATCTAACACGTCGGCTTTGTCTGGGTCCCCGTTATGCGGGTACCTAGTCGGTTCGTTTGGGGCTATGACCTCAAAGCTGAGGTTT
This sequence comes from Morpho deidamia, assembly GCA_947086505.1. Lineage (NCBI taxonomy): Eukaryota > Metazoa > Arthropoda > Insecta > Lepidoptera > Nymphalidae > Morpho > Morpho deidamia. The sequence goes on from CAMTZC010000016.1 coordinate 13,662,095, forward strand.
GGAAGGCCATTGAGGCCTTGTAAGATTCTGCCGTTCCTATTTGTACGGCGTGAGTTCCATTGGTCATGTTTGGAGTTGAAATCTCCGGCCAATATTACGGAGTCGCCTAGTGCGAGAAGAGCGCGGACATCTCTTTCGAGGACGCGTTTAGTGGGACTTAGGTAGACTGAAGCTAGTATGATCGACTGATGGCCGGTCATACCCACCTGACAGACTGTAGCCTCCATGTTGGTGAGTTTAGGGGAGTCGAGGGGAGAACAGTGGAGGGTTCTTTTGTAGTAAATTAGTGTGCCGCCTTTTGGGGATGACAGACGGTCATTTCTAATCAAATTGAAATTCGCAATGTTAGGATTGCGAATTTGGGGTTTTAAGAAGGACTCTTGTATTAAAAGAATGTCGATGTTGTGTGCAACTACGAAGTCGCGGACTTCGTCCATGTGATCGATAAGCCCGTTTGCGTTGTACGTAACTAGCTTGAGGGAGTGGGGTCTTTTCCTACTCGTTAAGGGGAAAAGCTTAAAGCCTAGCGATGGCCTGCACCAAACTGGAGTGTTCGAGCAAGGCCATTAATCTGTTTTGAGGATTACTCCTCAGCTTGTTTGCCAAAATTGACAGCTCCGAAGTGTCAATTTTGGTCACTATTTCGCAAACGAGTTTCATGTCGTCCATGAAACTCGTTGCCGGGGGGGTGGCTGTCGCTTTAGGAGCGGCAGTTTTTTGGGGCGCGGGCTGGCTCGCGGTGACGGCAGCGGGTTTCGCTGCCCCCACTTGAGCGGGCTTCGCTGGCACAGTTGGCTCGGGTGCCTGTTTCCTGTGCCAGGCATTTGTCGTGGGCAGGGGTGCGGGGACGAACCTCTCAGCCGGGTTGGGGGCGGCGCGAGCCGCCTTTTTACGGGCGGCCCTTCGGCCCCCCCGTTTTGCCCTGAGCGGGACTTTCGGGCAGCCGCGATAGCTCGCGGGGTGCCCTTGAGTCCTGCACAGGACACAGCTGGGAGGTTCCTCGGACGGAACCGTTCTGGGGCAGTCAATAGTGCCATGGTCGCCCAGGCACTTTACGCACCTTGGTCGTGCGGTGCAGTTTCGCTGCGAGTGGCCATATAGTTGGCAGCGATGGCACTGCCCCATGACCCCACGCGTACGCGGCGTTTCAATACGCAGACCCGACAGTCTGCATATAGTTTTTACGCTGAAGACACGTTTGCCTTCAGGACTGAGGTCGAGAACCGCGAGACAAAGTTCATAAGGAACTTTGGTCCTATGATGGTACATGCGGTGTACCTGCTTAATGGGGAGGCCCTGACTGAGGAGGTCCTGCTTGATTAGCTCGACGTCGAGCTCTACGGGAAGGCCCCGGATGACGACGCGGAGTTCGCGCTCGTCCTCTAGGGCGTAAGTATGGTAGCCGATCTTTTCGGCGTCTAGAAGCGTCGTGAGGCGACGGTGGTCCGCAGAAGACGGACATTGCACCATAATGCCCTGGCTAGTGGACCGGGCAGATGTAAAAGGGATGGACGAGCCATCCATGCGCGGGATTAGGCGGTGCCACTTGTCTTTTTCCCTGACAAACAGGGGCGGCACCTTCTCCTTCCTCTCCGTCATCGGTGAGTCGAGTTGGTCGACGTCGGCGGAGCGGGGAGCCTGTGAGGCAGGCTGGGGTTTGGGGGTGGGACGCTGGGTTGGTAAACCCGCGTCGCTGGTAGCCCTTTTGGGCGGGACGGTCTTGGGAGCCTTCAGCTTTCGCTTCTGGCTCTTTGAGAGGACGGCGGTGAAGCCGTCGTCCTCTTCTGATGCAGCTGAGGTCGAGGGGGACGATGACTTTGAAGCTTCAGAAGCTTCAGACGTCTCTGAAGGAGACTCCGACTCAGCGTCGGACTGCTCCTCTACTTCCATGTCGGGGGACACGGAGCGGGAGCGCGATAAGCGCTTCTCCGGAGCGGGAGGAGAAGGTGCTGCCGGGCTGCCACTCGCTGCCTGGGAAGGCGGGAGGGCGTTGGTTAGTTCCGCGAGCACAGCGGGATGGTGCGCCCGGAGGAACTCATAAATCGCGTCCAGGAGCGGAAGCCCCGTGGAGCGTATTGGGGCCATGATGGCCCGCTGGTGTAGGTTTGCCTCCCTGCCGGATGGCAGGGAGGTGAGTACCTAGGTGAAAACCCTAGCCCGAGTCTCTCTCCCTTCGGGGGAAAGAGGTGAGTACCTAATATAATAAATTAGTGTACTTACGCACGGACGGAACCACCTACGGCTAGTGTTATGCGTGAAGCACCACACTACCTAATCCAACAACGATGCACTAACACAATCCACTTGCACTGCACGAACAAACAGTCCAAAGTCCTTTGAGCACTATTTCTTCTATCTTTCTCGGCACACGCGTGAGTCTGGCGGGGGGAGCACAAACGGGATTGCGCTCGACCGGGACATCCGCACGCTACGGCGGCGATCGATGGAACTGGGGTGACCGTTACGGCTCGGGTGGGGCGCTTTTATACACGCGTAGCGCTTGCACTCGCACTATCTTTATTTAACAATAACTATTTACAAAGGTTCTTAGTCTAGCAACTTACGTATACGCCTTATAACTATTACGTATGTCTTATTAACTAACTTAACCATTTACGAATAAAAGACGATTACTCTAAATGTTTATTCTAAAATACTCTATTCTACAACCTATCTTATCAATTAATCTTTATTATTAAGTACAAAATGGAGAAATAGTCAGTATTAAATACAAAACGGAGAAATCGTCGTCTACAGACATCATCTACTACCCCTTGTCGTGAGACGACACATTGCTGACGTTATCTACTTAGTGAATATTGGTCAAAATAAAATAAACTCTCCACATCTATTATCCTCTATTAAACTTAACGTGCCTAAAAAGCTTATTTCGAGACGGCCCTCTGATAACTTATTTGTAACGCTTCGCTCCACGAACTATCGCAAAAATTCATTTTTCTGTCGATCATCAGCAGCTTTTAATAAATTAGCAAATTGACATGAAATAGACTTGTTTACGACTACACCTTATGCAATAAAACAACATGTCTGGAATATGGTTTGATTCGATCCCGATACTTCGCTAAATTTTTTTGTTTAATTTTCATTTGTTTTTCTTCGCTTCCTAAATTGTATCCGACACTGTTCATTAAGTAGTTTATATGCGGAAATGTATAAATAGATTAAGCTGTTCATTTTCCAAATAAATAAATTAAAAAAAAACATGCATTGACAATGCATGTTTTTTTCGGGACTGCATCAGGATGCAAAATTTCAGTTCAATCGGACACTGGGAAGTGGGTCAAACTTAAAGGCTTTTAAAAATGGCGGTAGTTTTTTCCAGTGTCACGTGACAATAAGTATTCGAACACTGAACATAATGAATATGAAATATTTTGTATTAATAGAGAATTTTCAATGCGCCGTGTGGTATCCTAAGAGGCGACTAAGGTATGTGCCGTGTGGTATCCGGCTGCATAGAATAGACCACCCTCATTTCTTACCGAGGTGTCGTAAAAGGCGACTAAGGTAAGGTGACGTCAGGTAGGCGGCCGGTCGTAAAATAGGAGTGGGATAAGGGCAGGAGAATGATGATGAGAGCATATTCAATATTTGTGAAAGATAATAAAATGATACACCAAAAATATCTTAAGCTATAAAATATTAATCGCTTATTGCTGTCAGACTAATCTAATAAGCTATCAGACTGCTGTGCCGTTAATTTTTTCAAGCGAACAAAATCATTATATTTAAGGTAATTGAAATGTGTTTTCATTGGTTTAAAGATTACAATCGTACATAAATGTTGTGATGCGCAAAAAAATTAATTAATGAAATGTGCTCAGTAAAATCGTTATAGTTGTCGGCTATCAAATGAGTTAATAGGGATCACACGCAAAGGTAATTAAAGTTCACTACCGCGAAAGTACACTGTGTGACGTCAAAGCATACCAGTTATAGTTAAAGCATCAGTTAGTGGTTTAGAGAGCTGTGATAGCCCAGCGGTGAGAGTGCGACTCTGTCGAGGTCTATTAAAAACTTATGTATCTAATTGATAATTGCAATTTATCACACGCTTTTTGCTGAAGGAAATCATCGTGAGGAAACCTGCATATCTCTAGAGGATTCTAAGGATATGTGTAACATATCAACCCTCATTGGAGCAGCGTGGTAGGTCTTAGCTCCTACCCTTCTCTCCAGGAACCGAGAGCGCTCTATGCTCAGCAGTGGGATTGTAACGGGACATTACTTTACTTTTTTTACTATAGTGGTTTACTTTAGCATGTCTTAAAGCTAAAGTAACAATTATATTATTTTGCGAAGAGCGGTGTGACTACGCGGCTGCTAGAGGGTAACGGGTTCAAACCCTGGGAATGGAACCAACGAGTTTATATGTTAATTAATGATTGCAATTTATCACACGGTTTTCGCAAAGTCAAACATCGTAATGTAACCTGCATTTAAAGAATTCTGCGGATATGTGTAGCCTACCAAACCGCATTGGAGCAGCGTGGTAGGTCTTAGCTCCAACCAACAGTTGGATAGTAACAGGCCGTTACTTACTTACTTTATTTTATAAGGTGGGATAAAAGGAAATAAAAAAATATATAATGGTATGTATGCAGGATATATATATAATATCAACAATCGTTTTGCGCTGTAACCGAAACATCAGGAGATAGACTCCAAGACAAAATCACAAATCGACGCATCATCCAAGAGCATAGTCATATAGTAATTAGTTACAGCCCACCATTTATTCTACCAACCGAGTCTTGAATTTATTTAAGGTTATAATAATAAATGAATATATAAATATATGGGACACTTACACACACGGTCGTCCGTCCTCAAAGTAAGTAACTTAATACTAGTGTTATGGGTGACGGACAACTGGTAGATATACTACATATATAATTTTAAATACATGCTTAGATACAAATATACACCCAGGCTCGAACCCGTAACCCGCGGATCTGAAGCCAGAGTCACTAACCACTTTGCCAAAAGGCGCTAACACCATTTTAATAATTGCAAATAGATTATAATTCAAGAATCGAACTCGACCATAATTAGCAATCGCGCTACTTTACCATAGCGTTCAAAATAAGTACCTAATCATAAATTTTTATGTGTTCCTAACACCATATACGTAAATGACCATATATGGCAGTCGGCGTGCTTACGATTAGATCTTCGCTGATCAATAAAGTGATATGTTCACACTAGAATCTAAATCTTTATATTTTATATTAAAATTCATGAGTGCCTTTTATATTTTCTAGAACTAGGTATTAAGGCTTAGTCAAGTTGCTCTAGAAATCAGATAAAATCGACTATTTTATTACACGTCTTCACGTTAAGTCTATGACTAACTTTATTTAGTGCAGTGATTCCTAAAGTGGTCTATATCTACCCCTAGGGGTCTATGACAACCTGTAAGATGTCTACGTCAGCGAAAAAAAATTTCGGGGTCCATGAAATGAAAATGGGAGTCCACGATAGTGGATCTCAACACATACACTGATAGTACCTATTTACTTACATCATACTATCTTATAATATCAAAACATATACATTATTTATAAAAGTAACTGTGAAGTAAAAAAATTATTATATATGTTTATAAAATTGTGTAAGTTGTAGGATGTTGGTATTCTATTTGCTTTGTGGTCGCAATACATTTTGAACTTGTAAAAACCTGAGAGTCGCAGTGCTTCGCTACCTAGCACAAAATGTTATTTTGAGTTGTTTTAATTTAAATTAAATTAATAAATGTATAAATTAACACGTATTTTACTTTAAGTTTTTAACACTAAACTTCACTACAGTTAGAAATTTACAGGAAATGAATATCAGGTAAGTAGGGGGTCTACCCAACACGGAAAAACATGGCAAGGGGTCTTCAACACAAAAAAGTTTGGGGAACTCTGATTTAGTGGCTTATGTTAATAGAGGAGAGTTGAGTTAATTCTTTTTCTGTTCTTTTTTAAAACAGATTTACATTTTTTGATATAAATTCACAAGATTTCCGCACTGTTTCGCGTCTCTTGACTTTAACAGTGATATTTTTTAAAACGTATCCCATCTAGAGAGGGGTCTACGAAAAATTGGATTTTCTTGAAGGCCCGACATCAATTGATTCTTCGAACTTCTTTATTACTACTTCCTGTAAACCGAAAGAGCAATTATGATATTTTAAACGGTTTTTTTTAAGACTGCATTACTGATGGTCGTACGTAAGGAATTTCTATACGAAATTTTTAACACTTCTTGACTGTCTAGACATTATATCAAAATTCTCTCATATACTAATCAGTTAAATTCTCCAGATATTATTTTAGTAGTTAATTTGAATGTTTGGATACCCTCAACTATATTTTCTTACTTAACGAAAAAAAAAACCCTTGCATTTATCAACGCATATGTTGACCATCATTAATTTGTACTTAATTTCATCAATATTGAAAGCGTAACGAACAGAAGGACAGACTCGTGTTTATTACTAACTATTGTAACCATAAATATTGAAGAGTTAAGTGAGGTGAAGTGAAAGTGAATCAAATACTTTAATCGTTGTTTTAGAGTTGCAAGTAACAGGCTACCATAAATATAGCAGAGTTGAATTAAGGTTAATCTATATACACATGTGTGATAAAAACTTTGAGAGCCAAACGATGAGGCCGTGTTCTCTCTAGGGGGTCATAGATTCAAACCCCAGACACCACCAAGTTAACTATTAAAATTTATGTGCCTGATTTAATATTTGTAATCTTTTCGCTTTTCGGCGAAGGAAAACATCGTAAGAAAAACTGAATATCTCTGGAGAACTGGAATATGTGGAATCTTCAATCTACCATTCTCATTAAATAAGGAGAGAGGACGCCCATACCCAGCTGTGGGGTAGTAACAGGCCGTTTCTTTTATATAATATATATTATATATCTACATAAAAGTATTAGAGTATATTTTAATTGGATACAGACTTTTAATTAATGAATTTTTAATTAATGGATATTCTATTTATTATCAGTTGAAAATCAATTTTGATATTTCAATTCAGAATGATTCTTATCTATAAAGGTTAATGTAATAATAACGTGTATGAGATGGGTCGGTGATAGAAATACTGATACCGTCTTTCATAGATTCGAATTCAAATTCAAAATATTATTTATTCATTTAGACTGTTTTCATTATTTTTAAGTTACCACAGATTGGGAGGAAATGAACCAACTAGGCAAATGTGTTTTAAAAAATATCTATTAGTAACATTTGAGTCAAAATAAACATCTTGTGAAATTAGTCAGTCTTCAAAGCATTATTTGAAACGTACTGGAACGAATCTTGAATCAATCATTCAAAAAAATATCATTAAATCAAGGGGCTTGGTAATTTAAACACTTTATTTGTATGATATTAAAACGTTGCATTATATTGCTAATTGTTTCTGTACTTATTTAAAGGTGATTTTGCTAAATTGTTCCTTTATAAATTGTTTTAAACAAATCCATTTTCAAATTATGTTATAATAAAACGTTCTTAATTGATTGAACTAAGCTGATTCGAACAAATTCGTTGATTTATTATATTAATAGCGCAATTACTGATGCTCCGTCAAAAATATTATAAATCAGTTACACCTGGAAACTGCTAAAACGTGACTAATAAAATATTTTTAACTACAAAAATTGTAAACTCTAATCCAATAGGAAAAGGTTGAAATTGAAATACTGTTATGCGTTGTTTATATGAACTAAAACTATTGTATCTGCACTTCGTGTAACAATATGCTAATGTAATTTGAATCTTAATGGATAAGATATAAAGTTCAAATTACAAAATCTAAATTTCAATTAACGACATTCGAAACAAAAAAACAAATAACCTCAGTCTTAGTACTAAAATTTTTAAGTTGAAATTCCTGATACTGGCATCTTCAATTACATTTTTTTATCAATTACAATGTGCCGGTTCGAAAAGCTTTATTACTTGTAGTTAAGGTTGAATTTCTTTTGTACAGACAGCATATTTAAAGTTGCAGCTATCGAAAGATGACCACTAATAAAGTTCATTTAATGATGACCTTATTGTGTATGCAATTAGGTTGGATTTTGTATGGATGATTAAAAGTATAAATTTGTAAGGTATTTAAACGAAAAGACTCGATTCTAGAGGCGCGTGCTCGACGTGTGTGGTCAATACACTTGCAGTGAAGTATGCTCCACCTAATAATAATAATAATAAATTGTACCAATCATAATATCAACAACAGGAGTCATACCCAAATCGCTTCACGCCAGTCTCAAATCTCTCTGTATACACCCACTAACATACATTCTTCTACAAAAGGCAGTTATACTAAACACATGTCGGATAGTTCGTAAATTTTTATCACTCCAAGATTAACAACGGCTTAGGATGAGCAAAAATAAATTATAACATATTCATACCCATAACATAACCTACACACTACACATTCATTAAAAACTATATAAAGTTGCCCTTTCGTTTGGCTATAAGCTCGCAAAAGGGTATGGACAGCCCCAGAAATGGGAGAAAAATAAATAAAAAAATAAGTAATAATAATAATAATAATAATCATTTTTATTGAAAGGTATTAATAAATTAGGTCTCAATAATCTTGCCGATAGATTTTGTCAATTGGTTTTAAATTTAAATATAAACTTACTGTTCTTTTGTTTAAAGTCGATGACTTTCCGAAGTTCTCTTTTTATTTTCAACCTTTTATATTTAGGCAGGTTTAATAAGAAGACTCGATAGAGTCCTATATCAACGAACACGTTCATATAAAATTTTCTTACGTTATATTTTTTGGTATCATGCGACAATAAAGTTTCATATTAACGGGTATAGCGAAGGATATCGCTATACTATTAATGAAGTTATTTAAATGATTTATAGAAGCAGGCGTTACTTTGCGGAATTCCATATTACAAGCAATATAACAGAACTAACTACTTTGCTATAATCCGCACGGGTTAAGTGAATGCATGCAAAGCCAATGTGTATGAAGCAGGCAAAATCTACGCACCTTATACATGCAGGACCAGCCACCACATGCACCCCAAGGCGCAATCCACCAGCAACAACACACACAAAAGCAGCACACACACCCACCACCACAATCTCGACGATCGTTTCGCCCCGAAACCGAAGCATCATCAGGAGAATAGGCTCCACGACAAAAATCGTACTGCGTAGATTTTGCCTGCTTCATACACATTGGCTTTGCATGCATTCACTTAACCCGTGCGGATTATAGCAAAGTAGTTAGTTCTGTTATATTGCTTATTAATGAAGTTGTTTTTCAAAAGTTAAAAGTTAGGATAAAATTATTTTGCTACATCCGCGTTTGTTAAGAAACCTATGCTATGCTAAGTATAGAAAGCAAAATCGTTCTCATACCTCATACAGGCAGGACTAGTTACTGCACATATTATAAGGCACCACCACCAACAGCAACTTTTGTACTCTGGAATTCCTCAAAGTAACGCCGTTGTAAGTTATTTTTATTGAAGTAGTAAAATAAGTAATGGCAAATCATATCTAAGGTTTACAAACGTTGTTACAAACATGTTATCACATGATTCGGCTACGTATTTTACGTATTTGACGTCAACTTACCTTTATCTAATTTTACGACCCCTTGATAAGAAAGAGAGTGGTCTATTCTACTCAGCCGGATACAACACGGCGGGTTGACTTACCTTAGTCACCTTTTACGACACCTCGGTAAGAAATGGGGGTGGTTTATTCTACTCAGCCGGGAACCAAATTAAGCGTATCAGTTATATAGACAGAAATACTATCGATCGAAGCGAACAATAAAAATAAAGTACATTAGAACAAGCCTATTAACATTTTCTTTATATAGAATTGTACTTTATTTGTTCCGTTGTCATTAAATTAAACCAATATAAGTTGATGAGATAATGATAGCCGTGAAAAGCAAGGGATAGGCGTTCCACAGTCACGGAAGTTCTTGTTTTTCAAGTTAAAGATATGTTTTATGCATGTAAATATATTATCACCGATGACTCGGCTTTATGTATATGCATTCAACAACTCAATAAGGACAAAGGAATTTTAATTGAAATATCACAGTTACGTGTTTATTATTTCTAGGCAGGACTTAGGTGTGACATTTTGAATTAACATATGATGACTTAGAAAAAAAGGTTGTAACATTATTTTTTATGATGTACAAGTGTTGGTATTTCAAGATAGACCATTATAAAAACAGTATACTATTTTTATTATTACAACGTATGATTTTTATCTGCATATTAATTGAAACAAGAGTTATAGGAAAAGTGAGGCTGTTTCTTGACAGCTCATTAGTGGTTTAATAAAATATATCACATAACAAGTGCTGTGATAGCCCAACGATGAGACCGTTCGACTCTCTTAAGAGGGTAATGGGTTCGAACCCGGGCAGGCACCAATGAGTTTTCCTGTTAAAACATATGTGTCTAATCGATAATTGTCATTTATTACACGCTTTTCGATGAACGAAAACATCGTAAAGAAACTTGCATATCTGTAGTGAATTTTGGGGATGTGAATTACCTATGAATCCACATTGGAGCAGCGTGGTGATTTCAAACTCAAACCCTTCTCTCCAAAAACGGAGCTATGAGGCATGTGCCCAGCTCTAGACAAAAATTCTTTACAGAATGAGGCATTACTTTTTGGATAAATAAGAATCGAGTTTCCAAGTAAGCGTAATAAATTCCATCATAAATAAGGCATTTTAACATCGATTAAAAAATTTATATCTTAATCAATAATATAAAACTATTGTCATATAATCATATGTATGTGTTTTTATAAGTATAGTATCTGTTATTATATGTATAATATGTGTGTACTTATTTGTATTTATGTATAGCAAATGATCATATATTTAAGTATTTATGTTATTATGCTCTATTTGTGTTACGTAGAATGTTATATTAATAAGTAAGTTTATCGATTTTATTAAGTACAGTCCATCTTGTGCACCGATCTCAACCTGTCTCTTATCTCTGTTACTGTAACGTAGGGGTTGTCTGTAAGAGATCACTTTTGGTGATAACACCGCCCTTGCACTTCTGTTTGTTCTTATTTCTCTTGATTGTTTTCTGTTTACTTGGTGTGCAATAAAGAATTATTATTATTGATTTATAGAAGCAGGCGTTACTTTGCGGAATTCCATATTACATGCACTTTAACAGAACTACCTTGCTACAATCCGCACGCGTTAAGCGAATGCATGCAAAGCCAATGTGTATGAAGCAGGCAAAATCTACGCACCTTATACATGCAGGACAAGCCACCACTTGCACCCCAAGGCACCTCCACCAGCAGCAACATACACAAGCAGAACACACAAGCACCACCACAATCTCGACGATCGTTTCGCTCCGAAACCGAAGCATCATCAGAAGGATAGGCTCCACGACAAAATCGCAATGCGCCGCGCCACTCATTGCGATTTTGTCGTGGAGCCTATCCTCTATATCCTCTATATAGCAAGGTAGTTCTGTTATAGTGCATGTAATTATTATTATTAAGGCATTACAAAATCATTTTGCCATCGTATGTTACAAAGCCGACAATTAAACATTCTCATTGGGTTCTAGAAAAACAATCACGCTAATTATAGTTACATAATTATATTATGTACGATTAAGCATCATTATTGAATCAATTATTTTTCAGAATTCAACATATTAACGCATTTTCATGATAAATGATTAATAATTTAATGCATTTCACTTACTTAAGTTAGTGAGTTATATTTTTTTCTATATATTGTATATCTGGAATTTGGATAGATTTTCACTCTCTGGTTTATTCTTGTTATTTAAACTATTATATTTATAACTGACAAAAGTAATGGTAATGTTATTGCAAATAAACTTCAAAAACTATTTTATAATTGATGCCCTATTCAATACTTTTGCAATAATACGTCGTTTATTTATTTACTTGCCGTTATTTTAATATTAGAAACTCCTTATATGTATTTAATAAAAGCCGTTATAAGTGATATTGACTCGAATCCAACAGTTTGCTACGACATTTTATTTCCGTTTATCAATTTATTCAGTCAGTCATATTTTTTTTTCCGGACTGACTGTATGCTGTTAGCCCTAATGGCTTTTACAGCGTCACCGGGCGGGACGGGCGAGCGCAGAAGCATCGCCGAGGTTGCAAAATGCAGAGAGTAGAGCGCAGAAGCTCTGCTTAAGTCGGGGAACGTCGTCCTAAGGGTGCCTCCTGTGAGGCCGGACCACGGCTTACGGCGACGCGTAGTGGAGGGCTGATGTATGACTTAGATTAGTCATTGCGACGTCGGAAGGGTGGCGAGAAGCCACGACCGACCGACGTCAGAAAACTGGGACCTCGTTTTCGCCGGCGAAGACGCTGTGTGTGTGTGTATTACGTGTATCTGTCACATATATAACCTACCAATCCTCATTGGACCAGCGTGATGGGTCTAAGTTCAATTCCTCCTCCCAAGAAAAACAGAGGCCTATTTAGCATGATACAGTAGCAGGCCGTTGTTTTTAATCTATATTTAATAAACATCGAATTCAGTAAATCTTATATTACCTTAAATCACAATACAATATGAGACTTTTCAATTAATCTCTGCATTTCAGTTAGGTGAATTAAACTTGACACCACTTGTGTGGTTGCTTTGAAATTAATTAATGTCACAAGCAGAGCATATGCCAGCACGTATCCATAACCCGTTTTGTCTCGTCGCAACCACAATATCACAAGTGCGGTTGCAGCGACCACTGCGGTTAATTTATAAACAACCATTGGGAGTGCGGCGTGATACAACATATTTATGATTTCCGTTGCGGTTGTTGTTTTATTAGGAACTAGGTTCACAACCATAGACTGCCGTCGTTTATTGATGTTATGATTATTTTATTTAATTTTTTTTTAACTTTTTCATTTAATTACAAGATAAGGGTTCGCTTTCATAAATCAAATATATAAATATATCGGACACTTAACACACACGGTCGCCCGACCCCGAAGTAAGTAACTTAATACTTGTATACTATATACTACATATATAATTTTAAATACATACTTAAATACAAATATACACCCAGACTCGAAGGACCAATAAATTATTTAAAGAAAATGTTTGCCCTCAGTGGGGATCGAACCCGCGAGCAGCGTAGCTGAAGGCAAGGCACTACCCACTGCGCCAACGGGCCAGTAAATTAAACTTTTAATAAATTAAGCTTTTTATTTTAATATTTTTTCGTGTCAAAATTTATAATCATAAAAAAACTTTCTTTTCATCCAATAGATGGCGTAACTTGACTCGAAACAATGGCGGCGGTCTCTTCCGTTCATTTACAAGACCAGATCAAAATCCAGGAGCACAGCGATGATGAACAGGATCCATATTCGCCTAACACCAGAGACACGAACAGCCCTGACTTTAATGAAGAGGAGAAACAAGAGGAGAGGGTTCTTTCTTCCTCTTTCTCCATCCACAATGTCCTCAAGAAAGAGAGGGAGAGCAACAGTCCAGAAAACGTCTTCTCAACACAGAAACTCCTGCAGAACACGCCTAATTTCGAAGAAGCGTCTAGAAACTCCGAAAGCGTCAGTCCAAGACTGGATGACGACCATAATGAGAGAGCTGATATAAGCGTTGATGATTCATGCTGCAGTGATGACACTGTGTTATCAGTTGGAAACGAGGCCCCCGTGTCGCATTATCCCGACAAAGATCCTAATCAAGGGCTGACTTCGTTCAAGCACATACAAACGCACCTAAACGCGATATCGCAGTTGAGTCAGAATCTAAACATAAACCAGCCGATTCTCCTCCGACCGAACCCGATAACACCGAATCCACTGATGTTCCTAAACCAACCACTACTGTTCCAAGGTCCGTTAATGAGTCAGGTGGATCTCAAATCGGGCTTACGAATGGGATTGCCTCAGAACAGTCTAAATGTTCAGCAGTTCAATATGAGTCTGGCGAGGAAGAGTCAGGAGCTCGAGAACCGTCGCCAGTTAAATTACTCCCCGAAATCACCAGACAACGAATCAGGAAGGGATATAATCAATCAGAACTGCTTAAAGTTCAGCATTGATAACATTCTGAAGGCAGATTTCGGGAGAAGGATTACTGATCCTTTAACGAAGAGGAAAACTTTGAAGGTTAGGCAGTACGAGACGAAACCGACACCTGTCAAAGAGCCCCAAGCTCCTGTTAAGGATGCTGAGGCGAGAGTGCCAGAAGTGAAGGGAGATAAGGGCGCTATAGATTTGTCTAAGGGCGATGACAGCAGCAACGCGTCTTCTACACCGGGTAATTTATTTTTATTAGTCTATTGGTCACAACCGCCGTGTGGTATCCGGCTGAGTAGAATAGACCACTTTCATTTTCATTTTGATAATCAAACCACAATATAGTTAAAGTTGGAGAGATTAATAATTTGTTTTTTTGTAATTTGGGACATTCAAGTATTTTATAGTAATTTAGGCTATTATTTGTTAGGCCATTTATACAAAAATGATAATACATTGTTACCTTTTTGTTATAACGAGTTACTATGTAACATATCTAGTTTTGTTAGGAAAAATTGATGAGACTAATAATTTATAGAATAAGGCGTTAATTTATTACAAAAGTAAGGGACTTTAAAAAAAAAACCATTCTTTTAACACATTTATCATGTTTATTATAGTCATCCTCCTGCCCTTATCGAACTCTTAATGGGGTCGGCACAACAGTTACAAACATGTCACATGATTTGGCTATATATTTTACGATCGGCCACCTGCCTCACGTCAACTTACTTTAGTCGTATTTTAAGATCCCTCGGTAAGAAAGAGGGTTGTCTATTATACTCAGTCGGATACCACACGGCGGGTCAACTTACCTTAGTCGCCTTTAACCACACCTCGGTAAGAAATGAGGGCGGTCTTTTCTAATCAGCCGGATACCACACGGTGGGTCGACTTACCTTAGTCGCGTATTACGACACCTAAGTAAGAAATGAGGGCGGTCTATTCTACTCAGCCGGATACCACACGGCGGTTATTAGTATAGGATAGATTTAACTGTAATTTTTTAAATAGAGTCCCCACTAAGCTTTGTGGTTATTAAAGTGGTGTTATGGTGCAGGTACCACGAGCGACGGTCCGATGGTGTGGCCAGCGTGGGTGTACTGTACAAGATACAGTGATCGACCCAGTTCCGGTGAGTCATATATAATTCTATCACAATCAATCAATCAATTATTTAGTTGCAAAATATGTGTACAAAATATATTAAATGTAACACAGGCAAATATAACAAAAAAAAATATATACATAATGATTTATAGTAAGTCAGTAACGGCCTGTTACAATCCCACTCCTGGGAATAGGCCTCCACTCTCAGTTTTTGGAGAAAAGGGTTGGAGGTAAGACCTACCACGCTGCTCCAATGCGGATTGGTAGGTTACACATATCTCCAGAATTCTCTAGAGATATGCAGGTTTCCTCACGATGTTTTCCTTCACCAAAAAGGGTATGATAAATTGCAATTATCAATTAGACACATAAGTTTTAATAGAAAAAGTCATTGGTGCCTGCCCGGGGTTTGAGCCTATCTTTAGAGAGTTTCATAGTCTCACCGTTGGGTTTTCTATATATCATATGAAGCTGTGATAGCCCAGCGTTGATAACGAGTGACTCTCTAGAGACGATCATGAGTTCAAACCCGGGCAGGCACCAATGAGTTTTTCTATTAAAACTTATATGTCTAATTAATGATTGCAATTCATCACACGCTTTTCAGTGAAAACATCGTGAGGAAACCTGCATATCTCTAGAGAATTCTGAAGATATGTGTAACCTACAAATCCGCATTGGAGCAGCGTGGTCTTAGCTCCAATATTTCTCCAATAACGAGGAGGGAAAGCCTATGCCCAGCTGTGGGAAAGTAACAGGCCGTTACTTTGCTTTACTATGTAATTTTTTTTTGTGAATCTACCTCCAATTGCAGATAAGCACTTAATAAAACTGAAATACAAATTGTCTGTTCAAAAGTAAACACTAAAAAAAGATTAATCGGCGACCCAATTTACCCTCCTTAAGACGTTGTCACGCGAAATTTAACCTTAAAGTTATAGCCATTAGGTATAAAACCGCTTGGCAAATTTAAGATACAATCTACCCTCATTCCGTACATCAAATATAATAACCCTCTAATGTACCAAAAGGGATGTTAATTTGATAAGTGCCGCAGAGGGATGTTTCTAGAGATACGAAGGGCGGGACGGAGGGTTGTTTTGGGTTATGGGTTATGATTTAAAGATTATGGTTTACACGAAGATAAGGGTGTTTGCTGTAATATTGTTCGTTGTAATATTAGTATTTAAGCGATTTTTATTACAGATATAATACGCAAGATTAATAATATATGTGATAAAAATCGCTTAGATATTACACGCAAGATGAATCCGCCGTGTGGTATCCGGCAGAATAGAATAGACCACCCTCCTTTCTTATCGATAAATTGCAATAATCAATTAGACACATGAGTTTTAATAGAAAAACTCATCGGTGCCTGTCCGGGTTTGAACTCGTGTTCCTCTCGTAAGAGTCGCACGGTTTACCGCTAGGCTATCACAGCTTAAATAAATCGCTATAAAGTAAATGGAAGATATATATAATTTTAAATGTAGAGTATCCGTTTTCATACCCGATACATGCAGGATTCGTGAAAACACACGCACAAACCTCCACCACAGCTACCACAATACACAAGCACTACACACGTTCACTATCACAAACTCAACAATCGTTTCGCCCCGCAACCGAAGCGTCATCAGGAGATATACTACACGAGAAAATCGCAAAGTTGCGATATATGCGTCTATTGGAATCAATTGACTGGCCCGTTGGTGCAGTGGGTAGTGACCCTAGCTTCCAGTAATAGGGTCTCAAGGTGTTGGAATGGCGACCCCACACCGGAAAGCGCAGCGTCGGCAGACCCCCAACGAGGTGGACAGACGACCTCAAAAAGGTCGCGGGGAGCCGCTGGATCCAAGCGGCGCAAGATCGTATGGTGTGGAGATCCCGCGAAGAGACCTACGTCCAGCAGTGGACGTCCATCGGTTGACGAAGAAGAAGAAGAAGATATGGGACACTTACACACACGGTCGTCCGTCCCCAAAGTAAGTAACTTAATACTTGTGTTATGGTTGACGGACAACAGGTAGATATATACATATATAATTTTTAATACATACTTAAATACAAATACACACCCAGGCTCGAAGAACCAACAAATTGTTTATAGAAAATGAGGGCCCTCGGTGGGAATCGAACCACAACCCGCGGAGCTGAAGCTAGGGTCACTACCCACTGCACCAACGGGCCAGTCAATTGATTCCAATAGACGCATATATCGCAACTTTGCGATTTTCTCGTGTAGTATATCTCCTGATGACGCTTCGGTTGCGGGGCGAAACGATTGTTGAGTTTGTGATAGTGAACGTGTGTAGTGCTTGTGTATTGTAGTGGCGGCGGTGGAGGTTTGTGATGTGTTTTTACGAATCCTGCATCTATCGGGTTTGAAAAAACGTATAGTCCACTATACATTTAGCACTATATATATTTTCTATTTACTGTATTGTAGCAAAATAATTTTATTATTACTTTTGTATTAAAAAGTTTGGAGCTGGGATCTACCACGCTGCTCCAATGCGGATTGGTAGGTTACACATATCTCCCGAATTCTCTAGAGATATGCAGGTTTCCTCACGATGTTTTCCTTCACCGATAACCGTGTGATAAAATTCTAATTACCAATTATATGGTGTACGCCATTTTTTATTTTCCCAGTAATGAAGTAATGTCTATATGTATGCTAACTGTGAAATCTGTCTATTGTTTGATAATTTTTCCTCAATATATATGCGATATTGTTACTTAAGCCTGTAGTCCAATAGAGATATGCAGCTATAAAATAGTCTTAAATTTAAGTTATGCATAAAATATAATTGTACGTGTGTGAAAACGCCTTATTTTCGTCTATGTACAAAAGATATACCAAAGTAATAATAACATTATTTCGCTATAATGCGTGACAAATAATTCTGGATTTACAGAGTACAATTATATTAAAAAGTATTTAAAATATAAAAATATTTTTTCCCTTGAAATATTCGCTTTTCGGGGCCTTCTTTATATAAAAGCTAAGTAACCTTAAGCTACTCACGGTATACAGGGTATACCAAAACATCAAACGGGAACTGAGTCAAGTACCAGGCTATACCAGCTTCAATAAAAATAACAAAAAATCTATAACTCTTGGTTAAGGGACCGCTTCAATCAAATTCAAATTAAAATCCAGAATATTCTTCATTCAAGTAAACTTGTAAACAAGTACTTTGAATCGTCAACATCTACTGCTGGTTCGGAAAACTGTTCCTACCGAGAAGAGCCAGCAAGAAACTCGGCGGTTGCTCTTTTTAAAATATAAATCTTAGAACTAGTTACATTTATTTATTACTGTCTTGTACAGGGTAGAAGTGCACCTATATCCACACATCCTTATCATCTAAGTAATCTTCAACAGTATAGTAGGCTTTCTGTATCAGCCTCTTTTTAACAGTGGTTTTAAACTGGGAGTGGTTTTAAACTAACTTGACAAGAGCAACCACCGAGAAACTCGGTGGTTGCTCTTGTCAAGGAATAATTCTTGTTTCTAATTACATATAGTTATTGATATCTTGTATAGGGTCGAAGAGTAGCTATATCAACGCCTTCTTATCGTCTAAGTAATCCTCAATAGTATAGTAGGCTTATTGTATTAGCCTTTTTTTAATAGTGTTTTAAAACTGCTATAATGGTAAAGTTAAAGTAGATTGCGGAATTTTATTATACAATCTTATACCAAAATCCACAAACGACTTACGTACTTTTGCAAGGCGCAAAGCAAGAATCGCAAGCTTATATCGGTTCCTACTTTATACTTATGTTTTTTTGTTTATTTTAAAATATATAAATGTAAGTTACATATACAATTTCGTTATAATAGTTACATAATTAACAATTTCAAAAATAATTCGGAAAAGGGTTTGTTAACACTTGTGCTAGGAAATACCTGTGTTACAAGTGCCGACACCTTCCCAAACATCATATATATAATATATTCTTATGACGTGGTCGCTCACTATGGGGCTTTATAAGAAACCTCAGAGTCGCTCAGCGGGCGATGAAGCGGGCTATGCTCGGAGCGTCTCTACGAGATCAAATCAGGAATGAGGAGATCCGTAGAAGAACTAGAGTCACCGACATAGCTCAGTGTGTCGCGAAGCTGAAGTGGCGCTGGGCGGGGCACATAGTGCGGAGGACCGTGGGCGTGCGGGGTCGGTAGACCCCATACGAGGTGGACAGACGACCTCAAAAAGGTGGCAGGGAGCCACTGGATCCAGGCGGCGCAAGATCGTGTTGTGTGACGATCCCATGAAGAGGCCTATGTCCAACAGTGGACGTCCATCGGCAGCGGTTTTTGCCATATCATTCTTTTATATATTAACGAAGAAGAAGAAGAAGATATTCTTATGTACGAAAACCCTATGTATCGACACCCTATGCCAAATCTTTCGGTACTATATCATACCATATCATCGTTTTATCTGTATGCTCGCCCTAACTAGCAGTTATTTAACACCTCCAACAGACCTAAGCTATAATTATCTTCCGTTAGCGCTATAACAAGTTTGCTAATGTATCGCTAACTAATATACCCTCTATTTAGAGCGTAATTAACGAAAATTGCTGTGTATGGACGGAAAAGTCTTGCCATGGCAGTAAAAAATAGATAAAAAATAAAATAAAATAAACCTTTGTTGCTGTGACAGCTGTGATAGCTCAGCGGTGAGACTGTGCGACTCTTTCGAAGGGAACACGAGTTCAAACCCGGGCAGACACCAATGAGTTTTTCTATTAAAACTCATGTGTCTAATTGATAATTGCAATTTATCACACGCTTTTCGGTGAAGGAAAACATCGTGAGGAAACCTGCATATCTCTAGAGAATTCTGGAGATATGTGTAACCTACCAATCCGCATTGGAGCAGCGTGGTAGGTCTTAGCTCCAACCCTTCTCTCCAGAAACGGAGAGAGGAGGCCTATTCCCAGCAGTGGGATTGTAACAGGCTGCTACTACTACTACTACTACTACTACTACTTGTTGCTGTTTACATATACAGATTTTTTTTGTTTTTCATTATTATTCTCACTCATTTATTTATAAACAAATTGAATTACATTTTTAAATATTTTCTAAAAAAAAAACATTTAAAAATATAAAATTGTTGTGCTTTTTCATACCATAACGTCTTAAAAACGCACACTTTAAGTCGTTGCTGAATGAGCGTTCGGAATGCGTCCTAAGAACATGTGAGTAAAAGAGACAGAGTTATCTATAGTTCATATAACGTTATCCTTTTCAAACATTACGTCCCCAATGCAATTCACACTTCACGGTACGAAAAGAAAGCGGTTCGCAGTCGTTGTTTACGTCTTCAATTGAGTCGCAATAAGAGTTCCTGGTAGGCCTGCTGTTAGGTCAATAAGAAGCACGCAATTCCCATTTTAGGAACGGGAGCAAAAAATCCAGCCTCCACGCACGATCGCTTCACGCTCTGGGAACGGCAGAACAGCTAAGTCCCGGAGGTCGTTATACCTAATTTGGTGATAGTTCATTGATTACGAAGACATAACCTGATCTAATGTATACAGGGAAATATTATTAAGTTATTTCTGTAATCTTGTTATAATTTTAAAACAAATAAGAGACCCTGTAACGATTTATTCTTGCATTCACCTCTCCTTACATTAAATATAAATATAAATAAATATATGGGACACTAGGAAATTTCCCTGTATACATTAGATCAGGTTATGTCTTCGTAATCAATGAACTATCACCAAATTAGGTATAACGACCTCCGGGACTTAGCTGTTCTGCCGTTCCCAGAGCGTGAAGCGATCGTGCGTGGAGGCTGGATTTTTTGCTCCCGTTCCTAAAATGGGAATTGCGTGCTTCTTATTGACCTAACAGCAGGCCTACCAGGAACTCTTATTGCGACTCAATTGAAGACGTAAACAACGACTGCGACCGCTTTCTTTTCGTACCGTGAAGTGTGAATTGCATTGGGGACGTAATGTTTGAAAAGGATAACGTTATATGAACTATAGATAACTCTGTCTCTTTTACTCACATGTTCTTAGGACGCATTCCGAACGCTCATTCAGCAACGACTTAAAGTGTGCGTTTTTAAGACGTTATGGTATGAAAAAGCACAACAATTTTATATTTTTAAATGTTTTTTTTTTAGAAAATATTTAAAAATGTAATTCAATTTGTTTATAAATAAATGAGTGAGAATAATAATGAAAAACAAAAAAAATCTGTAAATGTAAACAGCAACAAGTAGTAGTAGTAGTAGTAGTAGTAGTAGCAGCCTGTTACAATCCCACTGCTGGGAATAGGCCTCCTCTCTCCGTTTCTGGAGAGAAGGGTTGGAGCTAAGACCTACCACGCTGCTCCAATGCGGATTGGTAGGTTACACATATCTCCAGAATTCTCTAGAGATATGCAGGTTTCCTCACGATGTTTTCCTTCACCGAAAAGCGTGTGATAAATTGCAATTATCAATTAGACACATGAGTTTTAATAGAAAAACTCATTGGTGTCTGCCCGGGTTTGAACTCGTGTTCCCTTCGAAAGAGTCGCACAGTCTCACCGCTGAGCTATCACAGCTGTCACAGCAACAAAGGTTTATTTTATTTTATTTTTTATCTATTTTTTACTGCCATGGCAAGACTTTTCCGTCCATACACAGCAATTTTCGTTAATTACGCTCTAAATAGAGGGTATATTAGTTAGCGATACATTAGCAAACTTGTTATAGCGCTAACGGAAGATAATTATAGCTTAGGTCTGTTGGAGGTGTTAAATAACTGCTAGTTAGGGCGAGCATACAGATAAAACGATGATATGGTATGATATAGTACCGAAAGATTTGGCATAGGGTGTCGATACATAGGGTTTTCGTACATAAGAATATCTTCTTCTTCTTCTTCGTTAATATATAAAAGAATGATATGGCAAAAACCGCTGCCGATGGACGTCCACTGTTGGACATAGGCCTCTTCATGGGATCGTCACACAACACGATCTTGCGCCGCCTGGATCCAGTGGCTCCCTGCCACCTTTTTGAGGTCGTCTGTCCACCTCGTATGGGGTCTACCGACCCCGCACGCCCACGGTCCTCCGCACTATGTGCCCCGCCCAGCGCCACTTCAGCTTCGCGACACACTGAGCTATGTCGGTGACTCTAGTTCTTCTACGGATCTCCTCATTCCTGATTTGATCTCGTAGAGACGCTCCGAGCATAGCCCGCTTCATCGCCCGCTGAGCGACTCTGAGGTTTCTTATAAAGCCCCATAGTGAGCGACCACGTCATAAGAATATATTATATATATGATGTTTGGGAAGGTGTCGGCACTTGTAACACAGGTATTTCCTAGCACAAGTGTTAACAAACCCTTTTCCGAATTATTTTTGAAATTGTTAATTATGTAACTATTATAACGAAATTGTATATGTAACTTACATTTATATATTTTAAACTAAATAAAAAAACATAAGTATAAAGTAGGAACCGATATAAGCTTGCGATTCTTGCTTTGCGCCTTGCAAAAGTACGTAAGTCATTTGTGGATTTTGGTATAAGATTCTATAATAAAATTCCGCAATCTACTTTAACTTTACCATTACAGCAGTTTTAAAACACTGTTAAAAAAAGGCTAATACAAAAGCCTACTATACTATTGAAGATTACTTAGACGATAAGAATGCGTTGATATAGCTACTCTTCGACCCTATACAAGATATCAATAACTATATGTAATTAGTAACAAGAATTATTCCTTGACAAGAGCAACCACCGAGTTTCTCGGTGGTTGCTCTTGTCAAGTTATTTTAAAACCACTCCCAGTTTAAAACCACTGTTAAAAAGAGGCTGATACAGAAAGCCTACTATACTGTTAAAGATTACTTAGATGATAAGGATGTGTGGATATAGGTGCACTTCTACGCTGTACAAGACAGTAATAAATAAATGTAACTAGTTCTAAGATTTATATTTTAAAAAGAGCAACCGCCGAGTTTCTTGCTGGCTCTTCTCGGTAGGAACAGTTTTCCGAACCAGCAGTGGATGTTGACGATTCAAAGTACTTGTTTACAAGTTTACTTGAATAAAGAATATTCTGGATTTTAATTTGAATTTGATTGAAGCTGTCCCTTAACCAAGAGTTGTAGATTTTTTGTTATTTTTATTGAAGCTGGTATAGCCTGGTACTTGACTCAGTTCCCGTTTGATGTCGAGTTTTGGTATACCCTGTATACCGTGAGTAGCTTAAGGTTACTTAGGGCCTTTTATATAAAGAGGCCCCGAAAAGCGAATATTTCAAGAGAAATTTTTTTTTTATATTTTAAATACTTTTTAATATAATTGTACTCTGTAAATCCAGAATTATTTGTCACGCATTATAGCGAAATAATGTTATTATTACTTTTGTATATCTTTTGTACATAGACGAAAATAACGCGTTTTCACACACGTACAATTATATTTTATGCATAACTTAAATTTAAGACTATTTTATAGCTGCATATCTCTATTGGACTACAGGCTTAAGTAACAATATCGCATATATATTGAGGGAAAATTATCAAACAATAGACAGATTTCACAGTTAGCATACATATAGACATTACTTCATTACTGGGAAAATAAAAAATGGCGTACACCATATAATTGGTAATTAGAATCTTATCACACGGTTATCGGTGAAGGAAAACATCGTGAGGAAACCTGCATATCTCTAGAGAATTCGGGAGATATGTGTAACCTACCAATCCGCATTGGAGCAGCTTGGTAGATCCCAGCTCCAAACTTTCTAATACAAAAGTAATAATAAAATTATTTTGCTACAATACAGTAAATAGAAAATATATATAGTGCTAAATGTATAGTGGACTATACGTTTTTTCAAACCCGATAGATGCAGGATTCGTAAAAACACATCACAAACCTCCACCGCCGCCACTACAATACACAAGCACTACACACGTTCACTATCACAAACTCAACAATCGTTTCGCCCTGCAACCGAATCATCAGGAGATAGACTCCACGACAAAATCGCAAAGCGAAGCGTTATCCAAATTGTTATATAGTACTTGGTTCATCCCCACCCTTTATTTTACCTCTGAACACGTGCAACAAGCTCGAACAAGAAACATTTATCTGCTCGTTAATGAGGGTGCCATTGTTGTGCTTAATGATTTCTAATTGTTCCAAAATATTTAATTTCGAGCTTTTTCCACAGGTGTGCAGTTTTTCAAAACAATGGTCATTAGGAACTTTATGACCGCTTTCTAACAAATGTTTAGCGAAATGTGAATTTTGTGGCTTATTATTCCTGAAAGCACTACACATGTTCACTATCACAAACTCAACAATCGTTTCGCCCCACAACCGAAGCATCATCACGAGATAGACTCTACGACAAAATCGCAAAGCTTTGCGATTCACAAAAGAATACAGTTGTTGACAATAGCAATTATAAAATCGTCATCAATTTTTCTCTTTTCGTTTAGCCTACCTTAGTTCCTTTAATTTATAATAGTATTTTAAACGTTAATGTATACTGTATGAAAAAACATGAGTTTGTTTTGTTAACACAATTGTCGACTGAGTCTGATATACGTTAAAACTTTAATAAGTTTATGTTTGATTTATAGAAGCAGGCGTTACTTTGCGGAATTCCATATTACAGGCACTATAACAAAACTACTTCGCTATAGTCCGCACGGGTTAATTCGCATTACGGTTTTGTCGTGGAGCCTATCCTCCTGATGATGCTTCGGTTTCGGAGCGAAACGATCGTCGAGATTGTTGTGGTGGGTGTGTGTGCTGCTTGTGTGCTTTGTTGCTGGTGGAGGAGCTTTGGGGTGCGTATGGTGACTTGTCCTGCATGTATAAGGTTCGTAGATTTTGCCTGCTTCATACACATTAGCTTTGCATGCATTCGCTTAACCCGTGCGGATTATAGCGAAGTAGTTTTGTTATATTGCCTGTAAGTTTATGTTAACACCTTTATACTGTCACTAATAAAAAAATTGTCATCCCCCCGTCGCCCCCTTCATTCTTGAAATTTCAATTGGCTAGAAGTTTATCAATTAAAAGTCAGTCAGATGTCACTCGCGCTGGATAGAAGGGCTTTATTAAGGGGAAATGAAATGCCATTTCGCAGTTCACTCGATTCTTACAGAAGGGGTCTTAACCGACAAGGAAAAAGGGGTATTAATATAGAAAGCTCGTCTTCGATGACAAAATTCCACGATCTGTTTTGGACTTGCTGTTAGATAAGTTTGTAAAAGCAATTAAAATATTTAAGTCTATGTAAATAATAAGATAGCTTGGATTTGAATTGCAACCAGCTACGCACCTACGGTGTAAGCATTTTTATATTTGTTTAATAAACATGTACACCCGCCGTGTGGTATCCGGCTGGGTAGAATAGACCACCCTCATTTCTTACCGAGTTGTCGTAAAAGGCTCTAAGGTAAGTTGACCCGCCGTGTGGTATCCGGTAGAGAAGAATAGACCACCGTCTTCCTTACCGAAGTGTCGGTTGTGAAGGCTTCAGTTGTATTTAAATACAACTGAAGTAAATTGACGTCAGGCAGGCCGCCGGTCGTAAAATACGTAGCTAAATCATATGAAAACGTGTTTGTAACATGTGCCGACCCCACTTAAATTAGAATAAGGGCAGGAGGATGATAATGAAATGTGTAAACCAGCCTCATGATGTTTTCCTACGCCGAAAAGCGTGCGATAAATTGCAAATATCAATTAGAAAGGTAATGGAAAAACTCATTGGTGCCTTCCCGGGTTTGAACCCATGATCGTCTCTAGGGAGGTGCAAGGTCTCACCGCTGGGCTTATCGGTCGAACTTAATTTTTTTTCGAACTGACTGTATGCTGCTAGCCCTAACGGCTTTTACAGCGTCACCGGGCGCGACGAGCGAGCAGAAGCATCGTCGAGGTTGTGAAATGCAGAGAGTAGAGCGCAGAAGGTCTTCTAGCGTCGGGGAACGTCGTCCTAAGGGTGCCTCCTGTGAGGCCAGACCACGGCTTAGGGCGACGTGTAGTGGAGGGTTCGCGGTATGACTTTGATTAGTCATTGCGACGTCGGAAGGGTGGCGAGAAGCCACGACCGACCGAAGTCAGAAAACTGGGACTTTCTCTTCGCCGGCGAAGATGCTGTGTGTGTACTACATGTTTCTGTGTTTGCGACCGTTGTTTTCGCTTGTGATCGTCTATTAAGAGGAGCAATTGCGTTATAATATATGACCAGTTATAACGTGTATTCTAGACGTTCAGCCAAACAATCCAGCCGGGCCGCCGCCAGACGAGGATCCGGTCCACGATTCGATACGATAACTATTTTAATTGTAATACTTTTGCGAGCACTTTGACTGGCCTCGGTGTAAGTCAAGACATTGTAGCGTAAATATATCCAACTAGCTATGCCAACAGCTTCGCTCGCGTGTCACAGTTTTTTCTAGAATTCAAATTTTAAACATAAAAGTAGTTATTGTGACTTAACCATAAGAGATAGAGACATACCATTGCGGAATTTTTGTAGTAGTTTTATAGATCTATAATTCTCTAGTACATTACATTAGCGTATCTCTGCTATTTTACGCACGCTAGTAAAGCTCCCAGCAAGCAAGTTTTTTAACAACTGCGCGATCTTGTCAACACAATTTACATAATACCGGTATGCACTATGTCCCTAAACCATCCAGAAGTATTGCATCTTTTTGTGAAAACCGTACAAAACTTCGTTCAGTAGATTTTGAGAAAATCGATTACATACAGACAGACAGTTTTTAGGGACTTTGTTTTATAATAAGTGTAAATGTAAATAGTCACTTCCAGGAGCATACAATTGAGTACGCAGTCAGTTTATCGGATAATCTCCACGAGATGAAGATTATACCGTCGAAACGGATGATCAGTAAACCTAACATTTATATAGATAGAAAGACTATCGCATGTTCAAAATACGTATTGATAACTGCCTGTGCTCGCAATTCCGTATGGATATCAGTGCGTCACAAAGTTTTTCATGCGGGAATTCTATGATAAAAAGTATTCACAATTTCTTATATTTCCCAATGGCAGATTAAATTGGTTATGCCGTTCCAAATAATTTAATGTAAACCTAAACTTTCCTCAAAAATTGCATTCTTTTAGTTAAAACATATACACATATATTGTGTCATAAGTTTTATGATTACTATTTCATTATCATATTATAGCACGCATACATACTTTTTTTAATCACTCCTGAAGGTGGCTGGGAGATAATGCTTAAAGCATTAAGCCCGCCTTTTGTGCAATTATTTGTATATGCATATTGTAGTTGCTCAATGAAGTTTATAAATAAATAAAAGTAGCCGCTTGTTACAATCCCACTGCTGGGAATAGGCCTCCTCTCTCCGTTTCTGGAGAGAAGGGTTGGAGCTAAGACCTACCACGCTGCTCCAATGCGGATTGGTAGATTACACATATCTCCAGAATTCTTTAGAGATATGCAGGTTTCCTGTTTTCTTTCACCGAAAAGCGTGTGATAAATTGCAATTATCAATTACAAACATGAGTTTTATTAGAGAAACTCATGTGCCTGCCCGGGTTTGAACTCGTGTTCCTTTCGAAAGAGTTGCACGGTCTCACCGCTGGGCTATCACAGCTCATATATAAATATATAAATAAAATAAAAACCGTACCAAAAACCGTTCAGTAGATTTTGAGAAAATCGATCACTTGCAGATAGACAGCTTCTGGGGACTTTGTGTTATAATATATATAGAACGTGGTATACCTTGTATTTTACCTGAAATAGTTATTAATAGTCATTTATAATTATTTGAATTTATCTTCCTCGTTACCAAGCAATGGACTATAAATTTTTTCACTCGAACAAAATGTTGTTTGTTTTCAAACCGTTAGTAACAGTTTTATTTATTTCACCAATAAAACTGAATCAGAATTTTTAATACTTATTTAATCAATCGCTCCCGCTTCAAACTTGGATCAAACGCCACACTTAATCACATTTTCCGCTCCGTCCTTCACTAATTCCTAACCCCCATCTAGAGGTTAATATAGCTTATTGAAGTTCTGTTATTTTGTACATAACTAGATTATATAGTTCTAAAGTTAAAGAGGTCAATTATATCATTAGTAGATGCAGGGCTTTATTAGGGCGTGCCGAGGCATCAAGCACATAAAAAAATAGTACCTGGAAAGCACCTAATCTATACTTACTATAAAATAAAGTCCCCAAGGCTGTCTCTCTGTATGTAATAGATTTTCTCAAAATCTACTGAACGGATTTTAGTACGGTTTTTACTAAAAGGTAGTGCAATTCCTCCGAAAGGTTTAGGTTAATAGCACATAACCGTTTCATGTAAATTGAGTTGATGAGGTCGTTTTACAACAATTTTTAGTGGGGGTAGTAACAAACCTTTGTCGATTGTAGTTCAGAAGGGGAATAGGTATAAAAAGCGGTGTAGGGTATCAGATAGCCAGTCTCATGCCGAAACTCGAGCGATATTACATGCCAACCACTGAATCTCACGCGAGCGAAGCCGCACGTATTTCTAGTTCTTAAATAAAGTAACAACCTATTACCATCCCACTCGTGGGTATTTAAAAGAAAAGATCCTTTTAGAAAAGTTTAAACTAAGTGTAAGAGATATGCTTATACGTAAAGCATATTACACACTTGAAGAGTTCGCAAAATGGTTCCTGCGTCGCGACTCAGCAGAGTTAGCAACTCCTTCGTTGGTTTCTCTCACTCACTCATTTGAGTTAAATGGAGGCTGATACAAAAGCCTTCTATACTATTGAGGATTGTATAGATGTTAAAAATGCGTGGATATAGCTACTCCTCTACCCTGTACTACATATCAATGACCAAATGTAACTAGTTATAACAATTGTATTTGAATAGAGCAACCGCCTAGTTTCTTGCTGGCTCTTCTCGGTAGGAACAGCTTTCCGAACCAACAGTAGATTCAAAAGCACATGTTTACAAGTTTATTTGAATAAATAATATTTTGAATTTGAATTTGAAACTGCTGTAATAGCAAAAATAAAACCGATTGCGGAAATTTATTATAGAATCTTATATCCACAAAATACACTAGCAGTGTATATAAGTATATACATGTATTATATGTTTGTTTTATGTATATAAATATAAAAAATAATAATTTACTCATTTTAACCTTAAAATGGCAAATCTAACCTAACATTTAACTTCGAAAACAAAGACAAAGTCGTAGTCAAAGTTCTATTCTAAAATATTCAAATATTAGCGAAAGCAATTACATCTCTACCAATAACGCCGTTCCGAAGCGCGCGAAACTTGTAAACGTCAAAAGTGACAGTCGGCCATCTTGCCGCCCGTCTCAATAGCTCCTTGGGATAATTACTTTAACAATTAGTCAAGTTTCGGCTGCTTTATTTACACCGGAGCTGATCAATGAACGACAATAAACAATTAATATCAATAAATTAACTTAAAAAGCTTTTAAAAATATTCCATATCCCAACTGTTATTTTTTATATATGGACACTTACACACACGGTCGTCCGACCCCGAAGTAACTTAATACTTGTGTTATGGGTGACGGACAACTGGTAGTTACTGGTAGTCATAGTTACTAATATATTAACGGCCTGGAATCGAGCCCTTTAAGTCAAATCTGTAATTCAAAAGAGGTAAAGTTTTATATTATTTGATTTCTATTTACTGGATAAATTTGATTATTTATAAATTTAATAGCTATTACAACGTATAATAAATATAAATAATACGCGCTATTGCTGTGCTTTCGAAAATACGATAATACGTAGAGACTTTGGTGGTGGTTGTGTGTATTGCTTGTGTGAATGCTGGTGGGATGCGTGTGGTGATTTGTCCTGCATGTGTAAGGTACGTGAATTGTGCCTACTTCTTACGAACTTTGTACTGCGTACATTGCAACAAGTACCTTTTTGACTAAGCGTTCGTAAAGTTGTCTCTGCAGTGGAAAACGTAATTTTGGCAGACGGTCCTAGACGTAGACGAACGAATTAAAGAAAGTGTTGAATACCGATAAACGCGCGTAATGCGTAATCTACCTACTTCCGGTGGCGCACATGGATCTTTATAAAATGATAGTTATATAATAAATATATAGGCCGATGATAAAATAAATAATAAATTACAGATAACATAATAATGCATAAAATAAATAAGGTTGTATAGTAGTGTAATTACGACTAAGTTTTGGCGGGCTATTGTCAATATAAGTAAAAGAGCGGGTAGATTTAAAAAGTTAGTCTGTCATTGCTTGTCGTAGCAGTAATGCTGCAAGAATTGAGTTTGATTAGAGTAAGTAATACTTTTGCCTGCGAACTTCCCGAAATACTGTGTAACAAAACTCTTTGGAAACAGGATCCAAGAAAAAAAGATTCAGAGAACATGTCTGAAACATGTCTATTTATCTAATTAATGTTTACGGTGTAAATGCGGTCCTCCTTAAGGACCTAGCGAGGGTTTCTAAACTCTCTCACTAACGATTGCGTTGTATGACCACATTTACGTATTGTTGATACTTTCTCTAACTACAAATTTTATATATCTTTATTCATACAGTAAAATTAAAATTCTAAATAATAATAGCTAATTCTAAATTCATCATTCTCATGTGATCATTTTCAAGAACATGTGAGTAAAAGAGACAGAGTTATCTATAGTTCATATAACGTTATCCTTTTCAAACATTACGACCCCAATGCAATTCACACTTCATGGTACAAAAAGAAAGCGGTTCGCGGTCGTCGTTTACATCTTCAATTCAGTCGCAATAAGAATTCATGGTAGGCCTGCAGATTCTTTGTGCGAAAAAGGAGCCAACCCTCTTGTCACCCGAAGAGGCGATCAACCGAGGTGATAAAACGGATAAATTATTTTTTGCACTTTGACTCCATGACTGCAAACGGCACAAATATATAACTCAATGAGAGATGCATGCTTCCGCCGTTTGCCGGATTCGGCCATTTCCGCCGCAGCTCCAGGTCTTGACGCCGTTTCCCTGATATGGGACGAGGCTAACGTATCAACGCATGTTGCGAACCAAATTAGGGCCCGTCCCCGTTCCCAAGGAACCAGCGTCAAACCGTCTGGTCTCTTGCCATCATCCCGACATATCCCGGAAGGCTCGAGAAGAGCAGGAATGTCTATGGTGGCAAGAGCTCTTTTGATGGTGTCATTAAGAGATCCATGGCGGAAAAGCCTACCAGAGCTCCTATGGCTTGAAAGCCCGTATATGCCAAAACTGTCTACCTCTTTTCCACATGGAAATTTTCCAAATTCGCAAAAAAAACGTCCGTTTCTTTGCTGTATCAGAATGATAAGACCCAAGGTGAATGGCCACGAAACAATCCATAAAACCACGTAATATTTGGTATTATCTAACGCCATTAGAGACGGGAACATGCCAATAAAGTTAGAAGCGCTCAGAGCAATTAAAGTATAAATTTAATCACCGTCAGACCACCCGAATGTGCGTGGATTAGACACGCCGGTGTACTATCGCTTTACCGACTTTGAATAAGTGTTACGTTTTGGATCAATAACATTTAAATATTTTCGTTTAAATTTATACTTATCGTGTACAGGTTATGTAATATTAATAAATATATGGGTCGTCCCTTCGCAAAGTAAATAACGTAATACCTTGTGTTATGGTTGACAGACAAGTGGTAAATATATACATATACAATTTTAAATAAAAACCTAAACAAATTTTCGTATTTGAGCTTGTATTTTAATTTATGCCGTGTGGTATGCGGCTAAGTAGAATAGACCACCCTCATTTCTTACCCAGGTGTCGTAAAAGGCGACTAAGGTAAGTCGACCCGCTGTTTGGTATTCGGCTGAGTAGAATAGACCAGCCTCATTTCTTACCCAGGTGTCGTAAAAGGCGACTAAGGTAAGTCGACCCGCTGTGTGGTATGCGGCTAAGTAGAATAGACCACCCTCATTTCTTACCCAGGTGTCGTAAAAGGCGACTAAGGTAAGTCGACCCGCTGTTTGGTATTCGGCTGAGTAGAATAGACCAGCCTCATTTCTTACCCAGGTGTCGTAAAAGGCGACTAAGGTAAGTCGACCCGCTGTGTGGTATGCGGCTAAGTAGAATAGACCACCCTCATTTCTTACCCAGGTGTCGTAAAAGGCGACTAAGGTAAGTCGACCCGCTGTTTGGTATTCGGCTGAGTAGAATAGACCAGCCTCATTTCTTACCCAGGTGTCGTAAAAGGCGACTAAGGTAAGTCGACCCGCTGTGTGGTATTCGGCTGAGTAAAATAGACCACCCTCATTTCTTACCCAGGTGTCGTAAAAGGCAACTAAGGTAAGTTGACCCGCCGTGTGGTATCCGGCTGAGTAGAATAAACCACCCTCATTTCTTACGCAGGTGTCGTAAAAGGCGACTAAGGTAAGTTGACCCGCCGTGTGGTATCCGGCTGAGTAGAATAGACCACCCTCTTTCTTACCGAGGGGTCGTAAAATACGACTAAGGTAAGTTGACGTCAGGAAGGCGGCCGCCGGTCGTAAAATACACGACAATGACAACGTGTTTAACATGTTCTGCCGACCTCACCTCATTCGGATAAGGACAGAAGGATGATGATGAAGGAAAACTTACAGCTACTATATCAAAATATTTGCTAAAATAAATAAAACTAGTTTTACCAGATAGAAGAATCGATATGTTACGAGTAGCATATGGATACAGATTTATAACATGTACATAACGTACATAAAGAAATTAGGGTGGTCTATTGAAGCTGTGGTAGCCCAGCGGTGAGACCGTGCGACTCTTTCAAGGGGGTCACGAGTTCAAACCCGAGTTAGAGAATTTTAGGGATATGTGTAACCTACTAATCCGCATTGGAGCAGCGTGATAGGTCTTAGCTCCAATCCTTCTCTCCAAAAACGGAGAGAGGAGGCCTTAGCCCAGCAGTGGGCATAGTAACAGGCCGTTACTTTACTTTTTTTTATCTTTAACCTATAACACAAGTATCAAGTTACTTCGGGAATGGACGATCATGTGTATAATTGTTAGATATATTTCTTTATTTAAACTCACGACCTCTTTCTAGTCATACAATTTCAATATACGACTGTCACGGTTTCCGCACAGTATATTAAAGTTATAACAAACGCGTGATTTAAAATGAATACCGCGTCACTTATTATTAACAAGTGAAACATTAATTAAAGCGTCGACAGCGCGATAATTATACAGTGAACATAATTACGGGAAAAATATAACCTGTATTATATATAATTTACTTTACACCAGTTTTATTCTCATCAATGTTTATTGTTAAATCTATACTGATACTATAAAGAGGAAAGATTTGTATGTATGAATGCCGTGTGATATCCGGCTGAGTAGAATAAACCACCCTCATTTCTTATCGAGGGGTCGTAAAAGGCGACTAAGGTAAGTCGACCCGCCGTGTGGTATCCGGTTGAGTAGAATAGACCTCCCTCATTTCTTACCGAGGTGTCGTAAGAGGTGACTAAGGTAAGTCGACCCACCGTGTGGTATCCGGTTGAGTAGAATAGACCACCCTCATATCTTACTGAGGTGTCGTAAGAGGCGACTAAAGTAAGTCGACCCGCCGTGTGGTATCCGACTGAGTAGAATAAACCACCCTCATTTCTTATCGAGGGGTCGTAAAAGGCGACTAAGGTAAGTCGACCCGCCGTGTGGTATCCGGTTGAGTAGAATAGACCTCCCTCATTTCTTACCGAGGTGTCGTAAGAGGTGACTAAGGTAAGTCGACCCACCGTGTGGTATCCGGTTGAGTAGAATAGACCACCCTCATATCTTACTGAGGTGTCGTAAGAGGCGACTAAAGTAAGTCGACCCGCCGTGTGGTATCCGACTTAGTAGAATAAACCACCCTCATTTCTTATCGAGGGGTCGTAAAAGGCGACTAAGGTAAGTCGACCCGCCGTGTGGTATCCGGTTGAGTAGAATAGACCTCCCTCATTTCTTACCGAGGTGTCGTAAGAGGTGACTAAGGTAAGTCGACCCACCGTGTGGTATCCGGTTGAGTAGAATAGACCACCCTCATATCTTACTGAGGTGTCGTAAGAGGCGACTAAAGTAAGTCGACCCGCCGTGTGGTATCCAGCTGAGTAGAATAAACCACCCTCATTTCTTATCGAGGGGTCGTAAAAGGCGACTAAGGTAAGTCGACCCGCCGTGTGGTATCCGGTTGAGTAGAATAGACCTCCCTCATTTCTTACCGAGGTGTCGTAAGAGGCGACTAAAGTAAGTCGACCCGCCGTGTGGTATCCGACTGAGTAGAATAAACCACCCTCATTTCTTATCGAGGGGTCGTAAAAGGCGACTAAGGTAAGTCGACCCGCCGTGTGGTATCCGGTTGAGTAGAATAGACCTCCCTCATTTCTTACCGAGGTGTCGTAAGAGGTGACTAAGGTAAGTCGACCCACCGTGTGGTATCCGGTTGAGTAGAATAGACCACCCTCATATCTTACTGAGGTGTCGTAAGAGGCGACTAAAGTAAGTCGACCCGCCGTGTGGTATCCGGCTGAGTAGAATAAACCACCCTCATTTCTTATCGAGGGGTCGTAAAAGGCGACTAAGGTAAGTCGACCCGCCGTGTGGTATCCGGTTGAGTAGAATAGACCTCCCTCATTTCTTACCGAGGTGTCGTAAGAGGTGACTAAGGTAAGTCGACCCACCGTGTGGTATCCGGTTGAGTAGAATAGACCACCCTCATATCTTACTGAGGTGTCGCAAGAGGCGACTAAGGTAAGGCGACCCGCCGTGTGGTATCCGGCTGAGTAGAATAGATCAACCTCTTTCTTACCGAGGGGTCGTAAAATACGACTAAGGTAAGTTGACGTGAGGCAGGCGGCCGGTCGTAAAATACGTAGTCGAATCATGTGACATGTTTTTTACATATTGCGCCGACCCCACTTAGAGTAAGATAAGGGCAGGACGATGACGATGTGTCTTATATAATTTTGAAAAGTTTCTAAATTCGATTTACAAAATTTTAATTTTTTACTTAACCCTAACTTTACCATTACAACAGTTAAAAAACAATGTTAAAAAAAGGCTACTACAGAAAGCCTACTATACTATTGATTACCTAGACGATAAGAATGCGTGGATAAAGCTACTCTTCAACCCTGTACAAGACATTAATAACTATATGTAACTAGAGATAAGAATTATTCTTTGAAAAGAGCAACCGCCGAGTTTCTTGCTGGTTCTTCTCAGTAGGAACAGCTTTCCGAACCAGCAGTAGATGTTGACGATTCATAAGCACTTGTTTACAAGTTTACTTGAATAAAGAATATTTTGAATTTGAAATGGGCGAAAATAAATGGTATTAATTCAAGATTATCGTAACATCGTTAGGTATGTTGAACAATGAAACCATTTTTTAACGTATTAATTAATCCGTGTAGCTTGTGTGGTGATAATTGTGTTTTGTAAACGTAAGAAAGAAATATTACACCCCGTATTTGCACAGTATATAATTTTCTTCACAGTGGCTGCTCGTGTTTTTTCTTTTACCTTAAATCGATCTTTATGAAAAAATAAAGCTTTCTACAAACTTACAGAACTTAAAATATTTTTATATATAATTACAAAATCGCCGCCGTGTATCCGGCCGAGTAGAATAGACCACCGTCATTTCTTACCGAGGTGTCGTAAATGGCGACAAAGGTAAGTTGACGTCAGGCAGGCGGCCATTCGTAAAATACATATCCAAATCATGTGACATGATTTTAACATGCTGCGCCGACCCCACTCATAGTGGGATAAAGAATCAAGGTATAATTACAAAATCGCAAATAAATCATTGATTTAAATTCTTGCATTTACATGCAATGCATTTTTATAACATTTACAAAACAATTTATAGAATTAGGCGTTACTTTGCGGAGATCCATAATACAAAAGTAAAAAATTTTTAAATTTAAGTTAATTTTAAATAATTAATCAATTTTTCCAGTGATAATAATTAATAATTTAAAAAAATTATAAGTTAAATGTTAAAATAAAAAAAGTTAAATTTGACACATTGCCCTGTGTCCGATTGTGCCGAAATTTTACATACTGGTCCAGTTCCTGCATGCATGTTCATAAAAGTAATAATAAAATGATTTTGCTATAATCCGCGATTATTTTACAGCGGAATACCTGCAAGAATTGGCTCCGGATGAAGGACCTTCTAAACGGTCAACAATAGGAAAATGAAATTTTGTTAAAACCTTTTTTTGTCGGAAAAGAACAGAAATTATTTACAAATACTAAGTCTGTAAATAATTTATAGAATTAGGCGTTACTTTGCGGAGATCCATAATACGAAAGTAATAATAAAATTATTCTGCTATAATCCGCGATACAGTAAATAGAAAATATACATAATAAGTTTGTGATAGTGAACGTGTGTAGTGCTTGTGTATTGTGGTGGCGGTGGTGGAGGTTTGTGCATGTGTTTTTACGAATCCTGCACGTATCGGGTATGAAAAACGGATAGTCCACTATACATTTATGTATATAATAGACAAAGTAGGAATCGACATAAGCTTGCGACACCTGCTACGTAAATCGTTTATGGGTATAAGATGCTATAATAAAATTCCGAAATCAATTTTGGCCATGCCGTTATAGCAGTTTAAAAACACTGTTAAAAAGAGGCTGTAACAGAAAGCCTACTTTACTGTTGAAGATTAGTTAGATTATAAGGATGTGTGGATATAGGTGCACTTCTACCCTGTACAAGACAGCAATAAATAAATGTAACTAGTTTTAAGATTTATATTTTAAAAAGAGCAACCGCCGAGTTTCTTGCTGGTTCTTCTCGGTAGGAACAGCTTTCCGAACCAGCAGTAAAGTTGACGATTCAAAAGCACTTGTTTATTATATTTGAATAAAAATTATATAAATTTTGTATTTACTTTATCGTGGATTATAGCACAATAATTTTATTATTACTCTTGTATTGTCTGTTATTGTTTTAGTGTCGTAAGTCTGTAGAATGCTTAAATTATTCATTAAATATCATTTGAAGAAATCAAAACTCGTGTACTCGCTACTGTAAAGTTATTATTGTGCGAAAGGTGTGATTTTTTTCTTGTTCTCGTATTTTCCAATTACCATACAATTAACGCGTTGTCCACGCCTTAATTAATGTTTCACTTGCTGATTATAAGTGACGCTGTGTTTTTTATAATACCCGTTTAATTATAGATAACATGACTGATAACTTATCTGATTTTAATTAAGAGAACTGCACATTCGTTTTGTTGTGAAATGTGTTGATTAGAATTAATTTATTTGTAGTATATATAACATAACGTTATTTCTTATTATAGTATTTTAACGCTCGTTGCCTCGAAGTTGAAGGTAGAATAAAATATTTTCAATAAAATTGAATTGATGGAAATCTTTATCTGTACTTATTAGCCGTGTGGTATCCGGCAGAATAGAATAGACCACCCTCCTTTCTTACCGAGGTGTCGTAAAAGGCGACTAAGGTATGTGCCGTGTGGTATCCGGCCGCATTGAATACACCACCCTCCTTTCTTATCGAGGTGTCGTAAAAGGCGACTAAGGTATGTGCCGTCTGGTATCCGGATGCGTAGAATAGACCACCCTTATTTCTTACCGAGATGTCGTAAAAGGCGACTAAGGTAAATGCCGTGTGGTATCCGGCAGAATAGAATAGACCACCCTCCTTTCTTACCGAGGTGTCGTAAGAGGCGACTAAGCTATGTGCCATGTGGTATCCGGTAGAATAGAATAGACCACCCTCATTTCTTACCGAGGTGTCGTAAAAGGCGACTAAGGCAAGTTGACGTCAGACAGGTGGCCGATCGTAAAATACGTAGCCAAATCATATGACAACATGTTTATAACATTTTGTGCCGACCCCTCTTAGAGTGGGATAAGGGCAGGAGAATGATGATGTTATTTCTTATGATAGTATTTTAACGCTCGATGACTCGACTTGAAGTTAGAATAAAATATTTTCAATTAAATTGAATTGATTGAAATCTATATCTATACTTATTATAAAACAAAGTCCCAAAAAGCTGTCTGTCTGTATGTAATCGATTTTCTCAAAACCTAGTAAACGGATTTTTGTACGGTTTTCACCAAAAGATAGTGCAATACTTCCAGATAGTTTAGGTAAATAGTACATATCGGTATTATGTCAATTGTGTACAAGAGATCAAGCAGTTGTTAAAAAACTTGCTGTATTTAAGTATGTATTTAAAATTATATATGTAGTATATCTACCAGTTGTCCGTCACCCATAACACAAGTATTAAGTTACTTACTTTGGACGGACGACCGTGTGTGTAAGTGCCCATATATTTATTTTAATTATTATTTATTGACTGTTAAGTAGTAAAATGAGTAATAAAAGTGTTACTAGCGGTTTCAAATCAAAAAATGTTTTTTCGAGTGTAGTTAAAAAAAATCACAGTAAAGAAACGGCCCGTTACTATCCCACTGCTGGGCATAGGCCCCCTCTATCGTTTTTGGAGAGGTTGTTCGGAGCTAAAACCTACCATGCTGCTTTAACACGGATTGGTGGGCTACACATATCCTCAGAATTCTCTACAGATATACAGGTTTCTTACGATTTTTCTTCACCGAAAACCGTGTGATAATTTGCAAATATTAATAAGACATATAAGTTTTTAGAGAAAAACTCATCAATGCCTCTCCCGAGGTTTGAACCCGTGATACTCTGTAAACAGTCGCACTGTGTCATCACTGGGCTATGACAGATTCAAGCAAACGTATGCAAGGTATGAATAGTGCATAAATGCATATTGATCGCAAATAATCAAAACACTCAGCCACCCTGTATCGAAATTGATTAAACAAGTGTTGGGTGTAGATAAGAGGAATTCATTCCGGATCATTAGTCACTCCCACACCCCTCTGCGAGGGTATCTTTTGGGGGTTGAATTTAATTTAGTGAGTTTTATTTACATTTTTTCACTTCCACCGTTTTTGTGATGTACTCGGTAGCTTAATGTTTAGATAGCGTGAATGTTTAGGGGTTGTAAACTCGAACAAACACTTTGTTATTAGTCCTAGTTGATAAAACAAAAAGCTAAAATTAGTTTTAAGAAAAATTTTATTTTTATGAAAGGCCTTAAAGGACTCGATCCCAGATTGTTAAGTAAACAAATAAAAAAAGTTAAAATGAAAGGAAAACCAAAGACAATCTTATATATATTCTTAGTATCAAGCAAGTAAATTTACCATCCTTCTGCCCTTATTCCACTCTAAGTGGAGTCGGCACAACATGTTACAAACGTGTCACATGATTTGACTACGCATTTTACGACCGGTCGCCTGCCTGACGTCAACTTACCTTACTCTATAAGAAAGGTGGTCTATTCTACTCTGCCGGATACCACACGGCAGGTCGACTTAACTTAGTCGTCTTCTACGAAACCTCGGTAAGAAATGAGGGTGGTCTATTATACGCTGCCGGATACCACACGGCATCAAGCAAGCAAGTAAATTTTGAAAATAAAAATTCTCAAGTTTTAATACACAAATATTGACCGATTATATTAAAAAAATTACATAAAAATCGTAACATACTCTAAAATTATTAAGAAAATAAAATCATTTATTAAAAAGCATATTTAAATTCAAAAAATATTTTATTTATTTTTTCGTTATTAACCACTGGAATTTATTAACTCTCATAATTTACCGTTATTTAATTTACTGCAAAAAGGTTTAACTTCGAATAACACCGCAATAGACAATTGTCGTTATCAATAAAAAAAACATAATGG
The DNA here is from genome assembly GCA_947086505.1 of Morpho deidamia. Taxonomy (NCBI): domain Eukaryota; kingdom Metazoa; phylum Arthropoda; class Insecta; order Lepidoptera; family Nymphalidae; genus Morpho; species Morpho deidamia. Next base: position 13,702,184 of record CAMTZC010000016.1, read on the forward strand.
TTCTTTCAACCCACTTTCCATTGACAAAACTAATATTAACAATTAAAAAAAAAGAATTCCGCGTAATTAAAAACGATATCGATCAAGGTTGCGTTCAATTTTACATCTTGTTGTATAACAATAAGAACGATAATGTAACGGATTAGTTACGCGAATTGTCCAATGTGGGAGCGGGAAGGTATGACGTCACGTCGTCTGTCCCGCTCGCTCGCTTTATGCTTTTATTTTGCTGCCATGGTATCAGACGCGCGGGCCACCCAGTGGGGTGCATAGGGTTGCCAGAATATATTATTATTTATATAAATCGATTATATTCATATTTAAAAGAAGTTAAGAATTCTTTCTTTCTCCTACCTTTATCCCACTCTAAGTGGGGTCGGTACAACATGTTTTTCTCTTCCATTCTCTTCTATCTTTTTTTTTTTGTTTAATCTTTATTCAAATAAACCATTTCAGGCACTTTTGAATCGTCAAGCATCAATATGATTAATGAAGCTACAACTGGTTCGGAATGTTGCTCTTACCGAGAAGAACCAGCGAGAAACTCGGCGGTCAATCTTTTAAATATTTTCAATTATACATTATTAAACCGCTGTCTTGTATGAAGCTGAAAGGATCCTCAAATCCAGGCTTTCTTATTAACCAAATAATCTTCAATTTTGTAATATGCTTTACGTATAAGCATATTTTTTACACCTAATTGGAATCTTTCTGTACACTGGTCTAGAATGGATTGAGGAATTTTATTATAGAAGCGAATAGCGAGACCAACAAATGAGTTGCTAACTCTGCTGAGTCGCGACGCATATCATTCGTCAACTCTGGCGCTACACCTTTTATATGCATGTCATACTTCACACAGTCTAACCATCTCTTTTTAGGCCTTCCTCTAGTCACATATCCATCCACATTCATACTCAACACTCGTTTGATCACATGACTTTCATCCCTCCTCATTACATGTCCATACCATCCCAATCTTGAACCTCTCATCTTTTCTATAATGGGCGCAACTTTCAGACTTCCCCTTATATACTCATTTCTTATTTTATCAAGTCTTGTCACACCACACATCCACCTTAACATCCTCATCTCATTTGCATGTACTCTTCTTTCATCCATCTTTTTCATTGCCCAACATTCTGATCCATACATTACGACAGGTCTTATGACCGATGTGTAAATTTTTCCCTTTAGTTTAGGGGGCATTCGGGGGTCACATATTGTGCCTGAGACCTGTCGCCACTTCATCCATCCTCCATTCATTCTATTCCTCACTCTAAGAATTAAACCTTTTAAAATATCTAGTAGACTTCAAAAATATATAAAACTCTCACTAACGTTTTCAGAGTAATAAACATGGAGTTACGTTGCACAATCCAGTTTAACATTTTAAATTATGTATGCGTGCCTCGTAGTTTTAGATATCATTTTATATGTATTAATATGAAAAATCATAGAGTTCTTACACTAGAGTATTATAGCCTCAAATGTATCCCTCTAAAAAAAATAGAGCAAATGAGACTACATACTAGTAACACGGTTTACGTATTTTCCTCACTGGAACAACAGATGGCGCCACAAGTACTTCGCTTTGCGCTATAGTAGTGCTTTTGTTGTTACATAAAAAGTCTCCATACAATATATTCGTGAATCGACATCGCCTACCTATTCCTTTGGTTCACAGTGCATCAAGCGAAATTGTAAACGGTGCATCTTCCGGTATGTTTGGAATCCTAGGCTTATTGTTCCAGCAATTTGAACTTGACTTATTATCACCCTCGTTTTTATGTGTGAATTCAATTCAATTCTTGAATTTATAGCTTCCAGGAGTGTCTTGTGACACTATTTACTTCACCAATGTCACGCAGGATGGAAGAATCATGTTTAAAGATGATCGGTTTAAATTTGTATTGGTCGGTTTAATTTGACACTGTACAAATAGGCAGAATTTTAAGTTAACCCTAAACCTAATACAAAACAGACAACACAACATGTGTTACTAAAGATAATATATAAATATTAATAACTTGATTTTGTTTTTTTAAAATAAATTGACATAAATATTTACAATATGGACTATACACAAGGGTTAGTAAAAACTCTATATTTATAGGACAAGGGATTGCATTAGGGATGACGTTATACAACGGGAAAAGTAGTTTGGGACATGAGAGTAGAAGATGGGTTAGGGTACTTTTATCTAAGCCACATTCATATGGAGTGATCCCTAATCCTGAGCTTTGCTAAATGAGAGCATGGCGAAGACGTAAGCGAGAGATTGGTGTGATCCATTTTTATGTGTGATTAGACAAAGATTAGAGAAAGTATACGTGCCTCATGTTTCCTCTCATTATTTATTGTGATATTACAACAGGCCTGCCCATAGCTGCACTCTAGTATAATAACTCTATATGAAAACAAGTCAAGTAAAAAGTTTTTCAGAAAAGGTTTTAATAACATTTCATGTCTCTACTATTAGACGTTGACGAGTGCCCTCGTCTGAAACCAATCCTGGCAGTATCAGGTCATCCTTATCATAAAATGCATTGTCATCGAGACTGGAGCAGTATGTAAAATTTCAGCTCAATCGGTCACCGGGAAGTTTGACAAATTTAACTTGTAAGATTCCACCTTCATATTGCAAGTTCAAAAAAAAATTTCAAATAGCTGAATAAACGCCTGAATGCTCCATTGCTTAAAAAGTAGCGGCCTGTTACAATCCCAATGCTGGGAATAAGCCTCCTCTCTCCATTTCTGGAGAGAAGGGTTGGAGCTAAGACCTTACACGCTGCTCCAATGCGGATTGGTAGGTTACACATATCTCCAGAAGTCTCTAGAGATATGCAGGTTTCTTCACGATGTTTTCTTTCACCGAAAAGCGTATGATAAATTGCAATTACCAATTAGACACATGAGTTTTAATAGAAAAACTCATTGGTGCCTGCCCGGGTTTGAACTCGTGTTAACCTCGAAAGAGTCGCACGGTCTCACCGCTAGGCTATCACAGCTCCATATTGCTTTCCTCCATATGCTCAATTGCTTAGCTATTTTTAATACTGCGTCTGTCTTTATTCTATTTGATCTTATATTCAAAATTCTGTACAATATTTCCTCCTAATGCAAACGAAATCAAACAAATACTTACACATATTGTATGAACCTCTAACACGCACTAGTCCATTTCTTTTAATCTATGACAGTTTATCATAAACTCATATTTACTTGTCTTTACACAAGGCTTTATGTAATAAATGTTGTCAATAATGACTATCAAAGTAACACTTGTGTCAACGTAACGTACGTAAACTGACACGTAATTATTATTTATTCTGATTAATTGTGTTAAAACAAACATAATTTACACAAAATATAGTCAAACATTTGTTTAAGGAATTATTTGTTTGTGTGTAATAATTTATTATATACATAAGTTATCTTTTGACTAGCTTTTATTTCACTATTTTATTTCTATTCTTATTCTTATTTGTTTATTAATTTATTATTTGTTATAATCGTATAAGCTATGACGATTTCTTTACTTCTTTTTATGAAAATATATATAGAATCAGTTGTAATTAAAAGGCAAGATTAATTAAAATTACTTTGGCGTACATTAGGGTAACCTGCAGGCCTACCATGAACTCTATATTGTTAGGAATGAAATCTGGCGATACTATAATCACGTTGCCGATAGCAAGACTAACTTTTGGAGCAAAAATTAGTTATAAAAGATGGAGTCCGCCATATTGAAGGCAGTCTTGTTGCAAAACTTGGCTCATATGGTTATTAGACGCTTACGAAAATAAACCGTTTTATTACTTGAAGTCTTGCTGTAAAGCTCGACTTGTACGATTAATAAACAGTCACGTCTTTAGATCGTGATATTGTCTTGTCTTGTTGTGTGTGTGTGTGCCTACGGGTGTGTAAAAGTTATTTTATGTTTAACTTATTGATTTATTCCGGTGATTACTTAATCAGTTTTTAGATACCTAAGTCATTTCAACCAAGCATTAACAGTATGTTTACATGGATTTTTATTTATTTATTTATATTCAATTACTTTCTCAGAGGTCAGAACTCGACAGTTATTAATCGGTTAATTGCATCGAAACTTTGAACATTATTTTAAACAAGCTTTTACCTGCGACTTCGTCCGCGTGGACCGTAGTTCTGGAATAAACAGTAGCTTCAGTATTATACATTATAATAACTCAGTTAAATTTATGCAGTAAACAGAAATCAAAATATATAAAACCTCCTAAAAATAACTCCTTCGACGTAAGCTTAACCACGTGATAAAGAACCTCCTTTTGATTACAGATTTGACTCATCTTTCATACATAGTGAATAGAAGATAATTAAAAAACTTTGATAGCTTGATAATAGATGGTGTTTTTTAAATGTCCTCCTGTAAAAATCCTGTAAACTTAACAGGGTTTCTATAGCCTATATGTTATTCCGGTATATAAGGAATAATTGAGCTAAATTTCGTCGATATTGGTTCAGCGGATTCGCTGTGAAAGAGTAACAAACATCCATCCATACTCACAGACATTCGCATTTATAATATTAGTAAGATAAGAAGTAAGATAAGATAAGATTAGTAAAATTAAACAATGTGCAATCGATGTTACATTTCATTTTATTTCTATGATAGGCATAACCAATCAATTCACCTTGGGTATTAGCATTTCCATACTCTGATTTAAAGGAAATAGACGACCTTGGATGAGTGGTATTTCAGGATTAGGATTACTGACTGACTTGAAAATAAAATGCTAAATGTAGAGTGGATTGTCCGTTCTCATACCTGTTACATGCAGAATTCTTAAAAATATATGGGCATTGGATTAATTAATATATAACTGTACTTACTTCTGATGATTCTTCGATTGCGGGGTGAAACGACTCTCGAATTTGTGGTCGTGAACGTGTGTAGTGCGTATTGTGGTTGTAGTGGGGGACGTTTGTGCGTGTGTTCTTACGAATCCTGCGTGTATCAGGTATGAGAACGGTTAATCCACTCTACATTTAGCATTATATATATATTTCCATTTACTTGGCTTGCATCGCGGATTATAAATAGCAAAATAATTTCATTATTACTATTGTATAAATTTTTATACAAAATCTCATCAGTGTATGTCCGGGACTTGAATTTAAGACCCCCAAATAAGGTTTATTTTTTTTAAAGAAGCTGTGATAGCCTAGCGGTGAGACCGTGCGACTCTCTAGAGGCGACATAGGTTCAAACCCCGGGCAGGCACCAATGAGTTTTTCTATTAAAACTTATGTGTCTAATTGATAATTGCAATTTATCACACGCTTTTCGGCGAAGGAAAACATCCTGAGGAAACCTGCATATCTCTAGAGCATTCTAGGGATATGTCTAACCTACCAATCCGAATGGAGCAGCGTGGTAGGTCTTAGCTCCAATCCTTCTCTCCGAAAACGGACAGAGGAGGCCTTAGCCCAGCAGTGGGCATAGTAACAGGCCGTTACTTTTAAATAAGGTTTATATATATTCCTAAAATGGACTGTTACGAATATTTGTAAATTTTAGTGAGATAAATAATAACTCGGTTGTGGCAGCCCTATCATCGAAATATAATTACCATGAATGGCGGTCGCAAAATGAATTTGTCAAAACATACGTGAAGCGAAACAGGCAACGAACTGACGGATGATCTGGGATGCTGATAGCGCATCCCACGAGACGCTTTGACTTTCTGTTATTGTCTCGCAAGCATGATATACCGGTGTTGTTTTTCTACAAACATTAGATTAAATAATTTATAGAATTAGGCGTTACTTTGCGGAGATCCATAATACAAAAGTAATAATAAAATTATTTTGCTATAATCCTCGATGCGTAAATAGAAAATATATATATAATGTTAAATGTATACGTGCAGGATTCGTAAAAACACATGCACAAACCACCACTGCCACCACAATACACAAGCACTACACACGTCCACTATCACAAACTCATCAATCGTTTCGCCTCGCAACCGAAGCATCATCAGGAGATAGACTCCACGACAAAATCGCAAAGGCTTCGCGTATCGGGTATGAAAAAACCGGATATATTTTCTATTTACTGTATCGCGGATTATAGCAAAATAATTTTATTATTACTTTTATAACATTATATTAGGTTCACCTGCATACGAGTATATATATAATATGAGACTAAATTCTTCGAACTCAGTTTTGATCATACAGTACTGGTAGATATACTGGAATATAGAAGGAAGCCTTAAATGTGCCTATCAAGGGCGTAGCCAAAATTTCTTATAGAGTTGGGGGGGGGGGGGGTGAAAATCCTCGACTTTTCGTCTATTATATATATATTCATTTTTAAGAGATAGTGCAACCATGCGAACGTCGCTGTCTCTAAATGAGGCTGGATCCGCCTATCATATCTTTCTATCTTGGAAACGTTTTATTTTTTTTATAACTAATCTAGGTACGTATGTATGTATACTAGAATTGGGAAGCAAACTAAAATATTATAAATATAATTAAAATAAATATAATTAAATATATGGGACACTTACACACACGGTCGTCCGTTACCACAGTGGGTAACTTAATACTTGTGTTATGGGTGACGGACAACAGGTATATACTACATATATAATTTTAAATACATACTTAAATACAAATATACACCCATGCTCGTAAAATCAACAATTTTTTTTGTAGAAAATGCTGGCCCTCGGCGGGATTCTAAACCGCGGCCCGCGGAAGCTGAAGGGTCACTACCCACTGCGCCAACGGGCCAGTCAAATATAAAGCAAATGATCGATATCTCTATTTTAGATTCTAAATATATTTGTCACATATCAATTATTGTTAAGAAATACAATTAGAATTGAATACAGAACCTAAACCTTATAAAACAGCTCGCTCTATCTATTTTGAGGCGTTTCAATGACTACCATATGGACAGAGTAACGGATTCAGTTACACTTTTTGTTTGTTTGTCAAAGCTTTTGCATTTGTTATTGGGTTATAACGATGGTGAGAATATCGGAAGGTTTTTGTCAAAATTTTACAGTATTAAACTGTATTAAACTGGACTTACGCATATAACGAATTTGGACTGGTCCATTGGCGTTGACAGTGACCCTGCCTTCAGCTCTAGGCTCGTGGGTTTAATTCCCGCCGAGGGACATTTTCTATAAAAAAATGGAATAAAATATGAGTTGAAAACTCAAAAGCACTTGTTTACAAGTTTACTCGGATACAAAATGATTTGATTCGATTTGAGTGCTTCCTCGATAGACAAATCAATAATAATAAATTTGACATTTCATTCTTAGTAAATCAAGTGAAGATGGAGGCAAAAGTGAATATAACTATGTGTGAAAAATTAATACATAATACAAGCAATACAACAGAACTAACTACTTTGCTATAATCCGCACGGGTTAAGTGAATGCATGCAAAACCAATGTGTATGAAGCAGGCAAAATCTACGCACCTTATACATGCAGGACCAGCCACCACATGCACCCCAAGGCGCAATTCACCAGCAACAACGCACACAAAAGCAGCACACACACCCACCACCACAATCTCGACGATCGTTTCGCCCCGAAACCGAAGCATCATCAGGAGGATAGGCTCCACGACAAAAATCGTCCTGCATGTATAAGGTGCGTAGATTTTGCCTGCTTCATACACATTGGCTTTGCATGCATTCACTTAACCCGTGCGGATTATAGCAAAGTAGTTAGTTCTGTTGTATTGCTTGTAATATGGAATTCCGCAAAGTAACGCCTGCTTCTATAAATCATATAAATAAATCAATTAATACATAATAAATCATATTCAACGAAATTTTTACAAGATGTGTCGTGTGGTATCCGGCTGAGTAGAATAGACCACCCATTTTCTTACCGAGGTGTTGTAAAAGGCGACTAAGGTAAGTTGATCCGCCGTGCGGTATCCGGCTGAGTGGAATATACCACCCTGTTTCTTACCGAGGTGTCGTAAAATACGACTAAGGTAAATTGACGTCAGGCAGGCGGCCGGTCGTAAAACCTAGCCAAATCATGTGACGTCGACGACCATTACTTAAGTTTTTTAAAGGCTGTTTGCTTTTAAAAAGCTGTGCTGGCACTCTTGTGGAAATCAGTGTACTGTTAAATTTCGAATATAAAAGTAGTTATTGTGAGTTTGCCATAAGAGATAGAGACACACTGTTGTGAACTTTTTTGTAGAAGTTTTATAGATCTACAATTCTCTAGTACATTACTTTAGCGTATCGCTGCTATTTTACGCAGCACACGCGACTAAAGCTCCCGGAAAGCAAATTTTTTACCAACTGCTCGATCTCTTCAACACAATTTACATAATACCGATATGTACTATTTACCTACATAGATTCGTTCAGTAAATTTGGAGCAAATCGATTTCATACAGACAGACAGCTTTTAGGGACTTTATTTTATAATAAAAATAGTTGTTATAAATTAATAACGCGAGAGATAGAGCCATGCTATCGTGGACTTTTTTGTAGTATAGTATACTTTGTTATAGGTCTGAAAATATCGAAATCTAATATTTACTTAAACCATCCGGAAGTATTGCACTATCTTTTGGTGTAAACCGTACAAAAATTCGTTCAGTAGATTTTGAGAAAATCGATTACATACAGACAGAGAGCTTTTTGGGACTTTGTTTTATAATAAATATAGATATAGATATAGAAATAGATTATTTAATATGTAACGGAAATACTTTAATAGCGTGTCCAATTAATTATAATAATATCAAATTTTTAATTTCCTAATATATATTTTAACATTAATTGTACTGAGGAACCCCGATTAATTCTAATTTATAGGTTCCGGGAAATGAATTATTGCCGGAATCAATCAAAAGCTTAACGAATAGCAGATCGTTTGTGAGATAAATCTTATTTCGTGTTTGGGTTCGCGGTGACATCACATCATATTGTAACAAGGTTTACCGGCGACTTCTTTCGCGTAATGTTTAATATAGTTAACCTCCAAAAGCCAGTCTGACTTACTTTGGAAAATTAACAGATCGAGTTGCAAATATATTTAAATCAAAATCGGGTACTAAACTCTCTTTTAAAACTAACCAATTGCTTCGTAGTTTGTTGTGTAAAAAGAAACATACATTAGATAAGGGTTAAAAATCTGGGGTTTATAAAATAGATTGTCCTGAGTGCAACGGTACATATGTAGGTCAGACTGGCCGAAGTTTTGCGGTTCGATTCCGGGAACATATGGCTGCGTTTAGGAATAATAAACCACAAAATTCTAATTTTGCAAAACATTTGCTAGAAAGCGGTCATAAAGTGCCTAATGACCATTCATTTCATATTCTCCACACTTGTGATAAGGGACTCCGACTCAATACGTTAGAGCATCTTGAGATAATAAAAAATAACAATGGTCACTTAATTAACGAGCAAGTAAATGTATCTAATTCCGTTTTGCTACATGTGTTCGGAGGGGAGGGTATTGGTGGGAGTTGAACTATTTAAGACTGCTTGTATGGGTAGCGCGGCGCAGTACGATTTTTGTCGTGGAGCCTATCCTCCTGATGATGCTTCGGTTTCGGGGCGAAACGATCGTCGAGATTGTGGTGGTGGGTGTGTGTGCTGTTTTTGTGTTCGTTGTTGCTGGTGAATTGCGCCTTGGGGTGCATGTGGTGGCTGGTCCTGCATGTATAAGGTGCGTAGATTTTGCCTGCTTCATACACATTGGCTTTGCATGCATTCACTTAACCCGTGCGGATTATAGCAAAGTAGTTAGTTCTGTTATATTGCTTATAATTAACCTCATTTATCTACAGTATTTTTTATATTTCCTGAAGGTAAAAACGTGAATTTTTTATTCTCTGTTATACCCCGGTATACATTAAATAACTATAACACTATACAGCTTTGAACATACGCAGTTATATGTCAACTATTTTTAATTTCCTTTTTAAAGTTATTATTAGCAATATAACAGAACTAACTACTTTGCTATAATCCGCACGGGTTAAGTGAATGCATGCAAAGCCAATGTGTATGAAGCAGGCAAAATCTACGTACCTTACACATGCAGGACAAGCCACCACATGCACCCCAAGGCACAATTCATCAGCAACAACGCACACAAAAGCAGCACACACACCCACCACCACAATCCTCCTGATGATGCTTCGGTTTCGGGGCGAAACGATCGTCGAGATTGTGGTGGTGGGTGTGTGTGCTGCTTTTGTGTGCGTTGTTGCTGGTGAATTGCGCCTTGGGGTGCATGTGGTGGCTTGTCCTGCATGTATAAGGTACGTAGATTTTGCCTGCTTCATACACATTGGCTTTGCATGCATTCACCTAACCCGTGCGGATTATAGCAAAGTAGTTAGTTTAGTATATTGCTTGTAATATGGAATTCCGCAAAGTAACGCCTGCTTCTATAAATCATTTAAAGTTATTATTGATTTTAGGTTTTGTTCATCATATATTTTTGTTTCACAGCAAATGCGTATTTATATGAAATGTCCAAATATTTTTATCAAATTGCGCATGTCGTTGCCATCTATAATTAATATAGCACTTAGTCTAAAAATAGTTTTATATTGTGTTCTGTAGCTCTGTATTTTTTTTCGAATGTGTCTAATGCTGTTAGCCCTAATGGCTTTTACAGCGTCACCGGTGGGATGGGCGAGCGCAGAAGCTTCGCCGGGTAAAATTGATAAGTAAACGAGTGTTTTTAGGCACTCGCAACTTTTGGGAGCGTCGCCTTAAGGGTGTCTCCTGCGAGACCGAACCTCGGCTTAAAGTTCGTTTTGGAGGACTGTATCTAACACATTGACTTTGAAGAAGTCTGCATCACGGCGGCCGCGGCAGAGGGCTGCGGCCGCTTGACACAAGCAAGCGGGGACCTCGTCTTCGGCGAAGACGCTGTTTGTGTGTGTATTGTGTGTATATCTTGTTGGATGGGGGTTCGGATGAATGGACGCTTTCTCGAAGTAAGTCCTCGAGAATCGTTTAAAAGATCGGCTATCGTGGGAAGGTCGAGATCTCTATGGAGATTCACGTTGCGCACGAACCACGGAAAGCCAGTGGCTGTACGCATGAATCGATTCTGAAGTGTCTGCAACGGACACTGTAGCTCTGTATGGTGTGTATATTGTTGATGGCCTTTTAAAATAAATATATAAACTAGTAAACAAATAACATAGTTCAGAATAACTAACTGTGCAAGTAAAGTCTAAATAATATCCTCCAAAATCCGAATTTTTCATTAAAAATGCCCATTGCCGACATGTGATATTAATCCTTAATCGTTATTTAACAATTTGCGAGCCGGTCGCCAGAATCTCATCAGTTTGTTGGCTGTATGTTGAGTGGGCAAATGAAATAACTTTAAGCCGGTACGTTGCATTATCAAATACGATACAGTGCCGCGTGGTATCTGGCTGAGTAAAATAGACCACCCTCATTTCTTACCGAGTTGTCGTAAAAAGCGACTTAGGTAAGTCGACCCGCCGTGTGGTATCCGGTTGACTAGAATAGACCACCCTTTTTCTTACCGAGGGATCCTACGACTAAGATAAGTTGACGTCAGGCGGCCGGTAAAATACGTAGCCAAATCATGAGACAACATGTTTATAACGCGTAGTGCCGACCCCACCTAGATAAGGGCAGGAGGATGATGATACAAGAGACAAAATGTGGATTTTTAAGCAGGATATAATAGAATTACTTTGCTATAATCCGCGTTGTTTAGGAGATTCCAAGAATGCTGTGATAGCCTAGCGGTGTGACTGTGCGACTATTTGGAGGGAATCTCGGGTTCAAACCTCGAGCAGGCACAAATGAGTTTTTCTGTTAAAACTTATGTGTTCTAATTAATAATTGCAATTTATCACACGCTTTTCGGTGAAGAAAAACATGGTGAACCTGCATATCTCTAGAGAATTCTGGGGATGTGTGTTACCTACCAATCCGCATTGCGGCAGCGTGGTAGGTCTTAGCTCCAATCCTTCTCTCCAAAACTGAAGAGAGAAGGCCTATGCCTAGCAGTGGGATCATAAAAGTTACTTTACTGTACTTTGTTATATAACTGAGGCATTATATCCTTAGAACTAAAATTCCATTTCTAGCGAAAAAAATTGTTATTCAATGAGTTATTATAGAAATAAAAATACTTTTAACTTGTCATTTATGACCTCCATAAATTTAATCAAGTTGTTATAGTCTGTGTAATAAATTAAAAGATAAAAAACTCTTGTACAAACTGTGACATCGTTACGAAACCAAACGATTAAGATGGATAACCATGTTCATGATAGGGCGCCATTAATCTAACCAAGTTTAAATTTAAAGCCACCATTAGTACCTTCCATCAAGTTTCAAGTTATCATTGAATTAACCGTGTAAATGCAACTGATACAGTTTCATACAATTTTGGTCCAAGATAGGCGATTAATAGCTTTTTTATTAGAAAAGTAAAAATAAAAATAATTTTGCTATATCCAGCTCTATCCCATTCTAAGCGGGGTTCGCACGACCGAGGGTATTTTACGACCGGCTGACTGCTTGACGTCAAGTTACCTTAGTCGTATTTGACGACTTCTCGGTAAGAAAAAGTGTGGTCTATTCTACTCAACCGGATACCAGACGGTGGGTTAACTTACCTTAGTCGTCTTTTACGACACCTCGGTAATTAATGAAATTATTTTGCTGTAATCCGCGCTAAAGTACACAGAAAATATATTTAACGCTAAATGTAGAGTGCATTATCCGTTTTTATACCTGATACGTGCAGGATTCGTAAAAACACATGCACAAACCTCCACAATACACAAGCACTACACATGTTCACTATCACAAATTCAACAATCGTTTCGCCCTGCAGCCTAAGCATCATCAGGAGATGGACTCCACGACAACATAGCAAAGCGACGCATCACCCAATCCATAGTTATATAGTAATTGGTTTAACCCCCACCATTTATTTTGCCTCCCAACACGTGTAATAGACACATATTTCTAGTTCAAGCTTGTTACTTTATCGCGGATCATAGCAAAAAAATATTTACTTATGTTAGTTACACTTTCATACAATTTTGGACCCAAGATGTAAATAATGAAAATGGGGCTAATAAATAGCTTTTTTTATTCGTTAACTCTTACTCAAAATTTTCCTGCTTTTGTCAATCTAATAGCAGAGTTATTAAAGATTCAGTAAAAGTAAGGTTATGAACTTCTTGTCTTTTAAATAGTTGATTTTTGAATTATGTCTAATATTTTTTTATTTACAAAACATTAATTGACATTGGCAGCATATATAAGCTGTTTTGATTTCTTACAAAAATAAAGCATTGGGGCTGTTAAAGATTATTATATATTATTTTTTAGTCAATAGTTTTATTGAAATAGTCATATAATCCACGCCTGCTATATTATATTTTTTTACTACTTGTTTTGTATTTCTCAATTTCCATACTTAAAATAGTGCTTTTTTTAAATATTTTGAAACAAAACTATTCCGCTTTTCCCAACCTATAATAATCGGGTCCAAAATTCTCGTTTCCGGTTAAAAATATATACAGAGACAATTTGTTATTGGATGAAAAAAAAAATCCTTTGCCTCAAATAAAAAAGTGAAATGGAATCGTTGTTCCTTTTTCAGCGCGCCAACCGATTAACGTACAGACTAAAAATAACCTAAACGTTCTTCAGGAAGTCTAAACAATTTTAACACGAATGAAAACAATCCCGTTCTTGATCCGAAAGCGGCGCGTTGTGTGGTCGTCTATATCAAATTTTATTAATTCAAAGCATTTTTTATTCGTCTCCCCTTAATGGTCGCGTATTTATTTTAAACTGGTGTCGCCGCGTAAATCATATGACACTGTCAAAGTGACAGCGAATTTGGCGCCAACTGCAGCTGTCAGTTTCACAGTTACATTCTACGCAGTCTTCTCTCGTTAATAGCCTTAATTTAATAGGAGTTTAACACGGCGACATGATTACGATAAACAAAATATTATTCATTGTAAAAACCGAGGAATTATTGTGTGAGCGACTCATTAATATTTATTGTCTCATTTATTTATTTTATTATTAAAGTGTATCTAAGTCATGATAGTATCATTTATTTTTAAATTTTTATAGCAAAATGCTAATGTCTTAAAATGCTAATGCACTAATATCATGAAATGATGTGTAACGCTCGAAAAGTAACGCTCAATTCTATAAATTATTTGGCAATGTGTTAGAGCAAACAGCAAAATACATATTGAATTTTGCCACGAAAAAATATGCAACCTCAGACATACATGCTTACATTATTTATAATGCATCCATAATGTGAGGCTAATGAAATATTATAATAATATCTAGAAACCATATACTACAATACCAATATAATCATAGTCTATTATATTCATCGCCAATCTTATTATAATTATGTATATTCTTATGCACAAATGTTTCACCAGTTTATTGCCTAAGCTAGCAGCCAGGATCATGGAGCTAAGCAGCATGTCGACTAGATCAGAAGAACCGAAGAAATGGGTTTTATAGACCTGTAGGCCTACCATGTACTTTTAGATATCGATTCAATTCGAAGTCAGTACCTAAATCGCACCGCTTTCTTTTCGTACCATGAAGTGTGGATTGCACTGAGGTCGCAATGTTTGAAAAGGATAACGTTATATGAACTGTAGATAACTCTGTCTCTTTTACTCACATGTTCTTAGGACGAATTCCGAACGCTCATTCGGCAACGACTTAAAGTGTGCGTCTTTAAGACGTCATGGTATGAAAAAGCAAAACAATTTAGTTTACGTCTTCAATTGAGTCGCAAAAAGAGTTCATGGTAGGCCTGCTGTATTCAAATTCAATTCAATTCAAAATATTCTTTATTCAAGTAAACTTGTAAACAAGTGCTTTTGAATCGTCAACTTTACTGCTGGTTCGGAAAGCCGTCCTACCGAGAAGAGCCAGCAAGAAACTCGGTGGAGCTCTTTTAAAAAAGAAGATTCTTAATACTAATTACATTTTGTCATAGCTATCCTGCACAAGGTCAAAGAGCAGCTATATCCACGCATTCTTATCTTCAATGTAAGCCTCCACGGTATAATAGGCTTTCTGTATCAGCCTCTTTTTAACAGTATTTTTAAATTGCTGTAATGGCAAAGTTAAAATTGATTGTGGAATTTTTTTTATAGAATCTTATACCCAAACCCACAAACGACTTACGTACTCTTACAAGGCGCAAAGCAGGATATAGCAGGATATAGAGGATGTAGCTGATCAACACTTTATAATTAAAAGCAATTTCGTAATGTTAAGTCAGCGACATATGCCCAAGATTAGGATTGTAGCAGAACGTAAGATATGTCGTATCGTGTCGTGTCGTCAAAAGAAAACATCTCACACGGATGATTTCAAGTTTTTAATAACATATGATTAGTGGAACAGATGATGTCGCGAACATATTTACGATGCATATTTCTGTCGCACAAACATTTTTGACACAACCCACAACCATAGACACCGTTAATTCTAGCATTTTATTCCCCATTAGCGCTGAGACAAATACGCTTTTGGTTGTATTCCTTTTTGATTTTTCCCGCTAATTAATAGGCCGTTTTGATTGTCAACAAATTAGAACTTGCGAGGTGAAATTTAAATTGCTAGTATGCTTTTTGTCTATGTCCCATATATGGTGGTTTGGAATGCGTTTTAGGCCTTAAAGGACTCGAATCCAGGCCGTTAAATAAACTAAAAAAAATGGTGAGTTTTGTGAAATTAAAACTTTTACTGTATTGTAAATTTGAAAACGTTTCACAACAAAAATCCAGTAAACTTATTGTAAAAGTTAAAAAATTCGAATTTACAGACTATAGAAAAATCTTTTATTTTAACTTTAGAATTTTAAGCAATTTCTATAATTTCTTATACATGAAAAATTCTACCTATATTATATCTCTATTTAATTTAATGTTATTTTTGTACAAAATATTATGTAATTAGTCTGTTTAGTTGATCTTCATATTTAAATCGAAAAAAAATCACGATATCTTTACTCGCTTTAGATGTAACAGATTTTATTATTAAAATTAAAATTAGATTTTGTTGGAACGTAAATAATTTGTATTGTACTCATAAAATTAATGTGCAGATATAATCATAAGATTAAGAAAATAAAAATTAAAATAATTATCCGCCGAGTTTCTTGGTTCTAGTAATAGAATTATTCTTTGAAAAGAGCAACCGCCGAGTTTCTTCCTGACTTTTCTCGGTAGGAACAGCTTTCCGAACCAGCAGTAGAGTTGACGATCCAAAAGCACTTGTTTACAAGTTTACTTGAATAAAGTATATTTGAATTAGAATTAGAATTTGTTAGTTACAAACCTATTAACATAAACCAATGGCACGAGCATATTGCAATTTCCAATTAAACTTAACGATTACTATCAGATATCGGAGACCTGTTGATAAAAAGGCATAATTATTAAGTTAATTCGATTACACACAGATTACCGTAATCAAACTCCATTATAACTGATGATCTAAAAGCAAAAATTATATAAACACTGGCTTCGGCTCACAGAAGTCAATCATAGACTATAGAAGTTAATGGTAGGCGATTAGTTTCAACTAGCTGTTACCGACAACTTCGCGCACATTGTGGTGAAGTTGGATTCAATATCCTACTAATATTATAAATGCGAAAGTTTGTGATTATGGATGGATATTTGTTACTCTTTCACGAAAAAACTATTGAACGGATTTCGATTAAACTTTACACTTATATAGGTTATACATCGGAATAACATATAGGCTACAATTTGTAATGATTTCATAAAATATAACGACACATGTTAATAAAGTCGGAAAAATCTGGCCTCTGAGAGCTGTCTCGGCGTATGCTGCCTAAACCGTTAGAGTTACACAAAGATGATGTACCGTAATATTGTTTGTCTTTAGTAATTCTAAATAAAAGTCCGAGACAGCATATATCTATCTTTTATGTAGAAGCCACTATGACCAAAATTGTGAATAATAAATTTAATTAAATTAGATACTGTAGTATCTAATTTGTAATGTAGTAAAACTAGTAATTTTTATAATTTAACTCAAAATTCAAATTCATATAGAAAATATTCTTTATTCAATAAACTTGTAAACAAGTGCTTTTGAATCGTCTACGCCACTGTTTCGGAAAGCTGTTCCTACCGAGAAGAGCCAGCAAGACACTCGGCGGATGCTCTTTTCAAAATAATTCTTATAATTACATATTTACATCACTATTTTGTACAGTGTCAAACAGTAGCTATATCCATGCATTCTTATTATTTAAGTAATCCAAAAAAAATAAAGTAGGCTTTCTGTATTAGTCTGCTTTTAATTATTTAAACTGCTGTAATGGCAAAGCTAAAATCGATTGCGGAATTATATGATACAATCTTATACCCAAACCCACAAACGACTTACGTACTTTTGCAAGGCGCAAAGCAGCTGCAAGCTTATGTCGGTTCCTACTTTGCCAATTATATACATGAATTAATGAAATCAAAATCAAACAGCGTTAAGAATTTTATTACGTTGACGTCACATCCGTTTCATTTTGGCGGTACGAAAGCATCAATGGGCTTGGCTTTGGCTAGCGTAGCATACAAAATTCCGCAATCCATTGACCAGAAAAGTTTAAATTAAGTGTAAGAAATATGCTTACATAATATACGTAAATTAAATTACACAAATAAAGATTATTTGGATTTGAAAATACTTTCAGTTTCATACAAAAAAGCGGTTTAATAATGTACAATTGAAAATGTTTAAAAGATTGACCGCCAAGTTTCTCGCTGGTTCTTCTCAGTAAGAGCAACATTCCGAACCAGTTGTAGCTTTATTAATCATATTGATCGTTGACGATTCAAAAGTGCTCGAAGGAGCTTACTTGAATATAGAATATGATTTGATTATACTAGCTTTTAAACGCAACTTCTTTCGCGTGGATTCTTATTATTTGCGTAAACCGTAATACTTATATTAATTGTGGTTAAAAAGGGTTAACCTTAAAAGCTAGACATATGTTGTCGCGGACTTTTATTCAGAGGGGACTAATTTTGTTCATGATTTTTGAATAACGTTTAACCAGTTGTGGCTTCTTATTACATTGATTCTTGACGATTCAAAAGTGTTTGAAAAAGCTTATTCGAATAAATATTATTTGCATGTCATTGCGTTCCATGATTAACAAGTTTATTTGAATAAGGAATTCGAATTTAAATCTAACCACGTCCACATTTAACCTTAAGCAGAATAATCCGCAATCGATTTTAACTTTGCCACTACAGCAGTTTAAAATGACTTTTAAAGGGAGACTGATACAAAAAGCCTGCTATAATATATTGAGGATTACTTAGATGATAAATATGCGTTGATATAGCTACTCCTCTACAGTTATATTTGATTACAGAGCAACCGCCAAGTTTCTTGCCGGCTCTTCTCGGTAGGAACAGCTTTCCGAACCAGTAGAGTTGACGATTCAAATGCTCTTGTTTGCAAGGTAACTTGAATAAAGAATATTTTGAATTTGAATTTGAATTAGATATGAATTTGTCGCCGCGTGTCTGATCTTGTAACTCCGAACGCAATTAATATTATAAACAGAATGTGATATCGTATGTCTGTAACGCTCACGCCATATATCACTTGTGTGTGTGTGTGTTTGTGTTGTACCGCGGTAGGGGAAGTTGGATTAAGAAATATTAAATTTTTCAAAATTTAAGGAAAAGTTATACCCATTATTTTCTTATCTCTTTGCTCGTTCGTACCCTAGGCAGGGTCGGCTCTCCTAATCATGTCGTGTCATGATGATTACCATAGTTTGTCATTTAAACTATTTAATTTTAATGTATTCGCCATACTGGTCCACCATATTTTATTGGCTTTTCTCTACCACTCTTGACCTCCGATAAACTCAATACCCTTTGTAGTGTTTGTGAATTTATTATATTCCTTATCTATGATATCGGTGTTGTATCTATTACTTGTCTATGGTACAGTAAAGTAGCGGCCTGTTACAATCCCACTGCTGGGAATAGGCCTCCTCTCTCCATTTCTGGAGAGAAGGGTTGGAGCTAAAACCTACCACGCTGCTCCAATGCGGATTGGTAGGTTATACATATCTCTAGAATTCTCTAGAGATATGCAGGTTTCCTCACGATGTTTTCCTTCACCGAAAAGCGTGTGATAAATTGCAATTATCAATTAGACAAATGGGGTTTAATATAAAAACTCATTGGTGCCTGCCCGGGTTTTAACTCGTGTTACCCTCGAAAGAGTCGCACGGTCTCACCACTGGGCTATCAGAGCTCATGGTACAGTGGAAAGATAGAATATTGTCTCTGATATACACGGGAGTGGGAAGGAAAGGTTCGTAATAGTTACAGTCGAAAACGTACGACACTTGGTCACTGGACTTGGGAGCGGAGTCACTGTCGATAAGCGCGTAGTAAGTACAGAGAAGTACTATATTTGATTTACCATATGATGTTCATATCGACGCATCACGCGTCCGTACTACCTCAAACATCTTTCTGTTAGTTTTACGGGGATCGGGGCCATCATAGCTTAAGTCCTTATTACGGATTCAAATCAAATCAAATCATTTCATTTTGTCCCAATGATGATATCCCGAAGGAATGTACCACTCAAAAACTTTGGGATGTGCCATTGGTTCAGCTTACACATAAAAATTTGATACGAAATCTTTCGAGTGACCGTGACCGAGCTAGGCTTCTAGCCTTATCAGAAAAAGAATCAGGTTATTGGCTTCATGCTCTCCCGTCTAAAAATCTTGGCACACTTTTAGATAATGAAAGTTTTAGAGTGGCTTTGGGTCTCGGATTGGGAACCACATTGTGCCTTAAGCACAGATGTCCATGTGGAAAAGAGGTAGACAGTTTTGGCATACACGGGCTTTCATGCCATAGGAGCTCTGATAGGCTTTTCCGCCATGGTTCTCTTAATGACACCATCAAAAGAGCTCTTGCCACCATCGACATTCCTGCTCTTCTCGAGCCTTCCGGGATATGTCGGGATGATGGCAAGAGACCAGACGGTCTGACGCTGGTTCCTTGGGAACGGCGACGTGCCCTAGTGTGGGACGCAACATGCGTAGATACGTTAGCCTCGTCCCATATCAGGGAAACGGCGTGAAAGGCAAAGGGCTGCGGCGGAAATGGTCGAATCCGGCAAGCGGCGAAAGTATGCATCTCTCGTTGAGAGTTATATATTTATGCCGTTTGCAGTTGAGACCCTAGGGCCATGGAGCCAAAGTGCAAAAAATTTTTTATCCGTTATAACACCTCGGTTGATCGCCTCTTCGGGTGACAAGAGGGCTGGCTCCTTTTTCGCACAAAGAATCAGCTTAGCGATTCAATGCGGAAACGCTGCCAGCATTCTTGGGACCATTCCACGTGGGCATGATTTGTATAGTAGTAGCGTGTAAGTAATTTAAGATAGATATAACTTGTATATATTTGTCATGAAACATGGTATTACAATTAGATAAATAAGTTTATAAATTTAAGAGCACCACGATTCTCTAATAAACAATAATAAAGTTAAAATTTTAGAGACATTTACAGAAACCTTTTATAACAATGAATTTACAGAAAACAATGTCAAATTAAATAAAATATTCATATCATATATTTATATTTATATCTATACTTATTATAAAACAAAGTCCCAAAAAGCTGTCTGTCTGTATGTATTCGCTTTTCTCAAAATCTACTGAACGGATTTTTGTACGATTTTCACCAAAAGACAGTGCAATACTTCCCGATAGTTTGAGTACATAGTACATATCGGTATTATGAAAATTGTGTTGAAGAGATCGCGCAGTAGTTAAAAAACTTGCTTGCTGGGAGCTTTAGTCACGTGCACTGCGTAAAACAGCAGAGACACGCTAAAGCAATGTACTAGAGACTTATAGATCTATAAGAATACTACAAAAAAGTCCGCGATAGCATGTCTCTATCTCTTGTGGTTAACTGACAATAACTATTTTTATGTCTAAAATTTCAATTCTATAAAAAAATTGTTGTATTGATTTGTACGCGGGCGAAGCCGCTTGCACAGCTAGTAATATATAATATTTATAAATAAAATACGTAGACAAATCATGTGACAAAGTGTCTCTAACATGTGCCGATTCCACTTAGAGTGGGATAAGGGCAGGAGGATGATGATTACAAAACAAACTAGTGATTAGATACTCCATTTCAGTAAGTAATACCTGTAGGTACTTGGAGTCTCCACCCTTCCATCCTACCAATATTATAAATGCGAAAGTTTGTGAGTATGGATGGATGTTTGTTACTCTTTCACGAAAAAACTATCAGACGGATTTGGATGGAACTTCACAGTTATATAGACTATACATCGGAATAACATATAGGCTACAATTTGTGACGATTTTATATAATATAACGATATATGTCAATAAAGTCGGAAAAAATCTCGCCTCTGAGAGCTATCTCGGCGTACGCTGCCTTAACCATTAGAGTTACACAAAGATGATGTATCGTAGTATTGTTTGTCTTTAATAGTTCTAAATAAAAGTCCGCGACAGTATATATCCATCTTTTATGTGGAAGCCGCTATGACCAAAATTGTGAATCATAATTATAATTAATTATGATTTATAGAAGCAGGCGTTACTTTGCGGAATTCCATATTACAAGCAATACAACAGAACTAATTACTTTGCTATAATCCGCACGGGTTAAGCGAATGCATGCAAGCAATTAATTCCGTTTTGCTACATGTGTTCGGAGGGGAGGGTATTGGTGGGAGTTGAACTATTTAAGACTGCTTATATGTCGTGGAGCCTATCCTCCTGATGATGCTTCGGTTTCGGGGCGAAACGATCGTCGAGATTGTGGTGGTGGGTGTGTGTGCTGCTTTTGTGTGCGTTGTTGCTGGTGGATTGCGCCTTGGTGTGCATGTGGTGGCTTGTCCTGCATGTATAAGGTGCGTAAATTTTGCCTGCTTCATACACATTGGCTTTGCATGCATTCGCTTAACCCGTGCGGATTATATAGCAAAGTAGTTAGTTCTGTTATATTGCTTATAATTAATTGTTATAATATAGATACTGTGGCAGACAAAATTCCTAGCGAGCGAAGCCGCAGGAAAAAACTAGTAGCTCTATATACGTGTAATGTTATATATAACATAAATAAATTAATCATTAGGTTTAACCCAGTACGTTTGCCGAACATATCCCGTGTTCCTGTACACCGTCTCGGGTTACGTTGCTCCGCGGTGGTTCTAAAAATTAAGTCATCACTCACCGTGATCCAAGTGTTTCTTTTTTTCTAAATACCGACGCGAAGGCGGTATGCAACGCGGTCTAAGTCGAATTGAAAAATTTGTAAAATATCTATACGCCACATTCAGCGTTGTTCAATACGTCAATCCGTAATGCCGACGTTATATCGGAGCTATATCTTGGGATTGCTGTCAATAAGACAAGTATGTGACACTGGTTAAACTCATACTTCATCTCAATTCACACACACAACACACCTTAATCATTCACTAAGTGAACTCACTAATTAATTCACTTTCTCATTCAACTCACACACGTCACTATCTGATATGACTAACCTAAATTATTCATTCACTTCATTGACTAATGGAACTCAACCACATATTTACTCATTCCACTCATTAGCTGAATTCACTCACCCAACTTATTCACTTAACCCACTCGCTTATCTCATTTTGCTATAATCCACGATACACGATACACGATACATGTATCGAGGATTATAACAAAATATTTTTTATTATTACTTTTGTATTATGGATCTCCACAAAGTAACGCCTAATTCTATAAATTATCATTCAACCAAAGTATTCACTCAGGTCACTCTCTGAACTTAATCACCCAACTTGTTCACTAAACCAAGCTCTCTCAATTAACTCAAGGACCAAATTTAGTCGCTCAACTTACACACTATTAACTCACTCACTGAAGTCATTCGTGCAACTCTGAGTGACTTTCAACTCACACACTCATTTCACATACTGAACTCACTGACTCAACGTTCAGTTACTCGCCGATTCAACTAAACACTCAACTAAGACAACGCTATCGTCCCGCCAAAGCTAATTCGAGAGTCTTGATCAATCATTATCAAACGATCTTGCGACTCCTGCTTTGCGCCTAGCAAAAGTACGTAAATCGTTTGTGGGTTTGGGTATAAGATTCTATAATAAAACTCCGAAATCAATTTTGGTCATGCCATTACAGCAGTTTAAAAACACTGTTAAAAAGAGGCTGATACAGAAAGCCTACTATACTGTTGAAGATTACTTAGATGATAAGGATGTGTGGATATAGGTGCACTTCTACCCTGTACAAGACAGTAATAAATAAATGTAACTAGTTCTAAGATTTATATTAAAAAAGAGCAACCGCCGAGTTTCTTGCTGGCTCTTCTCGGCAGGAACAGCTTTCAGAACCAGCGATTGACGATTCAAAAGCACTTGTTTACAAGTTTACTTGAATAAAGAATATTTTGATTTGATTTGATTTGATTCATTTAGGGAGACAGTCCGAAACCAGCTATCAACTTACATCCGACTTATATATTCAAGCACGTCAACCATCAGTCTCGCATGAAGCCATCCAAACGTTCTTATAATCCTTATTTTGACAGCAAACTCTTCAATGGAGGTAGAAAAAAACGTGCGAGCGGGACAACGCTATACGGGCGAGCGAGACGCACGACACCCATCTCACTGGGTGGCATTGTGACTCATGTCGGTAAAGGGTTAAGTGACGGATTAAATTTTTTAAGCTCTTAAGATGTACAGATCTCGATTAGTAGTCAAAACATACAATGGTACTAGCATCAAGTAGCCCACGATATCTTCTACGGGTTTATTATGGTAATTAATGTAAAATTATTGTTGTTATTGTGCAAAAGTATTATTTCCTTCCACCTTTTTTTTAGATCGCAGATAATAATAATTTACCTTTTTTCTAGTTGGACGAAAAATTAGATCGCAGATATCTTCCTTACAGTCAAAACATACAATGGTACTAACATCAAGTAGCCCACGTTATCTTCTAAGGCTTTATGATATAAGCGACCAGCTATGTACTAGACGATATTATAATCTAAGTTTGTTAACAATAGTCAATACAAAACTGTACTATTTATTTTTTAAAAGAGTGACCGCCGAGTTTCTTGCTGGTTCTTCTCGGTTAGAGCATCTTTCCGAACCAGTTGTAGCTTCAATTTAATTTTAATTTGACGATTCAAAAGTGCTTGTAATAGGCCAATTTGAATAAAGACTTATTTGAATTTGAATTTGAATTTGATGCCCTGGTAATTAATGTAAAAATATTTTTGTATATTCCTAACCTAACCTAACCTAACTATTTCAACTTTTTTTAGATCGCAAGTATTTTCAATAATTCTATAAGAAATATTTTTCAGTTTTTTGTCGGACGTGTTTAAGTTTTTTATGACTAATATTTATTTTAATCAGAATATTTCCTTACTCCAACAGTTTAACTAATGGAAAGCGTAAAAAAGAGATAGTCATATTTAATATGGATGCTGTAAAAGATGCACAGATTATATACGTCAAGTACATCATTATTACATATAGGTAAAGGTAGATTTTGAGATGTATCTTGATTAAAAATAATCATAACATACAAATGAATGGTACTCACATTAAGGTTATCTATCTTCTACGGCTTTATGATGCCGTGGTAATTAATGTAAAAATATTTTTGTATATTGTCAAGTAAGAAGATGACCTTGTTTTCATTTTTGAACAAGCTGAACTCGCTACATCTTTAAAATACCCCCATTATTATTACTATTACATTATATATATAGACCATATCCAATAATCAACATCCTTATTCAATAAATACGAAGCAATTTTCTTAAAAGTCAACCAAATTATTATTTTTCAACAGCTCGTCAAATTGACGGTAACAATGTTTTTTATATTATTGACCTATTTGAATTATTTGAAACATGTTGTAACATATATATAAGATGTACAGATCTCGATTAGTAGTCAAAACATACAATGGTATAGTACCCGGCAATAAATAATGCACATCGAGAACTTAGAACGAAACAGCCTGCCAATACGTTTTCGTAGAGCGCTGTCTCTGTCACACACGGGTTCGACAGTCTGTGCGACAGAGACAATGCTCTATGAAGCAGAATCTAGCCACTTCCTCTTTCTGAGCCTCGATGTGCATTACTTATTGCCGCGTACTATACATCAAGTAGACGTTATCTTCTAAGGCTTTATAATAATGGTAATTAATGTAAAAATATTTTTGTATATTGTTCTTGAAGCAAAAGTAAGATGACCTTGTTTTCATTTTTGAACAAGCTGAACTCGCTACATCTTTAAAATACCCCCAATTTTATTATATTATATACTATTATATCCAATCATATATAGGTGTGTTATAAAAACGATATTTTACCTTTACAAATTATTCAATAAATAATAAGCAATTTTCTCAAAAGTCAACCAATTTATTATTATAACTCGTCAAATTGACGGTAACTATCTTTTTATATTATTGACATAACTATTTGAGGTATTTGAAACATGTAACAAATTATATGGAAGATGTAACAGATCGCGATTAGTAGTCAAAACTTACAATGGTACTAGCATCAAGTAGCCCACGATATCTTCTACGGGTTTATTATGGTAATTAATGTAAAATTATTATTGTATATATTGTGCAAAAGTATTTCCTTCCACCTTTTTTTTAGATCGCAGATAATAATAATTTACCTTTTTTCTAGTTGGACGTGTTTATTGTTAAAAGATTGTTTTTAACTCATATTTATTTAGATCGCAGATATCTTCCTTACAGTCAACATACAATGGTACTAACATAAAGTAGCCCACGTTATCTTCTAAGACTTTATGATGCCCTGGTAATTAATGTAAAAATATTTTTGTATATTGTCATCCGAAGCAAAAGTATAGTACCCGGCATTAAATAATGCACATCGATGCTTAGAACGGAACAGCCGGCCACTTCGGTTAGGTAGAGTGCTGTCTCTGTCACACACGGGTTCGTCAGTCTGTGCGACAGAGACAATGCTCTATGAAGCAGAACTAGCCGATTTTCTCTAAGTCTGGATGTGCATTATTTATTGCCCGGTACTATAATTCGATGACCGTGTTTTATTACTGAACACGCTGAACTCGCGACATCTTTAAAATACCCTCGATTTACTATTATTTTATTTCACTAGCTTACACCCGCGTCTTAGTCGTAGTCCTAGAATAAACAGCCTCTGTCACTCTAACCCTTCAAATAAGTTTATCACAAAAATCAGTTCGATCCATTACTATACTGTTGAGGATTACTTAGACGATGAGAATGCGTGGTTATAGCCACTCTTCGACCCTGTACACTATAGCAATGACTAAATGTAACTAATATTAAGAATTATGTTTTGAAAAGAGCAACCGCCGAGTTTCGTGCTGGCTCTTCTCTGTAGGAACAGCTTTCCGAACCAGCAGTAGAGTTGACAATTCAAAAGCACCTGTTTACAAGTTCACTTGAATAAATTATATTTTGAATTTGAATTTGAATTTATTTGATCTATATTAAATGGCGAATCTGGCGAATGCATTTATTTAAATAATGAAAATCACTCAAAATCAAATTTTAAATGAAAATTTGTAGTTATTGTAAATTAACCATAAGAGATAGAGACATGCGATCCCAGACTTTTTTTGTATTATTTTTGTAGATCTACAATTCTCTAGTACATTATTTTAGTGTGTTACCTAGTATTTGTATAAGCAGGCGTATTTTTTCCATCCTTTTTTACTAAAACCGTACAAAAATCCGTTCAATAGATTTTCCCAAAATATATATCACTTACAGACATACATTTTATGGGGACTTTGTTTTTTATAATAGATTATAGATTTAAAATACTTCAGGAGATCACTACAAGTATCAATTATCGAAATATAATATTCTTTCCAACATTTATATTCGTTAGCTCACATTTAAAGCAATAAAATTTATAAGAACCAAGAAGGATTTATCAAGACTCGTAAAATAAAAAAAAAATCGTTAATCCTAAATACGAGACTTTACCAGACAGAAAAAAAAACGGAAGACAACTCAATTACTTCACACAAATATACTGCAAATAGAATAACTATTTAACGATGAAAAATAGACTCCACTACTAAAGCAATAAGATATAATTTTATACATTACCATTTCCATAAATGTTCCTTTACGGAAATTACAAAGTTACTATTACATTCCAAAATTATTATATATCTTAGTACTTTCAAATTAGAGTTCAATTTCATCGACCAAATATAAACTATACCAAGATTCTCGACTCTATTGCTCAAGTCATAGAGTCCATAAAATAAACCGTAATAGTTAAGAAAAAGCAATCCTTTGAAATAAATTCGTGTTCTAATACTAAGTTCATTTAAAAATAAACTATTTGCTACACAAAATAAGATTTATTTTAGATTGTCATGAAGTCAATGTATATTTGTTTGAAAATTAATCGTTATGCAAATTTAGACTTTAATACTGAGTAATTTAAGGGCATATTTCAATGATATTAATGTAATTCTTAACTTGAAATGTTTTGGTGACATGCGTGTATGACCGGACATAGGATGGGTAGAGTCGAAATTTTCTGTAAATATTTAGTTAAAAATAAAGGGTATTTTTATGCCGAAATTGAAGGAACCATGTCACAGGTACTTTTGATTTTTTCTAATCCTATATAAATTGTCTATATTCAAAACTTTTCTATTATTTTGAAATCAGTTCACTTTGCTCAGTATTCATTCTGTATTTATATTGTACTGATTTCTAAAATAATTTAGCTTTAACAATTTACAGTACAAGTCGACTTCACCTGTGTCAATTTTAACGTCAAAATATCCTATTTTTATCCTGCTACTCTTTATATAATAATTCAAAAAACCTCCCACGGAATAACAATGAATTAACGGAGGAATGTCTTTGTTTTATAAATTAAGTCAATTTCAAGGAATTACAACAGAATATATAACAGAACTACTTTGCTATAATCCGCGTGGGTAATAAGGAATCCATGCAAAGCTAATGTGTATGAAGCAGGCAAAATTCACGTACCTTACGAATGCAGGACAAGTCACCACACGCACCCCAAGACGCCTCCACTAGCAACAATGCACACAAGCAACACACAAACACCATCAAAATATTAATTTGAGATTTTGGTGGTGCCTTCATACACATTAGCTTTCCATGCATTCGCTTAATTCGCGGATTACAGCAAAGAAGTTCTGTTATAGTTTCTATAATATGGAATTCCGCAAAGTAAAGCCTGCTTCTATAAAACTTTTAAAGTTTCAAGTGTGTTCTGGCATTACTATTACTACTGTTGAAATCTATAGAATGAAACATCATCCTCCTGCCCTTATCCCACTCTAAGTGTGGTCGGCACATGTTAAAAACATGTTGTCACATGATTTGGCTACGTATTTTACGACCGGCCGCCTGCCTGACGTCACCTAACCTTATTCGTATTTTACGACACCTCGGTAAGAAAGAGGGTGGTCTATTCTACTCAACCGGATACCACACGGCGGGTCAACTCACCTTAGTCGCCTTTTACGGCACCTCGGTAAGGAATGAGGGTGGTCTATTCTACTCAGCCGGATACCACACGGCATTAATCTATAGAATGAAACGCCAATTGACTGAAAAACCAAAAAATAAAGTTTAAATCACACTCAAGAGATGAGAAGTGAAGTTTCCATAAACAAATAGGTAATTCAATTTGAATTTTGAATTTGAAAATTATATTCGACTCCATAGTTTTCTTCCCTCACTGGGTGGCCGACCACCCACCACTCTTGTATAGAAGTAGGCGCCACCAACTGTACATTACACGTACTATTGTATTAACGATATTTTCACACTTCTAAAACCTGTGTAGACTTGTTTTTAATTTATAGAATTAGGCTTACCACTATATTCGATATATGACTAGCGGGAGACTAAAATTCAAATTATTCTTTATTCAAAGAAACTTGAATCTATGATTACCTCACCGTGTAGTATCCGGCTGAGAACAGACCACCATCATTTCTCGCCGAGGTGTCATAAAAGGCGACTAAGGTAAGTCGACCAACCGTGTTGTATCCGGTTTTGAAGAATAGACCACCATTATTTCTTAATGAGGTTTCGTAAAAGACGTCTAAGGTAAATCGAAAACCGTGTGGTATTCGGCTGAGTAGAATAAACCACCCTCATTTTATTAGTAAGCTGTCGTAAAAACCGACTAAGGTAAGTCGACCCGCCGTTTGGTATCCGGCTGAGTAGAATAGACCACCCTCATTTCTTACCGAGGTGTCGTATAAGGCGACTAAGGTAAGTCGACCAACCTAGTTTTATCCGGTTTTGAAGAATAAACCACCATTATTTCTTAACGAGTAAAAGACGTCTAAGGTAAATCGAAAACCGTGTGGTATTCGGCTGAGTAGAATAAACCACCCTCATTTCTTAGCAAGGTGTCGTAAAAAGCGACTAAGGTAGGTCGACCCGCCGTTTGGTATCTGGCTGAGTAGAATAGACCACCCTCACTTCTTACCGAGGTGTCGTAAAAAGCGACTAAGTTAAGTTGGCCCGCCGTGTTGTATCCGGTTGAGTAGAATAGACCACCCTCATTTTTTACTAATAATAAAATATACATGTACGGACATTTGTGACATCGATCTCATTAATTGTAATATTTTTTATTTTTCTTTTTATTATTACTAGACTTTTCGACATAGTTTTAGTTTTAACTTTTTGACAAATTTTTATTCAATTTCGACTTGATGCTTTTATTTGATTATGTACCTAATTGTTATACCTATATATTTAAGAGCTAACATTATAAGACAATGCTGAATACGCCTTTAATGGATAATTATAGCAGTATAAGAATTAATATAAGTATAATGGTTAATGCATTTATATTGTATCGTTGGTGTATCAAATAAATAAATAAATAAATAAATAAATTTCTTAGGAAGGTATCGTAAAAAGCGACTAAGGTAAGTCGGCCCGCCGTTAGGTATCTGGCTGAGTAGAATAGACCACCCTCATTTCTTACCGAGGTGTCGTAAAAAGCAACTAAAGTAAGTTGGCCCGCCGGGTTGTATCCGGTTGAGTAGAATAGACCAACCTCATTTCTTACCGAGCTGTCGTAAAAGCGACTAAGTTAAGTTGGCCCGCCGTGTTGTATCCGGTTGAGTAGAATAGATCACCCTCATTTCTTACCGAGATGTCGTAAAAAGCGACTAAAGTAAGTTGGCCCGCCGTGTTGTATCCGGTTGAGTAGAATAGATTTCCCTCTTTCTTACCGAGGTTTCGACACCTTGGTAAGAAATACGACAAAGGTAAGTTGACAGGCAGGCGGTCGATCGTAAAATACGTGGCCAAATCATGTGATAACATGTTTGTGACATGTTGTGCCGAGTCCACTTAGAGTGGGATAAGGGCAGGAGGATGATGACATAAACGGCAGCATAGCACGGCACATAAATAAAAGCTTTTAAAAGTACGCGAATTTAGCTACTCTTCTACCCTGGACAGGATTTGCAAGTATTATATTTTGAAAAGAGCAACCGCCGAGATTCTTGCCGGCTCTTCTCGGTAGGAACAGCTTTCCGAACCATCAGTAGATGTTGACGATTCAAAAGCACTTGTTTATAAGTTCACTTGAATAAAGAATACAAAAGTAATAATAAAATTATTTTGCTATAATCCGCGATACAGTAATTAGAAAATATATGTAGGAAGGATGTGTGTGAAAGAGGCGGAGGGGATAAGATGCAAGATGGCGAAGGTGTAAGATGTGTAATGAGTGTTTAAAAGAAATAAAAGAAGTATTAAGTTTTAAAAAGTGTTGATTATTATTATAACGAGTCAAGAGAATTCCAGCCGAAATATATATATATAGTGCTAAATGTATAGTGGACTATCCGTTTTTTCATACCCGTTACATGCAGGATTCGTAAAAACATGCACAAACCTCCACCACTGCCACCACAATACACAAGCACTACACACGTTCACTATCACAAACTCAACAATCGTTTCGCCCCGCAACCGAAGCATCATCAGGAGATAGACTACACGACAAAATTGCAAAGCCGTAGTCTTCATAATGTTATTATTACTTTTGTATTATGGATCTCCGCAAAGTAACGCCTAATTCTATAAATTATTTGAATTTGAATTTGAATATACCTGCCGAACATTGATTGTAGCGGATAACTTTTGTAAAGCTTTACGGACGTCGGTTACAGGAAATTCGCATCTCATTTCAATTATCGCTAATTAAACGAATCGCTTATCCGATTCCGATAGAATTCTTCACAAATAATCATCCAGCTGGTGGAATGCCGCGCCCTTTGATATGCGCCGCCGTTACGTATTTAAATTATTAACATAATAATTATCGGTCTTATTAATCTAATGAGTTACCGTTAAATTCCTTCTTTTTACTGCCATGGTCACGATGGTGGCCATAAAATACAATATGATTCTAATAATGGATAAATATGGGAATAGATAGATATATACGACGATCACACACGGTAGTCTGTCTCCAAAATAAGTAACTTAATACTTGTGTTATGGGTGACGGACAACTGGTAAATATATATGTATATATTAACCCAAAGTTAAACCAAGTTATTGACTGACCCGATGGCGCAGTGGGTAGTGTCCATGCCTTCAGCTCCGCTGGTTTAATTCCCGATGAGGAACATTTTGTGTAAATAATTTCTTTGTTCTTCAAGCCTGGGTGTATATTTTAAGTATGTATTTAAAATTATATGTGTAGTATATCTACCAGTTGTCCGTCACCCATAACACAAGTATTAAGTTTCTTATTTTGGGAACGGACAACCGTGTGTGTAAGTGTCCGATATATTTATTTATTTTAAATATATACACAAGCACTAAAACAACAAAATCGCAAAGCAAGATTTTGTCATAGGATCTAACTTCTTATGATGCTTCGGTTGCGGGGCGAAACGATTGTTGAGTCTGTGATAATGAACGTGTGTAGTGCTTGTGTACCTATTGTGATGGAGGTTTGTGCATGTGTTTTAACGAATGCTACATGTTTGAGGTACGAGAACGAATAGTCCACTCAACATTTAGCATTATATATATTTTCTATTTACTTTAACGCAGATTATAGCTGAATAATTTACCATTACATTTGTGTTATGGATCTCCGCAAAGTAACGCCTAATTCTATAAATTATCTATTTTTAAATGTCATTTAATCATATATCATTCAGGTGCGTGTGTATAATTGTATAAATTCGGTTGTGTAAATTGATTTCAATAATAGGATCGTAAAAGTCACCGGACATATTTATCAAAAACAACATGGCCGCTCATTAACTCGCCACAGATAAAGCGATAAACGTCAAAACGTTATTTATAACGATAGCTGTCAATGTATTAGCATACTTGCCTAATAGAAATATACTGAATAATATTATCAGCTCAGGTATACAAATATGTAAATAGTCTGTCGAAATTAAAAAGTAACAAGTCTTTATAGACTTATTATACTACGGGAGTCAAAGACACTTCATAGAATTATTATACTAGAGTAGGAAAGTCATAGACACCATAGAGCAGTGATGAGCAAAGTACGAAATCATTAAATCCGGCCCGGCATTTATCGGCATGGATAGTATATAATTACGCTATAATTAATTAGTTTAATAATAATGATAACAGTTAGACATTTTAGAGCATTATAAAATTTAAAATTTTTACTTTTGCCTTAATTAAAAAAAAAAACTAGTAAAAAGAATCACTAAAAAAAATAATTAAGTTACGAGTTTTCCTTAACTAGAGAAAAATATTTGTGAATTGTGTTTTCATTTTAAATTTGTTAATATTGGTATTAAAATTACTGTAGAGGTCAATAATCACTATAGTTACATTATTTATAACGTTCTTGTACATGTTAGTAGTATTATTAAAATTATACTAAATACATTGCCAATGCATCGTCATAGTTTTCTTCTTATATCCCAATATACAAGTAACAAAGGTAAATAAAATCCAAAATGGCGCATTATCATAATCATTTTACTTTTTTTACGTGTCTGGCGTACAAACATAATTATTACATAAAACAACCGGAAATTGCTGCTATGATCGGCTTCCGTAACCGCCTTTGATCTTTAATAGGCCCTTTATAAAAGCACAGACTATAATATAAATTCTTAATTGCTGATTTTATTTATAATTTTTAATTAATACACTCGATAATGCAATTAAAAACAAACTTTAAAATAATAATAATAAAATTTAAATTCATTCGTGCATGTTGTCATAATAAATAATTTGATCGATATTGGAAAATTAGTCTTATTTTAAAAAAGTTAAAGTTTAAATTTTATTGTAATTGCGATAAAGAGTTGAAGAATTTTTCGAATAAGACGTTGTAAAATTAATTTGTCGATTTGATTATACAGCAACATATTTTAAACTCTATCTGCTTTACAATAAAAGTCTATTTCGTTCGTGTAATTTATAAGGTTCTTTATCATTGATATTGTATTAGTTGTATTGGAGGCAAATGTCTTCATTACACAGCGTCGTTGGTGGCATTGACTTGTAAAAGACCCAGCTGTTTTTATTTTATCTGAACTAATGTTAAAAAATGTTTAAGAAAATAACAAGGTTTTTACTTTAATTTATAATTAAACTGTTTTCATTGTATTTCAATCCCTTTTTTGCGCTTGTCTATCAAGTTTTAGCAATTTTAGATATCGTTATATTTTATTTCGTAAACAGATTTTAAGTCGCTTGAGCTGTGGAAGTGAGAACTTTCACCTGGTATATTTTCCGCACAGGTCCATCTTTTAAGCTAAGATATTTTTGTCCTATTTAAACCTTATTAAATTATTTTTAAATGAAATGAAAAGTAAGGTTTTGAAATATTTTGCAGTATTACATCCATTTGTAAAATTAATTTTTGATTAAGCTTAACCTATCAAAAAATTATTTTTATTTCCTTTTTGCAACGACTTGAGTACATTATTTTTTAATTATATGCTTTTATTCTTGATTCTAGATTTGCGACTCAATAGCGACTCAAATCTTCATATGCACTTTCATGTTGTTACTCTTGCCAAGTAGGTAATAAAAAAAAGATTTTGTCTTTGATCTCTCACTTACGTTTCTCAAATCTATGCATTTTTATCGTTTATGAATCCTGACCATAAAGTATTATTAACAAAAAGACTTGTCGATCTTGACAGCTTACCAGTAATAGTTAATGAATATATATTATAAAATCAAGTCCCCAAAAGCTGTATGTTTGTATGTGATCGATTTTCTCCAAATCTACTGAACGGATTTTTGTAATTTTTTTACTTAAAGATAGTATAACTATTGAGGAAGGGTGAAGATGTTAAATGACATTAAAATTCAGATACTTTATATAAATACTGAATGAGTTGCTAACTCTGCTGAGTCGCGACACAGGAATCACAAGCATATTTTGAACTCTGGTATGTCTATGTAAAGTAGCTGGAATAGGCCTCCTCTCTCCATTTCTGGAGAGAAGGGTTCGAGCTAAGACCTACCACGCTGCTCCAATGCGGATTGGTAGGTTACACATATCTCCAGAATTCTCTAGAGATATTCAGGTTTCCTCACGATGTTTTCCTTCACCGAAAAGCGTGTGATTAATTGCAATTATCAATTAGACACATAAGTTTTAATAGAAAAACTCATTGGTGCCTGCCCGGGTTTGAAGTCGTGTTCACCTCGAAAGAGTCGCACGGTCTCACCGCTGGGCTATCACAGCTCTATGATATGCTATGTCTATGATATACAATAAATTTCGTCTTATACATATGGATATTGTTTCGTACGTACAGAATAGTATATAGAGAAAATCGATCAAAAGCAACAATAAAATTATTATGCTATAATCCGCGATACAGTAAATAGTGGACTATCCGTATTCATACCCGATACGTGCAAAATAATTTTATTATTACTTATGTATTATGGATCTCCACAAAGTAACGCCTAATTTTACAAAATTATAGAAAATCGTTTACTTGCAGACTGACATCTTTGGGCACTTTCTTCTATAATAAGTATAGATCTCGAATATCCCGCGATACACGTGGTCGGTTGAAGTCAGACATTTCTATTAAACGCGGCTATAAAATTTTATGAACCCGTGTCCGCTGGACATTCCAGAATGTCCGTATGTACGTTTCTGTGCAGCGCCGTAACCGGACCCGTGACGTCACGGGCCACCCACCGCGCTGTACCGGCTAATTAAGATATTACGGCCTCACGACGTCATCGATTTTGATCGATGACAGACTCGCGCTTGACTAATATCACACCTGGCATTGGACTTGGCTTAATGTATTTGACATGGCATGAGAGTTGAATGATAAACAAAATATACGTAACATATATCGCAGACTTAGTATTAAAGTGTAAAGTAAAGTAGTAAGTAAAGCAACAGCCTGTTACTATGCCCACTGCTGGGCTAAGGCCTCCTCTCTCCGTTTTTGGAGAGAAGCATTGGAGCTAAGACGCTGCTCCAATGCTTACACATATCTCCAGAATTCTCTAGAGATATGCAGGTTTCCTCACGATGTTTTCCTTCACCGAAAAGCGTGTGATAAATTGCAATTATCAATTAGACACGTAAGTTTTAATAGAAAAACTCATTGGTGCCTGCCCGGGGTTTGAACCTATGTCGTCTCTAGAGTCGCACGGTCTCACCGCTAGGCCATCACAGCTTTTTATATTAAAGTGACCTAACTCAAGATTAGGTTACAAACCCGAAATTTTGAACATAGAAGTAGTTATTGCGAGGTAACCATAAGAGATAGCGAGATGCTATCTCGGACTTTTTTGTAGTATTTTCATAGATTTACAATTCTCTAGTACATTAATTTAATGTATCTCCGTTGGTTGCGGCGCACGCGACTAAAGTTTCCAACAGGCGAGTGTTTTTACAACCGGGTGACTTTTTCAACACAATTTACAAAAGACCGTAATGCACTATTAATCTAAACCTTCTGGAAGAATGGCACTACCTTTAGTAAAAACCGTACAAAAATTCGTTCAGTTCATTTTAAGAATATCGATTACAGACAGACAGCTTTTTGGGACATTGTTTTATAATAATTATATATGTAAATAATTACTATTATTAATTACAATATAGTATAATTTTAATTTTGGCCGTGTGGTATCCAGCTGAGTAGAATAGACCACTCTCATTTCTTACCGAGGTGTCGTAAAAGGCGACTAAGGTAAGCTGACCCACCGTGTGGTATCTGTCTGAGTAGAATAGACCACCCTCAATTCTTACCGAGGTGTTGTAAAATACGACTATGGTAAGTTGACGTCAGGCAGGCGGCCGGTCGTAAAATACGTAGCCGAATCATGCGACATATTTGTAACATGTTTTGCCGACCCCACTTAGAATGGGATAAGGACAGGAGGATAATGATGGTATATTAATTGTATTTTTCTCTTGTTTCAGGAAGAAGTAAGTACGGGACCAGCTCACGGCTGACACGTGAGAGATAAAGTTTTTTTTTTTAATTTAACGCATCATAATTATCACAACTGATAAGTGATTGTCTAATATAAAATAAATAATTGTCCCAAATTACAAAATGGCTGTCCATACCCATAGGTATATTATTTGTTTAGTCAGATTTTTCATAGATAGATAGATTTTTGGTAGATGTTCACAATCTCTTAATAAAGATTTGCGTTCTTATTTATTTATTTGAACTGATTGTATGCTGTTAGCCCTAATTGGTTTTCACTGGGTGGGATGGAAGAGCGCACAGCATCGTCGAGATTGCGATATGCAGAGAGCAGAGCGCAGAAGCTCAAGAAGCCGCGACCCTTGATTGAAGGATGACGCTCTCTAGTCTTAAAGGCTTTTTCCACTTAAATCATCTTCCAGTTAATTTATACACCTTCCTTCAAATAGTTAGGTCTTTAATATAAAAAAAGACATTGTCGCCGTCAATGTGACAGGTTGTTGAAAGAGATTAAAAGAGTTGACTTTGAGTAAATTGCGTCTTATTTATTGAATGAGTGTAAAGGAAATATATCGTTGATATATTATTTGATTAGTCATATTTTCCACTAACTCTTATACATGTATCTATTTTGTCTGGCCCGTTGGCGCAGTGGGTAAGAGTGACCCTGCCTCCAGCTCCGCGAGTCGCGGGTTCGATTCCCGTCGAAAGCCAACGTTTTCTATAAATAATTTGTTGGTTCTTTGAGTCTGAGATCTGTATTTTTGTATTTAAGTATGTATTTAAATATATGTAGTATATTTACCAGTTGTCCGTCACTCATAACACAAGTATTAAGTTATTTACTTAGGGGACGGACGACCGTGTGTGTAAATGTCCCATATACCTATTTTAGTAGTGAATATTATAGGTGTTTTTTTGTCTAGGGAAAGAAACCGCGACTTTAAGGTTCACGCGCTTTCATCTCAAAGACTTCCATTTAAAACATTTTCAAATCAATCATTCCTTCATTGGAAACCAGTTGGAAACAATTTCGTTATTCGTGCATTTTGGATTTTTATCTGTTGCGACAAAAAAAATGTAGCAAGAACTCCAAAACGTGTCCACAACTGAAATTTATTCAATTAAACATCAAATTCTCACTAGTAGGAAAAGCGAAGCGTGACTTTGAAAAAAAAATTGTCAAATTAACCACTTTATAATGGTGTAGGAAAAAAACTGTCACTGGGACAAAAAAAACGTTAGGCTCAGTGACCTGGGTCTATCAATCATTCTAATTGAATTCATGCTTAGTCATTCCGGTTTCAGGGTTCCTTATGTTCTATTAGTAATGTAATATATACTAATATTATAGAGAGGAAAGATTTGTATGTAGGTTTGTAAAGTGTCCACGCAAAAATTACTCCGTTTTCAAAAATTCTTTCACCATTGGAAAGCTGCTTCTTTACAGAGCAACATAGGCTTTATTACATTTAAAATGAAATAGGGATCCCTAACAAAAATGTTATAAGGTGTGAACAAAATTTGTCATAAAAATCTTTCATCGCGTGTACTGTGGAAACTGTTGATGATAGAACAAAAAAATGTTTTACAGTATTACAGAACGTATTAATATCTACAAAAAAGTCGGCAATACCATGTGTCTAACTATTATAGTTTTGCCAATATAACTACT
Source organism: Morpho deidamia (assembly GCA_947086505.1). Lineage (NCBI taxonomy): Eukaryota > Metazoa > Arthropoda > Insecta > Lepidoptera > Nymphalidae > Morpho > Morpho deidamia. The sequence continues at coordinate 13,740,547 of CAMTZC010000016.1, forward strand.
TTTCGACAAAAGTGGCGACAATAATCAAACCATAATATTTACATCTCCGTATTAATCTTTACCCCACTAAATGATGTTTTATTAAATACTGTTTCAATACCTGTAAAATAGTATTTAAATTATTAAAATCGGACATTCCAATCAAAAGATGTAACGAATTTTATAATGTCAATCTAAAGAAAATAATTCCATAACAATTGTAGCGTATTGTATTTGTGTACCTATGAATACATTCCGTTAAAAATTTCTTAACTATTGATAAGTCCCAGGACCAAACTTTCAATTTTCAAAATAAACCTATACTCTGCCTTAGTTAACTTTCCACTACCACGAGATCGGTATGTACGCGGGTGAAACCGCGGGGCATTGCTAGCGATAAAAAAGATATTACAAAAGTAATAATAAAATAATTTCGATATAATCCGTGATAAAATAAATCCGCGATTTATATTTTTATTTTATATTTATATACATAGATTATAATGCCGTGTGGTATACGGCTGAGTAGAATAGATCTCCTGCCCTTAGAGAGGGATCTCTAAGTGGGGTCGGCACATCATGTTACAAACGACCCGTAGGTTAGAAAGACTGTTGTTTATCTTATCTTATCTAATTTTGGGGACGCCTGCCGGTACAGGACGGGTGGTCAGCTCCAATACTGGACTATTCCACCCATTTCCCCTTGTTGGGACAAGGGTTTCACTGTTGTCCCGACAGTGTCACCTGCTCTAGCCTACCTGTTGCTTTTACAAACCTTATAATATCCCTCAAGGAGATATTTGTTAGGTCATCAGCTTTAATTTCGTCCTTACCTAATATCTCCCATCTTACCAGCGAGTACATGGGGCACTCAGCCATAAGGTGGAGACTCGTTTCTTCTTCTCCACACTCTGGGCACCCTGAATCTTCTTTTATTCTCATAAGACAAGACTGTTGTTTATTCTACCCAATCGGATACTACACGGTGGGTCAACTTACCTTAGTCGCCTTTTACGACACCTCGGTAAAATAGAGGGTGGTCTATTCTACTGAACCGGATAGCATCTCTTATCAATTTAGACAAGCCATAAAATGGAACTTGTCAAAATGGCGCTACTTCGTAAGCAATATGTACTTTTGTAGAATAATTGAATATTGCCAGCGATAACAAATCGCTCATTTTTAGGGAAAATAATAATAATAATAATAATAATCATTTATTCGGATATGGTGTTACAAACAGATACTTAAACTAATGACATACCTGTCTGTAACACCATACCGAATAGGTCACAGCTCAGCGTATGTCCTGCCTAGGCGCTGATTTTCAGCAGTAACCCGAAATGTGCAATGTATGGCAACAGTGTACCGTATATATATATATAAACTACTCAAAACAAAATAGGGCCCACCACGTTTTTTTGCATTAATTTTAAAATACATACAATTATTCAGTTTTCCCGATTACAAACGGTTAAAGTAGGGATTCCTAAATTATTTGAACTTATCCAATAGCATAATTTCTTTTTTTTTTTTAACTTAGACACAAAGACCAGTTTTTTATGATATTTCGGTAAAATAATGAGATTAATGAAGTTTATATTTTATCGTTCTACTGGGACCATATGTTGAGAAATCCTTAGTTTAGAAGCATGGGGTTCCTCCTCTACTTTGTACGCACTCCCTGAGTCTATTTGTAATATTTTCGATAGGATGCACTATGTTTTGTTCCAGTTGTTGCTCCCAACACAATATTAGTGCGTTTATTAGCTGTTCTTGAATATGACGCTCCTGTAGTTTTCTTTGTGGCTTGTCCTTTCAATCGATCTCATAAATGTTCGATGGGATTGAGGTCGGAACTCATGGCTGGCCATGGCAAAATTGAAATATTGGCATCAGAAAGTGCATTCTGTGTACTGCGCGCCATGTGAGCGCGAGTGTTGTCTTGCATTAAAACAAAGTAAGCGTCATATCTTTGTGAAAATGAAACAATATGAGGGCGGACTATCTTTTCGACGTAACTATAGGCCGTTACAGTACCTCCATCCAGAATTACCAGCTCTGTTTTACCTAGTAAGCTTATTCCACCTTAAACCATGACACTTGCACCCTCAAAGCGGTCAATTTTATAGATGCATAGTTCTGAAAAACGTTCTCCTTACCTTCTCCATACACATACTCGTCCATAGGGACTATAAAACTTGATTTTACTTTCGTCCGTTAAGAGTACGGATCTCCAGTTATCCATTGTCCAATTCGAATGTTCCTGTGCGGACCTTAAGCGCGCTGCACTATGAGGACTTGTCAGTTTGAGCCTACCAAAATATCCTCTGGAACGTTGGCCATCTTCGTGGAGTCGATTTCGAATAGTTTGAACGCTCACTTGTCTTCCATTTGACTGCCGTAATTGATTTTGTAGGGCTCGGGCGGTGATTGCACGCTCCCGACGGGCAATTAATCTGATATTTCTGTCGTCCTGCTCCATTTTGGCTCTCGCTCTCCCTGATCCAGGTCTTCTAGCAATACTTCAGGTCTCTTAATAGCGTTTCTACAGGTTTCGGATAGCTCGTTGATACACGCTGATGCTTGTTGCAACAGATCTCTGAGAGTGCCCTTCCTGAAGCATAGTAACTGCTCTAGCTGCAGTGTCCATGTTCATATGACCACGAAGACCAAGCATATTGATTAGAACTATCGCCGTAATCAAAGGAAATGGTTTACTAAATAAACTTCAATAGTAACGTTAAGAATACGACTGAGAGCGCGAGCGAAAAAAATATGCATTTTTTAGGCCTACACTTTACTTGACTACTTACTTGAAAATAATGTTAAAGTTATCGTTAGAAACGCTGGCACAGACTCCTAAACATGTCAACTATACATTTAAGTACTTGAGACATATTACAATAGCCGTGCAAAAAATTTGTGAACAAATTTGTAAATCGAGGCGGGGTGGGCCCTATTTTGTTTTGAGTAGTTTATATACGTATAACGGTATATATACATATATATATATGTGTATATTATATAAAATATTAAATAAATAACAGTGTAGAATTTATATGATATAAAAGCTTTACGGAGAATACGTGAATAATAAATATTATGAATAAGAGACTGTAATAATATGCCGCTTTATAGAATTGATGTCTCCACTGAAAAGTTTTGACATTCAATTTGTTTATTAAAAATAAGTGTTATTTTATTCTTAAATGCGATTTTGGAACGTGAATCTCTAATGGGCGGAGGAATGTTATTCCAACATCGTGTGGCGGCATATTTAAAACTTCCCCTGAAGGCGGAAGTGGAGAAAATAAGAATACTTCGTGAACCTCTTTGCAACTGTATATCATGGGTCCAGTTCAATTTATCAAATAGGTATGACGGCTCACCGGTCTTGACAACTCCAAATACGCGACTGGCAAGATGAAGTTTATCTTATATATTTATATATTTTTTTATTTAAATGATTTATAGAAGCAGGCGTTACTTTGCGGAATTCCATATTACAAGCAATATAACCGAACTAACTACTTTGCTATAATCCGCACGGGTTAAGTGAATGCATGCAAAGCCAATGTGTATGAAGCAGGCAAAATCCACGCACCTTATACATGCAGAACCAGCCACCACATGCACCCCAAGGCGCAATTCACCAGCAACAACGCATACAAAAGCAGCACACACACCCACCACCACAATCTCGACGATCGCTTCGCCCTGAAACCGAAGCATCATCAGGAGGATAGGCTCCACGACAAAAATCGTACTGCAATCAGTACGATTTTTGTCATCAGGAGGATAGGCTCCACGACAAAAATCGTACTGCAATCAGTACGATTTTTGTCGTGGAGCCTATCCTCCTGATGATGCTTCGGTTTCGGGGCGAAGCGATCGTCGAGATTGTGGTGGTGGGTGTGTGTGCTGCTTTTGTGTGCGTTGTTGCTGGTGAATTGCGCCTTGGGGTGCATGTGGTGGCTGGTCCTGCATGTATAAGGTGCGTAGATTTTGCCTGCTTCATACACATTGGCTTTGCATGCATTCACTTAACCCGTGCGGATTATAGCAAAGTAGTTAGTTCTGTTATATTGCTTCTATCTCAAATTATTATTTATATACTCTAGATTTTCTAGGTTAGGTTATGTCAAATTATTTCAGATGCAGCACCACGAGTCCCCGTGAGGCGGTCGGTGCAATATTTTGACCAATTTTATAATAAACGTTTGAAGTATGAATTGGTTAAGATATTGCATCGTCTACTTTATGGGAATACCTGCGAGGAAGCGGCTTTTGTGATCGGCCTGTTTGTGCGATATTTGTGTTTGCTTTGTTTGTGCTTTTTATGCGCTTTGTGTTTATTGCTTGATTGTGTAAAGTAAAAAAAGTAAAGTAACAGCCTGTTACTATGCCCACTGCTGGGCTAAGGCCTCCTCTCTCCGTTTTTGGAGAGAAGGATTGGAGCTAAGACCTACCACGCTGCTCCAATGCGGATTGGTAGGTTACACATATCCCTAGAATTCTCTAGAGATATGCAGGTTTCCTCACGATGTTTTCCTTCACCGAAAAGCGTGTGCTAAATTGCAATTATCAATTAGACACATAAGTTTTAATAGAAAAACCCATTGGTGCCTGCCCGGGGTTTGAACCTATGTCGTCTCTAGAGAGTCGCTCGGTCTCACCGCTAGGCTATCACAGCTTCGTCTTGATTGTGTGATAAATTATTATTATTATTTGTGATGTGTTATTTATTGTGCTTGTTTTCATTGCTTTTGTGTTTGTGTGTTTTTAAGTTCTTTTTTTATTTTTTATATTCAAAGATGCTTGTTTATTGAAAGTTTTTTTGATATATTTTAAACTGTTAACTATAATTAAGACGTAAATAATTGGCTAACCAAATATAGTCTTGAATGACTACTTTCTATTTTTATCTGTCTAGTTAAAGCGCATTATCTTAGATTATTTATTTTAGTATCGTCGGTTTTGTTTATATTAATATATTGTTACGCTATCGTTAATAACTAATTAATATTTTGGCAGTCTAGTTATTGACTAGGTTTTAATTATTGTAATCCTTGATTATTAAACAATATCAAATATGTTTTATGTTATTTTTCAACTGTAATTAACAGTGTTTTATATATTTCTTTAATTTTTTGTGCTTATTACATTTCGACTCGTTTTTTTTAAATAAAAGAATTATATGCAGATATTTGTTTAATGTGATGTAGTTGTGGTTTTTGTGTTGTATGCTAACTAATAATTCGATCGTGCTTGTGTTATTTTGTGTCTCATATGTTGTGCTTTGTGTATTATTCGCAGCGTTTATTAAATGGACACGTAAATATTCCAAAAAAGAAAAGTGGTAGGCTACGACTTTACGCGTTGATTTTAATGTTAAAATACCCTCAATTATGTCTTAACATATTTAATACTCTATGTTAGAACGATATCATCATTCTCCTGCCCTTATCCCACTCTAAGTGGGATCGGCACAACATGTTACAAACATGTTGTCATATGATTTTGCTACGTATTTTACGACCGGCCGCCTGTCTGACGTCAACATACCTTAGTCGCCTTATACGACACCTCGGTAAGAAAGGAGGGTGGTCTATGCAGTCGGATACCACACGGCATTCTATGTTAGAACGATATATGAGCTTCAAATAAGATGTAATTATATTATTAGCCGGTGTAGCTGTGGCTTAGTCTGATTTAGAATTTCCCTTAAAAGAAAACTCAACGATTCGAAAAAAAGATGCTCCGATTGACACTAAACTTTACAGGATCATCGATTGTCTGAAAATTTCATCAAAATCGATCAAGCTGTTTAGGACATACAGACAGCAAATATTAATTTTTATATATTAGATTATGTTATATCGTTGTTCTCTGTAGCGAAGTGTAATACTCAATTCACAAGAGCTAACTTTTGATTAGACCTTAAGGTCTAATACAGATTTTCGCTTCGTCGATTGAGATGAGAATGTTAAGATGGATGTGTGGTGTGACAAGATTGGATAAAATAAGAAATGAGTATATAAGGGGAAGTATGAAAGTTGCGCCCATTGTAGAAAAGATGAGAGGTGCAAGATTGGGATGGTATGGACATGTAATGAGGAGGGATGAAAATCATGTGACTAAACGAGTGTTGGATATGAATGTGGATGGATATGTGACTAGAGGGAGGCCTAAAAAGAGATGGTTGGAATGTGTGAAGTATGACATGCATATAAAAGGAGTAGCGCCAGAGTTGACGAATGATAGAAGAGAATGGAAGAGGAAAACATGTTGTACCGACCCCACTTAGAGTGGGATAAGGGTAGGAGAAAGAAGAAGACAGATTTTCGCTTCGAAAAAGAGCTGTAATAGCCAAACGGTGGGACAGAGTGCCTCTCACTAGTCATAGGTTTAAGCTAGGGATGTTACGGAGCTCCGACTTCGGTTCCGATAAATTTTAGTCGGAGGTATAGCGAAGGTGAAATTGTCATGCTAATACATATAATTTGGGTTTATTTAATTGTGTATTTTGGTTATTTTAGGGAATATTATACAATCCAGACTGTAACTATTTTGATACTGTAATTATATATTCGATCTCTTAAAATATTTATAATGACAAATATTGAAAGTTGTACATGCCTTCAAGTGACGTGTTCACCCAGAAAAAAAAATTATACACTGAATATGTAATTATATAATTGTACATGTCGTTGGTGTGTCTTATATAAATAAATAAATAAATATGAACAGAACGCGCAGCTACAAGTTGTAACTCGTCGCCCGGAGGTATCTCCCCTCGCACACGCAACTCTCGTTCATTTGTTTGTTTTCAGTATCAATGGTTAGACGCGCTTAAGTATTCAATTATTTAAATCGTGGTGGTCATATTGTCTAAGTACAGTTTACGGGTCAATTTTTAGATTAATAATGAAGGAGGCAGAGGTGGAAAACTCTGCCTCCGACTCCGCCTCCGATTCCCACTCCGGCTCCGACTCCAGTTCCAGTAAAACCACATTCGTAACATCCCTAGTTTAAAACCCTAGCAGGATCTGTTGAGTTTATTGTAAAAACTGGGCCTAGTTGATATTTGCAATTGATCATATGCTTTTTGAAGGAAAACATCGTGAGAAAACCTGCATTTAACATAAACTATAACAGAACTAGTTTGCTATAATCCGCGCGGGTTAAGCGAATGCATGCAATGCTAATGTGTATAAAGCAGGCAAAATTCACGTATCTTACACATGCAGGACAAGTCACCACACGCACCCCAAGACGCCTCCACCAGCAAAAATAAAAAAAGTAAAGTAACAGTAAAGTAAAAAATTAAAGTAAAGTTACTATGCCCACGGCTGGGCTAAGGTCTTCTCTCTCCGTTATTAGAGAGAAGGATTGGAGCTAAGACCTACCACGCTGCTCCAATGCGGATTAGTAGGTTACTCATATTCCTAGAGAACTCTTTAGAGATATGCAGGTTTCCTCACGACGTTTTCCTTCACCGAACAGCGTGTAATAAATTGCAATTATCAATTAGACACATAAGTTTTAATAGAAAAGCTCATTGGTGCCTGCCCGGGGTTTGAACTTATGTCGTCTCTAGAGAGTCGCACGGCCTCACCGCTAGGCTATCACAGCTTCGCTAGGCTATCACAGCTTCACATCACAGCTCAGCAACAAAGCACACAAGCAGCACACACAACCACGACCACAATCTCTACGATTGTTTCGCTTCGAAACCGAAGCATCATCAGGAGGATAGACTCCACGACAAAATAAACAATTAAAAGATTTCTGAACAAGATATAACGTTAACTTTAATTTCTTTATTATTTTATATATTTAACAATAAAACAAGATTTTATATTAAATAAATAAATAAACAAATAAACAAATATAAATATATGGGACACTTACACACACGGTCGTCCATCCTCAAAGTAAGTAACTTAATACTTGTGTTATGGGTGACGGACAACTGGTAGATATACTACATATATAAGTCTAAATACATACTTAAATACAAATACACACCCAGGCTCGAAGAACCAACAATTTGTTTATAGAAAATGTTGGCATTCGGCGGGTATCGAACCCGCGACCCGCGGAGCTGAAGGTAGGGTCACTACCCATTGCGCCAACGGGCCAGTCAATATATATATATCATTATTTAATAATTATTTTAATTGAAATGTTCATGTAATCCATGCGGGTTTTTTAATATTATTAAATACTAGTTGTGCCAACAACGGCTTCGCCTGCGTGGAATTCAGTGATTTAAGAAAGTTTTCCCGAATTTTCAAAATTTTGAACATAAAAGTTATTGTGAGTTAACCGTGATAGATAGAGACATGCTATCGCGGACTTTTTTGTAGTATTTTTATAGATCTACAATTCTCTAGTACATTATTTAAGCGTATATCTGCTGATTTACACAGCGCACACGACTAAAGCTCCCAGCAAGCAAGTTTTATAACAACTGCGCGATCTCTTCAACACAATTTACATAATACCGATATTTACTATTTACCTGAACCATATTGAAGTATTGTATTATCTTTTGGTGAAAATCGTACAAAAATCCGTTCAGTAGATTTTGAGAAAATCGATTACATACAGACAGACAGCTTTTTTGGACTTTCTTTTATAATAAGTATAGACAACACACATTTCAAACGAAAAATTATGCGTGCGAAACCTATTTTTAAAGTTTTTTCAATCTCCAAATTGACAATTGCGCTAATTTTTTTATATTTCGAAACACTAAAACCATACCGCAATTTGGATTGGGCCCAGTCTCTGTTTCATTTCATAGAAATCTTTAAATTGAAAAAAACTGTTATTCCATTCTCCTGCCCTTATCCCTGTCGGACCGACATGTTACAAACATGTTGTCACATGATTTGACTACGTATTTTACGACCGGCCGTCTGCCTGACGTGAACTTACCTTAGTCGCCTTTACGACACCTCGGTAAGAAATGAGGGTGGTCTATTCTATACAGCCGGATACCACACGGCACATACCTTAGTCGCCTCTTACTACACCTCGGTAAGAAAGGAGGGTTTATTCTATTCTGCCGGATACCACACGGCGCATACCTTAGTCGCCTCTTACGACACCTCGGTAAGAAATGAGGGTGATCTATTCTATTCTGCCGGATACCACACGGCACATACCTTAGTCGCCTCTTACGATACCTCGGTAAGAAATGAGGGTGGTCTATTCTATTCTGCCGGATACCACACGACGCATACCTTAGTCGCCTCTTACGACACCTCGGTAAGAAAGGAGGGTTTATTCTATTCTGCCGGATACCACACGGCACATACCTTAGTCGCCTCTTACGACACCTCGGTAAGAAATGAGGGTGGTCTATTCTATTCTGCCGGATACCACACGGCGCATACCTTAGTCGCCTCTTACGATACCTCGGTAAGAAATGAGGGTGGTCTATTCTATGCAGCCGGATACCACACGACGCATACCTTAGTCGCCTCTTACGACACCTCGGTAAGAAAGGAGGGGTGGTCTATTCTATTCTGCCGGATACCACACGGCACATACCTTAGTCGCCTCTTACGACACCTCGGTAAGAAATGAGGGTGGTCTATTCTATGCAGCCGGATACCACACGACGCATACCTTAGTCGCCTCTTACGACACCTCGGTAAGAAATGAGGGTGGTCTATTCTATTCTGCCGGATACCACACGGCGCATACCTTAGTCGCCTCTTACGATACCTCGGTAAGAAATGAGGGTGGTCTATTCTATGCAGCCGGATACCACACGACGCATACCTTAGTCGCCTCTTACGACACCTCGGTAAGAAAGGAGGGGTGGTCTATTCTATTCTGCCGGATATCACACGGCACATACCTTAGTCGCCTCTTACGACACCTCGGTAAGAAAGGAGGGGTGGTCTATTCTATTCTGCCGGATACCACACGGCACATACCTTAGTCGCCTCTTACGACACCCCGGTAAGAAATGAGGGTGGTCTATTCTATTCTGCCGGATACCACACGGCGTATTTCAAACCATACCTCAATTTGGATTGGGCCCAGTCTCCGTTTCATTTCATATAAATCTTTAAATTGAAAAAAATATGACATCCAAATGTATTATTAGCAATCAACTCAGCAGTCACTGTTTATAGAAATCATCATAATCATTTCTTTATATATATATGCACTCTTTATAACTTAGGTCCTCGCACCAGAAGACCCAAGAAGCCTCCTGGGGAGGGGACTCAAAATGATGAGAAACGACCTCGGACAGCATTCTCTGGACCTCAACTCGCTAGACTTAAGGTAAATCTAGATAACAACTGAAACTATATTGAGTGTGCTTATTTAATTTTTACTTTATTATGCTGATATGATTTCATGTCTGGTTAAAATGGAAATAATGTTGACGTCTGAAAGATATGATGAGAGTTGTTTTGTTTTTATTAGTAAGAACTTAGAGCCGCTGTTTTATATTGTAAATTATAGCATGTCTATAGAATTAGGCGTTACTTTGCGGAGATCCATAATACAAAAGTAATAGTAAAATTATTTTGCTATAATCTGCGATATAGTAAATAGAAAATATATATAGTGCTAAATGTATAGTGGACTATCCGTTTTTTCATACCCGATACGTGCAGGATTCGTAAAAACACATGCACAAACCTCCACCACTGCCACCACAATATACAAGCACTACACACGTACACTATCACAAACTCAACAATCGTTCCACCCCGCAACCGAAGCATCATCAGGAGATAGACTCCACGACAAAATCGCAAAGCCGTCGTCGTTTGTCGCGGATTATAGCAAAATAATTTAATTATTACTTTTGTATTATAGCATGTCATTATTACATATAATTAGTGGTGCAATTGTAATAATGAAATGGAAATGTACTTAAAAGTATTATTGTAACCACTGTTAGTAGTATGATAATTAAATAAATAAATAAATAAATAGTCTTCATATTGCATCTTTAAAAGTTTAAATATCCCCATTAGCCCATACGCTTCTAAAATACAAAGATTAAACGATGGCCGTTGGCGGTAATCGAACTTACGACTCTTAGAGCTGGAGGAAGGCGCCCTGCCATCTAAGCCAACGGGCCAGCCGAATCTTTAATTTTTAATTGATCTAAAGTTAATTTGATCTTCTTTTCGGATAAGCGGCCCTGCTTGGCTCATTCAAATTCAAATTCAAATTATTCTTTATTCAAGTAAACTTGTAAACAAGTGCTTTTGAATCGTCAACTTTACTGCTGGTTCGGAAAGCTGTTCCTACCGAGAAGAACCAGCAAGAAACTCGGCGGTTGCTCTTTTCGAACAATAATTCTTATCACTAGTTACATATTTATGTTTATTTATTATTTATTATACATATTAATGTCTTGTACAGGGTTGAAGAGAAGCTATATCCACGCATTCTTATCGTCTAAGTAATCTTCAATAGTATAATAGGCTTTCTGAAGTAGCCTTTTTTTAATAGTTATTATTATATTTTTTATAGTTAGGTTAGGTAAGGTTACCTAAACTATGGTGTTATGGGTGACGGACAACTGGTAGATATACTACATAAATACTTAAATACACCCAGACTGAAAGAGCCAATGATTAGTTTTTAGAAAATGTTGGTCATCGGAATCGTACTCGTGACCCACGGAGCTGAAGGCAGGATCACTGCCAACGACACCAACGATCCAGTAAATATGATATGACCTATTAATAAAAGGTCTTATTTAACTTGCCTTATATGTGTGTCGTATGTGAAGGTGGAATCTTGCAAGTGGAATATGACCCACTTCCTTGTGTTCAATTGAGCTGAAATTTTACACACTGGTCCAATCTCCATTGTTTATAATAACTCCAAATCCTTGTTTATAATAAGCAAGACCGGATGCTGCCGAGATTGGCGCCAGACGAGGGACTGCTCGACGATTTACACTTGGGACATGAAGTTTTGTCAAAAGACCAGTCAAATCTAATTACTGCATTGCAGTTTCAATTTATTTTAGTTATTAGTACAAAAGAAATAATATTAAATTAAAAAATGTAACGTTAATAAACCTTCAGGACTGCCTAACAAGCACCTTAATAAAATGATGCATCATAGGCGAGTCCATCTTACTTATTAACGTCCTCAGAATACTATTGGAGCTGCACCGCAGTCTTGTTAACAAGGATGCGGCCTTGTTCCTTATCACGGCATGAAACCCGTTTGTTTGCGTCTAAGCGAACATATTTGACGCGGAACAAAACCGCGGCAACCCCAGCAGTATTCTGAAGCCGTTATTTTACTGCACCCTTAGGGTATCTAGAGCTTTCTGCGAATATCTTGTCCACAGGTTCCCCGTGTAGAGTGTTTGGCAATATGCTTTAAACGGATGTATTTTTGCTTGAATGCTACAACGAGAACTGTGGGCCAACATATTGCATCAAGCCGCTAGTGCCCTTCGTTCACGCTCTTATAGTATTTTAGTAACGTGCTGGGTCTCTAGGTCTATTACCAATTAGACTACTCCTAATTTTATTAATTTAAACAAGAATTCCTTATTCTTTGTCCGTAGCACGAGTTCGCGGAAAACCGGTACCTAACAGAGCGGCGACGCCAAGCCCTAGCTGCTGAGTTGGGTCTCGCAGAAGCACAGATCAAGATCTGGTTCCAGAACAAACGCGCCAAGATCAAAAAAGCATCAGGACAACGGAACCCTTTAGCGTTACAGCTGATGGCACAAGGACTGTACAACCATAGCACCATACCCCTGACAAAAGAAGAAGAGGAGTTAGAGATGAAAGCAAGAGAGAGAGAACAAACCAGACATTGAGATGAAATAAAAAATAGAATACGAGAACTTGTATAAGTCTCTTATGAAGACAATCGCTTTCGTTCACTTAACTAATATATGAGTAGACTATTTGGAAATGAAAGCAGAAATGAATGAGGCTAAAATAAAATCATAAAAAAGTTCATCAATTATTTGCTTATAATGGTACCTCGACATACGAGTTTAATTCCATCACCTTGCTCGTATCTCAAATTTACCCGATTGACATCAATTAAAATCCCACTAATACGTTCGACCTTCCAAAACAACAGCTCAGTTGTCTTCAGATAATCACCGTAAATCGCTTGTACCTTATCACATTAAGCTTTGTATTAAGGTTCCTTCCTAAAGCTGCTTATCTGTGACCTATTTCATCAGTAGTTTCTCCATCTTTTCATGGAGAGAGGAGTTCGTGACGAGTTCGTGCTCAGTATAGCTGCGAATGGTCTATTCTCAAGTCTTGCTCCCATTTTAAAGAAAAATATAACTCGCTCAGCGGCTCGTATCTTAAATTCAAGTTCAGATCCAGAATATTCTTTATAGTTAAGTTTTAAGTAAAATTTTAAACAAGTGCTTTTGAATCGTCAACTCTACTGCTGGAAACTAACTCGGCGGTGGCTTTTAACTAGTTGCATATAGTCGTATTGACTATATGTTTCTATTATAATCACGCATTCTTATCGTCTAAGTAATCCTCAACAGTATAGTAGACTTTCTATATCAGCATCCCTTTAACAGTGTTTTTGAAATTGTTTCAAACGAAGTTAAAATTGATTGCGGAATTTTATTATAGAATCTTATACCCAAACCCACAGATGACTTATGTACTTTTGCAAGGCGCAAAGCAGGAGCCGAACTTCTCTCGCAGGGAATCAAGCTTAAATTGTAAATGTACCATGCATGGTTATTTTCGTTATACAAATTTTTTTTCATTATCGCTCATTTGCCCTATAACAGTATTCCATAAGACAAAACACTAGTCAGGGCATTCGTATTTCGCGGTATCACTTTAGTACAATATTTGAAGAACTATCTAAAGCTATCTTTAATGATGAAGATATATAAATAACAAGGACAATGAATCGTGAATTGTACGAAGAAAATGAACTTATTCTAAGTGACTCTCTATTTAATGTGGAAGTGAAAGTAGAATAATAAATAACTCTAAATGAAGTGAGTGCAAAAATGGACGAAATAGTGTATTTGTGGATTGTCAGTAAAGTTGTAGTACCTTGTAATAAGAAGCTTTGTGATCCTTTTAAACAGTTTCATCTTGACTTAGATAATGATATCACGAATTAAATTCTTTGTAGTCATGTTGATTTATATTTGATACCAGCAGGCCTACCATGAACTCTTATTGCGACTCAATTGAAGACGTAAACGACGATCGCGAACCGCTTTCTTTTCGTACCATGAAGTATGGATTGCATTGGGGTCGTAATGTTTGAAAAGGATAACGTTATATGAACTATAGATAACTCTGTCTTTTTTACTCACATGTTCTTAGGACGAATTCCGAACGCTCATTCGGCAACGACTTAAAGTGTGCGTCTTTAAGACGTCATGGTATGAAAAAGCAAAACAATTTCGTTTACGTCTTCAATTGAGTCGCAATAAGAGTTCATGATTATAATTGTCTAAAATCCGAGAAATCACTTGAACTATTATTATGTAATGGAGTACAAAATTCTGATAAATGTAAGTAAGATATTACAACTTCACTGATTGTTGTAGTATAAATTTAAATGATAGCTGAAATTACAGTATTGTATAGAGATATTCCCTCTTGATTGGACATAGTTAAGTAGAAACATCTCAAGAACGATCTATAGTACCCGGCATTAAATAATGCACATCGATGTTTAGAGCGAAACAGCCGGCCAGTTCGGTTTCGTAGAGCGCTGTCTCTGTCACACACGGGTTCGTCAGTCTGTGCGACAGAGACAATGCTCTATGAAGCAGAATCTAGCCGATTTCTCTCTCTAAACGTAAAAGTTTTTGTATAAATCTTCTTTCTTGTCAACCGATGGATGTTCGAAGCTGGACAGTTTCGTCCCATGATCCCCATAAACTTCCCGCGACCTTTATGAGATGGTTGGTTCATCTCGTAGAGGTCCACCAACACTGCGTTATCTAATGCAGGGTCGCCATTCAACATCCCGCCCGTCGACACTTCAGCCTCGCGACACTCTGAACTATATCGGTGACTCCATCTTCTATGGATCTCCTCATTTCAGATTTGATCACGTTTTCATTATATACAGGAGGCTATTTAATTATATACCTAAATATTAGAAAACGCTCCTCTATCATAAACTCATTTGTATCATTCATCATTCTCCTGCCATTATCCTACTCTAAGTAGCGTCGGCACATGTTACAAACATGTTGTCACATGATTTGGCTACGTATTTTACGACCGGCCGCCTGCCTGACGTCAACTTACCTTAGTCGCCTTTTACGATACCTCGGTGAGAAATGAGGGTGGTCTGTTCTATGCAGTCGGATACCACACGGCACTTACCTTAGTCGCCTCTTACGACACCACGGTAAGAAAGGAGGGTGGTCTATTCTATGCAGCCGGTTCCACACCGCACTTACCTTAGTCGCCTCTTACGACACCACGGTAAGAAAGGAGAGTGGTCTATTCTATGCAGCCGGATACCACACGGTATATGTACCGTGTGGTATCCTTAGTTGCCTCTTACGACACCTCGGTAAGATATGAGGATGGTCTATTCTATTCTGCCGGATACCACAGGGCTAATAAGCTCTTGCATCATGACTAAATTAATTGAATGTGATTTTACAAATACGACACGTTGTCAAAGAGTAAAAATACAGTATGATATTCGTTTAGAATTTATTGTTTATCAATGTATATTCGTAAAATAGGAAAATGGGCAGATAAGATGAAAATATTTAGAAAAAGTGACATTTTGAATAACAGCCCGATATGTATGACTTTCCGACTATAATATACGAGTATTAACTCTATAAAAAACCGAGATCTGTCTTAGGTATGATACAGAAAATTTTAGACAATAAAGATCGTGATCTGATTTTCTTTTTAATTTAAAAAGACTATAACTTATATAATTTATATAACCTATTCCTCAAAATAGCGTTTTAGAATTATCACGAACTCATGTTTTCCCATTCTAAATGATATCTTGCCATCATAAAATGTTTAATAAGTAAAATAATTAAGAATAACTGTAAAAAGTAATGCGTTAAATTTGTAAATATAACCTCGAATCGTATTTTAACAATTTAAGTTATTTATTGTGCAATGTAGCAGTATTAGGTGGTTTATTGTATTGGAAATATTTGTAAAGATAAACTCGGAGAAATATTTGTAAAGATAAACACGGAGAAATATTTGTAAAGATAAACTCGGAGAAATATTTGTAAAGATAAACTCGGAGAAATATTTGTAAAGATAAACACGACGTATTATAATATTCCTTTATTAAAAGCATTAATTAATAAATTTATTTTAGAATTTTAAAATAAACTGATATTCTTAAATTGAAAACAATGTCTTGAAGTAAATTATTATATTTGAATTATTATTTTTATAGGAAATTGTCAAATATTTTTAGTGTTTTTTTTGTTTAAATCCTTATTAAAATAAAACGTTTTAGAATTATAATGACATCCACCGTATCGTTTATTATGTATAAATAAAAGTTATTAGTAGTACTGTTGATTTTTTTTTACGATTTCGAACTCGTTTTTATACGAATATTTCCAACACTAATAACTAATTAGCGATTTATAAAAAAAGTATTAAAACAATTTAGAAAAAAGGCTTTGTTGTTTTATTTTTAACCAACTCTTTTGAAAGTGAAGCTTTTGATTATGTTTTTTTTTCATTTACAACAATCGTATGTACCAAAATAACAAAGTAGGTATAAATGCATATAAGAGAAAGTTTTTTCGTAACGGCTGGACAGATTTTAATAAAACTTTCAGACTATCTTCAGATTGACCTAGGAGGTAATCTTGTAAAGCTAAGTGGCGATCAGCAGGCCTACCATAAACTCTTATTGCGATTCAATTGAAGACGTAAATGACGACCGCTTTACCGCTTTCTTTTCGTACCATGAAGTGTGAATTGCATTGGGGTCGTAATGTTTGAAAAGGATAACATTATATGAACTATAGATAACTCTATCTCTTTTACTCATATGTTCTTAGGACGAATTCCGAACGCTCATTCGGCAACGACTTAAAGTGTGCGTCTTTAAGACGTCATGGTGTGACGTACTACCGTGAGTAATGGTTATAGTTAAAAAACTAATTATATTGGATCGGGACTGGGTCAAATAATAAGCAATTTGTTTCAAATTACACGTACCGACAATTGTATTTTATAGAAACTGGAATATGGAAAGTCGTCAGAAGAAGAGAAGCAAAATGGTGGCCATAGAATGAACACCTTCTTAAAACCATATGAAAATAACAGAAATAGTGCCAGAATTAGGCGTTACTTTGCGGAGATCCATAATACAAAAGTAATAATAAAATTATTTTGCTATAATCCGCGATACAGTAAATAGAAAATATATATAGTGCTAAATGTATAGTGGGCTATCCGTTTTTTCATACCCGTTTCATATGCAGGATTAGTAAAAAAACATGCACAAACCTCCACCACTGCCACCACAATACTAATGTATTGTGCTATAATTAGCAAAATAATTTTATTATTACTTTAGAAATAGTGCCGTTATGAAAGTTAATGAATGTGTGAAGGTAAGTTAAGTAACGGCCCGTTACAATCCCACTGCTGGGCATAGGGCCTCCTCCCTCCGTTTTTGGAGAGAAGGGTTGGAGCTAAGACCTACCAAGCTGCTCTAATGCGTATTGGTAGGTTACACATATCTCCACAATTCTCTAGAGATATGCAGGTTTTTATTTTCCTTCACATAAGTTTTAATAGAAAAATTCATTGGTGCTTGCCCGGGGTTTGAACCCGTGACCGCCTCGAAAGAGTCGCACGGTCTCACCACTGGGCTATCACAGCTCGTGATAAAATGTGTATGAAAATATAATTGTTTATACATATAGATGAAATTTTGTTCTCAAAACCGACCAGAAAGATTATTTTCTTCTATCTTTCTTTCCTGCCCTTATCCCACTCTAAGTGGGGTCGGCACAACATGTTACAAAAATATTATGACATGATTCGGCTACGTATTTTACGTCCGCCTGCCTGACGTCAACTTACCTTAGTCGAATTTAACGACCCCCCGGTAAAAAGGGTGGTCTATTCTAATCAACCGGATACCACACGGTGGAGAACCTAAGAAACAGTAGGTCGGAAATAAAAGAAAACAGTATATTAGAGTGGGATTAGGACAGGCGGATGATGACTGTTTCTTATTTTCCTGGGGTTGTCAACACTGTCTACTTTCCGGCTATTAATTTCCCGGCTATAAATGTCTTCTCTGATGTTATTGAAGACTTAGATCTTAGGCACACCACGCTCCAATGAGGATTGGTAGGTTACACAACAGCAATTCACCAGAGATATGCAGGTTTCCTCTAGGGATGGACAGAATCACCAATCACTTAGTGATCATGATATGATTCACTCATCATATAGCAGCATCTGCTATTGAATTGTAGATAACTGCTATTGCTATAAAAAATTATGGATATTCCATAAAAAAGTAAAATAAGATCACAAAGATATTATCATTATATCATATGTATTGAGGTTATGTGGCACTTTTACGATATTCCAAGTGAATGTATTACCTTTTTTTTTTTTACATGAGGAAACCCGTCATGGGTGCTGCTTTCCGTGGGAGTGAAAGCAGTTATGCCGGACTCCTACCGGCTAAAACCTCATGGTGTTCCACCTTGCTGCTTGGGGACGAGGGCACAGGAATACTGAACGCATCACTTCTACACCCTCGTCAGCAGCGTACTCCTGCTAAATTTTTGTTGAGCCTGGATAGACCCCTGCACTACAACCGACGCATTGGGAACACTTTAACGCGTCGGCCAAAGTGAATGTATTACCTAGAAATAAAGATCGTATTGAACATGTATTAAGAATGACGTTTGTTTGTAATAGCAATAACTTTGTCCAGTGATAGCTGAATAATATAATAGCCGATAGCATTTTTTTTGCTATTTACGCTTTTAGCGATTCAGCGATTACTGGACTAAATGATTGCTTATACAAACAAATGTAGTCCTAATATCCTATACATTGCATACGCATATAAGGCCTGCATTTGTTTGTGTACACAATAGCAATCGCAATAGCAGCACGATCACTGTGGTCGCCTTTGATCATATCATGGTGCGAATATGATTCTCAAATCGCAATCATACCCAAGAAAAGCGTCTAATTTCAAATATCAATTGGACAGGCTTTAACAGAAAAACTCATTAGTTCACATCCGGGATTTGAACCCGTGACCCTTCTTAGGGTCGCACAATCTCACCACTGGACTCTCACATCTTTATAAAGGAAAGTTAGATATTAAATGCGCACCCTACCCTTGACACGTTTTACACCCCCCCTGTATTTTATTGGAATATTTGCGGCGGCGCGAATCGAGAATGCCGGTTCGATTCCTGTGCAGTTTCACGCCGTTTTTTTCATTCACTTCAAAGGGTGCGCTGTGGAGGGCGAATTTTATTTTCAATTTAATTAAAGTTTTCATTTCTATTCCTTCGTTGATGGTAATTTGTTACAGAGTGGGTTGGTACCAAGGAATACTCCATGTATTCAAGTGAACTTATAAACAAGTACTTTTGAATCGTCAACTTTACTGCTGGTTCGGAAAGCTGATCCTACCGAGAAGATCCAGCAAGAAACTCGGCGGTTGCTCTTTTTAAATATAATTCTTATAACTAGTTACATATTAATGTCTTGTACAAATTCAAATTCAAATTCAAAATATTCTTTATTCAAGTAAACTTGTTAACTAGTGCTTTTGAATCGTCAACATCTACTGCTGGTTCGGAAAGCTGTTCCTACCGAAAAGAGCCAGCAAGAATCTCGGCGGTTGTTCTTTTCAATATAATTCTTATAACTAGTAACATTTAGTTGTTACTATCTTGTACAGGGTCTAACAGTAGCTATAATAACGCCAAGGTTGCGCCTCCAAAAGTTCCGAAAATTATTTGTCGGCCTCGGTACACGTTTTTTAATAAAATTCCTCAACATCATCTAGTCTTGCCTTTACATAAGTTTAGGAATTATCTCAAAACGATGCGGCTACATAAATCTTACTATGCAATTAGTAGTCACATATCTTAATTGCAGTCAGCTACGCACCAAGCTGCAACGATTAATTTGTAATCAATCAAATTGTAAAAAAATAGCAATAAAATAGAAAATGCCCACCGAGTTGCTGGTTCTTCTGGGTAGGAGCAAACTTCCGAATCAGTGATAGCTTCTTGAAAACATTTGAAGATTCAAAAGTATTTACTCTAAACAGTCTACTTGAACAAACTCAAAATAATATTATTTTGAGTTTGAGTTTGATACACGCATTATAATCATCTATATTATCGTCAACAGTACAGTAGGCAATTTATAGAATTAGGCGTTACTACGCGGAGATCCATAATACAAAAGTAATCATAAAATTATTATGCTATAATCCGCGATACAGTAAATAGAAAATATATATAGTGTTAAATGTATAGTGGGCTATCCGTATTTTCATACCCGATACGTCCAGGATTCGTAAAAACACATTCACAAACCTCCACCACTGCCACCATAATACACAAGCACTACACACGTTCACTATCACAATCACAATCGTTTCGCCCCGCAACCGAAGCATCATCAGTACTCCACGACAATATCGCACATTTAGCACTATATATTTTTTCTATTTACTGTATCGCGGATTATAGCAAAATAATTTTATTATTACTTTTTTAGTATAGTTCTATATCAGTCTGAATTACCAGTTTTTTTAAACTGCTGTAATAATACCGCTGTAGTAATACCTACAGGTAAAGCGAATATAAAGTGTCTAACAAAAGTAAAGTAAGAGTAAGTAAACCTTCTTTCTTTCTGTCACATAAGCAAACTATTCGGGACTAAATCTTAGTAAGCACGTGTTCGAATGAACAAGGGCCGGGAGGCGCTGTGATCGCGAAATATCAGACAGGGCCACTTCCAAACACGGAATGCGGACAGTTCTTTGTACGAGGACTACATTCCGACATTTTCACGGTTACAATAACGAATATTCCCATAGTAATACTACTACATGGAAGTGGCAATTATAACAGATATTACTATTGGAACTGAACTAGTAACTGCCTGTTACTATCCTACTGCTGGGCTAAGGCCTCCTCTCTCCGTTTTTTAGAGAGAAGGATTGGAGCTAAAACCTACCACTGCTCCAATGCGGATTGGTAGGTTACACACATCCCTAGTATTCTCTAGAGATATGCAGGTTTCCTCACGATGTTTTCCTTCACCGAAAAGCGTGTGATAAATTGCAATTATCAATTACACATAAGTTTTAATAGAAAAACTCATTGGTGCCTGCCCGGGGTTTGAACCTATGTCGTCTCTAGAGAGTCGCACGGTCTCATCACTAGGCTATCACAGCTTATGGAACAGCGGCTATCTGAATGCGGAACAGTACCTTGCTATAATCCGCACGGGTTAAGTGAATGCATGCAAAGCTAATGTGTATGAAGCAGGCAAAATTTACGCACCTTACACATGCAGGACAAGTCACCACACGCAACCCAAGGCGGCTCCACGAGCAACAATGCACATAAGCAGCACACACACCCACCACCACAATCTCGACGATCGTTTCGCCCCGAAACCGAAGCATCATCAGGAGGATAGGCTCCACGACAAAATCGCAATGCGCAATGCAATGCATGTCGAAAAATCGTCGAGATTTTGGTGGTGGTTGTGTGTTTGCTTGTGTGCATTGTTGCTGGTGTGGTCTTGGGATACGCGTGGTGACTTGTCCTGCATGTAGGGTGCGTAAATTTTGCCTGCTTCATACCTACACATTAGCTTTTCATGCATCCACTTAACCCGCGCGGATTATAGCAAGGTAGTTCTGTTATATAGCCTGTAATATTAAATTCCGCAAAGTAACGCTTGCTTCTATAAATTACTACTGGATACTGCTTGTTTAATAGACACCTGATAATAATGAGAAAACGGCCTGTTACTATCCCACTGCTGGGCTTAGGGCTCCTCTTGTTGGAAAGAAGGATTGGAGCTAACACGCTGCTCCAATGTGGATTGGTAGGTTACACATATCCCCAAGATTCTCTAGAGATATGCAGGTTTCCTCACGATGTTTTCCTTAACCGAAAAGCGTGTAATAAATTATGATAAATACTAAAATGTGCATTGTGAAACAGTATCTAATTTAATTACATTTATGATTCACAATTTTGGTTATAATGACTTCCACATAAAAGGTAGATATATGATATAGCGGACTTTTATTCAGTACTATTCAAGATAAACAATACTATGGTACATCATCTTTGTGTAACTCCAATATGGTTTAGGCAGCGTACGTCAAGATAGCGCTCAGAGGCTAGATTTTTTCCGACTTTATGGTTGACATGACATGTATGGTTGGTATGACATGTATGGTTATATTAAACAAAATCATTGCAAATTGTAATTTATATGTTATTCCGATGAATAACCTATATTACTGTAAAGTTTCATCCAAGTCCGTCTAATAGTTTTTTCGTGAAAGATTATCAAACATCCAAATACGCACAAACTTTCGCATTTATAATATTAGTAGCAGTAGGATTAGTAGGATACATAGATATCTTGCTTGTGTTATATCATACCATGTAATCCCTCCCTTAGCAAAGGCACGCGAAACGCCCTCCGTTTTAAATTAACTGCTTTTTTTTACAATGGCAATTTTATTGTATCGATTCGTGTTACCAGACGAATTGCTTCTCGATATAGCTGCACACAACTCTATATTACTTATTTAGTGTAATTTTTTTGATCAGCGATGACATTTTAACTCAGATCAGAAAAAAACTAAACATGCTGTAAACTCAAACTACGGTTACCTCAAGTTACGGTTAACTATTAATCATCATTCTCCTGGCCTTATCCTACTCTAAGTGGGATCGGCACAACATGTTTTGAACATGTCGTCACATGATTTGGCTGCGTATTTGACGTCAACTTACCTTAGTGGGCTTTTACGACATCATGGTAAGAAATGAGGGTGGTCTTCTAATCCTGGATACCACACGGCGGATCGACTTACCTTAGTCGCCTTTAACGACACCTCGGTAAGAAATGAGGGTGGTTTATTCTACTCAGCGGGATACCACACGGCATTCAGAGTTAACTAATAAAAAAAAATGGGAAAAATAAAATATATATATTTTTTCTTCGAAACTCAGATATTTTTGCAGTAATTACCAGGGTATCATGATTGCATATAAGATAACTTCGATTACTTCATGTTAGTACCATCATGTCGTATTATGTGTTTACAATACGCATATAGTTATTATACTAGAATAGCTTAAAATGAATCATATTACTATAAAGAGAAAATCATGTGATCAAACTCTCCACTATATACACCCTAAGTCGTGATCCGGCCTCACAAGAGGTATCCTTAAGATGGTCTTCCCCCAAGTTTGTATAGTTTCTGTGCTTTATTTTCCGCAAATTCACACCCTCGACGAAACTTCCGCTTAAGCCGCGCGCTGACGCTCTCAAAGCCTTAATGGGAGTTATATATTATATAATATATCAGTTAAAACATTGATACATTGATGTTAGTACCATCGTGTATTATATGTTTACAAAGCGCATATAGTTTTTATACTAGAGTAGCCTAAAATGAACTATATTACAATAAAGAGGAAATCATGTGACCAAACTCTCAATTAAATATCCCTAAGTCGTCGACAATCTCACCGCTAGGCTATCACAGTTTACTCCTGACTCCTCTACTCTAGCATAATAACTCTATGGAAATGACAAATGCTTAAACATGACAAAGACAGACTAAACATATTTAAAAAATGTGTATTTCCATTATATCATTTATAACTGGGTCTTGAGAACGCTCTCCTAAACTCTACCTGAGTTTTCGTAACAAAAAGCACTTTTAAAAAGTTTACACACACAATCATAAGAAAAAAAACAAACAAATGGAAAATAAAGGATTTTAATTGCTTACATACTAATCTAGATATAAAAAAACATTTATAAGTAACAACTTAGCTACAAGAAGAAAGTTTATATTGACGCGAGACGTCCTGATCAGTTCATATTATATTTATTCGACCAGCTTTCATGGTACACGATCTTTTGCAACTTTGATCCACAATACAAGGTTATTTCAATACAGTTTAAGGTCACCTAATATCCATTACCACTACGTCTTTCATTACAAGGTCGCCATTCTAAGAACTTCGGACTTCAAACCCTATTGGTTTTTGTTACTATATCGCTTAAAGTTACTCTGAAGATCTACTCGATTTTGATTCGATCACACAGAGACACTCAAAACACTCTAAACTCGACTCTGAGCTTTCTTATAGTTAATAATCAAGTTTCGGATCAATATTACAGAGTTGTATATTTTTGGAAATTTCCATAAAAGGGACAGTATCTTCTCGATTACTAATACTTATAGCATAAAGAGCATAATTAGCTAGATCAATAATGATGTTGTTTGCGCTTTTTAAATTATGGAACTTGAACACGTTTACGTCGTCCAATATGATAACGTGTTCTCAAAATCGTTTAATACTACTCAGTAACGGTAATATTCAGTACAAAATCGAATTAAATAATCGTATAAACAATATTGACATAATATAACAAAAACAACTGTAAAAATACGAAAAAAAGGCACCATAAACACAGGTGTGACGATATGAAGCAAGGGTCAAGGACCTTTTGACGGTGAAATAAAAATGGCCGACCACCCACGTCGCGCGGACTTACGTATTCAACGCCCAACACGACACGACCTACACTTACAAACATGTTCCTGAATACGACAGATCGTGATTCGCTGGTCCTTAAACCACCAGATTATACGGAACTATGCTTTCAAATGTGAACTGAGAATTTTCAGACCAATCGCTGTTGGATGATTAGTTCGGTATACAAATATAGGTTATAGGAATACCTAGGCCACACACAGGCTGAAGTGTAAGCACTAAATAGGTCTCGACCGCGAGCATTGAAAGTTAAGGCCTGAAGATTTACAATCGTTTTACCTTTAAAAATTTTTACGACTGTTGTACTGAACATTTCAAAATCCAGTAACATTTTATGTTGGTGCAAACTTCTAACCTGTTTTAGTTACAAGTATTAAAAAAAACTTGTCTAATGATCGTTAATGGATTCTAAAATACCTATGGAAAGATTCAAAAATGTTAATTGTAGACTAAATACTACAAAAAGTTTGTTATTAATCGTAAATCATGCACTTTAAGCAATTCTTCGGCTTTCAAACTACCGAAAAAAAAACAAACTTGATTATGGCGCCATGTCAATATATGAAATCAACAAGAAAAATATACATTTTAAAAACAAGCAAACATCGCTATTGAGTATACAATTAATGAGTCTTACCACATTAGAAATAGAATGTAAATTCGTTTGAAAGTCTTTAAAAGAAATGCAAAAGAAATCTTGTAATTAGTTCAAAGCAATCGAACGCGATCAATACAAGAAGGAATTTTGAAAATAGAATACGCGAGGCGCCGATTGTAGGCAGGGCTGTTCCAAATTTAAACTTACAAATACGTTCAGATTATAAATCTACATATTAATACGTGAAGCATAAACTATCTATCCCTTTATACGAAAATTGCACAGACGGAGGAGTATGAAATTTGGCACTTTTATATTTTATGTGTATGAAAAATGCAGAACATTAAATAAATAAAAAAAAACATTACATACACTACAATTGTATTACCATATCACTTGACAAAGGCATACATACTCTGTTGTCAAATTGTCACTTTTGTTTGTCATTTTGCTATAGTCATAGAGTACTGACATAGATATAGAGTTATATTTTATAACAGCCTTGGCGAAATCGGTGGTTATATTGATTTAGACTTTAACAGTAGAACCTTAATGATGTTTGAACATTATATTGTAATAATTTATATTCAATAATTTATAATTTAAATTCATTATGATCGAATTTCGGCAACTGCACGACTACTAGTATTTTTAAATAAAACAACTTTTGCCGCTATTTCTTTCCGCAAGAGGGTGAGTTAGGGAAGTTTGCAATGATTATTCTCTACTTTGTAGTGGAGTCTATCTCTGGATGATACTTATTAGGGGCGGAACGATTATTGAGTTAAAAACAATAATTACTTAGTAGTCATTATTTTTGACGTATATTATTAAATACATATTATATTACACAAGCAACACCAATTTCTTTTAACCCTCACTAATATATAAAATTTTAGTAAACGACGTTTTTAATCTATATAAAACCGTTATATAGTGGATACATAAACCTTCCGAAAGGTTTGCACTACCTTTGAGTAAAAACCGTACACAAATCTGTTCAGCAGGTTTTAAGAAAATCGATCACATGCAAACAAGCATCTTTTGAGGACTTGGTTTAATAATATGTAATCGTTGACGATTACTGGTCAAAGCTGTCGAGATCGAAAAGTCTTTTTGTTAATAATATTTTATTTTCATGGTTAGTGCGTCGAAATAGATTTGAGTAGCGTTCAATTGAGAGATAAAGGGCAAAACCAATTTTTTTAACACCTACTTGGCAAGAGTAGCAACATGAAAGTGACAGTGTGTATGAAAATTGAGTCTCTGTTGGGAACTTTGTTTTATAATAAGTATAGATTAATTGCATATTTTATCCAATCTTGTCACAAAACACACCTTAACAAAAGTAAATAAGGCATTTGTGGGTTTGGGTATACCGAGGTGTTACCTCACCCCACCTCTTACCGAGGTGTCGTAAAAGGCGACTAAGGTAAGTTGACGTCAGGCAGGCGGCCGGTCGTAAAATACGTAGCCAAATCATGTGACAACATGTTTGCAACATCTTGTGCCGACCTCACTCAGAGTGGGATAAGGGCAGGAGAATGATGGTATAAGATTCTATAATAAAATCCCGCAATCGATTTTGTCTTTGCCATTACAGCAGTTTAAAAGCACTGTTAAAGGGAGGCTGATACAAGAAGCCTACTATACTATTGAGGATTATATAGACGATAAAAATGCGTGGATATAGCTACTCCTCTACCCCGTACAAGATATTAATAACCAGATGTAAAAGTTATAAGAATATTATTTGAAAAGAGCAAATTAGTTTCTTGCTGGTTCTTCTCGGTAGGAACAGCTTCCCGAACCAGCAGTAGATGTTGACGATTCAAAAGCACTTGTTTACAAGTTTACTTGAATAAAGAATATTTTGAATTTGAATTTGAATTTTAACATTCTCATCTCATTCGTATGCACTCTTCTTTTAACATTATCAAGTTTGATAATAATTATTACTAGTAGAATTTCCAATTGACACTAAATGGAAGAATATGAAATCGCAATATTATTTGCAATAATTGATAGTGTAGTAGAAAACCGATTAAAAGCAATTAACTAAGCTGTAAATATTAATAAATTCTCAATATTATGACTGCCGTGAACATATATTAATACGACCTGTTCACAACAAAGTTGTAATCGACAGGAAATACGATTATTGAACTGTCACATGCGATTAAAATTAAATCTTATATCATTATCTAGTGAATTTAAAATATATCGCTAGTATATAATTTAAGCTGCGATTGACAGATAAAAATATAAATATTAAGGATTATAACACGGAGATGAATGTAATCGACAAAGCAGGAATCGACATAAGCTTGCGGTTCCTGCTTTGCGCCTTGCTAAAGTACGCATAGTACCCGGCATTAAATAATGCACATCGATGTTTAGCGCTGTCTCTGTCTCTCAGTTAGTATGAGACGTTTCACACGGGTTCGTCAGTCTGTGCGATAGAGACAATGCTCTATGAAGCAGAATCTAGCCGATTTTCTCTCTCTAAGCCTCGATGTGCATTACTTATTGCCGGGTACTATAAGTCGTTTGTGGGTTTGGGTATAAGATTCTATAATAACATTCCGCAATCAATTTTGGCCTTGCCATTACAGCAGTTTAAAAACACTGTTAAAAAGAGGCGCCTATACAGAAAGCATACTATACTATTGAGGATTACTTAGACGATAAGAATGCGTGGATATAGCTACTCTACTACCCTGTACAAGACAGTTATGACTAAACATAACTAGTGATAAGAATTTATACATTGAAAAGGGTAACCGCCGAGTTTCTCGCTGACTCAATTCGGTAGGAACAGCTTTCCGAACCAGCGGTAGAGTTGACGATTCAAAAGCACTTGTTTTCAGCTTTCTGTTTAATAGTATTTTTAAACTGCTGTAATGTCAAAGATTTAGATTACGGAATTTTATTAAAGAATCTCATACCCCAAACCCACAAAGGACTTATAGTATCCGGCATTAAATAATGCACATCGATGTTTAGAATGAAACAGCCGGCCAGTTCGGTTTCGTAGAGCGCTGTCTCTGTCACTCAGTTAGTATGTGACGTCACACGGGTTCGTCAGTCTGTGCGACAGAGACAATGCTCTATGAAGCAGAATCTAGCCGAATCTTAATGTGCATTATAAAAAATATATGCTAAAAAAGATATGCTAAAAAATTGTATACGGGTTTAATTTGTTTAAATTACCGTTGTTTGAACTCACTATACCTTGGTAGAGTTCGCGAGCTTTATCCATCAAGTCATAATGACTCTATAGCCTCTGCTAGCAGAGGTATCATTGTGAATTTATATTGATGACATGCGACTTGTAATTTTTGAAATCAAAGAAGGGAGGAGTCTACAGCACATGAAAGTGTATGTAATGTTTTGCTAAAACTTTCTCTTGAGATTCGCTTTGAAATTAGATTTAATACACTGTCTAGACACACCTATTTATTGTTTCGATCTGAAAATCTTAACTACTTTCAAACAAGACAAATATTTTTAACTAGATAGAGTCAGTACATTCGCTTTAAGATTTTTTTTTGGTCTGGAACATTTTGGGCCATCACCTCCCGACGGGGACGAGCGGTGGGTATGTCGGTCTTTCACCGACTAAAAACCTGACAGTGCTCCACCACGCTGCTGGTGGCGAGGACAGGGTACCGTTGGACACATTGCCCCCATACACACCAGCTTGCTGCTGGTCTGATCCGATCCAAGAGTCCGCCACCTCTGGGTCGGGGCCTCTCTCAAAGTGGCCCCTCCCTCCGCTGATCGATGCATCGGGAGCACCAGATGCATCGACCGCCTCAGGGATAAACCCCGCCTGCCCACGATCTCTCCCTGTCCACTATGGCACGAACCACGGTGGGCAGGTAGAGATCTGATTTAAAAAAAGAAAAAATTGTGGGAAATTTCAAATAAGCGTAACATAGTGTGTGCAAATCTCATTGATGTTAAAGTAATCCATAACTTGGAAGAGCAAGAATACTCTAGTTTTTTTTTAAAGTTCGAAGCGCGATGTAATAGATGGCATAGAAATAAGGGTTACGATGTATCTAACTCAATTAAGCCTAGTTTTAATTAGGTCCCTATGCCGTGTGGTATCCGGCTGAGTAGAATAGACCACTCTCTTTCTTACCGAGGGGTCGTAAAATACGACTGTGGTAAGTTGACGTCTGGCAGGCGGCCGGTCGTAAAATACGTAGCTGAATCATGTGACAGCATGTTTGTAACATGTAGTGCTGACCCTACTTAGAGTGGGATAAGGGCAGGAGGATGATGATGAGATCCCTTTAATACTAAGCGATATGGTAGAGTATAGATTTATTTCATAGTAAATCATCTATGAGAACTGTGGTAGCCCAGCGGTGAGACCGTGTAACTCTCTATCATGGGTTCAAACTCCGGGGAGACACCAATGAGTTCTATTAAAACTTATGTGTCTAATTGATAATTGCAATTTATCACACGCTTTTCGGTGAAGGAAAACATCGTGAGGAAACCTGCATATCTCTAGATAATTCTGGGGATATGTGTTACCTATCAATCCGCATTGGAGCAGCGTGGCAGGTCTTAGCTCCAATCCTTCTCTCCAGAAACGGAGAGAGGAGGCCTATGCCCGGCAGTGGGATAGTAACAGGCCGCTACTTTACTTTTTTTTTTAAAACATCTTTGGCGATTTTTTTCTACGGAGAACTAAAGGCAATTTGTTCTTAAGTAATAAAGTTTTTATCACTGTACTGTGTAAATTCATAACCCGCGATGTTACCGCATAATTTTTCCATAATCGGTGGCCATTTTGCATTTAATTAACATTTCTAGTAACAATAAACATCGTTTAGCATAATTAAGTATCAACTACACATACTAAATGGCTATAGTCAATGTAAACAACTAATTGAGAGGTCATTCATCTATCAGGGATAGTAAACATTTGACGACAGATTCCTTATTAAAAAAAATATTTATATTTTCCATAGAATTATCGCACTAGAGTAGGAAAACTAGCCTTAAAATAAAGTGATTATAGAAGCAGGCTTGAAAAGTAGCGGCCTGTTACAATCCCACAGCTGGGAATAGGCCTCCTCTCTCCGTTTCTGGAGAGAAGGGTTGGAGCTAACACCTACCACGCTGCTCCAAAGCGGATTGGTAGGTTACCCATATCTCCAGAATTCTCTATAGATATGCAGGTTTCCTCACGATGTTTTCCTTCACCGAAAAGCGTGCGATAAATTGCAATTATCAATTAGACACATGATTTTTAATAGAAAAACTCATTGGTGTCCGCCCGGGTTAGAACTCGTGTTCCCCTCGAAACAGTCACACGGTCTCACCGCTGGGCCATTACAGCTCAGAAGCATGCTAACTTTGCAGAATTCCATATGAGAGAAACTATTACAGAACTACTTTGCTATAATCCGCGCGGGTTAAGCGAATGTATGCAGTGCTAAGTGTATGAAGCAGGCAACATTCACGTACCTTACACATGCAGGACAAGTCACCACACGTATCCCAAGACGCCTCCACCAGCAACAATGCACACAAGCAGCTCACACATCCACCACCACAATCTCGACGATCGTATCGCTCCGAAACCGAAGCATCATCAGGAGGATAGGCTCCACGACAAAATCATAATGCATTACGATTTCCTCCTGATTACACTCACTATAAACATTCACGATCAATAACTCAATAATCTTTTCTCTGTAAACAGGGGCACTCCTTTCGTAAATCGATTTATAAGGAGCACCCGATGCAGAGCTGTGATAGCCCAGCGGTGAGACCGTGTGACTCTTTCGAGGGGAACACGAGTTCAAACCCGGGCAGGCACCAACGAGCTTTTCTATTAAAACTCATGTGTCTAATTGATAATTGCAATTTATCACACGCTTTTCGGTGAAGGAAAACATCGTGAGGAAACCTGCATATCTCTAGAGAATTCTGGAGTTATGTGTAACTTACCAATCCGCATTGGAGCAGCGTGGTAGGTGTTTAGCTCCAACCCTTCTCTCCAGAAACGGATAGAGGAGGCCTTAGCCCAGCACTGGCCTTAGTAACAGGCCGTTACTTTACTTTTTTTTATCTTTAAACTATACACAAGTATCAAGTTACTTCGGGAATTCAGCGTGGTAGGTGTTTAGCTCCAACCCTTCTCTCCAGAAACGGAGAGAGGAGGCCTATTCCCAGCAGTGGGATTGTAAAGGGCCGCTACTTTACTTTACTTACCCGATGCATCGACCACTCAGTGAAGACTTAATATTATTTAAAATAGATTCAATGACTGCTCACTATAACTATCAAGGCATCCAAGGATTAAATTACAAGGAAAGCGGGCCAACCCTGAGCGATCCGCGCGTGCGCAATCTATCACCCTTGCAAATAAAAAGAGCACTGCGATATGGGTGGCCCGGGCTGTATATATCAATTTACAATTTAGATATTTTAAATTACGCCGAACTTTGCACTCGCCTGTTAATTTTATTAACCGTCCATAAACAATGGTTATGCTCGTTTGAATTTTGCAAGTTTTCGGTATCAAATTCAAATTCAAATATGCTTTATTCAAGTAAACTTGTAAACAAGTGCTTTTGAATCGTCAACATCTACTGCTGGTTCGGAAAGCTGTGCCTACTGAGAAGAGCCAGCAAGAAACTCGGCGGTTGCTCTTTTCAACGAATAATTCCTTTACTAGTTACATATAGTTATTAATGTCTTGTACAGGGTCATAGAGTAGCTATATCCACGCATTCTTATCGTCTAAGTAATCCTCAATAGTATAGTAGGCTTTCTGTATTAGATTCTGTATTATCCTTACTCTAATAGTGTTTTTAAACTGCTGTAATAGTAAAGTTAAACTTGATTGCGGAATTTTATTATAGAATCTTATAGCCAAACCCACAAACGAATTACGAACTTTTGCAAGGCGCAAAGCAGGAACCGCAAGCTTATGTCGGTTCCTACTTTGCCTATTATATACATTGCCAATCTTTTTATAATTATATATATATATTCTTATGTACAAAAATGAATTTGCAAAAATATACTGTGAAATATCAGTACACAAACCCACCTGAATGTAAGCTGTGACAGATTTAATAGATAAATAGAAATGAGACCGCGGGAATCTTTTAACAGGACCATAGGTTCGAACCCTGGACAGGCGCGAATGAGTTCTGTTAAAACTTGTGTCTAATTGATAATTGCAATTTATCACACGCTTTTCCGTGGAGAAAATCATCGTGAGGAAACCTGCGTATCTTTAGAGAATTCTATCGATATTTACTCTACGTGAGACGCATAAGGTCGAATGTCAACATACGTGAAAACTCACCTTAATACCAGTCTAAGCTTTTCGACCTCCTTCTAACAGTCTAAAAATATTACTGTCTAAATTAGTTACGTAGATACAGAGATGCATAGTACGTCATATGTGACGAATTTCCAAAAAAAGTAGTATGATAAATTTAAAATTGAAAGTATAAAGAATCAAAAGCAAAAGTTAGAAATCTGTCACTCAGTCTATATCCCATTAGCTTGCAAAGTTTCTTTTCGCAATTCTGAAAACTCAACAAAACACACATCAAATTCAAATTCAAATTCAAAATATTCTTTATTCAAGTTAAATTGCTTTCAATCGTCAACATCGCCAGCAAAAGCTCGGCGGTTGCTAATATCAAAGAATAATTCTTATTACTAGTTACATATAGTTAGTAATGTCCTGTACAGGGTAGTAGAGTAGCTATATCCACGCATTCTTATCGTCTAAGTAATCCTCAATAGTGTAGTATGCTTTCTGTATTAGCCCTTTTTTAATAGTATTTTTAAACTGTTTTAATGGTAAATTTAAAGTAGATTTTATTATAGAATCTTATACCCAAACCCACAAACGACTTACGTACTTTTGCAAGGCGCAAAGCAGGAACCGCAAGCATCAGACACTATGCATCTCATGTCGAGATTTCTAACCTACCAATCCGCATTGGAGCAGCGTGGTAGGTCTTAGCTCCAACCCTTCTCTCCAGAAACGGAGAGAGGAGGCCTATTCCCAGCTGTGGGATAGTAACGTTACTTTACTTACTACTACGGAGTTTGAATAATAGCAAGTCTAGATAATGTTGACGAATTTTGCTATTAAAACGTGTACCGAGACCGATAAATAAATTTCGGATCTTTTGGAGGCGCAACCTTGGCGGCATTATTGTGCTCTCTTTATGCTATGCTCTATGTAAAGTAAAAAAGTAAAGTAAGCTGGGAATAGGCCTCCTCTCTCCGTTTCTGGAGAGAAGGGTTGGGGCTAAGACCCACCACGCTGCTTCAATGCGGATTGATAGGTTACACAAATGAACAGAATTCTCTAGAGATATGCAGGTTTCCTCACGATGTTTTCCTTTACCGAAAAGCGTATGATAAATTGCAATTATTAATTAGGCACATGAGTGTTAATATAAAAACTCATTGGTGCCTGCCCGGGTTTGAACTCGTGTTCCCCTCGAAAGAGTCGCACGGTCTCACCGCTGGGCTTTCACAGCTCTGTGTACTTGCTCTATGTACAAGATAGTAATAACCAACTGTAACTAGTTATAAGAATTTTATTTGAATTGGTTCTTCTCGGTAGGAACAGCTTTCCAGCAGTAGATTTTAACGATTCAAAAGCACTTGTCTACAAATTTACTTGCATGAAGAATATTTTGAATTAGAATTTGAATTATGCTTCTCTACTCTAGTATAAGAACTCTATGATCAGAACACATTAGTAACACAAGCCTCTCAAATCATTATTGGGCATAGATACCGTATCGTAGATCAATTAGGGCGATATCGTTATTTTGACAGCTCCGTCCGTTTTGACAGTTTGACAGGTGTCGTGACAGCGCATGGCCGGTCGGCTGTCAGAAACACTTTTTTTTTTTAATTCGATACAATCTAGTTCACGGATTCCCAAACTATTTTGTGTAAGTGACCACTTTACCAAAATGTACTCATACCTCAGATCACCATAGCGAATTGATTTAATTATATTAGGTCCTTACATATGAAATTGGCGTTTTGTCGTACTGGCCACTTTGATCTCAAATATTACCTTTATGGTTAGGAATTACAAATTCAAATTCATACAGCTATTTACTCATGCATTTGTGTTTCAAACCCCCTAATTCATTTGTTTTTTCTTCTTTTGTTTGTTTCTTTGTGTCACTCTGTTTACAAAATGGAAAACATGAAATATCGCCTTATTTACGAGTATGAGTTCCACCGTGGCACCAGTGCTGCAGAAACGGCTCGAAGGATTAATGATGTGTATGGTGACGGTGTCGCAAAAGAAAACACAGTGCGTTTTTGGTTCCAACGTTTTCGTTCTGGAAATTTCGACCTGCAGAACGAGCCTCGTGGACGGCCGGAGACCAAAGTTGATAATGAACAATTGAAGGCTATTGTGGAAGCGGATCCATCGCAAACCACGTCCGAGTTAGCTGCAGGCTCCGGTGTTAGTGATAAAACTATTCTAATCCACTTGAAGCAAATTGGGAAGGTGAAAAAGCTTGAAAGGTGAATTGGGTGAAGCAAACCGACAAACGCGCGTCGACTGCTGCGTTACGTTACTCAACCGGCACAATAATGAAGGAATTTTAAATCGAATCATTACCTGTGATGAAAAGTGGATCCTCTACGATAATCGGAAGCGCTCATCGCAATGGCTGAACCCTGGCGAACCAGCCAAATCCTGCCCTAAGCGAAAATTGACTAAAAAAAAGTTGCTTGTAGGTGTTTGGTGGACTAGTGCCGGTGTCGTTCACTACAGCTTTCTTAAATCTGGCCAGACGATTACGGCAGATATCTATTGTCAGCAACTGCAAACCATGATGGAGAAGCTAGCTGCTAAACAACCGAGGCTGGTCAATCGCTCTAGGCCACTGCTGCTTCAGGACAACGCTAGACCACACACTGCACAACAGACGGCTACCAAATCAGAGGAGCTTCAATTAGAATGTCTCAGACATCCACCGTACTCTCCGGACCTTGCTCCAACAGATTACCATTTTTTTCGCAATTTGGATAACTACTTGCAAGGAAAAAAATTCAACTCCGATGGGACGGTCCAAACCGCCTTCAAAGATTTTATTGATTCCCGCCCGAATGGTTTTTTTAGTAAGGGGATCAATGAACTACCTATGAGATGGCAAAAGTACATACATAGCAATGGTACATACTTTGATTAATTAAATATATTTCATTAAAAAAAAACGACTTTATGTTCCTCCCATAGAAAACGCCAATTTCATATGTAAGGACCTAATATATTTTGTTACGTACCTACAGGGGTTCATGGATTGGATGAAAATACCTGGTGACTCGTTAAAAGCACTTTATTCGACTTTTTATTACAAAGTCTCTACACAGTCCGTTGTCCAATAAGAATGCCGAGGTCACTTGTATTTTCGCTTGTTTCTTCGCTCTTGATCGCTATTCGCAAACTGAATGTCAAGACGCACGATACGTCTGCTTATATATCGAACGAACCGATTTCGAGAACATTCGAAAGCCTTGAAACGATCGTAAACATGTTTACCGATAAACATGTTTCGATACACGTCGAATGTTCCAGAGCGAATTTGAACTCTATGTCATTTAGTTTACGAACCGTTTTTGCATGTTCGTAAACTGCCTCGATATATTGAACTTTATTACATATGCAATAAGAACCCTTATCGCATGTTCGTAACATTGCCACCGTCAAATTCGAATTCTCTGACATACGTATTACGAACTCTTTTCGAATGTTATAATTTTATAATAAATATAGAATTTTCGAATTGAAATTAAAAGTGTTTTTCAAAATTGGCTTTTACAAGCTCTGTCAAATCTTCAAATTGTAGAATTAGGCGTTACTTTGCGGAGATCCATAATATAAAAGTGTCCTGTCCTGATGTTACGGTTGCGGGGCGAAACGATTGTTGAGTTTGTGATAGTGAACATGTGTAGTGCTTGTGTATTGTGGTGGCAGTGGTGGAGATTTGTGCATATGTTTTATGAATCCTGCACGTATCGGGTATGAAAAAACGGATAGTACACTACATACACTAGATACATTTAGCACTATATATATTTTGCTAATTACTGTACCGCGGATTATAGCATAATAATTTTTGTTATTACTTTTGTCTTCAAATTGTAATGAAGCTAAACCTGGCTGGGAAAGGTGCTGCTACCAACAAGAAATTCGGCGATCACACTTTTAACAAAATAATTATTTAAATAATACATGATTAGTTTCACGATGCTTATGCGCTCGCCCGTCCTAAACTTTTCTCTTGTGAGAGTTCCTTGGTTAAAGGCAATCAGAAAATAAAATCCACTCTAATAAGTGTCACAGTATCCACAACACACAAGCGACGATGCTTATGCGCTCGCCCGTTAGTTGAAATATATGGAAGTTATATAACATTCCCAAAGTAAACTACATACTAAGTTACTCAAACCAATATCCGTTCTTAATATTAACACGTCTTACCTTAATTGACCTTTTATGTTATACTTTGAGTTTACGACGAGATACCATTTAACAATGGACGGGCAAAAAATATTCAATCGCATTTTATCAGTTTGTAATGAGCCAAAATTAAGAAATAAAAAATTCGGATGCCATATAGGCTATCGGGCTAGAGAGAGATAGCGACAACTTTCTCCATATATCGGAGAGGGATGGGAGATACTCCCGTGAGGTCACAAGTGCAATGCGGGACAGAGATGGAAGATCCAAAATTAACAGGTGCGACTGTAATACATATATCGAAAAGGGCTAACGATAAAAGGTGAAATGCATAGATTAATTTGCAGACATGGCTATTCGTTTTGATAAAATCCTATTTTATTAATGTATTTTTATATTAGACTGATTAAATATAAAAAAATATATAAAGACACATAATTATGTAACATTAACTTTATCTACATTAACTTTACCTTTACAGCAGTTTAAAAAAGGCTAATTCAGAAAGCCTATTATACTATTGAGGATTACCTGGAAGATAAGAATGCGTGGATATAGCTTCTCTTCAACCCTGTACAAGACATTTATAACTATATGTAACTAGTGATAAGAATTATTGTTTGTAAAGAGCAACCGCCGAGTTTCTTGCTGGTTCTTCTCGGTAGGAACAGCTTTCCGAACCAGCAGTAGATGTTGACGATTCAAAAGCACTTGTTTACAAGTTTACTTGAATAAAGAATATTTTGAATTTTGAATTGAATTGAATAAGACATGTTTTTTCCCAAAATATTTTTGTGGAAGAACGCTAAAAGCAATGGGTATGATGTATATATTTAAATTTAAAAAAATAGTAGTCGTTTCATTTCGGCTACAATGCAATATGGTTATATAAAAAAAATATTATCTACCGTTTATAGCCTTTATCCTTCATATCCCAAGGCCATTTTATAAAATATTCTATTTGATGTTTATTTGAAATTCAACGTAAACCTTATTCGTCGGGCTTCCTTGTTTTCATATAAATCTATGATAAATAAATAAATTTCAATTTTTGAATTACTATTATCGATTAATTCTGTCCAGATTGAAATAATAATTAAGATACGATGCCAAAAAAAAAATTATTCTCTACAACTTTCTTTATCGTAAAAATTCTAAATTGTTGAAAAATTTTTACGTTATTTTTTGTAATGGTGTGTAATTTATAACTAAGGATCCTATAATGATCTCAATTAAAATTTAAATTACTTTATGAAGTACTAATAAAATATCTTGTTTTTATATTTGATCGTCACCAATTTATCTGTATTAGTCGAAAATGTCTCAATGTCAATAGTTGTAATACTGATACATAAAGTAAAGTAACGGCCTGTTACTATGCCCACTGCTGGGCTAAGGCCTCCTCTCTCCGTATTCGGAGAGAAGGATTGGAGCTAAGACCTACCACGCTGCTCCAATGCGGATTGGTAGGTTACACATATCCCTAGAATTCTCTAGAGATATGCAGGTTTCCTTACGATGTTTTCCTTCACCGAAAAGCGTGTGATAAATTGCAATTATCAATTAGACACATAAGTTTTAATAGAAAAACTCATTGGTGCCTGCCCAGGGTTTGAACCCATGTCGTCTCTAGAGAGTCGCACGGTCCCACCGCTAGGCTATCACAACTGATACTGATACATATAGAATAATAATACAGAAAAATCATTTAATGGCAATTGTTAATGTTCAATTGGCTTTATCTAAGTTTATCTAACAAAGTCATCTAAAACATCGATATTTGTTTATTCTATCAACCAATACTATTTTACAATGCAATCCAAGTATTTTACGAATTCAACAAGGGCAATATAAATTCCGAAAATCTAAATTAGCACTAATATAGATTGTCGGTACACCGCATTTACATAATCTATGACAAGTGGATCACTAGTGGGAGTGAGACGGCTAGTTGAGGATCGTACGAGTGCGAGGGAGACGGCGTCGTCTTATACGCTCGGACCACCCAAGTCGAAGTGGTATCCATGTTCTTGATTACGCATTATTAGTCTTGATCGTTTTGTTTTTATTTACGTCGCGATTTTTTTTTTAATTGACCATCGCCATCTGAGTCTAGGTTTTTGGTTTATTCAAATTTTTATGTCCGTAACGAGTTGATGATTGATCACTTAATGATAACATTGATTGCTTTTTATATATTCAGTCTAGGTGTTTTGAATTGTCCTTGATTGGATGTAATTATTGAATATAATTATAGAACTGAATTTAGAATTATTTTTCTATGAAAAACATATTTTCGATGAAAAAAAAATTGATTTTTAAATGTAACTTAATGAGGATGTCATATAGTTATTATACTAGCGTAAAGGAGGCCTGTAGGTGATAGTGTCAAAATAAATATGAGAGTGAAGACACTCGTATACTTATCTTTGTCTAATCACACACAAAAAAGAGAGACATATATATATTGTCTCATTTGCTTTCTTTTTCTGATATAGATTCAATATTAAAATTATAATACAGTCCAATAGAGTGGCCCGTTGACGCAGTGGGTAGTCCACCCTGCCTTTAGCTCTGCGGGTCGTGGGTTTGATTCCCACCGGAGGACAATATTTTCTACAAAAAATTTGTTGGTTATTCGAGTCTGGGTGTATATTTGTATGTAAGTTATATTAAAAATTATATATGTAGTATATCTACCAGTTGTCCGTCACCCACAACACAAGTATTAAGTTACTTACTTTGGGGACGGACGACCGTGTGTGTAAGTGTCCCATATATTTACTTATTACTATTTATTTATTTTATTGTAATAGAGTCCAATTTTAGTCAGACTTCCCTACTCTAGTATTTATAACTTTATGGAAGATGTTCATCAGTTAGACAGGATAAAAATACTATTAAGTAGTCTTATTTTAATAGCTGTTGTTGAACTTGCCGTATGTTTAGTACCCGGCATTAAACAATGCACATCGATGTTTAGAACGAAACAGCCGACCATTTCGGTTTCGTAGAGCGCTGTCTCTGTCACTCAGTTAGTATGTGACGTCACACGGGTTCGTCAGTCTGTGCGACAGAGACAATGCTCTATGAAGCAGGATCTAGCCGATTTACTCTCTCTAAGCCTCGATGTGCATTATTTGTTGCCGGGTACTATATGTAAACTGTGATAGACGACATATGTTTAAACCCCGGGCAGGCACCAATGGGTTTTTCTATTAAAACTTATGTGTCTAATTGATATTTGCAATTTATCACACGCTTTCCGGTAAAGGAAAACATCGTGAGGAAACCTGCATATCTCTAGAGAATTCTAGGGATATGTGTAACCTACCACGCATTGGAGCAGCGTGGTAGGTCTTAGCTCCAATCCTTCTCTCCAAAAAACGGAGAGATGAGGCCTATTCCCAGCAATGGGATATAAACAGGCTGTTACTTTTACTATATGTAAAGGAATCTTGCAAGTTACATTTCCCTGTGTCAGATTGAGGTGAAATTTTTACATACTGGTCCAGTCCCGATGACAATGCATGTTTATGATAAGCATGACCTGATGCTGCCAGGATTGGCTCTAGACGAGGGAACTCCTCAACGGTTAACAGAACAGACATGAAACTTTATATACCTACTGGTCCAGTTCCGATGCATTGTCATCGGAACTGGATCAGTAGGTATATAATGTTTCATGTCTGTTCTGATAAGCATCACCTGATGCTGTCAGGACTGACAGTCTAGGGAACTGCTCAACGGTCTTGAAAGCTTTTTTAACATGACTCGACTCATATACTTTTCAAGTATCAAAATCTGTACGTCAAGTACCGAGTTATCCGATCGCAGTACAGTGGTGATGGTGAAGCTTGCATCAATACATTTTTTGATCTGTAGATTGTACTTACCTTACTGGGTATTTGGAGACACACGGAGGGGAAATAACGAGCGATCACGCGACGCGTAATAGATTTTCGTATAAGAAGTTAGGTTTCTTCTAAGATTTCATTAGTTTTAAAAGTAGTAAGTAGTAGTAACTGCAGTACGATTTTTGTCGTTGAGCCTATCCTCCTGATGATTCTTCGGTTTCGGGGCGAAACGATCGTCGAGATTGTGGTGGTGGGTGTGTGTGCTGCTTTTGTGTTCGTTGTTGCTGGTGAATTGCGCCTTGGGGTGCATGTGGTGGCTGGTCCTGCATGTATAAGGTGCGTAGATTTTGCCTGCTTCATACACATTGGCTTTGCATGCATTCACTTAACCCGTGCGGATTATAGCAAAGTAGTTAGTTCTGATATATTGCTTGTAATATGGAATTCCGCAAAGTAACGCCTGCTTCTATAAATCATTTAGGTTTTTTTATTTATATTCTCTTTATTTAATATCTTTAAATGAGCTAATCTTGTTTATTCTTATATATATCTATAGGTAAAATTTTGTATGTAGGGGGTTTCAGGGACGAGCTAGATGTGATAAAAAAAATGTAACTTGATCTTTGTCAGCATTGAGAAAATGCTGCTATATTATTAGAAAACAAAGCTTAATTACGCTGTCATTTGCATATCATAATAGCTCAATTAAGAACGGGTTATATCTTTAAAAAAAATTACTGAGCTAAGCTCGGTCACTCAGATATTTCTACCTAAAGCAATGAAAATGTTAGAAAAGAAATAGCACATGCTTACACATGTGAGGCGAACATAATCCTTACAGTTAATCTTTGAGTAAAAGAAAGAACAAAACTAGAAGTGTTAAGAAAGTGAGTGAGGTCTCAAATATAGTCTTCCAAGTTCCCGAAAGAATATATTATATACGAGTATATAGTGTGGAGTTTTTCATTAGATTTATCAAACCTAATTCCAAATAAACTTGTATATTAAGGTAAATTATTAACGTATTATTTAGATTTTTACCGAGTAGAACTGCTCAATAGGGTTTCCATGTGAATTATGCGAAATTTTTAATCACCAGACGAGAAAAATTCCGTTTTCCTTAAAAAGGACAAAATACTACTTAATGGTATTAAATCATTTAAGTTTAAGTTATTATATAATGCCACAGGCAGTATATATAAATAATTTGCAGTTTGAAAAGACGCCATATACTAGACGGCTGACACCCCCAATCGGAAGAACTCCATTTCTTCCGATTGGGGTTGTTATCTCCGAATGTTAATACCTACTGACACCACAACTGCTCATAGTCTGTCGACTGATTGCATGGTAACTACTGAAAAAAAAGTTTAAGTTATTTAAGACACACCAAGTCACGGCTACAGCTTGTTCTTTAATAAAAAATTAAATTATGGAACAAACTACTAGCTGGCTTCGATAACAGAATTCAATTACAAAAGTAATAATAAAATTATTTTGCTATAATCCGCGATACAGTAGATAGAAAATATATATAGTGTTTAATGTATAGTGGACTAGCCGTATTTTCATACCCGATACGTGTAGGATTCGTAAAAACACATGCACAAACCTCCACCACTGCCACCACAATACACACCACAATATCGTCAGGAGATAGACTCCACGACGTTCTATCTACTGTATCGTGGATTATAGCAAAATAATTTTATAATTACTTTTGTATTATGGATCTCCGCAAAGTAACGCCTATAAAGAATTCAATTCGGTGATAAAAATCTGCGTCCACGCCCGTAATATAGTCCCGTATGTATTTGTTGTTAGTTTAACGCCTTCTGTTGAATCACTCTTGTGATGGTTCATTCTTTTAATAATTTGTGTTTGGTAATCGACGAACAATCTTCAATTTGACATTTGAAGTTAACATTGAATTTGCTTGAAGATTTCAGATGTTTATCACTTTCACTGTGGACATATTAGAAGTTTCATCAAAATTAAACGCAACGCAACGCACGATAAAATCGCATCGTGATTTTCTCGTGCATTCGCTTAACCTGTATGGATTATAGCAACGTAGTTCTGTTATAGTGTTTGCAATTATCAATTAGACACATTGTTTAATAGAAAAACTGTGGCTGCCTGGGGTTTCAACTCGTGACCAATGAAAGTGTCACACGGTCTCACTGCTGCGCTATCACAGTTCTTATTTGTACAAAGGTTAGAAAGAGCCGCTTGTATGGGAGGCAGTTTATAAAATAGACAGACTACGCGAAACTGAGTAGAATACACCACCCTCATTTCTTACCGAGATGTAAAACGCGACTAAGGCAAGTTGACCCACCGTGTGGTATATGGCTGATAGAATAGACCAGCCTCATTACACTACATTAGACACCCTCTATCTTACCGAGGGGTTGTAAAATACGAGGTTGACGCCAGGCAGGCCTGGTGGTCCTTTCTGACCGAGGTGTCGTAAGAGGCGACTAAGGTATATGTCGTGTGGTATCCGGCTGCATAGAATAGACCACCCTCATTTCTTACCGAGGTGTCGTAAAAGGCGACTAAGGAAGGTTGACGTCAGGCAGGCGGCAGATCGTAATATACGTAACCGAATCATGTGAAAACATGTTTGTAACATGTTCTGCCGACCTCACTTAGAGCGGGATAAGGGCAGGAGGATGATGATGACATACTACGCGAAACTGTCGCGCACACGCCCACAAAACCGGCCCGTAGGTTTTCTATTCACGCCTTCTATCGAATCACTTGAATGATGGTTGATATTAGTTCTTTGATAATTCGCCCAAAGTGTTTTGGTAATAGACAAACAAACCTTTCAACGCCCCAAATACCAGAATTACACTTACAAGACGGTGAGTGAACTCGTTTCTTATTTAGTTCAAAATTTGGCCCATTGGCTTAGTGGGTAGTGACTCTGCCTTCAGCTCCGCGGGTCGCGGGTTTCGATTCCCCCCGAAGGCCTACATCTATACTTATTATAAAACAAAGCCCCAAAAAGCAGTCTGTCGATCGAATCGATTATCTCAAAATCTCTTGAACGGATTTTGTACGGTTTTCACCAAAAGATGCAATACTTCCAGATGGTTTAGGTAAATATCACATATCGGTATTATGTAAATTGTGTTAGACATAAAATACTTGTTTGCTGGGAGCTAAAGTCGCGTGCGCTGCGTAAACCAGCAGAGATACGCTAAAGTAATGTACTAGAAAATTGTATATCTATAAAAATACTACAAAAAAGTACGCGACAGCATGTCTCTATCTCTAATAGTTAGCTCACAATAACTACTTTTTTGTTCTAAATATCAATTACATACACATTTACAAGCGGGTGAAGCCGCAAGCACAGATAGTTTTTTATAAACAATTTGTTAATTCTTCGAGCCTGGAAATATTTGTATTTAAGTATGTATTTAAAATTATATATGTATATATCTACTAGTTGTCCGTCACCCATAACACAAGTATTAAGTTACATACTTTGGGGACGGACGACCGTGTGTGTAAGTGTCCCATATATTTATATTTATATAAAATATTCATTATTCAAGTAGCCTGTTTCCACTAGATTATATTGTTATTTTTGATTTTTGAATAATTACGAATAATTTAATTTATTTAATTATTGTAAATAGATGTAAATATGTATATATAATTTTTGTTTTCTTTTTTTTTAGTTTTATATAGTTACTTGGTTTTAATTTTGTTTAAGGTATTTATAAAATTTTGATTTTGCAAAATACTATTTAAAATACTTTAGTGAATTGTAAATTACAAATAGAATATTGTAATATTTATTTTTGCAAAGAGTGACCGAGTTTCTTGCTGGTGGCTGGTGTTCTTCTCGGTTAGAGCACCTTTCCGAACCAGTCGCAGCTTCATTTTAATTTTATTTTGACGATTCAAAAGGTGTAAGGTCCAATTTGAATAAAAAAATATTTGAATTTGAACTTGATTTGTTATTAGAGAATCAACCACTAATTTGTACGCTAATCTAAAGTTTTAATAAAATACATATTAAGCTGTGATCCGCCGTGTGGTATCCGGCTGAGTAGAATAGACCACCCTCATTTCTTACCGAGGTATCGTAAAAGGCGACTTAAGTAAGTTGACACACCGTGTGGTATCTGGTTGAATAGAATAGACCACCCTCTTTCTTACCGAGGT
Source organism: Morpho deidamia (assembly GCA_947086505.1). NCBI lineage: Eukaryota > Metazoa > Arthropoda > Insecta > Lepidoptera > Nymphalidae > Morpho > Morpho deidamia. The sequence continues at coordinate 13,785,486 of CAMTZC010000016.1, forward strand.
ATCGTAAAAGGCGACTTAAGTAAGTTGACCCACCGTGTGGTATCTGGTTGAATAGAATAGACGACCTTCTTTCTTACCGAGGTATCGTAAAAGGCGACTTAAGTAAGTTGACCCACCGTGTGGTATCTGGTTGAATAGAATAGACCACCCTCTTTCTTACCGAGGTATCGTAAAAGGCGACTTAAGTAAGTTGACCCACCGTGTGGTATCTGGTTGAATAGAATAGACCACCCTCTTTCTTACCGAGGTATCGTAAAAGGCGACTTAAGTAAGTTGACACACCGTGTGGTATCTGGTTGAATAGAATAGACCACCCTCTTTCTTACCGAGGTATCGTAAAAGGCGACTTAAGTAAGTTGACCCACCGTGTGGTATCTGGTTGAATAGAATAGACCACCCTCTTTCTTACCGAGGTATCGTAAAAGGCGACTTAAGTAAGTTGACCCACCGTGTGGTATCTGGTTGAATAGAATAGACCACCCTCTTTCTTACCGAGGTATCGTAAAAGGCGACTTAAGTAAGTTGACACACCGTGTGGTATCTGGTTGAATAGAATAGACCACCCTCTTTCTTACCGAGGTATCGTAAAAGGCGACTTAAGTAAGTTGACACACCGTGTGGTATCTGGTTGAATAGAATAGACCACCCTCTTTCTTACCGAGGTATCGTAAAAGGCGACTTAAGTAAGTTGACACACCGTGTGGTATCTGGTTGAATAGAATAGACCACCCTCTTTCTTACCGAGGTATCGTAAAAGGCGACTTAAGTAAGTTGACCCACCGTGTGGTATCTGGTTGAATAGAATAGACGACCTTCTTTCTTACCGAGGTATCGTAAAAGGCGACTTAAGTAAGTTGACCCACCGTGTGGTATCTGGTTGAATAGAATAGACCACCCTCTTTCTTACCGAGGTATCGTAAAAGGCGACTTAAGTAAGTTGACCCACCGTGTGGTATCTGGTTGAATAGAATAGACCACCCTCTTTCTTACCGAGGTATCGTAAAAGGCGACTTAAGTAAGTTGACACACCGTGTGGTATCTGGTTGAATAGAATAGACCACCCTCTTTCTTACCGAGGTATCGTAAAAGGCGACTTAAGTAAGTTGACCCACCGTGTGGTATCTGGTTGAATAGAATAGACCACCCTCTTTCTTACCGAGGTATCGTAAAAGGCGACTTAAGTAAGTTGACACACCGTGTGGTATCTGGTTGAATAGAATAGACCACCCTCTTTCTTACCGAGGTATCGTAAAAGGCGACTTAAGTAAGTTGACCCACCGTGTGGTATCTGGTTGAATAGAATAGACCACCCTCTTTCTTACCGAGGTATCGTAAAAGGCGACTTAAGTAAGTTGACCCACCGTGTGGTATCTGGTTGAATAGAATAGACCACCCTCTTTCTTACCGAGGGGTCGTAAAATATGACTAAAGTAGGTTGACGTCAGGCAGGCGGCCGGTCATGAAAAACGTAGCCAAATCATGTAACAACATGTTGTGCCGACCCCACTTAGAGACTGGGGTCTCTAAGTGGGGTCTTCTTAATCTGTGATAGCCCGGCGGTAGGATCGTGAAAAATTTTTCAGGATTCACAGGTTTAAATCCCAAGTACCAACGACTTTCCGTTAAAACAAACGCCTAATTGATATTTTCAATTTATCACACGCTTTTCGGCGAAGGAACACATCATGAGGAAACCTGCATATCTCTAGATAATTCTTGGGATATGTGTAACCTACCAATCCGCATTGGAGCAGCGTGGTAGGTCTTAGCTACAACCTTTATCTTCAAAAACGGAAAGAGGTAACCTATGCCAGCAGTGGGATAATAACAGTTTGAGACTCTAGTCTCACCGTTCAGCTATTATAGTTTTTTTTTTGAGAATCTAGGAAATGACTGAGTTTTCCACAGAAAACATCAATACCAAAACAAATCAAAGTAATCTTCAAATAAGCTCTTTCAAGCACTTTCGAATCGTCAAACATCAATATGATTAATGAAGCTGCAACTGTTTCGGAATGTTGCTCTTACCGAGAAGAACCAACAAGAAACTCGGCGGTCAATCTTTTAAATATTTTCAATTATACATTATTAAACCGCTGTCTGGTATGAAGCTGAAAGGATTTTCAAATCCAGGCTTATCTTGTCATCCAAATAATCTTCAATTTTTGTAATATGCTTTACGTATAAGCATATTTTTTACACTTGATTGGAATCTTTCTGTACACTGGTCTAGAATGGACTGAGGAATTTTATTATAGAAGCGAATAGCGAGACCAACAAATGAGTTGCTAACTCTGCTGAGTCGCGACGCAGGTATCGTAAGCTGTTTGTGACCTCTCGTATGTCTATGATATACATCGAATTTAGTTTTATACGTACTTATATTTTTCCGTACAAGTAGAATATTACTATATATATTGTGATGCTGCAGTAAGTATGCCTATTTCTTTGAACTTTACGCGAAGGGACTCACGTTGTTTCATATTATATAGCCCGTATAGCTCAAATAATCTTCAATTGTGTCATATCCTTTATATATAACCATATTTTTCAAACTTAATTTAAACTTTTCTGTAGATATATATGGATTTTGTAGTATTAGTTACCGGTACAAAGTATTAGAGAACTATTTCCAAAATCATCTGCTTTCAATAATTTTTTTTTCCGATTGTTGAGTTTGCGATAGTGAACGTGTGTACTGCTTGTGTATTGTGGTGAAATTGGTGGAGGTTTGTGCAGGTGTTTTTACGAATCCTGCACGTATCGGGTATGAAAATACGGGTAGTCCATACATTTAACACTATATATATTTTCTATTTACTGTATCGCGGATTATAGCAAAATAAAACGTTTTTCTGGCCTAAATTAAACGTTAAATATAATAAGATAATAAAAAAGTAAATTCCGCTATTATTACAAAATAATATACTTAATAACGAGCGATGAAATATAAAGTTGTTCAATATACGTTATAAATAATATTGATTGCGGTCTTTGAAAGATGCTGTCGTTAGCTGAGATAAAACATAGAGAAGTTTAACATTTGACTAATAATACATTTTGGGGTTCAGTTTAATTTTAGTTTAGGTAACATTCAGTTAGTGTTAATCTTAAAATAAAGAGCAAAAAAACATAAATTTTCTTGTCCCTTTGTTTAAGCTAATATGCCGAGCTTAAAAATAGTACATAAAATTCCTTATTACCTTTGAGACCAGGAAAAAAACAATCTTCATTTAGGGGTATTTGAACATTTAAACTGACGCGAACAACGTAACGGGTACAGATTATAGGTAAAAAATATTTCTATGATAATTTTTTTGCTATGAAATTCCATAAAACAACTCTATAATACATTGTGTCTATTTATTTTTCAATATTTCCATCCATATAAATATCTACACGGTCACGTTTTCAAACCCTGGGACCAACGAGTTTTTAAATTCAAAATTTATTTTATCTATACTAATCTATATCTATACTGATATATAAAGCTGAAGAGTTTATTTGATTGTTTGAACAAGCTTATCTCAGAAAGTACTAGACCGATTTGAAAATTCTTTGAGTGTAAGATAGTCCATTTATAGAGGAAGGCTATAGGCTATAAAACATCACGCTGAGATGAATAGGAGAGGAGCAGCAATGAAAATTGTGTGAAAAGAGCCTAGCGCTAAAGCCTTAAAGGCTAAAAGGCTAAGTAGCCTTCCTAGCGCTAAGTAAACAGTGAAAGTTATTAAAAAATCATGTATTACAAAATTGTTCTCCTCTAAAAGTTCTAAATAAAAGTCCGCGACAGCATATATCTAGCTTTTAAGGTTAACCCACTATAACCATAATTAATATGTGTTCAGTTTACTCAAATAATAAGAATGCGCTTAAAAGATAGTCTTATATATAGTTGCAATTTATGGAAAACATCGTGAGGAAACCTGCATATCTCTAGAGAATTCTGTTGATATGTGTAACCTACCAATCCGCATTGGAGTAGCGTGGTAGGTCTGAGCTCCAACCCTTCTCTACAGAAACGGAGAGAGGCCTATGCCCAGCAGTGGGATAGAGACCGGTATTTTTGTACTATGGAATTCGGCAAAGTAACATTAACTTCTTTAAAATTATTAAGTTAATTTAAACTAAGTGATAAATTTTTAACCTGAAACAGGACCTCAAGTTAATATATGAACCACCGTGCAATAAGGGTACTGGTTCGCTGAAGTCAATCATCGTGAGTAGTATGTTTGTTTGTCTCATTATACAACGCTCCCTTCTTTCTAACCACTAATTGTAATAACTGCCCTTACAGCTTTCGTCAACATTTACTTTAAGGGTTTGACGGTATAGAGGTTAGAATTTTGATAACTGAGGGTCATAGATACAAATCGAACATCTGTTCCTTTATACAAATACTAATTTTATATAATGCGAATGCCTGTCTGTCTGCCTGTTACGATTTCACAGCAATAAAATTGATCATCATTCTCCTGCCCTTATCCCACTCTAAGTGGGGTGGGCACAACATGTTACAAACATGTTGTCACATAATTCGGCTACGTATTTTACGACCGGCCGCCTGCCTAACGTCAACTTACCTTAGTCGCCTTTTACGACACCTCGGTAAGAAATGAGGGTTGTCTATTATATGCAGCCGGATACCACACGGCACAAAAGCAATAAAATTGATATAAGATAAGAAATCTCCGTTTTTCATACCAGAAATGGGAAAACGTATATCGCAATATTGAGGGTACTTAAACGCTTAAGTTGGCGTGAGCGAAGTCACGGGTACCACTAGTATATAATACTAGACGTAGTCGATCCTCAAAAATCAGTTTTGTCTACTCCTGGAAAAGTGATTTCAATTCCAATGGGTTGATAACGACCTGATTACGATTCTAATGACTTGATAGCCTCGCGTTGAGACCGTGCAATTCTTTTTAAGAGATCAGGGGTTCGAACCCCGGTAAGGCACCAATGAGTTTTTCTGTTAAAACATATATCTCTAATTGATAATTGCAATTTATCACACGCTTTTTCTGTAAAGGAAAACATCGTGAGGAAACCTGCATATTGCACAATTTTTGCACATTGCGGAATTTTCTTATGCACAAATATTAAATTGCTAACAATATACTGCGAAGCCAATATAAGAATACCTATTTTCTTAAACTTCTCTCGCAGGGAATCAAGCGGACTTAAATTGTAAATACCACGTATTGCTCTTTTTTGTAATACAAAAACTCTATCAACATCCGCGCATTTACCCCATAACAATATTCCATAAGACAATGCTATGGAAGTAAGCAAAATAAACAAGTTTTGCTGTTTCTACGTGTGTAAACTGTCTTATAATGGTTTTTATAATTTTTATTAATAATATAAATATATGGGACATTTACACACATGGTTTTCCATCCCCAAAGTAAGTAACTTACCTAATACTTGTGTTATGGGTGACGGACAACTGGTAGATATACTTCATATATAAGTCTAAATACATACTTAAATACAAATACACTACCAGGCTCGAAGAACCAAGAATTTGTTTATAAAAAAATAGCTGAAGGGTCACTACCCACAGCGCCAACAAACCAGTCGTAAATTGCAGTTAAAGTTAAATATTGCCCAACTGGCGACGCATTAACTTCCGAAAAATAAAAAAAAGTTTACCGTAACTTGTTCATTGATAAAAGAATACACAAAATTCCAAAATTATTGTAACAATAAATCGACAAACATACAAACACGAAAAGCAAACAAGTCTGCTTCAGTTAGCGCATTAGCACCAATCATTTGTGTTTGCGCTTGCGATGTTTGCCGAACACGACCAATGTTTGCCGACCGCTGCCCGAGCCGTGATCTAAGGATGCTGCAACAATATTTAAAGATTTAATTATAACTAGTCCTTTAACTACCCTGCGTGATAGCCCAGCGGTGAGACCGTGCAAACTTTTAGTTCAAACCCGGGCACCAATGAGTTTTTCCGTTTTAATTTTTGTACATAATACATAATAATAAAAAGATTGGCAATGTATATAATAGCAAAGTAGGAACCGACATAAGCTTGCGGTAGTAGTAAGTACGTAAGTCGTTTGTGGGTTTGGGTATAAGATTCTATACTAAAATTCAGCCATCTACTTTAACTTTACCATAACAGCAGTTTAAAAAAGGCTAATACAGAAAGCCTACTGTACTATTGAGGATTACTTAGAAGATAAGAATGCGTGGATATAGCTTCTCTTCAACCCTGTACAAGACATTAATAACTATATGTAACTAGTGATAACAATTTGATGATAAATATTCTTTAAAAAGCTGTGATAGCCCAGTGGTGAGACCGTGCGACTCTCTAGAGACGAACATAGGTTCAAACCCGGGCAGTCACCAATGAGTTTTTCTATTAAAACTCATTGTCTAATTCATAATTGCAATTTATCACACGCTTTTCGGTGAAGGAAAACATCGTGAGGAAACCTGCATATCACTAGAGAATTCTGGAGATATGTGTAACCTGCCAATCCGCATTGGAGCAGCGTGGTAGGTCTTAGCTCCAACCATTCTCTCCAGAAACGGAGAGAGGAGGCCTATCCCAGCAGTGGGATATTAACAGGCTGTTACTTTACTTTTATTCTTTGAAAAGAGCAACCGCCGAGTTTCTTATTGGTCCTTCTCGTAATGGCTTTCCGAACCAGCAATGATGTTGACGATTCAAAAGTACAAGTAAATAAAGAATATATTGAATTTGAATATTAAAAACGTATGTGTCTAAATTGATGATTGCAATTTATCACACGCTTTTCGGTGAAGGAAAACATCGTGAGGAAACCTGCATGTGTAACCTACCAATCCGGATTGGAGCAGCGTGGTAGGTCTCAGATCTGACTAGTCTTATCTCTCCAAAAACAGAGAGAGGGGATTCAGTGACTCACTAAAAACTGGAATAAAAAAATTACAACTGGGAAAATTTTATGGCAATATAATCAGGAGGAATGAAAGTTATGTCACGAAACTAGTTTTAGATATGAGTGTGCAAGAACGCGAATTCCAATTTATAGGATTAGGCGTTACTCTGCGGAGATCCATAATACAAAAGTAATAATAAAAATTATTTAGCTGTAATCCGCGATACAGTAAATAAAAAATATATATAGTGCTAAATGTATAGTGGACTATCCGTTTTTTTCATACCCGATACATGCAGGACTCTTAAAAACACATGCACAAACCTCTACCATCGCTACAATACACAAGCACTACACGCGTTCACTATCAAATTGTCAAATCAAATTGTAAGAAAAATTTTGAAAAGATTTTTCCGCCGTGTTTCTTACTGGCTCTTCTCGGTAGTAGCAAACTTCCGAATCAGTGGTAGCTTCTTGAAAAACATTTGACGATTCAAAAGTACTGAATACAGTCCACTTGAATCGATACTACTAATTACATATAAAGCTGAAGAGTTTGTTTGTTTGAACACGCTAATCTCAGGAACTACTGGACTAATTTGAAAAATTCTTTGAGTATAATATAGTCCATTTATCGAGGAATGGAAAGCGAAAAATGCAGCCTAAGGTGGTCTGCGCTTGCCAATTAAGTCCCTATTCACTCTTCTTTTGAAGTTATGCAAATCGTAGGAGTCCGGAAAGATAGGTACAGGAAGGGAATTAAATAAGGAAGGGGATATAACATCACGCTGAGATGAATAGGAGAGCAGTCCCAATTATAAGTATTGAAAAACGGCAAAGTTTAAAGCTTTCCTTGCATGCGCTAAGCGAACAGTGAAAGTTGAAATAATGTATCACAAAATTGTTCCCTTCTAAAAGTTCTAAATAAAAGTCCGCGACAGCATATGTCTAGCTTTTAAGCTTAACCCACTTTAACCATAATGAATATACGTGTAGTACGGGCCAATAAATAATGCACATTGAGGCCTAGAGAGAGAAATCGGCTAGATTCTGCTTCATTCTCTGTCGCACAGACTGACGAATCCGTGTGTGACAGTGACAGAGCTCTACAAAACCGAATTGGCCGGCTGTTTCGTTCTAAGTTCTCGATGTGCATTATTTATTGCCGGTTACTATATTACGGTTTACTCAAATAATAACACTGCAGTCCACGCGAACGAAGTAGCGTTTAAAAGCCAGTAAAGGATATTTTGAATTTGAATTTGAATAGTGTGTAGGGAAAGATAAAGAAAAACTGGGAACTTGTTAAATAGTCCTGGTTCGGTGAAAACTAGTTTTGCTGGCCACTTACAATTTTCTTCAGTCGCAATATCACTGTTCCTGCGCGAGTAAGGGACCACACACGACGTTTACGACAGTTAAATGTGGATATACCTTTGAAATTGTTAAATTTCGGTAGGGAATGTCCTTCGTGTATTAAAAATATTTAAAAAATTGACTGATTTATTACAAATTGATGAGTCTCTTACATAGATTGCAAAGTTAATAACACATGTATGATTGTTTGTATGTGTGTATGTTTGTAATATTTTCACGCAAAACCTACTAGGCCGATTTGAAAAATTCTTTCACCATTGAAAAGCTGCTTTTCTACTGAGCAATATAGGCTATATTACATTTTCAAAAAAAATAGTGATCCCTAATAAAATTGTAATAACATGTGTAAAATTTAGTCATAAAAATCTTTCATCGCGTGCGCTGCGGAAACCATTGATGATAGAACAAAAAAATGTTCTCCATTATAATAAGACGTATCAATATCTACAAAAAAGTCTGGGATACCATATGTCTAACTATTATAGTTTTGCAGTGTAACTACTAGTCTACATTGTAAAAGTTGATAAAAGTGGTGACATTAATCAAACCATAATATTGACATCTCCGTATTCATCCTTATCCCATTAAATGATATTTTATTAAAAACTATTTCAATAATCCGACATCCCAATCAAAAGATATTACGAATTGAAGAATATAATTCGAAAGAAAATAATGCCATAACAAATTCATTGTAGTGACCGTTATAGCAGGGCCTGCATTTGGTGAGTTAGCTCTTATTCCAAAAATACTAATGATACCCATTTTTTATAATTAAATAATCTACAAAATTAATATATAGTCCGACTTCGTAGACTTTCCACTACCACGAGATCGGTATGAACGCGGTTGAAACCGCGGGACATTGCTAGTTCCTTATAAACTTAAAAGAATTTTAAGTGTTTCATGCGTAACATTACCATTCTTATCATAAATAAATACTTATCATAAAACATGGTTCCCAAAAGCTGGCTCTCTGTGTTATTATTTTTGCATGTATCATTTATGAAAATAGGTTTTCACAAATGATACATGCAAAATTCGTAAAAACTCATGCACAAACTCAACACAAACGCAACCGAAGCATCGTCAGTCACGTTGTTTGGCTGACGTCTAAAGAGTTATTTTAAAAAAGTTTTTATGTATTTCGATTTTTGTTTATTGAATGAATTTAAAGCTTAGTTGAATCAGCTTCCTTTATTTATCCTTTCCTGAACAAAAACTTAGGCTTAGACCCTTTTATTGGCGGAGGAATATTATTCCAACATTCGGTAGCTATTAGATATAGATGCAGATATTAGTATTTGTTCCAAGACATTCCACGCGAAAGAAGTTGCGGATAATATCTAGTAAATAAGCAAAATAAATGTCTCATCCATATTAAGAGACCGCAATAATTGCGCATTATTAATAACGCAAGCTAATGGCGACCGGCGAAATATGCATTGCAATTGCATGCAATATATATCAAGCTAACTACTTGTAACCAGTGGCGTGATAGCTTGTTTTATATCTAAGTTCGATTTCCGGTACGGTCCAATATAGTTGTGTGAGTAATTTAATGTATATTTTAGTTTTAAATAAATGTTAAACAAGTCAAGTTAACAAAATCTTTTAACGTAATTTCATGTCCATACTGTTAACTATTGAGCAGTTACCACGTCTGGAGCCAATCCTGCCAGCATCAGGTCATGCTTATGAGCAAAATTTCAGCGCAATCATACTCCAAAAGCGGGTCAAATTTAACTTCCAAGATTCTACCATGAAGGTACAAAGCGAGTTATATAAAAGCTTTTAAATATCATTCTTTTAATTGTAAGATACAAAAATAAAATAAACAAAATAAGTTATTATAAAACGATCAAACAACAAAGATGTAAAATTTCAGCTCAATCAGACACCCGGAAGTGGATCAAATTTAAACTGAAAAATTTAAAGCAAAAACATTGGAAGTTAAATAAAACCTTTTAAAAAAGTCGCTAATGCAAAATAAATTGATCGATTGAGAGATGATATATTTCCAAAAATTCTATAATTGAGACGATTGATTGAGAGAAGAAGAATTTATAGAATTAGGCGTTACTTTGCGGAGATCCCTAATACAAAAGTAATAATAAAATTATTTTGCTATAATCCGCGATACAGTAAACAGAAAATCGCAAACTCTCTTTGCGATTTCGTCGTGGAGTCTATCTCCTGATGATGCTTCGGTTGCGGGGCGAAACGATTGTTGAGTTTGTGATAGTGAACGTGTGTAGTGCTTGTGTATTGTTGTGACAGTGGTGGAGGTCAGTGCATGTGTTTTTACGAATCCGGCATGTATCGGGTATGAATAACGTATAGTCCACTATACATTTAGCACTATATATATTTTCTATTTACTGTATCGCGGATTATAGCAAAATAATTTTATTAATACTTTTCTATTTAAAATCGTTACAGAATATTCTTACCTTTATAATAACGAGCGATGAAATATTATGAAGTTGTTATAAATAATATTGATTGCGGTCTTTGAAAGATGCTGTCGTTAGCTGAGATAAAACATTCATAAGTGTTTACTACTGTACTATAAATACATTTTGGGGTTCAGTTTTTTTCTGATTTAGGTAACAGTATGTTTAAGCAATGCCCCGCGGTTTCACCCGCGTACATACGAATCTCGTGGTAGTGGAAAGTCTCTAAGTCGGACTATTAGATTTATTTTTGCAAATTATAAGTTAGGCTCTGGGACTTCACCTCCACCACCGCCACCACAATACACAGGCACTACACACGTTCACTATCACAAACTCAACAATCGTTTCGCCCCGTAACTGAAGCATCATCAGTAGATAGACTCTACGATAAAATCGCAAAGTCTTTGCGATTTTCTCTTGTCTATTGTGTAATAAGTGCTTGAGTATTGTGGTGGCAGTGCTTTGTGCATGTGTTTTTACGAATCCTGCATGTAACGGGTATGAAAAAAGGGATAGTCCACTATACATTTAGCACTATATATATTTTCTATTTGCTGTATCGCGGATTATAGCAAAATAATTTTATTATTACTTTTGTATTATGGATCTCCGCAAAGTAACGCCTAATTCTATAAATTATCCTCTTTATAATATCATTATTTATATATCAGTTTGATTGGGTTATAAGATTAATTAAAAAAAAATGGAAGTCACATTGGTTTGGATGTAAGTTATAAATATAGAATACTAACTTCCCAGCGTGGAAATCTGTATGTTTAATTAAAATATAGAATATAAAAGTAGTTATTGTGAGTTAACCGTAAAAGATAGAGACAAGCTCTCGCGGACTTTTTTGTAGTATTTTTATAGATCTACAATTCTCTAGTACATTACTTTAATGTATCACTGCTGGTTTACGTTGATCACGCGATATAAAGACGTTCAGAAAATTCTCGACGGGGGTTCCCCGCTTAATTAATTTTTTTGTTCAACAAATTAATCAATCCATTAATGGTAATAAAAACTCGCTATAACTTCATACATCTGGAGGAAATACCGCTTTTTCAACAAAGTTCTCTTTAATTATAAATGACAATTAATTGGAGCGGAAATTGAATTAATGCAAATAATAGTTTATTGCTAACAAAATGACTTCGTTTTTTGTGTATTTTTATGGAGCCCTTTCGAGGGGAACACGAGTTCAAACCCAGGCAGGCACCAATGGGTTTTTCTATTAAAACTCATGTGTCTAATTGATAATTGCAATTAATCACACGCTTTTCTGTGAAGGAAAACATCGTGAGGAAACCTGCATATCCCTAGAGAATTCTATTGATATGTGTAACCTACCAATCCGCATTGGAGCAGCGTGGTAGGTCTTAGCTCCAACCCTTCTCTCCAGAAACGGAGAGAGGAGGCCTATTCCCAGCAGTGGGATTGTAACAGGCCGCTACTTTACTTTTAAAACGAGGCCTGTGGATTATAGTTTTGTTATCAAATCCCTGAGACAGAAACTGTAACAGAAGTACTTTGCTATAATCCGCGTCTGTTAAGCGAATCTATGTAATGCTAAGTGTATGAAGCAGGCAACATTCACGTACCTTACACATGCAGGGCAAGTGGCCACACGTATTCCAAAGACCTCCACCAGCAACAATACACACAAGCAATACACACAACCACCATCAAAATCTCGACGATCGTTTCGCTTCGAAACCGAAGCATCATCAGGAGGATAGGCTCCACGACAAAATAGTAATCCCTGATATTTGAGACCTTTGAGATTCAAACAGTGAAAATTGGTAATAATTGCAAATTCTCTGATGTTTCATTAAAGTTCTGGTTGTACAAATCATTTGATCAACCATGATTAATTTTAATTAATCATTTATTTCATGATTATAATATATTATGAAAGTCAAGACAGTTAACATGAATAGTGTCTGTAAAAAGTTATTTTTAACCATATTTCCTTTTGTGAACAAAAATATACAGAATTATAAAAGTTATCGATGTATAATAGACAAAGTAGGAACCGACATAAGCTTGCGGTTCCTGCTTTACGACGAGCAAAAGTATATAAAGTCGTTTGTGGGTTTGGATATAAGATTCTGTATTAAAATTGCACAATCTACTTTAACTTTACCATTAAAGCAGTTTAAAAATAATATTTAAAAAGGCTAATACAGAAAGTCTACTATACTATTGAGGATTACTTAGATGATAAGAACACGTGGATATAGCTACTCTTCGACCCTGTACAAGACATTAATGACTATATGTAACTAGTAATAAGAATTATTGTTTGAAAAGAGTAACCGTCGAGTTTCTTGCTGGTTCTTCTCGGTAGGAACAGCTTTCCGAACCAGCAGTAAAGTTGACGATTCAAAAGCACATTTTTACAAGTTTACTTGGATAACGAATATTTTGTATTTGTTAAAAGGGTGGTATAATAAGCACGATTATGGTACTTGACAGGAAAATTGTGGTTCTTTTTATATTTCCGTTAATTAGAGGAAATAGACTAATTAAAGGCAAATTGATGCGGCGCGAGAGCATCCATCTTGCGTATTGTAAAGTTCGAAGTGTGCCAAAACGGTGTCCGTTTACGTTTCATTTGCTATGATTTATACGGAATGTTTGGTACACAGGGTGCTTGGAAAAGATTGTTGTGAGAAGTTATGATAGAACTACTTTGCTATAATCCGCGTTTCTTAAGAGAATATTTGTAATGCTAAGTGTAGAAAGCAGGTCTAGTTCATCTTATACATACAGAACCAGCAGACTTACCATGAACTCTTATTGCGACTCAATTGAAGACGTAAACTAAATTGTTTTGCTTTTTCATACCATAACGTCTTAAAGACGCACACTTTAAGTCGTTGCCGAATGACCATGTCCTAAGAACATGTGAGTAAAATAGACAGAGTTATCTATAGTTCATATAACGTTATCCTTTTCAAACATTATGATCCTAATGCAATCCACACTTCATGGTACGAAAAGAAAGCGGTTCGCAGTCGTCGTTTACGTCTTAAATTGAGTCGCAATAAGAATTCATGGTAGGCCTGCTGTAGGTCTATCATCAACTTTTAGATAACGATTCAATTGCAATGCAATTCGAAGTTGGTACCTAAACTGAATCGCTTTCCGTACTATGAAGTGTTTTTAACTAAGTTAAATATAAATAATAATAAAAGGAAAAGGAAAGTAGGAACCGACATAACCTTGCGGTTCCTGCTTTGCGCCTTGCTAAAGTACGTAAGTCGTTTGTGGGTTTGGGTATAAGATTCTATAATAAAATTCCGCAATCTACTTTAACTTTACCATTACAGGAGTTTAAAAAAGGCTAATTCAGAAAGTCTACTATACTATTGAGGATTACTTAGACGATAAGAACGCGTGGATATAGCTACTCTTCGACCCTGTACAATATATTAATAACTATATGTAACTATTGATAAGAATTATTCTTTCAAAAGAGCAACCGCTGAGTTTCTTGCTGGCTCTTCTCGGTAGGAACAGCATTCCGAACCAGCAGTAAATGTTGATTCAAAAGCACTTGTTTAAAAGTTTACATGAATATTTTAAATTTGAATTAGAATAACGCCTAATTCTATTAATGATTCAGGGATTCTTTGTTTAAATTATTATGAATTATAGTTAAATTTCAACCATTGTAAAAAAAAGTAAAGTAGCGGCCTGTTACAATCCCTCTGCTGGGGTTAGGCTTCCTGTCTCCGTTTCTGGAGAGAAGGGTTGGAGTTAAAAGAGCTACCACGCTGCTCCAATGCGGATTGGTAGGTTACACTCCAGAATTCTCTAGAGATATGCAGGTTTCACGATGTTTTCCTTCACCGAAAAGCGTGTGATAAATTGCAATCATCAATTAGACACATGAGTCTTAATAGAAAAACTCATTGGTGCCTGCCCGGGTTTGAATTCGAGACCCCCTCGAAAGAGTCGCACGGTCTCACTGCTGGGCGGCACGGTTTTACTAGCTCGGATTGTTATATAAACGGAGCACCCTGTGCAGTCTGCCATATCTCATCTCGCGACACATATAATTGGTACCCAATTAGCGCGTGTCTGACGATATATCACAGCGTTAAACTCCTGAACACTAGTCCTCAACTTGGCTTGGTTATTTTGGACGTTGGTGACAAAGTGCCTGCATGGTTATATCCCACTTGTGGGGAAAGACTTCCACTATGGAGAGAATGGTTTAATCTGCTCCCATGCGAATTACTAGGTCTCACATATCCTGAAATATCTTGTAAAAGTAAGTAACAAACTTTTAGTATTCCTTTAATTCAAATTCAAATTCAAAATATTATTTATTCAAGTAAACTTGTAAACAAGTGCTTTTGAATCGTCACTCTACTGCTGGTTCGGAAACTCGGCGGTTGCTCTTTTTAAAATATAAATCTTAGAACTAGTTACATTTAGTTATTAATATCTTGTACAGGGTAGAAGTGCATCTATATATCCACACATCCTTATCATCTAAGTAATCTTCAACAGTATAGTAGGCTTTCTGTATCAGCCTCTTTTTAACAGTGCTTTTAAACTGCTGTAATGGTATGGCCGAAATTGATTTCGGAATTTTATTATAGAATCTTATACCCAAACCCACAAACGATGTACGTACTTTTGCTAGGCGCAAAGCAGGAGTCGCAAGCTTATGTCGGTTCCTACTTTGTCGATTATATACATCGCCTATCGTTTTATAATTCTTTATATTTTTATGTACAAAAATTACATGGTTTAAAGTATACTGTGAAGCAAATGTGAGAATACCTATTTCCTTAAACTTCTCTCGCAGGGAATCACGCGGACTTAAATTGTAAATGCTACAAAGTAGACAATATAGGCTTATACCGTCGTTTTTTGGAAAGAAAGGCTAACTAGACTCTAAAATAGACTCACCACGCTGTTGTAATGTAGATTTACACATCGTAACACATATCCTCAGAATTCTCTAGAACAGGTTTCCTCACGATGTTATCCTTCACCGAAAAGCGTGTGATAAATTGCAATTATCAATTAGACACATGAGTTTTAATAGAAAAACTCATTGGTGCCTGCCCGGGTTTGAACCCATGATCGTCTCTAGCTAGTCACACGGTCTCACCGCTGTGCTATCACAGCTTTGTTGTCGGAAATATTCATAAAATAAAAAACAGGAAAGTTTTTTTAAATAATACAATTTGATACTGAGAATATTTGCTCGACGATGTCTAATTTTGTTTTCAGCAATAAATTAATGAGCGTGCAGTAATTCATAGCATAAATCAAGATCTGGTTATGATTTAACTGTCCCCTACTAGGAATCGAAGAACTAATTGTTTAGGTCTTTTAACTAAGGAGTTCTTCCTTTGATCTATTTATGTTTATTCATTACAAAAGAGTTAAGATTGTATTATTCGGTTGTTTATTTTGTTGTGTCGGGAATTGGTAAGTTGTTTCGACGGTTTTGCATTTACCGAAAAATAAATGGAGTATAAAAACACCAAAAATATTAATATTATATATCACCGCCTTGTGGTATCCGGCCGGCAGAACAGACCACCTTTATTTCTTACCAAGGTGTCGTAAAAGGCGACTAAGGTAAGTCGACCCACCGTGTGGTATCCGGCTGAGTAGAATACACCACCCTCATTTCTTACCGAGGTGTCATAAGAGGCGACTAAGGTAAGTTGTGGTCAGGCAGGCGGCCAGTCGTAAAATACGTAGCCAAATCATGTGACAATATGTTTGTAACATGTTGTGCTGACCCCACTTAGAGTGGGATAAGGTCAGGAGGATGATGATGAGAGTTAGATACAATGTAATCCTTATTCCAATGACATCACGTTTTAAACTATTAAAAAACTATTTTTTTCTTGCTCTTCCAAGTTATGGGTCTTTAACACTCACGAGTTTTTCTCACTCACTCAAAACAACTTTTTTGATTTCAGTCACTTTAATACTATGCGTGGGATACGTACTTTAGTGTAATTAAAGCTATCAACTTAATATAATTTAACTATCAATTTAATAAATTAAGAAAAAAAGCCCGTACATTTTTTTGATCCTTCGAGCCGGACACTTCGTCATACACTACTTCGTTCACTTTAGTCAAGTAATAAAATTCAATGTCAAATTAAGACAATAGTGATTAGGTTTTAGTTAGTTTGACATTTCCCATGTCTAATTGACGAAACACCGAATTAGTCATGTTCAGTTTTAAGGTTCTAGTTAATCTCATAGTTAACTACGCATATTAGAAGCCGTGATTGTGGAATAGTGATAACGCGCAGCTCTTAGCAAGTAATCCAGGGTTCGTACCCCGGTACTTGTAGGTTTTGTATAAAATTTTTAAACATATTAATATTTATTAGAAATGCAAAAACTGTCTGTCTGTTACGATTTTAAACTGGAGGAATATTGATAAAATTGGGTAAAATAAAACTTTTATCCCGTATAAAAAATAACGTAATATAAATACGGGGTAAGGAAAATAATAATGTAGGATTAAAAAGTGTCACTTTTTTACGTGAATAAAAAACATATTACATTATTGAAGGCACTCAAACGCTTATTAAGGTACTTAAACGCTTAAATTAGCGTGATAAAAATCACGGCTACCTTCAAGTATAATTTGAATAAAAATAATTAAAAAAGCGAAATCAATCACTTAATAATCATGTGTAGGTACATCTAATAAAGAATATTTTGATTTAAAAAGTAAAAAAAAAGAGAAAATGAAAGACTAAATAAATTTTCAAAACCGGATATAATTTATTAATTTCAATCTTATTCTAAGGCAGTCTATATTAATTATAACATACATTAAAATATTTAACTATATACATCACGATTTATAACAATTCATGGAAGAGACATTAATTATACTATTAAATCAACTATATAAATATGACTCTTTATTTTAAAATAATATTTACAATATTTACAATTATTATTATTACGTTAAACAAAATACTGCTGTTATTAAATTACAAAATTATACAAATACAATTTCCAAAATGAATAAAATTTTATATTTCAAGAAATAATACGATTTATATTACAAGCAATATAACAGAACCAACTACTTTGCTATAATCCGCACGGGTTAAGTGAATGCATGCAAAGCCAATGTGTATGAAGCAGGCAAAATCCACGCACCTTATACATGCAGGACCAGCCACCACATGCACCCCAAGGCGCAATTCACCAGCAACAACGAATACAAAAGCAGCACACACACCCACCACCACAATCTCGACGATCGCTTCGCCCCGAAACCGAAGCATCATCAGGAGGATAGGCTCCACGACAAAAATCGTACTAACGATACGATTGGTATTCACTTCAAAACTTCACGACAAAAATCGTACTAACGATACGATTGGTACGATTTTTGTCGTGAAGCCTATCCTCCTGATGATGCTTCGGTTTCGGGGCGAAGCGATCGTCGAGATTGTGGTGGTGGGTGTGTGTGCTGCTTTTGTGTGCGTTGTTGCTGGTGAATTGCGCCTTGGGGTGCATGTGGTGGCTGGTCCTGCATGTATAAGGTGCGTAGATTTTGCCTGCTTCATACACATTGGCTTTGCATGCATTCACTTAACCCGTGCGGATTATAGCAAAGTAGTTGGTTCTGTTATATTGCTTGTAATATGGAATTCCGCAAAGTAACGCCTGCTTCTATAAATCATTTAAAACGATTTATATTTTTAAAATCATTTTAAGAACTCCATAATTTGGAGCACAAATTAATTGCTTGATTTTAACATAATATTCATATTTATAAAAATCATTTTTACTACATCCAAATTTTGGAGAAAGCATTAATTATCTGATTTAATAAAATATCTTGAAATATAAATAAAAATGCCGGCCATCAAATTCAAACTCTGTTTTTAACAATTACGTATAGTATATTTTTGATTATTTTTATTTTATAATTAAATAAAATTAGAGTCATTTATGATAATAATAAATGACTCTATCTGGTTTGCTCTGTAAGAGCAGTTTTCCGAACCAGCAGTAGATATCACATAATATACAAGCCTCTATTGACACTATTTTAAGAATTATATTTACAAAATAATTGATTATTCTATTGCATCTTTAAATGTTACATTACTTGTCATCATCCTCCTGCCCTTATCCCACTCTAAATGGGGTCGGCACAACATGTTACAAACATGTTGTTACATGATTTGGCTACGTATTTTACGACCGGCCGCCTGCCTGACGTCAACTTTCCTTAGTCGCCTTTTACGACACATAATCAAAATTACAAAATGGTATGGACATATATTGATGCATTTCGCACTGTATTTTAAGCCAAATCCCATATGCCGACGTTGTCTAATGTCTGCAGTCCATGAACTCTTATTGCGACTCAATTGAAGACGTAAACGACGACCGATAACTGCTTTCTTTTCGCACCATGAAGTGAATTGCATTGGGGACGTAATGTTTGAAAAGGATAACGTTATATGAACTATAGATAACTCTGTTTCTTTTACTCACATGTTCTTAGGACTTAAAGTGTGCGTCTTTAAGACGTCATAGTATGAAAAAGCAATATCGTTTACGTCTTCAATTGAGTCGCAATAATAGTTCATGTTAGGCCTGCTGCACAGATTTTTAGAAACTTCTTAAGAACATCTCTAGTGTTGCCGGGTCGCGATTTGATCACAATCATCATCTTTATAATTTGTAAAATACTATTTATATTTATTACAAATTATATCAAATTAATAGTTTTTTTTTAATTATTTTTATAAACGAAAACTAATTATAAGTCAACTCTTAAGGAGGGCGCATATTGTGGCGGATACAATACAAAAAACTAGCCTCCATACATGATGACACCAGATATTTTACAAGATGCTGTTAGGAATTTTTGGAATATTACAGCATTACAGGCTGGACCGGTAGCACAGAAGTATCGTCGAAATCATTTGAAGCCTTGTTAAAGAATGACACCAATGTATTAAGATGAACTACATCTTTATGAATTAATAACACTTTACTAAGTAAAAAAAAGTAAAGTAAAGTAACAGCCTGTTACTATGCCCACTGCTGGGCTAAGGCCTCCTCTCTCCGTTTTTGGAGAGAAGGATTGGAGCTAAGACCTACCACGCTGCTCCAATGCGGATTGGTAGGTTACACATATCCCTAGAATTCTCTAGAGATATGCAGGTTTCCTCACGATGTTTTCCTTCACCGAAAAGCGTCTGATAAATTGCAATTATCAATTAGACACATAAGTTTTAATAGAAAAACCCATTGGTGTCTGCCCGGGGTTTGAACCTATATCGTCTCTAGAGAGTCGCACGGTCTCACCGCTAGGCTATCACAGCTTCCTTTACTAAGTGTTGATCGGCAATTATAATAGTCGGGAATAATCATCAATTAAGTAAACTTGCTACTTGATATAGAAGTTATATGATTTAATTATTTTTCAATTAAATATAATTGCAGAGTTCTGTGTCGTAAAATAATGATGCACTTCTCAAAATAATATTGTATTTTGTGAAAATCAACTCGACCTTTCCATGAAGTAAAAGTTAAAAAGTACGCCATGTTACAATTAAATACTATATGTAACTCAATATTTACTATATACATTACAGGAACCATTAAATTGTGTGCGCTATGCTTGTATAAGACAATTCGTATATAAAACAAATATTTACATTTATTCAAAAACACAAGTATGGATTGACATATTAAGTAAGACAGTAAAATCTCATAAATATAGTACGCACAAGAGTTTCAACAGAGGGGTGCCAAAGTCGGTCGGCCTCCTCGTGGCGCACCCTGGGCAGGCCTTTGGAATACTCAAACATAATACATATTTGAGTATTCCTTAGGCTTGGCGAACGGACCACTGTGGGGGGGCCAATCCAGTTGTCCCTCTGATCAGCAGAGGGCAATCTGGATGGGCCGGGGACTCCTGGGGGGGCGGGTGGAGTCTGCAATAGGCGACGGGTTCAGTTGAGCTTGCTTTAAGTCTAATTGGACATGGTTTTTGGCCATCGTGGACAAAATTAGGGAGCCCAGCAATGGGAACGGGGACTTTCGGGTTGCGGTTGGAAGAAAACTTCTATAAAAAATTACCCGGCGGGGGCGGTAACGCCCACCACGGGGTAGGGTCCCTACCTGGGGCACATTCTCTCCTTGTCCACCGTAACATGAAACATCGGTGGGAGGGAAGCGATCGCGGGAACGATGGTCTCCTTCTGCCCTGCGGAGGGAGGCGGCGGAGCGGTTCCGGGAACTTTTGTTCTGGATCCAATCTGCTGCTGGCGAGTCCAGGTGTTAGCGACTTGCCCAAGCCCATCGTTTGCCACCCTGACGGGGACCTTCGGGTGTTCCGAACGGGGTATATCGGACGCCTGGCTTACAGGTCCCCGAGGCGGTCGGTGCATCTAGTGCTCCCGATGCACCGGTTAGCGGAGGGGGACTTCTCTTTCGAGGGGTCCCTACCCAGAGGAGGTGTTCTCTGGGATCAGAGCTGTCGGCGGGGATGGGGGCAAACTGTATAACGATACCCTGTCCTTGCCATCGGCAGCGTGGTAGAGCACACAGGCCGTTTTAGTCGGTGCGAGTCCGACAAAAGGGTACCCACAAGGGGTTTTTTCCTGTATAAAAAAAGAGTTTCAATAGGACGGTAGTAAAGTAAAAGTAAAGGCTTGTTACTTTGCCACTACTAGGCAAACTTTGTTTTTGGAGAGAAGGACAGAAGCTAATGAGAAGTGTCCCCTAGATATATAAATCGTTTATAATAATGATAATAATTATTATAATTATTTTATTTTATTATTTACTTTTTATTGTAATTGTTTTATTTTAGTCACTTTCATTTCCTTTCTCTGTGTTTTTAGTTTAAAATATGTGTTCTTTTTATGTGGTTTTTAATTAGTGTAAGTGAGGCATGTCCGTTTCAATTATTTAATGATAATAAATATATGAGTAGAGATGAAAATCATGTGACCAAACAAGTGATAAATATGATAGCTGATCTTCATTATCGGCGATTAGAAACGATTAGGTGTTAGCAAGATCATGTAGCCACGCCAATAATCGTCTATGATTATTTTTTTCCTAACTGACTTGTATGCTGTTAGCCCTAACAGCTTTTACAGCGTCACCGGGTGGGATGGGCGAGCACAGAAGCATCGTCGAGGTTGCGAAATGCAGAGAGTAGAGCGTAGAAGCTCTACTAGCTATGGGGTACGTCGTGCTAAGGGTGCCTCCTGTGAGGCCGGACCACGGCTTAGGGCGACGCGTAGTTGAATGACTTTGATCAGTCATTGCGACGTCGGAAGGGTGGAACTCGTCTATACTCGGTATTTCGGACAGGATCTTAACTAACGGTTTGTGAAGAGGTCTACGTTGCCTGTTAACATATGATAGAATAACATCACTGCAGTTTTCTACGTCACATTAATTTCTTCCTCTTCGTCACTCTCCGTGACAGTACTGTGGTTGTATAATCCCTGAGCCATCAGCTGTAGTGCAAGTGGATTGCGTTGACCTGAAGCCTTCTTGATTTTGGCACGTTTGTTCTGGAACCAGATTTTGATTTGGGCCTCCGCTAAACCCAACTCCGCAGCTAATGCCTGCCTTCTTCTTTCTGTTAGATAGCGGTTTTCGGCGAACTCGTGCTAGAGGAAGACAAATTGGTTTAATTAGAAACATTTTATTTATAAGTTAATAATAATAATACAAAAAAGAGCCAAACGTGGCATCTACAATTTAAGTCCGCGTGATTCCCTGCGAGAGAAGTTTAAGAAAATAGGCTTACATTTGATTCACAATATATTTTAAGCAATTTAATTTTTGTACATAAAAATATGAATACTATATAACGATAGATGATGTATATAATAGACAAAGTAGGAAGCTTGCGACTCCTGCTTTGCGCCTAGCAAAAGTACGTAAATCGTTTATGGGTTTGGGTATAAGATTCTACAACAGTAATGACTAAATGTAACTAGTTATAAGATTTATATTTTTAAAAAGAGCATCCGCCGAGTTTCTTTCTGACTCTTCTCGGTAGGAACAGCTTTCCGAACCAGCGGTAGAGTTGACGATCAAAAGCACTTGTTTACAAGTTTACTTGAATAAAGAATATTTTATATAACTTCAACTCTATGAAGTTCTTGATATAGTTTAAAAAGAAACTCGCAATTCCGTTAACACCTTCTTCCTTTAACTTCTTGTAACGAAGTGCATTTAACAACAAAAATAAACAGTACCAATAATATCTTACACATTGCTGTGACAAAAGTTACAGATGAAAAACAAATGATAAAATATACCACACCCTTTAATGATAGAGTTGTCTGAAGACAGATTGTGTTACATATTAAAAACTTCAAAGACCTGATTTTAACTCTTATAACCCTCCCCGGCTATTGAATAGTAAAAGGGAGTATTTCAATACCATACGCGTCAAGTTATCTATGTGTAGAAAGTATGAATGTAATTTATATACTCCGAAACAGCTGGAATCTTGCAAAATTTGGTGACAATCGGATCATTTTTTTAACTGTCAATGACAGTGTTGTTTCGAAGGGAAGTCTAACCAGACCTAACTAGACTGAGTCCATAATAACACTATAGTGGTTAAGCCAATCTAAAATGTTTCATACAACAATAAAAAATATAAAGTGAAAACAAATGAGGGTGATCTATTTTATGTATGACTAGAAAAAGATGAAGTATAAATGTTTTATCTTGCCTCTTAATATTTATTGTGTCACTATCACTTACAGGCCTCTATCAATAACTCTATCATTCTCTATCTATCTCTCTCTCTCATCTCTAGTATTAATAACTCTAACTGAGTCACAGCAAAACGTAGTCGGAAAATATCGGCCTGTTACAATCCCACTGCTGGGAATAGGCGTCCTCTCTCCGTTTCTGGAGAGAAGGGAAGGAGAGAGGAAGCTAAGACCTACCATGCTGCTCCAATGCTGATTGGTAGGTTACACATATCAACAGAATTCTCTAGAGATATGCAGGTTTCTACACGATGTTTTCCTTCACCGAAAAGCGTGTGATAAATTGCAATTATCAATTAGACACATGAGTTTTAATAGAAAAATTCATTGGTGCCTGTCCGGGTTTGAACTCGTGTTCCCCTCGAAAGAGTCGCACGGTCTCACCGCTGGGCTATCACAGTCGGAAAGCTAGCTGTTAAATAAATGTCAGTTTGTACCTTTAGCCTGGCTAGTTGGGCTGCGCTAAAAGCTGTTCTTGGCCTCTTCTCTTCTGGAGTAGATCTCTTTTTCATTCTTCTACTTCTTGGTCCTGAGAACAAAAGAGTATAAAAATTTACTTCTTGATAATAAAAGTAAAAATGGCGTCGTAACAACAAGTTACTATTTATTATTATTATCTTTCTTCTTGGCCTGTACAGCGCAAATAAGGTTCAAATCACTCTGCCAGTGTCAAGTAAAATAGGAAACACACGAGTAATGAAATTTAGAATTTGTCTCAAAAATATGCACCAATTAACTAATAATAAAAAATATATATAATTATGATATAAAATAAAACTAAGGTTATTATTTCATTATCACAGTTTTATTTTATTGGTATATATTTTAACGCAAATTTGATCGAAGTGCTCCTGTCTATACATGGGAATGAGTGTGCGTTCACCTTTATCATTTCCTAATACGCTAGAAGTACTGATGTCAACCGTTGCCTCTATAAATACATGTATTTAAAAAGAAAAAAAAATTGTTTATGACTCTTTTATACAAAATTTACGAGCTACGTGCGTTCGTTACCAATGTTAATTGCACGTAATTGTACTTTGTAATTACGTCTTTACCCTTGTCTAATAGTATGTAATTATTACAAAATGGAATCTTGTTCGAAAACATAATTAAATGTTAATTGAGTTAATGGATATAATGTAGTTCTGCGGATAGACAGAAAAGCTACGGTTTGTTGTTCGTCGATAAAGATAGCGAAATATTGGTTACGACATTGTTTTTAACCATTATTCTTCGATATTCACATATTTTTAATATTCATAAGCTGTGATAGCTTAGCGGTGAGACCGTGCGACTCTCTAGAGACGACATAGGTTCAAACCCCGGGCAGGCACCAATGAGTTTTTCTATTAAAACTTATGTGTCTAATTGATAATTGCAATTTATCACACGCTTTTCGGTGAAGGAAAACATCGTGAGGAAACCTGCATATCTCTAGAGAATTCTGTTGATATGTGTAACCTACCAAGCCGCATTGGAGCAGCGTGGTAGGTCTTAGCTCCAACCCTTCTCTCCAGAAACGGAGAGAGGAGGCCTATTCCCAGCAGTGGGATTGTAACAGAGCGCTACTTTACTTTTTTACTTTACTAACTCTGCTAAATTTAATCTATTTATTATTTTGCAAATGAAACAGTAATGGCGAATTGTAACTATTTTACACAATTAAGGCGTTACTTTGCGAAGATCGATAATACAAAAGGAATGAAAATATTAGTTTTGTTTTAATCTGCGATAAAAGAAAATATCGCAAAGCCTTTGCGAATTTGTCCTTAAGTCTATCCTGACGATGATGATGGTTATGGGGCGAAACTATTGTTGAGATTGTGGTAGTGAAAGTGTGCAGTGCTTGTGTATTGTTGTGTTATTGGTCGCGGGTAGTGCATGAGTTTTTGGGAAATTCAAATCGTGAGAACGGATGGAACACTCTACATTCAGCATTACGTATATTTTGTTTTATCACGGATTATAGCTAAATAATATTCTCATTACCTTTGTGTAACTATTTTGAAAATATATTAAGATAAAATTAATTTCTTCGCCCTTCTCGGGAAAATGACTGAAAATTTAGAAAAACAACCGCCGAACTGAGAGCTTTTTTCATGAGCAAAATTTTCATCGAAGCATCAAAAGTTTTCGATTTAGAGTAACTTTTCACATCTCACAGACTTTCGCCTTTCTAATAGAAGACAAATGTATGCAATGGTAGATTTTTAGACAACTATTATCATGGAAATTACTTATATAAGAGATCTTATCGCCATAATAAAGAGTATATAATAAATATATTTACATAAACACAGTTAAGTTGTAACCATTACAAAAGAATCTTAAAATCTTTTTAATACTTTATAACCGTTGTAAATCTTAGCCGATAATATAAAAGAAAATACACGTGAAACCTGTTAAATCGTTTATACATAATGTTTTCATTACTAAAATTATAACAGCGATTATAATCTCACGCTTTAATTGTAGCTGAGTTAAGTTACGTTAGATATATTAAATACTAATATTATAAAGAGGAAAGATTTGTATGTTTGTGTGTTTTCACGCAAAAACTACTGGGCCGATTTCAAAAATAGTTTCATCATTGAAAAGCTGCTATTTCTCTGAACAACATAGGCTATATGATATTAAAAAAACGGATGCCGAATAAAATTGTAATAAGGTGTGAAAAATTTAGTCGTAAAAATCTTTCATCGCGTGCGCTGCGGAAACTATTGATGATAGAACAAAAAAATGTTCTACAGTATTATAGAACGACTCAATATCCACAAAAAAGTCCGCAATACCATATGTCTAACTATTATAGTTATATAGTACCCGGCAATAAATTATGCACATCGAGGCTTAGAGAGAATATCGGCTAGATTCTGCTTCATAGAGCATTGTCTCTGTCGCACAGACTGGCGAACCCGTGTGTGACAGTGACAGCGCTCTACGAAACCGAGGCTATTAGAGACTTAACTATTTGAAGGACGTTGTATTTGAAACATGTTACAACAAAAATAATGTCCGATTACATAAATAAAGCTGTGATAACCCAGCGGCGAGACCATACGACACTTTCGAGGGGATCACGACTTCTATCTCTGGGCAGGCACCAATCATTTGATCTATTAAAACATTTATTAATATTTGCAATTTATAACACGCTTTTCGGTGAAGGAAATCAATGTGAGGAAACCTTCATATCTCTAGAGAATTTTGGGGGTATGTGTAACCTATCAAACGGCTGTGTAGAATAGAACACCCTCATTTCTTACCGAGGTGTCGTAAAAGGCGACTCAGGTAAGTTAACCCGACGTGTGGTATCCGGCTAAGTAAAATAAACCACCCTCATTTCTTATGGAGGTGACGTAAAAGGCGACTAAGGACGTAAAGTACGTAGCCAATTCATGTGACATGTTTATAACTTAGAGTGGGATAAGGGCAGGAGAATGAAGATGAAAGATTAATAAGTATATAAGATTCATCTTCCCTCACTTTCCTCTCTTATTATTTATTGCGACACTCTCACTTACAAGCCTACTTATGGCTACCGTACTCTAGTATAATAACTATATGATGAAAGTGCGCGGCAAGCTTAATATTTGAACACTAAATTTTATTTTATCTGTGGCAAACGATCTGGGCAGTTTAGCGTGCGACCATAGCCTGTAATAAATCTTTACGCGGCAAACCCCTATCAGCGGAGGGCGTTAGTTTACTGGACGGCACGGGGCCGACACGACATGATAAAGGTAAGTAAGAACGAAGGGCGTTGATAGCGCCAATTTAACACGTTCTGTGTCGGTGTTTGCGCCATTTTACATAAAGTTAAGAAGTTGTGTTTCTTTAACTATTTCTGTGCAAATGATTATGTTAGAACAAAAGTAATAATGAAATTATTTTGCTATAATTCGCGATTAAGTAAAAAGAAAATACCCACAGAGGAAAACTTGCTTTGAACGTGTTTGAATAAGTTTATCACATACTAAATTACACTCTACTTAGTAAGAGCTTGCAGATTCATACTGAAACGATTGTTGAGTTTGCGATGATGAGCGTGTTTAGTGCTTGTGTAATTTCTGGCACTGGTGGAGAGAGAGGTCGTGTATGTATATTTACGAATCCTGCATTCATTATATATATTTTCAATTTACTTAATCGCGGATTATAGCAAAATGATTTCATTATTACTTTTGTATTATGAGTCTCTGCAAAGTAACGCCCAATTCATCAAATGATTATGTTATAAATTTAACATATAAGCTTTTTTATCGTCATTAATTTTTAAGGGATTCCAGCTTTTATACTTACGGTATATTAGTTATATTATTCTATGCGGGATTTCAGTACAGAAATTAATTTTATTTACACGATATAGAAAAATATTTCACAAAGAATTTCGCGAAAGCGGTAGTGCTCATCGTTTTAGTAAGGTTGTGTTATTTATCATCCTGCAAGCTTATAGATGAAGAGCGGACTAGAGGGTTGTGAGTTAAATGAGCATTAATTAAATTTTTACTTCACACTGGCTCTTATCTAACCGCCACTAATCAAAAAACTTCTATTAAAAAACCTTTATAATGTATGTATGTAAATTAAATCACACAGTAGAAAGAAAATCGAATTGTCTAATAAAGAAAAATAATAATATCGTGGAATGTAAAAACATAGTGACACCTGCTTGCTGTTTGTACTTTAATAGACAATAATAGACTGTCTCACTTTATTTATGTAAAAATAACTAATTTATATCAGCCGCAAAAATTGTCTTCAGAAATTAAATTAACATAAAATAAATGATGGCTATTATGAGCAATATAACAGAACTAACTACTTTGCTATAATCCGCACGGGTTAAGTGAATGCATGCAAAGCCAATGTGTATGAAGCAGGCAAAATCTACGCACCTTATACATGCAGGACCAGCCACCACATGCACCCCAGGGCGCAATTCACCAGCAACAACGCACACAGAAGCAGCACACACACCCACCACCACAATCTCGACGATCGTTTCGCCCCGAAACCGAAGCATCATCAGGAGGATAGGCTTCACGACAAAAATCGTACTGCGCCGCGCTACCCATACAAGCAGTCTTAAATAGTTCAACTCCCACCAATACCCTCCCCTCCGAACACATGCAGCAAAACGGAATTAGATACATTTACTTGCTCGTTAATTAAGTGACCATTGTTATTTTTTATTATCTCAAGTTGCTCTAACGTATTGAGTCGGAGTCCCTTATCACAAGTGTGGAGAATATGAAATGAATGGTCATTAGGCACTTTATGACCGCTTTCTAGCAAATGTTTTGCAAAATTAGAATTTTGTGGTTTATTATTCCTAAACGCAGCCATATGTTCCCGGAATGCTTTTGTGTTCGTTGTTGCTGGTGAATTGCGCCTTGGGGTGCATGTGGTGGCTTGTCCTGCATGTATAAGGTACGTAGATTTTGCCTGCTTCATACACATTGGCTTTGCATGCATTCACCTAACCCGTGCGGATTATAGCAAAGTAGTTAGTTCTGTTATATTGCTTGTAATATGGAATTCCGCAAAGTAACGCCTGCTTCTATAAATCGTGGCTATTATGGTTAATTTTTCAGAATTATTATTTTAAATTGGATGCATCATCCACGCTACTGTTGAAAATTAAGTATCAAGCGATAATATATTTTATTCCATTCACTTACAATATAAATTAGTTTGAATAAATTTTAAAACATTCAATTTTATAATCAAAACATCGCCTCTGAATTGTATTCACTTGTTTTATAGCAGATATTCGCTTGACGCAATCCATTTGAATTCATAACGATAGCGCCTTTAATGAATTCTGAGTTTTATTGCTGTAAGAATAGAACAGGAAATGGCGTAAACACAAATCTTTTGAATTTGAAAAATAGAACGGGTAAAGTGTACACAAAAGGGAAATATGTTTTACTTCTTCTGTGATAGAGGTTGTTTTCGTGTATGTACCGCGGTAAGGCAGTTTATCACTCGATAAAAGCGGCCAGTAACTTTTTTATTTGGGTTTTTAATTAAACAAACTCGGTTGGAATAGGATTTTCCGTAACGAGGTGTAATGTTTCTTAACGTTGCTGAAAAATATTGCTTTTCCGTCTGTAAATGCTTTTTTTTAAACTTTTTAAAATTCCTCTTTTAAATTTTTGGCAAAGGCTTTCGTTGGCTGAACGCATTATGACCAATGCCTTTATTGTTTTTATTATAAAATATAGGTTTGATTTTTTTAAAGCTGCGTTCTATTTAATACGTCGAAATTGACATGTATTTATGAAATGAGACGGTGAATGCAGTTTTCTAATCCTTAAGTTAATAGTTAGAATATTACTTGCTCCGCTTCTCTGATTCCCATGCCTTAGTGCATCATTATACGATGTTAATGGCCCATTATCGATATAGTCCGTGAGTAAACAAGTAAAAAAGACACCATACTTGATACTTGAAACAAATAAACATTCTATAAATTACTATGACCCGCCTAACGAGCGTTGGGAGTTAGATGGGGAATGTTAATATATAAACTTGTGTCGTTTGTCCCTTCGTTTTTAAACCGCTAATTGTCTCGTCTAACCTCTAATGGCGGTGTTTATCTCTTTATACAGCTACTGAAATTATTAAAGTAAATCAAATCGAAATAATATTTGTTTAAATAAGCTTTCTCAAGCACTTCTGAATCGCCAAATTGTGATAAAACTACGGCTGGTTCGTAAGGGTTCATACCGAGAAGAACCGGCAGGAAACTCGACGGACAATATCTTAGCAAATTATTTTATATTAGTTATAACAGCATTTTGCTCTGACGAATCTCATCAATATTGACCCAGTGAATTTTGCCCGTAAATTCACGACGGGGACAGGAGACGGTTATGTCGGACTCGCACCGACTAAAAGACCTCCACCACGCTGCCGGAAACCGTTGGGCTATCACAGTTTATTAATTTGTTGTTATAAATAAATAAAAAAAATTAATGACTTTGAACTTTCTTATGATGCTCATAGTCAATTCAATTCAATTCAAAAAGATTCTTTATTCAAGTAGACTTGTAAACAAGTGCTTTTGAATCAAGTCAGTATATCAGTCAACTTTACTGCTGGTTCGGAAAGTTGTTCCTACCGAGAAGAACCGGCAATAAACCCGGCGTTTGCTTTTTTTAAATTATAAATCTTAAAACTAGTTTAGTCATTACTGTCTTGTACAGGGGTTGAACAGTAGCTATATCCACACATTCTTATCATCTAAGTAATCCTCAACAGTATAGTAGGTTTTCTGTATTAGTCTTTTTTTAACAGTGTTTTTAAACAGCTGTAATGGTAAAGTTAAAGTAGATTGTGGAATTTTATTATAGAATCTTATACCCAAACCCACAAACGGCTTACGTACTTTTGCAAGGCGCAAAGCAGGAGCCACAAGCTTATTTCGGTTCCTACTTTGTCTATTATATACATAACCTATCGTTTTATAAATCTTTATATTTTTATGTACAAAAATTTAATTGCCTGAAATATACTGTGAAGCAAAAATAAGAAAACCTATTTACTTAAACTTCTCTTTAAGGGATTCACGCATACTTAGATTGTGTAAGTAACAGCCTGTCACTATGCCCACTGCTGGGCTAAGGCCTCCTCTCCGTTTTTGGAAAGAAGGATTGGGGCTAAGACCTACCACGCTGATTGCGTGGTACCACCTCCAATGCGGATTGGTAGGTTACACGTATCCCTAGATTCTCTATAGATATGCAGGTTTCCTCATGATGTTTTCCTTCACCGAAAAGCGTGTGATAAATTGCAATTATCAATTAGACATAAGTTTTAATAGAAAAACTCATTGGTGCCTTCCCGGGGTTTGAACCTATGTCGTCTCTAGAGAGTCGCAAGGTCTCACCGCTCTTACTTAGATTGTGTAGATGCTACGTATGGCTCTTTTTTGTCATACAAACATTTTTTCACTATCCACGCATTTACCCTGTAGCAATATTCCATAAGACATAATGCTATAGAACTAAGCAACATAAAATAAGCATTTTTTCTTATTAATTTTCATCGGAGCTCTTAATTAGTTTAGGCCTTGGATTTAATCACATACCGAAATACAAGCGTTGTAAAAGCCGACGTTTTTTGCGGGAACCGTATCGATTACCGTTGCGTTTTTATATAGAATTCAATGTTGTAATCGATTAAGTAATTTTATGTTGCCTAATTACTTGTAGCTATGCGAAATTACCCGACTTTCCGCGTAGAGCGAACAGGTGGGTTTAGCAGAAACAATAAACACTTAATGATTAATAATTAGTGCTAACCGCGACTTTGATCGCGTCGAAATTAAATTTTGAAAATACCCTCAAATACATTTTTCATTCAATTATGAATGAAATTATTGAAATTCCTATTTTAATTCATTTATGAAATTAATTTTTGAAATTTCTACTTTAATTCATTTATGGAATTATTTTTTGAAATTTTTATTTTAAATCATTCATGAAATTAATGTTTAACCTTTCCCTTTAATTTCCAATCAAAATTATAATAAATTTTATTTGCCACAAGTAATATTATAGTTGTGAATTAATATAATTTCAATAAAGTTGTTTTTTGAATAGTCTTTTTTCGAAAAGTTTAAGATATATACTTATACGTAAAGCATATTACAAAATTGATGATTATTTGGATGATAAGAAAGCCTGGATTTAAGAATTTTTCAGCTTTCAGCTTCATAAAAGACAGCGGTTTAATGATGTATAATTGAAAATGTTTAAAAGATTGACCGCCGAGTTTCTTGCTGGTCCTTCTCGGTAAGAGCAACATTCCGAACCAGTTGTAGCTTCATTAATCATATTGATCCTTGACGATTCAAAGTGCTCGAAAAAACTTATTTGATTAAAGATTTTTTTGATTTGATAGACAGAATATATAACAGAACTACTTTGCTATAATCCGGGTTAAGCGAATGCAAGCAATGCTGATGAATGAAGCAGGCAAAATTCACGTACCTTACACATGCAGAACAAGTCACCATATGCATCCCAAGACGCCTCCACCAGCAACGATGCACACAACCACCACCAAAATCTCGAAATTTTTCGTGCATCCTATCCTCCTGATGATGCTTCGGTTTCGGGGCGAAACGATCGTCGAGATTGTGGTGGTGGTTGTGTGTGCTGCTTGTGTGCGTTGTTGCTGGTGGAGGCGCCTTGGGATACGTGTGGTGACTTGTCCTGCATGTGTTAGGTACGTGAATTTTGCCTGCTTCATTCATCAGCATTGCTTGCATTCGCTTAACCCGCGCGGATTATAGCAAAGTAGTTATGTTATAGTTTCTGTAATATGGAATTCCGCAAAGTAACTGCTCTATAAATAATTTATAGAATTAGGCGTTACTTTGCGGAGATCCATAATACAAAAGTAATAATAAAATTTAATTAATAATAATTTAATAATTTTATTATTACTTCTGCTCTTTAAATCATTTGGTATAGTAAAAAAGTACCAGCCTTGTACAATCCCACTGCTGGGAATAGGCCTCCTCTCTCCGTTTCTGGAGAGAAGGGTTGGAGCTAAGACCTACCACGCTGCTTCAATGTGGATTGGTAGGTTACACATATCTCCAGAATTCTCTAGAGATATGCAGGTTTCCTCACGATGTTTTCCTTCACCGAAAAGCGTGTGATAAATTGCAATTATCAAATAGACACATGAGTTTTAATAGAAAAACTCGTTGGTGCCTGCCCGGGTTTGAACTCGTGTTGCCCTCGAAAGAGTCGCACGGTTTCACCGCTGGGCTACCACAGCTTATGTAATAGACTCCAAAAATCAAATCCCTAAAATCGCAAGCTGTACTCCAGAAGATTCTGTCAAAGCCCTTGTCCCTGGTGGCGCTTATTGCGCAGTTAAACACATCTCATTATCATTCCGCAATAATTGTTGCAATTTGGTCAAAATTAACAAAATGGCGGCTCATTTCGGAGTAAGACATAAAATTCCGTAGCGCTCATTAACGCGACTCGCATAGTTATGGTGGTTATGGTATTTAACGAAAATTGCTCGAATTTGGTACACTAATGGTAATAAAGTGTGATGGGTGTAAAGGGAGAGACGAGTCACGGTCTCTCAAAGGCCCATAGATTTTAAAAGCTTTTATTTCTGGCAATTTTTGTATGTGATTGTGGAATCTTGCAAGTTAAATTTGACCCACTTCCCGGTGTCCGATTGAGCTGAAATTTTACGTACTGGTAATGCATGTTTAATTTAAATTTTGCTTCACAGTATATTTTTAGTTATTTAATTTTTGTACATATGAATATAAATAATTATAAAAGGATTGGCGACGTATATAATAGACAAAGTAGGAACCGACATAAGCTTGCTACTCCTGCTTTGCGCCTAGCAAAAGTACGTAATCGTTTGTGGGTTTGGGTATGAGATTCTATACTAAAATTCCACAATTTACATCAACTTTACCTTTACAGCAGTTTAAAAATACTATTAAAAAAAGGTTAATTCAGAAATACTATTGAAGATTACCTAGAAGATAAGAATGCGTGGATATAGCTTCTCTTCAACCCTGTACAAAAGTTATAACTATATGTAACTAGTAATAAGAATTATTGTTAAAAAGAGCAACCGCCGAGTTTCTCGCTGGTTCTTCTCGGTAGGAACAGCTTTCCGAACCAGCAGTAGATGTTGACGATTCAAAAGCACTTGTTTACAAGTTTACTTGAGTAAGGAATATTTTGAATTTGAATTTGATAAAACCCATGATTATAGTAAATAGAAAATATAATGCTAAATGTAGAGTGATGAAGTTTCGGTTGTAGTGCTTGTGTATTGGTGGTTTGTGTGTCTTTGCGAATCCTGTAAAAAACATTAAGACGTGCAGAAGCATCGTCGATATGGAAGTTAATGCGACGCGATAGCGATGCAAAAAAGCGCAACTTCGTTCGCGTGGACTGCAGTATTATTTGAGTAAACCATAACACATATTAATTATGGTTTAAGATGGTTTACCTTAAAAGCTAGACATATGCTGTCGCGGACTTTTACTTAGAACTTTTAGAGGGGAATAATTTTGTAATACACGATTTTTTAATAACTGTCACCGTTTACTTAGCGCACGCAAGGAAAGCTTTAAATTTTGCCGTTTTCGCAATATTTTTTATTGCTGCTCGTCTCCTATTCATCTTAGCGTGATAGTATGTAGCCTATAGCCTTTCTCGATAAATGGACTATCTTACACTCAAAGATTTTTTCAAATAACTCCAATAGTTCCTGAGATTAGCGCGTTCAAACAAACACACAAACTCTCCAGCTTTATATATTAAGTATAGATATAAATATAGAATAAGAAATGTTTGAAAATAATAAAGCACATAATTGAGGGTATTTTAAGACCAAACGACGTTAACGAACTCGCATGTACCAATAGTTATATGACAAAATGTAATTCTTATTATCACAGATTCGAACCTGTAAAACATTGTTCTATTACATTTATCACTAGTACCGTTTAAGAAACACGAGTTTGTGATTTTCGCGCGTTTTGCAAATTTCACAGAACAAACTGATTTACAATTAATGAAGTATTCGAAATAATGGATATGGCGATTTATTTATTTGAGCAAACCTTTTTCAGCCTAAACGTCACTTTTTTTATTAACTTCATCATTTTGACTGGCGTTGATGCAGTGGGTAGTGACCCTGCCTTCTGCTCCACAGGTAACAGGTTCGATTCCCGCCGAGGGCCAACTTTTTCTATAAACAATTTTTTGGTTCTTCAAGCCTGGGTGTGTATTTGTATTTAAGGATGTATTTAAAATTATATATGTAGTATGTCTACCAGTTGTCCGTCACCCATAACACAAGTATTAAGTTACTTACTTTGGGGACGGACGACCGTGTGTGTAAGTGTCCCATATATTTATATTTATTTATTCATTCTCCTGCCCTTATACCACTCTAAGTTGGATTCGGCATAACATCTTATAAACAATAACAATCCATACTACATCAGTCTACAGAAGGTTTAAACTAAGTGTAAGAAATGTGCTTATACACGTACAGCGTATTAAAAATTTGAAGATTATTTAATGATAAAATTGCCTGGATTTCGAAATCCTTTCAGTTTCATACAGGACAGCGGTTTAATAATGTATAATTGGAAATATTTAAAAGATTGACCGCCGAGTTTCTTGCTGGTTCTTATAGGTATGAGCAAACATTCCGAACCAGTTGTAGCTTCATTAATCATATTGATGTTTGACGATTCAAAAGTGCCTGAAATGGCTTATTTGAATAAAGATTTCTTTTGATTTGATTTGATAAACATGTTGTAACATGATCTGGCTAGGTATTTCACGACCGCCCGCCTGACTGACATCAACTTACCTTAGTTGACGGTGGGTCAACTTAAG
The DNA here is from genome assembly GCA_947086505.1 of Morpho deidamia. Taxonomy (NCBI): domain Eukaryota; kingdom Metazoa; phylum Arthropoda; class Insecta; order Lepidoptera; family Nymphalidae; genus Morpho; species Morpho deidamia. The sequence goes on from CAMTZC010000016.1 coordinate 13,821,428, forward strand.
TTAGTCGCCTTTAACGAAACCTCGGTAAAAATTGCCGCATCCATTCCTCATACATCCACGTCTCATTACGTATTCAATACACGTATGAAACATTAACCAAATCCAAACAAAAGTGAACCTTAAGTAGTATGACTTAAAATCAAATATCCTTTTAGCAAATAATTCTATAAAACATACTGTGTTGGTGAAGTAAATGTAAACTCTATAGTGTTAATAATAAGGTTGTGTATCGTTTGGTTTTGCTTTATAGGAATTGATTTTTTCGAGGGTAGCTTAACAGGGTGATTATGGGGTGTACTTGTATGTGGTGATTTTCGACTTCTTGTTTTAAAAAAAGCAAAGGACTGAAAATCTGATCTTTTTTTGATATTTAGTGAAAATGTTGAGTCTGTTATAGTCCCACTGCTGGGCCTTCTCACTTTAGAGGAATTTCTACCATGTTGATGTTTAGTTCTACCATGATTCTGTATCTGGCGACATCGACGATGCTTCTGCGCTCACCCGTCCCACTCGGTGACGCTGTAAAAGCCATTCAAGCTAACAGTCTATAGTAAGTTCAAATAGAAAAATATTTATCTATACCTAACTTTATATCATAAATTTATCACATATTATATTACACTACCCTTACTAAGAGCTTGCAGATTCATACTAAAACGTTGGTTGAGCTTGTGATAGTGAACGTGTGTAGTGCTTGTGTTTCGTGTATTGCGGTGGTGGAGGTTTTTGCATGTGTTTTTACGAACCCTGCATGTATCATGAAAACGAATAGTCCACTCTACATTTAGCATTATATATATTTTTTTTATACTTAATTGCGGGTTATATTAAAATTTCATTAAAAAAAGTAAAGTGGCGGCCTGTTACAATCCCACAACTGGGAATAGGCTCTCTCCGTTTCTGGAGAGAAGGGTTGGAGCTAAGACCTACCACGCTGCTTCAATGCGGATTGGTAGGTTACATATATCCCTAGAATTCTGTAGAGATATGCAGGTTTCCTCGCGATGTTTTCCTTCACCGAAAAGCGTGTGATAAATTGCAATTATCAATTAGACACATGAGTTTTAATAGAAAAACTCATTGGTGCCTGCCCGGGTTTGAACTCGTGTTCCCTCGAAAGAGACACACAGACACACGGGGTTACACAGTTCACAAAATTTCATTATTACTTTTGTATTATGGATCAAAGTAACACCTAATTCTATTAATGATTTATCTTTATTTTCAGTTTTTCTACTCTAGTAAAATAATTCTATGGAAAATATACATATTTTTAATAAGTAATCTGTCGTCAAATATTTTCTATCCCTAATGGGTGATTGACCTCTCAATTATTTGTTTATATTAACTATAGCCAATATTTTATAGCCAATAGGCAGTTATTCAATTCAAATTCAAATTCAAAATATCCTTTATTCAAGTAAACTTGTAACCAAGTGCTTTTGAATCGTCAACATCTACCGCTGGTTCGGAAAGCTGTTCCTACCGAGAAGAGCCAGCAAGAAACTCGGCGGTTGCTCTTTTTAATATAGAATTTTTAAAACTAGTTACATTTAATTTTAATGTCTAGTACAGGGTAGAAGTGTAGCTATATCCACACATTCTTATCATCTTAATAATTCTCTATATATATCTATATCTATACTTACATTTTAAAGAGGAAAGATTTGTATGTTTGTTTGTAATGTTTTCACGCAATAACTACTGGACCGATTTAAAAAATTCTTTCACCATTTGAAAGCTGTTTCTTCACTGAGCAACATAGGCTATATGATATTTTCGAAAAAAAAAAAAAGGGATCCCTAATAAAATCGTAATAAGTTGTGAAAAATTTAGTCGTAAACATCTTTCATCGCGTGCGCTGCGGAAACTATTGAGGTTAGAACAAAAAAATGTTCTACAGTATTATAGAATATATCAATATCCATAAAAAAGCCTGGGATACCATATGTCTAACTATTATAGTTATACCAATATAACTACTTTTTTACATTGTAAAAGTTGATATAATTGCCGACAGTAATCAAACCATTTTATTCATATCTCTGTATTAATCCTTATCCCATTAAATGATATTTTATTGAAAACTATTTCAATACCTGTTAAATACTTTTTAAATTATCAAAATCCGAAGTCCCAATCAAAAGATATTAAGAATTTAAGAATACAAATCGAAGGAAAATAAAGCCATAACAAATTCATTATAGCGACCGTTATAGCAGGGCCTGCATTTGGTGAGTTAGCTCTTATTCCAAGAGTACTAATGATACCCATTTTTATAATTAAATAATCTACAAAATAAAATTATAGTCCGACTTCGTAGACTTTCACTACCACGAGATCGGTATGGACGCGGGTGAAACCACGGGAAATTGCTACTATAGTATAAAATAGTAGGTTTTCTGTATCAGCCTCTTTTTAACAGTGTTATTAAACTGCTGTAATTATGGACTTTATGTCGTATTACTTCAAGTATTTGTTTGTAACACCATCTTCTCTTTCTCCTACCCTTATCCCACTCTAAGTGGGGTCGGTACAACATGTTTTTCTCTTCCATTCTCTTCTATCATTCGTCAACTCTGGCGCTACTCCTTTTATATGCATGTCATACTTCACACAGTCCAACCATCCCTTTTTAGGCCTTCCTCTAGTCATATATCCATCCACATTCATACTCAACACTCGTTTGATCACATGATTTTCATCCCTCCTCATTACATGTCCATACCATCCCAATCTTGCACCTCTCATCTTTTCTATAATGGGCGCAACTTTCAGACTTCCCCTTATATACTCATTTCTTATTTTATCAAGTCTTGTCACACCACACATCCACCTTAACATCCTCATCTCATTTGCATGTACTCTTCTTTCATCCATCTTTTTCATTGCCCAACATTCTGATCCATACATTACGACAGGTCTTATGACCGATGTATAAATTTTTCCCTTTAGTTTAGTTTAGTTTAGTTTAGTAACACCATATCTGAATAAGTTATTATTAATATTACTTCTTCTTCTTCTTCTTCTTCGTCAGCCGATGGACGTCCACTGCTGGACATAGGCCTCTTCATGGGATCGCCACACCACACGATCCTGCGCCGCCTGGATCCAGTGGCTCCCTGCGACCTTTTTGAGGTCGTCTGTCCACCTCGTAGGGGGTCTACCGACGCTGCGCTTTCCGGTGCGGGGTCGCCATTCCAGCACCTTAAGACCCCAGCGCCCATCGGTTCTCCGCACTATGTGCCCCGCCCATCGCCACTTCAGCTTCGCGACACGCTGAGCTATGTCGGTGACTTTAGTTCTTCTACGGATCTCCTCATTCCTGATTTGATCTCGTAGAGACACTCCGAGCATAGCTCGCTCCATCGCTCGCTGAGCGACTCTGAGCTTTCTTACAAGGCCCATAGTGAGCGACCACGTTTCGGATCCGTAGGTCATCACTGGCAACACGCACTGTTCGAAGACCCTGGTCTTCAGACACTGAGGTATTTCGGACGAAAAAAATCTCGCGTAGCTTCCCGAACGCTGCCCATCCGAGTTGGATTCGGCGGCTAACCTCTTTCTCGAAATTGGACCTACCCAGCTGGACCGTATGTCCCAGGTATATGTACTCGTCTACAATTTCGAGTGCAGAGTTCTCAACGATGACCGGGTGGAGCGGAACATGTGAGTTTGACATGATTTTCGTCTTACTCATGTTCATTGTAAGGCCCACCTGCTGAGACACTCTGCTGAGGTCGTCGAGCATTGTGTTAAGGTGCTCCAGACAACCTGCCATAACGACTATGTCGTCGGCAAATCTAAGGTGAGTGATGTACTCGCCGTTGATGTTGATGCCGTATCCGTTCCAATCCAAAAGCTTAAAGACATCCTCCAATGCAGCGGTAAACAGCTTCGGAGAGATGACATCTCCCTGTCGCACACCTCGCCGCATTTGGATTGGTCTCGTAGTTTTGTCTTGGATACGGACAGACATTGTGGCGTTTTCATACAAACACTTCAACACTTGGACGTACCGATAGTCGATTCGGCATCTCTGGAGTGATCTTAACACAGCCCATGTTTCCACCGAATCAAAGGCCTTCTCATAGTCCACAAACGCCAAGCAAAGTGGCTGGTTATACTCCTCGGTTTTCTGTATAACCTGCCGCAGCGTGAATATGTGGTCTATGGTACTATACCCTTTTCGGAAACCGGCTTGTTCGGGAGGCTGGAAGTCGTCAAACCTACGAGCGAGACGATTCGTTATGACTCTCGAGAACAGCTTATAAACATGATTCAGCAGCGTGATGGGTCTATAATTCTTCAATAAGGTGTTATCACCTTTCTTGAAGAAGAGAACCACCACGCCCCTGTACCATGCTTCCGGCATAGTGCCTTCGTGAATGACGGAATTGAACAATCGCTGAAGGACTTTAAGTACCGGTTTACCACCCGCCTTCAGGAGTTCGGTAGTGATTCCGTCATCACCTGGAGCCTTGTTGTTCTTAAGTTGTTTGAGAGCCATACTAATCTCGTATAGGCTGACGTCCGGGATATCTTCGGTGTAGTGTCGGGTCAACTTGGCTCTTGGGTCTTTTGCCAAATTGACAACAGGCTGTTGTGTTGACGTGTATAACTGCCCATAGAACCTCTCAACCTCTCTCAAAATCTCAGGACGAGATGAAATGATACTACTGTTATCGGTTTTCAATCGCGTCAGCTGCCGCTGCCCAATAGATAGATCTCTTGCGAACACTTTTGAGCCCCTGTTACGCTCAATAGTCTCTCGAATGAACTCGGTGTTGAAGTGTCGCAGGTCGCATTTCTGCGCCTTAGAAATCTGTCTATTGATCAGACGGTAGCGCGTCGCATCTACTGAAGATTGTAGCCTCATTTCGTTCCTCTCATCCATGAGCTTGAGAGTCTCGGTCGAGAATTTATTGGGTCTTTTACGGTATGTCTTATAAAATTTAGACCCCACCGTATGGACAGTTTCCACCAGCCTGCTGTTTACATCGTCCACAGAAGCGCAGTCAGCTAGGCAATCGAAACGGTTCATTAGCTCGAGTTGGAACTTCTCGGGGTTTTGGATATGAGCTCGAGTTGGTCGGAGCGTAGACTTCACCAATCTGGATCTTTCCAGCTGTACGCATATATTCAATGTGCCTCTAACCATGCGGTGATCACTCCCGGTCTTAACGGTGTTGATCACAGAGACATCATTGAATATATGGCGCCTGGTCGACATGATGAAGTCGATCTCGTTTCTCGTGGAACCGTCGGGACTGATCCAGGTCCATTTTCGATGCGGCCGTTTCTTGAAGAAAGAATTCATCATGTAGAGGTCCTCTCTCTCCAAGAAATCGGCCAGCATCTGGCCCCTGTGGTTCCGTTGCCCGTATCCAAATTGCCCTACTCTCACCTCTGTGCCGCTTCGCGTACCCAGCTTTGCGTTGAAATCCCCCATCACAACAGTGTAGGAGGTTTTCGAGGCATGCATGGCTCTAGATAAATCCTCATACATAGCCTCCACCTCATCGTCCGGATGTGCCGATGTCGGTGCGTAAACCTGTATGACCTTCAGCGAATACCGTTCGGTAATTCTGAGTATAAGGAACGCGACCCTGCTCGACACACTCTCGACTTGAACAATGTTGTTGACAAGGGACTTGTGGACGAGAAACCCGATACCACCCTGGGACTGTTGCTCTCCCTCCCGGTAGTAAAGCAAGTTGCCGGATTTTAGGATCATCGTATCCTCCCCCTCTCTTCGGACTTCGGATAATCCTATCACATCCCACCGCAACTTGCTTACTGTTTCTTCCAGCTCGAGTATCTTTTCGTCTTCCCTCAAAGTGCGTGCGTTGTACGTTGCCAGGTCCAGTCGTCGGGGTTGGCAGCGGAATCTCTTCCGGAGATTCTTGACACCCCCTGCCCCGCCGTTACCCAAACCGCTGCCAGAGCTGGGAATAGCGGAGCTGCCGGGAACTAGGGGCTGTGGTTTCTTTTGTGATGCCATGAAGGTTTTGCCGATAATCACCACGCTTGGCATGCGGGTTGGTGATCGCAGTGCTGACCATTTTGCACCGACAGTGCTGCTGCCCACTGTCAGTCTGGTATTTAAGGTCAGCAAAATGAAATGGTTATACCGCCATTTATCGGTCGCCAGAGCCTCGTCGGTTGATCTGCAGGGTGCACCGCGTGCAGGTGAGGTTGACAATTGAGGAGACTGACTGGGACGAGCCTCCCCCTTACACCTTTACATTAATATTACGCCTAATTCTAAATATTATCCGAAAAAGTTGTTTTTTCGTTTTGGATTTAATGACATAAACATTACGAGCTATAAACATTAGATTTATGAACGTTTACCGGGTAACCGGAGACAGGGCAATAAGCTATGCCGAATGTGATGAAATCAAGTTATTAGCGAATGCCTGCGTGCAAAAACCGTAGTTGCCGGTGGCCGGTTCTTAGTAGCGGACTAGTGATGTCCGAACACGTAGGTATATCGATAGAGAAAAAAACAAAAACAATGAAACAAATAAATCAAAATAACGATGCGCTAGTTACGTTTGCGACAATCGAAGGAGTTAAAAAAAATATAATTAATTTATTTAAAATAATACTTTAACAAATAACTTTCAAATTCAAATTCAAATTCAAATTCAAAATATTCTTTATTCAAGTAAACTTGTAAACAAGTGCTTTTGAATCGTCAACTTTATTGCTGGTTCGGAAAGCCGTCCTACCGAGAAGAGCCAGCAAGAAACTCGGTGGAGCTCTTTTAAAAAAGAAGATTCTTAATACTAATTACATTTTGTCATAGCTATCCTGCACAAGGTCAAAGAGCAGCTATATCCACGCATTCTTATCATCAATGTAAGCCTCCACGGTATAATAGGCTTTCTGTATCAGCCTCTTTTAAACAGTATTTTTAAATTGCTGTAATGGCAAAGTTAAAATTGATTGTGGAATTTTGTTATAGAATCTTATACCCAAACCCACAAACGACTTACGTACTTTTGCAAGGCGCAAAGCAGGAGTAGCAAGCTTATGTCGGTTCCTACTTTGTCTATTATATACGTCGCCAATCTTTTTATAATTATGTATATTTTTATGCACAAAAATCAAATTGCTAAAAATATACTGTGAAGCTAACGTAAGAATACCTGTTTCCTTAAACTTCTCTGACTGGCCCATTGGCGCTGTGGGTAGTGGGCCAACATTTTCTATAAACAAATTGTTGGTTCTTCGAGCCTGGGTGTGTATTTGTATTTAAGTATGTATTTAAACTTATATATGTAGTATATCTACCAGTTGTCCGTCACCCATAACACAAGTATTAAGTTACATACTTTGGGGACGGACGTGTGTGTAAATGCCCATATATATTTATTTATTTATTTATAAATAATCTATATCTAAATTAACCTAAGTATTTCATCTAAGTGGGATCAAGAAAGGATTGAAAGATTTTATTGCGAAACCGTAAAACGAAGAGTCGGCATGACCTCAATGACGGCTGCTGATTTCATCGTTCGATGATTGTCTTGCAATAATCAGAACGTTACTTCACTTTACGGTTCCCTATGTAATTCGCTTGTAATAACAAATAAACATTCGTAATATTCTTATAAAAAAGCTACTTCATTTGTTTTTTAATTTAATGATATTTTTATATTATAATAATATCTTATATTACTTCTTTTATTAACCCCGTGTGGTATCCGGCAGAATAGAATAGACCAACCTTCTTTCTTACCGAGGTGTCGTAAAAGGCGACTAAGATAAGTTGACGTCAGGCAGTCGGCCGGTCGTAAAATACGTAGCCAAATCATGTGACAAATGTTTGTAACATGTTGTGCCGACCCCCCTTAGAGTGGGATAAGGGCAGGGGAATGATGATGATATTCCTTCTTCTATTACACGCTCTCGTAGGGATATGAAAAATAAACGATTTTTATATCAATTATTATCCCTCTTTTTTGAATCTTTTTATTTTTTTAAGATATGATATGCGTTGGCTGACACAGGAGATAAACGTTTTTTAACCACATCTGATTCTAATTTCGCAATCAGCGCATCTATGTTGTTTTTTAATCCCACTACTCATCTTATTTAGTCTTTATTCTAATTAGTTATTGATATAAAAAGCAATATTTCAAATAAAAAAATCGACCATTACTGATAAATTTTTTCGATTTGACTTAATCGATTTTGTACGAATCAATCTATATTGAAAGAAGGAAAACCGATTTTTTTGAAATCCCACTTTGTCCCACTCCAAGTCACATCCCTACACTCTAGTACACGACGCGACCAAATAGAAAACCTTCGACATTTCCCATACATCACTACGGACGCAATAATTTTTATATTTCTTCATAAATGCCTCTAATTAAGTGAAATACCCGTCATTTATAAATAGAAATACTTGAATACCTTTTTGCATTGGTTAGTAAATTAAATGCGCAAATACGCGTTTCTTGGATTCTATTCAAATGGGATCCGCGCCATATTGGGCCGAGTGGAAAACACAATTTACACGTAATTGTATATTTACTGCTATTAGCGCGAATTGATTATACAACGTTTTAATTGGGCATGATTATTATGTTATGCAAAAGTAATAGCGATTAAGTATATAGAAAATATATGATTTATAGTAGTACGCGTTACTTTGCGGATTTCCATATTACAAGCAATATAACAGAACTAACTACTTTGCTATAATCCGCACGGGTTAAGTGAATGCATGCAAAGCCAATGTGCATGAAGCAGGCAAAATCTACGCACCTTATACATGCAGGACCAGCCACCACATGCACCCCAAGGCGCAATTCACCAGCAACAACGCACACAAAAGCAGCACACACACCCACCACCACAATCTCGACGATCGTTTCGCCCCGAAACCGAAGCATCATCAGGAGGATAGGCTCCACGACAAAAATCGTAATGGCATTACGATCGTCGAGATTGTGGTGGTGGGTGTGTGTGCTGCTTTTGTGTGCGTTGTTGCTGGTGAATTGCGCCTTGGGGTGCATGTGGTGGCTGGTCCTGCATGTATAAGGTGCGTAGATTTTGCCTGCTTCATACACATTGGCTTTGCATGCATTCACTTAACCCGTGCGGATTATAGCAAAGTAGTTAGTTTTGTTATATTGCTTATAACAGAACTTCTTTGTTCACCACCACCACCAAAATTTCTACAATCGTTTCGCCGCGAAACCGAAGCAACATCAGGAGGATAGGCTTCACGATAAAAATCGTCATTGTTAAAAAGAAAATATATATAATGCTAAATGTAGAGTGGACTATTCGTTTTCATACCCGATATGTGCAGGATTCGCAAAAATAATCATGATGCTTCGGTTGCGATGCGAAACGAATGTTGTGTTTATCATAGTGAACGTGTGTAAAACTTGTGTATCATGGTAGCGGTTATGGAGGTTTGTGCATTTATTGTTATAGCATTTTAACTTATTCCTAGTCCAAAACACGTGTTTTTTTCAGTTGTGCCATTATTCCAGCCCATGAGCGATATATAAGTACACAATTGGTACTGTATCAGCTTAAATAGCCCACTTAATGTAAGTGAAGTTTTAGAAGTTAGAATTCATATACTATAATCCTCCTGTCCTTATCCCAGACTAATTTGGGTCAGCACAACATGTTTTCACATGATTTGGCTACGTATTTTACGACCGGCCGCCTGCCTGACGTCAAATTACCTAAGTCGTATTTTACGACACCTCGATAAGAAACGAGGGTGGTCTATTCTACTCAACCGGATACCACACGGTGAGTCAACTTACCTTAGTCGCTCTTACGACACCTCGGTAAGAAATAAGGGTGGTCTATTCTACTCAGCCGGATACCACACGGCATAATTTGATTCCCAAAGTTGATATATATGAAATCGTAAATCTTTCTGTGGACCTACAAAAGAGAAATCCATCCATTGTTTTGTTATATCTAAAATGGATTAGGTAGTTTTCTGCGATAGTTTCCAGAAATTTATCGATATTCAATTATAACAAATAAATATCACGACCTTTTATTATCCCATGCTGGGCATTAGGCGTCTAGGTTTTTGGAGAGAAGGATTTAAGCCATGATATACCACGCTACTCAAACGCGGATTGGTTTTTCAAAAAAGTTAACACGAAATTGACACCACTTAAATAACCTTTATACCGCAAGTAAAATAACAGAACGCAATCAGTTATATATATCAATAAGGTAAACAAGCCGAGGGTGTTTAATGAAGCAAAGAAATCATTTAACAAGGAATCGTATAATTACACTATTAAGCAAAACGGAACACGATTACACAAATACATATGTATTTTTTTGCCGATATTGTATATATTAATGTAGGATAATGTTAATTGAACATTAATGTATACGGACAAAGCACGCCATATTTGTTGATGTGGATATAATAGTTTAAAATTCCAACAGCATATATCTAGTGTTGTTAAAGATGAGAACCTACAATGAGAAGTGCAAGGTTAAGATGGTACGGGCATATAATGAGATGAAAGAAGAGATGCAAATGAATGATGTTAAGGTAGATGTGTGGTGAGACAAGAATGGATCAAATCAAATCAAAATAATCTTTATTCAAACCATTTCAGGCACTTTTGAATAGTCAAGCATCAATATGATTAATGAAGCTACAACTGGTTCGGAATGTTGCTCTTACCGAGAAGAACCAGCAAGTAACTCGGCGGTCAATCTTTTAAATATTTCCAATTATACATTATTAAACCGCTGTCTTGTATGAAGCTGAAAGGATTTTCAAATCCACGCTTTCTTATCATCCAGATAATCTTCAATTTTGTAATATACTTTACGTATAAGCATATTTTTCACACTTAATTGGAATCTTTCTGTACACTGGTCTAGAATGGATTGAATAAAATATGAAATGAGTATATAACGATAAGTCTGAAATTTGCATAGATTCTAGAGAAGACGAGAAGTGAAAGCCTAAGTAGAGAGATATAATTAGGAGGGATGACAATTATGTGACCAAACGAACGTTAAATATGACGCCTAAAAAGAGATGGTTGGATTGTGTAAAGTATGACATGCATATAAAAGGAGTAGCGACAGGGACTAATGATAGGAGAGAGTAAAATAGAGAAACGTATTATGCTGATCAGATATAGAGTGTGATAAAGGCAAGAAAATTATGATAGCAGAACCTGCTTCTCATTATTTCATGTGTGATCAAATCAAATCAAAATAATCTTTAATCAAGTAAGTTTTCGAGCACTTGTGATTCGTCTAGGATCGATTACATTTTTATGAAGCTACTACTCATTCGGAATGTTGCTCTTACCGAGAAGAACCAGCAAGAAACTCGGCGGCCAATCTTTTAAACATTTTCATTTATATATTATTAAACTGTCTTTTTGAAGCTGAAAGGCTTTTTAAATCCAAGCGTTTTTATCATTCAAATAATCTTCAATTATTTTACGTTTATTTCTTACACTTAATATAAACTTTTCTATAGATAAGTCTACTATGGATTGCGAATTTTTTTTAACTTCACTCAATCATCTCACAACCCAATCAATGAACTCAATCTTTTAAACGTTCCTTTATTCTGTATTTCGCGCTCTCGACGGCGCTTTTGCGCTCGCCCACTTCGCTGAGTGAAATTATGTGAGGCATGAGTTAAAAATATTATGAAAAAAAAATGTATTGTTATCGATAACTGATAATTAATTATAAAATTAAGCACATCCCTATATTTCTTTGTATGAACTTCGTCACAGTTACAAGAAGCGATAAGCGCTGCAATTAAAGAGTTCTAAATGATGAACAAGTACAGTCAGGAGATAAAGTTGTACGGTTAATTGTGTGGATTTAAGCCGTGTGGTATCCGGCAGAATAGAATAGACCACCCTCCTTTCTTACCGAGGTGTCGTAAGAGGCGACTAAGGTATGTGCCGTGTGGTATCCGGCTGCATAGAATAGACCACCCTCCTTTCTTACCGAGGTGTCGTAAGAGGCGACTAAGGTAAATGCCGTGTGGTATCCGGCAGAATAGAATAGACCACCCTCCTTTCTTACCGAGGTGTCGTAAGAGGCAACTAAGGTAAATGCCGTGTGGTATCCGGCTGCATAGAATAGACCACCCTCCTTTCTTACCGAGGTGTCGTAAGAGGCAACTAAGGTAAATGCCGTGTGGTATCCGGCTGCATAGAATAGACCACCCTCATTTCTTACCGAGGTGTCGTAAGAGGCAACTAAGGTAAATGCCGTGTGGTATCCGGCTGCATAGAATAGACCACCCTCATTTCTTACCGAGGTGTCGTAAGAGGCAACTAAGGTAAATGCCGTGTGGTATCCGGCTGCATAGAATAGACCACCCTCATTTCTTACCGAGGTGTCGTAAGAGGCAACTAAGGTAAATGCCGTGTGGTATCCGGCTGCATAGAATAGACCACCCTCATTTCTTACCGAGGTGTCGTAAGAGGCAACTAAGGTAAATGCCGTGTGGTATCCGGCTGCATAGAATAGACCACCCTCCTTTCTTACCGAGGTGTCGTAAGAGGCAACTAAGGTAAATGCCGTGTGGTATCCGGCTGCATAGAATAGACCACCCTCATTTCTTACCGAGGTGTCGTAAAAGGCGACTAAGGTAAGTTGACGTCAGGCAGGCGGCCGGTCGTAAAATACGTAGCCAAATCATGTGACAGGATGTTTGCAACATGTTGTGACGACCCCACTTAGAATGGGATGAGGGCAGGAGAATGATGGTTAATTGTGTGGATTGAAGTTATTTTCATCTCAAACGAATCTACATCTACTTCTAGATTTAGATCTCTTCTTTGTAATCGCGGAAACGGCTCTAACGATTTTCATGAAACTGTATGCAGGAGTTTCGGGCGAACTAGCTAGGTTTCATTTAAAAAATTGTCGTTTTGTTCCTGTTTTCAGGCACTTAGAAACTACTACAATATTATTGGAAAGGTTAATTACGCTGTAACTTAGAAAGGTATAATAGCTCGGTTGGGAACGGGCGGAGTAATAAATAAAAATACCCCAAATCAAGTTCTAGATATCACCGTTCTTTTCTTTTTTTTTTTCATATTGCGTCTTCTAAAAAAATACCGAATGAAGCTCGATCACCCAGATCTTTAAATTTTAAAAGAACTACTTCTTCAGAGTAGTAGTACTTATTTATAAATTTATTTGAATGACGAATATTTAGAATATGAATTTGATAATATATCTTTTTTTTATTAGATTTATTATAAGATAGCTTTCTTATAAGACTCATGTTTAACGGTTTCGGTTATATCTTCTTTTTCTTTTTAATGTGTAAACTGCTATTGTTCATCTCTTTAAGATATTACCACTTAGCACGAACTTCTTATTAACTCTGTCCTGAGTTAAGCTATTCTCTGCGATTTTCTGTGTTTTGTTGATAACTCCGCTTGTTTAAACAATTTGTATTATTTGTGAAAATAACCTTGGCTAGACATATTCCTCTATATTAAGACAATCATTGCTAAACTGGTCATTTAGCAGTGGTATTAGATAGCACTACTTTTAAGAATCTTAGAGAAAATACTTTATTCCGCATAAAGGCTTAATTAACAATAAAGAAGTTAACAATTTTAGCAAAAAATACATAATAATTTGATGCTATAAATAACTTAAATTTTAGTAAATTAGAAACATACCAATTAAACCTTTAAAATATTTCAATTATTCTAATTGAGTGTTCCAATTAACAAAAGGTTACTGCTAGTATTTCAATTAACATTTCGCCAATCATTACCGCGAATTATAATTACTTGCAAGCTCAGAAATATAAAATTCTGCGTTTTAAAATTTAGGTCGTTAGTATATAATAGTAATAGAATAGGCCCGAGAATGATACCTTGGGATAGACCACAAGTATGAATTGTGATTTGTTACATAAACTTTCTCTAATTGGAATATATCGTGTTAATAACTATTTAATACATTCATAAGTCATACATATATAACGTATGGCAAAAAACTAGTAAAGTGATACAGTATATCAATTTCAATTTTCATTTAACCTTGTATTTATATGTCCAATTAGTTATGTATGCTTTATATATGTTTCAGTTATTTTTAGACGTTAATAAATATGTAGTGGCCTGTTACTATCCCACTGCTGGGCCTCCACTATCTGTTTTTTGGAGAGGAGGATTGGAGCTAAGACCTACCACGCTGCTCCAATGCGGATTGGTAGGTTACACAAGTAAGTATCAGACTAAGCCGCAATAAAGCGGGTCTGAATTAGAATATACTAACTGTTTAAATCAATCGTGAAATTCAGCGTCAATTTTTTTCCGCGTAAATCCCGACCGCGTGGGATTTCTATGATAAAATGCCTATATTTTGCTCCTCAAACTCTATCTTCCAGAGTCGTATCAAAATCGGTTTACACGGGAATGTCCTATTACGTAAACCTTCCTCAGGAATTGCACTATCTTTTAGTGAAAACCGCACAAAAATCAGTCCGTAGATTTTAAGAAAATCGATCACATATGGACTGGCATGAAAATCGTTGAACCCGTTTCCGAATTCTATATTTATTAGCTCAATTAAAAATTACATCATTCAAATATATATATTTTGTTATTCGTGTGGTATCTGGCTGAGTAGAATAGACCACCCTCTTTTCTTACTGAGTTGTCGTAAAAGGCGACTACGACAAGCCGACCCGCCGTGTGGTATCCTGCTGAGTAGAATAGACCACCCTCATTTCATACCGAGGTGACGTAAAAGGCGACTAAGGCAAGTCGACCCGCCGTGTGGTATCCGGCTGAGTAGAATAGACCACCCTCATTTCTTACCGAGTTGTCGTATAAGGCGACTAAGGTAAGTCGATCCGCCGTGTGGTATCCGGCTGAGTAGAATAGACAAACCTCATTTCTTACTGAGGTTTCGTAAATTCGATGAAGGTAAGTTGACGTTAGGTCGGCGGTCGGTCGTAAAATACGTATCCGAATCATCAACATGTTTGTAACATGTTGTGCCGACCCCACTTAGAATGGGATAAGGACAGCAGAATGAATGGAAGATATTAAATTTTGTACATTTCTTAGACCTTGCAAATATCTTAGTAAAGAATCGAACACAGGACGTTATTTTTTATGTAAACTTATGTTATGTTTTAACACCTCGGTTGTTAGGATAAGAACTTAGAATTATAAGAAGTAGATTAAGGACTCATTTTCCCTTCATCCCATATTCGGCAGCGTAAAATGGTCTTCCCATCCCCATAGCACAGTAGGGATGGATAGAATCACCAATCACTTAGTGATCATGATATGATGCACTCATCATATAGCATCATCTGCTATTGGATTTTAGATAACTGCTATTGCTATACAAAATTGTGGATATTCCATAAAAAAGTAAAATAATATTACAAACAAATGTTATCATTATATCGTATGTATTGAGGTTATGTGGCACTTTTACGATATTCCAAGTGAATGTATTACCTAGAATTGGTAATGAATATGATTTAAAAATTACGTATGTTTGTAATAACAATAACTTTGTCCATTCATAGCTGAATAATATAATATCCGATAGCATTTTTTGCTATTTGCTATTTACGTTTTTAGCGATTCATCGATTACTGGACTAAATAATTGCTTATACAAACATATGTAGTCCTTACATGTAGTATACATCGCATAGGCATATAAGGCCTACATTTGTTTGTGTACACAATAGCAATCGCAATAGCAGTACGATCACCGTGGTCACCTTTGATCATATCATGGTGCGAATATGATTCTCAAATCGCAATCATACCCAAGCTTATAGCACAGGCGGGGCGGCGGTGGACGTATCCAATAGTGGAAGCCTTCACCCCTGACCTGTAGCGAGTCTGGCCAGAAAGTTCAGCGTTTCTCGCTAGTGGAAAATACTGCACCGAGATCCACTCAAAATAGGAAAAAAAATACCTCGGTTGATTACCTCTTCGAGTGACAAGAGGGCTGGCTCCTTTTCGCACAAAGAATCAGCTCAGCGATTTAACGCTGCCAGCATTCTTGGGACCATTCCACGTGGGCATGATTTGTATAGTACTAGCGTGTAAGTAATTTAAGATGGACGTAACTTGTACATTTTTTTTGTAAATTAAAAAATCTAAACTAAATCTTGTACCACTTTTCTCCCAACCAGTACCTGTCTTTTGGGTTCAGACGGCCCATATCGGGTATATAACTTGATACGGTCAGTTTTTGTTATGCGCCGATCGTCACACCTGGACTTCTTAATAACCCACATTGCAGTGCACTCTTGTTATGGCCGAATTATCCAATAGTTTTTAAATAATATTAAAATAGATAGAAAATTCCGTGTGGTTTCCAGCTAAGTAGAATAGACCACCCTCTGTCTTACCGAGGTGTCGTAAAAGGCGACTAAGGTAAGTCGACCCGCCGTGTGGTATCCGGTTGAGTAGAATAGACCACCCTTTTTCTTACCGGGTCATAAAATACGTCTAAGGTAAGTTGACGTCAGGCAGGCGGCCGGTCGAAAAAATACGCAGGCAAATCATGTGACAACATGTTCGTAACATGTTGTGCCGACCCCACTTAGTGTGGGTTAAGGGCAGGAGGAGGATGATATCGTTTATAAATGTGGGCCTTCGCAAATTCAAATTCAATTTCAAAATATTCTTTATTCGAGTAAATTTGTATTTATTACATTTAGTCATTACTATTTCGTACAGGGTCGAACAGCTGTCACAGCTGTACACACACCGACCCCTCGGTAAGAAAAAGGGTGGTCTATTCTACTCAGCTGGATACCACACGGCGGTGTAACTTACCTTAGTCGCCTTTTACGACACCTCGGTAAGAAATGAGAGTGGTGTATTCTACTCAGCCGAAAACAACACGCTATATAGTTGAGGGTAATCTAACACAAATCGACGTGAACAGTCACGGGTAGAAATAGTCGAAATTATAAACCCTCAAGGCTAGCAACATGTGGGTAAGTTTTCTACTGTATAAAATTGCGTAAGTATTTGCCATAAAAATATCTATTGCATAAATATGATCGCTAAAATAGAGCCGTTAAAATGTCAAATGCGGAATAGGGCGTGCCGCCATTAAAAATACAAGATGGCCGAACTGTAAAAACCTGCGTTACCTGTAATCCGATAATGAAATTATTGATATACTCTGTGGAGTAACTCGTACCACGCGGTATTTACACTGGCACATGTACACCAATAACTAACTTTTTTTTTACACTCGAATCATTAGAAATAAATATCTATAAATAGATACCACACGGCACATACCTTAGTCGCCTCTTACGACACCTCGGTAAGAAAGGAGGGTGGTTCATTCTATGTAGCCGGATACCACACGGCACATACCTTAGTCGCCTCTTACGACACCTCGGTAAGAAAGGAGGGTGGTCTATTCTATGCAGCCGGATACCACACGGCACATACCTTAGTCGCCTCTTACGACACCTCGGTAAGAAAGGAGGGTGGTCTATTCTATGCAGCCGGATACCACACGGCACATACCTTAGTCGCCTCTTACGACACCTCGGTGTGAAAGGAGGGTGGTCTATTCTATTCTGCCGGATACCACACGGCGTTAAAAAAAAATGATATCTTTAAAAAAAATTACCAAACACGGCCCGATCACCCAGGCACTGTTATTTGTTTAATTAATAATATTCCTAACAAAAGCTACTTGCTTTCGAAAATCTGTTTCAAAAGATGATTCGCTACAAACAGATCTCTAACAATGTTTTTTTAAAACGAGCCTGTCACAAACAAACAGACATTGTAGTAATTGCACAGTCATATTCTAATCACCCTGATTGACTTACAAGGTCAGGTTAATTTGCATAAAGATAGCAATTGTATACAGATACGGGTCATAGCAGTTTTCCGTAATACGCCTCGGTGCTTTCAATGTGAGCATGAGGTTAAATTATATATAATTACGATCAAAACTCAAAAGCATAGAGTTTATAAACTAGATTCTCTAATACTCTTTCTATCCCAAAAAAGACATTCATTTCAAAGTTTTATATATTGTTACTAGCTGTGCCAACAACGTCTTCGCCCGCGTGGAATTGAGTGATTTACGAAACTTTTCACGAATTTTCGAAAATTTGAACATAAAAGTACTTATCGTTAACCGTGAGAGAAAGAGACATGCTATCACGGACTTTTTTGTAGTATTTTTATAGATCTACAATTCTCTAGTACATTACTTTAGTGTGACTCTGCTTGTTTACGCAGCGCACGCGAATAAGGCTCCCAGCAAGCAAGTTTTTTCACAAATGCTCGATTTTTTCAAAACAATTTACATAAAACCGATATGTACTTTACCTAAACCATCCAGAAGTATTGCACTATCTTTTGGTGAAAATCATACAAAAATCCATTCAGTAGATTTTGAGAAAATCGATTACATACAGACAAACAGCTTTTTGGGACTTTGTTTTATAATAAGTATAGATGTATATAATTCTCGTATCGTAATGTTACTTAGCGCACTCCTCCGAAACAGCTTTTTCAATGAGATTTTTTATTAACACTTATAAGGTAGGAAAAAAATATATAAATCACTTAACCAATGAAGTTTCCATTTGCTTATGTGTCTAATTGATAATTGCAATTTACCACACGCTGTTCGGTGAAGGAACATATCGTGGGAAACCTGCATATATCTAGAAAATTCTGGGCATATGTGCAATCCATCAATGCACATTGAAGCATCGTGTAACGTGTTCGAACACCAACGGTTCGCATAAAAAAAGTGGAGGCCTATGCCCAGAAATGCTGTGATAGCCCAGCGGTGAGACCGTGCGACTCTTACGAGGGGAACACGAGTTCAAACCCGGGCAGGCACCAATGAGTTTTTCTATTTAAACTCATGTGTCTAATTGGTAATTGCAATTTATCACACGCTTTTCGGTGAAGGAAAACATCGTGAGGAAACCTACATATCTCTAGAGTATTCTGGGGATATGTGTAACCTACCAATCCGCATTGGAGCAGCGTGGTAGGTCATAGCTCCAACCCTTCTCTCCAGAAACGGAGAGAGGAGGCCTATTCCCAGCAGTGGGATTGTAACAGACCGATACTTTATGCCCAGCTGTGGGATAGTAAGTTTATCTAACTCTATTCTTTCCAACAAACTATTGCAAGCCACTACATCTCGCTTAGCACGTTCTATATGTGTGTGTGTCTGCATACTACAAGAACCGGTTCTGCCACAAACGCACGCGTGTTTAAAAAGTGATAATTTAAAATTGGAACGGAACGTAATTATGTTGTCAATGGATATCTTTTTAATCTGTTTTGATATGACGTCTGTGGGACTTATATCAAATGCTCATTGTTCTGGCGGGTAATATACGAAGGGCAGATAAAAAAAACGGAAATCGGATACGCGGAAATAAAAAATTGAACCGTTTTTCGAATGAATTAAATGATTTATAGAAGCAGGCGTCACTTTGCGGAATTCCATATTACAAGCAATATAACAGAACTAACTACTTTGCTATAATCCGCTCGGGTTAGGTGAATGCATGCAAAGCCAATGTGTATGAAGCAGGCAAAATCTACGTACCTTATACATCCAGGACCAGCCACCACATGCACCCCAAGGCACAATTCACCAGCAACAACGCACACAAAAGCAGCACACACACCCACCACCACAATCTCGACGATCGTTTCGCCCCGAAACCGAAGCATCATCAGGAGGATAGGATGGATAGGATAGGTCGCTCCACGACAAAAAATTTTTTGTCGTGGAGCGACAAAGTAGTTAGTTCTGTTATATTGCTTGTAATGAATTAAATATTTGTGAATATAATATAAATTGCACTGCTTTAATAGTTTGTTTCTTAAATTAATTAAATATTTCTGAATATTATATTCGAATTCAAATAAAAAATCTTTATTCAAGTAAACTTGTAAACAAGTGCCTTTGAATCGTCAACTCTACTTACTGCTGGTTCGGAAAGCTGTTCCTACCGAGAAGAGCCAGCAAGAAACTCGGCGATTGCTCTTTTCAAAATATAATTCTTATAACTAGTTGTATTTAGTCATTACTATCTTGTACAGGGTAGATGTGCAGCTATATCAACACATTCTTATCATCTAAGTAATCTTCAACAGTATAGTAGGCTTTCTGTATCAGCCTCTTTTTAACAGTGTTTTTAAACTGCTGTAATGGCATGGCCAAAATTGATTTCGGAATTTTATTATAGAATCTTATACCCAAACCCACAAACGATTTATGTTCTTTAGCAAGGCGCAAAGCAGAAGTCGCAAGCTTATCTCGGTTCCTACTTTTCTATTATATATTTTCTTTGTCTATTATATATCACCTAATTTGAGCGAATAACATATGAAAAGTACAGATAGAAAAAAGGCAATCGGATACGCGGAAATAAAAAATTGAAGCGATTTTTTAATGAATTAAATATTTGAAAATATAATATAAATTTAATTACTTTAAAATATATTTTCTTAAATTAAATATTTCTGAATGTTATATTTATTGCATTTCCTGATCTAAATATGACGATCGAGTAAATTAATTTATTCATTCTCCAAATTAATTGACTTATTCAAAGCTCAATGGAACAACTTATCTAATTCAATTCAAAATAAGATTTAATAAAACATTTATATTGGCATAACTGTTGTTTTATACCCGATTTGCGATTTTGTCGCGGATTCTATCTCCTGATGATGCTTCGGTTGCGGGGCGAAACGATTGTTGAGTTTGTGATAGTGAACGTGTGTAGTGCTTGTGTACTGTGGTGGCAGTGGTGGAGGTTTGTGCATGTGTATTTACGAATCCTGCATGTATCGGGTATGAAAACACGGATAGTCCTCTATACATTTAGCGCTATATATATTTTCTATTTACTGTATCGCAGATTATAGCAAAATAACTTTTATTATTACTTTCGAATAATATTAGAGTTTTAGCGCAGAATCTTCAGGTCAGAATCGCAAATATGAGGAACGTCGTCCTAAGGGTGCCTCCTGTGAGGCCGGACCACGGCTTAGGGCGACGCGTAGTGGAGGGCTGATGGTGTGACTTAGATTAGTCATTGCGGCGTCGGAAGTGTGGCATCAGAAAACTAGAACCCTGTTTGAGACGCTGTTTAATTTTCAATTAAAAATAAAATTGAATAACATCAAAATATGTGCATAAATCAAATATTAAATTACACACGTTTTTATGTTGGCAAATATCCAAAGACTATATAAACCTGCCATATCTTTTCGCAGTTCGAAATAAGAATTTTCTTCATTCCGTTCACTGGGCACCGGTCATTATTTTACAGCCAAAGAAACTTTATTAATGTGTTATATTTAAATAATTAGAACCGTTATAAATTGTTATATATAAAATAAGTTTATTTTATATGAAAATAATTAATTTATAGAATTAGGCGTTACTTTGCGGAGATCCATAATACAAAAGTAATAATAAAATTATTTTGCTATAATCCGCGATACAGTAAATAGATAATATATATAGTGTTTAATGTATAGTGGATTATCAGTATTTTCATACCCGATACGTGCAGGATTCGTAAAAGCACATGCACAAACCTCCACCACTTCCACCAAAATACACAAGCACTACACAGTTTCACTATCACAAACTCAACAATCGTTTCGCCCCGCAACCGAAGCATCATCAGGAGATAGACTCCACGACAAAATCGCAAAGTTTTTGCAAAGTTTTTTTATGAAAATAATTGTTATTTAGAAATCGTATCAATAAATTTTGTATGCAGAACCTTAAAAGAAAATTACCTACAAGACATAGATCCATTTATGCGTTGTATTTATAAAGACTATACAGTTATATAATCGAAAAAGACATTTTTACATCAATAACATAATCAAATCATCTGTTACATTGGGTTCAAGATACAAATGGTTACGCTTTAGCTTCGGCATAATTTCGTCGGTGTTAATACAGTACGCCAAGCAGGTGCTTACCTATAATTATTTGGCCTACAAAAATAACCTTGGCGAGTCAAACTATTAGAATTAAAAAAAACTCATCATTGGAACGTCCTACTAATACAAAATATTATTAAATATTTTTTTCGAATCACAAATACCTAGGTATGAATAAGAAAAAATAGGTAGGTACTCACCAGAACTGGGCCTATCGCTGTATCTGGTACAATACACCCACGCCGGCCATAGATTACTGTTCCCACTCTGACTGTTCGTATCCGTACTCCCACACGTGGACAACGCCCCACTCGACGTCGAAGATACCATAGAGTTAGCGGAATCCGGCCTCTTTTGTGTTTCTAAGCTCTTTTGTGGTTCCTTCTGTATCTGTTCGATATTCGAAACCGTCTGACGTAAGCCGCCGAGCGGCGGGAGCGCGCCAAAGTCGTCGTTCGATTTCAAATATTCGAAATTGAATTTCGAATAGTCTTTTGATAGGTAAGGCTTGTACAGTATACTGTGGTTCGGACCGACCGGTTTGGGGCCTTCTATTTTGTTCGTTTTTCGAATTGCGCTCAAACCGAACTCCGGATGTAGTATATTGCTTATGGAGAAGGCTATCGGCGCCGACGGCTGTTGCCGGTTCCGCTCGTAACTGTCCGGGATTATTGGTTTCACGTCCGGCGTGTCCGGTCGGTAATAGTTCTGGTAGTCTGTATCGTTTTGATTGTGCTCCGGACTCGGTGGAGGGGAATTTGGCTGCACTTTGACCATAGTCAGCGATCTGTCGTATCTATTGTCTATAGTCGTGCACGTGTATTGATTGTGGCAATAGCTTCCAGAGTTGGAATGGGGCGCTGGTACTCTACCAGACACAGGCCCCGGGCTGTTGGCCTGGTTCGGGCTGCATCTATCTTCGAACGCCATCGTAAAGTTTGTTAACACGTCAATTTTTTATCGTTAACGCGTTTAGAATACGTTTAAATGTTAATACATGTCTCAATTCACTTTGAAATTCAAATTTCGAACTGTCAATTGAGCTGTCAGATGTGACAGCACAATCTGCTCGCGGCGGCGGCCACCGGACGACTGCGCCCCACGCGATTAAAACCGGACACGCCCTAGAACAAACAAGGTTCGCTCCCCACCCTTGTTATTGTAGGCGTTACTGTTGTTGCCCAACGGCGCAAACTATCTCCCCTCTCTCACTCACTTACGCTACTTTCTCCACGTTAGACAAAGAGAGGTATATGACAATTGATTTAACCTGATTGTGTATTTAGGGGCACGGAGATTTGTAATTCAGTTGTAAATTGCTATGGCTCTTTTGCAGGTTCATAATGTATCAATAATACGGTCGCCCGCTTTGAGCGGCACAGAATTTCAATTAAACTTTGACAGAATTATTATATTGATAGACGGGACGCCATCTTGATGCGTTCTATGCCTATTGTTTTTTTTTTTCGCTAATTACAATCGGGCAATGGGCGTGTAATTGAGTTGTAGGTACTTTTTTATGGTAGAATTTTTGTTAATCAGAAATAATGTGTACTTATTTAATGAGTATCTTTATAATTCTAGTACATATATTTTATAGCTCTATAAATCTCTGATAGATAATTTACGAACGTGTTCCGAACTTGTATCGATTGGTTGAATTTTAATGACTTTATTTCTAAAAGTAAACAGCAATTTATACTTACTGAAAAAAATTAATAGAAATGAATTGTTAGTAGAAGGGAAATTAGCCTTATTTTTAATTAGCCTTTTTATTCATTTAGCTTAAATAACAAAAGTGTCACCATTGTTTCTATTGAAAATAATATCGAAAATTGTTCGTTGTTTAATGGGATAATATGGTTAACTAAGAGTTTTAAAATAATATAGTAGTAGATAGTAAAAAAGTAGAGTTCTTTAATTATATTCCTTTTCACGAAAGAAATACGGGTTTTTTTTTGTTTTATATATTTGCCCGGTATGTAAGCATTTATTCCATTAATATTTATATATAGAAGTAAACGCCTCCTTGCGGAATTCCATAATACATTATGATAGAGTTATTTTCCTATAATCCGCGTTTGTTAAAAGAATCTTTATGATGCTAAGTGTTGGAAGCAAAACCGTTCTCATACCTTGGACATGCAGGATTAGTAACCGCACGTATCACTAGACACCGTTTTCGCTTGGCCGAATTAAAAATTTCTAATCAAAACTTTTGTTTTATCAATATTGCTTTAGCCGATTGCCTTAAAATCGTAACAGACAACCGACTTTTTGCACATGTAAAATGAGTACCGATATGGAACGGATATTCCTTACAATTAAACATATTTAATGTTTTATTTTGCAATTTAATTTTCGTACATTTTAGGTACATAATTATAAAAAGATTGGCGATGTATATAATAGACAAAGTAGGAAACGACATAAGCTTGCGACTCCTGCTTTGCGCCTTGCCAAAGTACGTAAGTCATTTGTGGGTTTGGATATAAGATTCTATAATCTAATTCCGAAATCTACTTTAACTTGACCATTACAGCAGTTTAAAAAACACTGTCAAAAAAAGGCTAATTCAGAAAGCCTACTATTACTATTGAGGATTACTTAGACGATAAGAATACGTGGATATAACTACTCTTCGACCCTGTACAAGACATCAATAACTATTATATGTAACTAGTAATAAGAATTTTTCTTTGAAAAGAGCAACTGCTGGTGCGTCTCGGAAGGAACAGCTTTCCGAACCAACATTAAGTTGACGATTCAAAAGCACTTGTTTACAAGTTTACTTGAATACAGAATATTTTAAATTTGAATTTATATGTGTTAGGAAATTCCTCATATTTAAAGACTCTTAAGATATTTATTATTTAATACACAATATAGATAACTTTAAACAATAACAATTACAGTATTTATTTACATTACAACTACTACATCTAGCTTCTTTCGCACTTCAAACTGTCTGAACTTAATTTTTTTGTAACTTGTTTTTCCTTGGCATTTTCGCCATCCTTTGTTTTTCTTTCACTATTTTACTAGTCAATAAAACATTTTATAAACAATATATAAATTATTACAAGTAGAAAATAGTAATATACAATTCTTTTAAAATACTCTCCAACTATAAGCAGTAGTTTATATAAAATCTCATTTGATGTTAATTAAATTTATACAAAAGTAATAATAAAATTATTTTGCTATAATCCGCGATACAGTATCGCGGATTATAGCAAAATAATTTTATTATTACTTTTGTATTATGGATCTCCGCAAAGTAACGCCTAATTCTATAAATTAATTAAATTTATATCAAGACAGAAACCTTTATTACCTCCTTTTCTTAAATTTTTAATTCAAAATATTATTAGCAATTACAATTACATACTCTTACATATGTGATTAGACAAAGATGAAATATACGAGATCTTCCCTCTCATAATTTATGGTGACATTATCACTTAACCTGCCCTATGGCTATATACTCTAGTATAATAATTCTATGAAATGATGACATTTTCGCTTGAACCTTACTTTGTCTGAGCGGAAACAAAATCAAAATTGACCATTTAAATACTTTCTAGCACTTACGCTTATATTAATTAATACGAGCTTTTGCCCGCGTGTAATTTGGTCTTGCACATTAAGTTCGTGAGAGATCATTTATTTTTATTAAATTAATAAATTTAAATTCATAACTTTTTTTTTATTAAAAAATGTATATTTAATCAATTACATCCAAAATTTTAGATGTCTAACTTCAAAACTGACGGATTTCAGAAAATATTCGCGCGTCGCGCACTTTAGGCATTTTATGGCGGTTCATTCAAGTCAATCATATCGTGATAACTTTTAAATTATTCGGCCAAATTACTTAGCCTCCAAGACAAAGTTTATCTACATGAAATACGGAAAGCGAAAAATGTATTGATTTTTATAAGAGTTTAATAAAAATACATAAATGTGCATCGTAAAATAGTATCTAATTTAATTAAATATGTAATTCACAATTTTGGTCACTGTGGCTTTTACATAAAAGGTAGATTTATGCTGTCGCGGACTTTTATTTAGAACTATTCAAGACAAACAATACTACGGTACACCAACTTGGTATAACTTCAATCGTTTAGGCAGCGTACGCAAAGATAACTCTTAGAGGCCAGATGTTCCCGACTTTATTGAAATGTATCGTTATACCTATTACATAAAATAATTGCAAATTGTAGCTTATATGTTATTCCAATGTATAACCTATATAACTGTAAAGTTTCATCCAGATCCGTCCAATAGTTTTTTCGTGAAAGAGTAACAAACATCCATCCATACTCACAAACTTTCGCATTTATAATATTAAGTAGGAAATAGGATGTATGGTAATTATATCTCTCCGCAGATACACTCTCGTTGCGGCAGATGGTTTTGATCATAGAGTTACTATATTTAGACTAGGGGATCTATGAGCAACGGCTGTATCCGGCTGAGTAGAATAGACCACCCTCATTTCTTACTTAAGTATCGTTAAAGGCGACTAAGGTAAGTCGACCCGCCGTGTGGTATCCGGCTGAGTAGAATAGACCACCCTCTTTCTTACCGAGGTGTCGTAAAAGACGACTACGGTTAGTCGACCCGCCGTGTGGTATCCGGCTGAGTAGAATAGACCATCCTCTTTCTTACCGAGGTGTCGTAAAATACGACTACGGTAAGTGGACCCGCCGTATCCAGTTGAGTATAATAGACCACCCTCTTTCTTACCGAGGGGTCGTAAAATACGACTAAGGTAAGTTGACATCAGGCAGGCGACCGGTCGTAAAATACATAGCCGAATCATGTGACAACATGTTTTATAACATGTTGTGCCGTCCCCACTTAGAGTGGGATAAGGGCAGGAGGAAGGAACAGCTGCGATAGCCCAGCGGCGAGTCCGTGCGACTCTTTCGAAGGTAACTCGAGTTCAAACCCGGGCAGGCACCAATGAGTTTTTCTATTAAAACTCATGTGTCTAATTGATAGTTGCAATTTAACGCTTAACGGTGAAGAAAAACATCGTGAGGAAACCTGCATATCTCTAGAGAATTCTGTTGATATGTGTAACCTACCAATCCGCATTTGAGCAGCGTGGTAGGTCTTAGCTCCAGCCCTTCTCTAAAGAAACGGAGGCCTATTCCCAGCAGTGGGATTAACAGGCCGCTATTTTAAGGGCAGGAGGATAATGATGAGAAATAGTGGATCATTATTGAGCAAAATAGCTAATGAACCTGCAGCAACCAAATGTTAGACGGAAATAAATAGAAAATAAAAACATGGCGTCACTAACGAGTCGACGCGCTGTCATTGCTTTCCCGCCTAAATAGCTGTCAACTGTCAATCCGCCGCCATTGTTGTATCATTGTCAGTTTGTTTAGACTTTGTTGTATGTGAAGATACTATGACGTACTGCTAATCGAGTTAACGTAATTTAATATGTGATATGCTAATTACTTTAATGACTGGTGGATAACATTGTCTTTTTAGATAAAAAAGTAATAATCTTTTGTATCTGATTTAAATTATTTTGCTATAATTCGCGATAAATCGTGATTTAGCAAAGTAATTTTATTGTTACTTTTAATTTTAAATTTAAACTATCGTGAGTAGTATTTATAGTTAATATAGATACCGGCTATACTCACGTCTAATTCTAACGGATTAGCACGACTAGTTTCGAAAAACGTCGATAACGTCGTGTAAAGAGCTCATGAATAAGTGCCCCGGACGGGCTCGAAACTAGTCGGACTAATCCGATAAAATTAGACGTCAGTATAGCCGGTATCTATATTAACTATTACTTTTGTGTTATGGATCTCCACAATATAACGCCTAATTTCTTAAATTCTTTTCAGATAATATTGCTTTTTACTACGTTTTAGGTATTCAACTCAGATTTAAAAAAAAATCTACTGCGTAAAACCATAAAATGAATATAACATAGAATAATCCTTACTAATGCCGTAATACTAGTGCCGTATGGTAACCTTCTGTCCTTATCCCACTCTAAGTGGGGTCGGCACAACATGTCACATGATTTGGCTATGTATTTTACGACCGGCCGCCTGCCTGACGTCAACTTACCTTGGTCGTAATTTATGACCCCTCGGTAAGATAGAGGGTGGTGTATTCTACTCAACCGGATACCACACGGCGGGTTTGCTTACCTTAGTCGCCTTTTACGACACCTCAGTAAGAAATGAAGGTGGTCTATGCTTAGCCAGATACCACACGGCGGCCGCAACGGTAAAACTATCTTCAAATATCAATCAGACGTTCCAAGTCGAGCTGTAGCCAGCTATCCGTAACAAAACAAAGTATCATTGCGTTAGTTTGTTTTCATTACCGCATAATTATTAGAGAACAAATAAACCGCGTTATATCCTAATAAAAAAGGCTAGCACGACCGCAAGCGGGCGCTGTGTTTACAAAATTACCAGGCCGCCATTAAGGAGAACGCTGCTATGACGTACAGCCACAAATAAATTCACAAGTCAAAACCATAGCTCACATGTTGTATAGTTTTTAATACGTGAGTTCATCATCCTCCTGCCCTTATCCCACTCTAAATGGGGTCGGCACAACATGTTATAAACACATTGTCACATGATTTGACTACATATTTTACGACCGCCATGCCTGACGTCAACTTACCTTAGTCGCCTTCTACGACTCCTCGGTAAGAAATGAGGGTGATCTATTCTACTCAATTGTATACCTCACGGCGGGTCGACGTACCTTAGTCCCCTTTTACGACACCTCGGAAAGAAATGAGCGTGGTCTATTCTACTCAGCCGGATACCACTGTACGGATAATAACTACGTGAGTTATGAATAAATAAAAATGTTATGCGAAATAGGCATATAGAAAATATAAAAAATTCAATTTCAAATTTAAAACTTAAACTTGTAAACAAGTGCTTTTGCATCGTCAACTCTACTGGCTGGTTCGGAAAGCCGTTCCTACCGAGAAGAGCCAGCAAGTAACTCGGTGGTTACTGTTTTCATATAATAATTCTTATTACTAGTTACATATAGTTATTAATGTATTGTACAGGGTCGAAGAGTAGCTATATCCACGCATTCTTATCGTCTAAGTAATCCTCAATAGTGTAGTAGGCTTTCTGTATCAGCCTTTTTTTAATATTTTTAAACTGCTGTAATGGTAAAGGTAAAGAAGTTTGCGGAATCTTATTATAGAATCTTATAACCAAACCCACAAATGTCATCGCATTGAACGCGGTCCCATTGCATACAGTACCTACCAACTACCTTATTAAAATAATTAGGCGTATTGCGGAGAGTAGTACAAAATTAGTAATTATATTATTTTGCTATAATCTGCGATTTTATCGTGGAGTCTATCTCAAGTTGAGATTGTGATAACGAATGTGTGCAGTGCTTTTGAATTGTAGTATTGGTAATTTTCAGTTCAGTTCAGCTGGTTGTTACAAGGTGTAATCTTTATTTAGCATATTTTCTTTTTGCTTTATCGCGGATTATAACAAAAAAATTTCATATTACTTCAGTCGGACGTCGCCTTAACATGCCCGTATAACCAATAAACCCCGGACCACACACGGCGTTACGGAAATATTCCCTAGCTACTGAAACTTGCGTCGAAACGCCTGAACTAGTCTATAATAGTTGTTGATATCTATTTATATTATGAAAACAGCGGTATTTATAAAAAATACTTTCAAAAATAATAATGACTGCTCTACAAGTGGAAAAACAAACACACAACCACATTTACTAATAAAAAAGATCAATTTTTAATTTATTCGCCCGCGTGGTAATCAATATGTCGTAATATTTTTAACTTAAATTTTAAACGTAAAAGTATTATTGTGACTTAACTATAAGCGATAGAGACATACTATCGTGGACTTTATTGTAGTGTTTTTAGGAGAGGAGCAGTAGTAAAAAATATTGCGAAAACGGCAAAATTACAAGCTTTTTTTACTTACGCTAAGTACGGTGAAAGGTGTTACGGTTTACTCAAATAATAAGACAGCGGTCCACGCGAACGAAGTTGCGTTTGAAAGCTAGTGAACTGAAATTCAAATTCAAAATATTCTTTATTCAAGTAAACATGTAAACAAGTGCTTTTGAATCGTCAACATCTACTGCTGGTTCGGAAAGCTGTTCCTACCGAGAAGAACCAGCAACAAACTCGGCGGTTACTCTTTTCAAAGAATAATTCTTATCACTAGTTACATATAGTTATTAATGTCTTGTACAGCGTTGAAGAGTAGCTATATCCACGCATTCTTATCGTCTAAGTAATCTTCAACAGTATAGTAGGCTTTCTGAATTAGCCTTTTTTAACAGTGTTTTTAAACTGCTGTAATGGTAAAGTTAAAGTAGATTGCGGAATTTTATTATAGAATCTTATACCCAAACCCACAAACGAATTACGAACTTTTGCTCGTCGCAAAGCAGGTTCGCAAGCTTATGTCAGTTCCTACTTTGTCTATTATATACATCGCCAATCCTTTTATAATTATTTATATTCATATGTACAAAAATTAAAATAATATAAAACTAAACTAAATTATCCTACTAATATTATAAATGCGAAAGTTTGTGAGTATGGATGGATGTTTGTTACTGTTTCACGAAAAAACTATTGGACGGATTTGGATGAAACTTTAAAGTTATATAGGTTATACATCGGAATAACATATAGGCTACAATTTATAATTATTTTATGTAATATAACGATACATGTCAATAAAGTCAGAAAAAATCTGACCTCTGACAGCTATCTCGGCGTACGCTGCCTAAACCGTTAGAGTTACACAAAGACGATGTACCGTAGTATTGTTTGTCTTAAATAGTTCTAAATAAAAGTCCGCGACAGCATATATCTATCTTTTATGTGGAAGTTACTATGACCAAAATTGTGAATCATAAATTTAATTAAATTAGATACTGTGTCAGACCAAATTCCTCGCGAGCGAAGCCGCGTGCAAAAACTAGTAATAATATAAAACTAAACTTTCTGGAAGAATTACACTATCTTCTAGTTAAATTTGTAGAAAAATCCGTTTAGTAGTTTATGAGTAAATTGATCACAGACAGACAGCTTTTGGAGACTTTGTTTTATAGTATGTATAGATTGGTGAGCATTATAGTTTTGATTGTTCCAAAAGCGTTTCTAAACGCAATCATTTCCCGCCCTCACTGGCAGCTGTCACAGTTCCCGCGAAACGCGCCCATTGTTGACGACAGTTTACTAATATCGTCTTATTTTTATCGCTATAGAATAAGCAATACAACAGAACTAACTACTTTGCTATAATCCGCACGGGTTAAGTGAATGCATGCAAAGCCAATGTGTATGAAGCAGGCAAAATCTACGCACCTTACACATGCAGGACCAGCCACCACATGCACCCCAAGGCGCAATTCACCAGCAACAACGCACACAAAAGCAGCACACACACCCACCACCACAATCTCGACGATCGTTTCGCCCCGAAACCGAAGCATCATCAGGAGGATAGGCTCCACGACAAAAATCGTACTGCGCCGCGCTACCCAAGCTACCGCTACCGCTGCTACAAGCAGTCTTAAATAGTTAACCCCCTCCAATACCCTCCCCTCCGAACACATGTAGCAAAACGGAATTAGATACATTTACTTGCTCGTTAATTAAGTGACCAATGGTCACTTAATTAACAAAGTAGTTAGTTCTGTTGTATTGCATGTAATATGGAATTCCGCAAAGTAACGCCTGCTTCTATAAATCAGTTATAGAATAACCTTAGTAATATTATAAATGCCGAGAAGAGCCAGCAAGAAACTCGGCGGTTGCTCTTTTCAAAAATTCTTATAACTAGTTACATTTGGTTACTACTATCTTGTACAGGGAGAGGAGTAGATATATCTATTTTTATCATATATATGATATATGATCCAAAAGTAATAATAATAAAAATTGCTATAATCCGCGATGCAGTAAATAGAAAATACCCGTTACATACAGGATTCGTAAAAACACATGCACAAACCTCCACCACAATACACAAGTACTTATTACACAATAGACAAGAGAAAATCGAAACGGTTGAGTTTGTGATAGTGAACGGGTGTAGTGCTTGTGTATTGTGGTGGCAATCGTGGTTTGTGCATGTATTTTTACGAATCCTGCATGTATCGGGTATGAAAAAACGGATAGTCCACTATACATTTAACTCTACATACATTTTCTATTTACCGTATCGCTGATTATAGCAAAATATATATATATATTTTTATTATTACTTTTGTATTATAGATCTCCGCAAAGTAACGCCTAATTCTATAAATTATTTATATAAACCTCAATAGTATAGTAGGTTTATTATTATCGATAGTCCATTCAATTATTCCAATACTCGGTTGTAATACCTAGTGATCACGGATCATGACAAATCCGTGGGCGCGTCCTCGTGTACATAAATAAATATTGTAAGGTGAGGGCGCGTCCGGTACATTAGCCGGCATTGTGGGGACACCTGGCGCTTCACAGCGGTGAGCATGCTTCGCCACTTTGGCGGACTAGTCTCGATTTGACAAGAAGTGGGGGGGACGAATTTGACCTTCATTTTTAGATCATGCTATTTACTATATAATAATTATACCATATTTTAGCCGTGTGGTACTCAGCTGAGTAGAATAGACCACCCTTATTTCTTACCGAGGTGTCATAAAAAGCGACTAAGGTAACTCACCGTGTGGTTTCCGGCAGAGTAGAAAAGATCACACTCATTTCTTACCTATGTGTCATAAAAGGCGACTAAGGTAAGTTGATCCACCGTGTAGTACCCGGCTGAGTAGAATAGACCACCCTGATTTCTTACCGAGGTGTCGTAAAAAGCGACTAAGGTAAGTTAACCCACCGTGTGCTTTCCGGCAGAGTAGAAAAGATCACACTAATTTCTTACCTGTGTCATAAAAGGCGACTAAGGTAAGTTGATCCACCGTGTGGTATCCGGCTGAGTAGAAAAGACCACCCTCATTTCTTATCGAGGGGTCGTAAAAGGCGACTAAGGTAAGTTAACCCACCGTGTGGTTTCCGGCAGAGTAGAAAAGATCACACTAATTTCTTACCTGTGTCATAAAAGGCGACTAAGGTAAGTTGATCCGCCGTGTGGTATCCGGCTGAGTAGAAAATACCACCATCATTTCTAATGATGAGTTTGAGTTCTACAACTAGTTCGGAATGTTGCTCTTACCGAGAAGAACCAGCAAGAAACTCGGCGGTCAATCTTTTAAATATTTTCAATTATACATTATTAAACCGCTGTCTTGTATGAAGCTGAAAGGATTTTCAGATCCAGGCTTTCTTATCATCCCAATAATCTTCAATTTTGTAATATGCTTTACGTATAAGCATATTTTTTTACACTTAATTGGAATCTTTCTGTACACTGGTCTAGAATGGATTGAGGAATTTTATTATAGAAGCGAATAGCGAGACCAACAAATGAGTTGCTCACTCTGCTGAGTCGCGACGCAGGTATCACAAGCTGTAACAGGCCACTACTTTACTACTACTTACTGAGTTTTAGTTTATGGGAATAGAAAGGAGATCAAAATCTGTAAAGTAGGAACGTCCGTGAGTAGCGTGAACTATAAACACTCTAGCATGAACCCCAAATCGTGGCAAATCATCATATTTCATAAGCCGGCGAACATTTTTCATGATCCGTGGGTGAAATCGCTCCCCGCTATGTAACTTGGGTTATAACTAACAATGGATATAGCGTTAATAGATTGTGAGGAGGTGTCTGCAATTATATCTGACTCTATGGCGAAACCATACAAAGATATGAAAATCCTTTCAGCAAAATAATTTCATCATTTTTGTATTATGTATCTCCGCAAAGTAACGCCTAATTCTATAAATTCTGTTAATAACTTTGTCTCATTGGTGTTTATTTATTTGAATTATTATGCAAATTATTAAAATATTCTATATTCAAGTTAACTTGTAAACAAGTGCTTTTGAAAGCTGTTTCTATCGAGAAAAGCTAGCAAGAAACTCAGTGATCTTTTCAAAATAATTCTTATAATTCTGGGACATCGCTGGTTCTGAATCCTAACGAATATATAAAATTTTCCCCTCGAAACAAAACAGTCATTGCTTGAATGAAAGTTAACAAAAAGAATGCTCTGATCATCATCATACTTTAATAATAATAATAATAAATATATGGGACATTTACACACACGGTCGTCCGTCCCCAAAGTGAGTAACTTAATACTTGTGTTATGGGTGACGGACAACTGGTAGATATACTACATATATAATTTTAAATACATACTTAAATACATCGAAGAATCGAAGAACCAACAAATTCTAAATTGGAAATGTTGGTTCTCGGCGGGAATCGAACTCGCGACCCGCGGAGTCGAAGACCGGGTCACTGCCAACTGCGCCAAGGGCCAGTCAAGACTTTAGAAGATCTGCTGGGCTATTCTGAAGATTGTCAGAAAATTTCATTAGAATCGAACCAGCCGCTTCGGAGTCTAAAAGAATCATACATTCTATAGATTAAGACTAGCTGATTCAAAAGACGTTCTCCTGTTATTTATAAAAGTAAAGTAACCTAATCCCACTGTTGGGCACAGGTCTCCTGTCTCCGTTAATTTGGAGGGTTGGAGCTAAGACCTACCACGCTGCACCAATGCGGATCGGTAGGTTACACATATCCCCAGAATTGTCTAGAGATACGCAGGTTTCTTCAGGATGCAAAAAGCGTGTGATAAATTGCAATTATCAATTACACACTTAAGTTTTAATAGAAAAACTCATTGGCTTTGAACTCGTGACGCCCTCGAAAGAGTAGCACGGTCTCACCGCTGGGCTATCACAGCTCTTATTCATAGGTAAGTTAAAGTTTCATTATTATTATCATCATCATTCTCCGGCCCTTATCCCGCTCTAAGTGGGGTCAGCACAACATGTTACGAACATGTTGTCACATGATTTGGCTACGTATTTTACGACCGGCCGCCTGCCTGATCAATTTACCTTAGTCGCCTCTTACGACACTTCGGTAAAAAAGAGGGTGGTCTATTCTATTCTGCAAAAGTTTCATTATTATTATTTAAGAAAAAAAAAATTGCAATGCTAACATTCACGCGTTATGACCAAGTGAAATAAATGATTTATAGAAGTAGGTGTTACTTTGCGGAATTCCATATTACAAGCAATATAACAGAACTAACTACTTTGCTATAATCCGCACGGGTTAAGCGAATGCATGCAAAGCCAATGTGTATGAAGCAGGCAAAATTTACGCACCTTATACATGCAGGACAAGCCACGACATGCACCCCCAAGGCGCATTCACCAGCAACAACGCACAGAAAAGCAGCACACACACCCACCACCACAATCTCGACAATCGTTTCACCCCGAAACCGAAGCATCATCAGGAGGATAGCAAAGTAGTTAGTTCTGTTATATTGCAAGTGAAATAAATTATGTCCCTACATAAATTATAATATATCAATATAATACGATACATAACATAATCAAACAAAAAAGTTACTTAATTACATTACCAAAGACAACGATTACTTTTTAAATTTTCGGAACCATTTTCGAACGGTTTTAATTCACCTCCAGCGTTTCCCGCCTCGGCCCCGTAATTATCGCGCCGTTGGACGAAAAAAAAGTAATTCGGCGTCGGCCATTTTGTTTCGGGTCGGCGGAACTTAAAAACTTAATTTTAAACGTCGTTAGCGAGGATCATTTTTATGGGGATATAGTAATCAGAATGGGCTAGCCTTTACGCGGGAATGAATAAGCGCTTTTTTTTTAATTGAGTTATTTAATTGTGCATTCTGTAAACAAAAAAAACTTTAGTTTTTAGTCAAATTCTTAGTTACATGACTCGAAAAAAAATATCTTCTTTAACTTTATAATGATAGGTTTATCTTTTACTTATGAAAAATAATTTAATTTGATAATTGTTTTATTCGGGTGCATGGCTCTTAGATTTTTTTTTTCATAATAAGGTTCTTAATGTGTAACGATTGCTTTTTAAAATAAAATAATAAAAATATAAGCGATACACTCAGGGATTCCTATAATTAAAAAAATATATATATATACGATAAAGTGATTTCTTGACCAACAAAAACCCAACTCGTAATTCTGTCCAGTTAAATAATATCAGAGATATTTTCGCGAAAAATAATAATGCAAATATCGCTCATATAATGATTATCACTTCAAAGAATCTCTGTTAACAAACAATATTATAGGACATATCAATATATACCTTTAAAAAGTTAAAATTCAAAACAAGAAAATATGTTATTAAAAACCAAAAAAGTTTTTTGCCGCATCGTAAAAAATAAAAGAAACCCCACGGTTTCTAAAATATAATTTACCTCGGCTTATACAACATATTCAGCAAAATTACGACCCGATTAATACATTAATAATAACACCGTCTCCTTCTAGCGCATTGCGTTTAACACCTGTCCCGCTCTAATGTCATTTTGAAAATGGAACACTGCGTGAGCGCATGAAATTAGTCCCGCTTTTTCATCTCCAGCCGCGCCCGATTTGAATTTGGAAGCTTTTTATTTTTTATCGGCGCAACGAAGGACGTTGAAAGCGTCGGCCATGTTGTCTCTTTTTTTTTAAATTATCAATGTTTCGAGGCGAACATACTTAAAGTTGCTGCCTTATTTTTTTTGGGGGGGAATTTATATTTTTCGGTAGAATGTCATTTGGGTAAATTGCGCCTTTCGAAGGAGCTATCGAATTAACTTCTTATACAGGCTGCTGTTTAATTTGAATAGTTCTTGCAGTTCAAATTAAATTTTTACCGGGACAATAAATGTAAAAAAAATTCAGCGACTTCCGCGGCAAAATGCATTATTTTCACAAACTAGAGATTCTAGTTTTGAATTTCAATTGGATCCTATGAATTTATCTTTTCCAAAATTTTGAGATTAGTATAATAGTTAAAAGCTATCTCTTTTACCGGTAAAAGAGATAGCTTTGAACTAGTCAACTAGTCCTGACTGACCGAGGCTACCTAGTACTACATAATACTAGTTAGGCTGTAAGGAAGTAATTTTCACGCTTCCCTTGAATTGCTAATGAAAAAGAACAAAGGAAAATAAAGGATTCTTATCAAATCTCTGTTTCGGGTTTTTCTAGCGACTTATCAAAATTTTCTTCTAAATACAGTTATTTTAGATTGTCTCATTAAACGTTCCCGTTACCGCTTATTCGTATTTAAGTAAATATATCAATTTTCTGAAGATTTTTCAATATTTTTAGGGTGTATAGGATTCGGACTCTGCTATCTACAATCTGCTACCAATGGATCCTCGGTTACTTTGGTCATATCGCCCGCCGGCAACCTGACAACCTTGATAAGTGGGTTGTTGTGGGCAAGGTTGAAGGAAAAAGACCTCGTGGACGATCACATACCCAAATGTGATGTGGTGTGACCAAATATCTACCCTTACTGATCTGTCAGTTACAACCCCCCGAGGGATGCTGAATGTCGGAGTAAATGTAAAGAAACAGTAGAAAAAGCTGCAAAGGACTTTCAAGGACACGACCTTCAGGAATGAAGATTACGACCGAGAAAAAGGGCAAGCTGACCTTGAATTCGGATTTAGTGAGGCCAATTACAGCAGTTAAAACACTGTTAAAAAAAGGCTGTTAAAACACTGTTAAAAGAAAGCTTACCTACTATACTATTGAAGATTACTTAGATGATAAGAATGCGTGGATATAGCCACTCTACGACTCTGTATAAGACAGTAATGCCTAGTTCATCATCATCATCATCATCCTCCTGCCCTTATCCCACTCTAAGTGGGGTCGGCACAACATGTTACAAACATGTTGTCACATGATTTAGCTACATATTTTACGACCGGCCGCCTGCCTGCCGTCAATTTACCTTAGTCGCCTTTTACGACACCTCGGTAAGAAAGAGGGTGGTCTATTGTACTCAGCCGGATACAACACGGCGGGTCGACTTATCTTAGTTGCCTTTTACGACACCTCGGTAAGAAAGAGGGTGGTGTATTCTATTCTGCCGGATACCACACGGCGATGGGGTCGGCAAAAGATGTTACAAATATATTATCACATGATTTGGCTACGTATTTTACGTCAACTTACCTTAGTCTTATTTTACGACCCCAGGGTAAGAAATGAGGGTGGTCTATTCTATTCTGCCGGATACCACACGGCGTAGTAATGAGTAAATGTAACTAGTAATAATAGTTATATTTTAAAAAAGAGCAACCGCCGAGTTTCTCGCTGGTTCTTCTCGGTAGGAACAGCTTTCCAAACCAGCAGTACAGTTGATAATCCAAAAGCATTTGATTACAATTTACTTGAATTAAGAATATTTTGAATTTTATTAGAATTACGTACGTATAGATCGTTCGGTTTAATGCACTTTTCACTTTTATTTGTGTGCTGGTGTTAACAGTTTGGAAAATAAATAAAACGGTTTTAAAACAACCTGTATGTGCTAATCTTCCATCTAAACTTGTTCCATCTAATGCCCTAGTACAGATTAGTTCGTTTCAAACACCGACAGACAGCTGCACTATTATATTATGGTGTTTTGGGTATTAGGGTAATGTTCTTAATGGATTCAGAAATTATGGTAAAAATGGAATATTATTTAATTCATTGTTAGATATGAGGACGTAAAAACATTAAAAAGTTCAGACCTACTTTGCGATTTTGCTTTTGCTTTGTGACAAGTGACAACATGTTTTTTTACATGTTTTGCCGACCCCACTTAGAGTGGGATAAGGGCAGGAGAATGATGATGATGAGTCTTTCTAAAATAAAATTCCGCAATCTATTTTATCTTTACCATTACAGCAGTTTAAAAACACTGTTAAAGGGAGGCTGATGCAGAAAGCATACTTTACTATTGAGGATTATATAGATGATAAAAATGCTTGGATATAACTATTCCTCTACCCTGTACAAAATAGTAATGACCAAATTTAGTTCTGAGAATTATTTATAGAATTAGGCGTTACTTTGCGGAGATCCAAAATACAAAAGTAATAATAAAATTATTCTGCTATAATCCGCGATACAGTAAATAGAAAATATATATAGTGCTAAATGTATAGTGACATATGTATAGTGAGTAGTAGACAAAATCGCAAAGCCAAGCTTTGCGATTTTGTCGTGGAGTCTATCTCCTGATGGTGCTTCGGTTGCGGGGTGAAACGATTGTTGAGTTTGTAATAGTGAACGTGTGCAGTGCTTGTGTATTGTGGTGGAGGTTTGTGCATGTGTTTTTCGAATCCTGCACGTATCGGGTATGAAAATACGGATAGTCCACTATACATTTAACACTATATATATTTTTTATTTAGGTACTGTATCGCGGATCATAGCAAAATAATTTTATCATTACTTTTTCAGACCTACTCTTTCTGACATTTCCCAATGCGTCGGTTTTGGTGCAGGGGTCTATCTAGGCTTAATAATGTTTAGCAGGAGAACGCTGCTGATGAGGGTGTAGACGTGATGCGTTCAGTATTCCTGTGCCCTCGTAACCAAGGAGCAAAGCAAAGCTCAGATTGCTCAGGCTCCAAAGACTACAGAACCGATGTGGACAGCCACTGGTTGTCCGTGGTTCATGCAGAACGTTGACCTCCATATAGAACTCGACCTCCCTACCATTACTCACCTCTTTAAATGTTTTTCGAAATCTTACTTCGAAATCTGAGGTATACCTGAACCCCGTTATCTCAGTTGCTTCTACCTACATCCCAGTTAGGACCATCGAAAATATAGGCGTCCGAAAAGCGTCCTGTATGACCCCGACGATCAAATAACGATCGCCAACACAGAAACACGTAATACACACACACAGCGTCTTCGCCGGCGAAGACGAGGTCCCAGTTTTCTGACGTCGGTCGGTCGTGGCTTCTCCCCACCCTTCCGACGCCGCAATGACTAATCTAAGTCATACCATCAGCCCTCCACTACGCGTCGCCCTAAGCCGTGGTCCGGCCTCACAGGAGGCACCCTTAGGACGACGTTCCCCGACGCTAGTAGAGCTTCTGTGCTCTACTCTCTGCATTTCGCAACCTCGACGATGCTTCTGCACTCGCCCGTCCCGCCCGGTGACGCTGTAAAAGCCATTAGGGCTAATAGCATACAGTCAGTTTGAAAAAAAAACCAAGCAGCAAGGTGAAACACCATGAGGTTTTAGCCGGTAGGAGTCCGGCATAACTGCTTTCACCCCCGCAGAATGCAGTACCCATGAAGGATTTCCTAATGTAAATCAAAGGCTTTCTGATCTTATTGAAGACGTTTCTAAAATAAGTGGATATATGAGACAACATATATGGGAATCATGGGATTCAACAATTGTGTCGCCCCGCAACCGAAACATCATCAGAAGGCTCCACGACAAAATCGCAAAAATTTGAATTTGTGATAGTGAACGTGTGTAGTGCTTGTGTATTGTGGTGGCGGTGGTGGAGGTTTGTGCATGTGTTTTTACGAATCCTGCACGTATTGGGTATGAAAAAACGGATAGTCCACTATACATTTAGCACTATATATATTTATTATTATCTATATTTCCTATTTACTTCATCGCGGCTTATCTATACTTATTATAAAACAAAGTCCCAAAAAGCTGTCTGTCTGTATGTAATCTATTGTCTCAAAATCTACTGAACGGTTTTTTGTACCATTTTCACCAAAAGTTAGTGCATGGTTTAGGTAAATGTTACATATCGGTGTTATGTAAATTGTGTTGAAAAGATCGAGCAGTTGTTAAAAAACTTGCTTGCTGGAAGCTTTATTCGCGTGTGCTGTGTAAACCAGCAGAGATACGTTAAAGTAATGTACTAGAGAATTGAAGATCTATAGAAATACTACAAAAAAGTACCGGGACAGCATGTCATCTCTTTAATTTAATTAATTTACAATAACTAATTTTATATTTAAAATTCCACGCAGGCACAGCTAGTAAAATAATAATTTTAGTATTACTTTTGTAGAATCGTCTATTCTATGCCGTGTGGTATCCGGCTGCATAGAATAGACCACCCTCATTTCTTACCGAGGTGTCGTAAAAGGCGACTAAGGTAAGTTGACGTCAGGCAGGTGGCCGGTCGGAAGGGCAGGGGGATGATGATGTAGAATTGTCTTTTCTAAGCAGAACCAATTCGCAAATATAGCTCGCCCTTAATAACTTGTTATAAAATTGATACATTCAACCCATTATCGTCTGACGCAACATATACTTTGCTAAACCGTTAATAAATACCGTATAATAAAGCTATTGTATACAGCCGGCGAATTAAACAGAACAGCTGTGTGTAATGCTATTTTTTAGATGTAACAAGTTATTTATCTTATACCTATATGAAATTCTCGTTTTACTCCTCCTTCCGAAACGGCTTAACTATATTATATATTAAGTAATGAAAATATATATGCATATTAAGTAGGTCTCAGAATCGGCTACTATCTTTGTTTTCATACCCCTAAGTGATAAGGGTTGTCCGCTGTACACTAGAAATTCCCTAAAACTAATTTATACGACAAAATTCGGTCAGCTAGCATGACATATAAATTATTATTTACATTTCTTTTAACATAACAAACCCTTTTTTTCATGTTTTAATTATAATATTTCTGTAAATAATACAATACACTCGTCTATAATAATAAGTTTAAATCCGTTTGAAATAATATCTACAAAATTTTAAACTTTAACAATTGTTCTTCGATAAGGCCGAAAAAGTAAGAAGTAAATTTTAACAATTTTACAACTACGCCGTTTATAATTTAGGATAAGCAAAAAAACTAACATGTACTTCTTTATTATATTACAAATTAACTAAAATGATTAACAATTAGACAATCAAAAGTACATCATGTCGTGTCATCTAATTGGCGTCACATTTAATCAAGTGTTATCAAAATTTACATTTCTCCTACAATTCCTTTTTTAATAGAGGATATTTATAACATTATTATAACACAGACAGACTTTTATATCGTGTATAATATAAGGAAAGTAACGACCTCTTATTATCCCACT
Source organism: Morpho deidamia (assembly GCA_947086505.1). Taxonomy (NCBI): domain Eukaryota; kingdom Metazoa; phylum Arthropoda; class Insecta; order Lepidoptera; family Nymphalidae; genus Morpho; species Morpho deidamia. The sequence continues at coordinate 13,863,518 of CAMTZC010000016.1, forward strand.
GCTGGGCTTCCTTCCTTCGATTTTGGAGAGAAGAGTTGGAGGTACTACCACGCTGCTCCAATGCGGATTGGTAGGTTACACATATCAACAGAATTCTTTAGAGATATGCAGGTTTCCTAACGATGTTTTCCTTCACCGAAACGCGTGTGTTAAATTACAATTATCAATATGAATCATAACTTTTAACAGAACTCATTGGTGCCTGAAAGTCACACAGTCTCTCCGCTAGACTATCACAGAAAATCAATATTAGTATATATAACTAACTGGTCACTCAATTAATTATCATTGTTTTTATTTTTATGAGTACTTTTTGTAAAATAAAGTAGTAAAGTAAAGTAACAGCCTGTTACTATGCCCACTGCTGGGCTAAGGCCTCTTCTCTCCGTTTTTGGAGAGAATGATTGGAGCTAAGACCTACCACGCTGCTCCAATGCGGATTGGCAGGTTACACATATCCCTAGGATTCTCTAGAGATATGCAGGTTTCCTCACGATGTTTTCCTTCACCGAAAAGCGTGTGATAAATTGCAATTATCAATTAGACACATAAGTTTTAATAGAAAAACTCATTGGTGCCTACCCGGGGTTTGAACCTATGTCGTCTCTAAAGAGTCGCACGGTCTCACTGCTAGGCTATCACAGCTTCTTTTTGTAAAATAATCACTATTAAATAGTTCGATTATATAGATAGTTTAATTTTGTGAATAAATTGTTTCTATATTTAATGTAATTCCTTGAAAATGATAATACATTTCAAACACAAGAATATGATGGCCTTATTTAATTAAAAATCGAATGATAAAATTAAAAAAATTAATAACCCTGTAAATAGATTATAAATAGTTAATATGAATAATAAAAATAAAATTTAAATAATGAACGTAAATAAAAATAGTAAACACAAATTAGAATAATAAAGCTTTCAATATCGAATTAAAATTGTATACCCTTTGAATTATTCATTATAATATTCAAATTATAATAAATAATTAATTAACCGATAACCGATAACTTTAAACTAAAACTTTACCGTTATTTTATATTCCCACTATAATTTAATTCAAAATATTCTTTATTCTAAAGCGCTTCTAAACAAATGCTTTTGAATTATCAACTCTACTGGAATTAATATAACTATTATTTGATTGTATTAACATAGTTAGAAAATTATGTCTGAGTGTTACCAGCAATATTAATTAATAATTAAAAATAATTTATTTCATATTAAATTAAATATGTTTCTTATCTATTTTTCTTACTTTTAAAACATCAATCCAAATGCTTGACGTATTATATTATTTTTATTTTATCAAACCTTACACAAACTGGAGAATCATCAAATAAATTAAAATAGAAGAAAAATTTCAATAATTATAAATTAAAATAAATTTAATAATTAATTATAGAACAAAAACCGATGAATTTTTTTAAAGGTCTTTATAACAATCATACATACAAATAAATATTTTATTAAAACTTTTTTATTATATTGGATAACTAGAAAAACACCTATGCCTATAATTAAGAATAAAAATATGCGTAGGTACATTATTTAGTTTATGTCTAATACCACAAAATACACGAAAAGAATATCATTTATAAAACAACAAACATTTCACCTGAAATGTAAAAGAAATAAATCGAAATCAGTAATTAAATCTAAAAGAAATGTCATTTCCATTAAAAAAATACCAATTAACAGAATAATTTCAACCCGCGCACCGAGATAAGGGAAACAAGATAAGTTACCCTAGTTCTTAACGTGCGACAGAGAAGCACTATATAGCTGCTCGTTACGCGGTAGAATAGAAAGAGACAGATATACTTTTGACGGTTCTGTGTAAAACAGTTCTGATGAAAAGGTTCTCGTTATTGGCTGTACGTAGCGTCGTAGAGGGCGTGACAGTCGACTTCCCGCCATAAATTGAGCTGTTGACAGTTTAATAAGGTAAGGTTATGTTTTAATTTTTTTTTTCTCCGCTCGGTCGAAAGCGCGAAATTATAAGCCCTATGTAATTATTATGAATCCGAGAACGCAACGTGTGTGGCCTTTGCCTGTAATTAAACTGTTTTCCGCCATGTTCCATGTTTATATCTACGGTTTATGGCGCTGTGCGATGGAGAAATTTTTACGGCCACGTTTTCTTGTAATGAATAATTTTATTGCGCTGATTAGAATTATTGATTGTTTTTTTTTGTGTTATGTTTATTTACGTGGTTTTAATCGTGCGCAGTTTTTATTGGTTCTTATATTATTTACTTACCGTAAATACGCAAAATATTAATAATCCCGTACGTCTCCATAGACTACATAGAACTTTTAATTAATTCTAATATAAAAAAGTCACATCTAACCATTGCTAAGACGAATAAATACTTATATTAATAAAAACTTTATCATTACATCGGTACTAATATTATGCAAGTCTTCGTCTTTTACGAATTTAATGAACTTTATGTACCAATAAAATGAAAGTTTGTCTAATCTAAATGCTGAATTTTTGATTGTACTTTTTTCATTTTTCATTTACCTTTAACTGCTGCAGTTTCATTAAATGTAAGTTTAATAATGATCTACTATTTAAATACATATCAAAAAACAAAGTCCCCAGAAGTATGTGGACGAGTTTCTCAAAATCTACTGAATTTTTGTATGGTTTTACTATACGATAGTGAAATTTTTAGGAAGGTTTAGGTTAATAGGTTCATCGGAACTAAATTTTAAATACTGCTCCAGTCCCGATGACAATCATGTTTATAATAAGCATGACCTGATGATGGCCAGGATTGGCTCCAAACAAGGGACATCCTCAATGGTTAACAGTAGAGACATCACCCACTAAAACAAAATAGATATAAAATGAACACAAAAGGAAAGATGGAATAATTAGACTATAGGCAATGCTAACAATAAATGAGAACCTAGTACACATAAATTGTAACTGTGATAAATGAAACATAGTGTAAATCAGGTGGAATAATAAAATAATTGTTTGAAATAAAGTACAGAAATTCAAAATAGTAAAAAAAATATATATATGAACAATAACGTAAAACAAAAATTGAAAATTGAAAAAAAAACAAAAAACAAACATTATCTGAAAAATGTCTCTGAATATGTTAGAAGCGGTTGGTAATAAATTAAAAAAAAACAGTAGAGACATAAAATGTTAAAAGTTTTTTAAAATAAACCTGTTATAATTAAAAGCGAAGTATTTTTTTCTTTATTTACACTTATATGTGAAAAATATTTCATAAATAATTTTTATCGCTCAATAATCTATTGACTACGGTCTTCGGTCGCTCGAATAGTCGGATAATTACATGTAATACCGTAATACCACCTGCACATACCTGAGTGCGAAGTTTTTTATTGGTTTAATTAGTACCTAGGATATGGGATCCGCAACAATATTAAAAATCCATGGTTTATATAATAGTACAAATATATGCAAATATTATAAACTACTCATCATCATTCTCCTGCCCTTGTCCCACTCTAAATGGGGTAGGCACAACATGTTACAAACATGTTGTCGCATGTTTGGCTACGTATTTTACGACCGGCCGCCTGCCTTACGTCAACTTACCTTAGTCGCCTCTTACGACACCTCGGTAAGAAAGGAGGGGTCTATTCTATTCTGCCGGATAGCACACGGCACATACCTTAGTCGCCTCTTACGACACCTCGGTAAGAAAGGAGGGTGGTCTACTCTATGCAGCCGGATACCACACGGCACATACCTTAGTCGCCTCTTACGACACCTCGGTAAGAAAGGAGGGTGGTCTACTCTATGCAGCCGGATACCACACGGCACATACCTTAGTCGCCTCTTACGACACCTCGGTAAGAAAGGAGGGTGGTCTACTCTATGCAGCCGGATACCACACGGCACATACCTTAGTCGCCTCTTACGACACCTCGGTAAGAAAGGAGGGTGGTCTACTCTATGCAGCCGGATACCACACGGCACATACCTTAGTCGCCTCTTACGACACCTCGGTAAGAAAGGAGGGTGGTCTACTCTATGCAGCCGGATACCACACGGCACATACCTTAGTCGCCTCTTACGACACCTCGGTAAGAAAGGAGGGTGGTCTACTCTATGCAGCCGGATACCACACGGCACATACCTTAGTCGCCTCTTACGACACCTCGGTAAGAAAGGAGGGTGGTCTACTCTATGCAGCCGGATACCACACGGCACATACCTTAGTCGCCTCTTACGACACCTCGGTAAGAAAGGAGGGTGGTCTACTCTATGCAGCCGGATACCACACGGCACATACCTTAGTCGCCTCTTACGACACCTCGGTAAGAAAGGAGGGTGGTCTACTCTATGCAGCCGGATACCACACGGCACATACCTTAGTCGCCTCTTACGACACCTCGGTATGAAAGGAGGTCTATTCTATTCTGCCGGATACCACACGGCACATACCTTAGTCGCCTCTTACGACACCTCGGTAAGAAAGGAGGGTGGTCTACTCTATGCAGCCGGATACCACACGGCACATACCTTAGTCGCCTCTTACGACACCTCGGTATGAAAGGAGGTCTATTCTATTCTGCCGGATACCACACAGCGGAAATATTATAATTATGGATATATACGGTATATATTATGAATAAATACGGTATATTGTTAGGGGGTAAATGCGCGGACATTGAAAATTTTTTTGTATTACAAAAAAGAGCCATACGTGGCATTTACAATTAAAATTCGCGCGATTCCCTGCGAGAGAAGTTCAAGGAAACAGGTATTGTTACATTGGCTTCACAGTATATTTTAGCAATTAAATTTTTGTACATAAGAATATAAGTAAAGTAGTAAAGTAACGGCCTGTTACTATGCCCACTGCTGGGCTTAAGCCTCCTCTCTCCGTTTTTGGAGAGAAGGATTGGAGGTAAGACCTACCACGCTGCTCCAATGCGGATTGGTAGGTTACACATATCCCTAGAATTCTGTAGATATATGCAGGTTTCCTCACGATGTTTTCCTTCACCGAATAGCGTGTGATAAATAATTGCAATTATCAATTAGACACATAAGTTTTAATAGAAAAACTCATTGGTGCCTGCCCGGCGTTTGAACCTATGTCGTCTCCAGAGAGTCGCACGTCTCACCGCTAGGCTATCACAGCTTATATAAGAATATACATAAAACAATATTAAACGATTGGCGAGTATATAATAGACAAAGTAGGAAACGACATAAACTTGCGGTTCCGACTTTGCGCCTTGCAAAGTTCATAAGTGCATAAGTCGTTTGTGGGTTTGGGTATAAGATTCTATAATAAAATTCCACAATCTACTTTAACTTTACCATGATAGCAGTTTTAAAACACTATTAAAAAAGGCTAATACAGAAAGCCTACTATACTATTGAGGATTACTTAGACGATTAGAATGCGTGATATAGCTTCTCTTCAACCCTGTACAAGACATTAATAACTATATGTAACTAGTGATAAGAATTATTGTTTGAAAAGAGCAACCGCCGAGTTTCTCGCTGGTTCTTCTCGGTAGGAACAGCTTCAGTCATCAGGCTTCCGCTATTGGACAAATCCACCAACTTCTGGCAAAAGTAACGTTGCGAAGTAACTTATACTGCAGAGTGACTAAATAATTTATATTTGGCTGGCATGTTAATCGGGTAGTGTCCTTCAGCTCCGCGGGTCGCGGATTCGATTTTTACCGAGGGCCAACATTTTCAAACAATTTTTGGTTCTCCGAGCCTGGGTGTATATTTGTATTTAAGTATGTATTTAAAATTATATATGCAATATATCTACCAGTTGTCCGTCACCCATAACACAAGTATTAAGTTACTTACTTTGGGGATGGAACACCGTTTGTGTGTCCCATATATTTATATTTATTTACTTATATTTATATTTATTTAAACATTCAATTTCACGTGACTCGTTTTACTTTACACCGTGTTACCGTAATTTAAGGAATCGTCAATATAAATTCGACTCGCACTTGAACGTTATTAAACGGTAAAAATATGTCCGATGTAATTTACAACGTGTTACTCTACAGTACATTAAGCCTAAAGAATGTTGAATTAAGAAATAAATTTCGCTTAACTGTGGAAAATAATGTACCTGACTTATATATCGCACGCAAGAGAATTACAAATAGGTAAATGTGTTGTGGTTATTTATTTCTTACTTGTTTTAACAGCGACTTCGTTCTCGTCGAGTTAAATGTCAAAACACTATTAATAATGTAAAAGTTAATAAGTCAAGGATAGAAAAACCATTGAAAAAGCTTTAAACAAAATTCCATGTCCCTACTGTAAAATTTCAGCTCAATCAGACACTAGGAAGTGGGTCAAATTTTACTTGCAAGATTCCACCTTCACATAATCAAAATCAAAATAATCTTTATTCAAATAAACCATTTCAGGCACTTTCGAATCGTCAAGCATCAATATGATTAATGGAGCTACAACTGGTTCGGAATGTTGCTCTTACTGAGATAAACCAGCAAGAAACTCGGCGGTCAATCTTTTAAATATTTTCAATTGTACATCATTAAACCGCTGTCTTGTATGAAGCTGAAAGGATCTTCAAATCCAGGCATTCTTATCATCCAAATAATCTTCAATTGTATACTATGCTTTACGTATAAGCACATTTTATACACTTAGTTTGAATCTTTCTGTAGACTGGTCTAGAATGGATTGAGGAATTTTATTACATAAGCGAAACAAATGAGTTGCTTACTCTGCTGAGTCGTGACGCAGGAATCACAAGCTTTTTGTGACCTCTCGTATGCTATGATATACATGAAATTTGGTTTATAATTTATAGCATACATACACGGTACAAGTTGAATACGAGTTTACGGTTGTTTATATCCCACTGCTGAAAATAGGCCTCCTCTCTACTGAGTTACTACGCTGCTCCAAAGCGGATTGGTACGTTACCCATATCCCCAGTATTCTCTTCGCAGGTTTCATCACGATGTTTTCCTTCACCGAAAATCGTGTGATAAATTGCAATTATCAATTAGACACATTCAGTACCCGGCAATAAATAATGCACATCGAGGCTTAGAGAGAGATATCGGTTAGATTCTGCTTCATAGAGCATTGTCTCTGACTGACGAACCCGTGCGAAACGTCACATACTAACTGGGTGACAGAGACAGCGCTCTACGAAACATTCTAACATTCGAAAAGTTCTTAACATCGATGTGCTTTATTTAATGCCGGGTACTATAAGTTTTAACAGAAAACTCATTGGTACCTATTCGGGGTTTCAAACTGTGATACCTTGAATGAGTCGCACGGTCTCACTGTTAGAACAGTTTCCTCTTTGTTTCTCTTTATTGTAATATACAAGTAATATAATGCCGTGCGGATTATAGCAAAGTAGTTGTCTCTGTTATATTACTTGTAATATGGAACTCCGCAAAGTAACGCCTGCTTCTATAAATCATTTAAATTATTGTAATATAGTATATCAATTTAAATGTAAACTACAATTCTCTACTACATTACTTTAATTATCTCTGTTGTTTTACGCAGTGCACGCGACTAAAGCACCCAACAGGCAAATATTTTTACATTGGCGTGACATATTCAACACAATTTACATAAAACCGTAATGTACTATAAACCTAAACCTGTCGGAATAAATCCACAACCTTTTAGTAAAAATAGTACAAAAAACCCTTCAGTATAATTTGACACAATTGATCACATACAGACGGACGGGACTTTATTTTATAATTAGTATAGATAGATATTAGAATCAAATATAATTTTGTAATACAGAATCGTGGCACGCGTAAAACAGTAGTTAGAATCTTTTAGATCTAACAATGAGATGAAAACAAACAATGGAACAAAAAGAGTTTGCCTTTGCCCAAAAAAAAAAACAATTTGCAACGCCTTTGTCTATACTACGTCCAGGTGACAATTATTTATACTCTGTGAGCTGTCAAACTTAACGTCAATATTTTGGCGCGATTCGAAACGCAGTGGGTGCAGTTTTAAAGAATTCTACCTTCAAAATATACCCTTCTCGGTTCGAAATAAGGTTCTGTACGAAAAGTTTCAATATCCAGGATAAGTTTTGACAATAGTTGAATGCCTAATATGCCACGCTTGGTCTTAATGAATCGGATTTAAAACTGCGGGTTTTCTTAGAATATCACCTTCAAGTTTATGCCGTTTTATACTTGAATTTTTGTTCGGTGCTACCATCATTTAGGGTTTAATTTTGCCTGTTTTGTAGTAAATATAGGATTGGTTTTGCATTTCAGGGTAAATCGTTGTGGGAAATTGATTATCAGGTGTTCGCATTTGGACCGTCAAAACTCATTGTGAGTTTGTAAATGTTTGTGGTGCTCCGTGGTGAGTATGAAATCGCTTTGACGCGTTTTAAAAGTAAAATACGGTTACGGGTGGACGATTTCATTTATATTGACTTTTGGCGCGCTGGATTCTTGTTAACATTTGACAGGCCGTGTGGTTGTTATTTTTAAAAGGTTTAGTATATGTTGTACCTTAATAGACAGAAAAAAATATTAATATGTAAATTATTGTGCTATTATCACACGCTTTTCGGTGAAGGAAAACATCGTGAGGAAACCTGCATAAAAAAAATAAAGTAGCGGCCTGTTACAACCCCACTGCTGGGAATAGGCCTCCTCTCTCCGTTGCTGGAGAGAAGGGTTTGAGGCTAAGATCTACCACGCTGTTCCAATGCGGATTAGTAGGTTACACATATCTCCAGAATTCTCTAGAGATATGCAGGTTCCCTCACGATGTTTTTCTTTACCGAAAAGCGTGTGATAAATTGCAATTATCAATTAGACACATGAGTTTTAATAGAAAAACTCATTGGTGCCTGTCCGAGATTGAACTCGTTTTCCCCTCGAAAGAGTCGCACGGTCTCGCCGCTGGGCTATCACAGCTCATTTAATTTGGACAGAGGAAACCTGCATATCTCTAGAGAATTTTGGGGATATGCGTAACCTACGCATCCACATTAGAACAGCATGGTAGATCTAAGCTCAAACCCTGCTCTCCAATAAAAGGTGAAAGGAGATCTACGCCCAGCTGTGGGATAGTAACAGAACGTTACTATATAAACATGTTTCATCATAGTATTTAGCTTCACCTAAAAGAGCAAATAATATATCATCATCATTCTCCTGCCCTTATCCCACTCTAAGTGGGGTCGGCACAACATGTTATAAACATGTTATAAACATGTTGTCACATGATTTGGCTACGTATTTTACGACCGGCCGCCCGTCTGACGTCAACTTACCTAAGTCGCCTTTTACGACACCTCGGTAAGAAATGGGGGTGGTCTATTCTATGCAGCTGGATACCACACGGCACATACCTTAGTCGCCTCTTACGACACCTCGGTAAGAAATGAGAGTGGTCTATTCCATGCAGCCGGATACCACACGGTACATACCTTAGTCGCCTCTTACGACACCTCGGTAAAAAGGAGGGTGGTCTATTCCATGCAGCCAGATACCACACGGCACATACCTTAGTCGCCTCTTACGACACCTCGGTCAGAAAGGAGGATGGTCTATCCTATTATGCCGGATACCACATGGCGTAATAAGCAAATAATATATACTAACTACTTTGCTATAATCCGTACGGGTTAAGCGAATGCATGCAAAGCCAATGTGTATGCATTGTATGCATTCACTTAACCCGTGCGGATTATAGCAAAGTAGTTAGTTCTGTTATATTGCTTGTAATATGGAATTCCGCAAAGTAACGCCTGCTTCTATAAATCATTCAAATAATATATGTCGTTTAAAAAAAATATTCGACGTATAGAGTAAAAAATACACACATATAATATTTCATTTATTAATTTATAGAACTTACAAAAGTAATAGTAAAAGTAAAGCTAAAAATCATTGCGATTTTGTCGTAGAAATCTCCTGATGATGCTTCGGTTGCGGAGCGAAACGATTGTTGAGTTTGTGATAGTGAACGTGTGTAGTGCTTGTGTACTGTGATGGTGGTGGTGGAGTTCTGTGTGTGTGTTTTAACGAATGCTGCAAGTTTTAAGTATGAAAATGAATAGTCCACTCTACATTTGGCATTATATATATATATTTCCAATTTACTTTATTGTAGATTATAGCGAAATAATTTTACTATCACTTTTGTATTATGGATCTCAGCAAAGTAACGCCTTTTTAAAAATTACTTATAGAACTTAGCTAGGCGTTACTTTGTGGAATTTTATAAAAAATAATCAAAACAATATTTCCAAACAATCGGAAAGTAACTCTATCGTCTACTCCAGTAGTGATAGTCTCTACTTTTATAACCTTCAATGTCAAAAACAGTTTGATAACAGTGAAATCTATAGCAATCAATTCAATAAAACGTAAAAATTTTGTATTACGAATCGCTTCATGTATATTTTAATTTAGAAGTATATTTATATCAAAATTGTTTATTGCTCTTTAAATTTCCTCGTAAAATGTACGGCGGACATTAAATAAAAATGTACAATATAGACGGGCCAAGTTTATGACGAAAATATGTTTAAATAATGTTTAATGTATAATAAGTTTTGTACACTCTGATGCGGATAAATTACATCACAATCCGTGAAAAGGAGGCTCGTATGATGAAAAAGGAGCGTGTTACCCTAATAAGAGATAGCGGGGAATAATTGTAGGATTTATAATGCAAGAAAACCCGCCGTGTCCGGCTGAGTAGAGTAGACCACTCTCATTTCTTACCGAGGTGTCGTAAAATACGACTAAGGTAAGCCGACCTGCCGTATAATATCCGGCTGAATAGAATAGACCACTCTCATTTCTTACCGGGGTGTTGTAAAAGACGACTAAGGTAGGTCGACGTCCCGTATGGTAACCGGCTGATTAGAATAAACCACCCTCATTTCTTACCGAGGTGTCGTAAAATACGACTAAGATAAGTCAAGTCGACCCCCCTTATGGTATCCGGCTGAGTAGAATAAACTACCCTAATTTCTTACCGGGGTGTCGTAAAAGGCGACTAAGGTAAGGCGACCCACTGGGTGGTATCCGGCTGAGTAGAATAGACCTCTTTCTTACAAAGGGTTCGTAATAACAATTTAAGTAAGTTGACGTCAGGCAGGCGGCCGGTCGTAAAATACGTAGCCAAATCATGTGACAACATGTTTGTAAAAAACTTATTTTAAAAAGGATTTTATTCAAATTGCAACGTATGTATGTGAAGATGTCTTACAAGTTAAATTCGACGGACTTCCCGGAGTCCGATTGCGTTGAAGTTTAATATATTGGTCCAGTATCGATGCATGTTTATGATAAGCATGACCTGATGCTGTTGCCGGGATTGGCTCCAAACGAGGGAACTGCTCAAGGGTTAAATGCTTTTAAAATGATTTTTAACTTGACTTCTTTATATTACAAAAGTAAAAATAAAATTATTTTGCTATAATCCGCTACACAGTTAATAGAAAATATATATAGTGTTGAATGTATAGTGGACTATCCGTTTTTTCATACCCGATACATGCAGGATTCGTTAACACAAACCTCCACCACAATACACAAGCACTTATTACACAATAGACAAGAGAAAATCGCAAAGACTTTGTGATTTTATCGTTGAATCTATCTCCTAATGGTGCTTCGGTTAGTGAGCTTGTGTAGCGCTTGTGTATTGTGGTGGCAGTGGTGGAGGTTTGTGCATGTGTTTTTACGAATCCTGCATGTAACGGGTATGGAAAAACGGATAGTCCACTATACATTTAGCACTTTATATATTTTCTATTTACTGTATCGCGGATTATAGCAAAATAATTTTATTTTTACTTTTGTAGTATGGAGCAAAAAAGTAAAAAGTAAAAAAGTAACAGCCTGTTACTAGCCACTGCTGGGCTAAGGCCTCCTCTCTCCGTTATTGGAGAGAAGGATTGGAGCTAAGACCTACCACGCTGCTCCAATGCGGATTGGTAGGTTACACGTATCCCTAGAATTCTCTAGAGATATGCAGGTTTCCTCACGAAGTTTTCCTTCACCGAAAAGCGTGTGATAAATTGCAATTATCAATTAGACACATAAGTTTTAATAGAAAAACTCATTGGTGCCTGCCCGGGGTTTGAACCTATGTCGTCTCTAGAGAGTCGCACGGTCTCACCGCTAGGCTATCACAGCTTCAATTCAGATCTCCGCAAAGTAACGCCTAATTCTATAAATTATTCTTTAAATTAGATTGCACATTTGGGTGCATAAGAATCGCTAAAGCCTCCCAACAATCGTCACACCCTTATACGGATAACAAAATGTTCACGCCACATGCGGTCCCGTTCTAACCTTCCATTGTGTTACCTGTCAAAATATTTCTCCTTTTTTAAAAGCCGCCGCGAAAATTGTATATTCATCCCAACAAAAAGGTATATTTATGTTCAGTATATTGAAGTTTTAAGATTTCTGGCATTATACCGTTGTGGTTGCCTTATTAGCGATAGGTTATCTGTTTAACACACAAATCACTTTATTATTTTCTTAATCAATCATCATTCTCCTGCCATTATCCCACTCTAAGTGGGATTGGCACAACATGTTACAAACATGATTTGGCTACGTATTTTACGACTGGCCGCCTGCCTGACGTCAACTTAACTTAATCGCCTTTTACGACACCTTGGAAATCAATGAGGTGGTCTATTCTATGCAGCCGGATACCACACGGCATTTACCTTAGTCGCCTCTTAAGACACCTCGGTAAGAACGGAGGGTGGTCTATTCTATGCAGCCGGATACCACACGGCATTTACCTTAGTCGCCTCTTAAGACACCTCGGTAAGAACGGAGGGTGGTCTATTCTATGCAGCCGGATACCACACGGCATTTACCTTAGTCGCCTCTTACGACACCTCGGTAAGAACGGAGGGTGGTCTATTCTATGCAGCCGGATACCACACGGCACATACCTTAGTCGCCTCTTACGACACCTCGGTAAGAAAGGAGGGTGGTCTATTCTATGCAGCCGGATACCACACGGCACATACCTTAGTCGCCTCTTACGACACCTCGGTAAGAAAGGAGGGTGGTCTATTCTATGCAGCCGGATACCACACGGCATTTACCTTAGTCGCCTCTTAAGACACCTCGGTAAGAACGGAGGGTGGTCTATTCTATGCAGCCGGATACCACACGGCATTTACCTTAGTCGCCTCTTAAGACACCTCGGTAAGAACGGAGGGTGGTCTATTCTATGCAGCCGGATACCACACGGCATTTACCTTAGTCGCCTCTTAAGACACCTCGGTAAGAACGGAGGGTGGTCTATTCTATGCAGCCGGATACCACACGGCATTTACCTTAGTCGCCTCTTAAGACACCTCGGTAAGAACGGAGGGTGGTCTATTCTATGCAGCCGGATACCACACGGCATTTACCTTAGTCGCCTCTTAAGACACCTCGGTAAGAACGGAGGGTGGTCTATTCTATGCAGCCGGATACCACACGGCATTTACCTTAGTCGCCTCTTAAGACACCTCGGTAAGAACGGAGGGTGGTCTATTCTATGCAGCCGGATACCACACGGCATTTACCTTAGTCGCCTCTTACGACACCTCGGTAAGAACGGAGGGTGGTCTATTCTATGCAGCCGGATACCACACGGCATTTACCTTAGTCGCCTCTTAAGACACCTCGGTAAGAACGGAGGGTGGTCTATTCTATGCAGCTGGATACCACACGGCATTTACCTTAGTCGCCTCTTACGACACCTCGGTAAGAACGGAGGGTGGTCTATTCTATGCAGCCGGATACCACACGGCACATACCTTAGTCGCCTCTTACGACACCTCGGTAAGAAAGGAGGGTGGTCTATTCTATGCAGCCGGATACCACACGGCACATACCTTAGTCGCCTCTTACGACACCTCGGTAAGAAAGGAGGGTGGTCTATTCTATGCAGCCGGATACCACACGGCATTTACCTTAGTCGCCTCTTAAGACACCTCGGTAAGAACGGAGGGTGGTCTATTCTATGCAGCCGGATACCACACGGCATTTACCTTAGTCGCCTCTTAAGACACCTCGGTAAGAACGGAGGGTGGTCTATTCTATGCAGCCGGATACCACACGGCATTTACCTTAGTCGCCTCTTAAGACACCTCGGTAAGAACGGAGGGTGGTCTATTCTATGCAGCCGGATACCACACGGCATTTACCTTAGTTGCCTCTTAAGACACCTCGGTAAGAACGGAGGGTGGTCTATTCTATGCAGCCGGATACCACACGGCATTTACCTTAGTCGCCTCTTAAGACACCTCGGTAAGAAAGGAGGGTGGTCTATTCTATGCCGGATACCACACGGCACATACCTTAGTCGCCTCTTACGACAGCTCGGTAAGAAAGGAGGGTGGTCTATTCTATGCAGCCGGATACCACACGGCATTTACCTTAGTCGCCTCTTAAGACACCTCGGTAAGAAAGGAGGGTGGTCTATTCTATGCCGGATACCACACGGCACATACCTTAGTCGCCTCTTACGACAGCTCGGTAAGAAAGGAGGGTGGTCTATTCTATGCAGCCGGATACCACACGGCACATACCTTAGTCGCCTCTTACGACACCTCGGTAAGAAAGGAGGGTGGTCTATTCTATGCAGCCGGATACCACACGGCACATACCTTAGTCGCCTCTTACGACACCTCGGTAAGAAAGGAGGGTGGTCTATTCTATGCAGCCGGATACCACACGGCATTTACCTTAGTCGCCTCTTAAGACACCTCGGTAAGAACGGAGGGTGGTCTATTCTATGCAGCCGGATACCACACGGCATTTACCTTAGTCGCCTCTTAAGACACCTCGGTAAGAACGGAGGGTGGTCTATTCTATGCAGCCGGATACCACACGGCATTTACCTTAGTTGCCTCTTAAGACACCTCGGTAAGAACGGAGGGTGGTCTATTCTATGCAGCCGGATACCACACGGCATTTACCTTAGTCGCCTCTTAAGACACCTCGGTAAGAAAGGAGGGTGGTCTATTCTATGCCGGATACCACACGGCACATACCTTAGTCGCCTCTTACGACACCTCGGTAAGAACGGAGGGTGGTCTATTCTATGCAGCCGGATACCACACGGCATTTACCTTAGTCGCCTCTTAAGACACCTCGGTAAGAACGGAGGGTGGTCTATTCTATGCAGCTGGATACCACACGGCATTTACCTTAGTCGCCTCTTACGACACCTCGGTAAGAACGGAGGGTGGTCTATTCTATGCAGCCGGATACCACACGGCACATACCTTAGTCGCCTCTTACGACACCTCGGTAAGAAAGGAGGGTGGTCTATTCTATGCAGCCGGATACCACACGGCACATACCTTAGTCGCCTCTTACGACACCTCGGTAAGAAAGGAGGGTGGTCTATTCTATGCAGCCGGATACCACACGGCATTTACCTTAGTCGCCTCTTAAGACACCTCGGTAAGAACGGAGGGTGGTCTATTCTATGCAGCCGGATACCACACGGCATTTACCTTAGTCGCCTCTTAAGACACCTCGGTAAGAACGGAGGGTGGTCTATTCTATGCAGCCGGATACCACACGGCATTTACCTTAGTCGCCTCTTAAGACACCTCGGTAAGAACGGAGGGTGGTCTATTCTATGCAGCCGGATACCACACGGCATTTACCTTAGTTGCCTCTTAAGACACCTCGGTAAGAACGGAGGGTGGTCTATTCTATGCAGCCGGATACCACACGGCATTTACCTTAGTCGCCTCTTAAGACACCTCGGTAAGAAAGGAGGGTGGTCTATTCTATGCCGGATACCACACGGCACATACCTTAGTCGCCTCTTACGACAGCTCGGTAAGAAAGGAGGGTGGTCTATTCTATGCAGCCGGATACCACACGGCATTTACCTTAGTCGCCTCTTAAGACACCTCGGTAAGAAAGGAGGGTGGTCTATTCTATGCCGGATACCACACGGCACATACCTTAGTCGCCTCTTACGACAGCTCGGTAAGAAAGGAGGGTGGTCTATTCTATGCAGCCGGATACCACACGGCACATACCTTAGTCGCCTCTTACGACACCTCGGTAAGAAAGGAGGGTGGTCTATTCTATGCAGCCGGATACCACACGGCACATACCTTAGTCGCCTCTTACGACACCTCGGTAAGAAAGGAGGGTGGTCTATTCTATGCAGCCGGATACCACACGGCATTTACCTTAGTCGCCTCTTAAGACACCTCGGTAAGAACGGAGGGTGGTCTATTCTATGCAGCCGGATACCACACGGCATTTACCTTAGTCGCCTCTTAAGACACCTCGGTAAGAACGGAGGGTGGTCTATTCTATGCAGCCGGATACCACACGGCATTTACCTTAGTCGCCTCTTAAGACACCTCGGTAAGAACGGAGGGTGGTCTATTCTATGCAGCCGGATACCACACGGCATTTACCTTAGTTGCCTCTTAAGACACCTCGGTAAGAACGGAGGGTGGTCTATTCTATGCAGCCGGATACCACACGGCATTTACCTTAGTCGCCTCTTAAGACACCTCGGTAAGAAAGGAGGGTGGTCTATTCTATGCCGGATACCACACGGCACATACCTTAGTCGCCTCTTACGACAGCTCGGTAAGAAAGGAGGATGGTCTATTCTATGCAGCCGGATACCACACGGCATTTACCTTAGTCGCCTCTTAAGACACCTCGGTAAGAAAGGAGGGTGGTCTATTCTATGCCGGATACCACACGGCACATACCTTAGTCGCCTCTTACGACAGCTCGGTAAGAAAGGAGGGTGGTCTATTCTATGCAGCCGGATACCACATGGCATTTACCTTAGTCGCCTCTTACGACACCTCGGAAAGCAATGAGGTGGTCTATTTTATTCTACCGGATACCACACGGCTAGCTTTATTATTTTCTTAATCAATATCGAATATTATTTGTTTTGTTTTACGACTGATTACCCAATTATTTCGCATTGTCAAATTATTTCAGCGAAAAATTTAATCGTTCGATTTTAATAGTTGTTTTATGTCTTTGATAAGATTTGGTTAAATTAAATCTGGACGAGAAAAAATTGTAAAATTACTCTTTACTTGATAAATAGTTAACAGCTACAATTAAAAATATCTATTTCGATATAGAGCAATGTTTCAAGAAATGCCTTTTGGATACCTTTTATAAATATTTATATTTATATTAAATAATTTATAGAATTAGGCGTTACTTTGAGAGATCAATAATACAAAAATAATAATAAATTATTTTGCTATAATCCGCGATACAGTAAATAGAAAATATATATAGTGCTAAATGTAGTGGACTATCCGTTTTTTCATACCCGTCACATGCAGGATTCGTTAAAACACATGCAGAAACCTGCATCACTGCCACCACAATACACAAGCACTACACACGTTCACTATCACAAACTCAACAATCGTTTCGCCCCGCAACCCAAGCATCATCAGGAGATAGACTCCACGACGATATCGCAAAGCACATTTGCTATTTTCTATTTACTGTATCGCGGATTATAGCAAAATTTTATTATTATTCTTATATTTATATTACCTAAATATTTACTTTGTTTTACCTTTTTTATGATGATTTTATTATAATAGTTTATATAGTTATATAGTTTTCGGGTACATATTTTTTTACATTTATATATATGAATCTCCCGATATTCCTAAAAATAATTGTTTTAGTAATTATATTATACTTGGGAAAATTAGCAAAAAATCAATTATTGTTTGAAGTGTTAAGTAAATGTTGTGCGTACCTGTAATTTAGAAACATATAGGAAAGATGATATTAAAATTAGTTTGTTAACGTGTATGATTTCTAGTTGGTGAGGCTTATTAATACATAAATACTAAAATAACTAAAAAAAATTAATCAAATATAACTACGTACCTAATATAGTACACATTTGTCTTAGTTATTTGATGGTTAGCAAGTTTATACACAATTTACGTTCATTATTTATTTATGTACCATAAAAAATACATCAAAAAAACATTATTAATAAAAACGTGTATAAAGTCAACTTATCCCTTTGACAGAGATCTCTTCCAAATAACCTACGAAATTAAGTCTATAATAAATCTGTTTTGGTACGTAAATATCAACAATTGAGAATTTACATTATATTTACTAATAGTATCCAAATTATCAATAAAGTGTTATCGGTATTGTTATTAGGTTTAAATAATTTATTCTCAAAAAACCAATGGCCACTTATATGAGAATATAAACTAATTACTAAACTTAGGCGGTCACTACTGCTCGTTCAACATTTGTAATTGACTTCTGTATAGTGTTACTTTTGTTCATTGATTTTCGGAAATTTTGTTTTAAAACTGTTGAACGATTGTTATTATTTATCTTTATTTGTTTTCTTATTTATAACAAGCTTTAAGCAATAGAAAATCTATTGTTTACGCTTCGCAATATACGCTTCTAAACAGCTACAGCCAGTCTCCTGTCAGGCACTTAAATCTGATCAAAATGATGATCATTTAGGAAGCCCACATGCAAATTACATACAAGAACATCTCCCGGGGCCGATAAATTACTTCGCTCGAGTCATAAAAAGGCAAGTTCTAATAGAATAATTAGGGAGTGTGTCGGGTAAATGCGGCGCGGTAATTACTAATTCTGACACGGCAACACTGGCCACGCTGGTTAGAACGCGCGAAATCGATCGCGTTCAAATTTAAAAGAGTAATTTACACGCATATGAAAAAGTTTTATTAGTATTATTTTATACTTATGTTATACAGAATTTGTTTTAATATGTAAGTATCTGAAGTAATGCAGATTTATTAGTAGTATTTATATATATATTTTACTATACAAGCAATACAACAGAACTAACTACTTTGCTATAATCCGCACGGGTTAAGTGAATGCATGCAAAGCCAATGTGTATGAAGCAGGCAAAATCTACGCACCTTATACATGCAGGACCAGCCACCACATGCACCCCAAGGCGCAATTCACCAGCAACAACGCACACAAAAGCAGCACACACACCCACCACCACAATCTCGACGATCGTTTCGCCCCGAAACCGAAGCATCATCAGGAGGATAGGCTCCACGACAAAAATCGTACTGCAGTACGATTTTTGTCGTGGATTTTGCCTGCTTCATACACATTGGCTTTGCATGCATTCACTTAACCCGTGCAGATTATAGCAAAGTAGTTAGTTCTGTTGTATTGCTTGTAATATGGAATTCCGCAAAGTAACGCCTGCTTCTATAAATCATATTTTACTATAGTTTTTTAGTTTAGTTCCCGCGGTGTGGTATCCGGCTGAGTAGAATAGAACGCCCTCATTTCTTACCGAAGTGTCGTAAAAGGTGACTAAGGTAAGGTGACGTCAAGTGATCGTAAAACACCTAGCCAAATCATGTTACAACATGTTTAATCATGTTGTGCCGATCCCACTAGTGGGATAAGGGCAGGAGAATGATGATGATATTTTAGTATAGTATATTCCGATTCCCTGCGAGAAAAGTTCAAGGAAACAGGTATTCTTACATTGGCTTCACAGTATATTTTTAGCAATTTAATTTTTGTACTTAAGAATTATATAATAATAAAAAGATTGGCAATGTATATAATAGACGAAGTAGGAACCGACATTGCGGTTGCGGTTCGTGCTTTGCGCCTTGCAAAAGTACATAAGTCGTTTATGGGTTTGGGTATAGCTACTCTTCGATCCTGTACAAGACATTAATAACTATATATAACTAGTGATAAGAATTATCATATGAAAAGAGCAACCGCCGAGTTTCTTGCTGGCTCTTCTCGGTAGGAACAGCTTTCCGAACCAGCAGTAGAGTTGACGATTCAAAATCACTTTTTTACAAGTTTACTTGAATAAATAATATTTTGAATTTGAATATAGTAAAGTATAGTATAGTAAAGTATTATAATACCATAGAGTTATTATAGTATAGAAGGGGAGCCTGCATAAATTAAACACGCCATAGTACTATAGGTAAGGTAAGGTAACGGCTTGTTACAATCCCACTGTTGGACAAAGGCCTCCTCCATTTCTGGAGAGAAGGGTTGGAGCTAAGACCTACCACGCTGCTCCAATGCGGATTGGTAGGTTACACATATCCCTAGAATTCTCTAGAGATATACAGGTTTCCTCACGATGTTTTCCTTCACCGAAAAGCGTGTGATAAATTGCAATTATCAATTAGACACAAGTTTTTAACAGAAAAACTAATTGGTACCTGCTCGGGGTTTGAAATCGTGACCCCCTCGTAAGAGTCACACAGTCTCACCGCTAGGCTATCACAACTTTATATTACGGTTTACGGTAGTAGAATCGAAGAATATTAATATGCAGTTTATGAAAATAAATAGTATAATTTATATAATGAAAGTAAAAGTGATTTTTATTTTATTTGACCAACTTTATAACAATGTATAATAACTAAAAATTACTTAAATGACGTATAAATATGTTTACTAACCACTAATTATTTTAACATTAAATTAGTGTAATTGATTTTTGAACGAAACTTCTTTTAAAGGTTTAAACTAAAACATATAATTACATTAAAACTCCTTCTAAAACGTGTATTTACTAAACGTAACGAGTTGTAAAAGAAAACAATTAAACAACTGAAATTACAGACGGTTTCCAACTAATTAAGTCGAAATTTCATTTTTAATATAAGTGGAAAATTTATTAAAGAGCCCGCGAACGATTTTCGAACGTAACATATCTTGTGAGAGGTTTATATTCTGTGGCGCCAACGAGCGAGGACCACACACGTTGCGCGGGAAGGTTTTTAAAAAAGGAACGCACCAACCGCGCCGCGTTCGGAGCCTCATCATCAGTTCTTTTTTTGAAACAGCTAGTTTTATACATAGACATAAAAGTTGGAACGCGCGATGTGTATTTTTTATCGATCACTAACTAATGCTGTTAGCCCTAATGGCTTTTACAGCGTCATCAAGAGGATGGGCGAGCGCAGAAGCATCATCTTCTGCTGCCATCTTCAAAATGAAGTTCGGAGGTCAGTTGTAGAAAACTTTTCGAACTAAGTCTAAGTGTATATATATGTGTATATGTGAATATATATTTATATTAATTTAGATATATATTTGTATATATATGTGTGGTTATGATGTATATATTGTTAGTATATATATTATGTATTAGCATGTAGTTATATAAATTATTAAATACTTTGTGCACCTTAATTTAAGTTTTCTTTGTTTACTTTAACTCTGTAGGTAGCCTGTAAGAGATCACTATCAGTGATAAGGCCGCCTTTGCACATAATTTTGCTTATTTATAAGTTTTTATGTACTGTAGCTTTTTGTGTGCAATAAAGTATTTTATTATTATTATTATTAAGTCCTGTCCACTCTGTTATATTTTCGAACCATTTCAGACGTTGCCTTCCAGGTGCTTTTTACCGTACATCCCTTATAGGATCAACCTAGGAAATTTATACAAGGGTCCCTCTATATATGTTAAAAAAAGACAACCTTTCTTTGCATGACCCACACCTCAAATGCGTGCAAGCGTCTACAACCATCTTTAGTTATGGTCCAAGATTCGCATCCGTATAAGAGAGTGGACCAGACTTTAGAATGTTCCTTACATCAAATGGGATTTTAGGGTCAGATAATATTTCGGATATCTTGTAAAAAGCGGCTTTAGCTTGTCCAATTCTGCAGAAGCATCGCCGGGAGTAAAACTGGGAGAGCAAGCGAGACTAGCAGTATCCTGCAAGCGTCGCCTTAAGGGTGCGGACCTCGGCTAAGAGCGACACGCTGTGGACTGTATCGAAGACTGTATCTGAGGACTGTATCGGACTTGAGCGCGATATGCAGACTATAAAAAAAGGTAATTGATAATTACAACTTATCGCACAGTTTCCTTGATCAGAGCAGCGTGGTGGATTCTCTAACTCTCCTCTCCAAAAATGTGAGACGAGGCCAACGTCCATCTGTGCGATATCAACAGGCTACTTTACGTATTTTATCGACGATTTTTTTTTTATCGTAGCAAATTATATTTATGATCAAAATAATAAGTAGTGATAGTTAAACGGTGACACCTTGTACTTTCTATAGAGTCACATGGGTTTCAATCCCGGGCAGGCATCAACGAGTTTTTCATTCTCATTTCATGTGTGTAACCTACCAAGCCGCATTGATGCAGCGAGATGGGTCTACGTTCTAAAAAAAAGGGGGGAAGGCCTATGTAGAGACCAGGAAAACAGGACTCACTGGAATTAAATTTTCAAACATTTGGCTAGTTATAAAGCTGATTCGTGAAGCGAGGTCTATATAACTCGTTCGGCAGATATATAATATGTATTGTCCACGCAATAATCGACAATACTTTTCTGGAGAATGGAATTTTTGATCTTACGTTTTTTAACTAATCATTTTAAATTCTTTGTAGTTGCCAAATAAAAATTAAACATTAGATTTTTACCAATTTGATTCTTCGTAAACACTACGAATAGAATTAACCGTGATTAATTAATTTAAATACAGATATGTAATCATTAAAACATTATAACATACTGTATATAGTTACCGTATGATTACTATCATAGCACACATATTATTTTGATTTGAGTAACAAATATAGTCAAATAGTTCAAGTAATTTAAATTTTCTTTTTACATGCATGGTTAAACCGAGCTTTTAATGAAAATGAATAAGTTAAATTAAAAAGGCGTTCAAAATATTCTATATTATAAGACTTTCTCAAAATGGATTGTTGTACGGTTTTTACTAAAATGTAGTGCATTTATTCCGGAAAGGTTTAGGTTAATAGTACATTACGGTTTTATGTAAATTGAGTTGAACCAACAGAAATACTCGAAACTAATGTACTTTGTAACATGTTGTGTAAACCCCACTTAGAGTGGGACAATGGCAGGAAGATGATGATGACATATATATTATCGAATCTTCCTAAAAATAATTGCTTAAGTAATTATTTTTGGTCTAATTTGCATCAATTGTTTGCTTAGTGTCCAGAAGCTATCTATCTGTATATGATGGATTTTCTCAAAATCTACAGAAGATATTTGTACTAAAAGATTTACTAGAAGAAAAACTAAAAGGTTACATTAATTTTTACGTAAATTGTGTTGGACAGGTCGCGTGGTTGTTAAAAATCTCCCCTGCAACGAACTTTAGTCGCGTGTGCCGCATAAACCAATAGAGATACACTAAAGTAATGTATTAGAGAATCTTAGATCTACAAAATACTACAAAAAAGTCCGCGACACCATTTCTCTATCTCTTATCGTTAACTCACAATAACTACTTTTGTGTTTAAATTTTCAATAATAGAATAAAATGAACGGATTGACGCGAGATAAACTTTGTGACACACCAATTTCCAATTAGTTGGTTTGCAATAAAATAATCGGGATCGACATCGCGCAAACCGAACTATAAATCGATGACTTTATACATATATACGCCTCCATATTGCCAGTGAAAAAAATATTATCATCGGAATGATGTTGTTGTATTCATATTATTATGGTGTGGCGAGTTCCCCAGATATAAATTACCCCGTTTTATTATTCCCGCTTCTGATCCCCCGACCATAGGTGGGTTGCTCTTTATAGTTTTTTAAATATCTTTAAAGCCTTTGAAGATTAGTTTGTTATCGGCCAGCAATAAAGTAGGTGAGGTGGTGTTCCTTTTTTGAAACGCTCCTCCTTTTTTAAATCCACAAAGGAGTTTCGTTCGTGGAATACGGCCTTTTTGGGTGAGAATTTTCTTGATTGCCCGATAAAGGTGGATTAAGAAAAACGGTTCATAATGGATTGGGTGCGGCGACTTTGTGTGGACACTTGCGATAATTGCGGCCTCGTTTATCGATACCTTGATAGCCTCATAATTTTGTGCAAAAAGAAATTATATATGAGATTATCTTAATTTAAATCCTTTTTTTTCATCTGACATTAAGACAGACCCAATAGCATCATCTGACGGGTCACTATAACATATAGAATAGAATATTATGGTTAAATTAATGCTAGAAATTTTCAGTAAATTTTGACCTCGACGATATTTTTATATTGTCTCTGAGAGAAAGACTTTTGTAATGCTAAAAGCTAGCCCGGCGAACTTCGTATGGCTTTTTAATCAAATATAATGAAGCTACAACTGGTTCGGAATGTTGCTCTTACCGAGAAGAACCAGCAAGAAACTCGGCGGTCAATCTTTTAAATATTTTCAATTATACATTATTAAACCGCTGTCTTGTATGAAGCTGAAAGGATCTTCAAATCCAGGCTTTCTTATCAACCAAATAATCTTCAATTTTGTAATATGCTTTACGTATAACCACATTTTTTAAACTTAGTTTGAATCTTTCTGTACACTGGTCTAGAATGGAATTTTAGAATTGAGGAATTTTATTATAGAAGCGAATAGCGAGACCAACAAATGAGTTGCTAACTCTGCTGAGTCGCGACGCAGGTATCACAAGCTGCTTGTGACCTCTCGTATGTCTGATACACATCAAATTTTGTTTTATACGTTCTTGTATTTTTCCGTAATTATTCCATAATAATTGAATAATATGTCAAAGTTCAATAGTTTAAAAATAATAGCTCACGAAAAAGAATACTTTAACGCAATTTTTTACGAAAAACTTCAATCTTTCTGATTAACATTATTTTAGATATACTTTTAACGCACCGTAATTATGCAACAATGACTTTACAACTCTTTTTTTTCGAACTGACTGTATGCTGTTAGCCCTAACGGCTTTTACAGTGTCACAGGGCGGGATGGAAGAGCGCAGAAGCATCATCAAGGTTGTGAAATGCAAAGAGTTGCGAAATACACAGAGTAGAGCGCAGAAGTACTTTACGACTCACAAACACGTATCATCTATTGTAAACTTATGTTATTCAAGTAAATTAAACCTTTTAAATTCGCAATCGAAAAAAGATCATTAACCGAGATAAAAATATCCTTTAAGTTCTACCGAAATATAACTATTTAAAAACTTCATTGAAATCGGTTAAGTAATTCAAAACTATTAAAGATTAGCGTAAACGGACATCACCATTCATCATTCTCCTGCCCTTATCCCACTCTAAGGTGGGGTCGGCACAATATGTTACAAACATGTTGGTACTTGATTTGTCTACGTAGCGTAGCGTAAACGGACATCGCGACGCGGAATTTTTATATATAAAGAGTTTACCCCTCGTAGGCACGAGAGGATTTTTATCGTGCGTTAAAATTACGTCGAATTGAAACAAATGGGTATCCAGGTATCTGTTCACACGACAGCGTATTTAAATCGCGACGTATTTTATCGTGCAGTGTTCCATTTTAGTCGTTAGGGCGAGGGCGTTAAGCTGAATATACCATACGAAACTTCTTATAACGACTATTGTGGAATTTTAACGCAAGGTATTTTTACGATTTTTATCGTGCGTTAAAAATACGTCGAAATAAAACAAATGGGTAACCAGGTATCTGTTCACACGACAGCGTATTTAAATCGCGACGTATTTTTATCGTTGCAGTTTTCCAGTCTAGTCGTTAGTGCGTAGGTCGTTAAGCTGAATATACCATACGAAACTTTTTATAACGCCTATTGTGGAATTTTAACGCGACGTATTTTTTACGCTCGTCCGAACGAGGCGTAAAGATTACTATGGACTTGGAATTAGAAATTCCTTTTAGATATTTAATCAGCGATCGGGAATAAGACTCATGATCCTATTGCATTATAGATAGTCTAGCCTACTATACTATTGAGGATTATATAGATGATAAAAATGCGTGGATATAGCTACTCCTCTACCATGTACAAAATAGTAATGACCAAATTTAGTTATAACAATTATATTTGAAAAGAGCAACCGCCGAGTTTCTGGCTGGCTCTTCTCCGTAGGGACAACTTTCCGAACCAGCAGTAGAGTTGATTCAAAAGCACTTATTTACAAGTTTACTTGAAGAATATTTTGAATTTGAATTTGAATAAATTGTATGTTTGTGTATGACGGAACAACCTCAATGGCTTGTTCCGTTTAATGCAGCTCGGATCGTAAATAAAATTAACATATAGATAGGTGTTTGCTCGCTCCTAGTGAGATAGTACACGCCGCGGTGATTGTGTGTATATTGCCTTGCGGAGCACAATTTTTATTTACATAAGTAATGAAAATATTACTTTGCTATCAAATTCAAAGTCAAAATATTGTATATTCAAGTAAAATAGAGCGGTGAGACTGTGCGACTCTTTCGTGGGGAACACGGGGCAGGGAGCAATGAGTTTCTCCATCAAAACTCATGTGTCTAATTGATAAATTCAATTTATCACAAGTTTTTCGGTGAAGAAAAACATCGTGACGAAACCTGCATATATCTAAAGAATTCTGGAGATATGTGTAACCTACCAATCCGTATTGGAGCAGCGTGGTAGGTCTTAGCTCCAATCCCAGCAGTGGAATTGGAACAGGCCGCTTCTACTACAAGTAAACTTGTAAACAAGTGCTTTTGAATCGTCATTTCTACAGCGGGTTCGGAAAGCTGTTCCTACCGAGAGGACCCAACGAGAAAATCGCCGGGTGCTCTTTTCAAATATGATTGCACAGGGTCGAAGACTACCTTTAACCACCATTTATATAATCCACAATAGTATAGCACAGAAAAAAAGTAACTGCCTGTTAATATCCCACAGCTGGGAATAGGCCGCCTCTCCCAGTTTCTGGAGAGAAGGGTTGGAGCTAAGACCTACCACGCTGCTCAAATGGGGATTGGTAGGTTACACATATCCACAGAATTCTCTAGAGATATGTAGGTTTTCTCACGGTCTTTTCCTTCACCGAAAAGCGTGTGATAAATTGCAAATATCAATTAGACACATTAGTTTTAATAGAAAAACTCATTGGTGCCTGTCCGGGTTTGAACCCATGTTCGTCTCTAAAGAGTCGCACGGTCTCACCACTGGGCTATCACAGCTTCTAATTTTTCACAGCTTCTAATTCAATAAGCTTTTTGTATCAGCCTCTTTTAACAGTGTTTTTAAACCGCTGTAATGGCATAGATAAAATTAATTGCGGAATTTTATTATAGACTCTATCTATTATATCTTATACTCAAAGCCACAAACGGATTGCGCATATCGCTATCGCGGATTATCCGCTGTAAAATGAAAATATATGTTATGCCAAAAGTAGAGTGTCCGTGTGGTATCCGGCTTATTAGGATAGACCACCCTCATTCCTTACCGAGGTCTCGTTTAAGGCTGTCAAGGTAAATTGACCCGCCGTGTGGTATCCGGCTAGGTAGAATGGACCATCCTCATTTCTTGCAGAGGTGTCGTAAAATGTGACTAAGGTAAATTGACGTCAGGCAGTTGACCGGTCGTGAAATACCTTGCCAAATTATGTTACAACATGTTTGTAACATGTTGTCCTGACCCCACTTAGAGTGAGATAAAGGCAAAAGAATGATCAAAAATCAATGATTTATCAAAAAAAAAGATTTTGGTAATGAAAACCGCGTCAGAAACCAGTCTCTAACTAGAGTTAGCTCTTCCAGAGATACCAATATATATGGGACATTTACACACACGGTCGTCCGTCCCCAAAGTAAGTAACTTAATACTTGTGTTATGGGTGACGGACAACTGGTAGATATACTACACATATAAGTTTATATACATACTTAAATACAAATACACACCCAGGCTCGAAGAACCAACCATTTGTTTATAGAAAATGTTGGCCCTCGGCGGTAATCGAACACGCGACCCGAGGAGCTGAAGGCAGGGTCACTACCCACAGCGCCAACGGGCTAATGATAACCACGGACGTAGCTATATCTTTTAAAAGAATTCAATTTTCACCAAAACTTCCTTAACCACTAATTAGACTCAGGGCCAAACTTTCAATTTACAAAAATAAATCTATAGTCCGACTTAGTAGAGTTTCCACTACCACGAGATTGGTATGTACGCAAGTGAAACCGCGGGGGATTGCTAGTATTATATAAAAAACTTATTTCATCATATTCTACCAAAAACAAATAACAATTCCAGTTTCCGGTTCCTGCGTTCGCGAGAATTGGGTTACCAAAGACAAATCTAACGCCGCAAATATTTTCCAATTCCCTTGTAAGACGAATCAAAGACAAATACCATTTTATTCGAGTTATTTCACTGTGAAGGGTGATTCGTCTATGATATTGCTAGTTTTGTTTTTACAAGCATTTGTTTAACTTAGAGCTTCATTTTTATTGAAATAAAAAAAAATGAGAAAGAATGAAATAACTCAAAATATTCTTTACTCAAGTAAACTTGTAAACAAGTGCTTTTGAGTCGTCAACTCTACTGCTGGTTCGGAAAATTGTTCCTACCGAAAAAACCCCTCATTTTTTAAATAATTAGTCCCATTTTATCATAGCAATTCAGTGCAATGTCGAAGAGCATCTAGATTCATGCATTTTAATCATTTTTATACTCCTCAATATAATAGTATAGGCTTTTTGTATCAGCTTCCTTTTTAACTCCTTTTTTACAGAAAGCCATTTTAATATTTTCTTAATAAAACTTATAGGTTTTAAGATTCTGGGTGTATTAATAATATTGTATAATATTGTGTATTAATAATAAATAAGTGCTTTTGAATCGACAACTCTACTGTTGGTTCGGAAAGCTGTTCCTACCGAGAAGAGCCAGCAAGAAACTCGGCGGCTGCTCTTTTTAAAATATAATTCTTATCACTAGTTACATTTACTCATTTTCTGTCTTGTACAGGATAGAAGTGCAGCTATATCCACACTTTCTTGTCATCTAAGTAATACTCAACAGTATAGTATTTCTGTATCAGTGTTTTTAAATTTGCTGCAAGGGCAAAGCTAGAATCGATTGCTGAATTTTATTATACAATCTTATACCCAAACCCACAAACGACTTATAGTCGCGGCAATAAATAATGCACATCAAGGCTGAGAGAGAGAAATCAGCTAGATTCTGCTTTATAAAGCATTGTCTCTGTCACACAGACTGAAGAACCCGTGTGTGACAGTGACAGCGCTCTACGAAACCGAACTGGCCGGCTGTTTCTTTCTAAGTTCTCGATGTGCATTATTTATTGCCACGTACTATACCTATATACGTATATACTTTTGCAAGGCGCAATGTAGGAACCGCAGGCTTATGTCGGTTCCTACTTTGTCTATTATATACATCGCCAATCTTTTTATAATTATGTATATTCTTATGCACAAAAATTAATTATTTATATGTAAAGAATATATATTTTTTTAATATCAATGGTTAATAATAAAAACGCTTTAAATTAAGAAATGAAGACTGTTTGACGCTGTTAAAAAAATTGTTTTGAAAATCAAAATCAAAGTTTTATTTTAAACTTATTATCTGAAAACAATGATTTATTTTAATCTTGGTTTTCAGAGCAACACAATTTCCAAATCAAATCAAATCAAAATAATCTTCATTCAAATAAATCATTTCACTTTTGTATCGTCAAACATCAATATGACTAATGAAGCTACAACTGGTTCGGAATGTTTCTCTTACCGAGAAGAACCAGCAAGAAACTCGGCGGGCAATCTTTTAAATATTTTCAATTATACATTATTAAACCGCTGTCTTGTATGAAGCTGAAAGGATTTTCAAATCCAGGCTTTCTTATCATCCAAATAATCTTCAATTTTGTTATATGCTTTACGTAAGCATATTTTTTACACTTAGTTGGAATCTTTCTGTATACTGGTCTAGAATGGATTGAGGAATTTTATTATAAAAGCGAATACCGAGACCAACAAATGAGTTGCTAACTCTGCTGAGTCGCGACGCAGGTATCACAAGCTGTTTGTAACCTCTCGTATGTCTATGATATACATCAAATTTTGTTTTTATTTTATTTGGCGTTTCCAAAATTTATTTTTAATTGTCTTATATATATTTAAGTATTTGTTTAAAACACTTTGAGGAATGACGTGCTAGTAATTGTCACATTTATTTATTATTATAGTAAAACCATGGTGTCATGGGAATCCCCAAAAACCGCCAAATCACCTTATAAAAATATATATCACAAACTAAAATTATTTATTCTATAATTTTGCGTGTCAAAACACAGTTTGTCTTCGAAATAACACGTAAATTCACACGAAAGTTAATTAAAGTGCGATAGCCCGACGGACACCTCATTCCACTTATATAGGCGCCTATTAATACTAATATAATATATAAATACAAAAGTCCGTCTGTATACACTTTCAATTTATTTATGGAAAACAGATACACTGTTTTCCACAAGGTTTTATCCGCGTAAATCCAAGAATTTTATTCTAACAGTCTTAATATAACGTTATGCCTTGATCCGGCTGAATACACCATCCTCATTTCTTACCGAGGTGTCGTAAAAGTCGACTAAGGTAAGTCGACCCGCCGTATGGTATCCGGTTGAGTAGAATAGACTACCCTCATTTCTTACCCAGGGGTCGTAAAATAAGACTAAGGTAAGTTGACGTAAAATACGTAGCCAAATCATGTGAATATATCATGTCAATAATCATGTGTAATATATTTGTAACATCTTTTGCCGACCCCATCGCCGTGTGGTATCCGGCAGAATAGAATACACCACCCTCTTTCTTACCGAGGTGTCGTAAAAGGCAACTAAGATAAGTCGACCCGCCGTGTTGTATCCGGCTGAGTAGAATAGACCACCCTCTTTCTTACCGAGATGTCGTAAAAGGCGACTAAGGTAAGTTGACGTCAGGCAGGCGGCCGGTCGTAAAATACGTAGCCAAATCATGTGACAACATGTTTGTAACATGTTATGCCGACCCCACTTAGAGTGGGTTAAGGGCAGGAGGATGATGAGTCTCAAATATGACGTTATAGTTTAAAATTTTGAACATAAAAGTAGTTTTATGAGTTAACCATAAGAGATAGAGACATGCTGTCCAGGATTTTTTTATAATATTTTTATAGATCTACAATTCTCCAATACATTACTTTAGTGTATCTCTGTTGGTTTATGCGGCACACGCGACTAAAGTTCGTTGCACGGGAGATTTTTAACAACCACGCGACCTGTCCAACACAATTTACGTAAAAATTAATGTAACCTTTTAGTTTTTCTTCTAGTAAATCTTTTAGTACAAAAATCCCTTTAGTAGATTTTGAGAAAATCCATCATATACAGATAGATAGCTTCTGGACACTAAGCAAACAATTGATGCAAATTAGACCAAAAATAATTACTTAAGTAATTATTTTTTAGGAAGATTCGTTAATATATATGTCATCATCATCTTCCTGCCCTTGTCCCACTCTAAGTGGGGTTTACACAACATGTTGTCACATAATTTGGCTGTGTAATTTACGGCTGACCGCCTGCCTGACGTCAACTTACCTTAGTAGCCTTTTACGATACCTCGGTAAGAAATGATGGTGGTTTATTCTACTCAACCGGATACCACACGGCGGTAATTTCTATATATTGAAAAACTACAAAACTGAAGAAACTTTTAAAAGGAAATGATCATAAGAAGTTACAAAATAAAGTGAAGTGAAGTTTCCAAAAGGCAATTTTTGATACATTGTATTTTATCATAACGGATATAGATTATTTTTTATTTCTAGTTCATATATATGGCATCAATTTAAGCTTATTTCGGGAACAGGCAAAAAATATGGTAATATAGTTGTGGATAATTTAACACTGAAGTCAATGTGAACGAATTCGCGGGTAAGTACCTCAAATGGTTTTTTTTGTTGAATCAAAGTCAAATCAAATCAAATTAATCTTCATTCAAGTAAGCTCTTTCGAGCACTTTTGAGTCTACAAGGGTCGATATGATTAATGAAGCTACAACGGGTTCGGAATGTTGCTCTTACCGAGAAGAACCAGCAAGAAACTCGGCGGTCAATCTTTTAAACATTTTCAATTATACATTATCAAACCGCTGTCTTGTATGAAGCTGAAAGGATTTTCAAATCCAGGCTTTCTTATCAACCAAATAATCTTCAATTTTGTAATATGCTTTATGTATAAGCATATTTTTTACACTTAATTGGAATCTTTCTGTACACTGGTCCAGAATGGATTGAGGAGTTTTATTATAGAAGCGAATAGCGAGACCAACAAATGAGTTGCTTACTCTGATGAGTCGCGACGCAGGTATCACAAGCTTTTTGTGATACCTGCCTCTCTATGTTGTACTTTACCTCTCGTATGTCTATGATATACATCAAATTTTGTTTTATACATACCTATATTTTTCTGTACAAATGGAATGAGATTAAGAGCCAATAGATTAGCTTACGCTCGTCTTCTTATAACGACCCACGTTGTCATGCCAACGTCGAACTACTCTATTCGGGGTTACCCGCTCTTAATGTTAATTTCTCCTTAGTACATTATTGTAGCTCAAAATAATCAAATAACTTTGTGCACATCTTAAAATTACTCCACGCGACGTCATATATATATGTATATTGTGATGCTTCAGTAAGTATGTCTATTTCTTTGAACTTTTCGCGATAAACAAAAAAAACTCTTTAGCTTTATATATTAGTATAGATTATTATCGTATTACACGAAGAGAGTCACGGGCTACGTGTGTCAAATACTCTACGATTCTTTCCCTTTGTATTTTCTCTGGTAATTAACATTTAAAACGATTCGTTATAACTTACCGAAATAACTACAATTTGGGGAATATTTATCATTGTTTAACATTCGAACTTCAACCTTTGGTATAAACTTACTTTCTTATTCGTAATTATGTCTGTCCATTACGTTTTGACTATCAAACTAAACCTATTTGGATAATATATAGAAACCATCGAAATACAAAAAGTTGAACGCTATTATATTTACTTTTCTTTTTCTTCTTTCTATCTAACATCTAACTATCATATTAAATTCAAATTAAAATTCAAAATATTCTTTATTCAAGTAAACTTGTAAACATGTGCCTTTGAATCGTCAACTCTACTGCTGGTTCGGAAATCTGTTCCTTCCGAGAAGAACCAGTAAGAAACGCGGCGGTTGCTCTTTTCAGAGAATAATTCTTATTACTAGTTACATATAGTTATTAATGTCTTGTACAGGGTCGAAGAGTCTTGAAATTCAAATCCAAAATATTCTTTATTCAAGTAAACTTGTAAACAAGTGCTTTTGAATCGTCAACTCTACTGCTGGTTCGGAAAGCTGTTCCTTCCGAAAAGAACCAGTAAGAAACTCAGCGGTTGCTCTTTTCAAAGAATAATTCTTATTACTAGTTACATATAGTTATTAATGTCTTGTATAGGGTCGAAGAGTCTTAAAATTCAAATTCAAAATATTATTTATTCAAGTTAACTTGTAAACAAGTGCTTTTGAATCGTCAACTTTACTGCTGGTTCGGAAAACTGTTCCTACCGTGACCAGCAAGAAACTCGGCGGTTGCTCTTTCTAAAATATAAATCTTAAAACTAGTTACATTTATTTCTGTCTTGTACAGGGTAGAAGTGCAGCTGTATTCACACATCCTTATCATCTAAGTAATCTTCAAAAGTACAGTAGGCTTTCTGTATCAGCCTCTTTTTAACAGTGTTTTTAAACTGCTGTAACGGCATAGCCAAAATTGATTGCGGAATTATTATAGAATATTAAACAACAAACAAAGTCTCATATACAGCTTGTATGTAATAAATATAATTGAGTTTCGCGTCCGTCCATAAAAAATTTAATTGGGTGTCGGAAGGCTTTATTTATTGTCGATAAAATTCAATTGATTTATCCATAATCGACAAGTGATTGATATATCGAGATTAATCGATTTATTAATCGACATTTAAGTGTTTATAACGCGTTATACGATTGCGGATGCTGTAAAGTTAATTCTGATGCCCGGAGATAATAAAAGTGCATCAATATATCTAAATTATATAAGATATATCGAATGTTATATAAATTGATAACATCAAAATTGCTAACAAATAAACTAATTTTGATTTATTCATGATTGAGAAATTTGATTATTCTTATTTAATTTATTCTTCTTTCGACATTTTGTACATATTGAAATTCAAATTCAAAATATCAATTATTCAAGTAAACTAGTGAACAAGTGCTTTTGAATCGTCAACATCTACTGCTGGTTCGGAAAGCTGTTCCTACCGAGAAGAACCAGCAAGAAACTCGGCGGTTGCTCTTTTCAAATATAATTGTTATGACTAGTTACATATGGTCATTACTATCTTGTACAGGGTAGAGGAGTAGCTATATCCACGCATTATTATCATCTATATAATCCTCAATAGTATAGCAGACTTTTTGTATCAGCCTCCCTTTAACAGTTGTTTTTAAACTGCTGTAATGGCAAAGATAAAATCGATAAAGATGAAATTATAAAACAATATCTCCAAAAGCTATCTACGTAATCAATTTACTCAAAATCTACTGAACCTTTTGTACGGGATTCACTAAAAGATTTTGAGGAAGATTCAGGTTAATAGTAGGTACACAGTCTGGAACGGCTAAACCATTTTTGATGAAACTTTCACTTGAAGATAGAGGCAGATTCGAGATTTTCTGTTATTAAAAACTTATTGGCACGTTTGGTAGTTTTATAAAATTGAAAAACACCTTTCGACACACATATCGAATTGAAGATATCTCTTAATATAGGTAGAATAGAAATAAAGGACGAAAAATTATTAAGTACATTATTGTATGGGGCATGGGATGGGATGGGACACTTTGTGCCATTTTTTTCGTATACCTACGTATTTCATTAGTATAAAAGTGACTAATATAAAATTAGGCTTAATTGAGCTGGACTCACTGTAATCCTTGTTTTAATGCCATATATGACATCTAAAAACTATTTAAAAAATTAGTATTTTCTTGCTGTTCCAAGTTATGGATCTCTATCTCACGAGTTTTGTAGGCGCTACGCTACGCTTTAATGTAAATTTGTCATAAAACAACTTTTTTTGAATTAGTTCACTGTTATACTAATCGTCAAATATGTCGAGCATCGGTGAGCAAGTTGAGTCAATATCGAACTTTGTACTCTCAAAGGAGTCTGTTACAAACATATATACAGATGAAACTAATATAAAGAGTGAAAACATATGATCCAAAAACATTCTCGTTATGTTAAAGTTTAATCATCAACTATAATTATAATTCTAGGAAGAAAATTAACTTATAATAAATTCAGATAGAAATTTGTGATAGAAAAATTCAATCCCCTCAAATAAGTTCGAGATAACAATCGAAAACATTATTAAACAAAATTCCAATTTCGCCCCACAATAACATCATCATCCACAAATCATCACAGAAAAAACACCCCATCCCTAATAGTGAGCCAACCGCAATGTATTTATAAAAAGACCCAATAACACGTTAATGTTTGGCTGAAAACACGCAGCTGTTGCCTTGGATCTTGGTGTAAAAAAAAGTTAGCCGCGCCGCCATTGGTCGGCACGAAATGGCGGGAACATTAGCTACATCTGTCAGTTTCATATTGTCTATGGCAGGGCGGTTACTCTGTTTTACTGTCGCCCATATGTTACGTATTTATGTGAAAAATCGCAACGAAATCTTTTGCCTTTTGTTGCTGACCATCACATGTATTTAACATAATTTCACAATATATTCGTCGACCACCTTGAATTATAAAAGATTTAATTTCAAAGTTATGCCGTTAATCACAAATCTATTACTAATATATAAAGTTGAAGACTTTCTTTGATTGTTGGAACGCGCTAATCTCAGGAACAACTGGAAAATTCTTTGAGAGTCCATTTATCGAGGAAGGCTATAGACTATATACCATCACGCTAAAATGAATAGAAGAGGAGCAACGATAAAAATATTGCGAAAACGGCAAAATTAAAGGCTTTCCTTGCTTGCGCTACGCAAACGGTGAAAGTTATTTGAAAATGATGTATTACAAAATCGCTCCCCGCTAAAAGTTCTAAATAAAAGCCCGCGACAGCATATCTCTAGCTTTTAAGGTTAACCCACTTTAACCATAATTAATATAACTATTATGGTACTCAAATAATAAGACTGCAGTCAACACGAACGGAGTTATGTTTAAATGCTAGTCATAAATGAAAATGATTAAAATATATGCAATTTTTTATTCCAAAATTGTCTTATTCAATCCTCATGATAAAAATGCCTGGACATGAAAATCCTTTCAGCCTCAGGCAGGACTGCGGTTTAATAATGTAAAATTGAAAATGTTTAAACATTTGACCGCCGAGTTTCTTGCTGGTTCTTCTCGGTAAGAGCAACATTCCGAACCAGTGTAGCTTCATTAATCATATTGATGCTTGACGATTTTTTAAAATATTTTTAAAAAATAATTTTGATCTGATTCGAAACCCTAATGATGAAATTACGATAATGATGCATAAAGAGATCCGAGTTTTTTAACAAACGTTTGTTTTGGAAAAAGTTAAAAAACCTTTCGTTTTTACACATGTTTTCATTAGTTTATTTTACTTGATTTTATCAGTTCGTTTTATAATAAACATAAACGTTGCGGAAGATCTATAAAGCTACATTAATCATAACATCGTAACTTCTTACGTAACTCTAAGCAATATAAGTTATAGTCCACAAAATGGGTGTCGATATTCGTCTAATAAACCAGATTCAGACGCGAGATTATCTCTGAGATATAATAACAACGGTTTTTCATGCCCTGTTTCAATTGGAGCGATATTTTATTACTGACAGATATTTTGTGGCTAATAAACCTTACATAGCGTTAATCGTTAATAAATATATTTCCTATTTACTTTATCGCGGATTATAACAAAACAATCTTACTATTACTTTTGTATTATGGATCTCTGCAAAGTAACGCCTAATTCTATAAATTATATGCTGTTACAGACATTTAGAACACCGCAGGAGTATTATCAAGTATGCAATATAATGAATGAATGAATTATATAATAGTTTTAGAGCAGCTGAGAGGCGAGAGCATGGATTAAGGTAACGTGTTCCATGTGCGTTTGTGTTATCAATAGGCCTTTCATAGTTAGGTTCATTTAATTTTTGACTTTTCATACATTAGACCTCTTCCTGCAGCCTTCTGCTAAGTATGCCTTAAGGCATTGTCTATAGTAAACAAAAGGAAAATTACAGTCTTTAGTTAATATCCTGGAGTCTATATAATTTTTATTTTTTATTTTATACTATATATATGCGCGGCTTCGCCCGCGTGAAATTCAGTATTTAGCATGTTATAGTCGCCCGAGTCTCGGCATGAGACTGGCTCTCTGATACCCTACACCGCTTTTAATACCTATTCCCTCCTCTAAACTACAATCGACGCCGGTTTGTTACTACCCCCACTCAAAATTGTTGTAAAACAACCTCTTCAACTCAATTTACATGAAACCGTTATATGCTATTAACTAAAACCTTTCGGAGGAATTGCACTACCTTTTAGTAAAAACCGTACTAAAATTAACCGTTCAGTAGATTTTGAAAAAATCAGTTACATACAGACATTCAGCTTTGGGGACTTTATTTTATAATAAGTATAGATATTTATTTAATAATTATGAAGCACAATTTACAGGCCGCCTACATAACCTCGATACATATGATATAATCAAAACATTCTTTGTAATATTATTTTAATTTTTAATGGAATATCCACAATTTTGTATAGCAATAGCAGTTATCTCAAATTAAATAGCAAATGATGCTATATGATGAGTGCATCATATCATGATCACTAAGTGATTGGTGATTCTGTCCATCCCTAGTTATGGAGCGAAACGATTGTTGAGATGAATGTGTGCAATGCCAGCGTAGTGTGGTCATGGAAGGGGTTTGTAGTACATACAGCTAATTCTGCATGTGTAAGGTATGAAACCGAAAACTTTAATCTACATTTAGTAAGACATAGATTTCGTTTTGTCGTAGTATACAGTAAAATAATATTGCCATTACTTTAAAATAAAAAAATACACCAATGCAATTTAAATAAATTGCAACTCTACTTTCGGCCTGAACGATATTTCATGAAAAAAGTTTTCTTTTCCATTTAAATTAATGACTGATCCAATTTCCGTTATCGTTAACATATTTGCAACTGTTTATTAAAACCGCAAGGCGGCGATAAAAAGCGAAAACCGCGGCAAAATATTTGTTTTACCGCCATATTTGCGGTGAGGTTTTATTGGGTTTTATATTAGGAAACATGGCAGTGGCTCGATGGCGACATCTGCCGAAAACTAATTTAGTGGCGAAATTTTTGCTTTATTGAAAGAAGACCGCGATATTACATTTTGTCGCTGACAACGACGGTGTAATAATGCGCCACATTGGATTTCAAATATTGTCAAATATGGTCTGGAATTATCTTACAAGATTGGGAACTTAATTTTTTTTTCCTAGTAGCAATAATCAGCTCTTTGCAAATTAATTTTAGATATCAAATCAAAATAATCTTTATTCAAGTAGGCTTGTTACAAGCACTTTTGAATCGTCAAGTATCAATTTGATAAAAGCTACACTGCTTCGGAATGTTGCTCTTACCGAGAAGAACCAGCAAGAATCAATCTTTCAATCTTTTAAACATATAAATTTACATTATTTATTTACAGTCTTGTTTGGAGCTGAAAGGATTTTCAAATCCAAGCATTTTTATTATTCAAATAATCTTCAATTGTGTAATATGCCTTACATATAAGCATAGTTCGTACACTTTATTTAAACTATTCTGTAGATAAGAGTAATATAGATTGCGGAATTTTATTGTAAAAGCGAGTACAGGGGTGCAGAGCAAGAATAAAAGTAAGAATGAAATTTTTGTGCTATAATCCGCGATAAAGTAAATAGAAAATATATATTACTTATAAATATGTAGGCATAATGTAGAGATAAGCTGATAGCCCAGCGGTGAGACCGTGCGACTCTTTCAAGGGGAACACGAGTTCAAACCCGGGCAGGCACCAATGAGTTTTTCTATTAAAACTCATGTGTCTAATTGATAATTGCAATTTATCACACGCTTTTCGGTGAAGGAAAACATCGTGAGGAAACCTGCATATCTCTAGAGAATTCTGGAGATATGTGTAACCTACCAATCCGCATTGGAGCAGCGTGGTAGGTCCTAGCTCCAACACGGAAACCCCAGAAACGGAGAGAGGAGGCCTATTCCCAGCAGTGGGATTGTAACAGGCCGCTACTTTATGTAGAGATAATGAGATGCTAAATGTAGAGATGGTATTTTGGCGGAATTTTATGAATCCCACAAAAATACCATTGCTTTTTTTAAATGTCAAATCAAGTTAAGACTATACTAACCATATTTAAACTTGGCAACACTATCTTATAATACCAATGTCAAAATTGCTAACACAAGGCGTTCTTATGTAGCTTCGACCCAACACGCTGCTCAAAAATAGATTAGTAGGTTACACATATAAAATTGTCTACAGATAAAGACGTTTCCTCACGATTGTTAGAGTAGGTATGTAATTGTAATTGCTAATAATAATTTCAAATAAGAATTTAAGAAAAGGTGATAATGTAGGTAGATAAATATAAGTAACATTAAATGAGATTTTATATCATGAAGGGTGTTTTAAAAGAATTATATTTTAATGTAATAATTTATATATTGTTTATAAAATGTTTTATTGACTAGTAAGATAGTGTAAGAAAAAACAAAATATGGCGAAAATGCCAAGAAAAAACTTATGACAAAAAAAAATAAGTTCAGACGGTTTGAAGTGCGAAAGAAGCTAGATCTAGTAGTTGTAATATAAATAAATACTGTAATTGTTATTGTTTAGAGTTATCTATAGTCTTTTAAGACGAAGAATTTTCTAACACGACATTTTTCTTCACCGAAAAGTGAGTAATAAATTGTTGTAATTTTTTTTTTCGAACTGACTGTATGCTGTTAGCCCTAACGGCTTTTACAGCGTCACCGGGCGGGACGGGCGAGTGCAGAAGTATCGTCGAGGTTGCGAAATGCAGAGAGCAGAGCGCAGAAGCACAACTAGGATCGGGGAACGTCCTCCTAAGGGTGCCTCCTGTGAGGCCGAGACAACAATTAGCCAGAGAGCGATGGAGCGAGCTATGCTTGGAGTGTCTCTACGTGATTAAATGAGAAATGTGGAGATTCTTAGAATGAGATTAACCGTCATAGCTGAAGTGTAAATGGGCGGGGCTCGTAGTGCGAAAAACAGATGGGCTTTGAGGTTCAAAGTGCTGAAATTGCGACCTCGCAGCGAAAAACGTAGCTCCAACCAGCACAAATTCAAATTCAAATTCAGAATATTCTTTATTAAAGTAAACTTGTAAACAAGTGCTTTTGAATAGGCAACCTTACTGCTGGTTTGGAAAGCTGTTCCTACCGATAAGAACCAGCAAGAAACTCGGCGGTTGCTCTTTTTAAAATATAAATCTTAAAACTAGTTACATTTATTTATTACTGTCTTGTACAGGGTAGAAGTGCACCTTTATCCACACATCCTTATCATCTAAGTAATCTTCAACAGTATAGTAGGCTTTCTGTATCAGCCTCTTTTTAACAGTGTTTTTAAACTGCTATACAACAAGATCGTGTGGTGTGGAGATGCCATAAATAGAAATATATCCAGCAGTGGGCATCCAGCGATTAAAAAAGAAGAACAATTTATCAATTTTTACAGAAATTTTTTTTGAATGTTTCCTTTCATCTAATACGTTAACATTTTTTCCTACTTCTCATATAAATTGCGTATTCATGGGACCCAATGAAAAAATGTAATATGCTTCAATTGTAAAGTGGGTAGAATAAAAAAAGCATTACAAAGTGCGAATTCCAAAGTACCAAATGTAAAGTACAAACAATTTTCCGTTACATTTGAACACATTCAATGATCTAATCAGATTAGTGCAAACGTCATCGTGATCGCCTTTAAACGTTCCGACATTACTTTAATGTGTACACGACACTAAATCCATACTAAAACAGACTCAATACGACTATAAGGTTATCTGTCGTTCAGGACTTTGTTTATTTATTTATACAATGGACAACCAACAATTACATTTAAATATTTACTTAAAATTACTTATTCTGAATGCATTCATAAATGTTCTATTAATTATAGGTTATCTCGTCATTAGTAAAAATAATTAAAGCTACCGTACAATGTAATGTGATAATGTCAATAATATATACACATATATATATATTGTTTTAGACCTTTCAAGATTTCACCTTATTAGTGACTTCACAAACATATCGTTGATAGGTCTAGGCTTACCTAGCTTTAATAGTTGATGTTAGTTAAATCTATTCACTTATGATTAATTTTGTCACGGACAATTTCAAAATGATATAGAATTGATGCATTTCGATTAAATACCTCTCGATCTCTCGACACCTCAGTATAATATTAACTGATAAACAATTTTATTACAAAACCTTTTTCCTATGTATATTATTTCTACAAAATCATTCGAATTTGAAAATATTGTTCGCCCGGGTTAGGAAAAGATCACGCGATCAAGCCGTTATGCTGTAATCGTGTTTTAAATTATTTCATAAAACTATACTTCTTTATAATTAAAGAACCTTATAACCAATAAAGCAATTTATTTTAAAAAGATTTAACGTTGCCATCACATGCCATGTAGAAACCATTAAAACTAAAGTATATCGCGAGCTTTTTCAATATATTAACTTACTCAGTAGAGTGTCATTCAAAAGCCAAGAAAAACAGTTACATATAAAAAAGTAGATTTCAGATTAGTGGTTTTTTTAATATAACACTTATTATAATATAAAGTAGCGGCATATTACAATCCCATTGCTGGGAATAGGCCTACTCTCTCCGTTTATGAAGACAATGATTGGAGCTAAGACCTACCACGCTGCTCCAATGCGGATTGGTAGGTTATACATAACTTCAGAATTCTCTAGAGATATGCAGGTTTCCTCACGAAAAGCGTATGATAAATTGCAATTATCAATTAGACACATGAGTTTTAGTAGAAAAACTCATTGGTGCCTGCCCAGCTTTGAACTCGTGACCCCCTTGAAACAGTCGCACGGTCTCACCGCTGGGCTATCACAGCTCTATTGTTATAAAGTTACATATAATAATACTTAATTCGTCAATTATTGAAAGTGTACAAAATAAAAAAATACATCAAAAAAAGTTATAAGAGAAATCATTACAGTAATCTAAAATAATAAATAAAATAATAATTCCAGTCAAATTATAACAATTAGCAACATAAAATATGAAAAAAAAAAACAAACATTTATCATTAATTACATTTGTTTAGACGTGCTCCCTTCCAGTAAATTACGACGACAAACGCGTGTATTATCGTGCGGCCGTCGGCGCACTTGGATCATGAATAAATGAATTTTAATATTATATTAGTATATACGATTTATAGAAGCAGGCGTTACTTTGCGGAATTCCCTATTACAAGCAATATAACAGAACTAACTACTTTGCTATAATCCGCACGGGTTAAGTGAATGCATGCAAAGCCAATGTGTATGAAGCAGGCAAAATCTACGCACCTTATACATGCAGGACCAGCCACCACATGCACCCCAAGGCGCAATTCACCAGCAACAACGCACACAAAAGCAGCACACACACCCACCACCACAATCTCGACGATCATTTCGCCCCGAAACCGAAGCATCATCAGGAGGATAGGCTCCACGACAAAAATCGTAATGCGCCGCGCTACCCATACAAGCAATCTTAAATAGTTCAACTCCCACCAATACCCTCCCCTCCGAACACATGTAGCAAAACGGAATTAGATACATTTACTTGCTCGTTAATTAGTATATACGATATATCGCCATAACACCGGATCGTCATAGTTTAATCGAGCATATCACCTACCGCAATGTCAAATACAGAAAAAAAAAGAAAGTGAAATTGTCTATGACAAAAAAAGAGTACTTTATAATACCCGTTCGGTTGGGCGGGCTTTTTGACGCGCGTAAACATCTTGTTAGTGGGACCCAAATACGAGCGTTTATAAATATAAATAAGGTGGATATAATACTTTACAATACAATGGGGGCTAACAAATGTTTCGCGTCGTTCGTTGTCACTTTTTCTATGTAAATTGCGCGCGTAATTTGTGATCGCGCTGGGTTCTTTTTCGTACCTGGTTCTTTTTTGTGTCGTTGACGGCTGAAAGGAGGTTGCAATGAAAACGGTCGTATTGAAGGCGGTGTGATTTTTATTTGATTCCGAGTTTACAGTTTTAATCGGATACATTCTTACGATGTTTTGTGCGATGGTTGTTGTTTGAATGCCCTTTTTTCATCGCATTCGTCTGTAGATTAACATACAAGTACTTTTATATTAACACTTTTAGCGGTGCATATGGGTTGCAATTACAAAAGCAAAATTGCAAAAGAAGCTGTGATAGCCTAGCGGTGAGACCGTGCGACTCTCTACAGACGACATAGGTTCAAACCCCGGGCAGGCACCAATGAGTTTTCTATTAAAACTTATGTGTCTAATTGATAATTGCAATTTATCACACGCTTTTCGGTGAAGGAAAACATCGTGAGGAAACCTGCATATCTCTAGAGAATTCTAGGGATATGTGTAACCTACCAATCCGCATTGGAGCAGCGTGGTAGGTCTTAGCTCCAATCCTTCTCTCCAATAACGGAGAGAGGAGGCCTTAGCCCAGCAGTGGGCATAGTAACAGGCTGTAACTTTTTTGTATGGGTTGCAATATATTTTCTCATACAAAGCAAATTACGATTGCGACTTTCTGCTATTTATAAATGTGTACAAAAAAAACTAACTTAAATCAGTGCAATCATATATGAATATGTTAAAGAAAACAGATACACTTTTATGCGATTTCGGGCCCGAAATGTAAAAAGATAAAATTGCGGGGAATTCGTAGCTTTTTTATTAGTTAACTATAACTCAAAATTTGCCTGATTTTGTCAATCTAATAACAGAGTTACAAATGATTTAGCAAAAGTGAGGTTATGAACTTTTAATATGTTAAACTAGCTTTTAAACGCAACTTCGTTCGCGCAATATTTTTTGTTACGGCTCCTCTCCAATTCATTTTAGCGTGATGTTATATAATCTATAGCCTTCCGCGATAAATGGCCTATGTAACACTCAAAGAATTTTTCATATCGGTCTTATAGTTCCTGAGATTAGCGTGTTCAAACAAACAAACTTTTCAGCTTTATATATTAGTATCGATATAGATACTATAATACATATTTTTACCATAGAGAAAGCGGCATAGACAAGCGTAAACACAATAGTGATGAGCAAACAATCAATCGATTTATGAACAAGAATTAAGTTTAACTTTAATTTCTCTTTTATTTAAAATATTCAACAATGAAACATTTAAACTGTTCAATGTTTTTTTACATTATTATTTAATAATTATTTACGTTTAAATAGTCATGTAATGCTATTTTTGTTGTACTTGTTAACACGATAAAACAACTGATCGGTTAATCGATAACTTATTTTATTTTTACCAAACATATTTTTAAAGATTGCAAATTGAGCCAATTTTTTATTATTTTGAAACCCGAAACCAATTCCTACAGAAAAGAGCCAGCAAGAAACTTGGTGGTTGCTCTTTTCAAAGAATAATTCTTATTACTAGTTACATAGTTATTACTGTCTTGTACAGGGTCGAAGAGTAGCTATATCCACGCATTCTTATCGTCTAAGTAATCCTCAATAGTGTAGTAAGCTTTATTAGCCTTTCTTTAATAGTATTTTTAAACTGCTGTAATGGTAAAGTTAAAGTAGATTGCGGAATTTTATTATAGAATCATATACCCAAAC
Organism: Morpho deidamia; assembly: GCA_947086505.1. Classification (NCBI taxonomy): domain Eukaryota; kingdom Metazoa; phylum Arthropoda; class Insecta; order Lepidoptera; family Nymphalidae; genus Morpho; species Morpho deidamia. The sequence continues at coordinate 13,908,405 of CAMTZC010000016.1, forward strand.
CCACAAACGACTCACGTACTTTTGCAAGGCGCAAAGCAGGAACCGCAAGCTTACGTCGGTTCCTACTTTGTCTATTATATACATCGCCAATCTTTTTATAATTATCACTCGTACACTCCAAAATATGGACACTTCAATGTATTAAATTTAGTTATAATAAAATGTTACCTGAGAGTGTTACGCAGCAAACCCCTCCCGAACAAAAGTTATCAGTCGAACACAAGAGTACTTCCACTAAATCCACAATCACTTAACGGCGGAGCTGGCTATCAAAATTCAATCCCCTCAAGTCATAAGATCAAGCGGTTTTCATATCCTACTAATCCTATCCTACTAATATTATAAATGCGAAAGTTTGTGAGTATGGATGGATGTTTGTTACTCTTTCACGAAAAAACTATTTGACGAATTTGGATGAATATTTACAGTTATATAGGTTATACATTGGAATAACATATAGGCTACAAATTGCAATGATCTTATGTAATATAACGATACATGACAATAATGTCCGAAAAGATATGGCCTCTCAAAGCTATCTCGGCGTATGCTGCCTAAACCATTAGAGTTACACAAAGATGATGTAAAGTAGTATTGTTTGTTTTTAATAGTTTTAAATAATAGACCGCGACAGCATATATCTATCTTTTATGTGGAAGCCTCGATGACCAAAATTGTGAATCATAAATTTAATTAAATTAGATACTGTGGCAGAACAAATTCCTCGCGAGCGAAGCCGCGCGATAAAACTAGTCTCACATATTTCATCATCACCAGTCGATCTCGAAGACCAATAACACAATCTCAGTACACTGAAAACGCAAGTAAAATGAGACAGAATCATCTTATCATCTTAATTTTTTTAGTATATTGTTCGTGGATTTGGATGAAAATACCTGGTGACTCGTTAAAAACACTTTATTCAACTTTTCACTAAAAACTTAGTACTTACAGTGTACGCAGTCCGTTGTCCAATTAGAAAGCCGAGGTCACTATTATTTCACTCTTATTTTCGTTTGTTTATTCGCTCTTGATCGCTATACGCAAACTGAACGTCTATGCGCTTTTTTTTTTTCGAATGTGTCTAATGCTGTTAGCCCTAATGGCTTTCACAGCGTCACCGGTGGGATCGGCGAGCGCAGAAGCTTCGCCGGGTAAAATTGATAAGAAGCGAGTGTTTTTTAGGCACTCGTAACTTATTGGGAGCGTCGCCTTAAGGGTGTCTCCTGCGAGACCGAACCTCGGCTTAAAGCGGTGCGTTTTGGAGGACTGTATCTAACAGACGTCTATGCGCACGATACGTCCGCTTATATATCAAATGAACCGATGACGACAATGTTCGAGAAAGTTCGCGAGTGCTAAGGAGGAGATAGCGAACACGATTCGTAAATAACCTTTCGTAAATAATCTGAAGGTTACAAAGAATTAACGTCAAGCGAATTTTAACCCCATGACAATAGAACAATGTAGAGGTTTGTTCCTCCGCCTCCGATTCCGACTTCGACTCCGATAATTCAATTAAGGAATCTGCGTTTCCGGTACTCCGGTTCCGGACCCACTTCCGTAACATCTCTACTTGCAAATACGTATATTCCTAGCTTGAAATGTTGGAAAGCATTAAAAAACATCGCGACTTATAATTTGGGGCATACGCCATGAAAATCCATTATATTAATAGGGTGAGTTGAGAGGGTGCGAGGGTGAGAATCGCAACACACCGCACCGTCACCTAGGGGTGACGGTGTGGGTGATATTTGTTTATTCGTATTGTTTGGGTGTTCTATACGAGATGTAACTAATTACAGGCAATTTCTATTACTTACGCCGTCCGTAGATTCGAAATTCAAATAATATATAGAATTAGGCGTTACTTTTTATATCTTTACTTTTAGCGATATTAAATTATTTTGCTATAATCCGCGATACAGTTAATAGAAAATATATATAGTGTTGAATGTATAGTGGACTATCCGTTTTTTCATACCCGACACATGCAGGATTCGTAAAAACACATGCACAAACCTCCACCACTGCCACCACAAGCACTACACACGTTCACTATCACAAACTCAACAATCGTTTCGCCCCGCAACCGAAGCATCATCAGGAGATATACTCCACGACACGCTTTGTGAATTTGTTCGGGGCGATTCTACAATTCTCTACAGATATGCAGGTTTCCTCACGATGTTTTCTTTCCCCGAAAAGCGTGTGATAAATTGCAATTAGACACATAAGATTATAGAAGTCAATAGAAAAACTCATTGATGCCTGCCTGGGCTTTAAACTCGTGACGCCCTCGAAAGACTCGCACGATCTCACTGCATAACATAAAACTGAATAATCATCATCCTCCTGCCCTTATCCCACTCTTAAGTGGGGTCGGCAAACATGTTACAAAACAAGTTGTCAAATGATTTGGCGGCGCATTTTACGACCGGCCGCCTGCCTGACGTCAACTTACCTTAGTCGCCTCTTACGACACCTCGGTAAGAAAGGAGGGTGGTCTATTTTATGCAGCCGGATACCACACAGCATTTACCTTAGTCGCCTCTTACGACACCTCGGTAAGAAAGGAGGGTGGTCTATTCTATGCAGCCGGATACCACACGGCATTTACCTTAGTCGCCTCTTACGACACCTCGGTAAGAAAGGAGGGTGGTCTATTCTATGCAGCCGGATACCACACGGCACATACCTTAGTCGCCTCTTACAACACCTCGGTAAGAAATGAGAGTGGTCTATTCTATGCAGCCGGATACCACACGGCACATACCTTAGTCGCCTCTTACGACACCTCGGTTAGAAAATGAGGTTGGTCTATTCTACTCGGCCGGATACTACACGGTATAACATATAACTGGATAAATAAATAAAAAATTAACTTAATCTCACGAACAAATATTCACGCACTTGTAAACCGCACCCTTTCCTGTTCAACAATTACAATTATTAGGGTTGTATGTTTAAATAAGTACACGCCGCAAATCCTTTTGGCACTAAGCAGATTATCGCTATTCAATCCTCTAAGGGCGCTTACAAACGGATCGTGATTTTTCATATCAATATCAAATCAAATCAAATCATATTTATTGTAAATACAGTAAAGTTATCGGTGTTACAAGAACAGTTATAGTCCAATGTATTCTACCATTAAATATGGTGTACAATAATCTGTACTAATTATTATTAACAACAATTTAAATTATATGATAAGTAAGATGTCAGAAGTAATAATATAATACAATAATAATTAAGTCTTTATTATATTGTTTTTTACGAAGTCTTGAATGATGATAGTCAATGAATCAGCGGTGAGACCGTGTGACTCTCAAGAGACGATCATGGGCTCAAACCCCGGGTAGGCACCAATGAGTTTTTCTATTAAAACTTATGTGTCTAATTTTATCATTCGATTTTTAATGAAATAATCATATTCCTGTGTTTGGAAGGTATCATCGTTTTCTTGGAATTACATAAAATAGAGAAACAATTTATTTACAAAATTAAACTGTGAATATAATCGAACTATTTAATAATGATTTTATCTGTTAAAACTTATGTGTCTAATCGATAATTGCAATATATCACACGCTTTTCGGTTAAAGAAAACATCGTGAGGAAACCTGCGTATTTCTAGAGAATTCTGAGGATATATGTAACCTTCCAATACGCATTGGAGCAGCTTGGTAGATTTTAGCTCTAATCTTTCTCCCCAAAAAAATGAAATAAGGAGGCTTATACCCGACTGTGGGATAGCAAACTTATCGGGCTAACCCGATAAAATAAGGCGTGAGTAAGCCGGTTTCTTTACTTTAACCTTATAACTTTTTTATTTTACTTCTCGCTATTTGTATTTGCATAATTGTTAACATGACGGAAAAAATTAAAAACTTAACAAATATCTATGATTTTTCACTTTTGTTTTCATGACATTTTGCTACTAATAAAAAAAAAATATTATTATTATCCAGTGCCATGTGCTATCCTGCTGAGTATAATAGATGACCCTCATTTTTATCGAGTTTAGTCGTAAGAAGCGACTAAGGTATTTGCCGTGTGGTATACGGCTGAGTAGAATAGACCACTCTCTTTCTGAGGTGTCGTAAAAGGCGACTAACGTAAGTTGACGTCAGACAGGCAGCCAGTCATAAAATACGTAACCATTTCATGTTACAACATGTTGTGCCGACCTCAATCAGAGTGGGATTAGGGCAGCAGGATGATGATAAATAGCTGGCAATCATCCGTGATGGTAAGCGAGGATAGTCTAAGAACTGCACATTAGAGTGAATTTGAGTAGAATAGACTACCCTGTTTACTTACCGAGGTGTCGTTAAAGGTGACTAAGGTAAGTCGACCCGCCGTGTGGTATCCGGCTAAGTAGAATAGAATACCCTCTTTCCTACCGAGGGGTCGTAAAATACGACTAAAGTAAGTTGACGTCAGACAGGCGGCCGATCGTAACACCTAGCCAAATCATGTATGTGACAATATGTTTAAAACATGTTGTTCCGACCTCACTTATAATGGGATAAAGGCAAGAGAATAATGATTAATAATTCAGCAGGCCTACCATGAACTTATCTTATTGCGACTCAATTGAAGACGTAAACAACGACCGCGAACCGCTTTCTTTTCGTACCATAAAGTGTGAATTGCATCGGGGTCGTAACGTTACATGAACTATAGATAACCCTGTCTCTTTTACTCACATGTTCTTAGAACAAATTCCGAACGCTCATTCGGCAACGAATTAAAGTGTGCGTCTTTAAGACGTCATGGTATGAAAAAGAAAAACAATTTCGTTTGCGTTTTTAATTGAGTCGCAATAAAGGTTCACGGTAGGTCTGCAAGTCTGAAGAGATTAAAATGCGCGCTTTTTTTGCAACAGCACGTACGTAAGTCGCCTTAGAACTTAACGCGGTCGTCAGCCATTTGTAACCGCTCCGCTCGCCCGAAACTTGACAATATATTCGTAAACACGCGTTCCGTATCATTGGCACACAATGGCGGGGAGAGATTATAAATATTTATCATTTTACACACGAATACATAATGTCCTACTACATGTAAATAGGAAAATAAAATTCCCGTTTTTAGTATACGAATCTCATAGAACAGGCCGCCGTGTGGTATCCGGCTGCATAGAATAGACCACCCTCCTTTCTTACCGAGGTGTCGTAAGAGGCGACTAAGGTAAATGCCGTGTAGTATCCGGCTGCATAGAATAGACCACCCTCCTTTCTTACCGAGGTGTCGTAAGAGGCGACTAAGGTATGTGCCGTGTGGTATCCGGCTGCGTAGAATAGACCACCCTCCTTTCTTACCGAGGTGTCGTAAGAGGCGACTAAGGTAAATGCCGTGTGGTATCCGGCTGCATAGAATAGACCACCCTCCTTTCTTACCGAGGTGTCGTTAGAGGCGACTAAGGTATGTCGACCAGCCGTGTGGTATCCGGCTGAGTAGAATAGACCGCCCTCTTTCTTACCGAGGTTTCATAAAAGGCGACTACGGTAAGTCGACCCGCCGTGTGGTATCCGGCTGAGTAGAATAGACCACCCTCTTTCTTATCTAGGTGTCGTAAAAGGCGACTACGGTAAGTCGACCCGCCGTGTGGTGTCCGGCTGAGTAGAATAGATCAACCTTTTTCTTACCGACGTGTCGTAATAGGCGACTAAGGTAAGTTGACACACCGTGTGATATCCGGCTGAGTAGAATAGACCAACCTCTTTCTTACCGAGGTGTCATAAAAGGCGACTACGGTAAGTCGACCCGCCGTGTGGTATCCGGCTGACTAGAATAGACCACCCTCTTTCTTATCTAGGTGTCGTAAAAGGCGACTACGGTAAGTCGACCCGCCGTGTGATGTCCGGCTAAGTAGAATAGATCAACCTTTTTCTTACCGACGTGTCGTAATAGGCGACTAAGGTAAGTTGACACACCGTGTGATATCCGGCTGAGTAGAATAGACCAACCTCTTTCTTACCGAGATGTCATAAAAGGCGACTACGGTAAGTCGACCCGCCGTGTGGTATCCGGCTGAGTAGTGTGACGTTGGGAGTGGAAAAGAATAGACTCACCAAGTCGACAACAAATTTATAATGGGTCGTGAAAGTCTACTGCCCGTCGATGCAATGCTCCGTAAGAGGGTAGGTGTGCGCTCGGTACTGCCCTGGCTTTGTCTCGCAGCGGAGCGGGCCGTGCAGCGTGCGCCCGGAGAAGGTGAGCCGACCCGAAGACGTCGGGTCCGGACTCAAGGCCGCAGAAGTCTGGACTACGGAGACTGGTAAAGGTACTGGCCTAGGCCCAGTATAGCACCCTGGAAATGATGTCCAGTGCGTTAAGTTGTGCAAGCCTTCTTCTCCTCTGATTGCGTGCACGGCAGCGTAGGCAAAGCAGGGCTAATGCGCTAACGAAATAAGTGCAGTGCATGTCACAATCAGAACGGAGAGAAAACACAAAAGAAGGAGATGTATATTAAAAAAAGTTAACATACAAATAAAACAAAAGATAGAAATTAGAATAATTACCAAACAGAATTATTACATGTTAAATTAAAAGGAAAAAATTATAAAACATACTAGGTACTGAAGAACAATGACGCATGAAACAAGCAAAATGCAATATAGAAAAAAAAAACTCTTCAGCACTTACCCAATTTGGGGTTTGTAGTTTCTTTATAAATATGCGGCTAATATATATCTTCGTGATATACGAACGATCACGAATGTTCGAGAAACAAAGAAAAAATGGAGCGCAGGCCGACACGTTCGCTCGCCACTGCTGTTTGGAACGTCCTGTTTGACCTACATCGCATCCACCGCCGCCGCGAGAGCACCTTTCAAATTTCAAGGCAAAAACAGGTGTCCGCGGGGGGGAAGGGACCGCCGCGCGGACGCACGCATCGGTCTAATGTAATTTATTATAAATATATATTGACGTTTTTTTAAAAAAAATACAAAAAACTATATTTTACGTTACAATACCCCCCTTCGCAACAAAGGATTTTATTTGAATAAAATCCGCACTATAAGTATCTTATTTGTATTTATCGTCTCAAAAATCAAACTTCCATTCTTCACGCATACATAAAAAAAACGTTAGCATCTAAACTAAAGGCTACTAACGCGAACTACCATTTAATGAGTAATCAAACCGAGTATAAAAAGTTTAATAACTCATACAAACATTTAGTGCCAGATGAATATCGTTACTGATAAGGAAGTAATGTTGACAAAATAAAATGTACATATTTTAATATTTATTTATTTTATTATAATTTATTATTTAGTATACTTTTTAATTTAATCTATTTGTTTATTTTTGAGAACTATTTATTAATTTTAAATCTTTGATATGCCAGGTACCTAGATTCTTTCCTGTCATATCAGCTAGAACGTAAACAAGCGGAGATTTTTTCTCTATGACGCGACATTTAAGAAATTTTGGTGCCAGCTTTTTACTAAAATAATTGTCTTTGTTACTTAATACGTAAGCTCTTTTCATGACAATATCACCAACATTGTATTCTACAGATTTGCGCCGAAGATTGTAGTGAGAAGTGTTTTTGACGTGAGCATGCCAAAGTTTAGTCTGAACTTTGTTAAATATTTCGGAAAGGAAACCTAAGTTTTCGGCATACCATTCTCGCGGTAAAAACAATACTTCGTCACCCAAATCTGTATCAACGTAGTGTGTACCACAAGTTACTAATTCTCTGCCGAATACCAAGAATGAAGGTGTAAAACCAGTCGCCTCGTTTACCGAATTGTTAATGGCGAACTGCACTTTAGGAATAAAAATATCCCAAGTTCGATGGTCGTCATCTACAAAAGTTGAAAGGCAAGTTATAATGGTTCTATTATAACGTTCGACAGTGTTAACCTGAGGTGTGTATTTTGGAGTATAGAATACATTAGGGACATTATAAAGCTTGAAAAGAGATTCTGTAATTTTGCTAATAAATTGGCTACCATTATCTAAGAAAATAGTTTGAGGTACACCATGGAACAGAAAAACTGCGTCCTCTAAAATTTTTGTAACTGCAGTAGAAGTAGCAGCTCTTAAGGGGAAAATTAAACAGAATTTAGAGAAACAGCAAGTAATTACCAAAATATAACTATTTTGCTTTCGAGTGACAGGCAGAGGGCCCATTAAGTCAATCGAAATAATTTGAAAGGGGCGACAACATTGTTTTGGCCGACCCATTTCACCTAAGGTCAGGTGGTTTTGAGGTTTGTACGAGAGACATTTGGTACATGAACCAACGAATTTAACAATGTCTTGATGCATACCTGGCCAGAAATAGCGTAAAGCAAGTCGACGATAAGTTTTAAAGACGCCGAGATGACCAGCTTTAGGATCAGCATGATTTTCGGTAATTACTTGTTCTCGCAATTCACTAGGAATTACTTCTTTCCAGGAAAATTCAGAAGTTAAATTATTAAATTTATTTTTAGAAAGCCTATATAAACTATTATTTTTAATAAGAAAATTTTGAAAATCTTGTGGTTTAGTGAGACATGAATTATAAATATTTTTATACCATGCATCTGTAGTGGTGAGATGAAGACCTGAAGTACTAATCGCATTAATTGGAACTGCTCTTGAAAGTGCGTCGGGGATAATATTGTCGACGCCACGTCTATGCTTGAGCTTGAAATTAAATGTGGACAATCGAACACCCCATCGAGCTAATCTCCCAGTAGGGTTATTAAGAGACAGAAACCATTTTAGAGCACTGTGGTCTGTATAGACAGTAAACTGTTTTCCATTCTCTAAATAACACCTCCAGTGTTCCAAAGCGACTAATACCGCCAAGGTTTCGCGCTCCGTTATGCTGTAGTTCTTCTCTGGCCCTGACAATGACTTGCTCATATAAGCAATAGGATGCTCCTTGCCATTTATAGTTTGGGTTAGCATAGCACCCACACCATAATTGCTGGCGTCAGTATGCACTTCAAATGGCTTATCATAGTCTGGGCAAGAGAGAACAGGAGCAGAAACCAAACATTCCTTTAATTTATTGAATGCTGTATCAGCTTCTGGAGACCAGACAAACGGTGGTGCACCCTTCTTACAAGAAGTTAATTTATTAAGTGGACCGGCTATTGTGCTGAAGCTTGGTACAAAACGCCGATACCAGGTAGCCGTACCAAGAAAGCGCTTTATGTCCTTACGACAAGTAGGTGTCGGGTAATTAAGGATAGCTTGTACTTTCTCTGGATCGGTGCGTAGTCCACAGCTGTCAACAACGTAACCTAGATATCGTAGTTGGCTACGAAAGAAATGACACTTATCTAAATTAATTGTCAGATTAGCCTGCTTCAATTTCTCCAAGACACGCAGTAAAATGGAGACGTGGGAATTGAAGTCATTCGAGACGATAATGATGTCATCAAGATACGCGAAGACTTTGAGGTCAAATTCCCTGAAAAGCAGGTCAACCAATCTCTGCTGGGTTGCAGGTGCGTTTGTAAGTCCAAACGCGGTACGTTTAAAGCGAAAAGTACCACGACTAGGCACGTAAAAGGCTGTTTTGTCTCGGTCTTCAGCAGCTATAGGTATTTGCCAAAACGCTTTGGACAAATCGATACTAGATAGATAACGAGCATCACGTAAGTTGTCCAAAATCTCCGAAACGTAAGGCAAATTATACGCGTCTCGTTTTGTAACCGAATTTAATTTGCGACTGTCGAGACAGAATCGGGGTTCGCCATTCTTTTTGGTGACTATCAGAACTGGTGATGACCAAGCACTCTCGCAAGGCTCAATTACGTCGAGACCTAACATTTCATCAACTTGTTCGACAAGGATACGCTGTTTTTCCGGAGAAAGCCTATAGTAGCGTTGTCGAATCGGCTGTGCATCTCCAGTATCAATGCGGTGAGTGATTAACTTGGTTTTGCCTAAACCCTTAAATTCTGCAGAGATATCATTAAATTGGGTAATTATGTTGTCAGCTATCGACCGTTCTGAAGCATCTAAATGGTTATATGCTTGAATAAAAGAAGCACGATCAGTGTCAAGGCTGGCAATTTGAGGTTTAGAAAAAGTTATACATTTAAGATACTTTGGAAAAATATTAAATTTGTGCCAAAAATCTATACCTAATATAAGTTCAATATTAATGTCTGGCACTACATAAGCTTTAATAATATGAAATTCATTTTGAAAAATAACTGGCAGGTCCATATAACCAATACTGATCATAACTTGACCTCCTGCAGCTGTAACTGATATATGGTGATCCTTATGTAAAATGAGACCTTGAGATTCAAAATTTTTGTAAGTTTGTTTACCAATAACAGTAACCGCGGAGCCAGAATCTAACAGACCATTTAAAGTTATGTCATTAATTTTAACTAGAGCGTAAGGCCTAGAATCATTAATTGGTTCTTTCTGCAGAATTGTGTCTATTTTATAAGTATTAAAATAAAATTTAATGGTTTGTAACCATGTTTCCCAATCATTCTTATCAAATTTAGGAGGTGATTGATCAGTGGCACAGTTCTGCAGCTCTACTAGTTTTTTGAATCATTAGATTTTTGTTTATTACAATTGGGGCATTGAGGAGTCTTAACGCCCTCATGACCACACACGAAACAAAATATTTTAGTTTTGTCCGCCTGACATTGACGCAAATTATGCGTATTATTACGACATCGAGGACAAAAAGGTGTATTTCGCGAAGTTGTTTGTAAAGAATGTACATATTTATTATTGTAATTATTAGTTTTATTTTTATTATAGTTATTATTAGGATAAGTTTTATTTTTATTTTCTGTATATTTATTGTAATTATTATTTGATGTACATTGGTTATAATTAGATTTATAGTTAACATAAGGTTTATGTGTACTTGTATGTGCATATGCAAATTCAGGGGCTAAAGTATCTGACGTTTTCTTCGGGGGATCTTGGAAAGTCGAAAGACGAGCCTGAACATTTTCATAATTACGACATATAGTCCTAACGGTATCAATGTCTTTAATGTCTGGATTAGATGCTAACGTACTTGCATAACAAGGTCTAATATTATGAAGAATAATATCCAACTTTTCATCTTCCGTTAAATTTTTTGTAAGTCGCGAAAATAAACCGGACATAATTGAAAGATAAATGACGATATTTTCTTTTTCGCCTTGTGTACGAGCCCTAATTTCAGAGAGTAGTCTATAATCGTAATCAGCTTGATCAAAATCATTCTTTAATAATATAACAAGATCGTTCCAACTACACACCGAATCTTTTATACTTCTGTACCAGTGAAGAGCATTATCTGTAAATATTTCAGTAGCATTTGAAAGTATTTTGTCACACGAAATATTTTTAGCCTGACAAAATTCGTTCACCCGTTGTATGAAAGAACGAACACAGGATTTACCATCGTATTTTAATTTTGAAAAATTATTAGAATTTCCGCCGTCACAATTAACGGTTATGTTGACTGGTAAACTAGTACTAGCAGTCAAGCTTGTAGCATCACTACTTGAGGTGGCTAAGGAATCAACACTAATATCCTTAAGAGTGTTAAGTTTAGCAGTGTATTGCTTAAAAACGTTAACACATTGTTGGTAGTCTTCATTAGTTCTATCATCACTACAAATGCGATTAAGTCGATGATATAAATGATTAAGTAAATTTTGAGTGCGCAAAAATGTACTCTTATCAAAGGGGGTTGATTTTAAACTAATGTCAACTTTCTCAAATGTACTGACTACACCTAAAATATCTTCCGAAATGTCAAAAGGACTGGTAAGAATATCTTCAGAAGGAAACAGAGGAACGCATTTAGCAATTTGCTTGCGTAAATCCTGTACAGTTGAAGCAGGTACTTCACCTCTAATAGCAACTTCATATTCAAGCTCAGTTTTTTGAAGCGACATAAATTTAACCGGAAACATGATTGTAAAAAAAAAAAAATATTCCAAAAGCAAAAATGAAAAAATTTAAATAAGGTGAATGCTGAAGAATTTAGATAAAAAAACAACTAAATACTCCGTCTGTTACAAATAAATTAAAACGAATAACGTTTTGGTTGTTCTTTTTTTTTATGAGATGAGAAAAGCAAAATGAGAAAAAAAAAAATTGCAAATAAGAAAAAAAAATTGCAACTAAAATAAAAAATGCAAACTAAAATAAAGAAAAAAAAATATGCAACTAATGTGTACGATCACATTCACAAAATCAATTTCAATATTAATGTGAAAAAAAAACAGTAAGATTTTTTTTTGTCAACTGTACTTAAAGTAAGTCTAAGTATTATAGTTAAAAAATAACTCGGATAAGAGTTCAAAAAATTTTATAACAAATATAATTTGTTAATAATAATTAAAAATAAATAATTAACAGTTATTCTTAAGTGAAAAAAATAAATTACATATATTTGTGCGTACACTTTAGTTGCTAGCAACCAAAAATAAAAAGAAAAGTAAAGAACGTTTCACAAAAATAAAGAGACAAAGCACATACACTAAATAGTCTCACTACCTTCTCATGAAGCAAAGCATGACCATGAAGAATCCACGACAAGGGCGCCAGTGTGACGTTGGGAGTGGAAAAGAATAGACTCACCAAGTCGACAACAAATTTATAATGGGTCGTGAAAGTCTACTGCCCGTCGATGCAATGCTCCGTAAGAGGGTAGGTGTGCGCTCGGTACTGCCCTGGCTTTGTCTCGCAGCGGAGCGGGCCGTGCAGCGTGCGCCCGGAGAAGGTGAGCCGACCCGAAGACGTCGGGTCCGGACTCAAGGCCGCAGAAGTCTGGACTACGGAGACTGGTAAAGGTACTGGCCTAGGCCCAGTATAGCACCCTGGAAATGATGTCCAGTGCGTTAAGTTGTGCAAGCCTTCTTCTCCTCTGATTGCGTGCACGGCAGCGTAGGCAAAGCAGGGCTAATGCGCTAACGAAATAAGTGCAGTGCATGTCACAATCAGAACGGAGAGAAAACACAAAAGAAGGAGATGTATATTAAAAAAAGTTAACATACAAATAAAACAAAAGATAGAAATTAGAATAATTACCAAACAGAATTATTACATGTTAAATTAAAAGGAAAAAATTATAAAACATACTAGGTACTGAAGAACAATGACGCATGAAACAAGCAAAATGCAATATAGAAAAAAAAAACTCTTCAGCACTTACCCAATTTGGGGTTTGTAGTTTCTTTATAAATATGCGGCTAATATATATCTTCGTGATATACGAACGATCACGAATGTTCGAGAAACAAAGAAAAAATGGAGCGCAGGCCGACACGTTCGCTCGCCACTGCTGTTTGGAACGTCCTGTTTGACCTACATCGCATCCACCGCCGCCGCGAGAGCACCTTTCAAATTTCAAGGCAAAAACAGGTGTCCGCGGGGGGGAAGGGACCGCCGCGCGGACGCACGCATCGGTCTAATGTAATTTATTATAAATATATATTGACGTTTTTTTAAAAAAAATACAAAAAACTATATTTTACGTTACAGTAGAATAGATCAACCTTTTTCTTACCGACGTGTCGTAATAGGCGACTAAGGTAAGTTGACACACCGTGTGATATCCGGCTGAGTAGAATAGACCAACCTCTTTCTTACCGAGGTGTCGTAAAAGGCGACTAAGGTAAGTTGAAGTCAGGCAGGCGGCCGGTCGTAAAAGTCGTTGCCAAATCATGCGACGACTTGTTCGTAAAATGTTGTGTCGTCCCCACTTAGAGTGGGATAAGAACAGGAGGAGTGTGAGTGGATCTCATAGAACAGGATTAAATTCAGCACCGAGCGAGCTCTTGTTCTAATTTTTTTTTTGCGAAAGTTATGATAGAATTATTTTTCTATAATCCGCGTTTGTTAAGTTTATATAATGCTAAGTTTCGGAAGCGGAATCAGTCACCGCACGTTTCACAAAACGCCGCCACCCATAAAACACTACACAGGCATTACACACATTCACTACGACAATCTGAACGATTGTCGATCGATCGACAAAATAGCAATGCTGTAGTGCAGCGTATATATACTACTTTATACTAACTTAGAATATCTTAGCAGAAACGTTTTCATTCACTGAGAAGAATTCGGAAGACACTACGCTTTTATCGGGAATAATAATTTGATTGGGTTGAACGAAGCTTGTGTTTTGCGACTCAGTAGAATTAGCAAAGCGTTCTGAGAATTCACTACTAAAATAAATTTCCGCAAAACTGCAAACACGCGCAATTGATACACATATAAAAAAGTCTTAATAAAAGTTCAATAGGTATATTTACGGATTTTAATATTTCTAATCCAACTGTCCTTAGTTAGAATATTCTAATAACAACTAAAAACTGGTAGCGAAAACAAATTACCTTAAGAACTCAAATGTTTTCAGTTCAAACAATTGTTCTACACAAAAAACGTGCACGCGTCACTTTTGTTAACCAATTTATAAAGACCCCTCCACAAATCACTTCTTTCTTTAAATTGTGTCCAAGCAAATATGGTCTAAGTTCCAATATTATTTGAGCTATAATTTAATGCTTAGATGTATTGGTTAGTAGTTCGTTATATATTGGTCTTGCGTTAGAATACGCTATTACAATTTTACAGTATACATTCATGTACGCTGAAATAAGACTTTTATTGTTTAAGTCTTAAAGGTTATATTCGTGTGCATGTAATAAGTATTATTTGTACTGTTCAAAAACAGACAATACAAAATTGTACGCATTGTATTACAGTCATTACACTATGGTCAGTTTGCGGTTGACAGATGATATGCGTCTCTCGAGTTTTAGATGTTTGGCGCGAAATATGACAGATGTATTTTTTTTAAACAAGCAACGGGCCTTTGTCATAAAGTGTTCAGCCATTTCCTTGATTGTAACACTTTTGTTCGGCACAATGCGAACTCTTCGGACACGTGTCGGAAAATAAACAAGTTTTTCTACGTCCAGGTGTTATATAACATGAATGCTCCCGGTTAATACTTAGGAACATATAATTTGTTTTTCTCAAAAAGTATTTTGCGGTTAGCAGAAACTTTTTTTTTTTTTCTTTATAATGAATAATATACATTGCTATTTAAAAATAAGGCCAATAAGAGATTACTCTATATAATATAATTAAACTTAAATTTAACATTGAAAAGTATATTTTATGTATCTGCGTTGTGGGTGTGATTTGTGTGTGTGTGTATGTGTGTGTTGAGTCTGGCATGCTTGTGTATTTTTTTTTCGAGACTACAATACAAATAAGTACTTATATTAAAAAAAGAAAAAAAAAATCATACATATATTTTATTATGCTTTATGTATTATGTAATTTATTAATTTATCTCTTTAATTGCACCTTAGAAAGATAGAATAGATCAATTTTGTAATACTTTTTATTGTAACTCTGTGCTTATCGACGTAAGATTGAGTTTTTGCCGTAATTAGTATTTCTTTTCGTCACATGTAATAAAGGGGTATGACGTGTCCTGTAAGCCGGGACATGTAGCGGTATAGCAGATAACAGACTTGGACAATCTAGTTTACTAGTTAGGATTGCCTGTAGTAAGATCATATCACTTAATTCACGTCTTTGCTCTAGGGAATCCATTTGGTAGTGCCGACATGCTTCCTGATAATTTTGAAATTTTTTATGTTCTTTAAAAGCTAAGTAATTTATAAACTGTTTTTGGATACGTTCAAGCCTTTGAATGTGAGTATCATAGTAAGGTGACCAAATACTGCTGGCATATTCCATCACGTTTCGTACGTAAGCATAATAAAGTGTTTTAATACAAGCTATACTGCTGAAATTTTTCGTGACACGCTTTATAAAACCGAGTTGTTTGTAGGCTTTGTTTATAATATTGTCAATTTGCTCATTCATAGAAAATTTACTATCCAACCTTATGCCAAGATCTGTTGCTGAAGCAACCGTTGCAACGTATCTACTATCAATATTATAATTAAAAGTTATCGGATTCGCTTTACGCGTTAAAGTGATATGATAGCATTTATTAACATTGACCGTTATACTGTTATGTAAATAGTATGCAGCTAATTGAGTAAGGTCGTGCTGTAATTTTTTGCAATCATCTATGTTTTCAATTTTTAAGAAATTTTTTTTATCGTCTGCAAACATTAAGTAATGAGCATAGCTAAAACACTTCTTTATGTCGTAGAGATACGTATTGTACAGAAGCGGACCCAATATGGATCCCTGTGGTACTCCAGAAGGGAGGAAAACAAAATTACTTCTTGCACTGCCCATCACTACAGCTTGCATACGATTTTTAATATATGAACTTAACCACCTCCATAAATTTCCAAGTATACCTAACTCGCTAAGTTTTCGCAGTAGGATTACATGATCCACACGATCAAAGGCTTTTTCAAAATCAGTATAGATAACATCAACTTGGCAGCGGTCATCGATACTCTGCAGCACATATTCTGAAAAAATCGCTAAGTTTGTGACAGTAGAGCGTCCCTTCATAAATCCATGTTGTTCTATTGGAATTGATTTTGCAATATGGGGGCTTAAATGCTTAAAAACAGTTTTTAAAAGATTTTGCTCACTGTATTGAAAATTGATATAGGTCGGTAATTTTCTATTCTAGTTTTGAGTCCTCTTTTATGAATAGGGACTATCAGTGCCTCTTTCCACTTCGCAGGAAATCTTTTAAACGTATTAATAGAGAGATTAAAAATTATGGCTAGTGGTTTGGCAAGATTTTCAGCACATAATTTAAAAAAAATTGGAGGGATATTGTCACTTCCAGGCCCCTTGTTCGTTTCTATTGTCTTTAAGCAGTTCCAATACTTCATCTTCAGTTATAGTAAGCTTAAATTGTAATTCACCATTATGTAGGTTTGAGGGTGATGTTACGGTGGTATTTGAGTTTCCTGGATTTGCAAAGATACTTTTGAAATATTGCCTGAATCCTTCACAGGCCTCTGATTCGTTGCTGTAGTGATTGCTGCCTAGCGTAAGTTTAGGATAGTAACTTTTATTTTTCCGAAGAGAATTTAAGAAGGTCCAAATATATTTAGGTTCTTTGGTTATAAACAATTGCATGCAGTGTATAATTCATGACATTTAGGTTGCAATCGCTTTTGTCTTTCTCTAAGAATAGAAAATTCGTCGTGATCTCTTGGGTTATTGAACATTTTCCATTGCTTATGTTTTTTCCGTTTTTCTTTTATAATATGGATAAGAGACTTAGTGTACCATACCGGAAAAGTTGACGCAGATCTTAATTTTATAGGTACAAACTGATTTATAGCCTCGTAAAGGATAGAGTAAAAATTTTCTACTGTGTTTTCTATAGTATGAGCCGAGAGAACATCGTGCTAATTCACTTTTCGTAAGTAAACTATTTATTTTAGTGTAGTCTCCTTTGAAAAAATTTCTTTTTCTTGTTGGCTTTATTCGAAAAGATTTTTATACAGTAAACAAAACTACAATTATATAAAATTTTATTTACAAAAAAAAGGGAATCAATGGGGTATATTATCGCGGATTATAGCAAAATGTTTTTTATCATTACTTTTGGAATAAATGTTGATTTTATAAAATATTTTTTTAACAGATTTTAAGACTTTAATTTCAATTATCCTAATAATGCTTTTTGAAAAGCAATACACTAAAATCCCACTTAGCATCTAACTTACTTTCAATCAGAGCGTTTTGGCTTTATTTCACCGAAATTATATACCTATTCGGCAAAATCGTATAATTTTTAGGGCGACATCTATGCCATACGAAAGTTTAATGCAAAAACAAGAAAAAAATGATCCAATATCACCTAAATAGGATTAAAACTATTAGACCCATGCTACAACAACAATACCTTAGAAAAAAAAACAATCTAGTTAACGTAAGAGCGCCTCAACGCCCGAGGCACTTTGATTTTATCGCAAAAAAAGTTACGACAATACGTCACAAAACATCACAGGGCACTCACAAAGACGGCCATTAATGTCAAAATATTTTCAAAATTCGGACGTTCGACGCTGGAGGCATCGCTTTACGGATACCGCCTCTACCGGAGTATAATACGGACAGTCTAATATTTAAAAGCCACTGAAAAGTTAGAAAGAAATAGGATCTATGCATGTCTATATTCTTTTTCTTATAGTGCCATGTTCCATAACTTGCAATTTTTAAGGATTATTTAACATTTAAGCTAAATCTTTAAGGAGTCTTAAAAAAATAAAGTATCGCGTGCTCTATGCAGTTTTCCTGGAGTTTTGTTAGATTTAAATATTTTTTTAACATTTTTTATAACGTTGAGAAGGCTATGGACTCTTATTTTAAATAATTTATAAAATAAGGCGTTACTTTGTGGAGATCCGTAATAAAAGTAATAATAAAATTATTTTGCTGTAAAAAAGCGATAAGTAGTGAAGTAGTGAAGTAGCAGCCTGTTAATATCCCACTGCTGGGAATAGGCCTCCTCTCTCCGTTTCTGGAGAGAAGGGTTGGAGCTAAGACCTACCACGCTGCTCCAATGCGGATTGGTAGGTTACACATATCTCCAGAATTCTCTAGAGATATGCAGGTTTCCTCACGATGTTTTCCTTCACCGAAAAGCGTGTGACAAATTACAATTATGAATTAGACACATGAGTTTTAATAGAAAAACTCATTGGTGCCTGCCCGGGTTTGAACCTATGTTCGTCTCTAGAGAGTCGCACGGTCTCACCACTGGGCTATCACAGCTCACAAGAAAAAGCGATAAAGTAAATATAAAATATATATAATGCTTAAATATATAGTGAACAGTTTTTTTTTAAAAACGGATACATGCATGCAAAAACCACAATACACAAGCACTACACACATTCACTATAACAGACTCAACAATCGTTTCTCCCCGCAACCGAAGCATCATCAGGAGACAAAATCTCTCAAGACAGGAGACAAATCAAAACTCCACGACAAAATCGCAAAGTTTGATTCTTCTTTTTATATATTTTTTATTGATTTAGTTCTGCAATTAAATTACTATAGTTTATATATAAGATAGAGGTTTCATTTTAATACTTTAGCTAAAATTAAATGGGTGACCCGATTTAGAATTTTGTATCACAGCATTTCCTATAACGCACCTTCGAGCTTAGAAAAGCGGGCTGACATCTAAGTCATATTTCAGAACACTTAAAATGAAAGTCTAAAAAGTAACTTAATATTAATTACAACTACTTAGTATCATTAACTTAACATTATTAATATTTTGTCAAGTTTATATAACTAAGCAAATTTTAGCGACTAAATCTCCCAGCGAAAAAGTTTGTTAACAACTGCGCGATCTCTTCAACACAATTTACAAATTAAACAATTGTACTATTTACCTAAACTATCCGGAAGTATTTCAGAATCTTTTGGTGAAAACCGTACAAAGATCCGTTCAGCAGATTTTGAGAAAATCGATTACATACAGCTTTTTGGGACTGAGTTTTATAATAAGTATAGATTTAGTACTATCTGTTCCAAATTGTATTGCAAAATACCTTCCGTAACAATAAGCTATTCCGATCAATTATATATAATTTAAAGCTGTGATAGCCCAGCGGCGAGACCGTGCGACTCTTTCAAGGGGAACACGAGTTCAAACCGGGGCAGGCGCTAATGAGTTTTTCTATAATAGTAGCGACAACTTTATATTGTAGATTTGAACTTTAAGAATAAATGACGCGCAGACCATGTTACTCGTGTCTACGAGAGACCTTACTAGACTTTACAATCTTTTGGCACTTGGACCTCCTTTTCTCTCATCTACCAAATGAAAGGGATAGCAGATAATCGGCAATTTTTTTTTAAAAGAGCATTTTGGGTCCTTTTTCATCGTCGGTATTGGTGATTCTTTTTCACAGCTGGGTACTTTTTCGTGTGCCGCTAGTTGACTTTCGCAATTACTCTAAGTTTGTATTCTGTATTGACACAGGTAATAAATTTTATGTTCAATTTAATTTTGCGTTGTCATTTGAACATGACTGAAGATATTCGGAGTTATTATATAGAGTAG
Organism: Morpho deidamia; assembly: GCA_947086505.1. NCBI lineage: Eukaryota > Metazoa > Arthropoda > Insecta > Lepidoptera > Nymphalidae > Morpho > Morpho deidamia. Next base: position 13,928,398 of record CAMTZC010000016.1, read on the forward strand.
GGGAACCATAGACAAGCCTGTAAGTGATAGTAACAAATAATAATAGAGGAAAGATGAAACTCGTTTGCTTATCTTTGTCTAAGCACACATCAGTCTCATAAGCTTTCGTTTTATTGATTACTAGCTATACTTGCGGTATTACCCGCGTTGAAATCAGTGTATTTATTTGAAATTTCAAACAAAAGTAATAATAAAATTATCTTGCTATAATCCGCGATACAGTAAATAGAAAATACCATACGTTTTTTCATACCGGATAGTCCATTATACATTTAACACTATACATATATATTTTCTATTTACTGTATCGCGGATTATAGCGAAATAATTCTATTATTACTTTTGTATTATGGATCTCCGCAAAATTATTGAAATTTCAAACATAAATTTAAAATATAAGTAAATGTAAGTTAACCATAAGACATAAAGAGACGATTTCATCATCCTCCTGTCCTGATCCCACTCTAAGTGGGGTCGGCACAACATGTTACAAACATGGTGTCGAGTGACTTGGTTAATTATTTTCGAACCGGCCGCCTGCCTGACGTCAACGTAATTTAGTCGTATTTTACGACACCTCGGTATGATAATGAGGGTGGTCTATTCTATTCAGCCGGATACTAAACGTCGGGTCGACTAACCTACATACAAACTATCTATCTATTCTACTCGGCCGGATTCCACACGGTTGACATAAAGAGACGCTTTTCTGGACTACATTGTACTATTTTTGTAGATCTACAATTCTTTAGTACATTACTTTAGTTTACTTCTGTTGGTTTTCGTGGCGCACGCGACTAAAGCTTGCAGCAGGCAATTTTTTTAACAACTACGCAATCTCAACACAATTTGACATAAAACCGTAACGCACTATAAATTTAAACCTTCCAGAAGAAGTGCACTAGCTAGGAGTGAAAACAGTACAACAATCGGTTCAGTCGATTTTGAGAAAATCTATAACATACAAACATTCTCTCATGTGATTCTCTTGTGATATGCAGGTTTTTCTTCGCCTAAAAGAATGTGATGAATTGCAATTATCAATAAGAGACAAGCTTTAACAGAAATGTATGTATGTTAGGTAGTATAGCAGTAGTTAAGAGCAAACCATTGCAAGTATAAAGTTTCTAGCTTTTGTACTGTTTATCAAACAAACTCTGATTGTTAATGAATAATAACTTACTAGTGCTATACAGTAGAGCTTCTGCGCTATACTCTCTGCATTTCGCAACCTCGACAATGCTTCTGCGCTCGCCCGTCCCGCCCGGTGACGCTGTAAAAGCCGTTAGGGCTAACAGCGTACAGTAAATTCGAAAAAAAACTGGTGCTATAGGGTCGATTAGTAGTGCAATCGACAACAAATTCTAAAAACCTTTTCGTAATTATTTTAGAATATATAGATTTAAAAAAACCATAGAAGACAAGCGAAGTAAGCAATGACTAAAATATAGTTGTATTTAACATTTCTATATTCATAAAACCACTATATAACATCGATATAATGTTTTTTAAACAAACTAATTCATGAAACATCCGTTAGGTATCACATATTGTATTACAAACAAATGTTATCCAACCAAAAATATTTCGTAAACCGAACCGGATGTAGTAAAGTGGCGTTATATCCCGATTATATCGGAAAAAAACTATGCTTCCGCTCTTAAAAATGTGCTTTGAATAGAAATTGTGGTATTAGAATCATTAAACCGGCTGCGCCCCTAATGCCTTTGCCTTGTCAAAATAAAAGAATGAACCCTATCTATGGTAGCGGATTCCGGTGCGGCTCTAATGTCATAGTGACGTTTAGAGAATGGAGCAATTAATCTGCTTTTTAAATGTAGATAGGCGTGATTGGCAAATGTATTAATAGATAAGTTTTTACAACGATTAGTTTTATAATATATAATTAGTCTCTATAGGATAGACCTTAAATAATTGATAAATAATATGCTTTATAGCGTAATATCCTGAATAACCCTGATCCAATATTTTTAATATTAGATTATTTGTAAAATATGCCTTCAATAATAACAGATTGATCTCATAAAAACACTTGATATTATATTTATTTTTGTTTACTTACTTTACTAAGCTAAATACAAAATTAATTCCAACATTTATTATGTAGTTATTGAGGAGCAAAATCTCTTATTACAAGTATTTTTAAATTTAAAAGACTCTCTAAAACTTCGGTTGACTTTAAAACATTGTGAAATGAAATAAATTATTAAAATTTTTGATTTTAATATCAATAATGAAAATAAGCTTTAACCCGAACTTTTACATAACACATATATAACTAGTCTAATTACTGTAAAAGATACATATCTTGTATAGTTTATACAAGATATGTCCTTAGAACCTTGATGGCTGTATAATTACGGGTATTAGTATTAATTAAAAAAACTATACCATAGACAAGAATAACGGATTGCAATTTGTTGCCATAGTCCATGTTCATGACCAAAACAAAGACGTAAATATGCAAAAATCTAACAAGAAGCGACTTTTCTCACGGTATTGACTGACTTGTGTTAGTTTATCAAATAATATATAAAATTGTTTATTTATTTATAAAGTTGTTGCGTTTCGCGCCCAAAGCGTATGCGACCGCGGTCTCGCATATTTGCGACGTGTGCGGTCCTTTCGCGCCTACCGCATTCGAAATTCAAAATAGACTTTGACTTTTTAAATTCTCTACATTTGTCAACAAAAAGTTCCTATTTCTGAGAACACCAGAAAATATTCAATTTAAATACGGAGGAAATTTAAATTATTTTATAACATTGATATGTTATATATACGTTTTTTAAATATGTAAAGATATAAATATTTCGATCAAAGATTGAGATAGATTATTTTATTAGTTTTTGTGCCCTTAAGTTGATTCTGGGAAATAAATAATTTAAATTTATACAATGGAAATCGTTTTTACGATAATTGTAAATTAAATCATTGAAATGAGAACATTAAAACTAATGTTTATTTAATTAATAGAAATATTTGGATGTTTTTACCTTATCTTGTGTATTTTCAATTATTTATTTAAATTAGACAAACCTATTAGAGACACGCTCATAATAATTACTAAAATTGGTTCCGGACTTGAATTCGAAACTAGAAAAATTACAAGAAACAAAAGGTACGATTTAATTATTGTGCAACAATAATAAAATATTCATAAATCGATGCGGTGCAGTATTGGTGAACAAAACAATGTACATATATATACACAGCCACTACCATTTCGCTTCACAGACAATCTCCTCGAGACCTTTAACATTTTAGACACCATAGAACTGATTTGCTGAAAGTATTTTTTCATAAATTAGGTATAGGATGTATTCAGTATTGCTCTTGCCTTATGATACTCATCATTTAAAAAAGGTTCGAATTTTTAAACGTAAACGTAAGTAGATCAATTTAAAAATATTTAAAAACCAAAACATTCGCAATTCAAACGCGTTGCCGTTCCAAATTCAATCTGTAATTGGAATGCCGGTTCCATTTCCAAATCGTTAGCCGCAAAAATCGACACCACGAGCGGAACGCTATAGGTTTGGTGGTCACAAGGCGTGGTCTACACGACAGAATGAGTTGAACCAGTAAAAAATAAAATATCTATTAATTAAACTCACTTTTCACTTAACACTAATCTAAGATAAGATATAGGGTTTATTTTACACAATAAAATTGAACTTTTGCGCGCTTTCTATCACCTTTAACTAAACATTGATATGGCTAAAGGCCAGCACGTAATACCCGAAATTTAATACTCTCTCTGCTTTTGGCTGAGGTCAACTTAATAGTCCTGATTACTAACATCAGTATCATATTAGATAATTATGACAGTAGGTTAACTAATAATTATCTAAAGTGTTTATATCATTTATATAAAATTCATTTAAATATTTTTGCTTTTCTAGAGTTTTTGGTTTTTATTTTCTCGGTGTTCCGATATAACTTTGACATATACTTATGGTACTATTTGTAATAGCTTAATAACCGTTGACTGGAAACTCGTGTTATGGTTGTTAGTGAACGCACTGTATGAACATTCATTTATTAGCGGCCATGTTTTCTTTATAATAAAATAAAATACATATAAGATCTTTCTTATATGTATTTTAAAAAATACGCATTAACGGGTTCATTTCTCCATAATAAAAAAAACAGTAATTTACACTATAGTGAGTGGTATTCATTATTAATGTTGAGAGACCGGCTATACACGTCTTATTTTTCGGATGAGTCTTATTTTACGAGGCGTTATCGCGGCGGGAACTGATCTATAATAATAAGACGTAAGTATAGCCTCAACATCTCAACATTAAAAAACAAGAAAGATATAATAGAAAGATAAAACTAAAGATAAAGATAGATAAAACTGTATTGCACAAAAACATAAAACACAGAAAAAATGACATGCGAACCTTAACTTATGTATATGTATAAAGGCCTTATCACTAAATAGTGATCTCTTCCAGGCAACCCTTCTTAGAAGATTTAAAAAAATGTATGATATTTCTGAATTATTTCTATTTATTGTTTTTTAAAAAATACAAATTAATGTAGTAAATAGATTAATAAATAGATAGAGCTGTGATAGCCCAGCGGTGAGACCGTGCGACTCTTTCGAGGGGAACACGAGTTCAAACCCGGGCAGGCACCAATGAGTTTTTCTATTAAAACTCATGTGTCTAATTGATAATTGCAATTTATCACACGCTTTTCGATGAAGGAAAACATCGTGAGGAAACCTGCATACCTCTAAAGAATTCTGGAGATATATGTAACCTACCAATCCGCATCGGAGCAGCGTGGTAGGTCTTAGCTCCAACCCTTCTCTCCAGAAGCGGAGAGAAGAGGCCTATTCCCAGCAGTGGGATTATAACAGGCTGGTACTTTTAAATAGATTCGCACAATCTATACCAACCTTTATAAACAAACGCGTTTCTAAAATTCAAAAAAGGAACTACAATTGGGGCGTAGATATTTATCTACGGGCTCCTAATGGGCCATTGTCTTCGTTCGGAATTCAAACTTTTTCTTTCCATGTTTAATTGCGGCAATTTTTACGGATGTCACTTGACGCCAGGCTTTTAACTTGGCTGTTCGATTTTTGGCCTTCGTCTAATTTTACGAGGTTGTTTATCATAGACACTATATCTGTTTCTTTGTTTCGTAGTGAACAGACTATTAATATTTACAGATACAGTATATTTAGGCTTTGCGATTGTCAGCGATTGTTATGCCTGTTCTTCACTATCGGCGATGATCGTTGATCGTGATCTATAATTCAAATTCAAATTCAAATAAGTCTTTATTCAAATTGGCCTATTACAAGCACTTTTGAATCGTCAAATTAAAATTAAATTGAAGCTACAACTGGTTCGGAAAGGTGCTCTAACCGAGAAGAACCAGCAAGAAACTCGGCGGTCACTCTTTTTTTTTTTAAATAAATATTACAGTTTTGTATTAACTATTGTTAACAAACTTAGATTATAATATCGTCTAGTACATAGCTGGTCGCAATTTAGTTCCAAGCTTTCTTAATCGACACAATCATAGTGCAGTTGTCCAAACGATCGTCCATTTTATCAAACGATACATAAATTACAATTTTCAACTTCAAAATAATCAAGTTAATTTTTAAACAAGTGCTTTTGAATCGTCAACTCTACTGCTGGTTCGGAAAGCTGTTCCTACCGAGAAGAGCCAACGAGAAAGTCGGCAGTACGTCTTTTTAATACAAAATTGTTATTACTGGTTACATTTACCTAGTCGTTACTGTCTTGTACAGGGTCGAAGAGTAGCTATATCCACGCATTCTTATCGTCTAAGTAATCCTCAACAGTATAGTAGGCTTTTTGTATTAGCGTCTTTTTAACAATTCTTTTAAATAGCCGTAATGGCAAAGCTAAATTCATTGCGGATTTTTAATATAGAATCTTAGACCCAAACCAACAAATGACTTAACTACATTTGCATATTGAAATTAATTTTGGTCATGCCATTACAGCAGTTTAAAAACATTGTTAAGACGAGGCTGATACATAAAGCCTACTTTACTGTTGAAGATTACTTAGATGATAAGGATGTGTGGATATAGGTGCACTTCTACCCTGTACACGACAGTAATAAATAAATGTAACTAGTTTTCAGATTTATATTTTAAAAAGAACAACCGCCGAGTTTCTTGATGGTTCTTCTCGGTAGGAACAGCTTTGCGAACCAGCAGTAAAGTTGACGATTCAAAAGCACTTGTTTACAAGTTTACTTGAATAAAGAATATTTTGAATGTGGATTTGAATATCTATTTCTTTAAATGTAAATGCCACGTATAGCTCTTTTTTTGTAAGACAATTTTTTTTTATCCGCGCATTTACTCCTTAACAATATTCCATAAGACATAACGCTATGAGACTCCAAACGATCATACGTATCACCCAGATATTTCCTTTGATGCATGTCCGAAAACCGACGATTACCTTGTTGCAAGCGACTTTAGGTGTTCACAGACGATTGGCGAGTTTTTAATGCCTATAATGACGAAGGCCTTATACACAATCTCTGTATAGTACCCGGCACTAAATAATGCACATCGATGTTTAGAACGAAGCAGCCTACCAGTTCGGTTTCGTAGAGCGCTGTCTCTGTCACTCAGTATGTGTACAACTCAGTATTTTTTACTTTTACTATACCCTTAATTATTTTTTAAACACATTTATGTATCGTGATCGTATTTAGCGACTAAAAACCGGAACTCATATCTAAATAGCCCATATATTGTACTCTAGTAAAAATGATAATAGTTTTAATGGTTTATTTACAGAAGTTCCAGATGAAATCTTTGATAGCTTTAGACATTTTTAAACGCTATCCGTCACGGTTCCGTGAGGCTACGGAGCTTTTATTTCATATAAGCTGTACCTTATTGGTACCGGCAATTTAATTCAAATTTAAATTCAAAATATTCTTTATTCAAGTAAACTTGTAAACAAGTGCTTTTGAATCGTCAACATCTACTGCTGGTTCGGAAATCTGTTCCTACCGAGAAGAGCCAGCAAGAAACTCGGCGGTTGCTCTTTTCAAAGAATAATTCTTATCACTAGTTACATATAGTTATTAATGTCTTGTACAGGGTTGAAGGGAAGCTATATCCACGCATTCTTATCGTCTAGGTAATCTTCAATAGTACAATAGGCTTTCTGAATTAGCCTTTTTTTAATAGTATTTTTAAACTTCTGTAATGGTAAAGTTAAAGTAGATGGTGGAATTTTATTATAGAATCTTATACCCAAACCCACAAACGAATTACGAACTTTTGCAAGGCGCAAAGCAGGAACCGCAAGTTCATGTCGGTTCCTACTTTGTCTATGATATACATCGCCAATCCTTAATTTAAAGGTTACAATATACATTTTCATTCAACTACGTACCTACTACGTATTCTTTAACGTTTCCCATTCCGTTCTCCTATATATAGGCTATTTAACTGAATCATTGACGGAGTTGGCAGTGACCCTGCGTTCAGCTTCGCGGGTCGCGGGTTCGATTCCCGCTGAGATTAGTGCAATCATAGGGACGGCAATACCAATTTTGAATAAATATTCATTGGAAGAAAAAAAAGGTTGTGTAGAAACATAAAGGCTAGTTTTATCTTAGAAATACTTTGCAAAATATCTAATCTATGCCCTAGTCTAGATGAAGAGTTTGTTTGTTTATTTGTTTGATTGATTGTTTGAACGCGCTAATCTTAGGAACTATTGCACCGATATGAAAAATTCTTAGACTGTAAGATAGTCCATTTATCGAGGAAGGCTATAGACTATATAACATCACGCTAAGATGAAAAGGAGAGGAGCAACGATAAAAATTTTTGCGAAAATGGCATAATTTAAAGCTTTCCTTGCGTGCGCTAAGTAAACGGTGAAAGTTATTGAAAAATCATGTATTACAAGATTGTTCCCCTCTAAAAGTTCGCGAAAGCATATGTCTTGCTTTTAAGGTTAACCCAACCATCGAAAATATAAGCGTCCAAAAAGCGTCCTATATGACCCTGACGATCAAATAACGATCGCAAACAGAGAAACACGTTATACACACACACAGCGTCTTCGCCGGCGAAGACGAGGTCCCAGTTTTCTGACCCTCCACTACGCGTCGCCCTAAGCCGTGGTCCGGCCTCACAGGAGGCACCCTTAGGACGACGTTCCCCGACACTAGTAGAGCTTCTGCGCTCTACTCCCTGCATTTCGCAACCTTGACGATGTTTCTGCGCTCGCCCGTCCCGCCCGGTGACGCTGTAAAAGCCGTTAGGGCTAACAGCATATAGTCAATTCGAAAAAAAAAGGTTAACCCACTTTATCCATAATTAATATATAAGACTGCAGTCCACGCGAACAAAGTTTCGCTTGAAAGTTAGTATTAAATATAGAAAGAAAAGCTTTTCTATAGGCGAATAAATAAAACACAATTCCTTCGTTCCAAATCCACGAACAGTCATCAAAGTCAATCAAACGGTCCGTCGGCGCGTAAACCCGTAATTTCTATATAAATAAAATTACTACATTACACTTTTCTATTTACTGAGTTTTCCATGCAACACGATTTCGTAATTTTATTTCACCTGTAACGCATGAAAGATTTTGTCGTAGAGGATAATCTATGGTTAATATTCTAAGAATCAATAACTAGTTATGCTTCTATAGTGTTTTGTAATGTAAGGAACTCTAGAAAAAGATAGGCGATGTATATAATAGACAAAGTAGGAACCGACATAAGCTTGCGGTTCCTGCTTTGCGCCTTGCGAAAGTACAAAAGTTTTTTAGGTTTGGATATAAGATTCTTTAATCAAATTCCGCAATCTACTTTAACTTTACCATTACAGCAGTTTAAAAACAAAAAGCCTACCATACTATCGAGGATTACTTAGACGATAAGAATGCGTGGATATAGCTACTCTTCGACCCTGTACAAGACATCAATAACTATATGTAACTAGTAATAAGAATTATTGTTTGAAAAGAGCAACCGCCGCGTTTCATGCTGGTTCTTCTCGGTAGGAACAGCTTTCCGAACCAGCAGTAGATGTTGACGATTCAACGATTCGGCATTTAGTCATTGCTGTCTTGTACACAGTCGAAGGCTATAACCACGCATTCATTTATTTATATCAGCCTCTCTTTAACAGTGTTCTTAAACTGCTGTAACGGCAAAGCTAAATTTGGTTGCCGAATTTTATTATAGAATCTTATACCCAAACCCACAAATGACTTATAGTACCCGGCAATAAATAATGCACATCGATGTTTAGAACGAAACAGCCGGCCAATTCGGTTTCGTAGAGCGCTGTCACTGTCACACACGGGTTCGTCAGTCTGTGCGACAGAGACGATGCTCTATGAAGCAGGATCTAGCTGATTTCTCTCTCTAAGCCTCGATGTGCATTATTTATTGCCGGGTATATACGTACTTTTGCAAGGCGCAAAGCAGGAGCCGCAAGTTTATGTCGTTTCCTACTTTGTCTGCTACTACTACCAATGACTATGGTCCACGCGAACGAAGTTGCGGGTAGAATCTACTATAATAAAAAGTATGAATCGCGAAATTATAAATTCTACCATAAATTTTACCATTTAACAAGGAAACACCTTAAAAAAATCGTTCCCCGAAAAATGGCCGCGGCAATTGGAAGAACGAAACCAACGGCCCCGCAGAGCTTCATTGATATCTGGACAAAGGTGTTTTTATACTTGTTTATATGCAACAAAGGCTTTGAACGCAAAAACTTCAACCTGTCATGTTTACCTTTGCGTGGATAATTTGTTTATGTCGAGTTATTGTGATCCGTCTTAAACAACTGATTTAGCGGTTGTGCGTTAACGTTGGTTTCTAAACTGCAAACGTTTTATAATACTGAATGCAATATCGAATATAGAATTTATATAGTACATATAAAAAAAGCTGTGATAGCCTAGCGGTGAGACCGTGCGACTCTCTAGAGACGACATAGGTTCAAACCCCGGGCAGGCGCCAATGAGTTTTTCTATTAAAACTTATGTGTCGAATTGATAATTGCAATTTATCTAGACCTGCATATCTCTAGAGAATTCTAGAGATATGTGTGTAACCAATCTGCATTGGAACAGCGTGGTAGGTCTTAGCTCCAACCCTTCTCTCCAATAACGGAGAGAGGAGGCCTTAGCCCAGCATTGAGAATAGTAACAGGCTGTTACTTTAGTACATATATTAGCTGTTAAATATCTTCATGAAATTAGAAATCTTAATCTATAATTTTTTGTTAAGCCATCTTTCCTTAATGTGTCGCTTTATACAATTTTATAAAAATCTTCAATAATGTAAAGCATATTACAAAATTGAAGATTATTTGGATACTAAAGATGCCTAGATTTGAAAATCGTTTCAGCTTCATACAAGACTGCGATTTTGAATAATATAAAATTGAAAATGTTTAAAAGATTGACCGCTGAGTTTCTTGGCGGTTCTTCGCGGTAAGAGCAACATTCCGAAACAGTTGTAGCTTCATTAATCATATTGATCCTTAACGATTCAAATATGCTCAAAATAGCTTACTTGAATAAAGATTAATTTGATTTGAGTTGATTTGATTTGTCTAGACCAATATTTTTAAATCAAACCTTTATACATATATATATATTCAATTCTATTCCAAATGATATTTACAGTACCTCCCGCTACATTTATATTTATTTAAACTCTCGGTTATAATTAACATTACGATTATAAAATGACAATAAATGACATAAGTAACATAAATTAAGCTAGAAAACGGGTAAAGTTAAGTTTGTGAAGTCACATTTTTATACAAAATACAGAATAAAGAAATAATAATCTACTAGGCACTATTTGAGTTGATTAACATAAAATATTATAATATTACAAATACAATATAATTTAAATAATACATACAATAAAGTATGTTACATTTATTAAAAACCAACGTTGATGTCTGAATTTATTTATCGACTTCAACACAGCTTCACTTAAATTTTATTAAATCCTCTTTTTTTTAAAACGTTAACGTAAGCGTTCGTTGCATTAAAAGAACCCAAAGACTGATCTTTTTTTTTTAAACAGCCAATGAAAAATCACGGCCGATACGTGTAATGCCCTACCGAATTTTAAAATTCGAAGCTTTTTGTAATACGGGATGCATAGAGACTTCCACGCATTTTAATTATTTTTTCATCATCAACATCTTCAATCGATTTAGTGTGCACATTTTTTTATTTAATAATATTTAGTACCTATTAGCTTTTTACCCGCGACTTCATTCGCGAGGACTGTAGTCACCAACACTGCAAATATCTCCATCACAAAAATCAGAATTAAATTTCAATTCCTATTGCAACAATTCAGTTACTCGAAATATCTTAAATTAACAAACACTTGTTTAAATCAATTCAAATTATTAGTATAATCATACATTTTAAAAAATTCTCCGCCGCGTCACCATTATTAAATTATTACTGAAAGAAATCTTTATTTATGATTTACATTTGTTTACGCAAAACAAAATTAACGAATAGTAAATTGATTAAGTAATAACATTTTTTATGTGTTTTAACCCTATATTACAATTGTGGCGAAATATTAAGTATTTTTTTAACTTTCAACCTTTCATATCTCAGATTTTCATTCGCAACTATTGTGTCGCATTACTTAAGTTTTGTATTTGGTTTAAATATTAATTAACTAATTGCTGAGTAAAAGCTTTGGAAATTTCACTCTACTTCCTTTTTTTTATAAATTATAATAACATATTTTTCAAAACATATTATAAATCGCAACACATCCTCCATACATTCCCTGTTAAAACAATATCGCTGCTTGAAAATCATTCCAAATTCAAATCTTGCGACTGCAGACATTTTTTCTTTAATAATTTAAAACGACGGCGCTTGACTCGGCGAGCGATAAAGTGCTTACCAACTTATTTGCGTTTCAGTATCTCAGTTTTATAATAATTTATTGAAATCACCTTTAAAATATTTAAGGCTGTATATATTTTATAAATTCTAATAAAACTTTGAAAGATTTATATAAAAAAAACTTTATTCAAGCTTTGATCTTTGTCTATTGTTCCTAAAAAAAATATTTATATTTTATCTTATTGATAACCAAAATCGTCAAACTATAATGAAGTATATTTGCTGATTTTTTTAACTGATCTTTGCTTCAAATCAAATCAAAATATTCTTTATTCAAGTAAACTTGTAAACAAGTGCTTTTGAATCGTCAACATCTACTGCTGGTTCGGAAAGCTGTTCCTGCCGAGAAGAGCCAGCAAGAAACTCGGCGGTTGCTCTTTTTAAAATATAAATCTTAGAACTAGTTACATTTATTTATTACTGTCTTGTACAGGGTAGAAGTGCACCTATATCCACACATCCTTATCATCTAAGTAATCTTCAACAGTATAGTAGGCTTTCTGTATCAGCCTCTTTTTAACAGTGTTTTTAAACTGCTGTAATGGCATGGCCAAAATTGATTTCGGAATTTTATTATAGAATCTTATACCCAAACCCACAAACGATTTACGTACTTTTGCAAGGCGCAAAGCAGGAGTCGCAAGCTTATGTCGGTTCCTACTTTGTCTATTATATACATCACCTATCGTTTTATAATTCTTTATATTTTTATATACAAAAATTACGTTATTTAAAATATACTGTGAAGCAAATGTTAGAATACCTGTTTCCTTAAACTTCTCTCGCAGGGAATCACGCGGACTTAAATTATAGATGCCACGTATGGCTCTTTTTTGTAATACGAAAATTTTTTCACTATCCGCGCATCTACCCCACAGCAATATTCCATAAGACATAATGCTATGGAAGTAAGCAAAATAAACAAGTTTCGCTGTTTCGCTGTTATGTAATCAGACAAAGGTATTTCTATGTAGATAATATAAAAAGAAGCATTATAATTTATTTCTGCTGAAATAATGTAAATGAACAACATTGCAACTCGAATATAAATAGATAAAAAATACAATTTGAGCGCGTAATACGAAACGTCATAAGCAAATCGTCAAATTGTTTTTTTTCGATACTTTAAAAATAAAGCAAATAAATTCATACTTACTTATATTATATATGATAAAATCTGTCTGTGTATTACGCTTTCGCGGTTAAATCCACTGGACTAATATTTATGAAACTTAGTGTAATTGACTCGTAAATACTGTGTTGACATATATAAGTTGACGCGAAAGAGTGGCATCTATTTCCATTTTATTTAACCTATTCTATAGGCTGTATTTTATTTCAATACTAAGTATATCTGTGACAAAATAAAAACTTTTTTTAAATTACAACAATTATTTTTTTTAAAGCAACTTACAAAACGGTATTTAAAAAGCTACTATATTAATCATTATCAACAAAAAACTTTAATTACCATAAGCATTCATGTTCATATCATCATTTACACAATATACTTTAAATGAATATCTCTGAAGTGAACGCAAAAATAAACCTACTGCGTACCAAAATTATGTAATCTAAAAAATCAACAGCAACGCGTGATCGGGTCTTTTAGTGTAAGGATAAATCGAAGTCATACGATGTAGTACCTAGGTAATAAATAAACACATTACTTTGTATGTATCCGAGCATTAGGAAGAAATGATCACATTTGTTAATTCTACTCAGGTACCTATATACAGGGTGACTTGTAATTTGTTATATCCCTATCCCACTTCTGTTTAGTAGCCTCTATTTTCGGAAAGGATTACATCTGAGATCACTTTGCTTTATAGGGTAGGTTATGAAACAAATGAAATCAGTTAATATTTATTCAAATAGGCTATTTTAAACCCTTTTAAGCATTAAATGATCAATTAGGTTAATGAAGCTAACACTGTTAAACTATAGTACGCGGCAATAAATAATGCACATCGAGGCTTAGAGAGAGAAAATCGGCTACATTCAGCTTCATAGAGCATTGTCGCTGTCGCACAGACTGACGAACCCGTGCGAAACGTCACATACTGAGTGACAGAGACAGCGCTCTACGAAACCGAACTGGCCGGCTGTATCGTTCTAAACATCGATGTGCATTATAATACCGGGTACTATATCTGACTGTATATATATACATTTTAACCCTATACATTATCATTACTTGGTTTTGATAAAAAAAAATTGTAACCAAGCCAACATATTTCTTCAGAGTCATTTCTTGGTTATTTGTTATCAATCCACATTGAAGCATCAGCAGAAGTTGTGGGCAACAACTTCGATCCTTATTTCCAAAAGTGAGAGGAGGATTATCTCAGCAATATTTTGAAATAAATTTTTATATACTTATAGAAGATATTTTAAATAGTTTGAAATCTTAACTCATTATTTTTCAAAATTAGTCTGCCAAAAACTTAGAATAAACTCTTTTATTTCAAAACAGCTTTACCTAGCAAATTGTGGAGTTATTCTTTTAACACAACCTTAATTTTTAAAATTCGTTCACATTTTAAAATAATTTTAATTAAACAGTTTCGAATATCAAATAAAAATCATCATTTATACCGAGAAATAATCACTAAATGAACGCCGCCCAAACACTTCGAATGAAATAAAAAAATAAAACCATCCGTCCCTCTCTAACACTCATTAATAACTAGCCCTATCTCGTTCACTCGCCCAAAATGGTGGATTCAATATTAATAACGCGGTGCCGCTATAAATTGGTCTCGTAACGAAGGGACTCGCGGCACGCAAAAGGTCACTGTATTTTGGGTAACACGGCTCTAGCCCAATAGAAAACATATAATTTACTTGGGCACCGTAAAATAATAATCATCTATAGTTGGTTTCGTTTTTTCTTTCTGTCAAACAATTAGAGTGACCATGGATTTTTCTTAAATCTAGTATATTATTTAAATTATATATTTACAAATGTCATTCGTTGTTATTATTGCCTCAGATTACTGGTTTTTATAATATAACACTTATTATAATAAAAAGTAGCGGCCTGTTACAATCCCACTACTGGGAATAGGCCTCTCTCCGTTTCCGGAGAGAAGGGTTGGTGCTAAGACCTACCACGCTGCTCCAATGCGGATTGGTAGGTTACACATATCTCCAGAATGCTCTACAGATATGCAGGTTTCCTCACGATGTTCTCCTTCACCGAAAATCGTGTGATAAATTGCAATTTTCAATTAGACACATGAGTTTTAATAGAAAAACTCACTGGTGCTTTCCCGGGTTTGACCTCGTCTTCCCCTCGAAGAGTCCTATACTTATATATTATATATCTTATGAATATTCAACCGATATATTTAAATAGTAAATAGAAACTATAAAAGAACGACTTTGGTAAAATTCCCCTGTCTTAAGAGAATGTATGCAATGCTAAGTGTATGAAGTTGGCAAAGTACACGTACTTTACACATGCAGGACAAGTCACCACATGCATCCCAAGACGCCTCCACCAGCAACAACGCACACAAGCAATACACACAACCACCACCAAAATCTCTACGATCGTTTCCATCCGAAACCGAAGCACCATCAGGAGGATAGGCTCCTAGACAAAGCATCATCAATCCTAGACAAAATTGCAATGCTTTACGTGCGCTTTATTGTAATTGGCGAAATAAACAACATTTTGTGCAATCTATAAACCTCATAAAAGAATAAACAAACAAAAGTCAAAATCAGTACGTCTTCGAACAACCGTTACGCATAAGTAGGTCGATATGATTGTAACCAGAAAACCTGTAAGTAATAAATACGCATTATTGAAAACCTTTAATGACCGCCATAACAAAACCACAGGCTAAATATCATATTTACAACGAAGAAGCAATAATTTTCGCTGACCAAATCGGCATGTTCGGAGACGGGTCATTTTATTTGCAAAAACTCAAAATAATTGGATTCCAGATGCGGTATTAATTTGATTGCGAAGTGGACAACAGACGGACAACATGTCCTTTATTATGTAGAAACTGCTTGATTCGTTGAAATTAAATCTTCTTTTATGAAAAAAAATATATATTTATCTTTGAATTTGTAAAATTTATCTTGTATTGGCTATAATATGATGTACTATAAATATATGTATTATAATATATATAATTGTGAATATCTGTGTAATATTAGTATTTAATTGTATGTATTATAGTTTACTTTTAGTTTTTAACAAAGTCCGAAAAAGCTGTCTGTCTGTATATAATCGATTTTCTCAAAATCTACTGACCGGATTTCAATACGGTTTTTACCAAAAGATAGTGCAATACTTCCGAATGGTTTAGGTAAATAGTACACATCGGTATTATGTAAATTGTGTTAAAGAGATCGCGCAGTTTTTGATAACTTGTTTGCTGGGAGCTTTAGTCGCGTGCGCTGCGTATATCAGTAAAGATACGCTAAAGTAATGTACTAGAGAATTGTAGATCTATAAAACTACTAGAAAAAAATCCGCGATAGCATGTCTCTATCTCTTATGGTTTACTCAAAATAACTAATTTTATGTTTAAAATTTGAATTCTAGAAAAATATTGTGACACGCAGATTTTAACGCGGGCGAAGCTGCTGGCACAGCTAGTAGAAATTAAAAAAGCCCGTTTTTATTCGGGAATAGTAAAAAAAAGTAAATGAGGGTAAATTAATAAATTATATAATTAAGCTTTATTTTGTAGAGATCCATAATACAAAAGTAATAAAGTCCACGACTATCTATCTCCTGATGATGCTTCGGTTGCGGGGCGAAACGATTGTTGAGTTTGTGATAGTGAACGTGTGTAGTGTATTGTGGTGGAGGTTTGTGCATGTGTTTTTACGAATCTTGCATGTATCCACATGATAGTCCACTATACATTTAGCACTTTATATATCTTGTATTTACTGTATCGCGAATTATAGAAAAATAATTTTTATTATTACTTTTGGTAAATTAATACTTAAGTTGACGTGAACAAAGCCGCTGGCATTAATAGTTCAAAATAAATCATAGATATTGATACACTATATAGTACGCCGTGTGCTATCCGGCATAGAATAAACCACCCTCCTTTCTTACCGTGGTGTCGTAAGAGGCGACTAAGGTATGTGCCGTGTGGTATCCGGCTGCATAGAATAGACCACCCTCCTTTCTTACCGAGGTGTCGTAAGAGGCGACTAAGGTATGTGCCGTGTGGTATCCGGCTGCATAGAATAGACCACCCTCCTTTCTTATCGAGGTGTCGTAAAAGGCGACTAAGGTAAGTTGACGTGTGGCAGGCGGCCGGTCGTAAAACACGTACAAATCATGTGACAACATGTTCGTACCATATTGTGCCGACCCCAATTAGAGTGGAATTAGAGTGGAGAGGAGAATGACGATGTTGTTACACTATATAGTCACCCCACTGCCCAATCCATCGGCCATGCTGGATTGTACTTTAATGGCGGCGGAATCTTTGCCGCGGGATGACTTCATATAATCTATGGTCCGCGATGACTCTATATTATCTATGGTTTTCCTTTTTTTTGCTACAAATTACCTCGCCGCTGCTTTGAAACGTTCTCAGATTGTTTATGCGCTAGAAAGGCAACAAAATAAATATTTTTTTTAGTAATTTAGGAGTCGCATTTAACACCATATTATAAATTTAAAGTATACGGTCGCTTAGATGATTATTTTAGAACGGACAAAATGCTGATTGACCTAACGTCTTTAAGAGCGCTACTTTTATAAGCATGCAGAGTGTAAAATGCAAAGAACAGAGCGCCATATTTTTTAGCCTTTATTTTGTCCTTAAATATTTCATCATCCTCATCATCCTCCTGCCCGTATCCCACTCTAAGTGGTGTCGGCACAACATGTTACAAACATGTTGTCAAATGATTTGGCTACGTATTTTATGACCGGCCGCCTGCCTGACGTCAACTTACCTTGGTCGTATTTTACGACCCCTCGGTAAGAAAGAGGGTGGTCTATTGTACTCAACCGGATACCACACGGTGGGTCGGCTTGCCTTAGTCGCCGTTTACGACACCTCGGTAAAAAGTAAGGGTGGTCTATTCTACTCAGCCGGATACCACACGGCGGGTCAACTTACCTTAGTCGCCTTTTTCGACACCTCGGTAAGAAATGAGGGTGGTGTATTCTACTCAGCCGGATACCACACGGCATTTTGTCTACTCTTCGACCCTGTACAAGACATTAATAACTATATGTAACTAGTGGTAAGAATTATTATTTGAAAAGAGCAACCGCCGAGTTTCTCGCTGGCTCCTTTCGTTAGGAACAGCTTTCCGAACCAGCAGTAGAGTTGACGATTCAAAAGCTGTGTACAAGTGTACAAGTTTACTTGATTAAATAATATTTTGGATTTGAATTCGAATATATCAAAAAGATAAACATCAAAAGAAAAGTCTAACAAAAGTGTCCCTTTGTTGCGCCGCCGCACAAAAACCTGCGCTATCACGAAATCCACAAATCACCCGCTAGGGGCGAACAATTACTAAATATTTTGACATTTCCATTCGTCTATTAAACTCCTAATTTATAGCAGTCGGCCTCTTTGCGTCTTAAGAAATACGATTTTGAAAACGTTATACCTGTTTGTAACGCGGTCCGTTTGTGCACGGGTGGTCTTTCGTGTGCAAACTTTTAGATCGAGTGGTGCTAAATCTACTAATTTGCGATATGAGGAAATCTACAGAGATCCTAGAAGAGATTAGGGGGTTAGGTCTTCTTTTTTTGTATATTTCCTTATATAACAACGATATCTTTATATTGCGGTGTGGTATCTGAGTAGTATAGACCACCATCATTTCTTACCGAGGTGTCGTAAAAGGCGACCGAGATAAGTCGACCCTCCGTGTTTTATCCGGCTGAGATGAATAGACCGCCATCATTTCTTACCGAGATGTTGTAAAAGGTGACTAAGGTAGGTCGACCCACCATGTGGTAACCGGCTGAGTAGAATAGACCACCCTCTTTCTTACCGAGGTGTCGTAAAAGGCGACTAAGGTAAGTTGACCTGCCGTGTGATATCCGGCTGAGTAGAATAGACTACCCTCTTTCTTACCGAGGTGTCGTAAAAGGCGACCGAGATAAGTCGACCCTCCGTATGGTATCCGGCTGAGTAGAATAGATCACTCTCTTTCTTACCGAGGTGTCGTAAAAGGCGACTGAGGTAAGTTGACCTGCCGTGTGGTATTCGGCTGAGTAGAATAGACCACCCTCTTTCTTACCGAGGTGTCGTAAAAGGCGACTGAGGTAAGTTGACCTGCCGTGTGGTATTCGGCTGAGTAGAATAGACCACCCTCTTTCTTACCGAGGTGTCGTAAAAGGCGACTGAGGTAAGTTGACCTGCCGTGTGATATCCGGCTGAGTAGAATAGACTTCCCTCTTTCTTACCGAGGTGTCGTAAAAGGCTACCGAGATAAGTCGACCCTCCGTGTTTTATCCGGCTGAGTTGAATAGACCACCATCATTTCTTACCGAGCTGTCGTAAAAGGCGACTAAGACAACAGTTTAATTGATCTATAAATTCTAATATTGTTTTGATCTATCCCCTGATGACGATCGGACACGGTGCGAAACGATCGTTGAGTTTTTCGTGGCGATTGTGTGTAATGGTGTAGTAAATTGTTGATATTTTTTTTTATTGGGTAATAGGCGAGCGCTTGACTGTAATCATGCCTTGATGGTGAGCAATGACACAGTCTAAGATGGAGCGAACCTAGAAGATGCCGGTCTGATTTTTTCCAACAGTTTATTCCAAGACTCAACGGTCCACGTGAAAGAAGTCGCGGGCAAAAGTTAGTACTTAGTTTTTTTGTAATTTTTCTCATTTTACCTTTTTTTTGCTCTTCTTTTTTACTCTGTTCTTAAACCACACAAACAACCAAGCAACATATATTAAGGTAATCCTTTCCCGGTATTATAACTTGTGGTAAAGTGCCAGCGGAAGTCAGCTGACAGTGTGGTCAGAAAAATCGTTGACCGCTTGTTTAAATAATATCAATTTAATTTTGGGTCATTTTTTTGTGCAAAATTTCTGTACTCATGCATACTTGTAGAGGGTTTTTTAAATGACAAATAAACATTCAAATTCAATACATTCTTTATTCAAGTAAACTTGTAAGTGATTTTGAATCGTCAACTCTACTGCTGGTTCAGAAAGCTGTTCCTACCGAGAAGAACCAGCAAGGAACTCGGCGGATTCTCTTTTCAAAAGAATTCTTTTAACTAGTTAAATTTTACTATCTTTTACAGGGTCAAAAATTAGGTAGCTGTATACACGCATTCCTACCATCTAAGTAATCCTTTGGCTTATATACATGGCATACTTAAACATATAACAATGTAAAAATATTTGCCTTCCCCGGTAATGAAACTGAAATGAAATGAAAAAAAAAATATTCAGCTCTATATACAAGATTTACGGAAAAAGGAAAAACTAATCTAATTCTCTAATATCTAGTATATGGTTCTGAAAAGGCTTCATCTCAGTATTAGCTGGATGTCGAAATTAAGACATTCAGCACTGATTTTCAGATGAACCCCAACAGATGATGTCACGCTCATCATCATCATCATCATTCTGCTGCCCTTATCCCACTCTAGGTGGGGTCGGCTCAATATGTTACGAACATACTGTCCACGATTTGGCTACGTATTTTACGACCGGCCGCCTGCCTGACGTCAACTTATCTTAGTCGCCTTTTACGACACCTCGGTAAGAAATGAGGGTGCTCCATTCTATGCGGCCGGATACCACACGGCACTTACGTTAGTCGCCGCTTACGACACCTCGGTAAGAAAGGAGGATGGTCTATTCTACGCAGCCGGATACCACACGGCACATACCTTAGTCGCCTCTTACGACACCTCGGTAAGAAAGGAGGGTGGTCTATTCTATGCAGCCGGATACCACACGGCACATACCTTAGTCGCCTCTTACGACACCTCGGTAAGAAATGAGGGTGGTCTATTCTACGCAGCCGGATACCACACGGCACATACCTTAGTCGCCTCTTACGACACCTCGGTAAGAAAGGAGGGTGGTCTATTCTATGCAGCCGGGTACCACACGGTACATACCTTAGTCATCTCTTACGACACCTCGGTAAGAAAGGAGGATGGTCTATTCTATGCAGCCGGGTACCACACGGTACATACCTTAGTCGTCTCTTACGACACCTCGGTAAGAAAGGAGGATGGTCTATTCTATGCAGCCGGGTACCACACGGTACATACCTTAGTCGCCTCTTACGACACCTCGGTAAGAAAGGAGGGTGGTCTATTCTATGCAGCCGGGTACCACACGGTACATACCTTAGTCGTCTCTTACGACACCTCGGTAAGAAAGGAGGATGGTCTATTCTATGCAGCCGGGTACCACACGGTACATACCTTAGTCGCCTCTTACGACACCTCGGTAAGAAAGGAGGGTGGTCTATTCTATGCAGCCGGGTACCACACGGTACATACCTTAGTCGTCTCTTACGACACCTCGGTAAGAAAGGAGGATGGTCTATTCTATGCAGCCGGGTACCACACGGTACATACCTTAGTCGCCTCTTAAGACACCTCGGTAAGAAAGGAGGGTGGTCTATTCTATTCTACCGGATACCAAACGGCGTACCTAAGAGAAAAGTCAATATAAAAAAACAAATACCAATTACAATAAATTCTATTATTATTATATTATCACCGCTTACGGGTGATTACGCCTGTGAGTCCGTCTGTCTATACTTAAATTGTAAAGTATAGACAGACGGACTCACAGGCGAAATGTAAACGAAAAGCTTGTCCCGCAAGTGTCGGTCCAGTAAAAACGTATACCGAGATTCTTTTATCGGTGACAAGTACTTTTTCCACTTTATCTCCAGTTCGGAATAAATCTCCTACTGAGATGAACCTGCTCGCATCCCGGCACTTTTTTCCTAATACTTATTCCTCACTACATATTGAGATTTCTTAAAAACTCGAAACATTCTGAATTCATGCCGCATTCGTTATTACACAACGTACTGACCGCAACTTTGTCTGCATTGAAATTTGAGATGAAATCCGACGCTCGTGCTCTTGAATATATCTTAAAAGCTTTTAGCCGCGACTTCAAATTCAAGTTAACTTGTTAACAAGTGCTTTTGAATCGTCAACTTTACTGCTGGTTCTGAAAGCTGTTCCTACTGTGAAGAAACCAGCGAGGAACTCGGCGGTTGCTCTTTACAAAGAATAATTCTTATTACTAGTTACATATAGTTATTGATGTCCTGTACAGGGTCTAAGAGTATCTATATCCACGCATTCTTATCGTCTAAGTAATCCTCAATAGTATAGTAGGCTTTATGAATTAGCCTATTTTTAATAGTATTTTAAACTGCTGTAACGGTAAAGTTAAAGTAGATTGTGGAGTTTTATTATAGACTCTTATACCCAAACCCACAAACGACTTATGTACTTTTGCAAGGCGCAAAGCAGGAGCCGCAAGCTTATGTCAGTCCCTACATTGTCTGTTATATACATCACCAATCTTTTTATAATTATGCATATTCATATGTTCAAAATTAATTTGCTAAAAATATACTGTGAGTCCAATGTAAGAATACGTTTCCTCGAACTTCTCTCGCAAGGAATCACGAGTCCGCGTAGATCGTTTTCCTAGAATAAACAGTTGCTTCTCCAACCTTGCGAATATCTTCATTACAAAAATCAGAACGCTTAAGGGGGGTTGATCGCGATTCATATTGCAATAATTTCGCTTCTCGAAAAAACAACATTAAATTTGGTTCCCTTCAAATCTGTTAATTAGCAAAGTTATGTATATCACCTGCACTGGATCAATATTGTCTTAATAAACCTCTTTTCGTGAGCAGCGGCATCTTTCGCTACATCTGTTAATGTGAGACTCCATTGCATCTCCTGATTAAACAGGACTAGACACCCCACTGGACTGATACCACACGGATACGACACCCATGAGGCGAATGAAGAGGTGACTTACGCTCACGACATATCCCCCACAGGCTTAAACCATTATGCGTAAGCCTAGACCAACAGATCTGAACAAACAACCAGGCGTAAGGCCTGCGAGGAATGGCCCGGGTAAGGAGGTACGCCTCGAAGCCCGTACCAACCCCGTCTTCGGGCGAGTGAGAAGACCCCTGCTGTCCTCATTAAATAAAAAACATACGTTACAATACCGTTTTAGAGGCTTTTAACTCTGAATGACAACGGCGATAAGCAAGTAATTATTCTTTATATAAACGTCTCCGAATCTGTTGTACCTAAGGCTGGATACAAGCTAAGTTGAACTTTTACAAGATCTAGACTACATAAAGAAAACAGGCAGTGAAACGTTCATATAAAGTGAATATTTTGCGAACTTTTCATTTCTATATGATACTCACTGTGTTTTCTCGAAAGCATAGTTTATTTATCGGAGTCCATAACCCGTATTATTTACATCTATTATACATTGTAATAACAAAGTTAAAATTATTCGGTAAACAGAAACTGAAATATATAAAAACTTTCGATGCAAGCGAAACAACGTCAATATAAGAGATATTGACGATTCAAAAGCATTTTTTATTAAGAATAAAAAAAACAAAATATAGGATCTGAGACACCTAAGTGTAGATTTCTCAGACCCCATTCAATCTCCGTTTGAGCTATGACAACCATGTAAAATCTGGCGAAATTTGTGTTTCTATTCTCATTTTCCCATTACTTTATTTGTAACATACCGTCATCTATCAGAGAATAGCTCAAGTAACATGCTTATACATATATAGTCATCTAGCGTTGAGTAGAGGTAGTGTTAACTAAATGCGTTGTTACATATTCAATCATCAAATTTGGATTTAAAATTATATCATAGATGTCGCTATAAAATATAATCCAAAATTAAAAATGACGAATTAACCATGACAGAACTTTAACGGTTGAGTTGACATATTTATTTTAAATAGGACCATAACAAAAGTATACTAAATGTCATCATAGAAACAATGGTATTCATTTCAGAATTTTCTCTATCTATCACATGTATATTATAATAAAACTCAATGAAGAATAAAGATTGATAAAACATTCCAGTTTCACTTTTATCTATAAGTTTCAAAGAACAGAATAACTGATAACGCAACATATTCTTCCTATTCCCGAAAGATAGCGCTCTCTGAACTGCCTTAAAGTACTCTAGCAAAAAGGTTGTATTTCATATCGAAAGAGCACCGAATAATAGTTTTTTTAAATGATTTATAGAATTTTTGTCGTGGAGCCTATCCTCCTGATGATGCTTCGGTTTCGGGGCGAAACGATCGTCGAGATTGTGGTGGTGGGTGTGTGTGCTGCTTTTGTGTGCGTTGTTGCTGGTGAATTGCGCCTTGGGGTGCATGTGGTGGCTGGTCCTGCATGTATAAGGTGCGTAGATTTTGCCTGCTTCATACACATTGGCTTTGCATGCATTCACTTAACCCGTGCGGATTATAGCAAAGTAGTTAGTTCTGTTGTATTGCTTGTAATAGTTTTTTTTTCGAATGTGTCTTATGCTGTTAACCCTAATGGCTTTTACAGCGTCACCGGTGGGATGGGCGAGTGCAGAAGCTTCGCCAGGAAGAATAATAGATCTTATGCAAGCCTTTTATAATTTCAACATGTTGCGAGTTCACAATTTCCCAGTGGAAGGGGGGCAGCTGCCCCTACCTTGCCCGTACTTCGCTACGCCCATGATCTGCAGTCCATACTGAACAATATATTGTTACGTGTTTCAAATATAACCTCATTTATATAGTTGGTCAATAATATAATAAAAAAACATTGTCGCTGTCAAATTTAGAGTTGCCCAAATATCGATAGCTTCGCTACCGATAGGACCTTGAAAACTGTTAAGAATATCGATAGTGCTATCGATAATATAGATATTATCGATACTATCATCATCATTGATTGTAGGCAATAGTATCGATAGAATAGATACTATTACGTGATAAAATTATCGATACTGTCGATTTTTTTCATGTAGTACTATCGATATTATCGATGAAATCATTGTATTAAATCAAAAATAGTAGCAATACTGTCGATAGTATGTACAACTATCGATAGTATTGCTCCTAAAGGTATAGAAGTTTTCGATAGTATCGATAGGCTATCGCTACTATTTACATGATGTCAGCTATCGATAGTCTATCGATAATTAAGCGATAGTGGACTATCAATGGGCAACACTGCTTTCAATATGTATTGAGTTCTTGGAAGACACTAAATGGGTTGACTTGGAAAAAATTGCTTCTTATTTATTGAATTTTTATTGAATAAATCTAAAAGAAGAATACCGTTGGTATAATATTTTTGTACCAGATATTTAGTTGCAGGCCTTCAGTTATGGTTTTAAGAAACCAGTTTTAATAGACACTATATATTTTTAGTGATTTTCGAACAATTAAAAATATAATAAATAGTAATAATGTATTATGTATTTTTGAAAAGAGTGACCGCCGAGTTTGTTGCCGGTTCTATTCGGTTAGAACACCTTCCTGAACCAGTGGTAGCTTCATTTTGATTTGACGATTCAAAAGCGTTTGTAGAAGTCAACTTAAATAAACAATTATTTGAATTGCTGCCTGTGGTATCTGGCTGAATAGAATAGACCGCCCTCATTTTTTAGAGGTGTCGTAAAAGGCGACTAAGGTAAGTCGACCCGCCGTGTGGTATCCGGCTGAGTAGAATAGCCCACCCTTTTTCTTACCGAGGTGTCGTAAAAGGCGACTAAGGAAAGTCGACCTGCCGTGTGGTATCCGGCTGAGTAGAATAGACAGCTCTCATTTCTAACAGAGGTGTCGTAAAAGGCGACTAAGGTAAGTCGACCCGCCGTGTGGTATCCGGCTGAGTAGAATAGACAGCTCTCATTTCTAACAAAGGTGTCGTAAAAGGCGACTAAGGTAAGTCGACCCGCCGTGTGGTATCCGGCTGAGTAGAATAGACAGCTCTCATTTCTAACAGAGGTGTCGTAAAAGGCGTTTAAGGTAAGTCGACCCACCGTGTGGTATCCGGTTGACTAGAATAGCCCACCCTTTTTCTTACCGACGTGTCGTAAAATACGACCGAGGTAAGTTGACAGGCAGGCGGCCGGTCGTAAAATACGTAGCCGAACATGTGACAATGTTGACGACCCCACTTAGATTGGGATAAGGGCAGGATGATGATTTGAATTTTGAATTGAACAATAATTCTGATTCTTTATTAGTTGTTTTTTTTTCGCAAAATAAAACACATTTTAACGTAAAATATATTTCTTATAAATACACGCTGAATATATAAGCTTCTTGCTACAAAAGAGTGATCGATGTGATACAACGGATGACTTTGCAGAATTCCGTCAATGATACAACTTTGTATAATTTGCCTTATAATTGTACAGTATTTAGTATTTTATTTATCCTCTAAATTTTTGTTGCGTGGTACACGTGATCTAATGGAAAATTCATAAGGCGGAAGGAGAGTAGACCGCCGTCGCGGTGCAGGAGAAGAGGTATACACCTCTCTTTCGCACGGAAAAAATGTATCCCTCCCCCTACTGTCAGCTGTGAAAGTTTATTTTTCTGAGAGATAAAGTTTTTATTTTAAAATAATTATAACACTTCTGTAATGTTCAATTTTTAATGTAATATATATTGACATTCTTGTGTAACGGAATATATTACTTTGCCGCATATATTAAATAAAAAAAACATTTTCATACTAACGATTAAAGGAATTCGTTCAAAATTATTCAAAAATATCAAAAATGCACGACGTTTTTATTCAAGTTTTCACTTCTTGCGGGACAATTAAACCAGTTAAAACTATTACTTTAAAAGACCATTAGTCTTATGTGGTATTGAATATGAATTTTATGAACGAACGAGAAAACAATGACAAAAATTAAACTAGTTATCGCAATTATTTTTTGCAAAGCTGCATTTCTTTGCATTTATGTATATGCATGTTTTTATAAAAAAACGAAAAAAAAACTAACTGGAAAAGGCAAATTTAATAAAGTATATTATTAAATAGTATGTATTTACATATATATTTTTTTTATCATATAATATTCTAATGACATCATATTTGTTATTATATACGACATCAAAGCTATGCGAATTTTTGATAAATTCACGCTAAAAACCAATATCCTAAATGGAATTTTGAAAATATGACGTGAAAATGTATTTATAATTGACTCCACGGAATTAAGGAAGATATGATATTTGGGAATTTCGCGGAAAATTGCCAAAGTACTGAAAATATTTGGGAATTATATATTTTTATATCCATTTGAATTTTGGAATAATATTTTCGTTCACAATTCAATGTGTGATAGGAAGCGATGAAGAGATATTTGATAGATATTTACTTTGGTAGAGAAATCAAATGCGGAATATTGCAAAGTACTAAAAATATTTAAATTAAATTTAAATAACACTTTTTACATTCATTTCAATGTGTGACAGAAAACGATGAAGAAAGATGTGTCGCCAATATGTGAAATCAATGGCGGAAAAGTGCAAAGCATTAGAAACATTTGAATATATACTTTTTGTATACAGTTCAATGTGTAACACAAAACGATAAAGAGACATTTGCCAGAAATTTGAAAAATCGATCGCGGAAAATGGCAGTGTTGCAAATTTTGGATTTAACTTCAATTTTTTCCCTTCTTTTTCTTCCTTCTCCACCTGACGGTGCAAAGGCATAATGTCGAAAATTGACAAAATCAATTTTCAGAATTTTTTGTAAACGTTCTTTTATACAGAGTTCAATGCATGACAGAAAATGACGACCAGAATTGTTAAAAAATTTGAAAATCAATTGCGGAAAATTGCAAAGTGTTGAATTTTTTGGCAGTGATCCAATCAAATAATACCAAGTTCAATATGTAACAAAGAAACGACGAAGAGATATTTGTCGTAGCGTAGAAATCAATAGCGGAAAATTGCAAAGTATTGCAAAATTTGGACACTTCAATGTTTCCCCTTCTTTTTCTTCCTTCTCCGCCTGTCAGTGTAGTTCGAGTCAACCGTCCCGCTCAGATCCTGGTAGCCGTCCATTTTCTGGCTCTCGTAGTTAGGAAAGTTGATCCCCTCCGTCTGCTGGTAGTTCTCCGAGAAGGTCTCGGAGAACTTGGTGCTCAGCGACTCGGAGCCGAAGAACTTGTTGGCGAAGTTCTCCGGCCGCTGCAGGTTCTGGTACTTGTCGTTTTGGGGGTAGATCGTGTTTAGGATGTTGGTTGCTATGGCGACGGGGGAGGCGGGGTACGCCTGCTGCATCGGTCAGAATTTCAAGTCCTGGAAATCGAAGAAATCCCTATTACGCCTTATACACTGTTAAAAAAGCAGTGTTTTGAATAAAATGACTCGGCCGCCGGAGACGCGACCGGCGGAATCAAGGACGTTTATGCATTCGATTGCCGACGCGAGCGGCCGACCGCTAGTAACTTTTCAAACACGATAAGGACAGGCCGCGTGCGCCTGTATACGGCATTCCTTTATAACGCACACGTGCAATTTTGCGTTTCGGGTGTTATTCTCAGATTTAGTGACGCGTTTAACCAGTGAAGTGTTTAATAAGACGCGACCGTCCACGGTTTTGGTGCGCGTTGGATACTATTCCCCGATATAGGGACGATTTAATAACGTGTGACCTTACGAAGGTTGTGTGCACACCGGGTGTTATTTAGCCGATATAGTAAAGTGTATACTCAGGGAGAAACAGACATTACGTGTCCGTGGAAGAGTGCAGAGGCGAGCCAACGGTTTCGGGAATCGGCCAAGTACATACAAGCACACAAACACACGTACACATATACACGCAGTGACTCATCAGGCCGGACCACATACAGCCAACGGCCGCATAAGGTAGGTTGAAACGCCGGGACGACGGGCCCAGGTCCCGGAGGTTGTTTCATCCGTCCGCACGTTTGCGCGGAACAAGCAGATACAGTATAATCTCACTAATCTGGCACCTTGGAGCCGCCAACTATTTCCACAATTGTTTGTTAGAGTTAATAAATAATAAATAAATATATGCGACACTTACACACACGGTCGTCCGTCCCCAAAGTAAGTAACTTAATACCTGTGTTATGGGTGACGGACAACAGGTAGATATACTACATATATAAGTTTAAAAACATACTTGAATACAAATACACACCCAGACTCGAAGAACCAACTAATTGTTTATAGAAAATGTTGGCCCTCGGCGGGAATCGAACCCGCAGCCCGCGGAGCTGGTCTTCCGTTATTTCAAAACTACACATATCAATTGTCTATATCTGATTTAGACACAGCAGTCAAATTGTAGAGACCGGCTATACTCATATTTTACCGGGTTAGCCCGACTAGTTTCGAGTTGACACTTATTCATTAGTGCGACACGAGTTCCGGGGCACGTATTCATGAGGCTCTTCACATTCGAAACTAGCCGGACTTGTCTTTCTGTTTTTCTTTTTGGAACCTGTTTGCTCAGTTCATTACGTGAATCACCTATATTTGTTTGTCCTTTAGCGATAATGTAATTTTAAGTTCATAAATGTAATAAACACTTGTATTACTAAACAGGCAGGTTGATGGTGGACGTGTCCAATAGCGGATGTCACCACCCTTGACCTGGATGAGTTTGGCCAAGTGGGGCGTTTCTCAGCAGTGTGTCGGAAAAAAAATAAACCAGCGAGTCACTCAAAACCGGTAAAAAAACTAGCCGGAAGATATGTCTTGGCTACCGGCAACGGGGTTTTTAAAAATAAAAGGGGAGGACGAGTGTCCTCCGAGATGGTTGGAACAGAACTGTTTTATTCGTCAGAATATACATGGTAGAATGAAATATGATATGGCATGGCGTGGTATGCAGACAATCATTATGACAACGTTACTCGGGCTAACCCAATAAAATAAAACGTGAGTGTTCCGCGCAAACGTGCGGACGGATGAAACAACCTCCGGGACCTGGGCCCGTCGTCTCGGCGTCTCAACCTACCTTATGCGGCCGTCAGCTGTATGTGGTCCGGCCTCATGAGTCACTGCGTGTATATGTGTACGTGTGTGTGTGTGTACTTGGCCGATTCCCGAAACCGTTGGCTCGCCTCTGCAATCTTCCACGGACACGTAATGTCTGTTTCTCCCTGAGTATACACTTCACTATATCGTCTAAATAACACCCGGTGTGCACACAACCTTCGTAAAGTCACACGTTATTGAATCGTCCCTATACCGGGGAATAGTAACCCAACGCGCACTAAAACCGTGGACGGTCGCGTCTTCTCAAACGCTTCACTGATTAAACGCGTCACTAAATCTGAGAATAACACCCGAAACGCAAAATTACACACGTGCGTAAGAAAAACGATGCCGTATACAGGCGCACGCGGCCTGTCCTTATCGTATTCGAAACGTCACTAACTGTCGGCCGCTCGCGTCGGCAATCGAATGCATAAAAAGGTCGTTGATCCCGCCGGTCGCGTCGAGCGCGTCATTTTATTCAAAACAGTGAGTATAGCCGTTTTCTATACAATAACTATGAATATCACGATAGTTTAAATATAAAATTTAAAAACATTCAGGAGTGTGAAAACTATGTGTGTTTGTCCGAGTCCACCCTATAGCCCATACCTTGATGGCCTGCGGCAGGTCGGGCAGCCTCATGTCCCTCAGCTGCTGCGGCAGGTTCATGCTCTTCACGGCGGAGACAGCACGGGCTGGAGCAGCCGATATACCTGCCTGAAACACATGGTGTGTTTCAGGCAGGTATATACATAATAGATAAAATTTTAATTTATTTATGTTAAGGTTCGCCTTATAATTATGTAATGATTGTGAATAAATTTTGTTTTTCCTTTTATAGGCCAAAATGCATGTAAATCCTACTATCCTACTAATCCTACTAATATTATAAATGTGAAGGTTTGTAAGTATGGATGGATGTTTGTTACTCTTTCACGAAAAAACTATTGGACGGATTAGGATGAATCTTTACAGTCATATCTATTAATAAAATATATAATAGACAAAGTAGGAACCGACATAAGCTTGCGACTCCTGCTTTGCGCCTAGCAAAAGTACGTAAATCGTTTATGGGTTTGGATATAAGATTCTATAATAAAATTCCGAAATCATTTTTGGTCATGCCATTACAGCAGTTTAAAAACACTGTTAAAAAGAGGCTGATACAGAAAGCCTACTATACTGTTGAAGATTACTTAGATGATAAGGATGTGTGGATATAGGTGCACTTCTACCCTGTACAAGACAGTAATAAATAAATGTAACTAGTTCTAAGATTTATATTTTAAAAAGAGCAACCGCCGAGTTTCTTGCTGGATCTTCTCGGTAGGAACAGCTTTCCGAACCAGCAGTAAAGTTGACGATTCAAAAGCACTTGTTTACAAGTTTACTTGAATAAAGAATATTTTGATTGATATTATACATCGGAATAACATATAGGCTAAAATTTGTAATGATTTTATGTAATGTAATGATACATGTCAACAAGCTCGGAAAAAAACTGGCCTCTGAGAGCTACCTCGGCGTACGCTGCCTAAACCATTAGAGTTACACAAAGATGATGTACCGTATTATTGTTTGTCTTTAATATTTCTAAATAAAAGTCCGCGACAGCATATATCTATATTTTATGTGGAAGCCACTATGACTAAAATTGTGAATCATAAATTTAATTAAATTAGATACTGAAGTAGACCAAATTCTTTGCGAGCGAAGCCGCGGGCAAAAACTAGTAATTTATAAACCATGTAAACAGTGTTCCTTATTCTAATAGGCGGGGTGACGGTGGACGTATCCAATAGCGGAAGCCTTCAACCCTGACCTGTGACGAGTTTGGCCACAAGTTGGGCGTTTCTTGGCACTGGTACAGAAAACATTACACAGAGCACCGCTTAAAACTGGTAAAACATAATAATAAACTGCCGTGAGTAGCATAGGGTTAGTGCTAAGTAGAACAAATCCATGTAAACTAGCGAGGGCGAATGTGATAACATTCGCCATTAACGTCACGAAGTGTTTTTACCCCTTTCCACCCCTACTGTCACACTTTCTGTTCTTCTTCTTCTCTTCTTTCTCAACAAATGGACGTCCACTGGCCATGAGCCTCTTCATGGGATCTCCACACCATACCCGCGACCTTTTTGATGTCGTCAGTCTATCTTGTAGTGGGTCTACCGATGCTGCGTGTTCCAGTGCTGGGTCGCCATTCCCACGCCTTAATTATACCAACACCCAAAACCCATCAGTTCCCCGCACTATGTGCCCCGTCCATCGCCACTTCATCAATAAAGTACAAAGCAAGATGTAGTAATCGTTCTTAAAGAACGTTGTCTATATAAAAAAACTATCATAACTTATGTACTATGGAATTCCGCAAAATAACTCCTGCTTCTATAAATTATTTATAATCGGAGAGCTTGACCGTATTGGCTAGACTCTAAATTGAATTCACAAAATCAAACGCGGATTATAGCAAAGTAGTTCTATCATAACTTTTGTACTATGGAATTCCGCGAAGTAACGCTTACTTCTATAAATTATTTAACAATGGTGAGCTTGACCGTACAGGCTAGACACTGCATTGAATTCACAAAATCAAACGCGGATTATAGCAAAGTAATTCTATCATAACTTTTGTACTAATGAATTTCGCAAAGTAACGTTTACTTGTATACATTATTTAAAGACGTTGAGCTTGACAGTACAGGCTAGACTCTGCACTGAATTCACAAAATCAAACGCGGATTATAGCAAAGTAATTGTATCATAACTTTTGTACTGGAATTGCGCAAAGAAACGTCTATTTCTATAAATCATACTAACATTGCCAAACTTGACTATTGTATTGTCTATGCTTATTATAAAACAAAGTCCCAAAAACCTGTCTGTCTGTATGTAATCGATTTTCTCAAAATCTACTGAACGGATTTTAGTACGGGTTTCACCAAAAGATAGTGCATTACTTCCGGATGGTTTAGGTAAATAGTATATATCGGTATTATGTAAATTGTTTTGAAGAGATCGAACAGTTGGTAAAAAACTTGCTTGCTGGGAGCTTTAGTCGTATGCGCTGCGTAAACCAGCAGAGATACGCTAAAGTAATGTACTAGAGAATTATAGATCTATAAAACTACTATAAAAAAGTCCGCGATAGCATGTCTCTATCTCTTATGGTTAACTCACAATAACTACTGTAATGTTTAACTGGGGGCCTTATCTATCAATAGGGAATAAATTCTCCATGATACCTACCTCAGCCTTCTGCATTTTGTTCTGTTCGTGCAGCCTGCACAAGATATCGGCCATATTGGTTTGCAGCACCATTCCTCCCATAACTAGCTCGTCGAGCACCTGGTGAGCAGCATCAGCATGGAAGATCAGGTCCAGCTCGCAGACGTTCTCGAAACACTTGTCCAACGTCTCAACGAATACCTGAAAATCATTAGCATTCTAACATTTACTTCATAGTTTTTTAGCAATTTAACTAATGTGCAAAAGTAATAATAAAATTATTTTGCAATAATCCGCGTTACAGTAAATAAAAAAAAATATATAGTGGACTATCCGTTTTTTCATACCATGAAATATCATGGAATATGGTTCATGTTATATATATTATTATTATTTTTGTATTGTGAAAGAGTATTAACTTTCTAACAATCTACCAAAATTCTTAAGTATAGCATTGAGCACATTCGATTAATAAAAAGCAGTTGTGCAACTAAGACCATAGTGGGTGTTATTTAAGGTTCTGGACCCTAAAATCCTTATTACACCTTCACGGGACAACTAACCTGTATTAGATCCAATATTCCCAACTCGCTCTCCGATGAATCGACACAGAACACGAAATATAAAGTGGCATAGTGTCTGTATATTAACTTGTAGTCCGATCCACCGATGAGACTGAAAATGTAATATATACTTAGAGGTTTCGCTTATAAATACCCGGCTCACAGAAGTTCTCGTTTCCCAACAGATTTCACAGGCGCCCTAAGACATCTTTAACCCTAAAGATGCTATTAGATTAGAAACAGTCCTACAAAACACGCCGCTTTAAGCCGAGGTTCAGTCTCGCAGGAGACACCCTTAAGGCGGCGCTCCCAGTAATCTGCGAGCACCTAAATAACACTCGATTACTTATCAATTTTACTGGCGGAGCTTCTGCGCTCGCCCATCCCACCGGTGACGTTGTAAAAGCCAGTAGGGCTAACAGCACAAGACACATTCGAAAAAAAAACAGAAAAAGAAACATTTATCTGCTCGTTAATGAGGGTGCTGTTTCTAGTTCAAGCTTGTTGCACGTGTTCAGAGGTAAAATAATGGGTGGGGATGAACCAAGTACTATATAATGCCCAAATCATTACGATTTTGTCTAGGAGCTTATCCTCCTGACGATGCTTCGGTTGCGGAGCGAAAAGAGATTGGTGTGGTGGTGGGTGTGTGTGCTGCTTGTGTGCTTTGTTGCTGGTGGAGGAGCCTTGGGGTATTTGTGGTAGCTTGTCCTGAATGTATAAGGTTCGTAGAATTTGCCTGATTCATACACATTAGCTTTGCATGCATTTGCTTAACCCATGCGAATTACAGCGAGGTAGTTTTGTTATAGTGCCTGATCAAATTATGTTGAGCATGGTGTTATAATCTGAGCTTAATATACTGTTATTGTGAAAATATAATAGTCCAAGATTAAAAAAAACTCACCTGCCTCCTTCAAGGAAATTGCAAACATTATCTTCTCTTTTGGATACCAGTTGAAATGTCTCCTTAATAATTTGCTGCTGCATGTCTTCATTCTGGAAATATTAAACCACTAGCTTTAAGAATTAAAGTACCCTCAACTATCCATTATATTATTTTATTCCTATTGTTAGCTATTCCAAAATATTTGTCTATAGCAAAACTAATAATCATAGACAAGACTATAAAATAAAGCCACTGGCAGCCATGCTGGCGCTAGCGGCCAAAAGTAATAGACGTAAAACGGAAAAATGGTAAATTGTAATAATATAACATAGTGGATTGTTTATAAAATTGAATAAAATGGAATAGTACAAAGCTGCAGTATTTTATTATCACTACATATTATAAAAAGAGAAGGTGATCCTGTTAACACTATGCATTGTTTATCATAGTTGCCTGAGTCTCGGCAGGAGACTTCCCCTATTCCTCCTATCTCCTATCAAAACTACAATCAACACTGAAATATTTACCCCCCCACTAAAAATTTTTGTAAAATAACCTCTTCAATTCAATTTACATATGACTGTTATGCTATTA
This sequence comes from Morpho deidamia, assembly GCA_947086505.1. Taxonomy (NCBI): domain Eukaryota; kingdom Metazoa; phylum Arthropoda; class Insecta; order Lepidoptera; family Nymphalidae; genus Morpho; species Morpho deidamia. The sequence continues at coordinate 13,963,719 of CAMTZC010000016.1, forward strand.
ACCTAACAGGATTTGTAAAAACACATTCTCAAACCTCCATCACCGCCACCCCACCATCGCCACCACAATACACGAGCACTGCATTCTGCATATATCAGGTATGAAAACGTATAATCCACTCTATATTTAGCATTATATATTTTTTCTATTTACTTTATCGCAGATTATAGCAAAATAATTTAATATTACTTTTGTATTGTGGATCTCCGCAAAGTACTCCTACTTCTATAAATTATACATATATAGATCTTTGTATTATGAAGTTATTAAACTATAGATAAAATATACGCAAATTATGAATTCCACGTGTATTTGAAAGATAAACAAAGGCAACATTTAGTATATGGTCTCTGTTTTCAAAGGTCTATTAGTAAATGTTGAAGAATGCTTATTCTAAATGAATCTAAACTTTCACTTACAAAATATTGGTAGAATTTTGATAACCTTGGCTTTCCATGATTGTTAAACACTAATATCGCTTTAATCATTGTGCAGGTACTATAACGTTAGTATTTGTACTTGCTGCTACTTTCATTTATAAATAAAATACAATTTTAACTTGGGCGGTAACAAAAGTTTGTGAGACAAATGAGAAAAGAGATTAACAAAAAAATCAACAACATCGATTAGCACAGACTATATTCTGGTAAGTACTAACTTACTAAGTAGTCTGTACTCTGTGCAACAGAATGTTTTTTATTGGTTTTAATAAATTGACAGACTTTAGATTTTATTTTGCTACCTTAACTAGGCATACATAAATAAATGTATAGTACAATTTTATACACCTATATATTGTGATATCTTCTTCTTGTTTACTTCATTAGATAATTAAACTCACCAAAGGTACTACGACTAGGTGCTATTAAGATAAAAAACCATTATGGTAAGTTATGTGTTACAACGTTATTATTAATTTTAAAACGTGGAAAAAAATGATTTATTTAAAGAAATTTTTTCTTACCGTTCCCATATATCTGAAATACATGTAGGCCCGGTTATAAAATGGACAAGACAATTAATTTTATCGTCTGTTCTCTGGGAAGTTGTATCCAAACTTTTCTTTACTCTATGTACGTTTTGCTCGAACGGTTAGCGTAGTCTCGCGAGTGTCACAAAAAGAAAATTACAAAAAAACTAAATGATTATTGTGTGAAACAAACTGTATTTGTTGTCATTCGTGTTTATTATTACGTAAACTGATGAATGGGATTACAGCGAAACGCCGGTGCGCTATCATTATATATATACAGGTCAGTGGAATATTAATTGTTCTATGTCTTTATTTGGACACCGGACCGTCGCTCCAGCGGTGTCTCTCGAGTTAATATCATAAATTTCTCTATTTAACTCAGCGACATTATAAGTTAACCTATTTGCTTAGTATATCGTCTATATTGACATATTACGCGCGTAAATGTGACTTGGAAGCGTCGTTTTACGATTACAGATAGCAATAGTTTAATTAAACTGAATGATTCCATGAAATGGGTATAGGAAGCTTTGTTTTTGTCGCCGTAATCGACCGAAAAGCGAATCGGAAGTGTTTTTGTATGTATTTGTGTATTACTTGGTTAGTTCACAATAATTGTAAGCTTTTTCTATGTATTAAAAAGTTTGTAGGAAATGTTATGGTAGTTTATTGAATTAACTTTGGTCAAGTATTCTGTACATCTATTTTTCGTTGTCGTCGTGATGTTGACAGAGTTATAAGGTCTTTTTTTTATTTATACAATACAATTGTAATGCTGGGATTGAGTGATGAGAAAAAAATAAATCTACATTAAATATAGAATGCTGAAAATATTGCGATATTTGCTTTTGTACCATTGAAAGCCTTTGTAATTAACAAGTGTAACTTTCACTTACACATTTTCACAGAGATATAATACCTAGAAAATTATCGTAATATATTTGATGTATCAAATAATTTTCTACAATTAACAGAGTGTTGAGTTGTAGTGATTCAATATGTTTCATGTTATGAAAATTACAAGTAAAAAATAACTACAGTAGACTGTTGTTGTGAGGTTTATAGTGATTGTTATTTTTAAATTAGGTGATTTGAGATAAGAAACGATATTGCTGAAAAATGCATAGCGTTCTAGAATACCAGGGATATTTGAAAGCTGCTAATACATTGGAGGAATGTAAGAGGTCTAATATAACTGTGATAGCCCAGCAGTGAAACCGTGCGACTCTTATGAGGGGAACACGAGTTCAAACCCGGGCAGGCACCAATGAGTTTTTCTATTAAAACTCATGTCTAATTGATAATTGCAATTTATCACACGCTTTTCGTTGAAAGAAAGCATTGCGAGAAAACCTGCATACCTCTAGAAAATTCTGGAGATATGTGTAACCTACCAATCCACATTGGAGCAGTGTGGTAGGTCTTAGCTCCAACCCTTCTCTGCAGAAACAGAGAGAGGTGGCCTATTCCCAACAGTGGGATTGTAACAGGCTGCTACTTTACTTTTTTTTTAAGAGGTCTAAGGTTAAATCTTTCTCCGTTATGAAAACGATTACCTTTGCTTAAATGTATAGTAATTGTCAATTAATTTTTGTAGTAAAACAACAATCAACACTAAAGAAACAAGTATTTAATTGTTATATATTTATAAAAATCCTTCTTAAATGCATTTAAATAGATTGTAATCACCAAATCATTGTCTGCATTCATTATTGTGATCTTATGTGTGTTAAAAGTAAAGAGAAAGTTACAATAAAGATAGAATGCTTTTGTCTAGTTTCATAATATATTTTTGTAATAAAATTCTGGATTTAGGATTTGCCTTACAAACTTTCTAATTCATATTGAAATTCAAATTTTCCTGTCTTTATCCCACTCTAAGTGGGGTTGGCACAACATGTTTTAAACATTTTATTAAATGTTTTGGCTAGTAAGGTTACTACTGGCCGCCTGCCTAAGGTCAACTTACCTTAGTCGCCTCTTACGACACATAGGCAAGAAATGAGGGTGGTCTATTCTACTCAGCTGAATACCACACGGCGGACCAACTTACCTTAGTCGCCTCTTACGACACCTAGGCAAGAAATGAGGATGGTCTATTCTACTCAGCCGGATATCACACAGCGGTTTTAAATAATATAATTCTTAATGATACATATATGTATAACAACACTTCTTATATTATTAAAAATATTATATAATATTAATACACTCTTGTGGAGTGCCTTTCATAAATGTGAACTCTTATAAATGTGATAGTATGTCCTGTTTTTGTTGGCAATGCCTTCAGCTCCTCTGGTCGTAAGGTTAGATTCCCTCCGAGGGTTAGAATTATTTGTAAACAATTTGTTTACAAATAATGCAAAATAATAAAGCACTACACACATTCACAATTTTCACAAACGATTTTGTCGTGCAGTCGTATCTCCTGATGATGTATCGGTTGCGGGGCGAAGCGATTGTTGAGTTTGTGATAGTGAACGTGTGTAGTGCTTGTGTATTGTGGTGGTAGTGGTGGAGGTTTGTGCATGTGTTTTTACGAATCCTGCATGTAACGGGTATGAAAAAACAGATAGTCATACATTTCTACATTATACAGTCTATACATTTAGCACTATATATATATTTTATTTACTGTGTAGCGGATTATACCAAAATAATTTTATTTTTACTTTTGTAAAACTTATGGATCTCCGCAAAATAACGCCTAATTCTATAAATTATTTAACAGATTCAGCTTTGCGATTCGCTGCGCGATATCTGTAATTTCGGTTCTTGTATGGTTCTCTCCAATCCTTATTTGATCACATAGAGATACTCCAAGCACGCCGTGTGGTATCCGGCAGAATAGAATAGACCACCCTCCTTTCTTACCGAGGTGTCGTAAGAGGCGACTAAGGTATGTGCCGTGTGGTATCCGGCTGCGAAGAATAGACCACCCTCATTTCTTACCGAGGTGTCGTGAGAGGCGAGTAAGGTAAGTTGATCTCAGGCAGGCGGCCGGTCGTAAAATACGTAGCCAAATCATGTGACAACATGTTTATAACATGTTGTGCCGACCCCACTTAGAGCGGGATAAGGGCAGGAGAAAGAAAGAAGAAGAAAGAGATACTCCAAGCATAGAGACTGAGCTTTTTTTCTTAAGCCACGGAAACTTTGATCGGGCATTTCTGTCCTTTTTGGGATGTAAGACTCAATAATATTGACAATCCCTATATATCAAGACCTGTGGTTACTCTAGTCATCACTCATTGTCAGATAGCGGGCCAGTAAAAAACTGTCATCATAACTAAATTGCTATGTCATTCTTTCACCGAGTAAATTCTAGAAGTGAGTAACGTTCAAAATTGAATGTTTGCCAAAATGATGATCATACGAAACTATGCGTTTTCACTAAAAGTTAGTGCAGTACATAACGGTTTTGTGTAAATTGAGTTGAAGAGGTCGTTTTACAACAATTTTTAGTGGGTAGTAGTAACAAACCGGCGTCGATTTATAGAAGCAGGCATTACTTTGCGGAATTCCATATTACAGAAACTATAACAACTTTGCTATAATCCGCACGGGTTAAGCGAATGCGTGCAATGCTAATGTGTATGAAGCAGGCAAAATTCACGCAGGACAAGTCACCACATGCATACCAAGACGCCTCCACCAGCAACAATGCACACAAGCAATACACACAACCACTAACAAAATCTCTAGGATCGTTTCAACCCAAAACCGAAGCTAAGACCGTCACTAAGAGCTCCACGATAAAATCGTAATGCAAATTGCAATTGCAATCTCGATTGCGATTCGGCCCCGGTTTCGAGTCCTAAAATTCGATAAAACAAAATGTACAATGGTAAATTGTAAACCAATTGTTCGGCCGCATAAATTGTAACATAATAGTAAGAAATTAGTATTAAAATTGAAGATTTCCTGTACCTTATTGAAATGTAGTATACGATAAGTCGCAATTTTTTTTATAATATAATAATAATAAATAAATATATGGGACATTTACACACGCGGTCGTCCGTCCCCAAAGTAACTTAATACTTGTGTTATGGGTGACGGACAACTGGCAGATATACTACATATATAGTTTTAAATACATACTTAAATACAAATACACACCCAGGCTCGAAGAACCAACAATTTGTTTATAGAAAATGTTGGCCCTCGGCGGGAATCGAACCCGCGACCCGCGAAGCTGAAGGCAGGGTCACTACCCACAGCGCCAACGGGCCAGTCAAAAGTAGATCTGTGTAGTGCAAAATAAAATATTGTAAAATCTAATAGTAATACCCCTTAAAGGTAACAAAAATAAACCAAAAAGTAACAAAATATAAAGACTTACAATGTCTCCGATTACGTTAGAGGAAGTGGAAATTAAAAAAAACAAGACTCTCCTGCCGAGACTCTACACAAAACACTAATAACTAATAAACAATGCTAAACGATTTCCACGCGAAAGAAGTCGCACGTATAGCTTATTCATAATATTAGTAGGAATATGGCCTATTTGTGCCGAGATTCATAAGAAGAGAAGCAAGGGCCTGTAACAAACCCACTGATGGGAATAGGCCTCCTCTCTCCGTTTTAGGAAAGAAGGGTTGGAGCTAAGGCCTACCACGCTGCTCCAATGCGGATTGATAGGTTACACATATCACCAGAATTCTCAAGAGATTTGCTGGTTTCCTCACGATGTTTTCCTTCACCGAAAAGCGTGTGATAGATTGCAAATATCAAATAAACACATAATAGAAAAACTATAGATATTCATAGCTGTAAGGTAATTGATGCGAAGCCATTTTAATTGCAACCGTATTTGAAGCTGTATACCGCATTAGAAGTTATGCAACGTAAAATCCTTACCACGAGAAATTATAGATTTGTTACATATTTAGTACTATATATACATTTAGCTCTATATATATTTTCTATGTACTGTATCGCGGTTTAAAGCAAAATAATTTTTAGTATTACTTTTGTATTAATTACGTACATAATTTTTTTTATTAGAACTCACTGGTTTAACCCGCTAGGGATTTTGAACACGTGACCTCTAGTAAGACTTTTACCTTTACCCCTCGTAGCACAAGAGGTTTTTTACCGTGCGTTAAAAATACGTCGAAATGAAACTAATGGGTGGATGAGTGGATGGGTGGAGTGGATGGGTGGATGAGTCGCAAAGAGAGTTCATGGTAGGCCTGCTGGATAGCAGGCCTACCATGAACTCTCATTGCGACTCAATAGAAGACGTAAACGAAATTGTTTTGCTTTTTCGTATCATAACGTCTTAAAGACGTACACTTTAAGTCGTTGCCGGATGAGCGTTCGGAATTCGTCCTAAGAAGGTGTGAGTAAAAGAGACAGAGTTATCTATAGTTCATATAACGTTATCCTTTTTAAACGTTACTACCCCAATGCAATTCACACTTCATGGTACGAAAAGAAAGCGGTTCGCGGTCGTCGTTTACGTCTTCAATTGAGTCGCAATGAGAGTTCATGATAGGCCTGCAGATATCTGTTCACAATACAGCGCATTTAAAACGCGATGTATTTTTATCACGCAGTGTTTCATTTTAGGCGTCAGGACGTAGGGCGTTAAGCCGAATGTACCATACGAAACTTTTTATAACGCCTATAGCGGAATTTTAACGCAACGTATTTTTTACGCCCGTGCTTACGAGAGGTTAGACTATCAAAGCTCTGATATTTGTATTGGGCTGGTTCACACATTTTAGTGTCACGTAAATGAAATTACGCGAATTGCGAAACAGATTCTGGATATAAAATATCTTGGCAGCTGGATGCTGCGATATCGCGGGCTATATCTTAATTTAAATTAAGGGGGAATTTTCAAAAATTCCTTTTTGTAGCCAGCTATGCACTAGTCAGCAATTCATACTAATATTAGAACTGTGAAACTTTCTCTGTCTGTCTGTTACGTTTTCACCGGTTTTTCCGCTGGATCCATATTGATGAAGTTTGGCATAATTAAAGCATATATCATACCGTTACCATAAAGGAAAAAAAATCTTTTTTCCCTGAGGATATGGAAAGATATAATTGAGGGTTAATTTGTTTATTACATTAGTACGCAGTATGCCGTGTGGTATCCGGCTGAGTAGAATAGACCACCCTCATTTCTTACTGAGGTGTCGTAAAATACGGCTAAGGTACGTTGACGTCAGGCAGGCGGCCGGTCCTAAAATACGTAGCGGAATCATGTGACAACATGTTTATAGCATATTTTGCCGAAGTCACTTAGAGTGGTATAAGGACAGGAAAATAATGAAAAGACAATTTACTAAAGTTGGCGCGTACGTAGCCGCTGGTATATCTAATGTAAAAAAAGGAAACTATCGACCTGTTACTATCCCACTGCTGGGCATAGGCCTCCTTTCTCCGTGTTTGTAGAGAAAGATTACGAGTTAGGACTTAACACGTTGCTCCAATGCGGTTTGCTTCACAGTTTATTTTCAGCAATGTAATTTTTGTACATAAATATATAAAGAACTATAAAACGATAGGTGATGTATATAATAGACAAAGTAGGAATCGACATAAGCGACTCCTGCTTTGCGCCTAGCAAAAGTACGTAAATCTTATATGGGTTTAGGTATAAGATTCTATAATAAAATGCCGAAATCAATTTTGGCCATGCCATTAAAATTGCCATGCCATGTTTAAAAACACTGTTAAAAAGAGGCTGATACAGAAAGCCTACTATAGTGTTGAAGATTACTTAGATGATATGGATGTGTGGATATAGCTGCACTTCATCCTTGTACAAGACAGAAGTAACCAAATGTAACTAGTTTTAAGATTTATATTTTAAAAAGAGCAACCGCCAAGTTTCTTGCTTGTTCTTCTCGGTAGGTACAGCTTTCCGAATCAGCAGTAGATGTTGACGATTCAAAAGCACTTGGTTACAAGTTTACTTGAATAAAGAATATTTTAAATTTGAATTTAAATTTGGAAGGTTACACATACATGAGCATTACATATTTTTTCATTTATACTATCAAAGTTTGAAAGCATTACAATGACTGGGTTGAACCTATGACCTTTCCGTCGCGACGTCTCCGTTCGGTGCTAAAACAGTGCCAAAATCTATAACATCAATTTCCACTTTGGAAGAAAGCTATTTTCATCGATGAGGCTAACTTTTGACACGATCGAATGTTGAACGTTGTCAAACTCCAAACTGTTGTCGAACTCAACAGTATGGTATAAAAAAAGATAGACTCCACGAGTCTATCTCCTGATGATGCTTCGGTTGCGGGGCGAAACGATTGTTGAGTTTGTGATAGTGAACGTGTGTAGTGTTTGTGTATTGTGGTGGCAGTGGTGGAGGTTTGTGCTTGTGTTTTTACGAATCCTGCATGTATCGGGTTTGAAAAAACGGATAGTCCACTATACATTTAACACTATATTTATTTTCTATTTAGTGTATCGCGGATTATAGCAAAATAATTTTATTATTACTTTTGTAAAAAGCAAAAAATTAGAGTAAAATTTACAGGTGTTTCAAAACGACACATTACATTTACATTTTTGGAAACATTGTAATTTATCAAACTAGTATATATCGACGATTTTTTTATTATTCTTCCATTAACTTTACAAATAGCTTAATGAAAAACTCTGGGATATAGAACAGTCGATAATGACCCAAACGAAAAGAAGGACGAACAAATCGCAGTCCTATTTTAAAATTTAAATTTAGCAACTTATAAAATAACGTTGAACCGATTTGTGTAAAAGCAACTTTAGATACGAGCAACGAGGCCTTCGATATCGATAATGCATTCTCGCACGAGACATGATGAAACCGGGTTGTCATAATTGAATAACAAGCGGGGACAGCTGACCGGCCGTGAGTGTGAGGTCGGCTATTGGGTGAGGTTTATATTCAAATTCAAATTCAAAATCAAAATATTCTTTATTCAAGTAAACTTGTAAATAAGTGCTTTTGAATCGTCAACATCTACCGCTGGGTCGGAAAGCTGCTCTTACCGAGAAGAGCCAGCAAAAAACTCGGTGCTTGCTCTTTTCAAATATGATTCTTATAACTAGTTACATTTGGTTATTACTATCTTGTGCAGGGTAGAGGAGTAGCTATATCCACGCATTTTTAACATCAATATATTTAATCCTGAATAGTATAGTAGGCTTTTTGAATCAGCGTCCCTTTAACAGCGCTTTTAAACTGCTGTAATGGCAAAGATAAAATCTATTGCGGGATTTTATTATAGAATCTTATATCCAAACCCACAAATGATTTATTTACTTTTGCAAGGTGCAAAGCAGGAACCGCAAGCTTATGTCGGTTCCTACTTTGTCTATTATTATACATCGCCAATCCTTTTATAATTATGTATATTCCTATGCACACACATTAGATTGCTTAAAATATACAGTGATGCCAAAGTAAGAAATCTATTTCCTTAAACTTATCTCTCGCCTATATATATAAGACCTAATTGGCCGGTAAGATGTCACCTGTCCTGAACCGGGAACTAGGAATGTCAAATAATAATCGATTTTTATATACTTATCGATTACTTTATCACAAATCAATTACTCAAACATTCTTCTCTCTCTTCAATCGATCCCTTATTAATGAGGACTTCATTACGTGGTCATCTGAACGCTTCCTTCGTTATTATCTGACTTCACCTACTCCGATCCAAAGTAGCCCTCACCGTCAGATAGAATTTAGATGCGGAGGTGCCTTCTTTCACTTAGTCAAACAATCGTTTTGGTGACCGGCCTCGTGGTCGTGTTTAAACATTAAAAATCGATTTTAAGAATTACCCTCTTTTTATTTTTTTTATCCTCTTTTTTTCTTGTCTTTTAAGATAAGATATGCATTGTTGAATAAAACCAGTGTCGACTTATATAATATTAATAATCGATTATTAAAGTCGATTATTGTAATAAAATAATCGATTAATATATCAATCGATTATTTTCTAACATCCCTAGTAGAGAACCGTGGTAATAATTGAGGTTCTTGAGGCGTTTCCTGCTCAATTCTATCTTTCGTCTATTTCAACGAAGAGAAGCGTAGGTAGGGAGGGGAAAGTGGTTTAAGTTGATCATTTATTTAGTGCAACAGCGTTCGAAATTGCCCTGTGGTGGATTCATATACTCATACATCAAATAAGCAAAGGCCTTTTCACATCAGATGCCTAGTTACATGATGCTTCTTACTTTTATAACAGAACTAGCTATGCCAACGGCTTCGCCTGCGTGGAAACCAGCGTGTCACAGAATTCTACAATTCAAATTTTCAACATAAAGCTAGTTATTGTGAGTTAACCATAAGAGATAGAGACATGCTATCGCGGACTTTTTTGTAGTAGTTTAATAGATCTACAATTCTCTAGTACATTACTTTAGCGTATATCTTTAGGTTTACGGAACGCACGCGACTAACGCTCCCAGCAAGCAAGTTTTTTAACAACTGCGAGATCTTTTTAACGCAATTTTCATAATACCGTATTTACTTATACGATCCGGAAGTATTTTACTATCTTTTAGCGAAACCCGTACAAAAATCCGTTCAGTAGATTTTGAAAAGAGCTGTGATAGTCCAGCGCTGAGAACGACCGACTCTTTCGAGGCGCACACGAGTTCAAACCCGGTCAGGCACCAGTCAGTTTTTCTATTAAAACTCATGTGTCTAATTGATAATTGCAATTTACCACACGCTTTTCGGTGACGGAAAACATCTTGAGGAAACTTGCATATCTCTAGAAAATTCTGGAGATATGTGTAACCTACCAATCCGCATTGGAGCAGCGTGGTAGGTCTTAGCTCCAACCCTTCTCTCCAGAAACGGAGAGAGGAGGCCTCTTCCCAGCAGTGGGATTGTATCAGGCCGCTACTTTACGTTTTTTAGATTTTGAAAAAATCGATTATATACAGACACAGCTTTTTGGGAGTTTGTTTTATAATATGTATAGATGTTTACAGTTTCATGTTATATTGATTTAATCCGACCCAGTCGGCCACGCGCCAATCTCTCATGACGCACCCTCAATAATTGCAGACAGCGGTTCCTAAAGCGTTCATACCTTCCCACGCGGACACTATATTCAATGGAACAGAATTTCCATTCAATTCGAAATTAAATACAAAATATCTTTTGTCGATATACGTTTATTTAGGCCTTTTTAATCGTCAAATGTCATAGAAGCTTCCATTGGTTTCGAAAGTTGCTCCTTGCAAGAACATTGGTCGATTGTTTTTTTTTTAATTTATTTTTACATTTTAGCATAGTTTCTATATACTAAGCTGGCTTATATCCACAATGCAAAATTTTATCACTCAGATAATCTTTAATTAAATAAAAAGCTATATATACAACATCTATACTAATATTATTATTGTCTGTACATCTATCACTTGTGTAACGCCTTAAGGGTTAATTTTAATATGATTAGGTTTATTAGTTTGTTTTTATGTGTGCGTGCGTAAATATCAGCACACAAGAAGGGGGGGGAATTTTTACGGGGAATGTGTACAAATTTTTGACCTTCATTTTTAGATCATGCTATTTACTATATAATAATTAAACAATATTTGTATACAATTTTCTTTGTTATAAAATTTCCTCATTGAATACATTAAATCTTCTTCTTCTTCTTCTTTCTCCTGCCCTTATCCCACTCTAAGTGGGGTCGGCACGGCCCGACCGCCTGCCTGACGTCAACTTACCTCAGTCGCCTTTTACGACACCTCGGTAAGAAATGAGGGTAGTCTATTCTATGCAGCCGAATACCACACGGGACATACCTTAGTCGCCTCTTACGACGACTCGGTAAGAAAGGAGGGTGGTCTATTCTATTCTGCCGGATACCACACGGCGTCATTGAATACATACATTGAATACATTAAATCATTTTGATTTTTCAAAATTAAATTTGTCCACATGGTGCTCACTAGACGTTTGAGGGCTATAAAAATATTAAATATAATATAAAATATAATAATTATAAAAAATACAAAAACTCTTATAAATAACTCAAAATATATTTGCTTTAAATAATTTCTACTACTGGTTTTTATTGTATATAAAAAACAATGCATACTTTGTAATACAGGCAGCAGTTTTTCTTATTCGATATCGCGAGAATTAGAAAAAGTTTACGACTCAATCTTTGCCTCGTCTAATTGGTTTCATGAAAAAAAGTTAATCCGCGCGCAACAAAAGGGGCGCGAACAATTCGCCTAATGGAGCGTAATTTGAAAATGGAATTGTAACAAAAACCATCCTTCCTGCTTCCTGTATCGTTTTCCCGCCGATTGTATAAATAATGCCACTTCTGATGTTGGTATTCAGTTGCGGGACTCTTGTCAACTCTCGAGGGTGTACGGTGTTGTGTGATTGGATTTGCTCTCGCTAGTGCGGATTATTGCAAAGTTTTGTAAGTGATAATATAATAAACAATATTTTTTTTAATAATTTCAACATATACAGACGTTTACGAAATTCAATTGTCCAAAAAAATGATAGAATTTGTTGAAGTTGTTTCTTATAAGGATAGATGGCGTTAGTGGTCTTTTAAGTTGCGCTATAGAGTTGCTCTTTCCGGATACGTAGGTATGCAGGGTAGACGCGGTGAGTTTGAGTTTTGAATGTTGTGTAGACCGTATTGGTTGTAGAATTGTTTCGTAGGGTTCGATTCTAGGTCTTGGTTGTTAATACTTTAAACTAGTACTATAAATCACTCGACAGTGGTGTCGAGACTTGAGTTTTACGTTAAACAGAATTATTTTGCTAACATGGATTTTATCAAAATTAAAAGGGCTTTACCAAAATGGAAGGAAAAAATTAGAAAAATTACTTTACATCTAAATCTATACTTCTTATAAAACAAAGTACCCAAAAGCTGTCTGTTTGTATGTGATCAATTTTCTCAAAATCTACTGAACGGATTTTTGTATAGTTTTTACTAAATGATAGTTCCGGTAATACACCACGGTTTTATGTAAATTGTGTTGAGGAGGTCGCACGGTTGTAAAGAAATTCGCCTTCTGGGAGCCTTAGTCGCGTGCGCCGTAAACACTAATGTACTGGAGAATTGTAGATCTACAAAAATACTACAAAAAAGTCCGCAACAGCATAACTCTGTCTCTTATGGCTAGCTCACAATAAAAACTTTTATGCTCAAAATTGCGATTAAAAATATCACTTTGTAAGAAAGAACGGTGCTTAATCCCGACAGGGTGCTCGCTATGGGTGTAAGTAACGTGATAGTGATTTATTTCGTTATTTAAATTGCCAGAGTTGAACCTTTATCCCACTTCTGAGATATAAGCGAACCATCCTTAGATCGGTTTTCAAGCTTGACTCATGACATAAATTTAATATTTCAATTGCATTTAAACCATTAGGTTATTACAATAGTGTATGGAAGCCAGCCCAAAATTTGTCATATTACAATGAACAGAGAGCAAATGAGGTTTATCATTTATGCCTTTTTTTTCAAACGTTTGTTTGTTTGCAATCTCTTTATTGCACACATTTAATTTAATATAGAATTAATATATTAAAAGCTGTGATAGTAGTATCGATACCGTGCGACTCTCTAGAGACGATCATGGGTTCAAACCCGGGCAGGTACCAATGAGTTTTTCTACTAAAACTTATGTCTAATTGATAATTGCAAATTATCACACGCTTTTCGGTGAAGGAAAACATCGTGAGGAAACCTGCATATCTCGAGAGAATTCTAGGGATATCTGTAACCTACCAATCCGCATTGGAGCAGCGTCGTAGGTCTTAGCTCCAATCCAGCAGTGGTTAGTCCAGCTTAGTCCAGCAGTGGGCATAGTAACAGGCCGTTGCTTTTTGCTTTTAAATTAATATAAAAATTATTTAAAAAAACAACATTATAAGCAATCGCGCGCTTATTCCGGATTCGGAATCTCTCCCAGCGAACCAGTTAAAAAAAAAACTTTAAAAAACTTAAACTTAAAAAGTAAATATTTAAAAAATTAAATAAAATACAAAAATTAAACGCATTTAATAGAAATAAGGTAACTGAAACAAAAATTAAATTAAAAGTAATATGAAATAATATATTAGCATATATTATAGAAGGTCGTGCGGTATCCTGTTTACTAAAATAGACCACCCTCATTTCTTACCGAGGTGTCGTAAAAGGCGACTAAGGTAAGTCGACCCACCGTGTGGTATCCGGTTGAGTAGAATAGACCACCCTCTTTCTTACCGAGGGGTCGTAAAATACGACTAAGGTAAGTTGACGTCAGGCAGGCGGCCGGTCGTAAAATAAGTAGCCAAATCATGTGACACGTTTATAACATTCTTGTCTTGGTTAAACAAACAGGTGTAATTACAGTTACTATGCCGTTCTAATATTGCTACGGTAGACCCGCGTCTACCTACCTACATTGAGTGTTATTTGTTATTAGAATCTACCCTTATATTCGTGTGATTACTATAGTGGTGTTTGATGTTGTTCAGAGAGATCCGCACCTACCCACATTACGTTTCGTGTTATTAGAATCTAGCCTTGAATAGTTAATATTCGTGATAAGAGTAACCACTGAGTTCAGTGGATAGTAGCGTTCCGAACTGGTGGTAGAATCGTCCTGGCATAATAATTCCAAATTATACGAAACCTAACCTGTTAATACATGTTTGGCCTGTTCTATATGTTGTAGCTGTACGTTAGTGTTAGGCTAGTCCTTTGCATAGTAATTTGTATTTACTTAGCTAAATATGCTTCTTGAATACGGGTGTAAGTCTATTATTTCACCTACCGCATCGAAAACGTCTCTGATGACGTAACGTGGTATAGCGTAGTGCGGTCAAATTGACATCTCAGGTAACATCATTTGTGAGAATTATATAGGCGTTATGAGATACTGAAGTCGCAATTCTGTCAACGGATACTAAAAGAATCATTTCATCATACAAAAGAATTTAAATATCCTGTAAGATTTGTATTTCATACCTACTTGCTTGTTGTGATAGCCCATCGGTGAGACCGTGCGACTCTATCAAATTCATATTCAAATTCAAAATTCAAATTTAAAATATTCTTTATTCAAGTAAACTTGTAAACAAGTGCTTTTGCATCGTGAATTTTACTGCTGATTCGGAAAGCTGTTCCTACCGAGAAGAGCCAGCAAGAAACTCGGCGCTTGCTCTTTTTAAAATATAAATCTTAAAACAAGTTTTAATTCCACATCAGTATATTTAAATAATTTATAGAATTAGGCGTTACTTTGCGGAGTTCCATAATAAAAAAGTAATAATAAAATATTTTGCTATAATCCGCGATACAGTAAATAGAAAGTATATATAGTGTTAAATGTATAGTGGACTATCCGTATTTTCATACCCGATACGTGCAGGATTCGTAAAAACACATGCACAAACCTCCACCACTGCCACCACAATACACAAGCACTACACACATTCACTACTCTATTACACACATTACTCATTCATACTATCACAAACTCAACAATCGTTTCGCCCCGCAGCATCATCAGGAGATAGACTCTACGACAAAATCGCAAAGCGTTTTTACGAATTCTGCACGTATCGGGTATGAAAAAACGGATAGTCCACTATACATTTAGCACTATATATTTTTTCTATTTACTGTATCACGGATTATAGCGAAATAATTTTATTATTACTTTTGTCAGTGTATTTAATTGAAGCTTGGAATACAAAATTTGTTATTGGGAGTTAACTATAGGAGATAGAGATATGCTGTCGCGGACTTTTTTGTAGCATTTTTATAGTGTTACAATTCTCTAGTACATTACTTTACACGGCGCACGCGACTAAAGCTCCCAGCAGTCGAGTTATTTACAACTGCGCGACCTTTGTAACACAATTTACATAAAAGCCTTATGTACTATCAATCTAGACCTTACTACCTTTGCTACCTTTTAGTATAAACCGTAAGAAAATTCGTTCAGTAGATTTTGAGAAAATCGATTATATACAGACAGACAAACTTTTTATAACAACTAGATTTTGATATCTAATCGCGTCGGTTCATGGAATTTAACGGTGTTTCTAATTAAATTGCCTTTAATCATTATAATGTATTGTTTAATTAAGTATCATTAAAATATTTATATAATGGGTAAACGAATTTTGAATGATATCACATAAAATCTATACTTATTATAAAACAAAGTCCGCAAAAGCTGTCTGTCTGTATGTAATCGATTTACTCAAAATCTACTGAATTAATTTTTGTACGGTTGTCACTAAAAGATAGTGCAATTTTTCCCGAAGGCTTAGTTTAATAGTACATTAGTTTTATGTAAATTAGCCAAATTTGAAAATGCGATCGTCGATCGATTCTGATTTATTTCGCATTTCTGCAAATCAACGCGTTGTAGAGTGGATTATTTTCGATCAACAATCGGCACGAACTTTCTAGACAACCCTATAGAATAACAACATCGGCGAATGTTCTGTGCTCGCCCGTCCCTCCCGGTGACACTGTAAAAGCCGTTAGGCCTAACAGCATACAGTCAGTTCATAAATTAAAAAAATAAATAAAGCACTTACATAATAGTTTTATTTTGAAAAAAATATCAACAAAAGTTTCAAATTTAGTCTTTTATTTTGTTTATCGTACACGCCGTGTGGTATCCGGTAGAATAGAATAGCCCACCCTCCTTTCTTACTGAGGTGTCGTAAGAGGCGACTAAGGTAAGTTGACGTCAGGTAGGCGGCTGGTCGTAAAATACGTAGCCAAATCAAGTGACAACATGTTGTAACATGTTGTGCCGACCCTACTTAGAGTGGGATAAGGGCAGGAGAAGGTATGTTTGTTTATCGTACATTGTTATATATGTATAAAAGCATGCTGTGACTACCTATAAGTGAAATTATATGTAATTAGCAAATAAGACTAAATATCTATGGATTAACATGCATGTAATGTTGGTAGGCCATAATTAAATAAGTTCAAAAAATAAAATGATAATAGCATAACAAAAGACAGTAATAAAATGCGGTCATTTCGCGCGAATCTATTAGTATGTTGAACATTTATGTTACCAAGGAGCTACGGTTAATTTTTAGTTAGTTATGTTCGGTAATGCATATGTGGAGGTCTGAAACCACAGTAAGTTTTTACAATTTATAGAATTAAAATACGACTAACTAATGGCTGAACATAGAAAAATAATTCATTCTTTTTTTGTTTCTGTTTAAGTTTTGCACTTATTTGTATACAGTTTTATTTAGTAAATCCAAATTAATTTTGCTTTTAAGATACGATTCACTTTTCTTTGGATATTAGAAAATCTCCTTACATTTTTAATTGCCAACTGTATTCAACTAACATTGTCTTAAATGCCTCTACCCCACATAAGAGGAACAAACTATGTTTTTAGAGGACACACACTATTTCTCTTTGAAAATAATTTAAACCAAAAAAATCCTTCTTTTACGGTAAATATTTTACAAATCAAATCAAATCAAATCAAAATCTTTATTTAGAAAAGCTTTTGCAAGCACTAATAAATCGTCAAGGATCAATATGATTAATCAACAATTCCGAACTAGTTGTTGCTTAACTGGGTTGGAATATTGCTCTTACCGAGAAGAACCAGCAAGAAACTCGGCGGTCAATCTTTTAAACATTTTCAATTATACATTATTAAACAACAGTCTTGTATGAAGCTAAAAGGATTTTCAAATTCAAGCATTTCTATCATTTAAATAATCTTCAATTGTGTGATATGTAACAGCCTGTTACTATGCCCACTGCTGGGCTAAGGCCTCCTCTCTCCGTTTTTGGAGAGAAGGATTGGAGCTAAGACCTACCACGCTGCTCCAATGCGGATTGGTAGGTTACACATATCCCTAGAATTCTCTAGAGACATGCAGGTTTCCTCACGATGTTTTCCTTCACCGAAAAGCGTGTGATAAATTGCAATTATCAATTAGACACATAAGTTTTAATAGAAAAACCCATTGGTGCCTGCCCGGGTTTGAACCTATGTCGTCTCTAGAGAGTCGCACGGTCTCACCGCTAGGCTATCACAGCTTCGTAATATGTGATATGCTTTACATATAATCATATTTCTTACACGTAATTTAAATCTTTCTGTAGACTGATCTATGTATGGATTGCGGAATTTTATTGTAGAAGCAAGTACCAAGACCCACGATTTTTTTTTCGAACTGACTGTATGCTGTTAGCCCTAACGGCTTATACAGCGTCACCGGGCGGGACGGGCGAGCGCAGAAGCATCGCCGAGGTTGCGAAATGCAGAGAGTAGAGCGCAGAAGCTCTACTTACGTCGGGGAACGTCTCCTAAGGGTGCCTCCTGTGAGGCCGGATCACAGCTTAGGGCGACGCGTAGTTGAGGGCTGATGTATGACTTTGATTAGTCATTGCGACGTCGGAAGGGTGGGGAGAAGCCTTTGCCGAAAGACCCCCGAATGAGTTGCTAACTCTGCTGAGTCGCGACACACGAATGACAAAGTTATTGTGACCTCTCGTATATCTATAATATTGATCAAATTTATTTTTGGTACATATTTGTACATTCTTCCGTAAGAATATAAGAGTCAAGGCAATCCTTTATAGAATTAACTTCCTGTAGATATTAGAAAATCTCCTAATCTTTCTATATTCCTAGATAAAGTCATCTTTTTAATACTTCCTGATCCCCATTTCATTCTAACTTCATATTAAATATTATCTATCGTCTAGATTTTAATTAATTATTTATCAAGTTTAAAATTTTTAGATTATTATAACTATTTGGTGATTACTTTGCTCCATCACGCTGATCCAATGCGGATTGTTAGGTTATACATGTCCCTAGAATTCTCTAAAGATATGCAGGTTTCCTCACTCATTTCTTACCGAGGTGTCGTAAAACTTACTAAGGTAAGTTGACGTCAGGCAGGCGGCCGGTCGTAAAATACCTAGCCAAATCATCTTACAACATGCTTAAAACATGTTGCGACGACCCCACTTAGAGTGGGATAAGGGCAGGACAATGATGATGCAGGTTTCCTCACGATGTTTTTCTTCACCGAAAGCGTGTGACGAATTGCACTTATTAATTAGACACCTAAGTTTTAACCGAAAACTTCTTGTTGCCCGGGGTTTGAACGCGTGACCCACTCGAAAGAAATGCACGGTATCGCTCTTGGGCTATCACAACAAGTAAGCCTACCGTGAACTTTAAGAAAACGATTCAATTCAAAGTAAGTACCTAAACCCAACCGCTTTCTTTTCGTACTACAAAAAGAAAAGTTTCTAAAGTTCTTTTCTAAAGTCCTTCATCGAATTCATGAATGCTAATGCCTTTTATATGTCAATACATAATTAAAAATTAATGCCAATACTCATATAAAGTACTAATATACGCAAGGTTTACAAAATGAATACCGACCTCGATATGTTTTCTTCTATAACCTTACGTGAATATTAAATTAACATAGACGTGTGTATAGGCAGGAAACTACGTGTCTCCTCTCAGAGGCTTGCTTGTTGTAGGTATAAAAGCTTTAATTAGCAACTTTGCTTGGCTGCCATTGAATCTAAACTAAGCAATAATAATCCATACTTATTATACAACAAAGTCCCAAAAAGCTGTCTGTCTTTATGTAATCGACTTTCTAAAAATCTACTGAAGAGATTTTTGTACGGTTTTCACCAAAAGATAGTGGAATACCTCCGGATGGTATATACTACATATCGGTATTATGTAAATTGTGTTGAAGAGATCGAGGAGTTGTTAAAAAACTTTCTTGTTGGGAGCGTTAGTCGCGTGCGCAGCGTAAACCAGCAAAGTTACGCTAAAGTAATGTAGTAGAGAATTGTATATCTATAAAAATACTACAAAAAGGTCCGCTACAGCATGTCTCTATCTCTCACAGTTAACTCACAATAACTCATTTTATGCTCAAAATTTTAATTTAAAATATTACATTATTTTCGAGACCCTTTTTCTTCGCGTGCCCTCAAGTCCGAGAACTTTCCTATTTTTTATTGTAAAAACCGTTTTAAATCCGTTCCGCAGATTTTGAGGAAATCTATTACGTACAAACAGACAGCTTTTGAGGAGTTTGTTTTTTAATATGTATAGATAGGGTCAATTACCACACAGTCGTCCGTCCCCAGAGTAAATCAATACTTGTGCTATATAATAGTCCGCTGGTAAATATATTTCTTATATAATGTTATATAATATTATTACCAAATAATTTTGTTGTTCAAAAACTGTTTGCCCTCAGCGAGATCGAATCTGCGAACCGCAGAGCTAAGGCGCCAATGAGTCCGTGAAAAAAGTGAAAACTAACGCGCGCGAAACTTAACGGCCCATCAATGAGTCTCGCTAATGACATAATATTTAATACTGACGTAGTAGTATATGCCGTGTGGTATCCGGCTCAGTGGAATACACCACCCTCATTTCTTACCGAGGTGTCGTAAAAGGCGACTAAGGCAAGTCGACCCGCTGTGTGGTATCCGGTTGAGTAGAATAGACCACCCTCATGTTTTTACCGAGGTGTCGTGAAAGGCGACTAAGGTAAGTCGACCCACCGTGTGGTATCCAGCTGAATAGAATAGACCACCCTCTATCCCTCTATCCACGTCAAGTTGACGTCAGACAGGCGGTCGGTCGTAAAAAACGAAGGCCAAATCATGTGAAAACATGTTTGTAACACTTTGTGCCGACCCCACTTAGAGTGGGATAAGGGCAAGAGGATCATCACTACTGTAGTAGCGTGAGAAGCCAAGGCGTGTCAGTTAGTAACGAAATGTTTTATAATGTCTTGTTTAAATAAATACTATATATTGAGTTGATTACATCTCAATTGTTTACGTTTTGCAAGTGATAAAACTGTCGATAAAGTATCATTGGATATATTTATAGAAATATAAATGATTCATGTGTTAAGCTTGCGAAGGTCAATAGGGCACACGGATAAAGTAGTGGCATATATTCAAGACAGAATAAAAAGGGTGATTCCTTATTACTATCCCACTTTTGTTCCCAGGCCAACCCACTCGTTATTTTGAAGGGAACTACCACGCAGCTCTGATTTGAAATGGTATCCGGCTGCATAGAATAGACCACCCTCCTTTCTTACCGAGGTGTCGTAAAAGGCGACTAAGGTAAATGCCGTGTGGTATCCGGCAGAATAGAATAGACCACCCTACTTTCTTAGCGAGGTGTCGTAAGAGGCGACTAAGGTATATGTCGTGTGGTATCCGGCAGAATAGAATAGACCACCCTCCTTTCTTACCGAGGTGTCGTAAGAGGCGACTAAGGTATATGTCGTGTGGTATCCGACAGAATAGAATAGACCACCCTCCTTTCTTACTAAGGTGTCGTAAGAGGCGACTAAGGTATGTGTCGTGTGGTATCCGGCAGAATAAAATAGACCACCCTCCTTTCTTACCGAGGTGTCGTAAGAGGCGACTAAGGTATATGTTGTGTGGTATCCGGTAGAATAGAATAGACCACCCTCCTTTCTTACCGAGGTGTCGTAAGAGGCGACTAAGGTATATGTCGTGTGGTATCCGGTAGAATAGAATAGACCACCCTCCTTTCTTACCGAGGTGTCGTAAGAGGCGACTAAGGTATATGTCGTGTGGTATCCGGCAGAATAGAATAGACTACCCTCCTTTCTTACCGAGGTGTCGTAAAAGGCGTCTAAGGTAAATGTCGTGTGGTATCCGGCTGCATAGAATAGACCACCCTCCTTTCTTACCGAGGTGTCGTAAAACGCGACTAAGGTAAGTTGACGTAAGGCAGGCGGCCGGTCGTAAAATACGTAGCCAAATCATGTGACAACATGTTTGTAATATGTTGTGCTGACCCCACTTAAAGTGGGATAAGGGCAGGAGAATGATGATGGACTATTGAGCATTTTTTTTGTGTGTAAATTATTATAACACAAAGTCCTCAAAGCTGTCTGTATATGATCGATGTTCTCAAAATCTACTGAACGTACTTTTGTACGGTTTTTAATAAAAGGCAGTGTAATTCTTCCAAATGGTTTAGCATCATTACATTGCGGTTTTATGTAAAATGTGTTCAAGAGTTGAGAGTTGTAAGCCAACTGAAATATACTTAAGTAATGTACAAAAGTAAAAATAAAATTATTTTGCTTTAATCCGCGATAAAGTAAATAGAAAATATATATAGTGCTAAATGTATAGTGGACTATCCGTTTTTTCATACCCGTTACGTGCAGGATTCGTAAAAACACATGCACAAACCTCCACCACTGCCACCGCAATACACAAGCACTAAACACGTTCACTATCACAAACTCAACAATCGTTTCGCCCCGCAACCAAAGTATCATCAGGAGATAGACTCCACGACAAAATCGCAAGGCTTTCCGATTTTGATAGCTTTGCGTTTTTGATAGTGAACGTGTGTAGTGCTTGTGTATTGTGGTGGCAGTGGTGGAGGTTTGTGCATGTGTTTTTACGAATCCCGCATGTATCGGGTATGAAAAAACGGATAGACCACTATACATTTAGCGCTATATTTATTTTCTTTTTACTGTATCGCGGATTATAGCAATATAATTTTATTATTACTTTTGTATTATGGATCTCCGCAAAGTAACGCCTAATTCTATAAATTAATTAAGTAATGTACTAGAAAATTGTAGATCTACAAAAATTATAAAGAAAAGTCCCAGACAACATGTCCCTATCTCTTATGGTTAGGTCACAATTATTGCTTTATTGGTCGAAATTTCAATTAGGTTATCTAGACGCATCTAGTTTGTATATAAATTTAATGAAACTATCTGATGTTATGATATCGCCACCTTGACATTATGTCTAGATAACATAGTCAAAATATGTAATGCAAATCATTTTTAGAATTAAGTTCCTTGTTGACAAACGCAGAATCAAATTACGACACGTGCCATTTATGCATATATGGTAATCAATAATCAGACAGGTCAATAACGAAGGTAATATTACACGATGAATTGCTGCCTACACAAAATGCCACGTATATATCGCATATTCTATGAATTTATTTTTATATCAATGTAAATTATTGTAAAATAATAGAATAAAGCGCACTTTCAAATTACGTATTATTTATATACGGCAATCAATAATCAGATAAGTTAATGAGTAAGGTAAAATAAGTCGACGGAATCGATACGTATACCCGCCGTGTGGTATCCGGCAGATTAGAATAGACCACCCTCATTTCTTACCGAGGTGTAAGAGGCGACTATGGTATGTGCCGTGTGGTATCCGGCTGCATAGAATAGACCACCCTCATTTCTTACCGACGTGTCGTAAAAGGCGACAAAGGTAGGTTGACGTCAGGCAGGCGGCCGTTCGCAAAATACGTAGCCAAATCATGTGACAACTTGTTTGTATCATGTTGTTCCGACCCCACTTAGAATAATATAAGGGCAAGGGAATGTTTGATGGAATCGATACGTATACAAAAGTGTCCCGTCTACATCGCATACTCTGAAATTTTTTTCATGTCCATTTTGCTTTGCATATGATAGAATATTGCGCAGAATCAAATTACAACACGTGTTGGTAGCGTACATACTAGATAATATAAAGTTATAATAACTCGAGAAAATCGCTGTATTATATATATTTAGTTTTTGTTGTATATATTTAGTTATATTGTATATATTTAGTTTACAATAACTTGAATACAGAGCAGAAACGATCGACGACACGTGTCTCTTACGCAAAGAGTCAATATTTTAGGTAATATAATATGAGGGAATCTCTACGTTGATAAAGTGGCGTATCTATGTTGATACTCTATGAAATTTAGATTGTTTTCATTTACAATGTAGAATGTATTATTATGTTAGAGCGAGAGATCACAATCTCTTATCCGCGCTTACCCTGAACGCAATACCCTAGACTCTTTGGTTGAACCGACATGGCACTGGCGACTGAATGCCAGCTTTGCAAATTAACAAAACTATACACCACGAGAAGCGACGTTATTTATTTATATATGTCTCATCTATACTTATTATAAAACAAAGTCCAAAAAAGCTATCTGTCTGTATGTAATCGACTTTCTAAAAAGCTACTGAAAGGATTTTAGTGCGTTTTTCACCAAACGATAGTTCAATACTTCCGGATGGTTCAGGTAAATAGTACATATACGTATTATGTGAAGTGTGTTGAAGAGATCGCGCAGTTGTTTAAAAAACTTGCTCGCTGGGAGCTTAAGTCGCGTGCGCTGCGTAAACCGACAGAGATACGCTCAAGGAATGTTGTAGAGAATTGTAGATCTATAAAATACTACAAAAAAATCCGCGATAGCATGTGTCTAACTCTCACGGTTAACTCACAATAACTACTTTTATATGATTTATAGAAGCAGGCGTTACTTTGCGGAATTCCATATTACAAGCAATATAACAGAACTAACTACTTTGTCAGTACGATTTTTGTCGTGGAGCCTATCCTCCTGATGATGCTTCGGTTTCGGGGCGAAACGATCGTCGAGATTGTGGTGGTGGGTGTGTGTGCTGCTTTTGTGTGCGTTGTTGCTGATGAATTGCGCCTTGGGGTGCATGTGGTGGCTGGTCCTGCTTGTATAAGGTGCGTAGACTTTGCCTGCTTCATACACATTGGCTTTGCATGCATTCACTTAACCCGTGCGGATTATAGCAAAGTAGTTAGTTTTGTTATATTGCTTGTAACTACTTTTATGTTCAAAATTTCGACAATTCGAGAAAAGTTTCGTTTCGAAGCCGTTGTTAGCACAGCTAGTTCTATATAATATACAATTTATGTAACATTAAAATTCTCATAAAAATCTAACATGTCATGACGTTAATACAACATATATTTTATTTCGCTTTGAAATCTTTCAATTCACGCGCAATCGTAAAACACCACGTGTTGTTATGCGTAATACACTAAATTTATACTAGTAGGTAATAATATAAACGAGGTAAACGCAACGTCACGTCTACGCTGCATACTCTGTGCCACGTAACGCTCGCGTCGTTAGCACCGCGCTAACGGCGCTTATCGCGGCCGATAGCTTATCGTTTCGTTTCGTTCGCGGCGCGAGCGCGTCTCGGCCGTTCTAATTTTAAATTCGCCTCAGCGCAGCGCTGCCAACTGTGTTGGTGAGTGGAAACTTTTTTTTAAATAAATCTTTTCGTCAAATTCAAATTCAAATTCAAATTCATTTATTTTTGCATAATACACTTACAAACTTACAAAAAGGTGTTACAATTGTTCGTTTTAGTGTAATACCATAAAATGGCATGCAAATATAAGAAACGGTTTAGCATTAACATTTAAAATTTTTTAAAACTTACATAGCTATAAAGCATTTAATAATGGTATTTTCGATTACATAACTAACAGCAACTAATTTAAATTTTCGATCTTATTTTTAATAAGATCGAAAGTAAGTTTAAATATTCATTTATCGAATAAAAACAATGAGATAATAGCCACTCATGTAGCTTTAATTTAAATTTAGGAAGACATAAGTCTTTTATATATTTAGGCAGCTTATTGTGTATTATAATTGACATACAGTATGCATTTTTTTTGTAAAGCGATAATTTTATTCTGGGTAATAGTAATCTATCTCTATACCTTGCGTCATTACTTTTAAAATAGTCAGGATATTTTTTCACAAATATGCATATTTCCTTTATATAAATACAGGAAATAATATAAATACGTCGCATTAATATAGTCTGTAGACATAGATTTTTTAATTTTATTATTGCAAGAAGACTCAAGCGGATGATGATATGAATTTATTTATTTAATTAAACTTACTACTTATTTACGCATTACGATTTTGTCGTGGAACATATCCTCTTGATAATTCGTTTTCGTGGCGAAATGGTCGTAGAGATTTGGTTGTGTGGTTGTGTGTATTGCTTGTGTGCATTGTTGCCGGTGGAGGCGTCTTGGTATACGTCTTGAGATACTTGTCCTGCATGTGTAAGGTACGTGAATTTTGCCTGCTTCATACACTAGGCGTTACATACATTCGCTTAACACACGCGGTAGTTCTGTTATAGTTTCTGTAATATGGAATTCCGTAAAGTAACGCCCGCTTCTATAAATAATTTATTTACTTAAATTTTGATTGAAAGAGTATCCTTAACGGTTCAATGTTTAAAAGTTTTTAGTTCATAATCCTACACTGGAAGTTCAAGCATGGGATTGTAAATTAAAATGAATTACATTCCATAAATAAAGATAATTATAATAATATAGTCTAATTTTGACTGAGAGTAACGTTTTTGTATTTTCACATATTTAATGTACTAGAGTAGGCAAGTTTAAAATGTTTAAAATTAGAATAAAGACAAAGGTAACGAGACTTATATTGTCTTTTTTTTACGTGTTATTAAACAAACATAAAATCAAATTCAACTCAAAATATTCTTTATTCAAGTAGACTGTATTCAGTGCTTTTGAATCGTCAAATGTTTTTAAAGAAGCTACCACTGATACGGAAGTTTGCTCCTACCGAGAAGAACCAGCAGGCCTGCCATGAACTCTTATTGCGACTCAATTGAAGACGTAAACTAAATTGTTTTGCTTTTTCATACCATGACGTCTTAAAGACTCTCCCCCCACAAGCCTACTTATTATAGGAACATATTAGTTTATGGTCTCGTAATAATCGTAGGTATCTATTGTTCCGTCATAGTAACGGAATGCGCAGTCTGACGTTGTCTTTTGTTTAGCATAAACATATCATATTATGATATCTTTGGCATTTACCATAGACTAGCACTATATATTTTTTCTATTTACTGTATCGCGGGTTATAGCAAAATAATTTTTATTATCACTTGTGTATTATGGAATCTCCGCAAAATAACGCCTAATTCTATAATGGCAAGCAATTCTGCATTGTCGGTCGTTCGAACAGGAATCAAAGGGAATCGCTGAATGATACCTATGATCACGGCAAGTACCTATGACGATCACGGCAAGTACGCAGATATGCAGGTTTCCTCACGATGTTTTCCTTCACTGAAAAGCGTGCGATAGATTGCTAATATCAATTAGACATATAAGTTGTTACAGAAAAACTTATTGGCGTCTGCCCGGATTGGAACTCGTGACCCCCTATCACAGATCATTAAAAACAAAATACCTTCTTCAAACTCACAACTTGTGAATGTTTAAATTCCTCACCTTAATAAATGTATTTCTCTTATGAGCAACATAAATATGATCCTTCAATTTGAAGTGCTGAATGTCGAATTTCGTTGCACTCTCGTTTGACGTGCGTTGTTTAGTAACTTGCGCAGTGAAAATTAAGCTTTATGGTTTCAGGAATAGAGTGTATATTTAAATGTAGATGATGAGGTATTTAAAAAAAAAAGTTACGTAGTCTATGGCACACGTCGTTAGTTCAACGGTCGTTCGGAAGGACGCGATGTAAGTTTTTTGCCTGTCTGCGAAATGTTTCTTGGTAAAGTATTATTGGAAGTAACTTCGGGCAATTTGAGAGCTCTGTGTGTTTGTTTTTTAAATGCATTAAGCGAAATTCCTTAACGCACATAACAGACGGGTGTCTTTCTTCTTTTTTAATCAACGTCGAAAATTTATACTTGAAATAAATCCAATATAAATCTTTATTGACATAAGCCTTTCCGAGCACATTTGAATCGTCAATAAAGTTACTTTAATACTACGTCGTTTGTGGGTTTGGGTTTAAGATTCTATACCAAAATTCCGCAATCTACTACATTACAGCATTTAAAAAAAACCTTTTAAAAAAGGCTGATACAGAAAGCCTACTATACTATTGAGGATTACTTATACGATAAGAATGCGTGGATATAGCTGCTCTACGACCCTGTACAAGACATTAATAAATATATGTAACTAGTAATGAGAATTTTCCTTTGAAAAGAGCAACCGCTGATTTTCTTGCCGGCTCTTCTCGGTGGGAACAGCATTCCGAACCAGCAGTAAAAGTTGAAGATTCAAAAGCACTTGTTTACAAGTTTATTTGAATAAACAATATTTTGAATTTGAATTAGTCATGAATGCGTAACAGTTAGACACACTTTCGCAGTATAATGTTATAACTAGATGTTTAAAATGATGCATTTGGTATTTAATTAGTCATTTATGTCCGGCGATTTTAAACGGCCTCGACGGACTTACGTACCGCGCACGCCGCTAGCCAAATACGTGGGCAGACCTGGGGGCAAGCACAAGTCATAACGAATCGCCAGCTAGCGCTTCGTTACGTTCAATGATTACTAACACTCACGAAAATAACTCACTGATGCAACGTGACGGCCTCGCAATCTGGTACACGCCGGCCGCGCGACATTCGGTTAGGCCATGTTCACATGGCAAGCGCTTAACGCGCGTTTAGAACGATACTTTATAGAGTGGATACATATTGGGCGCTTTCGAACACGCGCTTTGCTGACGCGCGTCTTGAATATAAAGATGTCTGTACACATGAAAGCGCGCTTGTAGCCTAGCGGTCGTGAGACGCGCGCTGTAAGTTTTCGTTAGTACGCGCTTTGGCTTGACATGCGCCGCCATTTTGTCGTACATTTGATCGCGCGCTTTCGCATAGGTTAGACTCACTTTTATACAGATTTATTTATTGATGAGATCCAAAAGCTTATGTCCTACTTAGTCCTATATGGGACTTGGAAAGTCCTATGTATAAAAATAAATTATTTTTAAAAAGGCAATTGGGAAGAGCTATTCGCTATTCGCTACTGCATAAATTCGGTTTAGTAGAGCGCTGTCTCTGTCACTCAGTTAGTAGGTGACGTTTCGCACGGGTTTGTCAGTCTGTGCGACAGAGACAAAGCCCTATGAAGCAGAACTAGCCGAATTTGTCTCTCTAAGCCTCGATGTGCATTATTTATTGCCAGGTACTATACTTGCTTTTATTCAGACCGTAAACATGCTTACGAGCGTTTTAATAAAGCGCACGTTGAACGCTGTGTCAAGCGCTTGAATGCTGTCAGCGCGCGCTATGAGATTATGGGTGTCTATGATAATGTGCAGATGAGCGCGCGCTTTTGACGCGGATAGGCGTAATTTGAGAGTGATTGCATAGTCAAGCTTACCGGCAGCGCTGGTGGTAAGCGTGTGGGGTACGAATATAAGTAATCTCTTATATTCTTATATAATGAAATAGAACCGCGTCGAAGAAACGCGCAGATGAGTAGCAGCAGGGTCATCTCGCTATCCCTAGGGGTGGCAAGGTACGGGCCTCGAGGCGAACCTCCTTGCTCCCAGGTGACCTGATGGATGTCCATTTTGTATATTTCTGTTATCAAATCAAATCAAATCAAAATAATCTTTATTCAAGTAGGCTTTTTACAAGCACTTTTGAATCGTCAAGGATCAATAATTAGATTTAATAAGCTACACTGGTTCGGAATGTTGCTCTTACCGAGAAGAACCAGCAAGAAACTCGGCGGTCAATCTTTTAAACATTTAAATTTACATTATTTATTTGCAGTCTTGCTTGGAGCTGAAAGGATTTTCAAATCAAAGCATTTTTATCATTCAAATAATCTTCAATTGTGTAATATGCCTTACGTATAAGCATAGTTTTTACGCTTAATTTAAACTTTTCTGTAGATAATTCTAATACAGATTGCGGAATTTTATTGTAAAAGCGAGTACCGAGACCTACGAATGAGTTGCTAGCTCTGCTGAGTCGCGACGCAGGGATTACAAGCTTTTTGTGACCTCTGGTATATCTATGATACATTTATATCAAAATTTCATACGCGCTATGTTTAAATTGACATAATTTTGTCAGTAGCGGTTATTATAAAAGCCAATGGTGCTATATGATGTTTCATATCATGATCACTATGTGATTGGTGATTCCGGCCATGTCTACCGCGGAGAGCATCATCCAAACTGAGCCATGGTGAAGCACGGTCTAGTTTAGCAAATATTAAATGCGCAGACGTGCACATTTGTTTTGGTGTTTTACGGTCGGATTGTTAATATTGGCAGCCCGTGTAATTCTGTAGGTATTCGCACAGGAAATGTTGCAACGTTGCGGCTGAGTCAGCGTAACGAATAACGAAGCGAGCGGGCGTTACATCCGTTATTAGATACGTTTATTGAATTTATTTTTTAATTATAAATGTTTTTAGTATGTGTTTTATTTTTATATAACAGTTAAAATAAAAAAATTTGCTGGTTGTTAGAGTCTGGGTGTAAGTATATAATTGATGTATTCAAGTATATATTTGAAATTATGTATATATTTACCAGTTGTCTGTCACACATAACACAAGTATTGAGTTACTTATTGAGGGGAATGACGTTATGTGTACCGTTTCATATATTTATTATTTTACATTCTAGTTCAAAATAAAGTTTATCTAACAAACAATAAAAGATTTAGAGAATTAGGCGCTATTTTGCGGAGATCAATATAAAAAATTTAATAAAAAATATTTTGCTATAATCCGCGTTAAAGTAAATAGAAAATATATAATGCTAAATGTAGATTTCACGATCGCTTTGCGATTTTGTCGTGGAGTCAATCTTCTGATGATGCTTCGGTTGCGGGACGAAACGGTTGTTAAGTTTGTGATAGTAAAAGTGTGTAGTGCTTGCGTATTGTGCGGCGGTGGTTTGTGCATGTGTTTTCACAAATCCTGCACGTATCGGGTATGATAAAACGGATAGTCCACTCTACATTTATTATTATACATTATATATATTTTCTATTTACGTTATCGCTGATTCAAAGCAAAATAATGTTATTATTACTTTTGTAAAAGGTATGCATTATCTGATAGATGTAACGACATAGCGTCGTATAA
This sequence comes from Morpho deidamia, assembly GCA_947086505.1. NCBI lineage: Eukaryota > Metazoa > Arthropoda > Insecta > Lepidoptera > Nymphalidae > Morpho > Morpho deidamia. Next base: position 13,994,531 of record CAMTZC010000016.1, read on the forward strand.
CGACACTCAAGGTTTTGAATTTCGTTAGATAAGCCGTTTATCAATTGATAACTTTATAACACGAAAAGACCTTTTATCATTGAGATTGATGCACGTGTTATCAACTTATTTATTTTACGTCATTTTTTTTTAAAACCTCACCCGCGAATAAAAAGAAAAATAACGAAACACTATATAAATCGATTTATATTGAAAAATGATGCAATATATAATAGTGATTATTTGATATTATTAAAATTAAACTATTTAATTCAAAAATTAGTAGCTTCAAATCAAATCAAAATAATCTTTATTCAAATAAACCATTTCAGGCACTTTTGAAGCTTTTAGCGCAACTTCGTTCGCGGTTTATTTGAGTAAACCATTACACATACTATGATTAAAGTGGGTTAACCTTAAAAGCTAGACATATGCTGTCGCGGACTTTTGTTTACAACTTTTAGACCTACTTTAACCGTAATTAATATAAGTATTGAGGTTTACTCAAATAGTAAGACTGCAGTCCACGCGAAGTTGCGTTAAAAAAAAAGTTAAGTAACAGCCTGTTAATATGCCCACTGCTGGGCTAAGGCCTCCTCTCTCTGTTATTGGAGAGAAGGATTGAAGCTAAGGCCTACCACGCTGCTCCAATGCGGATTGGTAGGTTACACATATCCCTAGAATTCTCTAGAGATACGCAGGTTACGATGTTTCGTTCACCGAAAAGCGTGTGATAAATTGCGATTATCAATTAGACACATAAGTTTTAATAGAAAAACTCATTGGTGCCTGCCCGAGGTTTGAAACTATGTCGTCTCTAGAGAGTCGCACGGTATCACCGCTAGGCTATCACAGCTTTAAAAGCTTTAAGTATTTTATAATCACATACCATCAGGTGGCATAGTCGTGACCTGTTATAGATAATGGTTTTTTTTATAGTTAATACGGTAGTTGTTTGTTGCAAATCGCGATAACAAGACAGGAAGTGCGATAAAGTTTGTCTGTTTGTTTGCTCCATTGACCTGAAAGTGAAATTCACGTGATTCAGCTGCAAATTAATATATTACTTACATTTGTAGCGTAATTGAAGAATTTTTTTAGTAACATCTTTAACATTCAAATTCAAATTTTTTTTCAAATTTAAAATATTCTTTATTCAAGTAAACCTGTAAACAAAGGCTTTTGAATCGTCAACATCTACTGCTGGTTCGGAAAGCTGTTCCGACCGAGAAGAACCAGCAAGAAACTCGGCGGTTGCTCTTTACAACAATAATTCTTATCACTAGTTACATATAGTTATTAATGTCTTGTACAGGGTTGAAGGGAAGCTATATCCACGCATTCTCATCGTCTAGGTAATCTTCAATAGTATAATAGGCTTTCTGAATTAGCCTTTTTTTAATAATATTTTTAAACTGCTGTTACGGTAAAGTTAAAGTAGATAGTGGAATTTTATTATAGAATCTTATACCCAAACCCACAAACGACTTACGTACTTTTGCAAGGCGCAAAGCAGGAACCGCAAGCTTATGTCGGTTCCTACTTTGTCTTTTATTGGGCTATCGAAGTAAGTTTCGATATTAACGTCTGATTATCATCATTCTCCTGCCCTTATCCCACGATGTGTAATCAACAATGTGTCTTTATGTCCCATTCTATCCTATCATTCGTTAACTCGGTACCAGACGAGGTAACTCCTCAACTGTTAACAGTAGGGACGTGATACTTGACTTGCTTAATAACTAAGTACGATATTCAGAATGAAATTTTTAGCCCTTTATTGTCGTAGATATAAAGTTATCTGTGTCATGACATCTTTGACCGATCTTTCCTGACCTCGTGCCGTCCAAACCATTAGGCTGACCGCTTTCCGGAACGAAATATGTTGTCTTCCACTTGGCATCCACTTACTCATATTTTACGACACCTCTGTAAGAAAGAGGGTGGTCTATTCTACTCAACATGATATCACACGGTGGTTCAACTTACCTTAGTCGCCTTTTACCTCGGTACGAAATGAAGGTGGTATATTCTACTTAGCCGGTAGCCACACGGCTGGTCGACTTACCTTAGTCGCCCTTTACGACACCTCGGTAAGAAAGAGGGTGCTCTATTCTGCTCAGCCGGATACCACACGGCGGGTCGACTTTTCTTATTCGCCTTTTACGACACCTCGGTAAGAAAGAGAGTGCTCTATTCTGCTCAGCCGGATACCACACGGCGGGTTGACTTATCTTATTCTCCTTTTACGACACCTCGGTAAGAAAGAGAGTGCTCTATTCTGCTCAGCCGGATACCACACGGCGGGTCGAATTACCTTATTCGCCTTTTACGACACCTCGGTAAGAAAGAGGGTGGTCTATTTTACTCAACCGGATACCACACGGTGGGTCAACTTACCTTAGTCGCCTTTTACCTCGGTACGAAATGAGGGTGATCTATTCTACTCAGCCGGATACCACATGGCGGGTCGACTTACCTTAGTCGTCTTTTACGACACCTCGGTAAGAAAGTGTAGAGCACACTTTCTTACCGAGGTGTCGTAAAAGAAAGCAGAATAGAGCATTCTGCTCAGCCGGATACCACACGGCGGGTTGACTTATCTTATTCGCCTTTTACGATACCTCGGTAAGAAAAAGGGTGGCCTATTCTACTCAACCGGATACCACACGGTGGGTCAACTTACCTTAGTCGCCTTTTACCTCGGTAAGAAAGAGGTTGGTCTATTCTACTCAGCCGGATACCACACGGCGGGTCGAATTACCTTAGTCGCCTTTTACCACACCTCGGTAAGAAATGAGTGTGGTCTATTCGACTCGGCCGGATACCACACGGCATATCCATTTATAAATATTAAATGAATTAAACATCTAGGCACTACCCCAACGATGTCAAATACCTTCTGTCTTAGAATGATAGATTTGACTCACTACGCTGACAATAATTATATCGGGATATAATATAGTGTAGTTTTAACTGTAGTTCTCAGTTTAATAGGAGGTCATATGCAAAATGCCACTCGGTGCGTGAATATTTTTTGCAATATCATTATCGCATTTTGCACGTTCTAATCCTTAGTCCATTGAAGAAGCTGTAATATCTGTTGATAAAATTGGAGACCCAAGTGGCATATATCTAGCGGTAAAGGCAATCGATTAGTCTCGCCTAACAGTCGATTAGTGTCCCTTTTTACTAATTGTCTATAGTGATTGTAGTATAATCAATAATACTTTAAATAATGTTGAGTGAGTGATGCGGCCTAGTTGAGAAAACGATTGCATTGGTTAGAAAACGATTGTTATTGCAACGGTCAACTTATATTTATTGATCGGATGGGTGAAGTTTGTTTAACAAATTGTAGTGACTTAGTTCTAATCAAAACTGTAAACTAGAACTGTAAATTAGACGCTAAACTACCCTCAATTGAGTCCGGTATGTTTTTTGTCAAGTGTTTGAATTGCTAACGTTCATAGATGGTGAAGCCGATATTGTAGTGCCTATGCATAATTTAGATAATTCTGTCGACCATTTCTAATTTGAGGTACTTTAAAGTAGGTAACGGATGAATTCAGAAAGGCAGCAGATAGTTTCGAAACGTAACGGCACAAAATATTATTGCATGGATATCCCTTAAACGGAACTATTTCAACAAGCTATTTACTGTTCAAAAACTTGCTAATGAACTTAAATAAATGTGTATTAAATTCTACTTTTCTTATTCTCCACAGATCTAATAAGCTATGAGAAGCAGATCCTGACAGTCTTGCCGATGAAATTAAGTTTATTGTAAGTGAAAATGTCGCACCACCTTGTAACAGTTTGCATGTTCTGCCTCCTGTGCGCGGCCCACACGTGTGGATCGCATATCGATAGACAAAATGACCTCCGCGTCTTCGAACCGACTAACCAAATAGATCAAGCCACGATGAATTTGGAAAAGAGGAGAATGGAGTCCAAAATAAGGTACGATCAGAGACTGCAGAAGATAAGACAGAAACGGGAGGTGACAGTGAATCCAAGTGCATACGTAGAACAGATCTTCAGGTTGTACGGCGACGTTGGTTCGATGACGATGAATCTGACCGGTTTCAACAAGATGTTGGAAGGTTTGGATTTGCATACGCTCGTCGAAGGCGGGGCTGTACAGACGGGCAGCAAGAGTGTTTATGACACGAGCGGTGTAGGGGAAAGCGTTGTTAATGTAAGTATAAAGGTAGAATTCCACCAGAGTGCAGCACTGTGCAGCACAGTGTGCGGCACAAATGTTTACTCTAGTCGACTCACTCGAGCAAACATTAACAAATTGTGCGCGAATATTCTAGAAATGTTCGCGCACATCTATGCACATTTGTGCGCGTACACTTGAAACAGTGGACTCGTGTCGACGCGTACGCGACTCACGAACTCAGTTTTGCTTCCGCTACCGGAACGAAAATATTTGTTTGTACGCGCACATCTTTAATGAGAAGTGGAGGAATGAGAAAATTATTTTTATATTTTTAAAGAAAATTATTTAATTAAGAATTAGTCTAAAAATATATTGTCAATTTGAATATAATCAATAAGTGAAATAATAATAATAAAGATTATAAAATATTCCTGAATGAACATGTTCGCGCACATGTGTGCTTTACTGTGCGCTTACACAAGTCACACACAACATTGCCGGTGGAGACAGAAGCTAAACGCGATATCAGCTTAGTACGTGCAGTGCGAGAACTTTGTACACAATCTTTGTAAACAAATGTGCTGCACACTATTTTGGTGGAATCTTACCTTAAATGCAACTAGTATAAAACTTATATCTTTCGCTTTTTGGAAAGGTTAATAACATTTGTAAACTCATGCACGTAATAAATTATCTATTTAATTTCTTCCAGTGTTTAAGTAGCAAAGAATTGATAACAACAGTCAACACAAGGTTAAAACCACACAAACACGATCACAACCATGATGACGATCACCACGAAACCGAGAGCCTCATCTACGAAGACACTCTCAAAGCCATCTGCCCTATCCTAATGTACCAAAGAGTTGCCAATTCAGCTATAGAGAGGCACGGTTGTATAAAAGAACCGTATCTACCGATCAGAGTAGATAACCGAGATATTAAACACGCGGAACATGAAAATGCATATTCGAAAAATATGTTCGCTGTTTGGTTGTATTCCTCTTTAAGTATAACAGCAATTAGTGCTTGTGGGTTACTAGGTGTAGCAGTAATACCAATTATGCATAAAACGTATTATAATCATTTACTGCAATTCTTAGTTGCGTTAGCTGTTGGAACGCTTTGTGGAGACGCACTATTGCATCTAATGCCTCACGCAATGAGTTCAGCTGATCATAATCATGGTCGGGAAAACGCTGTTGAAGCGAGAGTATCCCATGATGATGGAATGTGGAAAGGCCTAGCCGCGATGCTCGGCGTAGTGTTCTTCTACTTCACAGAAAAGGGTCTTACTGTTGTCGTTGAATGGCGAAAACGCCGTCAGAAGTTAGAAGACGATAAACTGCCATCTCGCGTAAGAGTTTTGAAAGACGAAACAGTTGGGGGGTGTTCGGGTGGTACGAAAGCGCCTATAACGAACACAACCTCGAATTCCCTGATGAAAATTTTCAAAAGGGACGAAAAAGGTGATCCCACAACCAAGACATGCAAACATAAATATTCCGAATACCCCTATTGTTATGATGAAATAGACACAGACACACATGACGATCATCATTTGAGAGACGGATTACCGCCAAGTCCTAAGGCAGCTAAGAAACATAATAATTCAGTAAGCGTTGTTTCGTCAAATGCGTTGAACGTGGAGGGGAAAGAAAACGAACCAACGGCTAAAGATTGGCTACTGAAAGCTGAATCTACACCGGCCGTAGTGGAAATGAATAATATAAAACATAAAGAGGATGGCACCAAGGACATGAAAGATGGTGACAGCTACACTGTCATTCTAAGGTAAGAAATTGATTCTATCAAATTTAATAACAAAAATTCTAATGTAAAAGTAATAGAAGCTAAAGTGCAACAATATAAAGATCCGAAGTAACATAATATGAAACCTACAAATCATTTTGTAGGACGCCGATACGGCGTTGTATGTATCAAATAATTAAGACAATACAATAACTTTATTGTCTATTTACCTTAATTGAGTTGTTTCAATGCTTCTAATACACAAGCGGACTTTTTTGTATCATATTTGTTAGCGCGGTATATAAATAAATTATACAATTAGGCGTTACCTTGCAGAGATCCATAATACAAAAGTAATAATAAAATTATTTTGCAATTAAATTATAGTCCACGATAAATTAAATAGAAAATATATATAATGTAGAATATCTGTTTTCATACCCGATACATGTCGGATTCATAAAACACATGCACAAACCTCCACCACCTTCACCAAAATACACAAGTACGGCACACGTTCACTATCACAAACTCAAATATCGGTTCGCCCCTCAACCGAAGCATAGCATAGATAGACTCCACGAAAAATTAGCAAAGCGATTTTTGCAATTTTGTGACAGTGAACGCGTGTAGTGCTTGTGTATTGTTGCGGATTTTTAATATTACTATGGATACACAGACTTAGATTAGTTATCTCTCTCCAGGGAGCATTCTCGCGCCCATCACGGTCATTCGCATGCGCACGGCCACGTGCACGCACCTCCGTCGTCGATGTCGTCTGTTGCATGGATGGTCATCATGGGGGACGGCCTACACAATTTCACCGACGGCATGGCAATTGGTGAGTGAATTTTGAAAAACTTTATTGGTGAGGGAATATGCGAACAAACACCTAGCTCCATTGGTGAGTAAATGTAGGAATTTGTGGGTGAAAAGCATTTTTAACTAAACTTGAAATTCATATAATAAATAATTCGTAATAATTCCGCCGTGTGGTATTCGTTTGAGTAGAATAAACTCTCCTTATTTCTTATTGAAAGAAAGACTAAGATAAATTAATGGAGCTGTTCTTAGATATTATTTAATTCATAAGTTTAGGTTAAACTTAAGTTGCTTATTGGCCTTAAGGCTAGATTGTGACTTAAATATAGTACTTCCATTGTGATGTCCTACTAATATTATAAATGTAAAAGTTTGTGAATATGGATGGATGTTTGTTACGTTTTCACAGCGAATCCCCTGAACCAACCATCGATGAAATTTAGCTGAATTATTCCTTAAACACCGGAATAACATATAGGCTATTGAAATCCTGTTGATTCTACAGGATTTTTACAGGAAGACATTTAAAAACGCCATCTATTATCAACATATCAAAGTTTTTAATTCACTATGTATCAAAGACGAGTCAAATCTGTAATTAAAAGGAGATTCTTTATCACGTTGTTCAGCTTACGTCGAAGGAGTTATTTTTAGAAGAAGTTTTTATATATTTTGATTTCTGTTTACTGCATAAATTTAACTGAGCTATTATAATGTATAATACTGAAGCCACTATTTATTCCAGGACTACGGTCCATGCGGAAGAAGTCGCAAGTAAAAGTTTGTACTTTATAATAGGAAAAAAATTCTTACTGAGGTGTCGTAAAACGCGACTAAAGTAAGTTCACTTCAGGCAGGTCGTAAAAAAAGTAACTAAATCAGGTTACATGTTTAAAACATGTTGAGCCGACCCAACTTGGAGTGGGATAAAGTGAGGATAATGATGATGAAATTATTCATAAAAATTAGTCCAGCATATTTTTGTGTATATTTTAATTAACTAAAAAATAATTTATATATGATGTCTTTAATGAAATATAAATCGAGATAATGTGCTCTACGAGATTATTTCTCTAACGATATTAAATGATTATAGGTTTAAAGCCTCAGTTAAATGTGTTTTAAAGGGCTTCGCTTTAAATGGATAAGAATATTTTAAAGATTTAAGTAAAGCTTTGGACAGTGTCACTCATGTAATTGAATTTAAGTATTCGAGACCCTGGACATTTAACCGGTTAACTTTGGGGACTCTGATGGGGGAATTTGATGTATATCATAGACATATAGGCCACAATGAGCTTCTGATACCTGTGTCGCGACTCAGTAGAGTTAGCAACTCATTCGTTGTTCTCGGTATTCGCTTTTACAACAAAATTCCGCAATCCATACTGGACCAGTCTACAGAAAGGTTTAATAATAATAATAATAATAAAATACTTTATTGCACAACTAGAAAAAAAGAAACAAAAACAAATTTACAAAAATCTTTAAAATTATAAATAGTGCAAAGGCGGCCTTATCACTGAAAGCAATCTCTTACAGGCAACCTGTCTTAAGAGAAACTAAAACTCGGAGTATATAGGTTTAAATCAAATGTAATAGATATGCTTATACGTAAAGCGTATTACACAATTGAAGATTATTTGGATGATAAAAATGTCTGGATTTGAAAATCCTTTCAGCTTCATGCAAGACTGCGGTTTAATAATGTATAATTGAAAATGTTTAAAAGATTGACCGCTGAGTTTCATGCTGGTTCTTCTCGGTATGAGCAACATTCCGAACCAGTTGTAACTTTAATTATATTGATCCGTGACGATTTAAAAGTGCTCGAAAGAGCTTACTTGAATAAAGAATATTTTAATTTGATTTGATCCGAAGGTTATACCGCACCGAAAACATCGGTATCGGTGACTGCACAGATAGATCAAAAAGATCGCGGAGAGTCGTTGAATCCAAGAGGCAGAAGATCTTGTGACGTGAAAATCCCTTAAGAGACTATTAGTCTGGGTAAAGCAGGAATGCGCAAATAAGTCCCTTGCATGCGGGTTGTGGCCGACGTATCACATAGCAGAGTCATAACCATGTTTGAAAGGTGATAGGAACCCTACCTTTAACTACGCGTTTCACGAATTCAATTCGTTCCGAGAGTTAACAAACAATTTTTTTGTTCTTCGATACAACCAGTATTTCATTTATGTCAAAAAGTGTTCCACCAATAAATAACACAAGTATTAAGTTACTTTGGGAAGACTGTGTGTAATCTCTATACTTATTATGAAACAAAGTCCCTAAAACCTGTCTGTTTGTATGTAATCAATTTTCTCAAAATCTACCGAACATTTTTACCGAACCGATTTTTGTACAGTTTTTACTAAAAGATAGTGCAACTTTTCCGGAAGGTTTAGGTTAATAGTACATTACGGTTTTAGTTAAATTGTGTCGTGGAGGTCGCGTGGTTGTAATAATACTCGCCTGCGGGGAGATTAAGTCGCGTGCGCCGCGTAAACCAGCAGAGATACACTGAAGTAATGTACTAGAGAATTGTAGATCTACAAAAATATCACAAAAAAGTCAGCGCCAGCATGTCTCTATCTCTTATGGTATCACTATAATTACTTTTGTCTTTTGTGACACAGATTTCCACGCGGGTGAAGTCGCGAGCACAGCTAGTGCAATATATTAATGTTAAATGATTTCAAAATAAATTTAGCAATTTCAAAACCATGTCACTTTGAATATTAATAACCTGAATTTTAAACCAAAGTAGTGAATTTCTTTTTCTTCTTTCAGGGGCGGCCTTCGCATCGAACATCGCGGGAGGTTTTTCGACTGCCATCGCTGTCCTTTGTCACGAGCTACCACATGAATTGGGTAAGCACAATCTCTTACTTAACACAATCCAACCATCTCTTTTTCAGCCTTCATCTAGTCAAAATTAAATATATCAACTGATATGTTTTGACATATTCCCGTGTCAACATGTGTTGCTACGTATTCTTGTGTCAACGTCTTGTAGCTTATCCTCGTGTCAAAGTCTCTTGTGACCTATCACCGCATCAGTCTGTTGTGACGTATTCTCGTGTCAACGTCTATTGGAACGTAATCTTTGTCAACGTCTGTTGTAGCTTATACTGATATCAACGTCTCTAGTGACTTATTACCGCGTCAACTTCTGTTATGACTTTTCATCGTGTCAGAGTCTGTTGTGACGTATTCTCGTGTCAACGTCTATTGGAGCGCATTCTTGTGTCAACGTCTCTTGTAGCTTATACTGATATCAACGGCTCTTGCGACTTATCACCGTGTCAGCTTCTGTTGTGACTTATCATCGTGTCGAAGTCTGATGTGACGTATCCTCGTGTCAACGTCTGCTGTGACGTATCTCTGCGTTGTCGGTTGTGACGTACCCTCGTGTCAACGTCTCTTGTAGCTTATATTCGTGTCGACGTCTCTTGTGGTTTAGCCCTGTGTCAACATCTGCTGTGACGTATCTTCGCGTTGTCGGTCGTGACGTATCCTCGTGTCAACGTCTCTTGTTACTTATCCTCGTGTCAACGTCTCTTGTGACTTATACCCCGTGTCAACGTCTGCTGTGACTTATCTTCGCGTTGTCGGTTGTGACGTATCCTTGTGTCAACGTCTCTTGTCGCTTATATTCGTGTCAACGTCTCTTGTGGCTTATCCCCGTGTCAACGTCTACTGTGACTTATCATCGCGTTGTCGGTTGTGACGTATCCCCGTGTCAACGTCTCTTGTCGCTTATATTCGTGTCAACGTCTCTTGTGGCTTATCCCCGTGTCAACGTCTACTGTGACTTATCTTCGCGTTGTCGGTTGTGACGTATCCCCGTGTCAACGTCTCTTGTCGCTTATATTCGTGTCAACGTCTCTTGTGGCTTATCCCCGTGTCAATGTCTGCTGTGACGTATCTTCGCGGTGTCGGTCGTGACGTATCCTCGTGTGAGCGTCTGTTGTGACGTATCCTCGGATCTCGTGTCATCATCTGTTGTTCAGTTTGTTGTGACGTGCCCCGTGTCATCGTCGGCAGGTGACTTCGCGGTGCTGCTGAAGGCGGGCATGTCGGTGAAGCGCGCGGTGTGCTACAACGTGCTGTCGTCCGCGCTGTGCCTGGCGGGCATGGTGTGCGGCGTGCTGGCCGGCCACGCGCCCAACGCCACCCGCTGGCTGTTCGCGGCCGCCGCCGGCATGTTCCTCTACATCGCACTCGTCGACATGGTGAGTTGGGAGTTACATTGTGACGATAAGTGTAGTCACTTCGCACTCTATTCAGACACTTTCGCGCAGATTACGCTCCATTTTGCTGTTTTAAATTTACTTCATTGTAAAAGATTGATCAAAAGAAAGTAAGTTATTAGGAAATCGCGGATTTAAATATTTTAAGAAATTACTCAGTTTTAGTGTCAATTTATTTATGTTACAGTTCTATTTTACATACATTAGACAGTACAGTGTGGGCACAGCCTTATATAAATATATGTAAGAAATTATGTATATATTAAGTAGGCAAATTTACTTCATTGTACAAAGATGGAGAGATGTTATTATGTATTCGAGATGAAATTATCTTAAAAAAGAAATAACTGACGATACTCCGATATTTTGTACTGTAATTTAATTTCATCAGAAAAAAGTCTACTTAATTTTGACCAGTTAATCTGCATTATCTTTTGAATTGCATTACACTTCATTTTGATCAGTTCAATTGCATTACACTTCATTTTGACCAGTTTAATTGCATTACACTTCATTTTTAACACTTCAATTGCATTACACTTCATTTTTAACAGTTCAATTTCATTACACTTCATTTTGACCAGTTGAATGACATCACACTTCATTAAATTTTTATAAAGATAGTATGTAAAGTTTTTTTAGGAGTAAATTAATAAAGTGTTATTTTATTTTTTTAAATGCACGTAAGTTTCACCAGACAAATAGCATGAAACTTCATTTTGCTCAGTTCAATTGCATTATACTTAATTGTGACTAAATTATTGCTTAACACTTCATTTTGAGCAGTTGATATGCATTACACTTTTCTTTGAATAGTTAAATTGCATTACACCTAATTTTGACCAGTTAGATGGCATTATACTCTATTTTGACCGTATGATAATTCATAATTTCGAAATTTCAATGAATTGCATAAATTACTTGGCAGATAAAATCGCACAACACTTTATTTTAACCATTTTGATTGGTTAACATTAAATTTTGACGAAATAAATTGCATTCCGCTGAATTTTGTCCAATCTTATTGAATTACACTTAATTTTGACTTAGTCTAATAAAATCACTTTACAGATGCCTGAACTGAGCACTTCGCACAGCAAAGAGGGAACTCTCTGCCAATGCATCCTACAGCTGATGGGGCTTGCAACAGGCATTGGAATAATGCTGGTCATAGCCCTCTACGAAGAAGACCTTAAGACTTTATTCGGTTAAATAAAATTTAGTGAACACAACTGCAACTATTGCAAAGTGTTTAAGTGATAATATTAAAGATGTTTAAGTGAAGTGAATTAAAGTGCTTAAAAGTGAAATTGTGAAATGTTTCCTAGGTCATATTGACTGGGGAATTTGACTTTAAAAAAATGTGATGTTACTTAGAGGTAAGGCATAAGATTATATCCATAAATACTATGATAATTTGTACTGTAGATAGCAGATTTCAGATTTTATTTGATTTTTTTATTGTATTAATTGAATACTGCATGATGTATTGTTCTGCGAAAGCTGCATCTGGGCAAAATGAAGTGTAATGCAATACAAATGGTCAAAATGAAGTGCTTTGTAATTCAAATGGGTCAAAATAAAGTGTAACACAACTCAAGTGATGAAAAATAATCGTGTAAATAGTGTTACAATGAAATGTAATGCAATTCGATCGGGCAAAATTAAGTGTAGTGAAATTGGGCTGGGCAAAATTAAGTATAATGCAATTCGACTAGTCAGAATTAAGTGTCATGCAATTCGACTGGTCAGAATTAAGTGTAATGCAATTAGACTGGTCAGAATTAAGTGTAATGCAATTTGACTGGTCAGAATTAAGTGTAATGCAATTTGACTGGGCAAAATTGAGTGTAATGAAATTCAACTGGTCAGAATTAAGTGTAATGCAATTCGACTCGTCAGAATTAAGTGTAATGCAATTCGACTGGGCAAAATTAAGTGTAATGCAATTAGACTGGTCAGAATTAAGTGTAATGCAATTCGACTGGGCAAAATTAAGTGTAATGAAATTCGACAGGGCAAAATTAAGTGTAATGCAATTCTACTGTACAGAATTAAGTGTAATGCAATTCGACTGGGCAAAATTAATTGTAATGCAGATTAACTGGTCAAAATTAAGTAATGAATTTTTTCTGATAAAATTAAATTACAGTACAAAATATCGGAGTATTGTCAGTTATTTCTTTTTTAAGATACTTTCATCTCGAATACATAATTACATCTCTCCATCTTTGTACAATGAAGTAAATTTGCCTACTTAATATATACATAATTTCTTACATATATTTATATAAGGCTGTGCCCACACTGTACTGTCTAATGTATGTAAAATAGAACTGTAACATAAATAAATTGACACTAAAACTGAGTGATTTCTTAAAATATTTAAATCCGCGATTTCCTAATAACTTACTTTCTTTTGATCAATTAGAATTATAACTCTATATCTGAGAGTAAGAATAAGGTCTAAAGTATCATTTCAAAAATTGCTTTGTTTCTGCATAGTTAGGTTTTCAATATTGTATATCTTTTGAATTTATATATTTATGTTTTTCATATAACTTATGATAATATGAAAAAATATGTTTATTAGTAAGTAATATAACAAAAGTAATAGTAAAGTTATTTTGCTATAATCCGACTTAAAGTAAGTAGGAAATATATATAATGCTAAATGTAGAATGGACTATACACTTTCATACCTAGAATGTGCAGCATTCATTAAAACACATGCACAAACCTCCACTACAATACACAAGCATTACACACGTTCACTATCACAAACTCAACAATCGTTTCGCAACCGAAGCATCATCAGGAGATAGACTCCGTTAACTATTACTCTTGTATTATGGATCTTCGCAAAGTAACGCCTAATTCTATCAATTATTTAAGTAATATAAATATAAAAAAAAATTTGTATTCTAAAAATGATCAAAACCTTAGGGCTTAAGTTATTAAGCCCTAAGATCTTAAATTGAGATATTGAATTATATTATAAAACAATGGTTATATTCAGTTAATTTTGTCTTATACATTATTTTTTATTTATAAAAACCAAATACCGGTGTCTGGACACAGCCTTACGATGCAAGCGACTGCTATGTATATTATCGAAATTTTATGATTCCTTCTCATATTTGGCGATTACAAATGATTAACACGTATGTACATACTCGGATGTATTCGCCAATCATCGTTAATGATCGTCTATGATCGCCTACAGCCCGGATATTGTCGGTTACCGGACACATTAAAGGGAATCGCTGGGTGATACATGTGATCGTATGCATCTTATAATACGGACGATCGTGTATCACTTGCACGGTGATCGTGATTATAGACGATCACGATCAACGATCGCCGATAGTGAAGAGCAGGCTTACCATGAACTATTGCGACTCAATTGAAGACCTAAACTGGATCGTTTTGCTTTTTCATACCATGACGTCTTAAAGACGCACACTTTAAGTCGTTGCCGAATGAGCGTTCGGAATTCGTCCTAAGTAAAAGAGACAGAGTTATCTATAGTTCATATAACGTTATCCTTTTTAAACATTACGACCCCAATGCAATTCACACTTCATGGTGCGAAAAGTTATGGACGCACAGTTTAAGTCGTTGCCGAATTTAATCCTACACTGAATCGCAAACGAATTTCATTCACTTTTATTTATATAGTGTGCGATCCAAATGCAACTCAGTTAAAAACACTTCACAGTACGAAAAGAAATCGATTCAGTTTAGGTACCGATTTTGAATTGCATTGCAATTGAATCGTTTTCTAAACGTTGATGGTAGACCTACAGCAGGCCTACCATGAACTCTTATTGCGAATGAACGTTAGGAATGCGTTCTAAAAACATGTGAGTAAAAGAGACAGAGTTATCTATATTTCATATAACGTTATCCTTTTCAAACATTACGACCCCAATGCAATTCACACTTCATGGTACGAAAAGAAAGCGGTTGAGTTTAGGTACTGACTTTGAATTGAATCGTTTTCTAAAAGTTGATGGTAGGCCAACAGCAGGCCTACCATGAACTCTTATTGCGACTCAATTGACGACGTAAACGAAATTGTTTTGCTTTTTCATACCATGACGTGTTAAAGACGCACACTTTAAGTCGATGCCGAATGAGTAAAAGAGACAGAGTTATCTATAGTTCATATAACGTTATCCTTTTCAAACATTACGACCCCCATGCAATTCACACTTCATGCTCCGGAAAGAAATCGGTTGAGTCTAGGCACTGACTTTGAATTGAATCGTTTTCTCAAAGTTCATGGTAGGCCTACAGGTATTATATAGCTATTCTTTGAGCGATCGCTATGAAGTTCTATTAGGTTTTTGTTTAAGCAGGTTTTGTTCACTTAGTTATATGCTACCAGTATTAAAACTTATAATGCGATTATGTTTAAAAATGGACTTAATTATTATGACATTGAAAATAGCACAACGAAATCCTTAACTGTTATTTTAATGAACATCAATTTTTATAAAAACATCTCTGTCTACAAAAGTAATAATAAAATTATTTCGCTATAATCCGCGATAAACCTCAGTCGCTGTCTAAATTTTTCTTTTTGATCTGGTGGAAGCCTGTTTTACCTGTAGTTAGCATTATCCAGGTTTTGCGATTCCATCCTAGACAGTATTTGTACTGTATTGTCTATCAAGATAGTGGCGTAAATAGACACATTCTACTCCAGTACACTCCCCCCCCCACAGTCTACTCCAGTACCCCCACGAGTCATTCTCTTGCCCTTATCCCACTCTAATTGAGTCAGCACATGTCATATGATTTGGCTACGTATTTTACGGCCTGCCAGACGTCAACTTACCTTAGTCGCCTTTTACGATACCTCGGTAAGAAATGAGGGTGGTCTATTCTATGCAGCCGGATACCATACGGCACATACCTTAGTCGCTTTTTAGGACACCTCGGTAAGAAACGAGGGTGGTCCATTCTATTCTGCCGGATACCACACGGCACATACCTTAGTCGCCTCTTACGACGCCTCGGTAAGAAATGAGGGTGGTCTATTCTATTCTGCCGGATACCACTCTGCACATACCTTACTCGCCTCTTACGACGCCTCGGTAAGAAATGAGGGTGGTCTATTCTATTCTGCCGGATACCACACGGCGGCAGTACCTCCCACGAGTATCGTGATGAAATTGGTCTGCAATTTAAATTTTATTAACATTTCCTCATTTTTCATCACCCCGGGTCGCGCCCCTTGACATGCTGCGCTTCCCTGCACTACAGGGACTGCGTTGATGTACTTTACGCCACTGCATTGAGATATATAAGTTAAGCCTGAAATGATATAACCTAATCCATAAAAAAAATATATTTTGACAATTTCTATTTACACAATTCACAGACACAATTATAATGTTATTGAGATTTTTAAATCGTTCATTGTTTTCAATGTCGTAATAAATTAGTCAATTATTAATATTTTTTTTTTAATTTACTTGACTTCAAGTGAAATACTTAATTTTTTAATTAATACTTAGTTAGTCTTATAAATGTTATGAAAAAAGTATTTAACTTTCTTCATAACATACCAGGGATATATTGTTTTTTCTAGTATATCACTTAAACCTGGCGTAGACGATCCGATGTTTGAATTCCTATCAAAGTTTAATCTTTTCATATTATTTCAACCAGAATTATAGGTCGCATTTAGAATACGTGAAATCGATAATTTAACTTTGTTTTTATAATTGAGATTGCTGGGAAAGAAACTCCATGATTGTTTTTTTTTAATAATAATAATTTTATTCAGATATGGTGTTACAAACAGATACTTAAACTAATGTGACATACCTCTAACACCATATCGATATAGGATACAGCTCAGCGCGATGGCAAAGTATGGCATCAGTGTATATATACATATATTATATAAAATAATAAATAAATAACAGTGTACAATTTAAATGATATAAAGCTATACGAAGGTAATATATATATAATAAAATAATATGTGAATAATAATGATTATGAATAAAACAATGTAATAATATTTATATAACAGTAATTATATTCAGTTAAATTCATTGAAAATTTTAAAAATAATAATTCTATCAATTCAATAGAATTACGTTAGATTTTCTTTTATAATTCTATAGATATTTTGTTTTGAATTAAGCAGTCGAAACTTTTACTCCATATATTAATGTAAAATACAATTTTACAAGAACTAACTGACAGCAAACATGTGTTAATTTGTATACTATTTTTCATACTAATTGATATAAAGTTTGGCATAATAATATATAGTGCAATACAGTATACTGGTAATCTGATCGTATTAGATTTAACTATTGCAGATATTATGGTATTACTCATTTGGGAAAATGAAATAATTAAACTAATAGAGACCCGATATAATTCATCATTCGCTTACCCTTACCCCATATCCATCTAAGTGGGGTCGGCACACATAAATCCCATATTAATAAATAAATGGAAGTATAAATGGGTAGATATAAAGTAATATATCATTCATACTTACTAACCAGTATCTCAAGATCAAGTATTTTGTCTACCCACAATTCATCAACAATTTAAAGCTTTTTTTTCAAATTTTAATTTGGTTCACTGTGGCCGAGGATGGCTGACCTACTGAGATACAGTTATTACTAGTACAGAGGTCAGCTTGTTTCTACGTACGATAGCGAATGAAAATGTACACTAATCATACTTTTGAACTATATAGATATCTTTTAGCAGTCATCAGTCCCTGCCCTTATCCCACTCTAAGTGGGGTCGGCACATGTTACAAACATATTGTCATATGATTTGGCCTCTTACGACACCTCGGTAAGAAATGAGGGTGGTCTATTCTATGCAGCCGGATACCTCACGGCACAACCTTAGTCGCCTCTTACAACACTTCGGTAAGAAATGAGGGTGGTCTATTCTATGCAGCCGGATACCACACGGCACAACCTTAGTCGCCTCTTACGACACCTCGGTAAGAAATGAGGGTGGTCTATTCTATGCAGCCGGATACCACACGGCACAACCTTAGTCGCCTCTTACGACACTTCGGTAAGAAAGGAGGGTGGTCTATTCTATTCTGCCGGGTACCACACGGCGGAGATATCTTTTGAGCAGTAAATATATAAATAAGTAAATAAATATAATTAATTTTAACTCCCAATATAATTGTAATCAAAATTCACTTCTAGATCACTTAAAAAATCAGGCAATAAAATCGGGCCGATCGATATCGGACCGATTGATACGGTCGTCTCCGCCAGAGTTAAATGTTACAATAGGTGCTAAATTATAAGTTCGCTTACAGTACTTAGTTCCTATACTTAATAAT
Source organism: Morpho deidamia (assembly GCA_947086505.1). Lineage (NCBI taxonomy): Eukaryota > Metazoa > Arthropoda > Insecta > Lepidoptera > Nymphalidae > Morpho > Morpho deidamia. The sequence goes on from CAMTZC010000016.1 coordinate 14,012,859, forward strand.
TATAAGTTTCCTTTAGTGCAGTCATTGATCGAGGCTAGTTTTCTAATTATTGCAAATAAATAAAATCGTTTTTAATTGTTTACAATTCTTTTTATATCCGTGAATATATTGGAATTGCGGGCGTAGTATATTAACTGCAAGGGTGTAGGAGTTTTAAAGGATTTGAAATTACATGTTCGCACCCTTGGTCAAGGCACTCAGTTCACTTCATAGATTTCATAGATTTCATAGAAGAGCGGATTATCTTACTAATATTACACTCTTGTAATGCACATGTCCTACAAATTGCTGTTGGTTGTTATGGAAAGTATGAATTTACAGAGAAATTAATGATTTGGTTATATTTGAGGGTAGATTAGATTGATGTTATAATTTCTCAGAGACTAAAATGCATGCTGCCGACTATCCGTTAATATTTTAGCAATTCTGGAAAGTTCCATTTTCAATGTAAAATCGCGTCGAATCAATCCAAATTTGTGAACAGGAATTTGAGTAACAAATAAACATTTCGATTTAATTTTTGATTTCTCAGAGAATAATAGTGCATGCTACCGACTGGTCTGGAACAGTATGCATTAGACATTCTAGAATGTTCCATTTTCGATGGAATAAAGTATCGAATCGGTCTAACTTTGCTAACACAAATTTGAGTAACAAAGACGCATCTCGAATTAATTTTTGATTTGTCAGAGAATAATAGTGCACGCTGTCGACTGTTCGTAAACAGTACGCATCGGACATTCCAGAATGTTCCATTTTCCACGGAAAATTTGGGAGACGGAATCTATCGAATCGGATTGAACGGTTGAATCGGACCAATTTGGTAAACAAAAATTCAAGGTATAAGAACACTTCTGGATTGGTCTTATAATTTCTCAGAGAGTAATTTGAATGTTGCTGACTGTTCATGAACAGTGTGCATTGGACATTTCGGAATGTTCTATTTTCCACAGAAAATCGAACATTCCGAAATGTTCCATTTTCCATGGAAAATCGAATCGAATCGGAGAAACTTGGTAAACGGAGTTTGCGGAACAAAGAGACTTCTGGATTGATCTTATAATAACTCACTAAATTGCATGCCGCCGACTGTTCGTGAACAATGTGCATTAGATGGTTCAGAATATTCCAATATCCATGGAGAATCGAACATTCCAGAATGTTCAATTATTTTACTCAGACTAAACTGCATGCTGCCGATTGTTCATGAACAATGTGCATTAGACGGTCCAAAATATTCCAATATCCATGGAAAACCGAACATTCCAGAATGTTCCATTTTTTCCACTCTAAATCGCATGCTGCCGATTGTTCCTGAACAATGTGCATTCGACAGTCCGAAATATGCCAATATAAAAAAATGGAACATTCCAGAATGTTTCATTTTCCACTCAGACTAAATTGCATGCTGCCGGCTGTTCGTTAAAAATGTGCATTAGACAGTGCAGAATATTCCGATATTCTTGCAAAATCGAACATTCTGGAATGTCCCAATTTTCCACCTAGACTAAATTGTATGCTGCCGACTATTCATTTCAGAATGTTACATTTTCTACAGAAATCGATCAAACCGGAAATTTCCATTTTATGGAAATTTGGAACAAATCGGACTCATCCTTTTATAGTAATAATTAAATATACTTAAAGTCTAAAATATTCCAATTTTCATGGAAAATCGAGTCGAATTGGAACGATTTAACGTTATGCCCAATTGTAGGTATTGCAGGAAGTGAACGGAGTGCTTTACAATGTTGATTAATAATAATACTAATTAATGCATTTAAATGTAATATTTAATTACATTTTCTTTTATTTACGGCAGCTTTTATAGACTATTCGTCAGAACATACGACTATTCTGTGCAGTGAACATTTAATTATGCTTAAGAATTAATTTAAGTGATGGTTTTGTTTAGAATTATATGTGTTTGCATGTAAATCATGATGGATCGGTTTAGATTGTGTGTATTTTGATGACGCTGGCAACATTTTTTTTCATTCATAATTTTTTTTTGATTCACCCTCGATTTGTTAACGTTTTAGAATTATTATTAATCTTATATACTTAATTTTGTGGTAATATTTCCGCATATCGTCACTTCATTTTTTACGTATTGTTCCCGATGTGAATTTCCAGACTCATTAATTAATATTAATTTCCAAACTCATTCATTCAAATTAATATCCAGAATCATTCATCCATATAAATTTCAGACTCATTTATTAATGTTAATTTCAGACTCATTAATTAGTTTTAATTTCCAGATTCATTCATCAATATTAATTTCAGACTCATTCATTAATGTTAATTTCCAGACTCATTCATTAATGTTAATCTTCGACTCATTCACTAATGTTAATTTCAGACTCATTCATTATTGTTCATTTCCAGACTCTTTCATTGATATTAGTTTCCAGATTCATTCATCAATATTAATTTCAAACTCATTCGTCAATGTTAATTTCCAGACTCATTTATTAATGGTAATATCCAGAAACATTCACTAATGTAGATTTCCAGATTCATTCATTAATGTAGATTTCCAGACATAATTATAAATTTTACTTATCCCTTACTTAGCCCTTTGTCAATTCCTAAAAATATTGTAAGACTGACATATATTTTCATTTGTTGTAAGTTAAATTATTTTGCCAGCGTATTGAATGTACGCGGATGCGTCGGTAGGTGTCGCTCTTCGGGGCGAGTGTGATAATATGGACATACGATAAGTAAAAACTATATTGTAATATATGGATTATTCGTAAGTTTCCTGAGTTTTATTTATACACCCATAACAGAGATAAAAATGAAAGGAAGCTGCATGCGAATGAGAGGAGAACGTTAAGATGGTGATGTGACAAGTCAAAAGAAAATAATCTTTATTCAAATAAGCCATTTCAGGCACTTTTGAATCGTCAAGCATCAATATGATTAATGTAGATACAACTGGTTCGGAATAATGCTCTTATTTATTGAATAAGTCTAAAGGAAAAATATCGTTGTTATATTACAGTGTATTTTTTCTTTGTTTCCAAAAGAAAAACAGGATATTTTATCCTATACTATACTCCAAGCTTTTGCTAGCGGCTTCGCTCGCTTGGAATTTGGTCTACCACATTAAGTTTAGTGACAAATCATTTTAGATTTATTTTTTTTACATAATATTAAAAAATGTACATTTAACTACTACTTACTACTCGAACATCCAAAATTTCAATTGTATAGCTTCAAAACTAAAAAAAAAGACAAAGTTTGTCTTTCACACTAAATAATTTTGCCGAGCACGAACACTTAAAGCGACAAACGTATTGATTTTTATAAAAATTTGATAAATATACTAGAATGTACATTGTAAAATAGTATCTAATTCCGGATAAAAGGCAGATATATGCTGTCGCGGACTTTTATTCAGAACTATTCAAGACGAACAATACTACGGTATAAAATATTTGTGTAACTCCAGTGGTTTGTGCAGCGTACACCAAGATAGCTCTCAGAAGCCAGATGTTTCAGAGTTTATTGACATGTATCGTTATATTACATAAAATCATTACAAATTGTAGCCTATATGTTATTCCGTATAACCTATATAACTGTAAAGTTTCATCCAAATCCGTTCAGTAGTTTTATCGTGAAAGAGTAACAAACATCCATCCATACTCACAAACTTTCGCATTTATAATATTAGTAGGAAGTAGGATATGTTACCAGGTTTAATTGTTTTAAATATGACGAAAACAAGACATTTAATATATTTTATCATAAACATTTGGTACAATTAGGGTGTGACCCTCTTTGGGTCGCGCGGGAACATTGACGTCTTGCGGATGTTGTCGAGGCCAAGATACAGCATCACCACCCTCTCCAGACCGATCCCGCCGCCTGGGGACACGTGACACATCAGTGTACCGCCAGTGGTACACGCGAAAATTTAATTTTTGTACATATGAATATAAATAATTATAAAAGGATTGGCGATGTATATAATAGACAAAGTAGGAACCGACATAAGCTTGCGGTTCCTGCTTTGCGCCTTGCAAAAGTTCGTAATTCGTTTGTGGGTTTGGGTATGAGATTCTATAATAAAATTCCACAATCTACTTTAACTTTACCATTACAGCAGTTTAAAAATACTATTAAAAAAAAGGTTAATTCAGAAAGCCTATTATACTATTGAGTATACTACCTGGAAGATAAGAATGCGTGGATATAGCTTCTCTTCAACCCTGTACAAGACATTAATAACTATATGTAACTAGTAATAAGAATTATTGTTTGAAAAGAGCAACCGCCGAGTTTCTTGCTGGCTCTTCTCGGTAGGAACAGCTTTCCGAACCAGCAGTAAATGTTGATTCAAAAGCACTTGTGTACAAGTTTACTTGAATAAAGTATATTTTGAATTTAATGTTCGACGTGGATTCTATGTGCCACGAGAGGTAGGTAAAGAGTGCGTGAACACAGTTCGTAATTAACCGTGTACCACCTGCGATACACGCGATGATTCAGTGTACCGCCTGCGATACACACTATGATTCAGTGTACCACCTGCGATACACGCGATGATTCAGTGTACCACCTGCGATACACGCGATGATTCAGTGTACCACCTGCGCTACACACGATGATTCAGTGTATCACATATGGTACACGCAATGTTAACCATACCACATGTGAGGTATAATAACTATGACAAAACATGATTTCTTTATTATATATAGTTTCTAAAAAGGGTAAAATATGAGAGAAAACTGTTAACTCTACCTGCATGTGGAGGACAGCCCAGCCTGAAGGATTCAATGTACGCGGCTATTTTGCTTATATCTGAAAAGGGAAAATTATTAAATACTACTTATTACTGTATCGCGGATTATAGCAAAATAATGTTTATTATTACTTTTGTATTATCGATCTCCGCAAAGTAACGCCTAATTCTATAAATTAAAAACTATCTTTTAAACGCAACTGCGTTCGCGTGGACTACAGTCTTATTATTTGAGTAAGCCTATAATAGTTATGGTTAAAGTAACCTACTTCAAATCAAATAAACGTTTCAAGTTCAAGCTTGCACGTGTTCAGAGGTAAAATAAATGGTGGGGTTGAACCGATTACTATATAACGATGCTTGTTTGGATAATGCTCCGCTTTGCGATTTTGTCGTGGAGTCTATCTCCTGATGATGCTTCGGTTGCGGGGCGAAACGGTTGAGTTTGTGATAGTGAACGTGTGTAGTGCTTGTGTATTGTGGTGGCAGTGGTGGAGGTTTGTGCATGTGTTTTTACGAATCCTGCACGTATCGGGTATGAAAATACGGATAGTCCGCTATACATTTAACACTATATTTTCTATTTACTGTATCGCGGATTATAGCAAAATAATTTTATTATTACTTCTGTAAGGGCTAGTTATTAATACAGGTAGATGTTTAATCTCACCGATCCCGTGGTGCTTCGCCCGCTCCGTGAGGTACTCGGGGTCGTGTATTCGCTGGGCGCCGCTCAGTATCTCCTCACCGCGCATGAACATGTCGTAAGAGTTAGACGTTTTCTGTTAAAAGGAAACACGTTTAATATCTCACTTATATCTTAGTGTTCGAAAGATAAGACAATTTACAGATGTCGAAACAGCAAAACTTGTTTATTTTGCTTACTTCCATAGCATTATGTCTTATGGAATATTGCTGTGGGATATTGATATTGTGGGATATTGCGCGGATAGTGAAAAAATTTTCGTATTACATAAAAGAGCCATACGTGGCATCCACAATTTAAGTCCGCGTGATTCCCTGCGAGAGAAGTTTAAGGAAATAGGTATTCTTACATTTGCTTCACAGTATATTTTAAACAATGTAATTTTTGTACATAAAAATATAAAGAATTATAAAACGATAGGTGAAGTATATAATAGACAAAGTAGGAACCGACATAAGCTTGCGACTCCTGCTTTGCGCCTAGCAAAAGTACGTAAATCGTTTGTGAGTTTGGGTATAAGATTCTATAATAAAATTCCGAAATCAATTTTGGTCATGCCATTACAGCAGTTTAAAACCACTGTTAAAAAGAGGCTGATACAGAAAGCCTACTATACTGTTGAAGATTACTTAGATGATAAGGATGTGTGGATATAGGTGCACTTCTACCCTGTACAAGACAGTATTAAATAAATGTAACTAGTTCTAAGATTTATATTTTAAAAAGAGCAACCGCCGAGTTTCTTAACTTTCTTGGAGTTGCTGGCTCTTCTCGGCAGGAACAGCTTTCCGAACCAGCAGTAAAGTTGACGATTCAAAAGCACTTGTTTACAAGTTTACTTGAATAAAGAATATTTTGAATTTTGAATTTTATCACTTAAAATATACGATATAACTAAGTATAAACGTGACAATTTAGGCTAGATTCACACTACAATGCCGTTCTCGGTTCGATCTCGCTCCGTTCCCGGTTCACTCAAATCCCGCAGTGTCTACAATCGATACCGTTCTCGGTTCGGTCTCGATCCATGGTCGACATAGTCGTTTTCGTAGATAGACGATAATTTAAGTAAAATTATTTTTTTTTATTGAAAAATTAGCAAAAATAGCTATCTATAATTTTGAATGAACAAGTTACAAGTAGACGAAATACAAAAGTAATTATTTTGGTATTTGATTATAGCAAAATAATTTTACTATTACTTTTGTATTATGGATCTCCGGAAAGTAACGCCTAATTCTATAAATTATTTAAATAGAAAAAAATTACAACAAAAACTGTAAAGAAAATGGGGGAGGGGGAAAGAAAATATGGGTGTATCCCAGTTTCCAACCCCAACGAGAAAATAGGAAGGCAAATATACTTTCTATCGCCATTTGGTAAACGACGAAGAAAAGTGTTCACAATAGTAACGAATGGATTGAGGAACATTTGAAATTTCAAATATTTCTTTTCGACAGACCGGTACTGGAGCGATATCGGATCGGAACTGGAGCGAAACGATACTCTAAGTTTTTGTCGTTTAAGAATATTTTACCGGACCGAGAACGGAGCGAGATCGAACCGAGAATCATAATGTGAATCCAGCCTAAAAATCGATAAAAGATAGGGATTTGACCTGTAGGTCGATGTTTGTGCATAAGAATATACATAATTATAAAAGGATTGCCAATGTCTACACTTTTACATAAATATTATAAAGAGGAAAGATTTGTATGTTTGTTACGTTTTCACGCAAAACTACTGGACGTATTTCACAAATTCTTTCACCATTGGAAAGCTGCTTTTTCACTGAGCAACATAGGCTATATGACATTTTCAATAATAGCTAATAATATGTAATGTGTGAAAATTCATAAATTCATAAAAATCTTTCAACGCATGCGCTGCGGAAACTATTGAGGATATAACAAAAAAATGTTCTACAGTATTATAGAACGTATCAATATCCACTAAAAAGTCCGCGATACCATATGTCTAACTATTATAGTTATACCGATATAACAACTTTTTTACATTGTAAAAGTTGGTAAAATAGGCGACAACAATCAAACCATTTTATTCATATCTCTGTATCAATCCTTATCCCATTAAATGATATTTTATTAAAAACTATTTCAATATCTGTAAAATACTTTTTAAATTATTCAAATCTGACATCCCAATCAAAAGATATTACGAATTTAAGAATATAAATCGAAAGAAAATAACGCCATAACAAATTCATTGTAGCGACCGTTATAGCAGGGCCTCCATTTGGTGAGTTAGCTCTTATTCTAAGAATACTAATGATACCCATTTTTTATAATTAAATAATCTACAAAATAAATCTATAGTCCGACTTCGTAGACTTTCCACTACCACGAGATTGGTATGGACGCGGGTGAAACCGCGGGGCGTTGCTAGTATTTAATATAGACAAAGTAGGAACCGATATAAGCTTCCGGTTCCTGCTTTGCGCCTTTCAAAAGTTCGTAATTCGTTTGTGGATTTGGGTATAAGATTCTATAATAAAATCCCACAATTGATTTTATCTTTGCCACTACAGCAGCTTAAAAGCACTGTTAAAAGGAAGCTGATACAAAAAGCCTACTATACTGTTGAGGATTATATAGATGATAAAAATGAGTGGATTTTCGTGCAGTGTGTGTGGTAGAGTTTAATTTCATGCAGTGTAAGGGTGTAGTAGAGTTACATTTCGTGCAGTGTGTGTAGTAGTTTAATTTCGTGCAGTGTGTGTGGTAGAGTTTAATTTCGTGCAGTGTGTGTGGTAGTTTAATTTCGTGCAGTGTAAGGGTGTAGTAGAGTTACATTTTGTGCAGTGTGTGTAGTAGTTTAATTTCGTGCATTGTGTGTGGTAGAGTTTAATTATGTGCAGTGTAAGGGTGAAGTAGAGTTACATTTTGTGCAGTGTGTGTAGTAGTTTAATTTCGTGCATTGTGTGTGGTAGAGTTTAATTATGTGCAGTGTAAGGGTGTAGTAGAGTTACATTTTGTGCAGTGTGTGTAGTAGTTTACTTTCGTGCATTGTGTGTGGTAGAGTTTAATTTCGTGCAGTGTGTGTGGTAGAGTTTAATTTCGTCCATTGTGTGTGGTAGAGTTTAATTTCGTGCAGTGTGAGTGTGTACTAGAGTTTAATTTCCTGTAGTGTGAGTGTGTAGTAGAGTTTAATTTCGTGCAGTGTGAGTGTGTAGTAGAGTTTAATTTCGTGCAGTGTGTGTGGTAGAGTTTAATTTCGTGCAGTGTGTGTGGTAGAGTTTAATTTCATGCAGTGTGAGTGTGTAGTGGAGTTTAATTTCGTGCAGTGTGAGTGTGTAGTAGAGTTTAATTTCGTGCAGTGTGAGTGTGTAGTAGAGTTTAATTTCGTGCAGTGTGAGTGTGTACTAGAGTTTAATTTCCTGTAGTGTGAGTGTGTAGTAGAGTTTAATTTCGTGCAGTGTGAGTGTGTAGTAGAGTTTAATTTCGTACAGTGTGTGTGGTAGAGTTTAATTTCGTGCAGTGTGTGTGGTAGAGTTTAATTTCATGCAGTGTGAGTGTGTAGTAGAGTTTAATTTCGTGCAGTGTGAGTGTGTAGTAGAGTTTAATTTCGTGCAGTGTGAGTGTGTAGTAGAGTTTAATTTCGTGCAGTGTGAGTGTGTAGTAGAGTTTAATTTCGTGCAGTGTGAGTGTGTAGTAGAGTTTAATTTCGTGCAGTGTGAGTGTGTAGTAGAGTTTAATTTCGTGCAGTGTGTGTGTAGTAGTTTAATTTCGTGCAGTGTGAGTGTGTAGTAGAGTTTAATTTCGTGCAGTGTGAGTGTGTAGTAGAGTTTAATTTCGTGCAGTGTGAGTGTGTAGTAGAGTTTAATTTCGTGCAGTGTGAGTGTGTAATAGAGTTTAATTTCGTGCAGTGTGAGTGTGTAGTAGAGTTTAATTTCGTGCAGTGTGAGTGTGTAGTAGAGTTTAATTTCGTGCAGTGTGAGTGTGTAGTAGAGTTTAATTTCGTGTAGTGTGAGTGTGTAGTAGCGTTTAATTTCGTACAGTGTGAGTGTGTAGTAGAGTAAAGATCTACAATATGAATAATATACCGGGTTGTTGGGGTCCGGCATGGTGTAGAAGGGCCGCACGGCCAGCGGGTACTTGTCCAGCATGTAGAAGTCCGTGTCGTATTTGGCGCGCACCAGCCGCCCCAGCAGCTTCTCGTCCGGCGTGGACAGGTCGTCCTCCTCGCCCACCACCACGCCTGGACGACGAACACGATGTGATACACGCGGTGATACACGGGTGATACACTGGTGATATACGGCTGATGCATGAGGCAGTACACTGAGTGAAACACGACTGATACACAACGTGATATACTAATGATACACTGCTGTTACATGAGGCAGTACTTGGGATGAAACACGGCTGATACATGAGGCAGTACACAGTGTACTGCCTCATGTATCAGCCATGTGAAGCGAGCCATGTTTCACTGGTTGAAACAAGATTGATACACCAGGTGATACACGCGTGATATATAAGTCGATACACAAAACTATACACGAGTGACATACAAGTGATACACGAGGCGATATACGAGTAATATACAAGGTGATACACTGCCGTTCTGAGTATTCATAGCGTAGTTTGTGACTCAGATAATACATGACGAGTTTAATACACAGCGACAATCGTACGACACAACTGGAGAACACGAGGTGATACACTGCCGTTGCTATTTGCAAAAATATTTTTTCGCTGTACATGAAGACTTTAGATCTTCCTCCAAGCCAACGACAACGCCTGAGCAAAATACGAGTGATACACGACGCAGAAATCACGAGGTGATACACTGCTATCGCTCAGCAGTCATCGAGGAGATTGCGACTCAGAATGTTGATTCCACAGTACATGATTATTTTTGTGATACATGCAGTAACTAATCTTGCATGTATAAGGTATGAGAACGTTGCCAGTTGCATACACTTTAGCATTACATAGATTCAACAAACGCGAATTATAGCAAAATAATGCTATCATAACTTCTGTACAAAAGATAAAGACTTTAATTTTTGCATTATACAGAACAAAGAGCGTGTATCACAAGGTTTTAATTTTGATACACTCTCACGGATTAAATGCTCTAACGCTCCATGAATATTATAAAAAAATTATGTATACCGTTATGTATAATGGTTTTTGTATGTTTTCATTATTGTCTTGTGTTTATTTATAGGTTAATAATTGTAATATTGTAACTAAGAATGATGTGATCTCCTATGATTGGTACTACACGATTAATTTAAAAACTATGGGTGTTCCGCGCAAACGTGCGGACGGATGAAACAACCTCCGGGACCTGAACCTGGCGTTTCAACCTACCTTATGCGGCCGTTGGCTGTATGTAGTCCGGCCTCATGAGTCACTGCGTGTATATGTGTACGTGTGTGTGTGTGTGTGCCTGTATGTACTTGGCCGATTCCCGAAACCGTTAGCTCCCCTCTGCACTCTTCCACGGACACGTAATGTCTGTTTCTCCCTGAGTATACACTTCACTATATCGGCTAAATAACACCCGGTGTGCACACAACCTTCGTAAGGTCACACGTTATTAAATCGTCCCTATATCGGGGAACAGTATCCAACGCGCACCAAAACCGTGGACGGTCGCGTCTTATCAAACACTTCACTGGTTAAACGCGTCACTAAATCTGAGAATAACACCCGAAACGCAAAATTACACGTGTGCGTTATAAAGGAATGCCGTGTACAGGCGCACGCGGCCTGTCCTTATCGTGTTTGAAAAGTTACTAGCGGGGGGCCGCTCTGGTAGTGAACGAATGCATAAAACGTCCTTGCTTGCGTTCGCGTCGCGTCGCGCGTGTCATTTTATTCAAAACAATGGGATATTTGTTGGATGGGATTACAGCAGTTTCGAAACACAGTTAAAGAAAGTTACTGTTGAGGATTACTTAGATGATAAGAATGCGTGGATATAGCTACTCCTCTACCTATGACTAAATAAAATTAGTTATAATAATTATATTTTAAAAGAGCAACTGCTTGCTGGTTCTTCTCGGTAGGAACAGCTTTCCGAACCAGCAATAGATGTTGACGGTTCAAAAGCACTTGTTTACAAGTTTACTTGATTTGTTATGTTGGATATCAGAATAAATAAATATAAATTGTGTATCACAATTTTCTCTTAGTGTATCACAAATATATAAATAAATAATAAATATATATGTATCATAAAATTTCTACTTTTGTAATATGGAATTTCGCAAAATAACCACATACTTCAATAATATTTTGTGCCGAGATGTTGTGTAAAAGAATATGAGTATGGAATGTATCGAGGTGCAGTAATGAAATTTGTAAAATTTGTCGCAGTCTATAGTGACCCAGCCTTCAGCTCCGCGGGTCGCGGTTTCGATTCCGAGAGTCAATATTTTCAATAAACAATTTTCGGTTTTCGAGCCTCGGTGTATATTTGTATTTAATAAGTATGTATTATAAATTATATATGTAGTATATCACCAGTTGTCCGTCACCCATAACACAAGTATTAAGTTACTTACTTTGGGACGACCCCTTTGTACAAAAAATTTTGATTTCATTGACTCACCAGCCTCCTTCAGCATCTGGATGGCCTGCGGGAACTCCAGCCGCAGGGGAGGGTCCAGGAATTTGAACGGCTCCACGCTGAACTGCTGACCAACTGTGGCTATCTCTGACGAGTAGCTGCCCAACGGTGGGATTAATTGAAATTATGTATAATGTATCCAGCTAAGTAGAATAGACCACCCTCATTGTTACCGAGTTGTCGTAAAAGGCGACTAAGGTAAGCAAGCTGACCCGCCGTGTGGTATCCGGCTGAGTAGAATAGACCACCCTCATTTCTTACCGAGGTGTCGTAAAAGACTACTAAGGTAAGTTGACGTCAGGCAGGCGGTTCCAAACCCTAATAACGCTGCGAAAGCCGCAATAGGGGTTCAATTCCTGCCGAGGGCTTTCCCTTGAACTAAGCTTGGGTATGATTGCGATTTGAGAATCATATTCGCACCACGATATGATCAAAGGTGACCACGGTGATCGTGCTGCTATTGCGATTGCTATTGTGTACACAAACAATTGTAGGCCTTGTATGCGTATGGAATGTATAGGATATAAGGACTACATTTGTTTGTATAAACAATCATTTACTCCAGTAATCGCTGAAACCGTAAATAGAAAATAGCAAAAAATGCTATCGGCTATTATATTATTCAGCTATCACTGGACAAAGTTATTGTTATTACAAACAAACGTAATTCTTAAATCATATTCAATACGGTCTTTATTTCTAGGTTATACTTTCAGTCAGAAAAGCGTAAAAGTGTCACATCATCCCGAAATATCGACCGTATTGAATCAGATATAAGAATTAAATTTGTTTGTGAAACAATAATTTTGGCCAATTCTAGGTAACACATTCACTTGGAATATCGTAAAAGTGCCACATAACCTCGATACATACGATACGATACGATAAAATTTCTTTGTACTATTATTTTAGTTTTTTACGGAATATCCATAATTTTGCTATATGATGAGTGAATCATATCATGATCACTATATACATATACCATATACAAATAAATAAATAAATAAAAATCACTAAGTGATTGGTCATTTTGTTCATTAAGTTTGAAATAAAGTGTATATTGAGATAGAATAAAGGTTAAGGTGCACGCACTGCTCTTGGAGGCCCCGGAACATGTCCGTGAAGGTCTGGCCGATGGTGTCCAGCACCTCGTGGTAGTGGTGCTTGAAAGACATCTCCAGGTCCAGCCCCACGAACTCCGTCAAGTGGCGGTGGGTGTTAGAGTCTTCAGCGCGGAACACGGCGCCCACCGTGAACACCTACCACCGAAAATCACAAATTTAAAAAGATCCTAACGCGCTCTTAGAAATAAAGTGACCGAATTAAGAAAAAAAGCTTTTGCGGTTTTGTCGTGGAGTCTATTTCCTGATGATGCTTCGGTTGCGGGGCGAGTTAACGAAAAGAGTTAGTGTTGAATATGCCATCATCATCATCCTCCTGCCCTTATCCCACTCTAAGTGGGCTCGGCACGACATGTTAAAAACATGTTGTCCCATGATTTGGCTACGTATTTTGCGACCGGCCGCCTGCCTGACGTCAACATACCTTAGTCGTATTTACGACCCCCAGGTAAGAAAATGAGGGTGGTCTATTCTAATCAGCCGGATACCACACGGCAGTTAGTGTTGAATATGTCATACGAGTTCAAATTGGAAGGGGGCAGTTTACGAACATGCGACAAGAGTTCATAAACTATACGTCATAGAGTTCAAATTGGAAGGGGGCAGTTTACGAACATGCGAAAAGAGTTCATAAGCTATACGTCATAGAGTTCAAATTGGAAGGGGGCAGTTTACGAACATGCGAAAAGAGTTCATAAACGATACGTCATAGAGTTCAAATTGGAAGGGGGCAGTTTACGAACATGCGAAAAGAGTTCATAAACTATACGTCATAGAGTTCAAATTGGAAGGGGGCAGTTTACGAACATGCGAAAAGAGTTCATAAGCTATACGTCATAGAGTTCAAATTGGAAGGGGGCAGTTTACGAACATGCGAAAAGAGTTCATAAACGATACGTCATAGAGTTCAAATTGGAAGGGGGCAGTTTACGAACATGCGAAAAGAGTTCATAAACTATACGTCATAGAGTTCAAATTGGAAGGGGGCAGTTTACGAACATGCGAAAAGAGTTCATAAGCTATACGTCATAGAGTTCAAATTGGAAGGGGGCAGTTTACGAACATGCGAAAAGAGTTCATAAGCTATACGTCATAGAGTTCAAATTGGAAGGGGGCAGTTTACGAACATGCGAGAAGAGTTCATAAACTATACGTCATAGAGTTCAAATTGGAAGGGGGCAGTTAACGAACATGCGAAAAGAGTTCATAAACGATACGTTATAGAGTTCAAATTGGAAGGGGGTAATTTACGAACACGCGAAAAGAGTTCATAAACGATACGTCATAGAGTTCAAATTCTATGAAACTCTCATTTGCTTTTTTCCTTGTATGATTGTATGATTATAGCATACCTTGTCGAAGTCAGCCGCGATCGCCATCTGCTTATAGAGCTGTGGACTTTGCGCCAAGTACGCGGACGACTTGAAGTAAGACACCGTGAACACGTTGGCACCGCCCTCGGATGCTGCGGAGATTATCTTGGGAGTGTGGATCTCGACGAAACCTGCGATGGATACGAGAATAATATAAAAAAAACTTTCAGTACTGTAATTTATACAAGTAGGCGTTAATTTGCTGAGATCCATGATACATTATCCCACTTTAAGTGGGGTCGGCATAACATGTTACGAACATACTGTCACATGATTTGGCTGCGTATTTTACGACCTGCCGCCTGCCTGACTTACTTTAGTCGTATTTACGACCCCTCGGTAAGAAAGAGGGTGGTCTATTCTACTCAACCGAATAACACACGGCTTACCTTACGACTTACCTTAGTCGCCTTTTACGACACCTCGGTAAGAAATGAGGGTGGTATATTCTACTCAGCCGGATACCAAACGGCGGGTCGACTTACCTTAGTCGCCTTTTACGACACCTCGGTAAGAAAGAGGGTGGTCTATTCTACTCAACCGAATAACACACGGCTTACCTTACGACTTACCTTAGTCGCCTTTTACGACACCTCGGTAAGAAAGAGGGTGGTCTATTCTACTCAACCGAATAACACACGGCTTACCTTACGACTTACCTTAGTCGCCTTTTACGACACCTTGGTAAGAAAGAGGGTGGTCTATTCTACTCAACCGAATAACACACGGCTTACCTTACGACTTACCTTAGTCGCCTTTTACGACACCTCGGTAAGAAAGAGGGTGGTCTATTCTACTCAACCGAATAACACACGGCTTACCTTACGACTTACCTTAGTCGCCTTTTACGACACCTCGGTAAGAAAGAGGGTGGTCTATTCTACTCAACCGAATAACACACGGCTTACCTTACGACTTACCTTAGTCGCCTTTTACGACACCTCGGTAAGAAATGAGGGTGGTATATTCTACTCAGCCGGATACCAAACGGCGGGTCGACTTACCTTAGTCGCCTTTTACGACACCTTGGTAAGAAAGAGGGTGGTCTATTCTACTCAACCGAATAACACACGGCTTACCTTACGACTTACCTTAGTCGCCTTTTACGACACCTCGGTAAGAAAGAGGGTGGTCTATTCTACTCAACCGAATAACGTGTGTTATTCGGTTGAGTAGAAGCCGTGTGGCTTACCTTACGACTTACCTTAGTCGCCTTTTACGACACCTCGGTAAGAAAGAGGGTGGTCTATTCTACTCAACCGAATAACACACGGCTTACCTTACGACTTACCTTAGTCGCCTTTTACGACACCTCGGTAAGAAATGAGGGTGGTATAATTAATAAATTATTATTCCATTTAGCCGGATACCACACGGTGGGCCTAGTTCTGTAAGATACTAGCTTTTAAACGCAACTTTTTCGTGGACTGCAGTCTTATTATTTGAGTAAACCATAACACATACTAATTATGGTTAAAGTGGGTTAACCTTAAAAGCTAGAGATATGCTGTCGTGGACATTTATTTAGAACTGTTAGAGGGGAACAATTTTGTAGTACACGATTTTTGAATAACTTTCACCGTTTACGGTACAAATGGAAAGCTATAAATTTTTCCGTTGGCGCAATATTTTTTATTACTACTCCTCTCCTATAGATCTTAGCGTGATGCTATATACTCTATAGCCTTCCTCGATAAATGGACTATCTTACACTCAAAGATTTTACCAAAACGGTCCAGTAGTACCTGATTAGCGCGTTCAAACAAACAAACTCTTCAGATTTATATATTAGTATAGATTAAGGGTCGATATATCGCACGCTTAGTATTAAACTGACCGAATTCAAAATTAATCTTAATCGAGTTAGATACACTGTAATCGTTATTTCAACGCCATTTATGACATCTTGCTAAGACCTATTAAAATGCTAGTGTTTTCTTGCTCTTCCAAGTTATGAGTCAAACTCAAGAGAAACTTAAAAAAATTATCAAACTTAAAGAATTTTTCAAATCGCTCCAGTATTTTCTGGGATTAGCGCGTTCGAACAATCAAACAAATTATTCAGTTTTATATATTAGTAATAGTAAAAAAATAGTATAGATTCTAACTTTGATCATGAGAATTTTTGAAAAAAAAAAGTAATAGACAAAGTAGGAACCGACATAAGTTTGCGGCTCCTGCTTTGTAGCAAAAGTACGTAAGTCGTTTTTGGGTTTGGGTATAAGATTCTATAATAAAATTCCGCAATCTACTTTAACTATATCATTACAGCATTTTAAAAATTTTATTAAAAAAAGGCTAATAAAGAAAGCCTATACTATTGAGGATTACTTAGGCGATAATAAGAATGCGTGGATATAAGTACTCTTCGACCCTGTACAAGACAGTAATGACTAAATGTAACTAGTGATAAGAATTATTGTTTGAAAAGAGCCGAGTTTCTTGCCGGTTCTTCTCGGTAGGAACAGCTTCCGAACCAGCAGTAGATGTTGATTCAAAAGCACTCGTTTACAAGTTTACTTGAATAAAGAATATTTTGAATTTGAATTCGAATTGAAAACCACTCACCCCTTTTAGTGAGTATGTCTCTGAAGAGTTTGCAGACGCCAGCCTCCAGTCGGAATATGGCCTGGTTGGCCGGGGTGCGGAGGTCCAGCACGCGGTTGTCCAGACGGGTATCCTGGTTCACCCGGATCTTGAGACCATCGATGTCCTGGAGGGAGTAATAAATCACACCTTTCAAGGCAACGAGCAAAACTATTATCTATCTAAACTTCTATATCTCCCGTGAGGTATCCAGTTGAGTAAAATAGACCACCCTCATTTCTTACCGAGGTGTCGTAAGAGGCGATCAAATGCTGTGTGGTATCCGGTTGCATACAATAGACCACCCTCATTTCTTACCGAGGTGTCGTAAGAGGCGATCAAATGCTGTGTGGTATCCGGTTGCATACAATAGACCACCCTCATTTCTTACCGAGGTGTCGTAAAACATGACTGAGGTAAGTTGACGTCAGGCAGGCGGTCGATGTGTTTTTTTGTAATGCACAGAAATAACACACGATTTCGTGGAGTCTATCTCCTGATGATGCTTCGGTTGTGGAGGAAACGATTGTTGAATTTGTGATAGTGAACGTGTGTAGTGCTTGTGTACTGTGGTGGCGGTGGTGGAGGTTTGTGCATGTGTTTTTACGAACATATCCTGCATGTAACGGGTG
Source organism: Morpho deidamia (assembly GCA_947086505.1). NCBI lineage: Eukaryota > Metazoa > Arthropoda > Insecta > Lepidoptera > Nymphalidae > Morpho > Morpho deidamia. The sequence continues at coordinate 14,030,645 of CAMTZC010000016.1, forward strand.
TTAAAAAACGAATAGTCCACTATACATTTAGCACTATATATATTTTCTATTTACTGTATCGCGGATTATAGCAAAACAATTTTTATTATTACTTTTGTATTTTTTTTTTTTTAAATACGGTCGTCCATCCCCAAAGTAAGTAACTTAATACTTGTGTTATGGGTGAGAGACAACTGGTAAATATATACATATATAATTTTAAATACATAATTAAATACATATATACACCCAGACTCGAAGAACCAACAAATTCTAAATAGAAAATGTTGGTTCTCGGCGGGAATCGAACCCGCGACCCACGGAGCCGAAGACAGGGTCACTGCCAACTGCGCCAACGGGCCAGTCAAGCCAGTGTATTATGGATACGTCGTGTGGTATCCGGCAGAATAGAATAGATCACCCTCATTTCTTACCGAGGTGTCGTAAAATACGACTAAGTAGGTTAACGTCAGGCAGGCGGTCGTAAAATACGCAGCCAAATCATATGACATGTTTGTAACATGTGTAAAAAATATGCTTATACGTAAAGCATATTACAAAATTGAAGATTATTTGGATGATAAAAAAGCCTGGATTTGAAAATCCTTTCAGCTTCATACAAGACAGCGGTTTAATAATGTATAATTGAAAATATTTAAAAGATTGATCTTGCTGGTTCTTCTCGGTAAGAGCAACATTCCGAACCAGTTGTAGCTTCATTAATCATATTGATGCTTGACGATTCAAAAATGCCTGAAATGGTTTATTTGAATAAAGATTATTTTGATTTGATTTGATTTGACATGTTGTGCCGACCCCACTTAAGAGATAAGGGCAGGAGAATGATGATGACTTTTGTATTATGTATCTCCGCAAAGTAACGCCTAATTCTATAAATCATTGAAAGTGGTATATTTCACCGTCACCTCAGTTTCAGGTCTAGAAGCGTCCTCTATCTGAAGGGGCAGCTGGGACTTGGCGCTGGAAACCACCCACACCTGGAGTGCCAGCAGCTCTACGTGCTGCACCGTGCATGACGTCACGGGCGGTTCGGTCTTGGCCACGGTGGCGTAAACATCGACTATCGACTCTCTAGTTATACTGGAACGTTATAGACGTACTTTTAGGCTAAGCTTGCGTATACGATTTAAGAATCATATTCGCACCATGATATGATCAAAGGTGATCGTGCTGCTATTGCGATTGCTATTGTGTACACAAACGAATATAAGCCTTATATGCGTATGAAATGTATAAGATATAACGACATTTGTTTGCATAAGCAATCATTTAGTCCAGTAATCGCTGAATCGCTAAAAGCGTAAATAACAAATAGCAAAAAATGCTATCTGCTATTATATTATTCAGCTATCACGGGACAATGTTATTGTTATTACAAACAACCGTAATTCTAAAATCATATTCAATACGGTCTTTATTTCTAGGTTATACTTTCAGTTAGAATAGCGTAAAAGTGTCACATCATCCCGAAATATCCACCATATTGAATCAGATATAAGAATTAGATGTTTGTGTAACAATAATTTAGGCCAATTCTAGGTAATACATTCACTTGGAATTCCGTTAAAGTGCCACATAACCTCGATACATATGATGTAATGATAAAATTTCTTTGTACTATTATTGTACTTTTTTATGGAATATCCATAATTTTGTATAGCAATAGCAGTTATCTAAAATTCAATAGCAGATGATGCTATATGATGAGTGAATCATATCATGATCACTAAGTGATTGGTGATTCTGTCCATCCCTATTTTAGACACGACCCGAACTATGATAGGCTATAATGTGACTGTGGATGTGAATAAATAATCCATTTCTATATTATTCGATTATTATAATCGATTTTTAATCATCGATTTTCTAAACACTGCAAACTTAATATACCAAACCTAAATATAACGGTACAATACAATCTCACTAATCCGGCACTATTAAAAACCGGATGATGCCGGATAGATAGATAGATAGATAGATAGATAGATAGATAGATAAAACACTTTATTGGACACCAAAATAACACATATAAATAGTTAAAAGTATCGGTACAATAGGCGGCCTTATCGCTAAAAGCGACCTCTTTCAGGCAACCTTAGGGTAGAGGACTTTCTAAAAAATCAGCGGTGGGGGTGTACAAAATAAATTAAGTACTAAATATATAAATATTATTCTATAAACCAATAATAAAACAAATAAATAACTATAATATAAATGACGAAAAAGATAAAAATTTAATGATAGAAAATATACTACGAAGTTAGAAGGAAATGTCAATCAGGAAGAATTTAAATAGAATTGTTTAACTTTTTCTTTGAACACAGAAAGATTAGAGGATTTTCTAATATCTACAGGAAGTGAATTCCATAAAGGATAGCCTTGACTGTGAAAGAATTTGCATAGAAGGAAGTGGAGTGAGAACGAATGTTTAGTTTTCAATTGTGTTCAGAACGAAGAGAAAGAGAATGTATTTCCTTTAGAAATATAAATTGTTCCTTTAAGTAAGGAGGGGTAGATGGATTAAACAGAATACCACACATTGCCGGATTGCCTGATTACTGGATTTTAGTGAAAAAGTCATAGGTAATTAATAAAATAAAGCATTTCATAGAGGAAATAAATTGTATGTTAATGTTAATGTAAATGTTAATGGAGGTCTGCTTTTGTGCAACTTGCAGTCCTTGCTTGAAAACCTTTTCTCGCATGTTGCGAAGAATTAAAATATCTTTGGCAGATATGGTTTTCTTCTGCCCATGTTATGCAGGTATTAAAACAAAAGTAATAATAAAATTATTTTGCTATAATCCGCGATACCAGTATCGCGGATTATAGCAAAATAATTTTATTATTACTTTTGTATTATGGATCTCCGCAAAGTAACGCCTAATTCTATAAAGTATTAAAACAAATCAATGCATGACCTGGTTTAACTCTTACGGTTGTGGTAGTAGTTGGTGGCTCCAAGGTGCCGAATTATTGGACGTGTCGATCTATCGAAGTGCCGGATTAGTGAGATAATGTATTATCTCTATTTATAAAAAAAAAAAAAAAATCCCTTGAATTGTCCATAAGAATAATGTAAAATGTATCTTTACATTACGATTTTTTTACGAGCATCCCTTTATAACGAATTCTCAACTATGAAAAATAATTTAAATACCTCTAATTAACGAATTCTGTCAACTCAAAACCTCTATTCAACGTTTCCAACAATATATCTGTCATTATCTAAATAACCTTAAATCCTCAACATATTGGAACAACTTGAGATATTTAAACATAACAATGGCACCCTCATTAACGATCAAATAAATGTTTCTGGCTCAAGCTTTTGACATGTATTCGGAGGCAAAATAAATGGTGGGGGTTGAACAGATTAGTATATAACTATGCTTGTTTGGATAATGATTCGCTTTGCGATTTTGTCGTGGAGTCTATCTCCTGATGATGCTTCGATTGCGGGGCGAAACGATTGTTGAATTTGTGATTGTGAACGTGTGTAGTGCTTGTGTATTGAGGTGGCGGTAGAGGAGGTTTGTGCATGAGTTTTTACGAATCCTGCATGTTTCGGGTATGATAGCAAATAGTCCACTCTACATTTAGCATTATATATATTTCCTATTTACTTTATCGCTGATTATAGCAAAATAATTTTACCATTACTTTGTCTTGTGAGTGTAAAAAAGACTCATAACTTGGAAGAGCAAGAAAACACTAGCTTTTGAATAGTTCGCAGCGTGATGTCATGATTACAATGTATCTAACTCGATTAAGATTAATTTTGAATTCGGTCACTTAATTACTAAGCGTGCGATATATCGACCCTTAATCTATACTAATATATAAAGCTGAACAGTTTGTTTGTTTGAACGCGCTAATCTCAGTAACTACTGGGTCGATTTGTATAATTCTTTGAGTGTAAGATAGTCCATTTATCGAGGAAGGCGCGGAAAAATATATTGCGGAAACGGCAAAATTTAAAGCTTTCCTTGCTAAGTAAACGGTGAAAGTTATTAAAAAATCATGTACTACAAAATTGTTGCCCTCTTAAAGTTCTAAATAAAAGTCCGCGACAGCATGTGCCTAGCTTTTAAGGTTAACCCACTTTAACCATCTATCCATACTTATTATAAAACAAAGTCCCAAAAAGCTGTATGTAATCGATTTTCTCAAAATCTACGGAACGGATTTTTGTATGGTTTTCACCAAAAGTTAGTACAATACTTCCAGATGGTTTAAGTAAATAGTACACATCGGTATTATGTAAATCGTATTGAAAAGATTACGCAGTTGTTAAAAAACTTGCTTGCTGAGAGCTTTATTCGCGTGCGCTGCGTAAACCAGCAGAGATACGCTAAAGTAATGCACTAGAGAATTGTAGATCTATAAAAATACTACAAAAAAGTCCGCGATAGCATGTCTCTATCTCTCACGGTTAACTCACAATAACTACTTTTGTTTAAAATTTCGAAAATTCGGGAAATGTAAATTACTGAATTCTACACGGGCGAAGCCGTTGTTGGCACAATAGTAATTAATATAAGTATTACGGTTCACTCTTAAATATTAAAATAATAAGACTGCAGTCAACGCGAACGGAGTTGCGTTTAAAAGTTAGTATCAGATAAAATGGATGTTAATAAAGACTTACTTTCCCATAAACTTGACCATCTGCTTGCTTACGTGGTCGCCGACTCGCACCAACACCTGTACGGTGCTGGAGTTCTGTCGAAGCACACCGAAGCATTGCTTCCCTATGCCCCGGGATGTGTGGAGACGTGCTGCAAGGGTGATAACAAAAGGAGAACTAGATTCGATGTACATTCGATTGTGATTCCAGCAGGCCTACCATGAACTCTTATTGCGACTCAATTGAAGACGTAAACGAAATCGTTTTGCTTTTTCATACCATGACGTCTTAAAGACGCACATTTTAAGTCGTTGTCGAATGAGCGTTTGGAATTCGTCCTAAGAACATATGGTTAAAAGAGACAGAGTTATCTATAGTTCATATAACATTACCCTTTTCACCCCAATGCAATCCACACTTCATGACACAAAAAGAAAAAAAGAGCGCGTTGGCGGTCGTCGTTTACGTCTTCAATTGAGTCGCGATAAGAGTTTATGGTAGGTCTGCTGTAGGCCTACCATGAACTCTTACCGAACAAAACAACCCTCAGGTCACCTAGGTGACCTGGACCTACAGGCCTAAACACTGTCTAGGCCACAAGCCTGCGAGGATCTCGCCTCGAAACCTTTACGCCTCTACTCTAAGGGATAGCGAGAAGACCCTGAAGAAGATTAGCGGTGGGAGGGGCAATTTTTAGAGAGGCCCCGACCCAGTGGCAATTTGGGGTGATAACAAAAGGAGAACTAGATTCGATGTACATTCGATTGTGATTCCAGCAGGCCTACCATTTTTATTGCTTGCTAACTCTTATTGCGACTCAATTGAAGACGTAAACGAAATCGTTTTGCTTTTTCATACCATGACGTCTTAAGACGCACACTTTAAGTCGTTACCGAATGAGCGTTCGGAATGCGTCCTGAAGACATGTGAGTAAAAGAGACAGAGTTATCTATAGTTCATATAACGTTATCCTTTTCAAACATTACGACCCCAATGCAATTCACACTTCATGGTACGAAAAGAAAGCGGTTCGCGGTCGATGTCTACGTCAATTGGGTCGCAATAAGAGTTCATGGTAGGCCTGCTCAGTAGAGTTAGCAACTCATTAGTTGGTCTCGGTATTCGCTTTTACAATAAAATTCCGCAATACACACTAGACCAGTCTACAGAAAGGTTTAAGATAGTGTAAGAAATCTGCTTAAACGTAAAGCATATTACACAATTGAAGATTATTTGGATGATAAAAATGCCTGGAATTTAAAATCCTTTCAGCTTCAAATAATTGTGGTTAAATAATATAAATTGCAACTGTTTAAAAAATTTATCGCCAAGTTTCTTTCTGGTTCTTATCGGTAATAGCAACATTCTGAACCAGTGTAGCTTCATTAATCATATTGATCCTTGACGATTCAAAAGTAAAGGGAAAATTTGTAAATCGGTCATAAGAAATGTCGTAATGTATGGATTAGAATGTTGGGCAATGAAAAAGATGGATGAAAGAAGAGTGCATGCAAATGAGATGAGAATGTTAAGGTGGATGTGTGGTGACAAGATTGGATAAAATAAGAAATTAGTATATAAGGGGAAGTATGAAAGTTGCGCCCATTATAGAAAAGACGAGAGGTGCAAGATTGGGATAGTATGGACATGTAATGAGGAGGGATGAAAATCATGGGACGAAACGAGTGTTGAGTATGAATGTGGATGGATACGTGACTAGAGGGAGGCCTAAAAAGAGATAGTTGGATTGTGTGAAGTATGACATGCATATAAAAGGAGTAGCGCCAGAGTTGACGAATGATAGAAGAGAATGGATGAGGAAAACATGTGAAAAGAAGAAAGAAGAAGATTCAAGAGTGTTTGAAACAAAGCTTTACTTTGATTTGATTTATTAATATAGAAAATAAATTAGGAACTTGCGAAGCACTGCTTCTGTTGTTTACAAGTTAACTTCAGTAAAGAATATGTCGAATTTGAATTTGAAGGGGACCGTCACTATCACGCCTTTCGGGCGAAGTTCTGCAAATTAGATCCACTACTTCACTTGTTCGAAGAACTTGGAACTTGGGAACCGATCCCGTAACCCCAGAGCTGCAGGCAGGGTCACTGGCACTTGCACAAAAGAGTCAGTCGTAGAGAGGAGTCCTTTGCATGGACAAAGGGGTTTTTAACAAAGTTATCTCATTCTCACCTCTGACCCACACATCCTGACCAGCCAGGGCCACGCCCAGGTCTTTAACGTCCACGTAGATCCTGTCCCGGTGCTCTCCAGTCGATTGTATTAGCTTCATCATTCCGTATTTACCTTCGGAGACATCTGGCTCTGCTGGTTCATTCTGGACCGCTGAGGCCTTAAAAATTTAAACAATAACAACTTTAAAAAAACTCAAAACCTGCAAAAGTAATAAGTCTCGTAAAAATTATAAAATTAATTGTTACTTTGCTGAGATACATAATACAAGAGAAATAATAGAATTATTTTGCAATTATGTAGACCTAGATAAGGTTATTAGAATATATAATGATAATTTTTTTTCGAACTGACTGTATGCTGTTAGCCCTAACGGCTTTAACAGCGTAACCGGGCGGGTCGGTTCGAGCGCAGAAGCATCGCCGAGGTTGCGAAATGCAGAGAGTAGCGCGCAGAAGCTCTACTAGCGTCGGGGAACGTCGTCCTAAGGGTGCCTCCTGTGAGGCCGGACCACGGCTTAGGGCGACGCGTAGTTATATAATATATAAATATATGGGACACTTACACACACGGTCGCTCGTCCCTAAATTCAAATTCAAAATATTCTTTATTCAAGTAAACTTGTAAACAAGTGATTTTGAATCATCGAAATCTGGTTCTGGTTCGGAAAGCTACCTCCTTCCGAGAAGAGCCAATTTGCAACTCGGCGGTTGCTCTTTTTAATAATACCTAAGTAAGTAACTTAGACTTGTGTTACGGGTGACGGACAACTGGTGGATATACTACATATATAATTTTAAATACATCCTTAAATACAAATATACACCCAGGCTCGAAGAACCAACAAATTGAAGGCAGGGTCACTACCCACTGCGCCAACGGGCCAGTCACATTCAGGATGCAGGATTACTAAAAGCACATGCACTACAAACCTCAACCATTGCCGCAATACACGAGCACAGGAGAAAGTCTATATCCTGATAATACTTCGGTTGCAGAGCGAAACGATTGTTGAGTTTGTGATAGTGTACGTGTGTAGTGCTTATGTATTGTGGTGGCGGTGGTGGAGGTTTGTGCATGTGTTTTTAAGAATCCTGCATGTATCGGATGAAATAAAACGATTGGTCCACTATACATTTAGCATAATATATATTATCTATTTACTTCATCGTGGATCATCATTCTCCTGCCCTTATGTCACTCCAGGTGTGGTCGGGACAACATGTTACAAACATGTTGTCACATGATGACGTCACCTTACCTTAGTCGCCTTTTACGACACCTCGGTACGAAAGGAGGGTGGTCTATTCTATGCAGCCGGATACCACACGGCGCATACCTTAGTCGCCTCTTATGAAACCTCGGTAAGAAAGGAGGGTGGTCTATTCTATGCAGCCGGATACCACACGGCACATACCTTAGTAGCCTCTTACGACACCTCGGTAAGAAAGGAGGGTGGTCTATTCTATTCTGCCGGATACCACACCGCTATTAATTAATCGTGGTAACAAAATTATTTTATTATTACTTTTCTAGAATAATGTATTATTAAAGTATTATTTAGAAAACAGTCACATATAATGTCGTAAAGCTAAATGGATACATACTAACTATGGGTATTACTAATTATCAAGTTAGGTATGTTCATTTCCTTTATACAATTCATGTTTTACATAATTTTCCATAATGATACCTTACACTGTATAACTTTAATAAATATCTTGGTAGTTATCACAAAATTATAAATTAAAATTAAAGAATTTATAGAATTAGGTGTTACTTTGCTGAGATCCATAATACAAAATATATAAATAATAAGTACTAGGTACATAATAAAATTATTTTGCTATAATACGCGATACAGTAATGTATAGTGGATGACAAAAAAAATGCTTTGCGATTTTGTCGTGAAGTCTATCTCCTGATGATGCTTCGGTTGCGGGGCGAAATGATTGTTGAGTTTGTGAAAGTGAACCTGTGTAGTGCTTGTGTATTGTGGTGGAAGTGGTGGAGGTTTGTGCATATGTTTTTTACGAAATCCTGCATGTAACGGGTATGAAAAAACGTATAATCCACTATACATTTAGCATTATGTATATTTTCTATTTACTGTATCGCGGATTATAGCAAAATAATTTTATTATTACTTTTGTAGATAGATAGAGATGTTTTATTACCTTACTGTCAGCTTTTTTCTGTTGTTTCTCAGCTGCTTTGGCTGCCTTTTTTGCAGCCTTTTTACTCACAGCTGCATCACCTTCCATAGGTGGCTGTGCTTCATCAGTTATTACCATTGTATTTTGTTCTATAATGTAACATAGAAAACAATATTCAACTAAACATCAAATTCAAATTCAATTCAAAATATTCTTTATTCAAGTAAACTTGAAAGCAATTGCTTTTGAATTGTCAACATCTACTGCTGGTTCGGAAAGCTGTTCGTACCGAGAAGAACCAGCAAGAATTTCAGTGGTTGCTCTTTTGAAACAATAATTCTTATCGCTAGTTACAAATAGTTATTAATGTCTTGTACAGGGTTGAAGAGAAGCTATATCCACGCCTGCTTATCGTCTAGGTAATGTTCAATAGTATAATAGGCTTTCTGAATTAGCCTTTTTTTAATAGTATTTTTAAACTGCTGTTATGGTAAAGTTAAAGTAGATTGTTGAATTTTATTATAGAATCTTATACCCAAACCCACAAACGAATTAAGAACTTTTGCAAGGTTTAAGCTGGAATCGCAAGCTTATTTTGGTTCCTAATTTGTCTATTATATACATTGCCAATCCTTTTATAATTATTGATATTCATATGTACAAAAATTAAATTACTAAAAATATACAAAAATATACAAATATCAAAGTTATGAACACTTTTTCACATTGTTTTAACAATTAATGATAATTAAAATGCTTTTTCTTTCTTTTCCAACCAATTAAACCATCTACAATCAAAAATAAACATAAAAGAAATCTCCCTGATCCAAACTGCACATCAACATTTATTTATCATTCTCTTCTTGTTATCCAACTCTAACTGTTTCAGCACAATATGGCTTCATCTTCCATTCTCTTTTATTATATGTCAACTGCTTTTATATAGATATCATACTTCATCACACTTCATCCATTTTTTTTGGCCACACAATCTCAAATAAATGAAGGGAAGCTTCTACATCCAAGCAATACAAGAATGAACGTAATGTTAAACAGACAGAATTATACAGTAAAATTACTGTATAATTTCATGAAAATATTATTATAACAGCTCCAGAATTCGCTTTTTTAGCTTTAAAATAAGCACAGAGTGTTAAAGATACGCTTTTGTAGTTCTAGTACTTGTCATACTAACATAATAAATACAATCATATAAAAATTTATATGTGCATATAGAAATGAGGTGACATATATATATTTTGAAATGGATAAAGTGGATGGACAAAGTGATAAAGGTTAATTCATTTGTTATAATAAATCTTTGAAGCGAGTGTAGTTCAAGCGATGTGGTATAAGCCCCATTTTACACTCAAGATCTATATAAAAATCTTGAATGAACGCCGGTAGATCGCGGTCAAGTTATAAATAGTATCTATTCAACTACATTGATGATCATTTTCCAAAATGACACCACATAAGACAAGATTTCGTCATTATTAAAAAAATTACCTGTGTTTTAAATTGTTAGTGATGAAGTTTGATAAGGTGGTCTTTAGATAAGGAGTAATTTAAATAAAGTACTTTCATATAGGTTATCCGTAAAGCACTGGTTGAACTCTAACCACTCCACCACATATCACATTCCAAACACGAATGACACGCCATTGACATATTTTGTTTGTTTTGACAGTACCATATATGTTTTAATTAGTTAACGGCTTCGCGTCCAGTCTTTTAAGAGTGACATTATTATGCCAGTGATGAGCAATCATAAAATTCCGGTACCTAGATGCTGTCTACAGGCATTTACAATCCTCACGTATTTATATTATCTCATCATCATAAAAGGCAGACGCCAATAACATTGCAATTGATACTTTTATTTGACGAGTAGAAAAATACTATTTTTATTACATAGGTGCATATTAGTAACAAATAAAATTCATCTAAATTTTTTTTTTTTTTTAATCATCAGTTTTGCTGAGTAAAATTTAATATAATCTAGTGCTTCAATTTTTTTTAATTATTTTGACCATAATATTTTTAGAGTGAACTCTGAAGTATTATAATATAATAGACTAATTAATCATAACAAAAGCATCTCCAAGCTAAACAAGAAGGTAAAACTAGTAAAAAAGGAACTTTGCGTTTGGTAAAAGAAAAAATATATCACTGTTTACCATCCAAAGATTCCATCAACGTGACACGTGTCATATTCACTTATTTCACCGTGAACGTAAATTACCATTCCAAATATATATCGGTGTAATGTGTAAATTTTTTGTTTAAAATGACCCTAAAAATAACTCACCCTGCCTCGGATAAAGCTGGGCAGACAACTCGTTCGTGTGTTTAAATGTCAAAATGCCTGTGTTCACTGCCAATATTCCTGGCATTCTAAAGATTGGTGATAGAATAGAAATTGGTGGTAAAATCAAGGAGAATGCAAGAAAGTAAAGCAATATTTACATAAGACCTATTTTTTTCTCATGAGATAGTCGTTTTAATTGATCATATATATTTTATGCGCATATTTGTACTTGTCCTTAGCTCGCTCTATATATCTTTAAAAATACAAATAATTAACATCAATGTTTTTAGCACTGTTATGTGCACTTCATGAACAAATCGGCGATCCCCTGAATGTATTTAACTAATTAATCAATAGTTCTAAGTTAAAAGCTTTGTTGAACAAGACTCTCGATTTACTTACCATAATCGTCGTTTTATAGAACATTCAAAATTAACTGATCGTTTACTTTCATATAGGTGTCGCATATACCGACACTGAAGACTCTAAACATAATCTAATATAGATTGTTTAATATTTTAAACTAACTTGGCATTTTATTTTAAAACGATATTTAATATATAATATATTCGCATTTATGTGTTTAATGATTGATTAGAAACAAAATCATCATGCAGAATGTCGGTGAACCTTTGCGCACAAGAAGGGGAAGAACCGCGCAACGTTGTCCTCCACTTTGACGTGCGTTTCCATCGTGATAATATTATCTCATTATCAAGGAGAAATGGCGTATGGATCGGAAGTGGCAATCTTGATACAAACTACAATATGTTTGTGCCTGGTTAGTATAAGGACATTTCAACAATATTTTATATCCTTCAAAACATTCTTCACATCAGATTTATCTTTTACCGGAATCAAAGCCAGAAGCTTAAATTTTAAATTTGAATAACTGGAGTTGGAGAAAGAGTCTGCAGCCAAGTTGGAATGACAAATGTAGAATTTTTAAAGAAGTAGTCCATTGAAATATTAGTTCTCAGTCCCTTATTCAATCAAAACTGAATGCCCAAGATCAATAGCAAAGTTTCAAAATATTCATGAAAATCAAACACCTCTTTAAACAGCTATTTATTATATATTAATAAGATAATTTAATAAATAGATGACATCGGATAAAAGTTACGGGTGTCGCAGTTGGAGCTAGGGATGTTATTTAATCGTTATTTCCGATCTTTTTTCGGACTCTAGGTTCCGTAACATTATAAACGTACATGACCAATAGCAGGGCAAGCATAGCAATATCAAGGAAAACCATACATTTTAGAAATTATGCGTTAGGGAATTGATTTAAAGTAATTAGTAAATTTATGGGGTCCTTATAGGACAAAGCGAAGGTAGGCCACGCACTAGTTTTTATATAGTGTTTCAAAATCCCCAGGCACAATATTCCGTATAATCTTCGAAGTCAAGGACACCGATGTAATTACGATCTACTGCCAGGGAAAATTCCACTCCAATTTTCTACCGAAGATCCCGCTTACTATGGCGCGGTATTTGGTCGCCTGGGCCGACGTGGAGAAAGTCACGCACTGCTACTTTCATATGGTTGGCAAAGTATGCAGGCATTTATATCTTCTTAACATGAGTCTTCTATATATGTTGGGGATTTTTGATATGAACGATACTCTCTAGCTATCCTCACTCAGGTTATTAGGTCAAGGCTTCATGGAATCTTTGTTATTGCAATTTAATGTCCATATTCTAGTAGTAGTATTGTATTTCTTGTTTGTTATAGTAACTAATTTTGCTTAAAATGTATCGCCCAGTTGAATAACCGCATTGGTTGGATACTTATGCTTCTGATAAAATTGGGAACAGTACTTAATGAAAAAGTGTGTGCTAATTATTTAATTCAATTAGTGTACGGAACAAAAAAAGTTAAGTTAAAGCCTGGTATATATTATGCATGATGTAATACTGTTGACCAATATTTACGCTTCTTAGTTTAATTGAAGTTCACATGCTGGGGTAACATTTACTACTTGTAACTAGATTTTTTTTCTAAAGAATGTCATCTTTTCCTTTTTGTTGTGATTAAGCTTTTCTTTGATTATCTTTACCAGGGTGTAGGTGACGAAGCAGCTATTGCTGTAAATCCAACGCTTTCACCACGTCTCGGCATCAATCCAGTGCTGACAGGGGACGGCACGCGGCGGTGAGACATAAAAAATCAACATATCAACGGTTCACTATATACTCTGGATAAAAACAAACTTATTTCTCCTCTCCTATTCAATATTAACAACTGTCAAGAGGCCGAAAAAGCAATCTATTAAAATTTTAAAAAATTACCCAACCATGTATTTCTTCTTGTTTAAACTTGTATGCTCTCTTTAATCAATGTATTTTTATTGCTGGATATTGGTATTTTTATACGTTTTCCATGACATACGATCTTCTCCTTACTGGATTCAGCAGCTTATCTTCCTACCTATTGTTTGATGTACACACACTGTATAGTACCCGGCTATAAATAATGCACATTGAGGCTTAGAACGAATCAGCCGGCCAATTCGGTTTCGTAGAGCGCTGTCACTGTCACTTAGTAAGTATGTGACGTTTCACACGGGTTCGTTAGTCTGTGCGTCAGACACAATGCTCTATGAAGCAGAAACTAGCCGATTTCTCTCTCTAATCCTCGATGTGCATTATTTATTGTCGCGTACTATACTATATTTTTAGTGCTGGTTCACAGCTTACACAAATCGAGACACCAGCTTCTTTGAATTCGGATTATATGCCTAAAACATAACAGTTTTTAATAAATTTCAGTGCTAAAAACCACAAAAAATCATCACCGGGTTCTCCTCCTCATCATTCATCGAATGAGAGTTCTGAGGATGAAATGAAGCCTCGTCCCAAAGCCGAGGGTCGCGCTGACAGATATTTTTATGACACACTCATGTGCCAACCGCCGGAAACGAAATTCGGATCCCCAGTATCCAACAAATACAAACGGGAAAATATTGGTAAACCAGAATACAGTCGGAAGTATAGAGACGTCTCTGACACTGAAAAAAACGAGACGGACATTTCCGAAGAGGTTGCATCCAAAAACATGGAATCCACAGCAGAATCGGACGACATTTTGCCAGAGATGGGTTTAAAAAAAAGAATCAGGCGCGGTAAATTTGCGCCTTTCGCACAGGTTGTAAATTTTTTGGGAAAAACCGCGAAGAGAAATTAGTGTTGTGTTTACATAGACAGCTATTTTACGATTGGTGATTGTTTTGATTTTAATATTTGTATGGTATTTTGTTTTACGTTTTTTATCTGTATTTTTATCTTTAAAAAAATTCACACAGGCATTTTGATTATTCGTAATCCTATCGAGTCCATCGCGGCGAGCCCTGAATAGAGTAGGTTATACTGAGTCGAATCTGTAAACGACATCTATATTACAATATTATAACGACAACAATATTTTTCCATTACACTTATTCAATAAATAAGAAGCAATTTTCCAAAAGTCAACTCATTTAATCTTTTTTCAACAACTCAAACACATAATGACAGCGACTATGTTTTTTTTTTATTACTGGCCAACTATATGAAGGAGGTTGTATTTAAAACACGTCGTAACAGTCGACCATCCTGACAACATTTGCGACCCCGCAAATCTAATAAGCTGACTTCTGGGAATGATTCTACCACCGATTCGGATTGCTGATTGTACTGAGAAGAATCGGCAAGAAACTCAATACTTGCTCTTTTAACCCTTAAGCTCTCTCCAACTCGCAATTAATCGCTGTTATGGCATAACACAGCACAATTAATGGCAACGAACTCAGAAGATGCATACGTAACGCAGATGCATAGGTAAACAGGCTTGCTAATGCTAACGCTCATTGCCATGGCTTGCTTGCTACATGCATGCTACATTTCTGCTCGCCTTTTTTTCCTGCTGTTAGAGTCGGCCATTCTGAAACAATTGCGCCGCAATTGGCGCAGGAAAGGTATTAGCTTTCTGTAAAGTCAATTATTAAATGTTACAAGCATTGCATTTATCCCCGTATACTAAATAAAGCTTCCCATCTTTTATTTCTTACGCTAAAACCCAAGCGGGAATTACATTTATGTCAACACTATTACACGTTACCGTCACTTGTTTTTTCTTCAGCCTCTTAATATTACGTTTTTTACATTTTATATGTGGGTTATAGGTTTCCATCGCACTTCTGAATATAACGACAACAATATTTTTCCATTACACTTATTCAATAAATAAGAAGCAATTTTCCAAAAGTCAACTCATTTAATCTTTTTTCAACAACTCAAACACATAATGACAGCGACTATGTTTTTTTTTTATTACTGGCCAACTATATGAAGGAGGTTGTATTTAAAACACGTCGTAACAATATGTTATAAAGTGTTAATTGCATTTTTCCCATAGACTAGGCCCATAGTTGCCCATAAACTAGGCCCTCGATATATCGAAATCGTAGCATTGGATATTCAGTCATAAATTATTAATGAAAACGCCGGATTGGCACCAATATCGATTCATAGACTATTAAAACCTTTTATTAGAAATCGGAACTGAAATAGTGAAATAATAGGTTAACTTAGAAATAGACATATCTTGATTAAAAAAATTTAATTGCCTCATTTACAAATAATACCAATAAAAGACAATCACGATTATAAATTCAGCATCATACTTATATAAAAATGTTCATTATGATGAATTAAATGACGGCCATAGAATATAAATAATACAGATTAATAATAGTAAAATTAAATAACGCTCCACGAGAACTAAAATTATTCTTACATATTTACATTCGATAAGCTAATTTCGAATTGATAACAAAATATAACAATGTCGAAAATATAAAATTATACACATTTACAAGGATAACTTAATTGAATATGGGAATTAATAACTCCAATTACGAACATCACCTCTCAACCGTTAAAATGATTGAATTCTAGCAGCTAACCAAAATATTGTTACTATATTAGTAAATAGCCTGGAAGTCAAATCTAGCATATTGTCTAGCATTTATTTCTTCACACACTTCTAGATGTAATGTTTAGGCCTTAAGTTGTATGAAATTACTGATATGTATTTTATATATTCCACTAACAATTGCAAGTATAAAAATTATAAAAATATCTTACATGCGAAACTGACTCTTTGTCACTCACTTAATTCAGTGTCTTAATAGATAGTTTGTAGTACTGGACGGTTTTTACGGACATTTTTTGTATTTATTATTGCAGTTAAGACAAAACGTCTTATTTATCCTATTTCTAACGCGGAATTTGAAATAAGGGTTTTCCTTACGATAAATCATATTTAAAAGCTAACTGCTATCTTAATAGATTTATACGAATTATTTAATTTACCGGTTTTTTCGGAAACACATCTTTACCTTTATATTCTGCCGGCACATCACTATAGCGTCTATTTGTGCTGTAACTCTTATATGCGTGCTACAAATCAATAACGGTTCGTAACGCGCATATAATCCGATTTATTATCTATGCGTTTACTTTTTTTTTAAGTGTGTTCATTTTAATATGACGATGGCATTTGTCTCATAGACTATAGTAGAGTAAGACATTCTAAAATAAAGAGAAAGTACATGACTCTATATCTATCTGTCACTCTTTTTATGTGTGATTAGACAAAGATAAGTATACGAGTTTCATTATTTATTGTGTCATTATGTAAAGTTGTTTTGTGGGGCGCAGACAGCAATTATGTTATATACTCTGTGCACTTATTTTTTTTTGGTGAAATGCATGAAATATGACCATGGTATTGGTCTAACAGAATAAAATATACTGAAAACAGTAAAAAAGTGATTGTGCTAATTTATCCGTAAAACCGTCCATTTTATAGAACTTTAGCACTATGTTTTGATGGGTTTATTATCTATTTACTATCATAATCCGAGCCAGTATAACCTATAAATAAAATTGGCAGTATATTTGAACATCATGTAAAGTTCGATTAGGCCGTTTTTTTTAACTTTTAACAAAATCAGATATGATCTCCGCGTGTTCTTCTTTAACGCCTATCGTGACCAGCTGTGCCTTCGAGACTAATAACAACGACTCGCCATCTAGCTCGTGTTCTTGCAACACTGACACCGTATCCGTCCAATCATATTTCGCCAAGTGTGTTGCCAGCTGCTCAGCCTGAAAATTAAAATATTACTTTTCTTTGGACATATGTATATAAGAGATTGCGGAGATCCATAATACATATGTAATAATAGAATACATAATTCTCCTGCCCTTATCCCACTCTAAGTGGGGTCGGCACAACATGTTACAAACATGTTGTCATATGATTTGGCTACGTATTTTACGGCCGCCGGCCTGACGTCAACTTACCTTAGTCGTCTTTTACGACACGGTAAGAAATGAGGGTGGTGTATTCAATGCAGCCGGATACCACACGGCATTTACCTTAGTCACCTTTTACGACACTTCGGTAAGAAATGAGGGTGGGGTGGTCTATTCTATTCTGCCGAATACCACACGGCAAACAAAAGTAATAATAGAATTATTTTGATTTAATCTGCGATAAAGTACATAGGAAATATATATAATGCTAAATGTAGAGTAGACTATTCGTTTTCATACATGCAATACATGCACAAATCTCTACCACCGCAACCACAATACACAAGCACTACACACGTTCACTATCACAATCTCAACAATCGTTTCGCCCCACGACCGAAGCATCATCAGGAGATAGATTCCACGACGTTTTGTTTTGTTTTGTCGTCGTCAAAATTTACCACAAAATTCGTACGATTTCAACGAAAAGATTTAAATAGTCAATTTTAGTGATAAGGGCGGAAAAATATGACCTTGAAATTTTGCAAATCCGCTATTGTTAACACGTCACAAAGGTTTCACCTTGACGTAACTCTTAGTACAAGATTGCTCCAGCGAGATTGAAATCGATAAAGGTCCTCTTTCAGTGCAATTCAAGGCGCAGGCGCTAAGTGTCGAAAGAGAAACGTGAGGACGATATGACCTCACGTTTCTCTTTCGATTGATTCCCTTTCTATTCCCTGATTCCCTTTTTACTTTTTTTTTATGTAATGTAACTATTATGTAATGCCTGCTCTTCACTATCGTTGATTAGGGATGTAATTGGAAAGAAAAATTCGATTAATTAATAACCGATTTGTCTGCCTTCAAATAAATCGATTTATATAAATCGAAACGAAATAATCGATTATTTAATATTCGGTTTTTTTCGGACTTATTAAAAATTTGCTTTTTTATTTTAATAATTAACTAGAATAAAGTCTTATTAAAGTGATCCAGAACCTCCCACCGAACAAGACACCCCTTAAGTCACCTAGGGTCTGGGCCTACGGCCCAAATGCTATAAGCCTGGACAGTGGACCAGTTCTATAGCATGCAAAGAACGGCCTGAAATTAGAGGTTCGCCTTGAGACCCCGTCTACCCCTCAAGGGTAGGCGAGAGGACCCTTCGCATGATTATCAAAAGGAGTCATTAGTATGGCTTAGCTGCAACCGGGGCGTGACATTCTCTAAATAACTCATTACCGCAAAAATTCCCCATTTACTTTAATTGTTATTATATCAGAAGAAAACTAAAATGCTGGCCCCTCAAACAGAAACAGGTCCACAAATTACACGTCACAGAAATGAGAATGCTGAGATGGTCCGCGGGAGTCACACTTCTAGATAAAGTCCTCAACCATTACATAAGGGGAACTTTTAAAGTGAGACCCATTGCGGAAAAGCTGACAGAATCACGACTGCGATGGTACGGCCACGTTATGAGGAGACCAGTGGACCAAAAAAAGTTCCAGGAGCCGCGTCAAAGAGACCTGGAAGACCCCGAATCACCACATGTCATGGGTAAAAACCATAGCCGACGACCTCAAAAGGGAGAACATAGATCCACGGTCGATCGAGAACCGCCATCTCTGGAAAACCCTAGTTAGGAGAGCCGACCCCAATTAGAAATGGGATGAAGGCCGGAACATGATGATGATATCAGAAGAAAACTTCCCTAACTCAAGACCATATAAAACCCTTCTCATCTAATCTAATATTTTACAAATCTTATATAATATGAATAAACAATCTCGATAGGTTATGACCATGAATATAAAGTAAAAATAGTATCGGTGACAGCATAACGCCTTGGGGTACGCTCATTCGTGGTCTTTGAAATGAGCAAAATCTCTATATGGAAACCCCGATGCATCTACTCAATTGTCCCCCTGTCCAATAGTTTATAACATTTATCTTCCTACGTACCTTTGATGTTTGTGCCTTTTGCTATAGCCTATCAAAGGCTTTACATCGATCATAATAGTACATATATAGTGATTAAGCGATATTATAGTTTGTATCAACTAGAAAGAATCTAGGAATTATGAATATTTTGTTTTTATCAGTTATATTTAATTCGGTAAAGTAAACTATATTTCATTATTGACATTATATGTTAGTGTAACTTAAAAATTCGTAAACTTACCGACCAAGACTTAACTTCACTAGGCTTCAGCAATGTAAATGGATTTTCTAAAAGAAAATTAAATAAAACATTTAAAAATTAAAGAAAACGTATACACAAGAGAAGAAAAATGATTTCGTAACAGAATACTACTACTAATTTAGAAAATAAAAATACTAAAATGAATTGGCATATATGACGTTCATATAAAAGTAAAGGTGATTTAGGGGTGCAAAGATTATTTCTTTACAAAGTTACAATAATAGGTTTTATAATGGATTTGCTGTATTTCTATAGGTTGTTACTACAAGTGATTATTTTATATAACTTATATAATTAAAAAAATGTAGATTCGTCACCTTTTTCGTCATCATTTTTACTTTCCACTGCTTCTGCTTCCATATTTTCACATTCGTTTATATTAAGATGGGATATATCTAAAATTTTGCTATTATCTTTCATTATTAGCCCCTCGTGTTGCCGTTCTTTATTTTCTTTCTTTATTTCATCTGTATTGCTGTATAAGATTTTTTCTTTTAACGGTTTCCTTATCTGTAACAATTTTCGATTTATTATTACCGCCCCAAAAACATTGCATTCACGTACCCAGTCGTTACATAGTCCATTTTAACTAAATAAATCAATCATGTAAAAGTTTAAGTAAATATGTTTATATATTTGTGAAGTTGGTAGTACAAAAGTAATACTGAAATTATTTTGCTATAATCAAAAATGACAGTGGAGTCTATCTCCTGATGATGCTTCGGTTGCAGGGCGAAACGATTGTTGAGTTTGTGATAGTGAACGTGTGTAGTGCGTGTGTATTGTGGTGGGGGTGGTGGAGGTTTGTGCATGCGTTTTTACGAACCCTACATGTATCGGGTATGAAAAAACGGATAGTCCACTATACCTTTTAGCACTATATTTATTTTCTATTTACTGTATCGCGGATTATAGCAAAATTATTTTATTATTACTTTTGTATTATGGATCGTATTGGTAGTAATAAAAATTAAAGGTAACTTTAACGTAATGCAATCTTTTCCACTGTCTTATGCTAATTATATAGTTATAGGGATTGTCGTTTTATCCTAAACCTAGATCTGTCATAACAGAAGACACCCTTAGGATTTGGAAATTAGCCTTTCATTTTGTCTGCCAGCGCTGTATTTAGGGCTAATACATTAAGATGTCACAATTCCAATAATAGTACCTTCTATTCCAAATCATGTAAATCAATAATGATTGATTAAAATGATGAAATATCATTTTCACCACAAACTATGGTGATATATATTTTCATCTGGTTCCCGATGTAACAACGGGATTTTTATCCTAGAGGTAGACAGATTGGCGGACGGACATTCAGACATTCCGCATTTAGCGTATACTATGTACAGTTATCCTTGTATGTTTATGTTAAAAACACTAATTTATGAAATATACTTACAGGAAAAGCAATGTTTGACTCTTGAATAACAAAACCACCCAACACATGTGTGAGTATGAAGCCTCTCTCTTCCTTTGATTTATTTTCTGTCATTGATTCTGCTTTTAGTGTCACATTCGACGTTGATTCTTCTTTCAATTTGACTTCTTCATTTGATCCATCTTTTTTGATATCTGCAGTTGATTCTTTTTTTAATTTAACATCTATCTTAGACGATTTCATGTCATCAGTCGCTACTTTAGCCAATCCTTCAACTTTTATCTTATCAACTTTTATTGCTATGCCATCAGTTGATTCTTTCTTGTTATTGTTTGTGCTATCATTTTCACCCGGTTTACACGTAATTGGATTTAACACATTTTTTGTTTCAATTTCTGGGATACTTGTTTCTTTCTTAATTTCTTGTTGTTCCTGAATTGAAGGTAAACTTATGTTTACTTCTGGATCGGTTGCTATTGTTTCTATCTTGGGCATTTCAGGAACATTATCTTTATCAGTTAATATCCTACCTCTAGCTTGCACATAAACGGTATTTCTTATTAATTTATCTTTATCAGTTGGTAGTGTATCAACTGCAGATGTTTCAGGTGGTTGGGTAATATTTTTTGTAACCAATTTTTCAGCTTCCGTCGTTGTTGTATTGGATCGAATCGGTTTTCCTAATTCTGTTGTTAGTTTAGAACTAGTTGTAGAAGCAGAAGGAATTGCAGTAGCAGAAGGAGTCGTAGTAGCAGGTGGAATCGGAGTAATTTGTAAGTTATTTATTGCTATTTTCCCAGATCGTCTATGTAGGGGACTGGTATTAACGCCAACATCGGCACAATTAGGATATGACGCATTAGTAACATGTTTGATAATAATGGGGTTGTCGGTTTGATTACTGACTGAGACTTTTTTATGTATCTCATCTGGAGATTCACTTTTTCTTTTCCTGTTAAATAATAAATTGTTACCTTCAACTTTTATATTACTAAGTGTTGTATTCACATTGTTTATTACAGTTACAGAATTGTTTGGCAAAATTTTTCTAGGAGCATTATTGATAGTTGTAATATTTGGCACTAAATGTTGCATTTGGTTGCTTGATGATTGCACAGGCATTAAAGTAGGTGCGTTACTTCTATTCTGGCTTGTTCTTGGTTGTATTGGTCTATATGTTTGAGGTAAATTTCGTACGGTGGAAACGGGGTTCACTATGTTCATATTGTTTCCCTTGTTTCCAGGTAAAGTGATTTTTTTATTTTCATCTGAATGAAATATTGTATTCGCATAGGTTTGCTGAATATTTGCAGTAACATGTTGCGACGGTCGTATTTGGTTTATATTCGATTCGAATGCTTGAGGAACTCTTTGTATATTTGGTAAACTATGAGGAACCATTGTAATAGTTGGTTGAGCTTGAAATCTCTGGTCATGTATCACTTGTGGTATTTGATGCCTGTAACTGTTTTGTGTAACAGTTTCTTGAGATCTATTTATAAGTTCATTTGGATTGACTTGACTAGGTGCAACCATTCTATTGACAGTATTGATTTGATTCTGTGGTGCATTGACTATGTTAACGGATTGCGGCATTGGCGCCACGTGTGATACCATTCTGGGATTTTGGATAGTATTGATATTTGTCGGCATATTTTGTATCATATTCGGTACCACTTGTAGTGGTCGTATATGTTCTTGGGGATTTTGCACGTACATTTGTGGCACATTTTGAATTTGTGGTATGTTTTGATAACTATAGTTTTGTATATACACTTGATTCTGATCGATGTGTTGTTGCGGTGGAGGCACATAATTAGTTGGCACGTGTTGGACATAAATCACTTGGTTCTGCACTTGTCTATTTTGTATCCACGGAGGTGGATTTTGGGGATTGATCAATATAGTTTGATTTGGATGAATTTGTTCACCTGAAAATATTAAAGATGTATATTTCTTCTTAGGTATTAACCACCACTATCTAGATGTAGATTAAATGTTAACTGGTACAGAACTTGTTTACTGGTACGTTATCGCTGCGATAACGTACACGAGTAAAGAGCTGATGAATAAGTGCCCCGGATGGGTTCGAAACTAGTCGGGCTAATCCGATAAAATTAGACGTGAGTATAGCCGGTATCTTTATTAACTATGAATACTACTCACGATAGTTTAAATTTAAAAATTGATAATTAAATTTTTTAATTATTTTTTTTTCTGTTTGCATCAAAATTGACACGTTGCTTAACGTTCTTCTTGCGTTTACTTTAATTTTATTTGTATTATTTTCACCTCCTTCTTCGGATCTATTGAATATATGATTTGTTTGACTTAATGAATTTAGAATGTACTGCATTTATAACTTTACTTGATGTTTCATACCCGAAAAATTATAGTTATAATAGATAGATGAGAGAAGCCATAGACAGGCCTATTAGTGATAGCGTCACATTAAATAATGAGAGGGTAGATGAAGTTTGATCTTCGTCTGACCACACAAAAAAAACAGATAGATACAGTTTAATTTGATTTCTCTTACTGTAATTTGCCACATTTTAGTCTGGTTTCCCTACTTTAAGTATAATAAATCTATGAAAAAATAGATCAGATAACCCATCATTTTTTTTTTTCATTGACACATGAATTGAATATAATGGTCTATAGTACGCAGCAATAAATAATGCACATCGAGGCTTAGAGAGAGAAATCGGCTAGATTCTGCTTCATAGAGCATTGTCTCTGTCGCACAGACTGACGAACCCGTGCGAAACGTCACATACTTACTGAGTGACAGAGACAGCGCTCTACGAAACCGAACTGGCCGGCTGTTTCGTTCTAAACATCGATGTGCATTATTTAATGCTAGATGCTATAGTTGTTGGAAAGTTTAGTGCAGCACTAACCTGGCTGTACAAGCATTTGCGTCTCGTACACGACTCGCACGGGACATAACACCATTTGCTGCCCAACTTGCTCCTGAGATCTAAGATGGAAAGGACATTGATACTTGCATTAAAAGATATGATAATTATAATGATAAGGATACTATTATACTATATACTGTTGAAGATTACTTTGATGATAAGGATGTGTGATAGATGCACTCATACCCCAAGACAGTAATAACTAAATGTAACTAGTTTTAAGATTTATATTTTGAAAAAGCAACCGCCGAGTTTCTTGCTGGTTCTTCTCGGTAGGTACAGATTTCCGAACCAGCAGTAAAGTTGACGATTCAAAAGCACTTGTTTACAAGTTTACTTGAATAAAGAATATTTTGAATTTGAATTTGATAATCTTTATTAAACTCATAAATTTTGCAAAATTTGACTTAAACTATGAATTTCACACTAAGCATGCTTGTATCGTGGAATTTGCTCTTATTATGTTACCACTTAAATATTTTGTATCAGACGTTGCAGGTATACCGCGTTCACATTATCATAGAATGAAATAGAAAAGACATGGCAATTTTATTTTTTCCTCCGCCGTGTGGTATCCGGCAGAATAGAATAGACCACCCTCCTTTCTTACCGAGGTGTCGTAAGAGGCGACTAAGGTATGTCCCGTGTGGTACCCGGCTGCATAGAATAGACCACCCTCCTTTCTTACCGAGGTGTCGTAAGAGGCGACTAAGGTAAATGCCGTGTGGTATCCGGCTGCATAGAATAGACCACCCTCCTTTCTTACCGAGGTGTCGTATAAGGCGACTAAGGTAAGTTGACGTCAAGCAGGCGGCCGGTCGTAAAATACGTAGCCAAATCATATGACAACATGTTTTTAACATGTTGGGCCGACCCCGCTTAGAGTTGGATAAGGCCAGGAGAATGTGATGGCAATTTTTTCCTACTTTTTTCTCTAAATAACGATAGTAACTAATATATATGTATCTAAATATACATTAATTAAATTAACATATTTACTTAAAGATCACTTAACTAATACGATAAAATTTTCAGAATCTTGGTTATTTAGATTAAGTAGGAAAGTCGTAATTATTTTTTCTTAGCTAAATGTCCTGTGTCATTTTTTAAGTTGCATGATTTAAATGATTTATAGAAGCAGGCGTTACTTTGCGGAATTCCATATTACAAGCAATATAACAAAACTACCTCGCTATAATCCGCACGGGTTAAGCGAATGCATGCAAAGCTAATCTGTATGAAGCAGGCAAAATTTACGCACCTTATACATGCAGGACAAGCCACCACACGCAACCCAAGGCGCCTCCACCAGCAGCAATGCACACAAGCAGCACACATAACCACCACCACAATCTCGACGATCGTTTCGTTTGGCATTGCGATTTTGTCGTGGAGCATATCCTCCTGATGATGCTTCGGTTTCGGAGCGAAACGATCGTCGAGATTGTTCTGGTGGTGGGTGTGTGTGCTGTTTGTGTGCTTTGTTGCTGCTGGAGGCGCCTTGGGGTGCGTGTGGTGGCTTGTCCTGCATGTATGAGGTGCGTAAATTTTGCCTGCTTCATACACATTAGCTTTGCATGCATTCGCTTAATCCGTGCGGATTATAGCAAGGTAGTTCTGTTATAGTGCTTATATGATTTATATTGATTTATAATACTGGTTAATACAAAAGCTTGAAAGGCGCCGATGATAGTTTTACACATTGGTTTATCGAGTTAAAGCTGATAAGTTTTAACTGAATAAGTCATTGGTGCCTGAACGGGGTTTAAACTCGTGACACGAAAGAATTCACGGTCTAACCGCTGGCCTGTCACAGCGCTTATGTTTTAAAGAAGCTTTAAATCGTGATATTACGATGTGCAACATGTGTCAAAAGTTTTTTCAAATGGCATTTGTCAATTAATGGATGGTAAATTAAAAAATGGCATTATTATCCTCTTATCTAGTCGGTGTAGAGCTGTGATAGCCCAGCGTTGAGACCATGTGACTCTTTCGAGGGCAACACGAATTCAAACCCGGGTGGGCACCAATGAGTTTTTCTATTAAAACTCATGTGTCTAATTGGTAATTGAAATTTATCACACGCTTTTCGGTGAAGGAAAACATCGTGAGGAAACCTGCTTATCTCCAGAGAATTCTAGAGATATGTGTAAACTACCAATCCGCATTGGAGCAGCGTGGTAGGTCTTAGCTCCAACCCTTCTCTCCATAAACGTAGAGAGGAGGCCTATTCCCAGCAGTGGGATTGTAACAGGCCGCTACTATAGAAATCTGGCTATGCCCTTGCGAGTATCTTCTAATTCTGTCTAAAATGATACACCGTACGCTTGTTTTGACACTTTGCTGATCTCCGGTTGCATTCAGCGTTATGTTATCAACTTAAATATAAAGAAAACACGATAAACAACTCACCCATGCTGTTCCTGATGGTACACAGGCTGTTGCATCTGAAATGAATTCATTTTTTCTGATAAATATCTGTTTTAATTATTTGAATATTAGTGTTTTCGTGAGCTGTGATAGCCCAGCGGTGAGACCGTGCGACTCATTCAAGGGGAACACGAGTTCAAACCCGAGGAGGCACCAATGAGTTTTTCTATTAAAACTCATGTGTCTAATTGATAATTGCAGTTAATTACATGCTTTTCGCTGAGGGAAAACATCGTGGCCATTCATAAAATACATCATACGCTTTATATTCAAATTCAAATTCAAAATATTCTTTATTCAAGTAAACTTGTGAACAAGTGTTTTTGAATCGTCAACATCTACTGCTGGTTCGGAAAGCTGTTCCTACCGAGAAGAGCCAGCGAGAAACGCGGCGGCTGCTTATTACAAAATATAAGACCTATTATGTATCTCATTAGACCCATGCTGGTCCGAAGCGGATTAGTAGACTAAATACAAAAGATGGACTTATTTTTAGGACCAAATTCAACATCACTCTAAGAAGTTTTTATTATTTTTGGAATATAAAGTCATTTTGGAAGAGAAATACGTTCAGTTCATATCTGACTAGCAAATGCCCCGCGGTTTCACCCGCGTAGATATCAATCTCGTTGTAGAGGAAAGTTTACTAAGTCATATAGATTTATTTTTGTAAATTGAAAGTTTGGTCCTGGGACTTATCGATAGTTAGGGGCAAAGGAAATTTTTAACCGAATGTATTCATAGGTACACAAATACAACACGCTAAAATTGTTATGGCATTATTTTCTCTATATTGACATTTTTAAATTCGTTACATCTTTTGATTGGAATGTCCGATTTTAATAATTCAAAAAGTATTTTATAGGTATTGGGACAGTTTTTAATAAAATATCATTTAGTGGGAAAAGGATTAATACGGAGATGTAAATATTATGGTTTGATTATTGTCGCCACTCTTATCAACTTTTACAATGTAGAAAAGTAGTTATATTGGCAAAACTATAATAGTTAGTTAATATAATAGTTAGACATATAGTATCGCGGACTTTTTTTGTAGATATAGATATGTTTTATAGTAATGTAGAACATTTTTTTGTTCTGTCATCAATAGTTTCCGCAGCGCATGCGATGAAAGATTTTTATGACCAAATTTTTCACATCGTATTGCAATTTTATTAGGGTTCCCTATTTTTTTTTAATGCAATATACCTAGCCCATGTTGCTCAGTGAAGGCGCAGCTATCCAATGGTGAAAGAATTTTTGAAATCGGTCCAGTAGTTTTTGCGTGCAAACATTACAAACATACACACAAACATACAAATCTTTTCTCTTTATAATATTAGAATAATAATAATAATAATAATAATAATAACACGACATTATTTACTGTGCAGCAATTACTGCAACTACAATACACACTAATAAAAATCATAAAGAAAAAAGAATATATTCAGATAGGATGGAAGGAGAAACCAGGAAGAAGAAGGAATATAGACCAGCATGGGAACAACGGCTAGAGACTAAAATTACTGTACTCAGAAAAGATATTGGAAGACTTCACAACTTTATTAAGGGAAATTTATCAGACAAAAACAAACGAAAAATGAGTAGTATTTACAATAACGAACAGGAAGCCGTAGATACTTTAGACACCAAAACACAAAAATTACAGGCACTATCAAAGAGACTTCGCAGATATAAAAAATCCAATCAAAGAGTAAGGGATAACATCACTTTTAGTAATAATCAGAAAATTTTCTACAGGAAATTCAATGAAGAACCAATAATAAAAGAACCACCTAATATGACCGAAGTACAAAATTTTTGGGAGAATATATGGTCAAATTCAATTGAACACTATTGTGTTCAATTGAATTTGACCATATATTCTCCCAAAAATTTTGTTTGCTTCGTTATTACGAAGCAGAATGGATAAAAGATGAAACTGAAGCAAACCAAAATATAGATTCTATGCCAGAAGTTATAATTGATAAAGTAGATATAGAAATAGCAGTCAAGAGGACATTAAACTGGAAAACACCTGGCCCAGATAAGATTCATAACTATTGGTTAAAATACTTCACCTCTTCACACGAGCACCTAGCCAACGCTTTTAATACAATCATCAAAGACCCAGAAAACACCCCCGAATTCCTGACGTTAGGTAATACATACTTAAAAGCCAAAGATACAGATACATCGAACCCAGCTAATTATCGTCCTATCACATGTCTTCCAACTCTATACAAACTTCTCACATCCATCATCTCACATAAAATTAGTTCACACCTCATTCAGCATAACATTATAGCTGAAGAGCAGAAAGGTTGCAGGAAAGGCTCAAGAGGATGCAAAGAACAATTAGTCATAGATACAGAAATACACAATCAAGTAAAACAGAACCATAAAAATTTATACTTTGCTTACATAGATTATCAAAAGGCATTTGATAGCGTACCTCATTCATGGCTAGTACAGGCTTTAGAAATATATAAAATTGATCATAAACTAGTAAAATTCATTACCTACACTATGCAAAAGTGGAAAACTATACTCAATTTAAACACAATTTCAGGAACTATCAGGTCCAACCTCATTAAAATAGCTCGTGGCATATTCGAAGGAGATGCTTTAAGCCCGCTTTGGTTTTGTTTATCATTGAACCCGTTATCAAGAATATTAAACGGGACAGCACAAGGGTACACACTTCACAAAGAAAGCAATACTAAAATAACACATTTGCTATACATGGATGATATAAAGTTATACGCAGCTACTAAAAAGCAAATAAATACATTATTAGAAGTCACCGAAAAATTTAGTACTGATATTAAAATGAATCTTGGAATTGATAAGTGTAAAATAAACAGCATAATAAAAGGAAAGCACAATAAAACTGATCCTTATATATTACAAACACAACACAACTTATTGATAAATAATATGGAAATAACAGATACATACAAATATTTAGGGTATTCACAGAGCATAGGATTAGATCATACTAAAATAAAAGATGAGTTAAGGAAAAAGTACACCGATAGGATTAACATGATACTAAGGACAGAATTATCTGGAAGGAATACAATTAAAGCAATAAATACATACGCAGTACCAGTTTTGACATACTCATTTGGAATTATAAAATGGACAGTTACAGATTTAGACAAGCTGAATAGACTTACACGGATGGCATGTAACAAACACAACATCCACCACATTCACTCAGCTATAGAAAGATTTAATCTTAAAAGAAAGTTAGGGGGTAGGGGGCTGATCGACATAAAAAATCTACACAATAAGCAAATACACAACATACACACATACATGAAAAATAAAGCAAATGATTGCCACATACATAAAGCTCTTACATTAATATCAACGTCAGGCACACCTTTAAAATTAAACGACACCAACCGACAAACAGAAGAAATAGTCACAGACGATCAGAAAATCAATAATTGGAAACAGAAATCACTACATGGAAAGTACCCTTATCAACTGCAACAAGAATTTATAGACAAAGAAGCATCAAATGCATGGCTTTGCAGGGGAAATCTATACAAGGAAACAGAAGGTTTTATGGTAGCTATCCAAGATCAAATTATAAAAACAAGGAACTACCAAAAATATATAATCAAGGACCCAACTGTAGTATCAGATAAATGTAGGTTATGTAGCAGAAACCAAGAAACGATAGACCATATCACAGGAGGCTGTCCATTTTTGGCAAATAAACAGTACACGGACAGACATAATAATGTAGCCAAACAAATACATGCACTATTAGCAATAAAACATAAATTAGTAGATAACGCAGAACCATATTATAAATATAAACCTAAAGATGTCCTTAATAACGAACGAGTCAAACTTTACTGGGATCGCGATATTATAACTGATAAAACTACTAAAAACAATAGGCCAGATATCACATTAACACTTAAAAATGAAAAGATCACATATTTAATAGACATTGCTATACCCAACAATGAAAATGTAAGTAAAAAATATACAGAAAAAATACAAAAATACATCCCACTTGCTGACGAAATACGACAAATGTGGCACCAACATACAGTAAAAATAGTTCCAATAATACTTTCATCTACAGGCATCATCCCAAAATCACTCCACATCTCACTTAAAGAATTAGGTTTACACAAAAACACGTACATCACACTACAAAAAGCAGTTATCATCGACACATGCTCCATAGTCAGGCGATTCCTCACATCAACTACACAAACACCTACAGAGGTACACAACGAACCGACCCACTTGGCATAGCCCGTGATCGGTTCTTACCACCAGCCTCATGCTGAGATTAAAATTAATATAAACCAAAATAATAATAATCTTTATTAAACAAAAAATGCATACAAAATAAAATTAATTGAAATATATATGAACTTATAACTAAAGTAGGTATTACTGAACAGATTTACCAGTTTTAAAAGTGTTACATTTTTTGTGAAGCATTTTCCTAATTTTGAATTCCAGTGGAACCCACACTAGGAGACCTGTGTCGTGGGTTCCGTGTGACTGAGTTGAACAGTTTGCTTTCATCAGACATTTAAAATGAATCGATAGCGATCACCCGGTCTAGATGACCGGGTGATCGCTATAGCTTATGTTGCTCAGTAAAGAAACAGCTTTCCAATGGTGAAAGAATCTTTGAAAACGGTACAGTAGTTTTTGCGTGAAAACACTACAAACATACAAATCTTTCCTCTTTATATTATTAGTATAGTAAAAAATAATTTAAAATGAGCAATTACGTCCTTAACAATAACATAAGTAACCGATATTAAAATAATCTCCAGATTTACTCTAGATAAATAACACGAACGCAAGCGAACTCTACAGGTTTCTGTTATCCTGGTACTTTTTCGTGATTATTGCGCATCTTGGCTGTTTTGTTTTTACATCCGGAAGTAAGTATTGCACAATCTTTTGGTGAAAACCGTACAAAGAAAGATCCGTTCAAGAGATTTTGAGAAAATCGATTACATACAGACAGACAGCTTTGTGGGACTTTGTTTTATAATAAGTATAGATATAATATATAATTAAATAAATAATAATGAAAGAAATGGAAAAGTAATAATAAAATTATTTTGCTATAATCCGCGATACAGTAAATAGAAAATATATATAGTGCTAAATGTATAGTGGACAAGCTGTGATAGCCCAGCGGTGAGACCGTGCGACTCTTTCGTGGGGAACACGAGTTCAAACCCGGGCAGGCACCAATGAGTTTTTCTATTAAAACTCATGTGTCTAATTGATAATTGCAATTTATCACACGCTTTTCGGTGAAGGAAAACATCGTGAGGAAACCTGCGTATCTCTAGTGGATTCTGGAGATATGTGTAACCTACCAATCCGCATTGGAGCAGCGCGGTAGGTCTTAGCTCCAACCCTTCTCTCCAGAAACGGAGAGAGGAGGCCTATTCCCAGCAGTGGGATTGTAACAGGCTGCTACTTTTTGTATAGTGGACTATACGTTTTCTCATACCCGTTACATGGAGGATTCGTAAAAAACATATGCACAAACCTCCACCACTTCCACCACAATACACAAGCACTACACAGGTTCACTATCACAAACTCGCAAAGCTTTGCGATTTTGTCGTGGAGTCTATCTCCTAATGATGCTTCGGTTGCGGGGCGAAACGATTGTTGAGTTTGTGATAGTGAACCTGTGTAGTGCTTGTGTATTGTGGTGGAAGTGGTGGTGGTTTGTGCATATGTTTTTTACGAATCCTGCATGTAACGGGTATGAGAAAACGTATAGTCCACTATACATTTAGCACTATATATATTTTCTATTTACTGTATCGCGGATTATAGCAAAATAATTTTATTATTACTTTTGTATTATGGATCTCCGCAAAGTAACGCCTAATTCTATAAATTATTGAAAGAAATGGATTAAAAGATTGGCCGAGATAAGTGCTGAAAGGCTTTATTACTGACATGAATACATGAACATTAAAGTAACGTCTTTAGTGCTCTGAGGTCCTGATACACGTCAAGTAGTTAAGAGTTATTTAAAAAAAAAAAAATGAGTAAAAATAATAAGAAAGGAGTAAGCAGTTTAAATGCATTGGTAAATTTCCATAATCTTTTGTAGAAAAAAATACTTTTAACTTTTTCCGGTTATTCGACAGTTATAGAGTACCGAATCGGTAACAGTCAGAAGTTAGAAGTTCTACCGCTTGCCTAGAAACTCGTACCAAAATATTTTGGAAGACATTACTTTACGGGAATGTTTGTTTGTTGTGTGGGAATTTGTATTTAAGTATGTATTTAAAATAATATACTCAGTATATTTACCAGTTTTACGTCACCCATGATACAAGTATTAAATTAGTTTGAGGATGGACGACCCTGTGCGTAAGCGTTCCATATAGTAATATTTATATATATATTTTATACTAGCTGTGCCAGCGGTTTCGCTCGCGTGGAAATCAGCGTGTCACCATTTTATTCTAGAATTCAAATTTTAAACATAAAAGTAATTATTGTGAGTTAACCATAAGAGATAGAGACATGCTATCGCGGACTTTTTTGTAGTATTTTATAGATCTACAATTCTCTAGTACATTACTTTAGCGTATATCTGCTGGTTTACGCAGCGCACGCGACTAAAGCTCCCAGAAAGCAAGTTTTTTAACAATGCGCGATCTCTTCAACACAATTTACATAATACCGATATGTACTATTTACCTAAACCATCCGGAAGTATTGCACTATCTTTTGGTAAGAACCGTACAAAAATCCGTTCAGTAGATTTTGAGAAAATCGATTACATACAGACAGACAGTTTTTTGGGACTTTGTTTTATAATAACTATAGATAATAGCTACTTGGATAGCTTTCTTTTCTACGAATTTTCTGACAAATAAACATTATTCTCACCAACAGTTTAATACACTCACCCGAAAAAAAAAACACCAATCACTTCAAAAAGTAATCACAATATTTAATACTTTTGAATTACGAATTTCCGTAAAATACGGATTTTATAAATTGCTACTAACATTTAGTTTTTTATGTATGGTTTTTGCTTTGTTTGGTATGTATGGTTTTTGGTATTGGAATGGTAAGTTCGTATGCAGATCGGAAGCCAGATTCTAAATTAAGAAAAAAAAACTTGATCCAAGCTTTCCAAAATAAAGGTTTTATAGCAAATTAAATTTTGCTATAATATGAACCATAAAATAACCGGTAATAGGGTTTCATAGATTCACGGAGTTAGATTTTATATAGTAAGTTACAAATTATAGATTAATTATGTAAAAACCTGTTATATTTATAATAACGTTTGATAGTCCAAAATATGAAAATAGATAAATGTGAAATCCTCATTTTTATTTTTTCGTATTTGCTCCAGAAAAAAAAATGTTTAAATTTATTCCACGAAAATGACGTCATCAGATGCCACAGTAAAAAAAAATATATTGCTGTCTCTTTCGAACATTACATCTCTTTCCCCCACCCTGTAAATTAGAAATCTACTTCGAATATCGTCCTATATTTTTTGTAGTGTTCAATAACTATAACTATTGGCTTAATAAGAAAATAGATTTAGATTTTATTTGTATCACCATAAGGTCTATATTCTTTTACCACAGAATGAAATATCACAAAATGTTTATTTGGTGACAGAAATTCAACCTTATTGTTATTATATTAAAGTTGATATTAGTTTATAATATTTTGCTATAGAATACTCCAAATCGTCTGCGGTAGACGGCGGACATTTTATTTTTTATTAGTGTCGTCCTGACTTTGATTTATCCTTATCGATAATTTGTTCATTAATTTCAGAGTTACATACATCACTATAAAACATTTGATGGTATAGTAATCACAACAACGATATAGTCAGAAAAATGAAAAAATGATGCTGGAAAGATCTCGTAAATCTGAGAATTTTGAGGAAATGCAATATTTTGATAAAATTCATTGGCATAGCTAAACAAGTTGTGAAGCTAATGTGGCGTTGATTGGAATTGTAAGTTAAGTACGTTAAGTTCCTGAGGTGTTGGAGGAGCGAATATAATAGATTCTAATTCAAATTCAAATTCAAAATATTCTATATTCGAGTAAACTTGTAAACAAGTGCTTTTGAATCGTCAACATCTACTGCTGGTTCGGAAAACTGTTCCTACCGAGAAGAGCCAGCAAGAAACTCGGCGGTTGCTCTTTTCAAAAATATAATAGATGATGCTCTATTGGTTGTCTCCATTAGGCCTACAGTTCATCTCAAAAGATGGCCTTCGCAGTGAGTATTTCATTTCAGCAACCAAAGACTGCTCACCGCATTTTTTGAAAATACTCATCGTCACATAGTTGCCGTCCTTTCCTTAAAAAGACGAAACTCTACAAAACTGCAATCTTTTTTCGTGTCTTCACAAAACGTACAAGTACAACTCTACAGCGTACTAGTCTCCACAAAACTGCATTTTTTAATCGTGGCGTCATTAAGTGACACGCAAAATAAATTAACCCAAAATTTAGAATCAATTCAGGCAAACGCTACGTAAAATCACCACTAAGAGGAATACCGAACAGCCAGAAATATTATTTTATGGCCAAATTATTGTTTTTTTTTGTTTTTGTAAAAAGATCAATTACCAAAAAATCATTAAACAATGAACATTATAAATTTACGGCCTTATTCATAAAAATAGCTTATAGAAGGTTTTAGACACTCTTTAATTAAAATGCTCTATAAGCTTATAAAACGTTCCATAAAATTGTTTATTCATAAACCTTCTATAACTGATCTATAACATAAATGCGTTTATAAATCCGAATGTAGCCATTATAAGGAAATCAGGTGACCAAGTGCCCGATCATACCCAATTCCCCACAGATAATATGCGTCAACATACCGATAAAGTGTTTTTTTTTTTTTTTTTTTTTTTTTTTTTTTTTTTTTTTTTTTTTTTTTTTTTTTTTTTTTTCGAACTGACTGTATGCTGTTAGCCCTAATGGCTTTTACAGCGTCACCGGGCGGGACGGGCGAGCGCAGAAGCATCGCCGAGTTGCGAAATGCAGGAAGTAGAGCGCAGAAGCCCTACTTAAGTCGGGGAACGTCGTCCTAAGGGTGCCTCCTGTGAGGCCAACCGATAAAGTGTAACCATAGACATTATTATGGACTAAAAAATATTTTATTGTCTACGACACGGGTCACACAGTATCGTCAGTAGTCAGTACACGTAATTTTATTATTGTTTAAATTGTTTTTTTAACTGACGCTAACACGAGACCGATATATAGAACAGACCACATTGAACCACTTGAATTTCAATCCGTACATTCGTCAAATGTCGTTTTCATAATAATCAGCTGTAGGAAAGTCGGCCATCTTTTACCTTATAGCACTGATATAGTAGGGTTATCGGCTCTATAAAGTTATAGTATACTTATAGAATGGTTTAGTGCTAAAATGCGTTTATGAATAACACTTTTTGTAAAACGTAGTATAGCGAGTCTATAAACGTGTCATAACTTTTTATGAATAAGACCCTTAGGGTTTAAGTTCGCAAATGACAAGTTTTATTCATGTAATATATGCATGTAGAAACATTAGAAGGCCTTTTTGGTCGGGCTAAGCTACCGTCCTATATTTTTGGTGCGAACGTTGTGGGAACAAGAAATAAGGTCACGTCCGTAAAGTTAAATGATTACTCATTTGGTTCCAATACAATTTAATTTAACATACAATACTCAACACCAGATGGAACCGGATTAAAAGCCAGTAGTTTAGAATACGCGGGTCTCGCGTGGCGTCTATTAACCAACTACCGGTGAGCGGCCATCGCGATGAAATCGTTGAACTATTCTATTCGGGGCTACCCGCTTTCGCTTTTAATTTCGACTTATTACTTTTTTAACGATCGTTGACATCATTACTAAGTTATCAATTAAATGGTTTATTATTTCAATTAAGTAAATCCTAAATTATTCCACGCGCTGTCATATGTATATACTAATATAAAAAATGAAAATTAACGCCTTTCATTAACGACGATACAATGATCTCAAGTTATTTTACATTAATTTGTACTATAAAGACATTCTTCACATAAATAGACTCCATTTATGGTACAAAAGTAGTAATAAAATTATTTTGCTATAATCCGCGATACAGTAAATAGACTATCTATTTACTGTATCGCGGATTATAGCAAAATAATTTTATTATTCCTTTTGTATTATGGATTTCCGCAAAGTAACGCCTAATTCTATAAATTATCCATTTATGGTGTTGTTATTATTACCTTCGATAAAGATCAGTAATATAAAATCATAGTAATATTCAATTATATTTATCTTTATTGTATATTTTCTTACACACAGTCATTTTATTTATTTTTATTAGATAATTAAAACCCAAGATAAAGTCCTTAATACCACAATAGTGTAATATTATTTGCAGTTCTAATTCGAAATGAAAATTAATTATATCGATAGTCATCGATAACTCTAAAGTGATAAATAACAACACTAAGTCAAATATAGAGCGCCCCAGGGGCGAAACAAACCCAAGCAGCTATAAATAGGTCATACAAGAAAAAGAGACAAACATATAATACTTTCAAAGCGTTAGAAAGAAACAACACGTGACTCCAATTAATATGAAATGCCAGAATTAATGGATTTTAGTCTTTATAGCCATGGTGTTTACTGACACCGCCACACATCGCTGATAAATGTAAACAATACACGAAACATTGTCACGAATAAATTTAAAAAAAATAACCTTAAATAATTTGAAAATAAATAAAAATATTGATTTAGAAACAATAAAACATGAGCAAAACACACTTTACGATTCCAAAACGCAGTCCAGTGATGTCACAGTCAAAAGTCTTGAACTAATTTTAGTGTAGTGACAGATATCGACAGAGAGCCAATCGCTACACCTCGTTAACAACATATTATCAGCTACCAACATTAAATATTGATAAATAAAATAGCAAAACAATCATACCATCAATGATTTCCGGTCAGGACGACGTCGTAACACCGAAAAAACAGTTTAAATCAAATCAAAACGCCCTAAATACGCTCACTTCAGACATCTTTCGCGATGAAATGGCTGCTACGATAACACCGAACACCCATTCCACGGCCGACCGCCTCCCTACCACGAAACAGCTACCGCAACTGAATGATCGACAGTATCGTTCTCTTGCAAACAAAATTGTAAATTCTTGTATCGATCGTACACAAGTAGAGCATCGTGGTACCGGTTCTACCTAACCAATGATAGTGTTGTGAATACAGACGCATCGCATTGGACGGAACGTGTTTCGAAATTCAAACACGTGCCATGACCCCGTTTCCCTCCAACCAACTGAAAACAGACGCGACAGCGCTATACCTGTCTCACTCATACTTATAAACAATTGATGTATATAAAAACGAGAGAAGCATTTACTTTTGTCATCGTCAAATGGAATAGTATAGTAATAAACTGGCTTAATAACTATACTATATTGAATTATGTATTTTAAGTAATTCTGCCATAAAGTGCAAAGTTACGTCGTGGCTCTACAGATGACGTCATTCATGGCTGATGTTTATATAATTCAATTTTTGGCTTATCTTTACAATTTCCAGCGTATCGTGGTCATTATTTTATGTCAACTTGAAAATATAGGTTCATTACCTCTTTATTGCAATGGACGAATCGTGCGTGTATATAGTAAACTGCTTATGCTCGTCGAATAATAAACATGAATTTAGAATGAATATTTTATAAACCGTTTAATGTTACTGATAATTTTTAAACTGTAAATGGCATCACGCGAATTAAAAACCAGTACGTTTAATTAATTTACGTTTTAATTACGTTTAAATGAAATAAGAATGAATTCGGATTTTGAATAGTCAATGTTTTTTTAATTATTATTTTAGTTGCCACAGAGTCGGTGCTTTCTGTTTTGGTTATTAATTTATCTCAAATTGCATTCTTCTCATATTTTAATTGATCAGCTAGTTTTGTTTTAAGTAATTTGTTCTATATTTCTCTGTAACTGTAATTTAAACATTAACAAGTCGTATATTGATTGCAGAATTTTATTAAAGGTTTTGTTTAGATTTTGATTTAGTGAAACGTTTTTAGACGATTTTAGATGATGATTTACCGTTGGGGAACGCAATATTGCGTTTTTTTTAGGACCTCAGTTTATGGCGACGGGTAAAGGAAGGCTGGTGGTATGACTGTGTCAAGACGTCACGCCGTCGGAAGTGGGGCGAGAATGCGATGTTCGGCAACTGAGACTACATCTTTGCAGATCAAAAGATGGTTTATACTTTCCATCTTTTTATTGTCTGTTCATCAAAAGATTTATGTAATCTGTGTATTTTTTTTTTAATTTAAATTGAGATGGTATATGATGGTTGTGAGCTAATTCTCATCAAATTTTGGTTTTGGTTTTTGGTTTTTTTATGTATTATAAAGTAGCGATCTGTGCTGTCTTCACACATCACGCCTGTATGAGAATGTCACAACAAATAATAAGAGAGGTAATATGAGAGAGATAAACTTACCGTTTTCTAATCAAATGTAAAAAAGAGACAGATAATAATCGACTGTTCGTTCGCTATCTTTCTATTGTCGATGAATACATTTTATTCTGTCTAACCTGCTCCATTAACTAATGGACTAACTAATACTAATTGGTCAGAGTATGTGCTGTAATGAGTCAAGGTCCGGTCATTAAAGAGAGGAGAGATAGGTTATGACCATCAAAGCGGAGAGATGTGAGCTGTGATCAGGGACGTATTTTTTTTCGAACTGACTGTATGCTGTTAGCCCTAACGGCTTTTACAGCGTCACCGGGCAGGACGGGCGAGCGCAGAAGCATCGTCGAGGTTGCGAAATGCAGAGAGTAGAGCGCAGAGGATCAGGGGCGTAGCTGTGGGAGGGCTAGACGAGACAGTGCCCGAGGCCCTAAGGCTCGGGGGGCCCCAGACCTTATTTACTTGATACTTGACTTAGTTCAGCGGCCTACGCTGTTCGTGAGATAAGACAATTTACAGATGTCGAAACAGCAATACTTGTTTATTTTGCTTACTTCCATAGCATTATGTCTTATGGAATAATGCTGTGGGGTAAATGCGCGGATAGTGAAAAAATTTTGCATTACAAAAAAGAGCCATACGTGGCATCTACAATTTAAGTCCGCGTGATTCCCTGCGAGAGAAGTTTAAGGAAATAGCTATTATTACATTTGCTTCACAGTATATTTAAAGCAATGTAGTTTTTGTACATAAAAATATAAAGAATTATAAAACGATAGGTGATGTATATTACAAGCACTATAGCAAAACTACTTCGCTATAATCCGCACGGGAAGCATGCAAAGCTAATGTGTATGAAGCAGGTAAAATTTACGCACCTTACACATGCAGGACAAGCCACCACGCGCACCCCAAGGCTCCTCCACCAGCAACAAAGCACACAAGCAGCACACACAACAATCTCGACGATCGTTTCGCTCCGAAACCGAAGCATCATCAGCAGGATAGGTTCCACGATGAATAAAATAAACAAAGTAGGAACCGACATGTGCTTGCGACTCCTTTGCGCCTAGCAAAAGAACGTAAATCGTTTATGGGTTTGAGTATAAGATTCTGTTATAAAATTCCGAAATAAATTTTGGCCATGCCATTACAACAGTTTAAAAACACTGTTAAAAAGAGGCTAATACAGAAAGCCTACTACTATACTGTTGAAGATTACTTAGATGATAAGGATGTGTGGATATAGGTGCACTTGTACCCTGTACAAGACAATAATAACTAAATGTAATTAGTTTTAAGATTTATATTTTAAAAAGAGCAACCGCCGAGTTTCTTGCTGGTTCTTCTCGGTAGGAACAGCCTTCCGAACCAGCAGTAAAGTTGACGATTCAAAAGCACTTGTTTACAAGATTACTTAAATAAAGAATATTTTGAATTTGAATTTGATATCCGTTAATTTATGCAATTACTAGCTTCCTCGCTTAAGCTTCACCCGCGCATAAAACATTGTATATAATTGAAATTTGAATATAAATTTTTGTATCGTGAGCTAACCATAAGAGATAGAGATATGTTGTCGTAACTTTTTGTCTAATTTCATCATCATTCTCCTGCCCTTATCCCACTCTAAGTGAGATCGGCACAACTAGTTACAAACATGTTGTCACATGATTTGGCTACGTATTTTACGACCGGCCGCCTGCCTGACGTCAACTTACCTTAGTCGTCTTTTCGCAAAGACGACTCGGTAAGAAATGAGGGTGGTCTATTCTATGCAGCCGGATACCACACGGCACATACCTTAGTCGCCTCTTACGACACCTCGGTAAGAAATGAGGGTGGTCTATTCTATTCTGCTGGATACCACATGGCACATACTTTAGTGGCCTCTTACGACACCTCGGTAAGAAAGGAGGGTGGTCTATTCTATTCTGCCGGATACCACACGGCACATACCTTAGTTGCCTCTTACGACACCTCGGTAAGAAATGAGGGTGGTCTATTCTATTCTGCCGGATACCACATGGCACATACTTTAGTCGCCTCTTACGACACCTCGGTAAGAAAGGAGGGTGGTCTATTCTATTCTGCCGGATACCACACGGCACATACCTTAGTCGCCTCTTACGACACCTCGGTAAGAAATGAGGGTGGTCTATTCTATGCAGCCGGCTGCATAGAATAAGAATAAGAGGTATCATAAGAGGCGACTAAGGTATGTGCCGTGTGGTATCCGGATACCACACGGCGTAACTTTTTGTCTAATTTGTGTAAATCAATAATTCACTAGTACATTATTGTATTGCATTTCTGTTGGTTTACGCGGCGCACGCGACTAAAGCTCGCAGCAGCATCGATCTCTTTACACAATAACAAATTACTAAAAACGTAATATCCTATTCACCTGTCCAAAGAATTGCACTACCTTTTAGTAAAAACCGTACAAAAATCCTGACGAAAAACGCGGACTTTTTTTTAGTATTTTTATAAATCTACAATTCCCTAGTACATTACTTTAGCGTATCTTTGCTGGTTTATAGAAGCAGGCGTTACTTTGCGGAATTCCATATTACAAGCAATATAACAGAACTAACTACTTTGCTATAATCCGCACGGGTTAAGCGAATGCATGCAAAGCCAATGTGTATGAAGCAGGCAAAATCTACGCACCTTATACATCATCATCAACAAAAATCGTAATGATTACGATGCATTACGATTTTTGTCGTGTAGCCTATCCTCCTGATGATGCTTCGGTTTCGGGGCGAAACGATCGTTGAGGTTGTGGTGGTGGGTGTGTGTGCTGCTTTTGTGTGCGTTGTTGCTGGTGAATTGCGCCTTGGGGTGCATGTGGTGGCTGGTCCTGCATGTATAAGGTGCGTAGATTTTGCCTGCTTCATACACATTGGCTTTGCATGCATTCGCTTAACCCGTGCGGATTATAGCAAAGTAGTTAGTTCTGTTATATTGCTTGTATCTTTGCTGGTTTGCGGAGCGCACGCGACTGAAACTGCCAGCAAGTAAGTTTTTTCACAACTGCGCGATCTCTTCAACACAATTTACACAATACCGATTTGTACTATTTACCTAAACCATCCGGAGGTATTGCACTATCTTTTGGTGATAGCCGTACAAATATCCGTTCAGTACATTTTGAGGAAATCGATCATATACAGACAGCTTTGGAAAACTTTGTGTCATAATAAGTAATGATTATTATATAATAAATAACACCGCATTGACGAATGTGTTACACAATAAATAGATTTAAGATTGTACATAGAATAAATGAATTCATGATCTAAAAATTATCAGTGATTCGATAAAAACATATTTGATTGACAATATCGAGAATTATAAGTAAAATTCAAATATAAGTACTTTTTTTAAAGAATTATTATGCCAAATAAGGGCTATAAACAATTATTTACACAATTAACAATTATTAACAAATTGTACCGAAATCGATGTAATCCTACTAGTCCTACTAATCCTACTACTAATATTATAAATGCGAAAGTTTGTGAGTATGGATGGATGTTTGTTACTCTTTCACGAAAAATCTACCGGACGGATTTGTATGAAACTTTACAGTTATATAGGTTTTACATCGGAATAACATATAGGCTACAATTTGTAATGATTTTATGTAATATGACGATACATGTCAATAAAGTCGGGAAAAATCTGGCCTCTGAGAGCTATCTCGGCGTACGCTGCCTAAACCATC
Source organism: Morpho deidamia (assembly GCA_947086505.1). NCBI lineage: Eukaryota > Metazoa > Arthropoda > Insecta > Lepidoptera > Nymphalidae > Morpho > Morpho deidamia. Next base: position 14,073,471 of record CAMTZC010000016.1, read on the forward strand.
AGAGTTACACAAAGATGATGTACTGTAGTATTATTTGTCTTTAATAGTTCTAAATAAAAGTCCGCGACAGCATATGTCTATCTTTTATGTGGAAGCCACTATGACCAAAATTGTGAATCATAAACCTAATTAAATTAGATACTGTGGCAGACAAAATTCCTAGCCAGCGAAGCCGCGGGAGAAAACTAGTAATTTATAAATTCAGACACACGCTACAAAACACTACGCTTTTTTTTTACTTTTATACTTAAACTAACAATTCAAATTAACAAATCAAACAGTTATAAAATAATAAAAATAATCAATCAAATGACATTTATGAGTTTGCATAGAATTATACTTTCTCTTGATGTAGGAACATTTCATTGAGAAAGATCGAGAAGTAGTGTAATAAAAAAATAGAACAGCAATAACTTTTAATGTTGGTAACAAATTCAATAACTTACCTAAACATCTGTTTGGTATCTGTTGTAATAAAATTTAAACAATGTCAAAAGATTATTATTATAATATCATAAAAAATTCAGACAATAATGTGGAAATTTACTATAAATAAAAAAAAACACAACATCCCTTTTTAGTAATCAATAAAAAATCAATTTAAGGAGTATTTAATTAACGCTGAAATAACGTTATTTTTCGTTATCTGGTGTGATATTTCAATTAATAAAAACGAAAACGTCTAAAAGTTTGTATATTGTATAAAAATTATAATTAAAAAATATAAATTGTAGCATAAATAATACAACTTTTTTTAATTACATTGAACATAGATTAATATTATTTTCATTTTTATTTAGTATGCAAAGAAATATAATTAAAAAAAATAAAAATTAATCAAACTTACTTCAGAACTTAGTTACCTCTAAAATAATATTAAATAATTATTATCTACAAATGAAACACATTATTGTATAAAATTATTTAATGTCACTATTGCGGTAAATTTACAATAAATTAAAAAAACACCTACTTTTATTTAACGTTTTTTAAACTCTTAAATTCACTTTACGAAATTCACCCTTTCGCTTTGGGCTTCATTTTTGGCGGTTTTATTATCGAACCGATGCTTTTTCTTTTCATCATTTTTTTCCTTTTCATTGGCGTCTTTTTACTCGTCCCGGGTTTAGGTTCGATCTCTTTAATTTTCACCATTGATTTCTTCGGAGGTTCCTCTATCTTTTTCATTAATTTCTTGGGCGGTTCTTCTTCTTCCTTTACCTTCCTTGATCTCTTCTTTTCATCGCCACCTTTTTCAACTGCCTTTTTTATCTTCACTTTGGATTTAACTTCTAGATCTTCGGTGGTTTTTGCTTTAGGCTCTTTCTTCACTTCTTTGCTTTTCGGAGCTAATCTAAACGACCCTGAAGCTCCTGTGCCCTTGGTTCGAACGTACGTTCCCGTTTCGACGCCCGTCTTCAAGGTTTTCCTGATTAAATAATTGATTTTCTCTGTATCCACGCTGAAGTTTTCATTTATATACTTCTTTATTGCTTGTAGCGACGTCCCTTTTCGGCTCTTCGATTGCTCTAACGCTTGGTGTATCATATCCTTCGTGCTTAATTTCTTCTGTTCTTTCTGTATCACATCTTCGGGAAGTTGCGTTTTCTTCATGTTTTTCCTTAACACCGTGCGTATTTCTATGTCGGAGCCATCTGAAGACATTTTGTTGTTTGGTTCTGAGGAATCGTTATATACACGTTCTGTTCGGTTAACGAGTAATACATTAACGAGATAACTTTTGTAGTTATGGAATATTTGTTGATATTTAATTACATTAATACATTAAGAAATATTTACTCCAAATATTGAGTTCATGAATTGTGATATTCAAATTCAAATTGAAAATATTATTTATTCAAGTAAACTTGTAAACAAGTGCTTTTGAATCGACAACATTTACTGCTGGTTCGGAAAACTATTCCTACCGAGAAGAGCAGACAAGAAACTCGGTGGTTGCTTTTTTCAAATATAATTCTTATAACTGGTCATTAGCTATCTTACAGGTACAGGGTAGAGGAGAAGCTAAATCCACGCATTTTTAACATCTATATAATCCTCAATAGTAGGTATAGTAGGCTTTTTGTATCAGCCTCCCTTTAAAGATTAAAAAATGATAAAATATACAAAATATATTAAATAAAGAAATATTAACTCTACAAATTGAACTCTTGAATTGTGATAAAATATGTAAAATAAATTAAATAAAATGTAAAATCATATTGAAAATAATGTTAATGTATTTTATGCTACTTAAACTTGACCATAAAAGTTTTGTTTTCCGTACATGCAGAGATAAACGTAAATAATTATTGAATAAATAAACTTAAATGATCAATTATTAATTAATAATTTATAGCTCGTTCAAATCTAAGACTAACATATTAGTTACTCATATATACGCAACCAGTTCATATAAAAGGCGCGGTTTGATTAATTCCTTTCAGACGCTGATTCGCCACGGAGGCGTGGACGTTATTACATTGGCTTTTTATTTTAGAATAATCGATGGTGAGAGGAAAAAATTCAATTTTCGTCTATAAGGTTACCATACGTAACTATTTTTTTATGTAAGTTTTACACTACGAGTAAAAATAGATTATTTATTTACTAGAAGCTCAGCCAACGAACTTCGTACCGCCTTGAATGAGAATGCTAAAGCAGGCCTACCACGAACACTTATTGCGACTCAATTGAAGACTTTATAGAATAAGGCGTTACTTTGCGGAGATCCATAAGATACAATTGTATCGCGGATTATAGCAAAATAATTTTATTATTACTTTTGTTCAATTGAAGACGTAAACGTAATCGTTTTGCTTTTTCGCACCATGACGTCTTAAAGACGCACATTTTAAGTCGTTCTCGAATGAGCGTTTGGAATTCCTCCTAAGAACATGTGGTTAAAAGAGACAGACAATATAACAGAAACAACTACTTTGCTATAATCCGCACGGGTTAAGTGAATGCATGCAAAGCCAATGTGTATGAAGCAGGCAAAATCTACGTACCTTATACATGCAGGACAAGCCACCACATGCACCCCAAGGCGCAATTCACCTGCAACAACGAACACAAAAGCAGCACACACACCCACCACCACAATCTCGACGATCGTTCGCCCCCGTTTTGCCTGCTTCATACACATTGGCTTTGCATGCATTCACTTAACCCGTGCGGATTATAGCAAAGTAGTTGTTTCTGTTATATTGCTTGTAATATGGAATTCCGCAAAGTAACGCCTGCTTCTATAAATCATTTAAAAGAGACAGAGTTATCTATAGTTCATATAATGTTATCCTTTTCAAACATTACGACCCCAATGCAATCCACACTTCATGGTACCAAAAGAAAGCGGTTGAGGGTAGGTACTGACATTGAATTGAATCGTTATCTAAAAGGTTATGGTAGGCCTGCTGGTCTTATAATATTTTACTGTCTAAACCATTGCTTCTCAACTATTTTTGTAGTCTTAGCCTTTCTACAACTCTTATGCATTTCTTATGTTAAAATTGAATTGTTAACTTAACTTAAATGATAGGTTTCAGGAAGAAATAACTACATATACACTTTTTTCGGTACTAATGCTTAATATTTAATTTCCTTGTATTAAACATTGGATGGAAAAATATAATTGTTGCCTTTAATATTTTCACTATAATATGTTAATTTTTATGCCCTTCAATTTTCTGGCCTCAACTTTCTTTACTTTTAGGAATATTTTAATATCAAAATTAACGAAATCGGTTCAGAAGTTTTCGAGTTTTATTCGAATTTTAATATCAAAATATATAAAGAAAAAATGAAAATTTATATTGAAATTTTCACAGTCGGTTTTGAAAACGAAAAAAAGAAATAAATTTTTCATACTTTGCACTCAACAAGAGAAATAATAAAAATGGCATTGTATAATTATTATATAATAGACTGGCTGTGCCAGCGGCTTCGCCCGGGTCGAAATAAATTTTCACAAAAATTTCCAAATTGAAATTTTGAACATAAAAGTAGTTATTGTATAGATAGTAGATAAAAAAAATGCTATCGCGGACTTTTTTGTAGAATATCTATAGATCTTCAATTCTCTAGTAAATTACTTTAGCGTAACTCTGCTAGTTTACACAGCACACGCGACTAAAGCTCCAAGCAAGCAAGTTTTTTACCAACTCCTCGATCTCTTCAACACAATTTACCTAATACCGATATGTACTATATACCTAAACCATCCGGAAGCATTGCATCTTTTGGTGAAATTGTACAAAAATCCGTTCAGTAGATTTTGAGAAAATCGATTATATACAGACAGACAGCTTTTTGGGACATTATTTTATAATAAGTATAGATAAAGTTATTCATTATTTATTTACAACAAAAATGTACAAGTTATGTCTATATTAAACTAGCAATCCCCTGCGGTTTCACCCGCGTACGTACCGATCTCGTGGTAGTGGAAAGTGTACTAAGTTGGACTATAGATTTATTTTTGTGAATTAATAGTTTGACCCTGGTTCTTATTAACGTAGTTACTATTATAACAGGGCCTGCAACTGGTGAGCTAGCTTTTATTCCAAGGATACCAATGATACCCACGTTTATAGCTATACCTTTTAAAGGAATTCCATTTCCAGTTGAAATTTCCTTTGACTTAACTATTAATAAGTCCCAGGGTCAAACTTTTAATTTACGCGGTGAAACCACGGGGCCTTGCTAGTTAATAAGAATAAGATATCAAATTCAAATTCAAAATATTATTTATTCAAGTAAACTTGCAAACAAGTGCTTTTGAATCGTCAACTCTACTGCTGGTTCGGAAAGCTGTTCCTACCGAGAAGAACCAGCAAGAAACTCGGCGGTTGCTCTTTTCAAACAATAATTCTTATCACTAGTTACATATAGTTATTAATGTCTTGTACAGGGTTGAAGAGAAGCTATATCCACGCATTCTTATCGTCTAAGTAATCCTCAATAGTATAGTAGGCTTTCTGTCTACCAATAAATTGCAATAGTTAAAATGCACTGGCCTTGTTAATATCTTTTATGATTAACAGAATTTGATGTTACTTAGCCGTGTGGTATCCGGCAGAATAGAATAGACCACCCTCCTTTCTTACCGAGGTGTCGTAAGAGGCGACTAAGGTATGTGCCGTGTGGTATCCGGCAGAATAGAATAGACCACCCTCCTTTCTTACCGAGGTGTCGTAAGAGGCGACTAAGGTATGTGCCGTGTGGTATCCGGCAGAATAGAATAGACCACCCTCATTTCTTACCGAGGTGTCGTAAAAGGCGACTAAGGTAAGTTCACGTCAGGCAGGCGGTCGGTCGTAAAATACGTAACATGTTGTGCCGAAACCACTTAGAGTGGGATAAGGGCAGGAAAATGATGAGAATTAGATGTTACCTACTTCACGGACTTTCATCATGCAAAAGTAATAATGCTAATAGTAGTTTGTACTATCAATTTTCATACTTCATACTAACTGAGATGCTTCGTTTTGGTACTGGTCGATATATCGTTGAGATTCTTGAATGTTTGATAGTGAATGTGTGCAGTGCTAGTTTAATGTGGGGTGGTGGTGATTTGTAAAAGTAAAAAGTAAAGTAACAGCCCGTTGTTATGCCCACTGCTGGGCTAAGGCCTCCTCTCTCCGTTTTTGGAGAGAAGGATTGGAGCTAAGACCTACCACGCTGCTCCAATGCGGATTGGTAGGTTACACATATCCCTAGAATTCTCTAGAGATATGCAGGTTTCCTCACGATGTTTTCCTTCACCGAAAAGGGTATGATAAATTGCAATTATCAATTAGACACATAAGTTTTAATAGAAAAACTCATTGGTGCCTGCCCGGGTTTGAACTCGTATTCCCCTCGAAAGAGTCGCACGGTCTCACCGCTAGGCTATCACAGCTCTTGGTGATTTGTAGTGCATGCAATTTAACCAATCCTGAACATATAAAATAGGAAAATAGATAGTTCATTGTTCATATAGCAGTGCATTTTGTTCTAATCGCAGGTTATAGCAAAATACCATTATTTTCTTTATAACTTTTATGCCAACTCAATCGTTCGATGTTTTACTGCTTGTTAAAATACGTTATTCGTTTCTCACTATATATACCGCTGTTCATATAAAAGGCGCGGTTTAATTATTTCCTTTCAGTCGCTGATTCGCCACGGAGGCGTGGACGTGGTGTGAGGTGCTTTTAAACTGTAATGATATACGTTTTGATTGATAAACACGTATCAAAATGATATGTAAAAAGGTTTAAATATAAATTTTACATCAACAAACTATAAAATTGAAATTAATTTAGTTTTTTCAATTTACGATAATCTATTTCTATATCTATACTAAAATTCTTGTCTCTCGTGTTCCTCAGAAGCCACTAACTTCCTTTGTTAGTGTTAGAGATGATAAATTATATGAATATATAAAGATAAAATTGCAAGAAACTCTATAAGCTTTTTATTAAACGTAATCGGTAATTCGAATAAACTAAAATATAAAATAATTCTGGGACATTAGAAAACAGCAACTTCTTTTTAAAAGCTAAACAGGTACAAAAGTAATAATAAAATTATTTTGCTATAATCCGCGATACTATCGCGGATCGATGGTATCGCGGATTATAGCAAAATAATTTTATTATTACTTTTGTATTATGGATCTCCGCAAAGTAACGCCTAATTCTATAAATTAACTAAACAGGTCATATATCTTATTATGGTAAAATTAATTCTCCAATAGTTTGACATCAGCATACATTGTTAGCACCTTATATATAAAATAAAATAAGCGAATATCTAGACTTTTACCCTAACACTAAACATATTGCTAAAATTAAAATTATTTACTAATAAAATTACTATAATTATTTTTATTATGATACCCGCCGTGTGGTATCCGGCTGAGTAGAATAGACCATCCTCATTTCTTACCGAGGTGTCGTAAAAGGCGACTAAGGTGAGTCGACCCGCCGTGTGGTATCCGGCTGAGTAGAATAGACCAACCTCATTTCTTACCGAGGTGTCGTAAAAGGCGACTAAGGTAAGTCGACCCGCCGTGTGGTATCCGGCTGCGTAGAATAGACCAACCTCATTTCTTACCGAGGTGTCGTAAAAGGCGACTAAGGTGAGTCGACCCGCCGTGTGGTATCCGGCTGCGTAGAATAGACCAACCTCATTTCTTACCGAGGTGTCGTAAAAGGCGACTAAGGTAAGTCGACCCGCCGTGTGGTATCCGGCTGCGTAGAATAGACCAACCTCATTTCTTACCGAGGTGTCGTAAAAGGCGACTAAGGTGAGTCGACCCGCCGTGTGGTATCCGGCTGCGTAGAATAGACCACCCTCATTTCTTACCGAGGTTTCGTAAAAAGCGGCTTAGGTAAGTCGACTTGCCGTGTGGTATCCGGCTGCGTAGAATAGACCAACCTCATTTCTTACCGAGGTGTCGTAAAAGGCGACTAAGGTAAGTCGACCCGCCGTGTGGTATCCGGCTGCGTAGAATAGACCACCCTCATTTCTTACCGAGGTTTCGTAAAAAGCGGCTTAGGTAAGTCGACTTGCCGTGTGGTATCCGGCTGCGTAGAATAGACCAACCTCATTTCTTACCGAGGTGTCGTAAAAGGCGACTAAGGTGAGTCGACCCGCCGTGTGGTATCCGGCTGCGTAGAATAGACCACCCTCATTTCTTACCGAGGTTTCGTAAAAAGCGGCTTAGGTAAGTCGACTTGCCGTGTGGTATCCGGCTGCGTAGAATAGACCAACCTCATTTCTTACCGAGGTGTCGTAAAAGGCGACTAAGGTGAGTCGACCCGCCGTGTGGTATCCGGCTGCGTAGAATAGACCACCCTCATTTCTTACCGAGGTTTCGTAAAAAGCGGCTTAGGTAAGTCGACTTGCCGTGTGGTATCCGGCTGCGTAGAATAGACCAACCTCATTTCTTACCGAGGTGTCGTAAAAGGCGACTAAGGTAAGTCGACCCGCCGTGTGGTATCCGGCTGCGTAGAATAGACCAACCTCATTTCTTACCGAGGTGTCGTAAAAGGCGACTAAGGTGAGTCGACCCGCCGTGTGGTATCCGGCTGCGTAGAATAGACCATCCTCATTTCTTACCGAGGTTTCGTAAAAAGCGGCTTAGGTAAGTCGACTTGCCGTGTGGTATCCGGCTGCGTAGAATAGACCAACCTCATTTCTTACCGAGGTGTCGTAAAAGGCGACTAAGGTGAGTCGACCCGCCGTGTGGTATCCGGCTGCGTAGAATAGACCACCCTCATTTCTTACCGAGGTGTCGTAAAAGGCGACTTAAGTAAGTCGACCCGCCGTGTGGTATCCGGCTGAGTAAAATAGACCACCCTCATTTCTTACCGAGGTATCGTAAAAGGCGACTTAGGTAAGTCGACCCGCTGTGTGGTATCCGACTGAGTAGAATAGACTACCCTCATTTCTTACCGAGGTGTCGTAAAAGGCGACTTAAGTAAGTCGACCCGCCGTGTGGTATCCGGCTGAGTAGAATAGACCAAAAAGATAAAAAATATATAATCATGAAATCATGGTACTACCAGAAAGAAGGTGTTGGACCAGAACGGCCAATAAATCTATACTTATTATAAAACAGAGTCCCAAAAAACTGTCTGTCTGTATGTAATCGATTTTCTGAAAATCTACTGAACGGATCTTTGTACGGTTTTCAACAAAAGACAGTGCAATATTTCCGGATGGTTTAGGTAAATAGTACTATTAGTATTATGTAAATTGTGTAGAAGAGATGCTGGATAGCAGTTGTTAAAAAAACTTACTTGCTGGGAGCTTTAGTCGAGTGCGCTGCGTAAACCAGCAGAGATACGCTAAAATAACGTAGTAAAGAATTGTAGATCTATAAATATACTACAAAAAAGTCCGCGATAGCATGTATCTATCTCTTACGGTTAACTCACAGTTGCTACATTTAAGTTCAAAATTACAATTTGGCCGCTGGCACAGCTTAGTAATTATATAAAGTAATTATTCAGTAAACGAAAATTGTCTTTCATTTCACACGGAAAAAATGTAATGACTTTCTAAACAACCCAATAGTTAAGTAATTAGAAATATTTAGTATGTATTATAAGAATTTAAGGTTATATTAATTGCTGGTAAACCTAAGGGAAATAAATAAAAAATAAGCTATTGCCAAACTAACAAGTAGATACCTTAAAAAAGACTGAATTTGTATGCCAGAAATGGCTGAATATATGTTGTAAAATGTACCAAATTTTGACTGACATATATTTAATACAAATAAATATATTATTATTATTATACAGACAGAAAGGTTAAAATAAAACACAGTAAAAATAAAACTTTAGCTATATTGTCATAAAAAATGCATTCTTTTATAACTAAATTTATACATTTAATATTAATTTTAGCTTAAGACTAAAGTATGATGTTTTGTATATTTTTTTACATTAGAATCTTATTTATCAAATACATTCATAGTAAACGGTTGTTATTTGTCTTTGTTTTTCTTCCAAAGGGAGCAATAGATGAGTTTTGGTAGATATGAACATATGTGAATAGCTGGAAAAGTGAAATAGGTCCTTCGTACTAAACGCAGACGAAGTCATGGGCAGACTAGTTATTGAAGTTAAAAAACTTTATCAGCAATGTAGTTGGTAGATTTTAAGCTTTCGTGATACACATTTCATCATCCTGCCCTTATCCCACTCTAAGTGGGGTCGGCATATGTTACAAATATGTCATCACTTGATTCGGCTACGTATTTTACGACCGGCCGCCTAACTTCAACTTACCTTAGTCATATTTTGCGACATCTCGGTAAGAAAGAGGGTGATCTATTCTACTCACAACGCGATAAAAGTTACTGTTTTGAATAAAATGACGCGCGCGACGTGACGCGACCGGCGGGATCAACGACCTTTTTATGCATTCGATTGCCGACGCGAGCGTCCGACAGTTAGTGACGTTTCGAATACGATAAGGACAGGCCGCGTGCGCCTGTATACGGCATTCTTTTATAACGCACACGTGTAATTTTGCGTTTCGGGTGTTATTCTCAGTAGTGACACGACTTTATTGACATTTGAGACTGATATAAGTATTTAGTGACGCGTTTAACCAGTGAAGCGTTTGAGAAGACGCGACCGTCCACGGTTTAAGTGCGCGTTGGGTTACTATTCCCCGATATAGGGACAATTCAATAACGTGTGATCTTACGAAGGTTGTGTGCAGACCTGGTGTTATTTAACCGATATAGTGAAGTGTATACTCCGGGAGAAACAGACATTACGTGTCCGTGGAAGATTGCAGAGGCGAGCCAACGGTTTCGGGAATTGGCCAAGTTCATACAAGCATACGCACAGACGTACACATATACACGCAGTGACTCATGAGGCCACATACAGCTGACGGCCGCATAAGGTAGGTTGAGACGCCGAGACGACGGGCCCAGGTCCCGGAGGTTGTTTCATCCGTCCGCACGTTTGCGCGGAACAGTTACATTTGTATAAGGTTCCATCCACCTTGAATACCGAATGAACAAAATACCGACAGTAGTACTCGGGAACAGTCGGTTCGTGGCCACGTGGATGCAACTCAGCCGAAACCTCGAACCTTATATTAAGGTAACTCGATTTTATAGCGATGTTTCCCATATGAGGTATATATATTATAATAACCAAAGTAGTTACTACCGTGTGGTATCTGGCTGAGTAGAAAAGACCACCGTCATTTCTTACCGAGGTTTCGTAAAAGGCGACTAAGGTAAGTCGACCCGCCGTGTGGTATCCGGCTGCGTAGAAAAGACCACCCTCATTTTTTACCGAGGTGCCGTAAAAGGCTGAGTAGAATAGACCACCCTCATTTCTTACCGAGGTTTCGTAAAAGGCGACTAAGTTAAGTCGACCCGCCGTGTGGTATCCGGCTGCGTAGAATAGACCACCCTCATTTCTTACCGAGGTGTCGTAAAAGGCGACTTAAGTAAGTCGACCCGCCGTGTGGTATCCGGCTGCGTAGAATAGACCACCCTCATTTCTTACCGAGGTGCCGTAAAAGGCGACTAAGGTAAGTCGACGTCTTTTTATAAGCTGTGATAGCCCAGCGGTGAGACCGTGCCACTCTTTCGAGGGGAACACGAGTTGAAACCCGGGGCAGGCACCAATGAGTTTTTCTATTAAAACTCATGTGTCTAATTGGTAATCGCAATTTATCACACGCTTTTCGGTGAAGGAAGACATCGTGAGGAAACCTGCATATCTCTAGAGAATTCTGGGGATATGTGTAACCTACCAATCCGCATTGGAGCGGCGTGGTAGGTCTTAGCTCCAATCCTTCTCTCCAAATAACGGAGAGAGGAGGCATATGCCCAGCAGTGGGCATAGTAACAGGCCGTTACTTTACTTTTTTTTAAGCTGACGTCAGGCAGGCGGCCGATCGATACGTAGCCAAATCATGTGACATGTTTGTAACATGTGCCGACCCTACTTAGAGTGGGATAAGGGCAGGAGGATGATGATGAAAGAAAGTAATTACTGAAATACTTCTTTCTGGTTCTACCCTGGATTAGTAATTAGCATTAAATAGAGTTAAGCAAAATTTTAGTACTTTTTTTTGAACAGCATTAAAAATAAATAACTGGCATATGATTAAGAGTTAATTTATTGAGTGAAATCATCATTCTCCTGCCCTTATCCCACTCTAAGTGGGGTCGGCACAACATGTTACAAACACGTCACATGATTTGGCTACGTCTATTACGACTGACGTCAACTTATTTTAGTCGTATTTTACGACATCTCGGTAAGAAAGGAGGGTGATCTATTTTAGGATAGACCGTGGATTAGTAATTTTTCAAAGCATTAAATTATCCCACTCTAAGTGGGGTCGGCACAACATGTTACAAACATGTCACATGATTTGGCTACGTATATTACGGCTGACGTCAACTCACCTTAGTCGTATTTTACGACATATCGGTAAGAAAGGAGGGTGATCTATTTTACGATAGACCGTGGATTAGTAATTTTTCAAAGCATCAAATATAGTTAAGGGTATAGTTGAGCAAAATTTTAGCATTTTAGTTTTAGACAGGACTAAAAAGAAATAACTGACGTAAATGAACAGAAGTTAACGATATTTTAAGAGTTAATTTATTGAGTGAAAATAAAAAATTACGAATATTATAAATTAATGAGAAAAACAATGGTCTGTACATAACTAATTATGGCTAGGAATATAATATTATGCTATTCAATAGAATAGCTATAGAGATCCCGTAATTTATGGGGTGTTTCCCACTATAAAGGGGTAGAAGATCTATTGTCAAAATCTATTGAAGACTGTGAAAATTATATTTCCCAGTGGATTTTATTGTGTTCACAAAAAAATTAATAAAAAAATCTTTAAAAAAATTAAAAAAAGTAAAGCGTTAATATCTTTGTTGTTTTGAAAAAAATCAGATATACTCTACATTTAGCATTACATATAGATTACAGCAAATTAATTTTGTTTAAAATGTTATTTTGTTTTAAATTAAATGTTATTGTATTATTTTGGTACTTAAATACAAATATACAAAATATATAAAAAAAAAATACAAATATACACCCGGGTTCGATGAAACAAACAAACAGACAATTGATTATAGAAAATGTTGGCCCTCGGCGGGAATCGAACCCGCAACATGTGGAGCTGAAGACACATGTGAATGGAAACACCGAAAGCGGAATTTGGAAGACACAATAAGACCAATTATGTCTAATAAAGTAAATCTCCCCAAATGGGACGATATATTCAGTTGACAGCTTAATCTAGTTTTATCAGTTAGTTGTCACTTCTCGATTATAATAACCGTTTAATCTTAACTAGAACAGCCCCTTGGATCTGCTCTCATCTACGAACTTCCTGACGTGAACCACGTAGTCCAACATCACAGTCGCAAAAGCTGCGTCCAACACGAACTGTGGTATTTTACCTGGAATCACGAAAAAAAAGGCCGTTTAGATTAACAACAGACAAATAAATGGCCATTTAGATTAACGACGGACAATAATTTGGTCGTTTAGATTAACAATAGATAAATAAATGGCCATTTAGATTAACGACGGATAATAATTTGGTCGTTTAGATTAACAACCGATAGTAATTTGGTCGTTTAGATTAACAACAGATAATAATTTGGTCGTTTAGATTAACAACAGATAATAAATGGCCGTTTCGATTAACAACAGATAAAAAATTTGGTCGTTTAGATTAACAACACCCATAGCACAAGTATTAATTACTTTGGGGACGGACGACCGTGTGTGTAAAGTGGCCTATGTATATTTATGTATATTTATTTATTTATTTATAATATGAATATCACTCCCGATAGTTTAAATTCATAAACATAAGAGTGTTTACCTTTCAGATCGCAGCACATCAACCATTGGAAGACACTGCGATGGACTATAGCACCGCCCTGGGTTTCCACGGCTTTCGGACTGACGCACCAACAGCCGACCTTATTGTGACCTCTGTGGACGACAGACAACAAAATATATAGAAGAAAGTACGAAACGAGCTGTGATAGCCCAGCGGTGAGACCGTGCGACTCTTTCGAGGGGAATACGAGTTCAAACCCGGGCAGGCACCAATGAGTTTTTCTATTAAAACTCATGTGTCTAATTGATAATTGCAACTAATCACACGCTTTACGGTGAAGGAAAACATTGTGAGGAAACCTGCATATCTCTAGAGAATTCGGAGATATGTGTAACCTAACAATCCGCATTCGAGCAGCGTGGTAGGTCTTAGCTCCAACCCTTCCCTCCACAAACGGAGAGAGGAGGCCCATTCCCAGCAGTGGGATTGTAACAGGCCGCTACTTTACTTTTACTTTTACGTAACGAGAATATAACATGGAACTACCGTTCATTGTATATTTTATCACTTGTTACAAATTATGACAGTATAGTTTAAGCAATTTAATTTACTAGTGGTCGCCCAATGGTCTAAAGTCGACCATATAATAAATTTAAATTGTAAGTGACTTAATATACATATTACTGCTACACATCTCACATAAATTTGTATAAGCGCTCAGTATTTCACGTAGTATTCGTCAAATAAAACTTTAATTAACTTTAAACATTCAATAAAACCACAGGAAACAAACTTTTCAACTATGTCTATAATAGATAAACGAAACAATTTGACCACAGAGTATATATGCGTGTGTCATATTCATGCTGGTTAGTATAATGTTTTATTAATTGATTTAATGTATTTTTTTATGCATTATTATTAAAATCTTTTTTATATTAAATGAGGCAAATTAAACTTTTTTTTTGAGTGCTCTATGTCTAAGTAAAAAATGAAAATCAAAAGAAACCATTTGACCACAGAGTATGTATAGGCAAATATATATGTTTTTGATATGTCAATGTCAGTACTCTATGTCTATGGACAAAATGAATATAAAAGAAACACGTGTGTGTAAAATGCATGGTAGTGTGTGTAATGTTTTTTTATTGATTTAATGTACTTTATAAGCATTATTATTGAAAAATATTAGCGTTCTGCACTTCTGCTGCACATAAACTATAAGTGTGCCAAATTTTATGCTCCTGCGTCCGCGCAATTTTCGTAAAAAGGGGTCCAAAGTTTTGGCTTCACGTATTAATATATAGATGTGCATAAAAACATATATATAAAAAGATTGGCGATGTATATAATAGACAAAGTAGGAACCGATATAAGCTTGCGGTTCCTGCTTTGCGACTTGCAAAAGTTCGTAATTCGTTTGTGGGTTTGGGTATGAGATTCTATAATAAAATTCCAAGATCAATTTTATTTTTATCATTACAGCAGTTTAAAAACACAATAAAAAACACTGCTATTATTGAACATTACTTCCCTGATAAAAATGTGTGGATATAGCTACTCCTCTACCCTGTACAAGATAGTAATAACCAAATGTAACTAGTTATAAGAATTTTATTTGAAACTAGCAAAGCCCCGCGTCCATACCGATCTCGTGGTAGTGGAAAGTCTACGAAGTCGGACTATAGATTTGTTTTGTAGATTATTTAATTATAAAAATTGGGTATCATTAGTATTCTTGTAATAAGAGCTAACTCACCAAATACAGGCCCTGCTATAACGGTCGCTACAATGAATTTGTTATGGCATTATTTTCTTTGATTTATATTCTTAAATTCGTAATATCTTTTGATTGGGATGTCGGATTTGAATAATTTAAAAAGTATTTTACAGGTATTGATACAGATTTTAATAAAATATCATTTGATGGGATAAGTATTAATACGGAGATAATATTAAAATGGTTTGATTATTGTCAGCACATTTATCAACTTTTACAATGTAATAAAGTAGTTATATTGGCATAACTATAATAGTTAGACATATGTTCGCGGACTTTTTAGTGGATATTGATACTATATATATATAATACTATAGAACAATTTTTGTTCTGTTATCAATAGTTTCCGTAGCGCACGCGACGAAAGATTTTTACGCCTAAATTTTTCACACCTTATTACAATTTTATTAGGGGATTTTTTTTTGAAAATGTAATATAGTCTATGTTGTTCAGTGAAAAAGCAGCTCATGGCGTTAGGTGAAGGACAATATGGCGGCACTGCCGATATCGGATGCATTTTGGCAAATTGCACTTTGAACTTTTTTTGTGTGCCGTTGTTATTAATTGCTTATACGTAAAGCATATTACAAAATTGAAGATTATTTGGATGATAAGAAAGCCTGGATTTGAAGATCCTTCCAGCTTCAGAGAAGATAGCGGTTTAATAATGTATATTTGAAAATGACTGGCCCATTCGCACAGTGGGTAGTGACCTTGCCGCCGAGGGCCAACATTTTCTAAAAAATATTATTGGTTCTTCGAGCCTGGGTGTATATTTGTATTTAAGTATGTATTTCAAATTACCATAAGTGTCCCAAAAAAAAAACCGCCGAGTTTCTTGTTGGTTCTTCTCGGTAAGAGTAACATTCCGAACCAGTTGTAGCTTCATTAATCATATTGATGGTTGACGATTCAAAATTGCTTGAAATGGCTTACTTGAAGATTATTTTGATTTGATTTGATTTGAATTATGGACGAATTTCGACCACTGGTCGACCTCTAGTGTAGATCAACTCACCTAACCATGTCTTTGTTAGGCGGGTATCCCGGCACCTGGACACTGACCCCGCTTGTGATGTAGCAGTGGGGGTCAGACTCCACTATCTTGCCCTCCCTGGACAGCGGCGCCATCCGGCGGAGGATGATGAAATCGCGCGGCTTGATCAACCCGCCACCACCGCCAGCAGTTATCTGGTAAGACAGGTCTATACCTGGACCTATTTCCTAGGACGAAAGTAGCACAAATTAAAACGTTTTGAAATAACTTTTGTGAAAAACGAAACACACTTAGACGAAAAGAAACGGTTTCAATAGTTAGTTTAGTTTTTAGTAGTTAATTAAAAAACGCTTTTGAACTACATATACTTAACCCACTATACAAGTTTAATATCGAATACTATTTACAATATATAAACTGTGTTAGCCTAGCGGTAGCACTGTGCGACTCTCTAGAGACGATCATGGGTTCAAACCCCGGGCAGGCACCAATGAGTTTTTCAATTAAAACTTATGTGACTAATTGATTATCACGCGCTTTTCGGTGAAGGAAAACATCGTAAGGAACCTGCATATCTCTAGAGAATTCTAAGGATATGTGTAGTATGCCAATCCGCATTGGAGTAGCGTGCCAGGTCTTAGCTCCAACCCTTCTCTCCAGAAACGGAGAGAGGAGGCCTATTCCCAGCAGTGGGTTTGTAACATGCCGCTACTTTACTCCGGAGCTTTAATAGATTCAACATTTAATCATCCTCCTGCCCTTATTCCACTCTAAGTTAGGTCGGCACAACATGTTATAAACATATTGTATATTGTCACATGATTCAGCTACGTATTTTATGACCGGCCGCCTGCCTGACGTCAATTTACCTTAGTCGTATTTTACGACCCCTCGGTAAGATTCTATTAGATCATCTTTCTAAATCTTTTTGTCAACCATGATATTTGATATGTTTATTAAATTATTAAATGAATAAATTTGTTTATTTTATATATAAATTAATTTATTTTAGGCTGTTCAAATTAAATTTGCAACTTTATTATCTGTACAAATATAGACCGGATATGTTTAATAGTATAAGAGCGCGTGTATCTTAATTCAACGTATTTAATATTGATAGTAACATAATCTCTGTATATCTTATTGATAAATAGACACGAGAATTCAATCTAATCGAGCATCTAACGAAGGTTATTATCAATACCGAATATGATACTCGAGATAAATGTTCTGAAATCTAAAGATGGGCGCATTGGCCTTTACACTATATTATTAATTGATGTTACATTATTATTGCAATGCTTTAAGCTGAAGGAATACATAGTGAGGTAATCCTCGTATCTCTGGAGAATCCCAGGGCTATATAGATTACCTCACTATGTTGACCCATCGTGTGGTATCCGGCTGCATAGAATAGACCACCCTCATTTCTTGCCGAGGTGTCGTAAGAGACGACTAAGGTTAGTTGACGTCAGGCAAGCGGCCCGTCGTAAAATACGTAGCCAAATCATGTGACAACATGTTTGTAACATGTTGTGCCGACCCCACTTTGAGTGGGATAAGGGCAGGAGAATGATGATGTAATGACAACTTCGTATATATTTTTTGACATTTTGATGCTTTAACATCATTTTAATAATCCAAATGTAGTGTATTTTTTATCGTACAAGACTTTTCATATGATTAATAATAATTAAGTTGACAAATACTGTATACTCTGTTGCCGGACCATAAATAAAAAAAAGAAAATAATAATATCATAAAACTTCTATTATATAGAAAAAGCTATTTCTAATTTTGAAATTTTTAAACAATTATCATACAAAGCAGTTTAATATTTTTGTTACCAAGATACGTCACAGCATATATTGTGTTGTAGTATTATGAGGGTAGGAAATCAAATATCGCATAATATACACACACACTATTCGAATTTAGTCAACATAATATAACAAAGCACCTTATATAAAACTTTTAATCTCTTTTCTTATATTTCTTATGTTATGATTTTAACACGTATTTTTTACACTTGACTTCAACAAAGCATTCAATACTGTTCAATACTGACCTTAACATTTTATTTTATTAATTATACTTTTTGCACTATGCAGAGATAAATTGGTCATAGAGAATTTATAATAACTAGCGTGCAAAGGCGGTCTTATCGCTAAAGCGATCTTTCACGTACAACCTTTGGTGAGAGGAGAATATTATTAGAGTGAGTATAGTGCAAAGTAAACTATAATGCATACAATTAACTACAAATATTACACAGAAAATCACAATTATATATATTATAATATATATATTTACTACGTCTAGTACATTTGATTAACATATTTATATCAGAAAATTAGTTTTCAGTTATGTAAGTGGATTTGCGTTCGTATATTATATCGGTTGAATTATTTTTATCGCGTTGCGATGTCCGCTCTAGGGTACGTCAAGGTGGCGTGTTATCACCTCTATTGTTTACATTCTTTATTTGTTATGCAACACGTGTATACAGATAATATATAAATTTATTTTTCTTTATCCTTTACTAGGTCTTTTTATTTACGTAACTACCAGCACCTTTACCAAAATTATATAATCCTTAAAACCAAAATTAAACAATATGATATTTTCTGCATTCCCGCCGTGCGGTATCCGGCTGAGTAGAATAAACCACCCTCATTTCTTATCGAGGTGTCGTAAAAGGCGACTAAGGAGGGTTGACCCACCGTGTGGTATCCAGTTGAGTAGAACAGACCACCCTCTTTCTTATCGAGGGGTCGTAAAATACGACTAAGGTAAGTTGACGTTAGGCAGAGGCGGCCGGTCGTAAAATACGTACCCGAATCAAATGACCAACCCCACTTAGAGTGGGATAAGGGCAGGAGGATGATGATTCTTTTACCAAACCACTTGTAATATTCTTATTTTAGGGTTATTTCTAGTGAACGTGAGATACCAATGATCATCTCTACAGGTTATTACTTTGAAAATTTTCATGATCACATAAAATAAAATATAACATAAAATGTATATAAATACCTTTATTAGTTCGCTCTTCAAAATGGTGGGGTTCCACTCAGGTAGTTTAGTGATATTGTCCTTGAACTCTTCATACAAGAACTTAGCCGGGCAGTCTACTATACCCTGCGAAGGATCGTGCATTCAATCAAATTTCAGATAATGTATCTTTTTTTGGGGCTGTGATAAGGCTATCTCTCTAGAGACGACATAGGTTCAAACCCCGGGCAGGCACCAATGAGTTTGTCTATTGAAACTTATGTGTCTAATTGATAATTGCAATTTATCACACGCTTTTCGGTGTAGGAAAACATCGTGAGGAAACCTGCTAAGCTCTAGAGAATTCTAGGGATATGTGTAACCTACCAATTCGCATTGGAGCTGCGTGGTAGGTCTTAGCTCCAATCCTTCTCTCTAATAACGGAGAGAGGAGGCCTTAGCCCAGCAGTGGGCATAGTCAGAGGCTGTTACTTTATCTTTTTATGTGCTATAGACATGCGATTATTTTAAAGTCTATAATTGATTTATTTCCCGCGTCAAATCAAGAAATACACACGTTTATAGCCTGTATTTTAAATGAAATATCGAATATCTATACCATTATTGCTCAACGCAAATAATTTTTAATCGTTTTCTGTAATTGTTGACTCTCGAATCTATTTGTATCCATCTCATATGTTATAAACGTTTTGAAAAAATGTACAGTACTCAATTAAACCTTTGTGAAACCATAGATAATAATTATTTTTTTAAATATAAACTATGAAAATTCCAGCCCTTATTTAACATTATAAGTTATCAAACTGTGACAAAAGTGATTTGATCACGTGATATGATTAGATTGTTCCTTTTGTCATTTTAATATCATATCGATTTCAATGAAACAAAAGAATGCGTAAACAATTTTATCTGTTCTTTCTTTCAGCGTTAAAGTATTAAATTCCTACCGTGAACCTGTACACCTTTCCGAACTGCTCCGTCTGCGTCGACTCAACCACGTCGCCCTTGTGCGAGCCTCTCTTCTCCAATTTCCAATTTGGCAGGTTAACTGTCCTGAACGCGTTCTGCATACCCTCTTCAGCCATCGCTTTATATTCATCTATCTGTTGAAGGTAATTTATTTCATTTAAATCTTATATAAAAGAGTAAAGTAGCGGCCTGTTACAATCCCACTGCTGGGAATAGGCCTCCTCTCTCCGTTTCTGGAGAAAGGGTTGGAGCTAAGACCTACCACGCTGCTCCAATGCGGATTGGTAGGTTACACATATATACAGAATTCTTTAGAGATATGCAGGTTTCCTCACGATTTTTTCCTTCACCGAAGAGCGTGTGATAAATTGCAATTATCAATTAGACACATAAGTTTCAATAGAAAAACTCATTGGTGCCTGCCCGGGTTTGAACTCGTGTTCCCCTCGAAAGAGTCGCACGGTCTCACAGCTGGGTTATCACAGCTCTAAATTGGGGTCGTCGCTCTCGAGGGAAGCCAGTTGTGCCAAGCTGGTCTAATTTGGCATTATTCAGATGAGACTCGCAAGAGTCTACTATTACCAGTCCCAGCACTTGTTTCTATAGCAGTCATCACTGTCGCAGTCAGATTATCCTTCTGACTTGTCAATAGCGAAATCTTATATGCTATTTCAATTTCATAAAATGAGTAACGCCAGAGTTGGCGAATGATAAGAGAGAATGGTTGTTAGTGATGAACTACGGATCTGAAACGTGGCCTCATTAGAAGGCTCAGATTCAACGGGCGATGGAGTGGGCTATGGTCGGAGTATTACTAAGTGATCAAATCTTAAATGAGATCTGTAGAAGAACCAGAGTCACCGATATCTCACCGTGTCACGAAACTGAAGTAAAGATGAGCGGGGCACATAGTGCGGAGAACCGATGGACGTTGGGATCTCAAGGTGTTGGAACGGCGACCTTGCACCGGAAATCGCAGTGTTGGTAGATGCCCTACGAGGTGGACTGAAGACCTCGAAAAGGTCGCGGGGAGACGCTGCATTCAAGCGTCACAAGATCGCGTGTTGTGGAGATCCCATGAAAAGGCTTATGTCCAGAAATGGACGTCCATCGGCTGACGAAGAAAAAGAAGAAGGAGAGATTGGAATGGAATGGAAAAGAATAATGATGCCATTGCAATTTTAACTCTTTTTTTTGCAACTTGAGAATATAAAACAGTTACAGGATTAACTGAAAGAGATGATTCACTAATAATGTAATAAGTGATGTTCAAATAAAATATAGAATCTTAAGAACTAGGTAAACTTTACGTTAATCATTCTATTTGAAGTAATTTTATAATTTACTAGCTGTGCCAGCGGATTCACCCGCGTGGAAATCAGCGTCACAATTTTTTCTAGAATTTAAATTTTAAACATAAAAGTAGGTATTTTGAGTTAACCATAACGTGCTATGGACTTTTTTGTAACATTTTTATAGATCTATAATTTTTTAGTATATTACTTTAGCGTATCACTGCTGGTTTACGCAGCGCACGCGATTAAAGCTCCCACAAGCAAGTTTTTTAACAACTATATACCTAAACCATCCGGAAGTATTGCATCATCTTTTGGTGAAAACCGTACAAACACCCATCCACTAGATTTTGAGAAAATTGATTACATACAGACAGACAGCTTTTTGGGACTTTGTTTTACAATAAGTATACATAGATTACGTCCTACATTACAGTAGGTCAAAGGTTGCCAGCAGCATATTTATGAACATCATTTGATAACGCAGCCTAATTTGGGTTAGATCCCACTTCTGAATTTCGTAGTTACTTTGTTTAAAGGCCAGCAATGACTTCCTTTTTAGACTTTTAAAGATAGAATTATTGTTATTTTAATTCGTTTAGTCACTTACAGTCAACCATTCTGCCTTAAAAGGTTCATCGGTATCTCTATTGAAGAAATAATTCATCCATCCGGAGAGTATGCCAAATTTGGTCATGCTGTTCAGTTTCTTCCTTAGTTCTTCTTCAGTCCCCACAGATTCAAGTTCTCCGATATGTTTATCTATTTCTGCTTCGTTTTCAGCAGTAAGCGCGGGTAATTCTGCATTCGACGCCATGTTTTTTTCTTTATTTAAATCTACCAGTTGCTTGATTATATTTGATTGTTTTTTTACTTGATTGATATGTCAGTTTGATATAATTTTTATCACTATCGTTATTAATAATTGATTGATAAATATTTCTTGATATTATTGGTTTACTACTTACTATTAATAATAATTTCCTTTAGCAAAATTTGTTTGGTTTAAATTATTTTTTTCTTCTTATTTGTCTGATTTATCTTTTTACCTTTATAGATGTTGTTTGATAAAATTGTTTGTTTTTATTTGATTGATATTTATGATTTCCTTCTCGTAGAATTGATATTTTCCTGTGATTGTTTTGTCTTTTTATTTATTATTATATCTAATTGTAAACTTTATAGATGATAATAATAATATTTTATTATTTGCTATAATGTGATGGATACAATAAGATGGTGAGAACATTATTGGTTGCCTGACATTAAACTAACTTATTAGTATGCAAATAATTTTAATTTTGTTTATATAAACATAGTCTACTGTTTTACTATAAATTGTCTCACTTCGTAGGTTGGCTGGCAGAGATCCCTGTCAAAGGGATAAGTTGACATTTTTTTACTCTGTTGTTTTTATCGATAATGTTTTACATACGTTTTTTTATGGTACATACAAATAAATACAATACAATAATAGTCAAATTTTTAAATTTTCAATTGTCAAAGTACAATACGTACAAATAAATAAATAATCAAATTTTTATAGTTTTGAATAAAAACACTAAATTTTAAAAATTTTGCCAATGATAACGTAATTTATATGGCTCTGTTTGATAATACTTTAATTGTTAATTCATCATCATTGTCCTGCCCTTATCGTACTCTAAGTGGGGTCGGCACAACATGTTTTAAGCACGTTGTGAGATGATTTGGCTAGGTATTTTACGACCGGCCGCCTGCCTGATGTCAACTTACCTTAGTCGCCTTTTACGACATCTCGGTAAGAAATGAGGGTGGTCTATTCTACTCAGCCGGATACCACACGTTGGACTTTAATTGTTAATACTTTCTTTTTGTGAATTTGATAAATGTGTTTGATATGATCGCTTTTCATAATTATTTACTTTTAATTAAATTTATAGATATCTTCTGAGTAGAATAGACCAGCCTTTTTCTTCCTGAGGTGTCATACAATACGACGAAGGTAAATTGAGGTCAGGCAGGCGGCCTGTCGTAAAATATGTAGCCAAATCATGTGACAGCATCTTTAAAACATGTTGTGCCGACCCAACTTAGAGTGGGATAAGAGCAGGAGGATGATTTAAGCTGGCCACTCTAAGTATAATAACTATGTTTTATATTGAATTTTGTTCTTCTGTAAGTTACTGTGATACTTGAGAATGAAGAATGTAATACGGACTGCTTTCTAGTAACTAGGAAAAAAAGCACAGTTATCAGAGTAGCTAAAAGCTAGCAATTAAAAAATGATTAAGAAAAAGTAAGTCCAAAGATTATCATTATCGGAAAAGATAACGATAAATTAATGATTTACTAATCAATAATGTAATTATTCAGACAATATCTCATAATTGCAATCGCATGGTCCGGTTAGTCTTTATAATTATACAGGTGATATAAAAGATATCATTTAATTCAGCGAACTATTTTACACACAGAAATTATTTTACGTTTTTTAAAATATTAACACGACTTATAGAGATCAAAGACCATACCCTATTACGACACACGAAACGAAAAATAACCTTGGCCTAAACACTAAGTAGCGAGGGAGAGAAAACAACAATGATAATATTTTATTTTATTTTTTTAACAAGCCCGATCAGACAACCATCACTAACAAAGTCAGATCTCAATTAAATTATTTTTATATTTTTCGTTTTTTTGTAACGTAAGTATGAAACGTAATATATAATGATATAAAAATATGTAAAAAATTATTGCCAACATCGAAATAATGTAAAACAGTCACAGAAAAATTTTTTTTGAAAGAGAAACCTCAAAGTTTTTGCAGCCCTTAGATTTACTATTTAAATGTTATTGTGTGAATTTGATAAACCTTCAAATTTTTAAATAATTCATAGAATTAGGCGTTACTTTGCGGAGATCCATAATACAGAAGTAATAATTAAATTATTATCCCATAATCCGCGAGTAAATCAATAGAAAAATAAATAAAAATAAAAATATATAATGCTAAATGTAAATGCTTTGTGATATTGTGCTGGAGTCTATCTCCTGATGATGCTACGGTTGCGGGGCGAAAGGGTTGAGTTTGTGATAGTGAACGTGTGTACGTGCTTGTGTATTGTGGTGGCGGTAGTGGAGGTTTGTGCATATGTTTTTACGAATCCTGCATGTATCAAAACGGATATTCCACTATACATTTAAAATATATATATTTTATATTTACATTATCGCGTATAGTAGCAAAATAATTTAGGTATTACTTTTGTCTCCAAATCTATTTTATAAAATTAGTTAAGCATGCTTTATTTATTCTTAAATCTCCTCTTGACGTCACTAAGTCAGTAATTTTAATAGAATCTTTAGAATAACAAGTTTATTCACTCAGAAATATAAATGCAGCGTTGTTTAATAATCTCAAGTCAAACTGCGAATTTAGTATTTGCAACTAAAAACATACCAATCAATTTTGTATACGAAGATAAGTGAATTGTATACGTTAAATGATTTATCTATTATTATATTTGGTTGTAAAATCACTTTAGACACAATTAAAGTCACTTTAAATACAACGAACGCGGTCGCAATTAACAAAACAAGTCCGTCCTCAATGATAGACGGACAGCAACTGTGCATTTAATACGCTACCAAAGTTTCAATGAGTCAGACCACTATGTAAATATTACACGTTCGTGCAGATAAAGTGTACAACTACTATTTACTTTTTTGATAAATTGTATAGATACCTATCTATTTATACTCCACTAGCAATGCCCTGCGGTTTCACCCGCGTGTATACTGATCTCGTGGTAGTGGAAAGTCTACTAAGACGGAGTACGGATTTATTTTTCTGAATTATAAGTTTGCCCCTGGGACTTCTTAATGGTTAAGGTAAGTAAAGTTTTAATTGGAAATTGAATTCTTTTGAAAGGTATAGCTATGCTTATTATAAAACAAAGTCCCCAAAGCTGTCTGTTTGTATGTAATCGATTTTCTCAAAATCTACCGAACGGATTTTTGTACGGTTTTCACCAAAAGATAGTTTAGGTAAATAGTACATATCGGTTTTATGTAAATTGTGTTCAATATATAATTAAAAGAATAAAGCTATCACATCATAGACCATATGCCTCTCTCTATGATATTCCTTTTAATGACACTTAGCATTTCCTTAACAAACGCGGACTGTAGCAAAAAAAATCAAAACTTTATCGTTCATATAATAGACTAGCTTTTAAGCGCAACTTCGTTCGCGTGGACTGAAGTCTTATTATTAGAGTAAACAATAACACATATTAATTATAGTTAAAGTGGGTTAACCTTAAAAGTTAGAGAAATGCTCTCGCGGACTTTTATTTAGAACTTTTAGAGGGGAACAGTTTTGTAATACATGATTTTTCAATAACTTTCACCGTTTACTTAGCGAACGCAAGGAAAGCGTTAAATTATGTCGTTTTCGCAATATTTTTTATCGCTGCTCCTCTCCTATTCATCTTAGCGTGGTAGTATAATGTGCTATATTCCTGGATAAATGGACGGTCTTACACTCATCATTCTCCTGCCCTTATCCCACTCTAAGTGGGGTCGGTACAACATGTTGCAAACATGTTGTCACATGATTTGGCTACATGTTTTACGACCGGCCGCCTGCCTGACGTCAACTTACCTTAGTCGCCTTTTACGACACCTCGGTAAGAAAGGAGGGTGGTCTATTCTATGCAGCCGGATACCACACGACACATACCTTAGTCGCCTCTTACGACACTTCGGTAAGAAAGGAGGGTGGTCTATTCTATGCAGCCGGATACCACACGGCACATACCTTAGTCGCCTCTTACGACACCTCGGTAAGAAAGGAGGGTGGTCTATTCTATGCAGCCGGATACCACACGGCACATACCTAAGTCGCCTCTTACGACACCTCGGTAAGAAAGGAGGGTGGTCTATTCTATGCAGCCGGATACCACACGGCACATACCTTAGTCGCCTCTTACGACACCTCGGTAAGAAAGGAGGGTGGTCTATTCTATGCAGGCGGATACCACACGGCATTTACCTTAGTCGCCTCTTACGACACCTCGGTAAGAAAGGAGGGTGGTCTATTCTATGCAGCCGGATACCACACGGCACATACCTTAGTCGCCTCTTACGACACCTCGGTAAGAAAGGAGGGTGGTCTATTCTATGCAGCCGGATACCACACGGCATTTACCTTAGTCGCCTCTTACGACACTTTGGTAAGAAAGGAGGGTGGTCTATTCTATGCAGCCGGATACCACACGGCATTTACCTTAGTCGCCTCTTACGACACCTCGGTAAGAAAGGAGGGTGGTCTATTCTATGCAGCCGGATACCACACGGCACATACCTAAGTCGCCTCTTACGACACCTCGGTAAGAAAGGAGGGTGGTCTATTCTATGCAGCCGGATACCACACGGCACATACCTTAGTCGCCTCTTACGACACCTCGGTAAGAAAGGAGGGTGGTCTATTCTATGCAGCCGGATACCACACGGCATTTACCTTAGTCGCCTCTTACGACACCTCGGTAAGAAAGGAGGGTGGTCTATTTTATGCAGCCGGATACCACACGGCACATACCTTAGTCGCCTCTTACGACACCTCGGTAAGAAAGGAGGGTGGTCTATTCTATGCAGCCGGATACCACACGGCGTGGACTGTCTTACGCTCACAGAATTTTTCATATCGGTTCAGTTGTGCCTGAGATCAAGGCGTAAAAACAATCAATCAAACAAACAAATACAGACGAACTCTTCAGCTTTATATATTAGTATAGATATACATAGATAGACAGACAAGTCAAGATTAAATTGGTATAAACAAAAAATAATAAAATTATTCTTTTATTATTATGGAACTCCGCCAAGCGACGCCTAATTTTAGAAATGATTATCGGTATATCTAATTTGGCCTTAACATTTAGAAACATCTCGTATTATCCACTTATTTATTTTTACTTTTATTAACATAATTAATTCTATATTAAGGCAGGTTGTATATTTTATTTGCGAATCACTTGATTACTATCTTATCTATACTAGTATTATAAAGAGGAATTTGTATGTTTGTATGTAATGCCGACAATAATTAAACTATTGTTAGGAATGAAAGTTGGCAACACTACAATCACGTGGCCGATAGCAAGGAAGGGACTTGCTTTTGGAGCGAAAATTAGTTATAAAAGATGGAGTCCGCCATATTGAAGTCAGTCTTGTAGTAATACTCGATTCTCACGGTTATTAGCTTACGCTTACGCGGCTAGACCGTTCTCTTGGAGTTTCGTTGTAAACGAGACTTGTACGATTATTAAACGCTCCCGCGTTTAGATCGTGTTACAACCTGTCTTGGTTAAACAAGCAAGTGTAATAATTACTGTGTCGTTTTAATGTTAGTTAGGTAGATCCGCGAGTATCTAAATTGTTATTTGTTATTAGAATCTACCCTCATATTCATGTGATTACTATAATGGTGTTTGATGATGTATTCGGAGAGATCCGCACCTACCCACATTACGTTCCGTGTTATTAGAACCTAGCCTCTTTCAGTTCTTCTCAGTGGATGACAGCCACTAAGAAGAACTGGCAAGAAACTCGGCGGTTGCTCTTTTCACGGATAACAATTATCCGACAGCGTTCCGAACTGATGGTAGAATCGTCCTGGCATAATAATTCCAAATTATATGGAACTTAACTGCTTCTTTACCGAAAAACATAGGCTAAATTACATTTAAAAAAAAACAATAGGGATCTAGGGATCCCTATTGTTTTTTTTTTAAATTTATTTATTGTTTTTAGGGATTTTATTAGGATAAAATTGTAATAAGGTGTGACAAATTTGTAGTACGCGGTAATATATAATGCACATCAAGGCTGAGAGAAATCAGCTAGATTCTGCTTCATAGAGCATTGTCTCTGTCGCACAGACTGAAGAATACGTCACATACTGAGTGACAGAGACGGCGCTCTACGAAACCGAACTGGCCGGCTGTTTCGTTCTAAACATCGATGTGAAATATTTAATGCCAGATACTATACGTACTTTAGCAAGGCGCAAAGCAGGACCCGCAAGCTTATGTCGGTTCCTACTTTGTCTATTATATACATCGCCTGTCGTTTTATAATTCTTTATATGCTGTATAATAGTTTATGAGAGCTGTGATAGCCCAGCGGTGAGACCGTGCGGAAAACATCGTGAGGAAACCTGCATATCTCTAGAGAATTCTGGAGATGTGTGTAATCTACCAATCCGCATTGGAGCAGCGTGGTAGGTCTTAGCTCCAACCCCTCTCTCCAGAAATGGAGAGAGGAGGCCTATTCCCAGCAGTGGGATCGTATCAGGCCGCTACTTTACTGTTTTTTATATATTTTTATGTACGAAAAATAAATTTAACAGAAAAATGAACAGAAATAGGATGTTATACTGTTGCTTGTTATCGAATAATTAGGGCATACATCATCCTAAGCCAGTCATTAGGGCGCGATAAGAGAAGATCAAAAGTCAAGGTCCAAACTATAATCTTTTATTTGTATACACCGGGACACATAAAGTATAAACATTTTCAACGATTCATTGTGATAACTATAAATTTCTTTGTACATAAATGAAAATATTAGATAAAGAAGAAGAAAAGAACACATCTATAAATGCGGCCTTATACCTAAAATTTCACCAGTTTGAGTTATAGAATTATTTTTCTATAATCCGCGTTTGTTATCAAAATTTATGTTTCTCTAAGTGTAGGAACCAAAATATGTAAAATAAATAGCTTACCTTATCCGCTGTGTGGTATCCGGCTGAGTAGAATATACCACCCTCATTTCTTACCGAGGTGTCGTAAAAGGCAACTAAGTTAAGTTGACGTCAGGCAGGCGGCCGGTCGTAAAATACGTAGCCGAATCAAGTGACAATATGATTTAACATGTTGCGCCAACCCCACTTAGAGTGGGATAAGGGCAGGAGAATGATGAAATAGCTTAACTTATACATGCAAGATCAGCCACCGCTACCAACAGCACTCTACAAATCGCTACACACATTCACTACGACAATCTCAAAGATCGTTTCGCCCCTTAACTGAAGAATCGTTAGGAGACAGACTCTACGAAGTCTTAGTGAATGTGTGTAGTTCTTGTGTGTGCTGTTGGTGATGGTGTGTTGTGATAAATGTGGTAACTAATTCTGCATGTATAAAGTATGAAAACGGTTTGGTTCTTACACTTAGCATTAAATAGATTTTAACAAACACTTTTATATGAAAATAATTCTATAATAACTTTCCACTATGGAATTCT
Source organism: Morpho deidamia (assembly GCA_947086505.1). Taxonomy (NCBI): domain Eukaryota; kingdom Metazoa; phylum Arthropoda; class Insecta; order Lepidoptera; family Nymphalidae; genus Morpho; species Morpho deidamia. Next base: position 14,103,184 of record CAMTZC010000016.1, read on the forward strand.
GCAAAGTCACACCTGTTCATATCTTTAAATGAGTTAATCTTGTATATGTATAGAACCGAAGCTTCGGAAACGGCTCAATCGATTTTTATAAAACTTAGTATGTAAGGTATTCGAGCTTAGACCTACCACGCTGCTCCAATGCGGATTGGTAGGTTACACATATCTCCAGAATGCTCTAGAGATATGCAGGTTTCCTCACGATGTTTTCCTTCACCGAAAAGCGTGTGATAAATTGCAATCATCAATTAGACACATAAGCTTCAACAGAAAAACTCATCGGTGGCTGCTCGGGGTTTGAATCCGTGATCCCTTCGAAAGAGTCGTACGATCTCACATAACATGTTGCCGACCCAACTTAGAGTGGAATAAGGGCAGGAGGATGATACATATATAGGCGGAGTTTGGGGATTTTATTTTATAATTCAAATTCAAATTCAAATTAGTTTATTTGCCAAAAACATGGTAACATCATTTGGAACAAGATATTAGCAACATTTAGTATCAACATGTTTAGTCATATATCTGACATGCAAATTTTATTAACTATTTTATTATGATGAATTATTAACTAATAACTATAGGTATATATTTCGTCGCTAGCGAATCGCCGGCTGTGATTTTAATTGATATAACCTTACCCTAATGGTTAGTTAACATGTTCAGATCAAATAGTCACAGTACTAGCTGCCTAATTAAATATTGATCGATCTATAATGTTCGTTAATGATAATCAATTCGTCCATCTGTTCGCCATGCTTTGTGTGCGTGGTAGGATATCTAAGAACTGGTGAACTAATTTATAAGACGTAAAAAAAAGTAAAGTTACAATCCCACTGCTGGGAATAGGCGTCCTCTCTCCGTTTCTGGAGAGAAAGGTTGGAGCTAAGACCTACCACGCTGCTCCAATGCGGATTGGTAGGTTACACATATCTCCAGAATTCTCTAGAGATATGCAGGTTTCCTCACGATGTTTCCCTTCACCAAAAAGCGTGTGATAAATTGCAATTATCAATTAGACACATGAGTTTTAAAATAGAAAAACTCATTGGTGCCTGCCCGGGTTTGAACTCGTGTTCCCCTCGAAAGAGTCGCACGGTCTCTAGGCTATCACAGCTCCTGTATATAAAAAGAATCTGAATTTCAACTATTTTGGTGTACGTTAGGGGTTTTGGTGGTGATAAATCGATCTACCTAGGTTTTATTAAAAAAAAGAAGTAGAAATGGCTACTTCTATAAATTATTCAAATGTACTCACTTGGTCCTGGGTCAATATGACCTGTTCCCCAGGCCTTCTGGGTCGGGGACTCGACTCCGGGGTCTCGACGGGCGAGAACCAGTTCACGGTGGACTCCCCGTGCGTGGACTGTGCCCGAGGGGGCCTCGATGCCCTTAAGAGGGGGGTCCGTTCTGAGCCCACACCATGATACGCTGGATAATAAAGAGACGACAAAACGACGTAAGAATAAGTAAGCCCGTAAGCGTAAGTGACATTGACCCCGGCATTCAGCTTCACGGGTCAAAGGAAATATGCAAATTCATTTATACAATGGCAATTTAGACACTGCAAAAGTAAAAACTGCGCTGCAGATGTCAACGCCCGCCTCCATAAAATAAAATAACTAACTGTGTTCCAAACAATATATACCTAAACTAAATTATGTTAATTTAGGAACATTTTAATGTTTATTAAACATTATTATTTATTTATTTATTTATTCAGTAATCCTACAGCGTTTACAAAATTCTTACTTAAATACTATATATAGTTAAATTTATTAATGTTTGTATGACCTTATTTAATTTACGGTGTGTGTGTGTGTATTTTTATGTGTGCCGTGTGGTATCCGGCTGCATAGAATAGACTATCCTCATTTCTTACCGAGGTGTCGTAAGAGGCGACTATGGTAAGTTGACGTTAGGCAGGCGGCCGGTCGTAAAATACGTACTTAGCCCAGCAGTGGGCATAGTAACAGGCTGTTACTTTACTTTTTTTTTACAAGGGATTTGATCAATTTGTAACCACAACGTAATAAAAGCTGCTTACCTACAGTTTCGAGCTGTTCCTGGGGCAAAACCCTGAAGTCCAGAAACCAGGCTTCCCCCCACGCTATGGTGAAGGAGGTCAGAATGAGGAAAACTTGGTACACTGGCTGCGACGCGTTCGGCCACTGCATCAATGAAAAATAACTTTTATCTAAAATAAATCTTTAATTTTATATATTTTACTAGAAATACGTGCGGCTTCGCCCGCGTGAAATTTAATGTTTAGCATGTCTTAGTCGCTCGAGTGTCGGCATGAGACGATGTCCGAAATCAATTTTGGTCATGCCATTACAGCAGTTTAAAAACACTGTTAAAAAGAGGCTGATACAGAAAGCCTACTATACTGTTGAGATTACTTAGATGATAAGGATGTGTGGATATAGGTGCACTTCTACCCTGTACGAGACAGTAATGACTAAATGTAACTAGTTCTAAGATTTATATTTTAAAAAGAGCAACCGCCGAGTTTCTTGCTGGCTCTTCTCGGTAGGAACAGCTTTCCGAACCAGCAGTAAAGTTGACGATTCAAAAGCACTTGTTTACAAGTTTACTTGAATAAAGAATATTTTGATTTGATTTGATTTGAGACTGGCTCTCTGATTTTTTTTCGGACACTAACTAATGCTGTTAGCCTTGAAGGCTTTGACAGCGTCACCGGGAGGGCGGGCGAGCGCAGAAGCATCGCCGGGTGTGAGAACGTGGAGAGCGAGTCTCGAGCGAGGCTCGCAACATCCTAGGAGCGTCGCCTTAACGGTGCCTCCTGTGAGGCTGGACCTCGGCTTAAAGCGACACTAGACGTAAGAAAGCGGGACCGTCTTCGCGGGCGAAGACGCTGTGTGTGCTGTATACAGGCTCTCTGATACCCTACACCGCTTTTTATACCTATTCCCCCCTCTAAACTACAATCGACACCGGTTTGTTACTACCCCCACTAAAAATTGTTGTAAAACCACCTCTTCAACTCAATTTACATGAAACGGTTATGTTCTATTAACCTAAACCTTTCGGAGGAATTGCATTACCTTTTAGTAAAAACCTTACTAAAATCCGTTCAGTAGTAAAGTAACGGCCTGTTACTATGCCCATTGCTGGGCTAAGGCCTCCTCTCTCCGTATTCGGAGAGAAGGATTGGAGCTAAGACCTACCACGCTGCTCCAATGCGGATTGGTAGGTTACACATATTCCTAGAATTCTCTAGAGATAAGCAGGTTTCCTCACGATGTTTTCCTTCACCGAAAAGCGTGTGATAAATTGCAATTATCAATTAGACACATAAGTTTTAATAGAAAAACTCATTGGTGCCTGCCCGGGGTTTGAACCCATGTCGTCTCTAGACAGTCGCACGGTCCCACCGCTAGGCTATCACAGCTGCCGTTCAGTACATTTTGAGAAAATCAGTTACATACAGACAGCTCTGGGGACTTTATTTTATGATAAGTATAATCTCGTGTCATAATTTTAATTACCATACTCCGAAGCTTGACCGAATGTCATGAAATTTAATATTCAGGTCTGAGAATCGGCTACATTCAAATTCAAATTCAAAATATACTTTATTCAAAAGCTTCGGAAAGCTGTTCCTACCGAGAAGAGCCAGCAAGAAACTCGCAAAGCATTATATTATTTATACCCCTAAGTGTATGAATAATGTAATAAGGGTTGTCAAACTCGGCGGTTGCTCTTTTCAAAGAATAATTCTTATTCAAATTCAAATTGTTATTTATTTAAATAAACTTGTAAACAAGTGCTTTTGAATCGTCGACTCTACTGCTGGTTCGGAAAGCTGTTCCTACCGAGAAGAACCAGCAAGAAACTCGGCGGTTGCTCTTTTTAAACAATAATTCTTATCACTAGTTACATGTAGTTATTAATGTCTTGTACAGGGTCGAAAACTAGCTATATCCACGCATTCTTATCGTCTGTAATCCTCAATACTTTTTGAGTCAATAGTAGGCTTTTTGTATTAGCCTTTTTTCAATAGTGTTTTAAAACTGCTATAATGGTAAAGTTAAAGTAGATTGCGGAATTATTTTTATTTTATTTTATTTTTATTTTATTAATTTTTAAGGAAAACATACAGTATAATATTTTTCTTATTAACTAGACAAAAATTTGTAAAACATTGACCAATAAAGTTTCCACTAACTGATAAAACATATAAGGCTAACATAATAAATGAAAATAAACAAAATAAACTTAAACTATATTATAGAATCTTATACCCAAACCCACAAACGAATTAAGTACTTTTGCAAGGCGCAAAGCAGGAGCCGCAAGCTTATGTCGGCTTTGTGTATTATACATTTCGCCAATCTTTTTATAATTATTTATATTCTTCATCATTCTCCTGCCCTTATCCCACTCTAAGTGGGGTCGGCACAACATAATATAACAAGTTGTCATATGATTTGGATACGTATTTTACGACCGGCCGCCTGCCTGACGTCAGCTTACCTTAGTCACCTCTTACGACATCTCGGTAAGAAATGAGGGTGGTCTATTCTATTCAGCCGGATACCACACGGCTAATAATTATTTATATTCTTATGCATTAATATTAAATTGCTAAAAGTATACTGTGCAAATTTAAGAATACCTATTTCCTTAAACTTATCTCTCAGGGAAACACAAAAGATCGACTAACCATGAGCATGAGGTCTGCAAGAACAGTACTTACGTCATAAACGAAGACTTTCCCTATTAGGAAGGTACAGGTCCCAGCAGTTGAGAGCTGGAGGACAAAAGAGGAAAGTTCAATAAAGAAAAAAGGCCATCAGTTTTCATAATAAAAAAAATTAAAAGTTAAATTTGATATGTTAAAAACATGTTGTCACATGATTCGGCCACGTATTTTACGACCGGCCGCCTGCCTGACGTCACTTTAGTCGTATTTTGCGGCATCTCGGTAAGAAATGAGGGTGGTCTATTCTATGCAGCCGGATACCACACGGCACATACCTTAGTCGCCTCTTACGACACCTCGGTAAGAAATGAGGGTGGTCTATTCTATGCAGCCGGATACCACACGGCACATACCTTAGTCACCTCTTACGACACCTCGGTAAGAAATGAGGGTGGTCTATTCTATGCAGCCGGATACCACACGGCACATACCTTAGTCGCCTCTTATGACACCTCGGTAAGAAATGAGGGTGGTCTATTCTATGCAGCCGGATACCACACGGCACATACCTTAGTCGCCTCTTACGACAGCTCGGTAAGAAATGAGGGTGGTCTATTCTATGCAGACGGATACCACACGGCACATACCTTAGTCGCCTCTTACGACAGCTCGGTAAGAAATGAGGGTGGTCTATTCTATGCAGCCGGATACCACACAGCACATACCTTAGTCGCCTCTTACAACAGCTCGGTAAGGAATGAGGGTGGTCTATTCTAATTAGCTGGATACCAGACGGCGGAAACTTTCGAATTTTGAATATTAAATTAAATTATTAAAAGTTTTTTTTTTAATATTTTTTTTTTATTTTTATTTATAACAAATATCTACAAGTTTTTAGTAGGATTATTTATTTTTATCGTTTGCAACACTCACCGCAATAACACTCCAGTTATTTATGCAGAATACAGCGTAGAATATAATCAACATTAGGAACCTTAGTATGGCGACTACGACTATATCGAACAACGATATTTTTATGTCATAGTGCAGAATTTCTCTGTCGATAATCTGAATTAACGTCTCCCCTTTCATCTGGAAAGAAGATTAATTTACATAAAAAAAACCAAACTGGTTAAATTTCAAAATTCAAATTCAAAATATTCAAGTAAACAAGTGCTTATGAATCGTCAACATTAAGTACCGATATGGAACGGATATTCCTTACTATATAAAAATGTTTTATTTAGCAATTTAATTTTCGTACATCAACTATATCTAGGTATGGCTCTATAGTCAAATTGAAATTCAAAATATTCTTTATTCAAGTAAACTTGTAAACAAGTGCTTTTGAATCGTCAACTCTACTGATGGTTCGGAAAGCTGTTCCTACCGAGAAGAACCAGCAAGAAACTCGGCGGTTAATCTTTTTAAAGAATAATTCTTATCACTAGTTACATATAGTTATTAATGTCTTGTACGGGGTCGAAGAGTAGCTATATCCACGCATTCTTATCGTCTGTAATACTCAACAGTATAGTAGGCTTTCTGTATTAGCCTTTTTTAACAGTGTTTTTCAAAGTGTTGTAATGGTAAAGTTAAGGTAGATTGTGGAATATTATTATAGAATCTTATTAACCCAAACCCACAAACGACTTATGTACAAGGCGCAAAGCAGGAGCCGCAAGCTTATGTCGTTCCTACTTTGTCTATTATATACAACGCCAATCTTTTTATAATTATGTATTCCTATACAAAAATTAAATTCCTTAGAATATACTGTGAAGCAAATTTAAGAATACCTGTTTCTTTGAACTTCTCAGGGAATCACGCTAATTTTGATTGTAAATGCCACGTATGGCTCGTTATTATAATTTTTTTAAAAATTCAATGTTAAAGTATGAACAGTATGGTTATATTGAGGTAAAACTATAGGTATTAATATAAAAATAAGGCTCACCATAACACAAATAAGCCACATCAGACTCGTGAACAATATGTCGAACGTGACGAACAGACAGAAGAACCGGCGAACGGAAGACATCCTGCCGTTCTGGTGGTGGCGACCGACGAGGTAGTCCGCGCCGGCCAGGTTCACGGGCTGACACTGTGCTGAAAGAGATTAATGTGAATTTAAAGGAAATGCAATAGATGTTTGTAAGTCATCGGTCGAGGGTAGTCTTGATTTCTTAAAGAGGTGTCGTAAAAGGCGACCAAGGTAAGTTGATGGCCGTGTGGTATCCTGTTGAGTAGAATAGACTAGGGACGTTACGGAGCTCCGACTCCGGTTCCGAATTGTAGGAACCTCCGTTTTTTTTTATTTTTTTTCCCCCAATTTTCAGTGATTCTCAGATGTTGTGTTTTTGCCACTGACCTCCTCCGATTGAATTTACACCTCCGACTCCGGTTCCGATAAATTTTAGTCGGAGGTACAACGAAGGTGGAATTGTCCGAATTCGGACAGAACGCGCAGCTACAAGTTTTTTTAGCAATTTGTTTATTTTCAGTATCAATCGGTAGACGCGCTAATGTATTTAATTATTTAAATCGTGGTGGTCATATTGTCTTAGTACAGTTTACGGGTCAATTTTTAAATTAATAATGAAGGAGACAGAGGTGGAACCTCCGCATCCGATTCCGCCTCCGATTCTGACTTCGGCTCCGATAATTCAAATGTGAAATCTCCGGTTCCGACTTCGGTTCCGGTAAACTCACCTCCGTAACATCCCTAGAATAGACCACCCTCATTTCTTACCGAAGTGTCATAAAAGGCGACTAAGATAATCTCACCCACCGTGCGGTATCCGGTTTAGTAGAATAGACCGCCCTCTCTTTAACTGCGGGGTCGTAAATTCGACTAAGGTAAGTTAACGTCAGGCAGGCGGCCGGTCGTAAAATACGTAGCCGAATCACGTGACAACATGTTTTTAACATGTTGTGAACACTCCACTAAGAGTGGGGTAATGGCAGGAGGATGATGAAAGTTAGGGGCTGCCTGCTATCTTGCCTGATGAAAAGCGGTGCAGCCTAAGATAGACCGCGCTTGCCAATGAAGTGCCTATTCACTCTTTTTTTAAAGTTCTGCATGTCCTAGGAGTCCGGGAAGATAGGTCTTCTTCGTCAAGCGATGGTCGTCCACTACTGGACATAGGTCTTTTCACGGGATCTCCACACCACACGGTCTTACTTCGCTTGGATCCAAAAAGGTCGCGGCCTTTTTGAGGTCGTCTGACCATCTTGTAGGGGGTCTACTAACGCTGCGCTTTTCGATGCGGGGTCGCCATTCCCACACCTTAAGACACAACACCCAACGGTTCTTCGCACTATGTGCCACTTCAGCATCGTTTCATATTCCCAGTTCTGGAAGATAGATACAGGAAGGCAATTTCACACTTTAGCTGTACGCATCAGAAAAGGTAACCTAAATTTTGGTATATTATATTATATAGTTATATTATATGGTTAAGGCTCCAGAGTGAGGAACGTCCTCACAATACGCGCCGTTTCAAATATTACTTAGCTTAGCCTTCTGCATCCGACTCCTGATCCAACTATTAAGCGAAAGCCTGTGAAGATTTTGGTCGAGGCTTTTCAAAATTAAACCGTTAACCGAAAAAACGATAGGAACAATTTTTGTTGAGTCAACATTCCACATATCGGCTATCTCATAAAAAAGGTCTAAATATTAAGTCACTTTTACTTATATTATTGTGACTTGTTAAGTTGTTTTCGGTAAGCCGTATTTTTTTTTAATACAAATAAAGGGCTAACTCACATATATTCCTGTGCGTTTGACCCGTTACGCTGCACAATAACGACTCGGCCGCCTCCCTAATATGATAATCGGCCATGTTGGACCCTGCAATTAGAGTAATGGGTTGCAGTTAAAATTTGTGTACACAATATATCTTATCTTCGAATAGTATAAACTTATATATGAGGTAGTACTCTGCATACCTTCCGAATCAGTGATAACTTCTTTTATACTTGACAATTCAAAAGTACTTTTATAAGAGTACAAAAGTAATAATAAAAATTATTTTGCCATAATCCGCGATACAGTAAATAGAAAATATATATAGTGCTTATTATCACCCGATACATGCAATTCAATTTCGTAAAAATGGAGTCTATTGTTGATTATCTAGTCAATTGTTGAGTTTGTGATAGTGAACGTGTGTAGTGCTTGTATATTATCGTGGCAGTGGTGGAGGTTAGTGCATGTGTTCTTACGAATCTTGCATCGGGTATGAAAAAACGGATAGTCCACTATACATTTAGCACTATATATTTTTTCTATTTACTGTATCGTGGATTATAGAAAAAAAAAAATTATTATCACTTTTGCATTATTGATTTCCACAAAGTAACACCTAATTCTATAAATTATTTATAAGTGATCACGTGACCAAAAGCAAAGTATGAGCATTGTCTATAAAAGGTGGAGCTCGCCATAGCGAAGGCAGTCTTGAATTGAATTGAAAAGTCAGAACCAACAATGGTGAATAAGTTTAACAATGAAACCCTTACCAACAATGCTGTAGATAAAACCTTTAAATACCTATATTTTTTTAACAATTATTTTCTCAGTGTTAGTAAACCTACATATCCCTCAAGACCTTATAGGATATGTGTAACATATCGCATTGAATAAACATTGTGGATCTCAAAAAGTCTCAGGCAGCAGTAAGATAGATTACTGGTAAAGTAGTGGCCTGTTACAATCCTACTGCTGGGAATAGGCCTCCTCTCTCCGTTTCTGAAGAGAAGGGTTGGAGCTAAGACCTACCACGCTGCTCCGATGCGGATTGGTAGGTTACACTACCTCCAGAATTCTCTGGAGATATGCAGGTTTCCTCATGATGTTTTCCTTCACCGAAAAGCGTGTGATAAATTGTAATTATCAATTAGACACATGAGTTTAATAGAAAAACTCATTGGTACTCATTGGAAATCAACCAAAGTCTTCTAAACCCAATGTATTATTGATATCAGCAAAATAGTTTTTTCCTATACAAACAGCACATTACTGATTGTCTGTACCTAGTATATATATAAATTATAATAAAAATTTACACAACACTAAAAGGCCTTGATTTCATTTGTGTGATAAAACATGTTCAATTGTATCATAACTATAAAGCTCTGAATGCTTGTTTTATCCTAATAACTTTTCTAAGAATACTTAAACTAACTAGTCAGTCCAATCATTTACTTATATTATAAAATGTTTAAATATATGTCAAAATTGGTTTAATATTTATATTATAATTTTTGCACACTCTGAATTAATTTCACATGAATGTATGTGGCCTGTGTGAATGCTAACCTAAATTTTGACTCAATTTTGTGTACTATTTTGGCCCATTCAAAGATAAAGTTATATGTTCTATGTACATAGAATATGTACCTTTATTTTATTTATGTTTGAGAGAGCTGTTGGTAAATTTTTATAAGTCATAATAACTTAAAAAAGAGAAAAAAAAATGTCCATTGGCATAAACTTTTTAATTTTATCATAACTAAAATTAAAATTTAATAATATGCTATTTAGATACCCAGAGTTATCTAACAAAGAAAAGTCAATTTCACAAAAACTTTTAAGATGTAAGAACAATAAAATAGTTTAGTTTTAGTAGATAGTTTTTATCGTCATTTATTAGCATTCATTGTAAGAAATTTTAATAACACACATGACTAAAACACTTAAATAAGACAAAGTATTTATGCTTTGAACTATTTTGTACTTAGAATCCGTAATTTGTCAATCTATTTACAATGAGTTTATATAGCATGTGTATTAGGAACAAAGACTTACCTATTTATCGTTCATTTCAGTCCCCATAAGCAATAAAATGTACAATATCACAATATAATAATGCCTTTTGTTATTTTTAAATACACATTTCGTTCATGAGGTCTTTATTTTGTATAATATAAAACAAACAATAAACACTTATGTTATCACATAATCTTGACTCACAAACGTTCTAAATACAAAAATATAAAATCATATACAAATTAAAAACAAATGACATTGACATTGCAATAATTGTTGAATTTGACGTTTTATGTGACATATCTTAAGAAAAAATTCCGTTTTAAGGTTTGGTCAATTTAAATTATGACAACATATCAATGATTAACTTTTGGACAAATTATCTTTGATTTATTAAATCATATTCGTAACACTATTTTCTGCAATAATATTCTTTAACTTATAAATCAGTAAAGCTTTGACATAACAATTTTTAATTGCCACCAATAGAAATGTGTTTGCTTTATAGTGTTGAACAGATTCAAAATTGAATTAAATGAGTCGCACGTTGGATTCCTGCCGAGCGCCAACATTTTCGAAAATTAATTCGTTTTTATTCTAGTCTTGGTGAATGTATATACTTAAATAGTTATTAAAATTTATATATATAGGGACAAATAACCGTATGTGTAATTGCCCCATACATTTCTAAGGAATTATTTTTTAAAACTCGAATGTATTTTTTTTTATAATTCTATTGTAATTTTATTTTCAATATAGGCAGGAGAATTAAATAAAATAAGCAAATATTTTAAATACAAAATTTATTTTCAAAGTCACAAATAAATACAATTAATTATTCTAATTACATTTGTTCTGCGTGTTATACATCGTAGATACAAAATAAAGTTAAACGTCATTATAAGTTAACACTGTACTACCTCTAAATTTAACCATCTTTGGTTTATAAATATATTTTTTTAATTGCTGTGACATTACTCCATGTATACAACATAACATAAATCTAAGTAGGCCTTAAATAACTCGATTCTATGTCGTTAAATAAGCTAAAAAAATCTAGGTCTAACATGATATAGGTCTGTCGTTTTGTACGCAACAAAGACAAAGTACCTACTGGATAGATTGTCTTCTTGTTTAATCAAAATAACATCTTTATGTTGTTATGTCATGTGTACTAAAGCTGTGATAGCCTAGCGGTGAGACAGTGTGATTCTCTAGAGACGATCACGGGTTCTAGCCCCGGGCAGGCACCCATGGGTTTTTCTATTAAAAGTTATACGTCTAACTGATAATTGTAATTTATCACATGCTTTTTGGTTAAGCAAAACATCGTAAGGAAACTTGCGTATCTCTAGAGAATTCTGGGGATACGTGTAACCTACCAATCCGCATTGGAGCAGAGTGGTACGTCTTAGCTCTAACCCATCTCGTGAAAAAAAAACGTAGAGAGGAGACCTATGCCCAGCAGTAGGATAGCAACAGGCCGTTACTTATTACATACACCGAGTCATAAATTATTAAAACTTAGTACCACCTAGCAGTACCGACTCTGTTATCAGGCGGATCTCTCGCACAACAATACGAAGCTAATATTCCGACTGAAGCAAGGCACAGAGATAGTATACTGATGCTGCAAACTGCCCCTGATGTGATATCGTTCAATGCTGTCCCCGGCTTCGGTTGCACAACCAGCAGGATGAGCAGCCCAAACGCACTGAGCAGCGAAAACGATGATAGCACGATATATCCTGTAAAAACAGTATTTGATCATTAAGCGCCGGTTTAAAGTTTTTTTAACAGACATTTATTTTGCTGCCATCGCAGTGTAAACAACATAAGAAACACCTCCTTAAAGATTATTCTGTTTTTAATGTAATTAATTCCAGTTTTACAGTGAAATATAGAAATTCGTATAGTTGAAGTAGTGCTTAAAAGTATTTAATGATTAGATACTGCATTCCCATGTGAAAAGTGATAAAAAATTTACTCCAAACTCTGATCAATCTTGAAGTGCTAAGAGACATAAACAATTCGAGTTTTTATACTACCCACTCTCGATTTTATATAAAAGTTGATGCTAATTACAGTTAAAATATTCGTCGAAAGAGCTATCACGTTCCGTGGCGCAGTGGCGAGACAACTTGCTTCAGAACGTTTGATACGAGATCGAATCTCACTTTTATAAATTAGCATTCCTCTTTTTCAAAATTTCCATAACTTTGTTAGTACAATTATTTCATATTTATAAAATATAAAATAAAAAATAAAAATGGTAAACAACTGTGAAATTTGCCACAGCCATGTAGGAGTAACACAAAAACGTATTAAGTGTTGCAAATGTGGAAATATGTTTCATTCGGACTGCGTTCACTTCAATGACGATTCAGCCAATGCAAGAGCTGCATGGAAATGTCAGCCGTGCTTGTCATCGCCTACAAACTTGACACAACCACAAAACATCAATACAGATATTACAGACATTAATGAAATCTTAAAAGAAATAAGGGCATTTCGATCCGAAATAAACAATAGGTTAAATGCACAAGACGCTACATTGAATGTGTTACAATCATCTTTTGCCACCATGAAAGCTGATATAGTCCACTTAGAGACGAAAGTAAACGCACTAGAAATGAAATGTGAACGTTTTGATCATATTGATAAAAAAGTTACTAACTTAATGCATAGAAATGAAGTATTAGAGATAGAAATTAACAAACGGGATCAACGTGATCGCATGAATAATATAGAAATCTCTGGTATACCTCAAATCCCAAACGAAAATGTTACCGAAGTGGTATTAAACTTAGCTAAGAGCCTGGGAGTAGCTCTGCAAGATAATGACATAGACTGGGCGTACAGATCTAAGTCTTGGAAATCACTTAAAGAACCTAATTCATCTTTGGGGGACGAACTACAAACGACAGAAACCACTTTCGCGGCTGTTGCTTCGTCTTCAAACGCAACAGGCAATGCCAATATAGTTGTTCGTTTTCATAATCGTGTTATTAAAGAAAACTTATTGAAAACTGCCAAGAAATGTAGAAGCGGAACGGGTATAGCGGGTCTCACTACAACTATGGCTGGCTTTGGCGGGATTTCGAGACGTATTTTCCTTAACGAACATTTAACGCCGATGAATAAACAAATCCTTCGTGTAGCAAAATTGAAATCTCGTGAAAAGAAGTACTCGTTTGTTTGGGTGAAAGATGGTAAAATATTTGTTCGCAAAGTTAGTAAATCACCCGCTTTAATATTATCTAAACTAAATGATGTTAATAATATGATCATATGACTATACACTATTCACATAGTTCCTTCTTTAAATGCCTGTAACTTTTATTTTAGTAGTATAGGTTGTGTTTCTGTGTTTTATTTGAATTTTCTTATAGTTGCACCTTGTAAGTACAATGTAAACTTGTCACATACAAGGTCGTTTATTTTGTGTAATATTTTTTTATTTTACATGTTCGTATATATAACTTATAATGTGCATGGGCTGTATGTATCCATTATTGAACAATTAGATTTTATTTTATTTGAATTTATTTTACCTCAAAGATAATGAAACGTAAGACGTATTTTAAGTTATCTACTCTGAATGCACAGTCACTAAATACTGGCAGAGACGAGTTAATACACACGATTATGATATTTAATCCAGATATAGTCACTTTAACGGAGACTTGGTTGACAAACGTATCCGAAATCAAGAACTATAATATTGATAAATATGTTTTTATTCATAAACCACGCCCAGAAAGACAAGATAAGTCTCGAGGTGGTGGTGTGGGTGCATATATCCGAAATGGATTACGATTTAAAGAATTAAAGACTCCGTTATCTGATCAATTTATTGAGCAGTTGTGGTTTGAAGTAAAACTTAAGCGCTACAAAATTGTCATTGGTGTCGTTTACCGTCCACCTAAATCTAACTACAAAACGTTCTTAGATATATTAGATGAATCGATATCTACTATAAACTCAACTTATGACTTTATCTTTGTTACTGGTGACATAAATCTTGACTTATTGCGTACTGATTCATATCAAAGGGATTTTTGCTCATTACTTTCCCAACACGGCTTACATCAGGTAATTAACAAACCCACACGTGTTACGGCTTGCAGTCGTACTCTTCTAGATGTTATCTGTTGTAACAAAAATCTAACACCATGTGATGTTACAGTAAAACATAATGACGATCTAAGTGATCATGCTTTTGCTCAAGCAAGCTTCCCCATTGAGAGTACAAAAATGATTCCAAGGACAATTACATATAGACCTTATAATCATTTTGATCTGGACACTTATCAATTTGCCTCATCTATTACGCCTTGGGACTGGATATTACAACAGCAAGATATCGATGATATGGTGAAATGTTTTAATTTTTTGATACTAGGATTGTTTGACCATTTTGTACCAGTACAGACGAAGGTATTTAAACACCATCCTACTCCTTGGATTACAGACACAGTTAAGGCTCTTATGTCAGACAGAGATGTTGCTTGCAGGCGTGCCAAAGTAACTAATGATAAAAATGATTGGGCCTCTTATAGGTCTTTTCGCAATTCTGTTATAGCTATATCTCGTCGTGAAAAACAATTTTACTTTACTCACCGAGTTAACAAATATGATAGAAACCCGGAGAAAATGTGGAATGAATTTCATAAACTACTCGGCAATAATACCTGTAACATCCCAGATCATTTGTGCGAGCCAGATGCCATAAATACAAATTTTATTAACTTAATTCCACTTACAAATAAAGTTACTGATGCTGTTTTAGAAAAATATTCTGGGTCATGTCAACCGTTGCATCAATTTCAGTTTTCGAAGGTTACTGCGGATGAAACATTGAAAATTATTAATTCTATTAGATCTAACGCAGTAGGTTCAGATGGTATATCAATAAAGATGGTAAAACTTACACTACCATACTCTTTAAGTGCCATTACGCATATTGTAAATACATGCTTACAAGAAGACCGTTTTCCAGAATCATGGAAAACAGCTGTCATTAAACCATTACCCAAAAAGAGTAAAGTTGAGTCAATAAGTGATCTGAGACCTATAGGTCTATTGCCAGTTTTGTCTAAAGTAGTAGAAAAGGCAGTCAATTCCCAAATGACTTCCTTCTTAGAACGTACTAATGCTATACCAACTCAGCAATCTGGTTTTCGGAAGCAGCACAGTACTACTACAGCTTTGTTGCATATTTTAGATGAAGCACTTTCAGCCTCTAATAATAATAGTGCTTCAATGTTAGTTCTGTTAGATTACAGCCGAGCATTCGACTGCCTTAACCATAAACTATTAATAAAAAAGTTAAGTTTTTATGGCTGTAGTGATTCCGTTTGTGGTTGGTTCAATAGTTATTTTGAGAACCGCCAGCAGATAGTGGAGTGCTTGACTAAGAACGGCAAATTATCTAAATCATCTCCCCTACCTGTAAGTAGTGGTGTAGTACAGGGTTCCATCCTAGGGCCCTTGCTATATTCGCTATATACTTCTGATCTAGTTGGGTATGTACAATCATCTTTAATTCATTTGTACGCAGATGACACACAATTATTCTTAAAGATTGCTACAGATTCTGGAATTAATTTTAATATTAGTATCTCAAATTTGAATAAAGATTTGGAGGCCATTAGCAACTGGTCCAACAATAATGGTCTATTGTTGAATCCTCAAAAATGTTCGTACATTGTGTTAGGTACACAAAAGCAAGTAGATACAGTTCGTCAGAAAAAGCCATCCATTCGTGTGGGAAATAATCAAATTATCGAATCATTAGAATTACGCAATCTCGGAATTTTATTTGATAGTTCACTTCGCTTTAAAGAACATATTCAACAGAAAATATGTAAGAGCTACTCTGCTCTTCGAACACTTTATAAATTTAGACCATTTTTAAGTACTCCAGTAAGAAATAAGCTTGTAGACTCTTTGGTTCTTTCCCACCTCGATTATTGCGACGTGGTTTACGGACCATGTTTATATAAGCAAACAGAACAAAAAATACAGAAATTACAAAACTCTTGTGTTAGATTTTGTTACAACGTCCCTCCACGCTCTAATATTACACCGTTTCTTAATACTTTTAATATTTTGAACATGAAAAACCGTCGTACTCTAAAAATGAATATTATGATATATAATTTGCGCAAAAACGGGAAACCTACTTATCTAGCTTCTAAGCTAAATTGGGTACAATACAATAGTGACCGTCATTATCGACTGTCACGCCTAATAAACTTAATTATTCCTCGTCCTAATTTAGTTACTTTTAAGGGTAGTTTTCGCTTTGCTGCTTCCAAATGCTGGAACGATATTCCCCCTCCGATACGGATGTCTGATTCAGTTTCCAGATTCAAACTATTATGCAGACAATGGCTTTTTGATTGTCAAAAATTAGAAACTAATTGGTAGGCAATCAAACTTTTTTAAATAAATATTAATTTTACTTAAATTTTTAACCTTTTGACAGCATATTATATTCTATTTACAAAACCTTTTTATTATTGTTATTATTATTATTTTTTATTTAGTTGTATTTAATTCCATTTTTTTTTTTTTATATTTTATAATTATGAACGTGACTAATATTCAGAGTGGGTACGCGCTGATTTGTCCTTTGCAGGAGATAATATGTCCTTTAAACAGCTCATGCACTATTTAGATTTAGATTTAGATTTTGTTTTTTCTTTTTTTTGTTTTTCCCTCTTATTTAATTTTTTAAACACAATGTTGGCAGCATTCGTACAAGGCGTGGGCTGAAAAGCAGCTGAAGCTGAGTCCCACGACCTTTTCACGATACCATTGTTATATAAGTAATTTTAAGTGGAAAATGTAGTTTTCGTGAATAAAGATATTATTATTATTATTATTTATATGTCCGTCGAGATAAGATGCATACGTTCGTTATTGCATTTCTTGGTAGGTACGGTACGCAATGGAACCGAAGGTGTTCAATGATATGGCGTGATGAATAACAAATTTATATTTTATTAACTATTGAGAGAACAATAAATCAATTCAAAATTTAAAATATTCTTCAAGTAAACTTGTAAACAAGTGCTTTTGAATCGTCAATTCTACTGCTGGTTCGGAAAGCTGTTCCCACCGAGTAGAGCCAGCAAGAAACTCGGCGATTGCTCTTTCTAACAATATCAATCTTATAACTAGTTACATTTAGTCATTACTGTGTTGTACAGAGTAGAAGTGGAGCTATATCCACACATTCTTATCATCTAAGTAATCCTCAACATTATAGTAGTAGGCTTTCTGTATCAGCCTCTTTTTAACAGTGTTTTTAAACTGCTGTAATGGCATGGCCAAAATTGATTGTGGATTTTTTTTATAGAATCTTATATCCAAACCCACAAACGATTTACGTAATATTTCTAGTTGCAAAGCAGGAGCCGCAAGCTTATGTCGGTTCCTACTCCTACGGTCTATTATATAAATCATCTATCGTTTTATAATTCTTAATATTTTTATGTACAAAAATTAAATTGCTTTAAATATACTGTGAAGCAAATGTAAGAATACCATTTCCTGGAACTCTTGCAGGGAATCACTCGGGCTTAAATTGTACTTGCCACGTATGACTCTTTATAGTAATACTAAAATTATAAGAAAGAGAAATACACCTTAGCTTATATTCTACGGATTTCAACGGTTGAAGCGAAATACAGGAAATTTATCGTCACGAACGTCCGTCACGTATTTCCTTGCTTATTTCGTATAACATTTTTATTTATCCATAGCTCACGTAGGTATTCAAAACTATAGAACATCTGAGCTATGGTTTTGCTTGTGAATTTATTTGTGGCTGTACGCAAATATTACAATATACATTGGCTGTACGCCACGTTAAATTGCTTATGGTCGGTATATATTGTCATTAAAAGCCTCATATAAGAGCACATGGGTCCTTATATTCAATTAGACTTCCAAAGAGCTTGGAATTGCTGCTAACATTTTGTTCTTCTTCTCCAATCGGTCCCTCATTACTGAGAACCGTGGTCACCCGAGCCCTTCTTTCGTACTGTTACAACCCTATTCAACATGGGCATATATTGCTGACTTATTGTTTCCCAATTGAGTTCAATATGTCGATCAGCAATGTAGGCCTATAAGATCAATACATTTTTCCAAATTCCAAGTTCTTGTGATCTAGTCGACTTGCTGCCCAGCTACGGACCCGGTTCCTGCCTGCCGGCTGGCTTCAGCAATAGACTAGTGGTCATATACTCCGGCTCGTACAACCCGCGAAATTTCGCCCAATTTCGCGCAAAAGTGTCCAAGTACCAGCAGTTATTAAATAAATATACAGTACTATTTTTAAACTACAAAGTTAAAGCTAATAGGTTCAGTTTGTGTTTTTTATATATAAACCAAACTGGACTGTTTGAATGAGTCCTCACCGCCTGATAGAATTTGCATGAGGAGGTGGCTTCTTTCATTTGGTCAGACCATCGTGTTGGCGTCGTGGTCTCTTGCCTTCTGTGTTGCCAACAATTACCAGCTTTTCAAGGTTACCATCTCGCATGATGTGGCCGAAATATGAGAGTATGCGTTGAAAACAGGTGCTGTAACATTTTGTCCTCATCTTCTATTTCAACTGATGGACATCGACTGCTTGGCAGAGGTCTCTTCAAGTGATTTCTACATCACACGATCCTGCTCCGTTTGATCTTATGGGTTCTCGCTTTTGACGAGGAAAAGAGAGAGATACCTATCCTAAATTTAATTATTATTGATCCAGTATTTTAGCCATGAAAGTATAATAGCCAGAAAGACAGAGAGACTTCTTTATTTATAATATTAGCAATAGATATAGATTAACCGCAAGATCTGCATAATGCTCTTTAATTATTGCAAAAATAATAGAAACAATACATTTATGAAATGCGGGAAATGTTATGTCGCCACAGACCACAAATGCTAACTTCAAAGAGTATTTTTCATACCATAGAATAAAGAAAATGATATAGGGATATTTATTATAATATTTCGTGACAATTCAGTTAATGACTATTAAGTTAATGATGATAATAATGTCAAGGAGTGTAAGGGTAATTTATCTTAATCCTTTTTCTTAATTATCCACCGCGTCTCCAACCACGTTGTGTCCTGACTGATATTCCATTAAAATAACCATTGGAACCTAGCACGTGTAATCTGTAGGAAACATCAAAGTCATTCGTTAAAATTTCATCGTTTAGTGGTAAGGTCTTGTCAATAGGCAGAAGTATATCTTAACACTTCTTGATTTTTGAGCCTTCTTGTTCTTCCACAGTCTGGTGTGACCAACTTTCTTCTGAAGCCCCTTTTTAATTTGGCCTGGTTTTGTGGCTGTATGCTTCACTACCAAAACCCACTAGAAGCCTACATTACAATAATAAAAATAACCCACCTGACATATAATTTCTGTTCGGCAAGAGTTGATACCTCCTGGACCTAAACCCAAGCAGGCCTAGCAGGAAGCACGTGAATCCAGAAAGCACCCCGAAGTCCAGATAATACCGACGGCCCATCTGTAACAACGAAATTATTCATTTCAAATAAATTTATTTCATACTAGCAATGCCCCGCGGTTTAACCCCGCGTGCAAACCGATCTAGTAGTCTAAAGTCTACTGATTCGGTCTATAGATTTATTTTTGTAATTTAGAAGTTTGGCCCTAAGTCTACCACAAGGTCGATATGTACGCGGGTGAAACCGCAGGGCATGTTAGTTTTTATTATTTATTTCTGAGAATGTCAATTCTACTTCACTCGGGATAGTATTGGATTATATTTGTATATTTGTATGGAATTGTATATCTATGGGTATTATTCGTCAATGGATTCAGGTCCTTATTTATGCCGTGTGGTATCCGGCTTAGTAAAACAGACCACCCTCATTTCTTACCGAGGTGTCGTAAAAGGCGACTAAGGTGAGTTGACCCGCCGTGTGGTATCCGGTTGAGTAGATTAGACCACCCTCTTTCATACTAAGGGGTCGTAAAATAAGCCTAAGGTATGTTGACCTATCTTGAGGTATCTGGTTGAGTAGAATAGACCACCCTCATTTATTTCCGAGGTATTGTAAAAGGGGACGAAGGTAAATTGACCCACCGTGTGGTATCCGGTTGAGTAGAATAGACCACGCTCTTTCTTACCGAGGGGCTGTATACATACGACTAAGGTAAGTTGACGTCAGGCAGGCGGCCGGTCGTAAAATACGTAGCCAAATCATATGACAACATATTCGTAACATGTAGTGCCAACCCCAATTAGAGTGGGATAAGCGCAGGGGGGGATTCAAGCCTTATTTAACAAATATAATACTCACAGTATACATCATGTAGAAGCTCAGGCCCGTGGTGAGACCGCCGCAGAGGGTCAGCATGAGGGCAGCGATGGCGAGCGACGCGGCGGTGGCGTTCGTCTTGATGCTAGTGAAGGATTTGTACGTGTCTTCTGAGTAGACCGACGGTGATTGGGCCGCTACCCTGGAATATAAACGATTGTTTTTTATATCGTATATAGCAGTGTTTCCCAACGCGGGGTCCACGCCCCACAGGGGGGGCAATTTGAATGTTAAGAGGGGGCAATTCGAAAATGGACTCATCACGAGTTTAACTCTTTTGTTACGGGCCATTTAAATGCAATACTAGATTCCGTGCCAAATTTAACGATAAAAGAAAATTGATAAATAATTCCAGTATATAATTATCTTTACTTATTATAAAATGAAGTTCTCAAAGCTGTCTGTCTGTATGTAATCAATTTTCTCAAAATTTACTGAACGGATTTTAGTACGGTTTTTACTAAAAGGTAGTGCAATTCATCCAAACGGTTTAGGTTAATAGCACATAATCGTTTCATGTAAATTGAGTTGAAGAGTTTGTCGTTTTGTTTCGGAGCGAAACGATCGTCGAGATTGTTGTGGTGGTGGGTGTGTGTGCTGCTCGTGTGCTTTGTTGCTGTTGGAGGAGCCTTGGGGTACGTGTGGTGGCTTGTCCTGCATGTATAAGGTTCGTAGATTTTGCCTGCTTCATACACATTAACTTTGCATGCATACGCTTGACCCGTGCGGATTATGGCGAAGTAGTTTTGTTATAGTGCCTGTAGGTCGTTTTGCAACAATTTTTAGGGGTAGTAACAAACCGGTGTCGATTGTAGTTTAGAGGGGGAAATAGGTATAAAAAGCAGTGTTGGGTATCAAAGAGCCAGTCTGAATTACTGCCAATACTGTATTTCGCGCGGGCGAAGCCGTATTGATGGCGATGGAAGTATTCTTTTTTAACTATTGAATTCTGTTTCGAGGGGAATTCGACACCAAAGCGAGCCACAGCAACGCGTGGCCGGACAGCTAGTTGTCTTAATATATAAAATTATGTAAAAAAATATCCTATCTAGATTTATATAATAATGAATAAATATAATAATAGTATTATGATAAATTTTGAGAGAATCTTTAGAATGAACGTTACGGAGAATGGGATATTAAGCTAAAAGTTATTTATAGAAGCAGGTGTTACTTTGCGGAATTCCATATTACAGAAACTATAACAGAACTACTTTGCTATAATCCGTGCGGGTTAAGTGAATGTATGCAAAGTGTATGAAGCAGACAAAATTCACGTATCTTACACATGCAGGACAAGTCACCACACGTATACCAAGGCGCCTCCACCAGCAACAATGCTAACAAGCAAAACAAAATCGTAATCCTATCCTCCTGATGATGCTTCGGTTGCGGAGCGAAACGATTGTTGAGTTTGTGATAGTGAACGTGCGTAGTGTTCGAACGAATGCTACATGTATCGAGCATGAAAACGAATATTCCACTCTACATTTAGCATTATATATATTTCCCATTAACTTTATCGCGAATTACAGTAGAATAATTTTACTATTACTTTTGTATTATGGATCTCCGCAAAGAAACACCTAATTCTATTAACTTTTGTTTAAGTTTTATTATTTGCAAAAGATTTACTTTATCTAAACTATAATACATTTTCTTGCAACAGTTCGACGCCTCGGTAGCGCAGTAGGCAGCGCGTAAGTCTCATAATCTTAAGGTCGTGAGTTCGATCCTCACCCGGGGCATACGTTTTTGTCAATTTACTATATTAATATATTTTTATAATACGGATACGCCTGACCAAAGTCGTTGTAAATAAAGAAGGTTATATAAGTTCACATCCTTGTGTAGAATTTAGTTTGCTGCCTACTAATATTATATACGCGAAAGCCTGTCATTCTTTTTCATTCTTTTTGTCTGTATGTCTGTAACGCTTTCACAGCTAATAAACTGCAGCAATTGTGATGAAATTCGGAACAATTTAGTTTTATATATCTGGCTGGGATTAAAACATATAATAAATTAAGTATACTTGTGTTATTGGTGACAGACAGCTGGTAAATATATACATATATAATTTTAAATAAATAATTAAATACTGGGTGTACTCAATACAAGAGAGACTAAATATTTGTTTATAGTGGACACTCGGCGGGAATCAGACACACGACCCCGTAGCTAAATTTACTACCACCTACGTCAATAGGCTAGTGTTTAAGTTACAATACAATTAAAATCATGTAGGGCCGTTAAACCGATGCCGTGTGGTATCCGGCTGATTAGAATAGACCACCCTCATTTCTTACCGAGGTGTCGTAAAAGGCGATTAAGGTAAGTTGACCCACCATGTGGTATATTCGACCCGCCGCGCGGTTTCCGGTTGAGTAGAATATACCACCCTCTTTCTTACCGAGGGGTCGTCAAAACGACTAAGATAGGTTAACGTCAGGCAGGCGACCGGTCGTGAAATACGTAGCCAAATCATATGACATGTTTGTAACATTGTGCCGACCCCACTTAGAGTAGGATAAGGGCAGGATGATGAATAAGGGCTGTTAACCGCTTTTGTTCCGTCACCGGCCTAACAAATTACCTTTCGCACATGTTATAAATAACTGTCGTTTTAATTTTTATAATAAAATAAAAATAACTGTCCATCTCACGTATGGACAAAGTCCTCACTCATTAGGAAAAAGTGCTTCAATGTGAATGAACATTGAAATTATAACTCAGAAATCATCCAGAGCTATGTAGATTGCATTGTACCACGATGTTTCTCTTCACTGTAAATCGCATGATTAGATTTTAATTAAGCGCATCAATCACCAAGTTATAGAACTACCATTCGCTCCAACCTTTAAGCAATCAACGTCCTTTTTGATCAATTGATTGTATTAATATAGTTCCCGCCGCGACAACGTCGTGTAAAGAGCTCATGAATGCCCCAGATGTTCCCAGACCCCAGGGTCGAAACTAGTCGGGCTAACCCGATGAAATTAGACGTGAGTATAGCCGGTGTATCTATGAATACTACTCAAATAGTTTAAATTTAAAAAGGTGTATTATTACACGTATTTTCTATGTAATTTCATTGTAGGAATAAATAATAGATCAAACACTAACCTGGGCATTATGACAGCTGTATTCTTATCCCTTCTTCCAATGTCCAATCTTCTATCGCTCTTACTCTCTCTGCTTGCTTCTCTTCTATCAACATCGAAGCTTCTCTCACGACTCTTCTCTCTAAAGCTCGTCACGAACAAGTCCTGCCTTTCAAATTCTGGCAGCCCGTAGTTCAACTTCTGTTGCGCTTTTGGTGATATCGGTGAAGCTGGTGAGCATCTGGTTAAAGATAAATTCGCACAAGACTTCGAGGGTGTCACCTGCGTTGGCGTGCTCGATACGATCTTCATTGGCGTGCCAGGATATCGTGGACTTTCAGATTTATTAGGCGTTATCCTCACTGACGGTTGGCTCGCGTAGCTCCTCAACTTCCGCGGCGTCGACAACAACTCGTGCAGTTTCTGTGTGGCTATCAGATTCTTTTTAGACATTTGCGGGGATGTAAACGTCACGTTTCTTCTATCCTCATCGTCCGATGGCACTATTGCGTACCTATGCGTTCTTCCGTTAACAGTCTTCACTATTTCGGTTGGAATCTCTTTCATCTCATTCTCATCGGGTCCGTCGACGTTGTATTCTTCGATTTCACTTTCGTCTGCTTCGACAATCCTCTTCTTCGTCGGAGAATAATCGACTACATCATCGATATCTATCACTTCGTATCTATGTTTCAATCTGCTATCTTCCAAATTATCATCGCTTTCCGCATTCCTATCATACTTTGACTGTCGCCTCTGTCTGAATTGAGCCATTTCCAAGTCCTCGCTCCTAGTCCTGCACCTCACTACGGACCGAGTTGGCTTGCAAATCAACGAAGCCTGTCTCTGAAACTGCCGTTGGTACTTAGCCGGTTTTGGCGGCAATTCAGGAGGCTCGTCTCTCCGCCCCAATGGCAGCATCCTTAATGGATTATCTGATATATCTGTCCTCATTATTCTATTGCTGTCGATGGTTTTTCTCGGAGAGATGGCGCCCAACGGTGGCATCCTGCGAGCCGGTGGTACGATCTTCGTGAGGCATGATTTCTGCGCAAAAACAACTTCACTTTGGGCGCAAAACGCGGGATTTGAATAGTATTTGTAAACAATTTTTGGCGATTCCATATTGAAGCGTGGTGTCAAGGTCCGTTACTGCATAGTTCTTATTTGAAGGGTGACTTTGTGAGCGTAACGGTTAGGGTCTACTGGTTACGTTTGCATCTTGCTTTTATTGAAATACGTGCTTGTATACTTCTAGCAACAAACTTAGTAAGAATGATTATTTATGTTTAACACTAATCAAATTTAACTAAAGTTCAACACACAATTCTCAAACCCTTTAAGCCTTTTAATCGAACACTGTTTATTTTACGGTTTATATTTAATCATAAATCAATCCTATATCATACAACTTTTTATATCGATTCACTACATGATTGGCATCAGTAAACTACATAAAACAAATAACATATAATTGGTGTAGACGTCTTTTCGTTTCGACATTCAACGGTCAACTAAAGTGGGGGATTCCGTTTTCAAAAAAAAATGGGGTTCGGAAACGGCGCGCGCGCACCCCTGTGTTAGCACGCGCTATTTATTTTTCCTTAATCTTATTTAAGCCTTAACTATGTTACAATAAAGTTTATTTTGAAATAATGCACGTTAGTTTGATTATAGTCCACCGAATTCAAGAAGGAAGTTTGACCGTTCCTAATTGATGATAGAAATTAAACTCTAAAGTTCTAGAAATAAGGTTATTAATAGATTATAGTAAGGGCTTCAAAAGTTTGCGCAATTATTGAATGAGCTTCAAACGGAAGAACCACTTTATAGGGTGAGGAATTTAGGGGTCTGTACGCAATTGCTATCCAATATAATTACATCGGACTAGCTGTGCCAAAAACGGCTTCGTCCGCGTGAAATTAAGTGATTTACGAAACTTTTCCTGAATTTTCGAAATTTTGAGCATAAAAGTAGTTAACCGTGAGAGATAGAGATATGCTGTGGCGGACTTTTTTGTTGTATTTTTATAGATCTACAATTCTCTAGTACATTACTTTAGCGTATCTCTGCTGGTTTACGCAGCGCACGCGACTAAAGCTCCCAGCAAGTAAGTTTTTTAACAACTGCGCGGTTTCTTCAACACAATATACATAATACCAATACTATTTACGTAAACCATTCGAAAGTATTGCCCTATCTTTAGGTGAGAACCGTACAAAAATCGTTCAGTACATTTTGAGAAAATCAATTACATACAGACAGACAGCTTTTTGGGACTTTGTTTTATAATAAGTATAGATAGATATCATATAAATTAAAATTTGAAATTGGCATTTCCAAAATCTTCTTTCCGTGTGTTCGAGATAAATTAAAATAAACAACGAAACTGGGCTAGTTTTATACTGATCTAAGGGTTCTAAGTAATGCTTTCAACATTATTTTGTAAAATATTTTATATAAGATTATTTTCATATAAGTATATATATAAATTTACACATATATATATAAATATACTTATATAAATATATGAGCCCGACACAGAAAGACTGATACTGTTGAGGGTTAGATGATAGACTTAGATGATAGGAATGCGTGGTTTTAGCTACCCTCCGACCCTGTACAAGATAGCAATGACTAAATTTAACTAGTAATAAGAATTATGTTTTGAAAAGAGCTACCGCCGAGTTTCTTGCCAGCTCTTATCAGTAGGAAGTATTTTAGCCACACGATTATTTTAAATTTTGTAGGGATCAAAAAAGCCGTCATAGCTCATCGGTGAGACCGTGTTACTCTTTCAAGTGGGTCACAAGTTTAAATTCCAGCACACACCAGTGAGTTCATTCTAAAAACTTATGTGTCTAATTGATAATTGCAATTTGTCGCACGCTTTTCAGTGAAGGATACATCTTGAGGAAACCTGCATAGATCTAGAGAATTCTGTGGATATGTGTAATCTACCAATCCGCATTGGAGCAGCGTGGTGGGTCTTAGCTCCGATTCAATTTAGTACCCAGTAAGTCAAGGTAAAGTATATAATCATATTGAAAGTATCGGGTCACGATAATGCTACAGTCAATACAACAAATGCGGGTCCACTGCGCAGGTGCCGTCAACATTTTAAAACAAGTATTTTTACTTTTAAATAAAATAATTAAAACTTCAATGAATCCTATCGGATTGTGTTCTGATCTATCTATATAAACTAACAGTCCTACTTATAAAAAATCTTTAATCACTGAGTAAACAATTACTAACAAATATTAGGTCCTTACATATGAAATTGGCGTTTTCTATGGGAGGAACATAAAGTCGTTTTTTTTTTAATGAAATATATTTAATTAATCAAAGTATGTACCATTGCTATGTATGCACTTTTGCCATCTCATAGGTAGTTCATTGATCCCCTTACTAAAAAAACCATTCCGGCGGGAATCAATAAAATCTTTGAAGGCGGTTTGGACTGCCCCATCGGAGTTGAATTTTTTTCCTTGCAAGTAGTTATCCAAATTGCGAAAAAAATGGTAATCTGTTGGAGCAAGGTCCGGAGAGTACGGTGGATGTCTAAGACATTCTAATTGAAGCTCCTCTGATTTGGTAGCCGTCTGTTGTGCAGTGTGTGGTCTAGCGTTGTCCTGAAGCAGCAGTGGCCTAGAGCGATTGACCAGCCTCGGTTGTTTAGCAGCTAGCTTTTCCATCATGGTTTGCAGTTGCTAACAATAGATATCTGCCGTAATCGTCTGGCCAGATTTAAGAAAGCTGTAGTGAACGACACCGGCACTAGGAATTCCTAACCATAAAGATAATATTTGAGATCAAAGTGGCCAGTACGATAAAACGCCAATTTCATATGTAAGAACCTAATACTTAAATGGTTAAACAGGTTTTTAACTTTCTTTACTTATAAACGTTACTTTAGAATTTAGATGCAATTAGTTAATCAACGTACGAAATATTTAAGAACTGCCACACTGAACAAAAGACCAAATGAAATTGTAATATTATTAATTTTTAGTCCGTTACGATTGTTACCGTTAATTTCGTTATTGGTTTAAGTTGATGCTCAATACCGACCAAACTTGTTTCAATTAAGTTTCCTTTAAAATAACTACTTTTTAAACTTTTAACATGGATATTGTAAAAAACAATAAAAATATTAATTTGCTGAAAAATTACACAGCGACTTTTAAAATATCAATAATCTTTTCATATTTTCTTTGCAAAATCTGTATTTGCGGCCGAACTCGACGTCGTCCATTTATTTTAATTTTATACAGTTTCGTGCGCCTTCATCGAAAATTATTTGTCTTGTCTAAATCATGATGAAATAAACGTAAATCTTTTTCAAAAACATCCATTCTTCCATATAAGATATAAACAATATATCGCGATCCGCGTAACGGGCTGAGCGATACTAAAATCAGCTGTTACACCCACGGCATTGCTTAAACAATCGTTAAACAACCTCCTTAACTTAAAAACTCAAAAGCTGTTTGTCTATTATATATGATCGATTTTCTCAAAATCTACTGGACCGTTTTTACTAAAAGGTAGTGCAATTCTTTTGGAAGGTTTAGGTTGATAGTACATTATGGTTTCATATGAATTATGTTAAAGAAGTCGCGCAGTTTCAAAAAATCGCCTACTTTTCGCATTAGTCACGTGCGCCGCGTTAACCAGCAGAGATACACCAAGTAATGTATAGATCTTTTATTCTAAAAGTGCACGCCCCTCCAATGTCTTTACTCACACACAAAAAACTTATGTACAGACGAAATACACGCAAACTTGTTATTCTAATTGGTTACTCAGTTGCCGGACAGACACGAAAGTAGGAGCACGCATCGATTATTGCCAAAAGTACAGTTAGCATGTCATAAAAAAAGAGGATTAATATTTTTTATTTTTTATTTTAAATAATAATTACATAAATATTTTTTCTTTAATAGAAAAATATGGAGAATTTTATAAAACTATGTGGCGGAAAAAAACGGGCAAAACTTAACATCTATCATTATTTCATCATTAAAGCCATTGCTTTAATTAAGGAGCGAATTGACATGATTGATAGAAATATGTGGGAAAATACGTATCGAAATGTGAATGATATTGAGATAAATAAAATGGTTTGATTATTATCGGCAATTTTATCAACTTTCACAATATAAAAAAGTAGTTATATTGGCATAACTGTAATCGTTAGACATATGGTATCGCGGACTTTTTTGTGGATATTGACATGTTCTATAATACTGTAGAACATTTTTTTGTTCTATCATCAATAGTTTCCGCAGCGCACGCGATGAAAGATGTTTACGACTAAATTTTTCCCAACTTATTACAATTTTATTAGGGATCCCTATTTTTTTTTGAAAATGACATATAGCTTATGTTGCTTAGTGAAAAAGCAGCTTTCCAATGGTGGAAGAATTTTTGAAATCGGTCCAGTAGGTTTTGCGTGAAAACGTAACAAACATACATACATACAAACAAACAAACATACAAATCTTTCCACTTTATTATAGTACTATAGTATTGAGTCCGAATCTGAAGATAGCAACGTGAGTGAATAGCGTTAAAATAGTAAATATTTATTGCAGTTTAATTTTTTCTTTTTTTTAATAAAAAAAAATTAACAGACTTCTGTACATTACGTTTTATTTATCATTCTAATAGTTGCATAATGAATATATGATATGATCTTTATTAAATTAAGTTGGCAAGCTCTTGATTGCGAATTAACCTGATGGATGCCGAAGTAGTTTAAGTTTCTTGAAAGGGTTTGGAGATTAAACGTGTAACCATTCAGGGTTTTTACACGACATCGTACCTGAATGCTAAACCGCTTGGTGGTACGTCTTTGTTAGAAGGGTACGTCGGAAGTATCTATCTAGTCAAGACCAGGGATAAATTTTAGAAATATACTAATATGTTTTTTCTAGGATTCGAATGCTGAACTTCCCGTTTACAATCCAGCGCGCTTACTATTATTCAAGGGAAAACATTAAAAACTTACTTTTTATTCTGAAGAATTTTCAACATAAATTTGATTATAAATATTATATAATATTAATTTTGTGTTTATGCAAACGTTACTCGTAATCCGTGCAACCGGATTGGTTGGTCAACCAGTGCACAAATGATATGAACGCGTGACAGAATAGACGTGTTGTCTCATACAAAGCGTGCATTCTCCGCCATATAAAAGCTTGACTTATACCAGTCGAGCAATTAGTTGACCTTTAAGTCCGCTAATAAATCGAGTTAACTTTGAAATTGCTGCGCGCACACATATGAAATAGTACAGTCAATATTTTCTCTCACACATTAAAATAATGTAATTTGGTGGAGGGGCGTGCACTTTTAGAATGAAAGATCTCTACTATAGAATCGTAGATCTATAAAATGCAGCATGTCTTTATTTTTTATGGTTAACTCCCAATAACTACTTTTATGTTCAAACTTTCAATTCAAAATATTACGTTATTTTCGAGACTGTTATGCTGGCTCCTGTATCTTTGCCGTCGACACGCTAGCGACTTTTAAGCTTTTATGTCAACATTTTATGTTCATTTGGTAGTAGGTGTGAATGGATATTTGTGACTTATCGATGATTTTTTTGTTATTATTTTTTATAAATATATGGGACACACATGGATGTCCGTCCTCATAGTTAGTAACCTAATACTTGTGTTGTGGGTGACGGATAACTAAATATACTACATATATAATTTTAAATACATAGTAAAGTCGTACTAAATAAGTACTACTCATATAATTTTAAATACTTAAATACAAACACAAACCCAGGCTCGTAAAACCAACAAATTATTTATAGAATATGTTGGCGCTCGGCGGGAATCGAACCCACGACCCGCGGAGCTGAAGATAGGGTCACTACCCACTGCGCCAAGGGGCCAGTCCAATTATCAAATCAAAAAGTCAAATTTTCCTGTTCTAGTGTGCTTCGTAATGTCTTTAGAAAGGCAACTTTGCTTTTAATCCACAATACCGAGAAATAAATAAACTAAGTAATGCTCAGTGCATCAAAAGTAATGCTTTTTCTAGACCTTTGTATACCTGTGAAAAGTAACGCGTAATTATATTTTTAGAAATGGCAGGAATTTCACTTAAATATTTAAGCCTTCTCACATAATTAACAAAGACTAACGTACAGCTACAACATTTGTTAGGTTTAGTTTCATATAATTTGGAATTATTATGCCAGGACGATTCTACCACCAGTTCGGAACGCCGTCATCCACTGAGAAGAACTGGCAAGAAACTCAGCGGTTGCTCTTATCACGAATATTAACTATTCGAGGTTAGATTCTAATAACAACTAACACTCAATGTAGGTAGGTAGACGCGGGTCTACCGTAACAATATTAGAACGGCACGGTAACACTAATTACGCCCGTTCGTTTAACCAAGACAGGTTGTAACACGATCTAAACGCAAGAGCGTTTAATAATCGTACAAGTCTCGTTTACAACGAAACTCCAAGAGAACGGTCTAGCCGCGTAAGCGTAAGCTAATAACCGTAAGAGTCGAGTATTATTACAAGACTGAATTCAATATGGCGGACTCCATCTTTTATAACTAATTTTCCCTCCAAAATCAAGTCCCTTCCTTGCTATCGGCCACGTGATTGTAGTGTTGCCAACTATCATTCCTAACAATATATTATCTAGTGTAAAGGTTGAGCGCAACTGTGCGCAGCTGGTAGGCAGATGTTCGTAACGGTTCGCGGCGCGTGGCATCGCACAAGTATTATTATGAAACTAGAGTTCGTACCTTTTGATTAGATTGCGAGAGGTGTGCCGAATTTTGGGCGATAAATAATTCCTTCTAGCTTTTCTTCAATCGATGGAATACATAAAAGTAAGTAAGTAAAGTAGCGGCCTGTTACAATCCCACAGCTGGGCATAGGCCTCCTCTCTCCGTTTCTGGAGAGAGGAATTGGAGCTAAGACCTACCACGCTGCTCCAATGCGGATTGTTAGGTTACACATAACTCCAGAATTCTCTAGAGATATGCAGGTTTCCTCACGATGTTTTCCTTCACCAAAAAGCGTGTGATTAATTGCAATTATCAATTAGACACATGAGTTTTAATAGAAAAACTTATTGGTAGGCCCGGGTTTGAACTCATGTTTCCCTCGAAAGAGTCGCAAGGTCTCACCGCTGGGCTATCACAGCTATATTGATGGGTGGAATATATAGGAATAGATAAATAAATATATGGGACACATGTTTTATGGCTGACGGACACCTGGTGGGTATACTACACATATAATTCTAAATACATACTTAAATACAAATATACACCCAGGCTCGAAGAACCAACAAATTGTTTATAGAAATTGTTGGTCATCGGCGGAAATCGAACCCGCGAACCGCGGCGCTCAACGCAGGGTCAAAGAAATAAATAGATAAAAATATAAATATATTTATAATTTTAAATACACACTTAAATCTTATACATAACGGCGTTTTGCCATATTAATTATTGCTAAGAATTTCTAATTTGCATTATAAAATAATAACAAATTTTGTCCAAAAAAAATATAAAAAACAATTTACCCTTATCACTAAAGCGTATGATAAAAAGAGACGAATCTCAGAACTACAGAATATTCATATAAAATTTTTAAAAAATCGGTCAAGCCGTTTGCATGGAGTATGGTAAAAAATGTTGTGACTCAAGATTTTTATATATAAGATAGTTTTAAATACATATATACACTAAGACCATGCAACACCTAGTTTAATCCCTGCGAGAGAAGTTCAAGGAAACAGGTATTCTTACATTAGCTTCACAGTATATTTTTAGTAATTTAATTTTTGTACATATGAATATAAATAATTATAAAAGGATTGGCGACATATATAATAGACAAAGTAGGAACCGACATAAGCTTGCGGTTCCTGCTTTGCGCCTTGCAAAAGTTCGTAATTCGTTTGTGGGTTTAGGTATAAGATTCTATAATAAAATTCCACAATCTACATTAACTTTACCTTTACAGCAGTTTAAAAATACTATTAAAAATAGGCTAATTCAGAAAGCCTATTATACTATTGAGGATTATCTGGAAGATAAGAATGCGTGGATATAGCTTCTCTTCAACCATGTACAAGACATTTATAACTATATGTAACTAGTGATAAGAATTATTGTTGGAAAAGAGCAACCGCCGAGTTTCTTGCTGGTTCTTCTCGGTAGGAACAGCTTTCCGAACCAGCAGTAGATGTTGACGATTCAAAAGCACTTGTTTACAAGTTTACTTGAATAAAGAATATTTTGAATTTGAATTTTGAATGTCGTAAATGAATACACAGTGAAACACTGCGTATCGCTTTGATACAACAAAGATAATTGATTTATTGCGTCTCTCTACGAAATATCTAGCTGTAAACATACAATAATAAAGAGTGGGGATGGACGCCTATAAAACTGGCGCGACTATTCGATAACGACCAGAGCGGTGGATTAAAGGTTCAAAATGGCGCGCACAAAGCAAACTGCAAGAAAGTCTACCGGTGGAAAAGCGCCAAGAAAGCAGCTAGCAACAAAAGCGGCAAGAAAAAGCGCCCCAGCAACAGGAGGTGTGAAGAAACCCCACAGATACCGCCCAGGGACCGTGGCACTGAGAGAGATAAGAAGGTACCAGAAGAGCACCGAACTTTTAATCAGGAAACTGCCTTTCCAAAGGCTCGTAAGGGAGATAGCTCAAGATTTCAAAACGGACCTCCGGTTCCAGAGTTCTGCAGTGATGGCGCTGCAAGAGGCGAGTGAGGCGTACCTGGTCGGATTGTTCGAGGATACAAATCTCTGCGCCATCCATGCTAAGAGGGTCACGATCATGCCCAAAGATATCCAGCTAGCGCGCAGAGTTCGCGGCGAGCGGGCTTAATTGCAAAATTTAATTATTAAATTATTCAGGACAAAGCTCTTTTCAGAGCTGCAATATTTTCCAATAAAAATTCAATCAAATGGCATGACATTATAGTTCCGTTTACGCAATATACGAGCTTAAATAAGCAAGATTTGTTTACTTTTTAAAATCTTTTATTTGACTTGTGTATGCATGGAATCCGGTGTCCGTTTGAGCTGAAATTTTACATACTGGTTCAGTCAATGACAATGCTGTGTAATGTAGCTCTTAGAAGTAAAGTTTCAATCTTTTTAATAATCATAATTAAACAATATTTATATTAGTATTATAAATAAAGAGAACAGCACGCCTACCATTAACTTTTAAACACCGATTCAATACAAAGTCAGTATCTAAACCGAACAGCTTTCTATTCGTACCATGAAGTGTGAATTGCATTGAGGTCGTAATGTTTGAAAAGGATAACGTTATATGAACTATAAATAGCTCGTTCTCTTATACTCACATGTTCTTAGGACGCGTTCCTAACGTTCATTCGGCAACGACTTAAAGTGTGCGTCTTTAAG
The DNA here is from genome assembly GCA_947086505.1 of Morpho deidamia. Taxonomy (NCBI): domain Eukaryota; kingdom Metazoa; phylum Arthropoda; class Insecta; order Lepidoptera; family Nymphalidae; genus Morpho; species Morpho deidamia. Next base: position 14,137,559 of record CAMTZC010000016.1, read on the forward strand.
ACGTCATTGTATGAAAAAGCAAAACAATATAGTTTACGTCTTCAATGAATTCATGGTAGGCCTGCTGAAATAAAAACAAAATAGTGCACAATGAAGGGTGCAACCTCGATATTACAAATCGTAAGGGGACAAAAATATTCGTTATATCAAGTAATTCATTAAATTGAAGTTTGTTATATTGGTCTAAAATTTTATTGGAATAAAACTATTCTTCTACCTCTTTATTTATCTCAATATTACGTACTAATCTTGTAATATCGAACAACTTCTACTAATCTCTTCTATTTAAAAACACTTAGGTACGTAACATATTTTTCCCCCTAGATTAATAATCGAAATTAATGCAGTAATCAATCACATACAATGGAATTTAGGGTCGTATATTGGTGGTAAAGTTATATAGAGGTTTTTGTGTTGACAAAATTCGAAAAAAAATGAAGTAAAGTTAATTATTTCGTTTTTATGAGAATCCTACTAATATTATAAATGTGAAAGTTTGTGAGTATGGATGGATGTTTGTTACTCTTTCACGAGAAAACTACTGGACGAATTTGGATGAATATTTACAGATATATAGGTTATATATTATAATATTAATTATTAATTACAATTCATTTTAATAATAATTATTTATCAAACTCTTATAAAACTCAATACATCTGTCGCTTTCATATATCTTATCGATAAACTTTCTTCTTTCACACTAAGTAATTTGGCTGCATAGTTTCACAAAAGTAATAATAAAATTATTTTGCTATAATCCGCGATACAGTAAATAGAAAACATATATAGTGCTAAATGTATAGTGGACTATACGTTTTCTCATACCTGTTATCGCAAATCATATAGCATATCGCAAAGCTTGCGATTTTGTCGTGGAGTCTATCTCCTGATGATGCTTCGGTTGCGGGGCGAAACGATTGTTGAGTTTGTGATAGTGAACGTGTGTAGTGCTTGTGTATTGTGGTGGCAGTGATCGAGGTTTGTGCATGTGTTTTTACGAATCCTGCATGTAACAGGTATGAGAAAACGTATAGTCCACTATACATTTAGCACTATATATGTTTTCTGTTTACTGTATCGCGGATTATAGCAAAATAATTTTATTATTACTTTTGTATTATGGATCTCCGCAAAGTAACGCCTAATTCTATAAATTATTTGCATAGTTTCACTTGAATAGAATTAATAGACTTGAATGGAAATTTTGGGCACTGGTTCCCAAAATGAAGTTTAAAGTAGCTCGAGAGCCAAGGAGGCAGTAATGGTACATGTGCATTGAAAAATAAATTAAACAAAATAAATAATTAACATCCGAAACAATTTGCAGTCCTGATAAGGACTTTGTCAGTAAACCGTTGCTTTAAATTAATATTTTTATTTATATATTTATTAAATATATTTTAAAAGTCTTGCGATGGTATTTCTTGACCATCGGAATCCTGTTTTTTCTTCATTGTCTTCTGCGGTAAAAGCTGCGGGTTAATGAACGGCATGACGCCGGCCTGCGATATTGTCACGCCCGATAGCATTCTGTTCAACTCTTCGTCGTTTTTGATAGCGACCAACAAATGCCGCGGTATTATTCTAGTCTTCTGGTTCTGTTCTGCGACCTCTGATGCCAGTTCTAGTATTTCAGCCGACAAATATTCGAGAGCAGCGGTCAGGAACACCGAAGCACCGACGCCGACTCTCGGCGCGTAGTTGCCTTTCTTCAGCATCTTGTGGACCCTCCCGACCGGGAAGATCAAACCGGCTCTCGTTGATCTCGATTTCCTTTTAGATTTAGGCGACATTTTCTAGTTTTTCTTTGTGCTTAAGCGTGTAGTGTGACGCGTTTTATTCATTCTCAATACTGGCAACTGTACGATTTGTACGAGCGTAAAAAATGAGAATATTCAATTGTGCATAACATATCTTGCAAGATTTATGCATTACATACAAATATTCCATATAAGCTGTGATAGCCTAGCGGTAATACCGTGCCACTCTCTAGAGAAGATTACGGTTTCAAACCCTGGGCAGGCACCAATGAGTTTTTCAATTACAACTTATGTGTCTAATTGATAATTGCAATTCATCACACGCGTTTCGGTAAAGGAAAACATCGTGAGGAAACCTGCATATCTCTAGAGAATTATACAGATATGTGTAACCTACCAATCCGCATTGGAGCAGCGTGGTAGGTCTTAGCTCCAATTCTTCTCTCCAAAAAACCGAGAGAGGAGGCCTTAGCCCAGCAGTGGGCAAAGTAACGGGCCGTTACTTTGCTACTTTATTCCATATAATAGAACAACTCTTCCATATAATAGAAGGATAGAACGGGATATATATTTGTTATTGTTGCTATATAAAATACTGCATAATAAAGTAGACTCTGATTATCTTGTCTCAAAAATAAAATTTAATTGTCCTAGATTGAAATCTAGATACAAATCAACATGTAGCATACCAGTTTCTGAAAGATACGCAGGAAATAGATAATTAGGAAATTTATTGATAAAAGTTGCAAACAATATAATAAATTGAGTTCAGAAATTGACGTTTTTCATCTCTCACTCAATCAAATTAACAATTAGAAATTTAATTAATAAACGGTCATTCAGGTTTCTTTGTATTACCATAATTATTTTCGTATATTATTTTTCATGTACTTTATACTATATATTATTTGTTTGCTTTACTACTGTTTATATGTATTTTAGTCATAGGAAACTGATAATGGTTTTAGTTATTTTAATTGTATTTCACATATAAGTAAAATACAAAATATTAAAAAAAATAAATTAAAACAAAATGTTTAAACTTATTTTGTATCTGTAATATGCAAACGATGAGATAGGGTCACGGGTTATAACCTCGGGCAGGCACCAATTAGGTCACAGTTAAATTTATATAGTTATAGGAAAATAACGTGAAAAACCTGCATACCTCTAGAAAATTTCTGGGATATGTGTAATCTACCATTCCAAATTAGAGCAGCGTGGTGGTTCCATGCACAAACCCTTGTTTTCATAAAGTGATAGGAGGCATATGCCGCTTACTATTACAACAATAGGAACAATTATTGTTAACTCAATATCATATTCCGGTCATTATATGGATATTTTTTATTACTATCAGTGATTTTTGTGTCATAAGGTAATTGCCAGAAAATGTAAACATTATATACCAAGTACTTAATAGATCTCAAAGAAATTTTTTTTTGATAATTTTATCATTTTTGATATTTGCAATATACAAATTTACATTCATCTTATTACGCCTCATCATCCTCCTGCCCTTATCTCACTCTAAGTGGCGTCGGCACAACATGTTGTCACATGATTTGGCTACGTATTTTACGAGCAGCCGCCTGCCTGATGTCAACTTACTTTAGTCGTCTTTTACGATACCTCGGTAAGAAATGAAGGTGGTCTATTCTACTCAACCGGATAGCTCACGGCGGGTCGACGTAGATACCTTAGTCGCCCTTTACACCTCTGTAAGAAATGAGGGTGGTCTATTCTATTCTGCCTCTTCTATTCAGATACCACACGGCTAATAATTATTTATTATTATTATATTGAATTATATTATTTATATTGCATTAAAATTAAATTGCTAAAAGTATACTGTGCAAATTTAAGAATACCTATTTCCTTAAACTTATCTCGCAGGGAAACACAAAAGATTGACTAACCATGAGCATGAGGCCTGCAAAAACAGTACTTACATCATAAACGAAGACTTTCCCTATTAGGAAGGTACAGGGCCCAGCAGTTGAGAGCTGGAGGACAAAAGAGGAAAGTTCAATAAGGAAAAAAGGCCATCAGTTTTCATAATAAAAAAAAATTAAAAGTTAAATTTGATATGTTAAAAACATGTTGTCACGTATTGTGTGACAACATGTTTTTTTTGTGTAAAGAATACTCGTCACGTATGTTGTGACAAGTATTCTTTATTCTGGGTTAATGTGGTCGAATTGAACCTAAAATTCAACCTCGTCTTTTATTCTAATAAGCGCTGCTTGTAAAGAATTATTAAATCAAGACCAACGTGTACATGGAAAGAGATGCGGCCCTGAAAAGGGCCTTGTCTAGTTCACAATAAATAATCTAACATATAACTCTTTATTTAAGATTATCCCCGTCGAATGTCAAATAGTCCTCAACCGCCGAAACCATACAGAGTCCTTCCTTGCCTCTTCAGGGCGTACACGACGTCCATAGCCGTCACTGTCTTCCTCTTAGCGTGTTCCGTGTACGTGACAGCGTTGCGGATGACATTCTCCAAGAACACCTTCAACACGCCTCGCGTTTCTTCATAGATAAGGCCTGAGATGCGCTTGACACCGCCCCTCCTGGCCAGCCGGCGGATAGCTGGCTTTGTTATACCCTGGATGTTGTCCCGGAGCACCTTCCTGTGTCGTTTTGCACCTCCTTTGCCCAGTCCTTTACCACCTTTCCCTCTGCCGGTCATGGTAACGTCCGTTCGTGTACTAACCGAACGCCCGCCGTGCCGCCTGTATTTATAACCCGCGATATTGTTTATAAAGTTACTATTACCGAATCGGTAACAGTTAGAAGTTAGAAGTTCTACCGCTTGCCTAGAAACTCGTACCAAAATATTTTGGAAGACATTACTTTACGGGAATGTTTGTTTGTTGTGTGGGAATTTGTATTTAAGTATGTATTTAAAATAATATACTCAGTATATTTACCAGTTTTACGTCACCCATGATACAAATATTAAATTAGTTTTAGGATGGACGACCCTGTGCGTAAGCGTTCCATATAGTAATATTTATATATATATATTTTATACTAGCTGTGCCAGCGGCATCGCCCGCGTGGAAATCAGCGTGTCACTTTTTTTTCTAGAATTCCAATCTTAAACATAAAAGTAGTTGTTTGTGAGTTAACCATAAGAGATAGAGAGATGCTATCGCGGATTTTTTTTAGTATTTCTATAAATCTACAATTCTCTAGTACATTACTTTAGCGTATCTCTGCTGGTTTACGCAGCGCACGCGACTAAAGCTAGCAAGCAAGTTTTTTAACAACTGCCCGATCTCTTCAACACAATTTACATAATACCGATACTACTTACTTAAACCATCCGAAAGTACAGCACTATTTATTAGTGAAAATCGTACAAAAATCCGTTCTGTAGATTTTGAGAAAATAGATAACATGCAGACAGGTCCGACAATAGAATTTTGAGAGAAGAAATCAAAAACAGAGTAAGTACTGTGATTGAACCAAACCATTGATTGAACCAAAGTAAACCGTGGGCGGGTTTGTTTGTTAATAATTTATTTATTTTTCATAACAAGCCAATAGCATTAAGTAATACAGTACTGAAACAATTTTTTTTTTAGAGAAAACTAGTACTAAAATATTTACTGTAATATTATAAAATCATAAAACGCTTACAATTTCGATTTTGATCGCATAGAATGATAGCTCGTCCACGTAGTATAAAATGTCAACATACAATTTAGATTTAATAACGCCAGCAACCGCGTAGCGAAGAAAGAACAAAATGGCGCCTAAAGTAGTGAAAAAAAAAGCGAAGTCCATAGAGAAGCCAGTAGACAGGATCATAACCAAGCCGAAGAAGAAGAAGAAGAACTACACAAGCTTCTCGATATACCTCTTCAAGCTTTTGAGGTCAACAGCCAAGGACAACAACCAGGGTATATCGCTTAGATCCATGCTGATCATGAACAATTTCGTCAACGACATGTTCGAGAACTTGGCCGCTGAGGCGGGACGTTTGGCGCGCAGTGGCAAGAAGAACACCATGGGAAGCAGGGAAATGCAGACAGCCATAAAACTGCTGGTGCCAGGGGAGCTGGGGAAACACGCCAACATCGAGGGAATAAAGGCTGTTCGAAATTACCACAATAGCCATAAAAAACTTAACGAAACGTGAAAACAGTGACAAAAATAATTTAGCTTGATATATAATTCGTACGCGCAATATGTAATAGTATTTATGGATAAATAATGACTGTATAATTGTGTTTAGATTGGAATAAAATTATTAAATGCTGACATGTTTATTTATTGCAAGATCTCCTTTCGTAAGAAACCTATCTTTCCTAAATATTAAATGATCATTCTCCTGCCCTTATCCCACTCTGTGGTCGGCACAACATGTTTAACATGTTGTCACATGATTTGGCTGCGTATTTTACGACCGGCCGCCTGCCTGACGTCAACTTACCTTAGTCGCCTTTTAAGACACCTCGGTAAGAAAGGAGGGTGGTCTATTTTATCCTGCCGGATACCACACGGCGTTCCTAAATATTAAATAGTTTTTAAAAGTAATAATTGAATTACTTTGCTATAATCCGCGATAAAGTAGATAGAAAATAAATACAAAGCTAAACATAGAGTAGACTGTCCGCACCGTCCGCAAAACATCTTTGCGATTTTGTCGTGGAGTCTATCTCCTGATGATGCTTCGGTTGCGGGGCGGAATGATTGTTGAGTTTGTAATAGTGAATGTGTGTTGTGGTGGCGGTGGTGGAGGTTTGTGCATGTGTTTTTACGAATTCTGCATGTATCTTGGTATGAAAAAACGGATGGTCCACTATACATTTAGCATTATATATCTTCTATTTACTTAATCGCGGATTATAGCAAAATAATTTTATAATTACTTTTGTATTATGGATCTCCGCAAAGTAACGCCTAATTCTATTCTTCAAGTCAATGGTTTATTTAAATATATCGCCCTATCCGAAGAGTAGAATCACGAGTAAATGTCCCATGTATACGCATAGGGAATATTATATAGGGAATACGGGGACATATGGCTACAAAGCGTCAGGGGCTTTTAACGTCCAAAATATAAAAATTACTTATAATTAGTATTACAGTAATTAAAATATTCTTTAACCGAATAGAATTTTCTTTAACGTATATGGAATACCTGTTTGAAATTTACAAAATTTAATTCTGTTATATTTACTAGGCAATTTATTGAAAATTCATCTTTATAATTTAAAAAAAATCATCATGTTCTTATTTTTATCTTCCTATAATTTTCTATCATTCGTCAACTCTGGTGTAAAATTTACTAAATCCCCCATCATCTAATCTATCATCATCCAAAAATTAAATAAAATTCTTGTGTGAATTGTGAAAAATGACTAGGACAATATAACAAGTACTGTTGCGGTTCATGTTCACGAGTTCATCTTATATTAGACGGAAAGCCGAATCGTATGATATTGTAGATGGATGGTCCAATTTATAGACCCCTCGAACACTTCACATGCCTTGGATATCTCGCCTGCTTAACTCGATGTACCCACGATAGCCGACTTTGTCAGACGATCTCGAGATAACTTCGAGAAAGCATCTTCCCAAATCCCCTTATAGTTGCCACGTCTAACTGTAGGATATCTAACTTTCCCAATAGACAATTTTATAGAATTAGGCGTTACTTTGCGGAGATCCATAAAACAAAAGTAATAATAACATTATTCTGTTATTATCCGCGATAAAGTTAATAGAAAATATATATAGACTATCCATTTTCTATTACCCGATACATGCACGATTAGTAAACATCATGTAAAAACCTCCACTACAGCCACCACGATGCACAAGCACTACACACGTTCACTATCACAAACTCAACAATCGTTTCGCCCCGCAACCGAAGCATCATCAGGAGATATACTCCACGCTAAAATCGCTTTGCATCACTATACAAAGCGATTTTGTGTATTGTTGTGGAGATTTGTTCATGAGTTTTTACAAATCCTGCATGTATCGAGAGTAAAAAAAACATAGTCTACTATATATTTAGCAATATACATATTTTCTATTTACTTTATCGCGGAATATAGCAGAATAATTTAATACTAAGTTGCTGTGCCAGCGGCTACGCCCATGTGCAAATCAGCGTGAAACAATTTTTTTCTATAATTCAAATTTTAAACATAAAATTAGTTATTGTAAGTTAACCATAAGAAATAAAGACATGCTCCCCCGGACTTTTTGTAGTATTTTTATAGATCTACAATTCTCTAGTACATTACTTTAGCGTATCTCTGCTGGTTTACGCAGCGCACGCGACTAAAGCTCCCAGCAAGCAAGTGTTTTGTTCAAATCTCTTTAACACAATTTACATAATATCAATTTGTACTATTTACCTAAACCATCCGGAAGTATTGTACTATCTTTTGGTGAAAGCCATACAAAAATCCGTTCAATAGATTTTGAGAAAATCGATTACATACAGACAGACAGCTTTTCGGGACTTTGTTTTATAATAAGTATAGATTTTGTTTCCCAATTTCACAGGAGTGTCATTAACGACCCCGACAATGCTATAACATCGTAATTTAAGACATATGTATACACACAGCATCTTCGTCGGCGAAGACGAGGTCCCAGCTAGAGAGTATCTTGACGAGCTAAATAAATAGCGTCAAGTTTTCTTGTGTTACAGAATAATTTCAGGTATTTTAGCTTTTAAACTGACGCAAACGAAAGTGACATTGTTTGCTCTTTTATGACCGAACGGATTAACAGATCGATGTGGTTATGTATAGATATTTTAAGGATAACAACAACAAACATTTACTAATACTTCGGACCTCTTTTATGATTTCAAAACGATTCAGTGAAAGAGAGAAGGGATTGACAGTTTCAAAACACTAGTACGAAAAAACGTTAAGAAATGTTTTTATACTCATTATAAAAAAAACTATTGTCTTTTTCCTTTAAATTCATTTAATATTAAATTACTTATAATTAAGAATTAAGAAACTAAAAAAAATATTAAATAAATTATTATCATTACATCACTCATTTATTTACACATAAACTAACAATACATTTAAACAATGTTAAAATTACATTTTTAAAAATACAATAAACGTATAAAAATAAAATAAATATTATTAGTTTCATTTATTTATACACAAATTTACAATACATCATTCATTCTCCTGCAGTTATCCCACTCTAAGTGGGGTCCGCACAACATGTTACAAACATGTTGTCATATGATTTGGCTACGTATTTTACGACCGGCCGCCTGTCTGACGTCAACTTACCTTAGTCGCCTTTTACGACAACTCGGTAAGAAATGAGGGTGGTCTATTCTATGCAGCCAGATACCACACAGCATTTGATCGCCTCTTACGACACCTCGGTAAGAAATGAGGGTGGTCTATTCTATGCAGCCAGATACCACACAGCATTTGATCGCCTCTTACGACACCTCGGTAGGAAATGAGGGTGGTCTATTCTATGCAGCCAGATACCACACAGCATTTGATCGCCTCTTACGACACCTCGGTAAGAAATGAGGGTGGTCTATTCTATGCAGCCAGATACCACACAGCATTTGATCGCCTCTTACGACACCTCGGTAGGAAATGAGGGTGGTCTATTCTATGCAGCCAGATACCACACAGCATTTGATCGCCTCTTACGACACCTCGGTAAGAAATGAGGGTGGTCTATTCTATGCAGCCAGATACCACACAGCATTTGATCGCCTCTTACGACACCTCGGTAAGAAATGAGGGTGGTCTATTCTATGCAGCCGGATACCACACAGCATTTGATCGCCTCTTACGACACCTCGGTAAGAAATGAGGGTGGTCTATTCTATGCAGCCGGATACCACACGGCACATACCTTAGTCGCCTCGTACGACACCTCGGTAAGAAATGAGGGTGGTCTATTCTATGCAGCCGGATACCACACAGCATTTGATCGCCTCTTACGACACCTCGGTAAGAAATGAGGGTGGTCTATTCTATGCAGCCTGATACCACACAGCATTTGATCGCCTCTTACGACACCTCGGTAAGAAATGAGGGTGGTCTATTCTATGCAGCCGGATACCACACAGCATTTGATCGCCTCTTACGACACCTCGGTAAGAAATGAGGGTGGTCTATTCTATGCAGCCGGATACCACACAGCATTTGATCGCCTCTTACGACACCTCGGTAAGAAATGAGGGTGGTCTATTCTATGCAGCCGGATACCACACGGCACATACCTTAGTCGCCTCGTACGACACCTCGGTAAGAAATGAGGGTGGTCTATTCTATGCAGCCGGATACCACACAGCATTTGATCGCCTCTTACGACACCTCGGTAAGAAATGAGGGTGGTCTATTCTATGCAGCCTGATACCACACAGCATTTGATCGCCTCTTACGACACCTCGGTAAGAAATGAGGGTGGTCTATTCTATGCAGCCGGATACCACACAGCATTTGATCGCCTCTTACGACACCTCGGTAAGAAATGAGGGTGGTCTATCAGATATGTTTACGGGTCGTCATTGTTAACTCTAATTAACATAACAGGTTGTCATAAATAACTATAATACACTCCGATGTTGTTTCAGTTTGTCATAATTAACTGTAATACACTCTGATGTTGTTTCAGTTTGTCATAATCAACTCAAATACACTCCGATGTTGTTACGGGTTGTAATAATTAACTGTAATACACTCTGACTTTGTTTCGGGTTGTCATAATTAACTGTAATACACTCTGATGTTGTTACGGTTCGTCATAATCAACTATAATACACTCCGAATTTATTACAGGTTCTCATAATAAAATCTAATACACTCCGATATTGTTCAGTATATGTGTAAGTATCATCTGGTGTACATCTCTGAACACTGTGCGCACGTTGTCGGTGTCGGTCGCGGTGGTGAAATGGAAATAGCACTCTCTGGTTCTGCTCGCTTCTAGAACGACGAACCGTTCCGCGGAGGCTGCGAGCTTGCGTCTCTCGCGACGCTTACTTGTTAACTCCTGGAGAGAAAGAAAAAGAATGTACATAAAAATGACGTTATCTAACTACAACTTCACTTGCGGCCTTATATGTTTAAATATGCAATTATGAGTTGCGGCCTTATGCAATTATGAGTCGATTTATTTCCTATTTCCGAAGAAAAGCGGATTTTTTATTCATCTTACTAGATATGATAATTAAGTATTGAGACTGATTTTATAAAATTTGTTTGCGTTTGTGGTAAACCTTAAAATTCCCTTCCCCTTCCCCAGCATTTTTCCCCTCTCCATTGATATATTTAGCGTGTCGTCTTGAATAAACGTATGGTGATGGTGCTCCTCATGAAAATGGAAAAACACAATCTATGGAAACGCATTAAAGCCAAACAACTTCGTAACAGAATAAAGTTGTTCTAAACGCCTGTTGTAGAGCTGTGATAGCCCAGCGGTGAGACCGTGCAACTCTTTCGAGGGGAACACGAGTTTAAACCCGGGCAGGCACTAATGAGTTTTTCTATTAAAACTCATGTGTCTAATTGGTAATTGCAATTTATCACACGCTTTTCGGTGAACGAAAACATCGTGATGAAACCTGCATATCTGTAGAGAAATCTGGAGATATGTGTAACCTACCAATCCGCATTGGAGCAGCGTGGTAGGTCTTAGCTCCAACCCTTCTCTCCAGAAACGGAGAGAGGAGGCCTATTCCCAGCAGTGGGATTGTAACAGGCTGCTACTTTACTTAAACGCCTGTTCAATTTTAATAACAATTTTGTGTTCTTTGGTTTTAGCTAACACTTGGAAGGACTTACGCGCCTGAACACATCGATTTAGTTTAAACTCTATTCTTCTTAGTGCGATTGATTGCTGAGTAGAATAGACGACCCACATTTCTTACCGAGGTATCGTAAAATACGACTAAGGCAGAAAGGTTTAAAGTGAGTGAAAAAAATATGCTTATACGTAAAGCATATTACACTATTGAAGATTATTTGAATAATAAAAAGCCTGGATTTTAAAATCTTTTCAGCTTCATAAGGCTACGGTTTAATAACGTAAATGTTTAGAAGATCGACCGCCGAGTTTCTTGCTGGTTCTTCTCGGTAAGAGCAACATTTCGAATCAGTTGTAGCTTCATTAATCATATTGATGGTTGACGATTCAAAAGTGAAACTATAACAGAACTACTTTTCGCTATAACTATAATGCAATGCTAATGTGTATGAAGCAGGTAAAATTCACCTAAAATCGTAACTCCTTACGATTCTGTCGTGGAGTCTATCCTCCTGATGTTGGTTTGGTTTAGGGGCAAAACGATCGTAGGGATTTTGGTGGTGGTAGTGTATTGTTGCTGGTGGAGGCGACTTATACGTGTGGTGACTTGTCCTGCATGTGTAAGGTACGTGAATTTTGCCTTCATACACATTAGCATTGCATGCTTTCGTTTAACCCGCGCGGATTATAGCAAAGTAGTTCTGTTATAGTTTCTGTAATATTGAATTCCGCAAAGTAACGCCAGCAGGCCTACCACGAACTCTTATTGCGACTCAATTGAAGACGTAAACGAAATTGTTTAGCTTTTTCATACCATGACGTCTCAAAGACGCACACTTTAAGTCGTTGCCGAATGAGCTTTCGAAATGCGTACTAAGAACATCATCATCATCATTCTCCTGCCCTTATCCTACTCTAAGTGGGGTCGGCAGATGTTTCAAACATGCTGTCATATGAGTTGGCTGCGTATTCTACGACCGGCCGCCTGCCTGACGTCAACTTACCTTAGTCGTATTTTACGACACCTAGGTAAGAAATGAGGGTGGTCTATTCTATACAGCCAGATACCACACGGGTAAGAACATGTGAGTAAAAGAGACAGAGTTATCTATAGTTCATATAACGTTATCCTTTTCAAACATTACGACCCCAATGCAATTCACACTTCATGGTACGAAAAGAAAGCGGTTCGTGATCGTCGTTTACGTGTTCAATTGAGTCGCAATAAGAGTTCATGGTAGGCCTGTTGCATCTATAAATTATTCAAAAGTTCTAGAAAGAGCTTATTTGAGTAAATATTATTTTGATTTGATTAGATTTAAAGAACTTACAGCGAATAAACTCCGTATGAACAGTTTGGTCCGCGTGTACTCGTCGCCTTGCGCCTCGAACTTGGCGTACTCCGGGAAGTATTTAGCGATGCTGCGCCCCTGAGATATCTTAGTTTCGAGCACGTCTTGTTTATTGAGGAATACTATTAGACCGGCTTCGATGAGGAACCTATGATCGATCACATTTATTATCTAAACACGTGAACCCTTCCCTTAGCTTTAGGGCCCGTTAAGTAAATGAATCTCACACTGTCCATTATTATATGTATTTCGCTTTTATCTTAATAATCTCTTTTAGGTATTCTTACATTGGCTTCACAGTATATTTTTTGTATATAAGAATATACATAATTATAAAAAGATTAGCGATGATAATAGACAGAGTAGGAACCGACATAAGCTTGCGGTCCCTGCTTTGCGCCTTGCAAAATAACGTAAGTCGTTTGTGGGTTTGGGTATAAGATTCTATAATACAATAGCAGTGTACTTTAAATTCACCATTACAGCAATATAAAAGCACTATTAAAAAAAGGCCAACAGGGATTTTTTTTTTCGAACTGACTGTATGCTGTTAGCCTTAACGGCTTTTACAGCGTCACCAGGCGGGACGGGCGAGCGCAGAAGCATCGCCGAGGGCTAACAAGGAAAGCCTACTATACTATTGAGAATTACTTAAGACGATAAGAATGCGTAGATATAGCTACTCTTCGACCCTGTACAAGACATTATTAACTAGTTATAAGAATTATTCTTTGAAAAGAGCAACTAACGAGTTTCTTGCTGGTTCTTCTCGGTAGGAACAGCTTTCCGAACCAGCAGTAGATGTTGACGATTCAAAAGCACTTGCTTACAAGTTTACTTGAATAAAGAATATTTTGAATTTGAAATTCAATTTACATGGCAAAATAATTTATAGAATTAGGCGTTACTTAGCGGAGATCCATAATACAAAACCATAAAATTATTCTTCTATAATCCGCGGTAAAGTAAATAGAATATATATAAATGTATAGTGGGTTATCCGTTTTCATACCCGTTACATGCAGGATTCGTAAAAACACATGCACAAACCTCCACCACCGCCACCACAATACACAAGCACTTCACACGTTCACTATCACAAACTCCACTCAAAGTAAATGAATCACGCCGTCTATTATAGTATGTATTTAGCTTTAATCTTAATACTAAATAAAATCTTTTACGATGTAAAAGAATTTATTAAGAAGTACCTGAAGTAACTGAGCCTTGGTCGGTTAATCTAGACAAGAGGATAATACCTGCTGTGCCATACATCTTCGAACAGCACCAGCGACTCCTTCAGCCGATTCTGGGTGTGGTCCTCTCGTAAAGTCTGGTCAAAGTCGCTGCAAGCCACCAGGAACCAGATGGCGTGGATACCCTCGAACACCTGCCGGTTTAGTTTGGATCAGATTGAAAGCAAATTATATTACAATCCCACTGCTGGGAATAGGCCTCCTCTCTCCGTTTCTGGAGAGAAGGGTTGGAGCTAAGACCTATCACGCTGCTCCATTGCGGATTGGTAGGTTACACATATCAACAGAATTCCCTAGAGATGCATATGTAAAAAAGTAGTTATATTGGCATAACTATAATAGTTAGACATATGGTATCGCGGACTTTTTTGTGGATATTGATACGTTCTATAATATTGTAGAATATTTTTTTGTTCTATCATTAATAGTTTCCGCAGCGCACGCGATGATAGATGTTTACGACTAAATTTTTACCAAATTATTACAATTTTATTAGGGATCCCTATTTTTTTTAAAATGACATATAGCCTATGTTGCTCAGTAAAAAAGCAGCTTTCCAATGGTGAAAGAATTTTTGAAATCGGTCCAGTAGTTTTTGCGTGAAAACGTAACAAACATACATACAAACAAACATACAAATCTTTCCTCTTTATAATATAAGTATAGACTAGCAACGCCCCGCGGTTTCGTCCGCGTACATACCGATCTCGTGGTAGTGGAAAGTCTACTAAGTCAGACTATTGACTTATTTTTGTCAATTGAAAGTTTGGTCCTGGGACTTTTAACGCAATATATTTATAGGTACACAAATACAATACTTACCGAGGTGTCGTAAGAGCCGACTAAGGTAAGTTGACGTCACGCAGGCGGCCGGTCGTAAAATACGTAGCTAAATCATGTGACAACATGTTTATAATATGTTCTTCCGACCCCATTTAGAGTGGGATAAGGGCAGGATGATGATGAGAAATATCTTTACCTGTATCCATTTTTTCCTCTCCCCCCTCTGCCCTCCAACATCGAACATCCAGAACTCCTGGACACCTCCGTGCATTGATTTGGGTACCTGAGAAATTTTTAAAACTGAGAAATCGTGTAAATTATAATATGTGAGTAATATATCCCAATGACGAAGTATTCGGACTCTTCTAGAATCAGTAAACTTTCTAACACTAATTCAAGACTAGTAACGCGGCATAGAGAACCCTCACCCGGTAAAATAATATTTAAGTAAGTAGCCGGTTTCTATACATTAACTACACAAATATCTCACTTTGCGTCGTGGTAACGTTCCAAAAAAAAGCGACGCAAAGTGAATAAAGATTTTCTATAGCAAACCATGTAAAGATCGAAGACAGGTTACGAAAATGCTACTTTTTTAAAAGAAAAGTGAACAAAGTGAACAATTAACAAAAAAAATACAACTTTATTACATACATACAAAAAAAAACCTATTCAATAAAAACAAATAAACTATTCAATTTAATTTATGAAAAGCATAATTATAATTAAACACTGTGTAATGTGTTTATAGTGGCTGTTGCCATAAGTCGGCTTTCTTTCACAAAGAACGAAACTCAGAAACAGCATGTAAAAATTTATATATTACTGCCAACAACGGCTTCGCCTTCGTGGAATTCAGTGATTTACGAAACTTTACCGAATTTTCGAAATTTGGAACATAAAAGTAGTTATTGTGAGTTAACAGTGAGAGATAGAGACATGCTATCGCGGACTTATTTGTAGTATTTTTATAGATCTACAATTGTCTACTACACACGCGCACGCGACTAAAGCTCCCAGCAAGCAAGTTTTTTAACAACTGCTCGATCTCTTCAACACAATTTACATAATACCGATATGTACTATTTACTTAAACCATCCGGAAGTATCTTTTGGTGAAAATCGTACAAAAATCCGTTAAGTAAATTTTGAGAAAATCTGTGTAATTGAAACCGAACTTTAAAATTAGCAAAACTAAGTAGAAATAAAACTGTATTAAAATTGCGTTGATTTTTAAACAGAAAGGGAATCCCCGAGTTTTGATGGCATGGCGCAATCAGAAACTAAACTTGTGCCATCTTTTACAAAAAAAAGATAATAAAAAAAATAAATAAATCTTTAACAAGCAATACAACAGAACTAACTTCTTTGCTATAATCCGCACGGGTTAAGTGAATGCATGCAAAGCCAATGTGTATGAAGCAGGCAAAATCTACGCACCTTATACATGCAGGACCAGCCACCACATGCACCCCAAGGGGCAATTCACCAGCAACAACGCACACAAAAGCAGCACACACACCCACCACCACAATCTCGACGATCGTTTCGCCCCGAAACCGAAGCATCATCAGGAGGATAGGCTCCAACGCCTCCAATAGGTCCAACCACGACAAAAATCGTACTGCAAACTGCAGTACGATTTTTGTCGTGGTTGGACCTATTGGAGGTTGTTGCTGGTGAATTGCCCTTTGGGGTGCATGTGGTGGCTGGTCCTGCATGTATAAGGTGCGTAGATTTTGCCTACTTCATACACATTGGCTTTGCATGCATTCACTTAACCCGTGCGGATTATAGCAAAGAAGTTAGTTCTGTTGTATTGCTTGTAATATGGAATTCCGCAAAGTAACGCCTGCTTCTATAAATCAATAAATCTTTAAATTTGGTTTTTCTAATAAATTAATTGAAATTGAATAAAGTGTAAACATTGTGTCTACCTTAACTTTAAATTCGATTTTCTGTATGCCAGTAGTTTTCTGTCGACACCGCAGTATATCAGCGTCCGAAGGCATGTAATCAGTTTTGGCTATTAGATCTACACGATCCAAGAAGCTGCAACGAAATATTCCATGATTTTTCAGTCTATTCTATTTAAATTTTGAAAAATTTAAGCGTAAAATTAATTTTATATTTCATATCAACTGAGATGTGAGATGTACAAGACAGTAATAAATAAATGTAACTAGTTTTAATAAATATTTATATTTTAAAAAGAACAACCGCCGAGTTTCTTGCTCGTTCTTCTCGGTAGGAACAGCTTTCCGAACCAGCAGTAAAGTTGACGATTCAAAAGCACTTGTTTACAAGTTTACTTGAATAAAGAATATTTTGAATTGGAAATTCAACTAAACGTCGTGTAGTATCCGGCTGAATAGAATAGACCACTCTCATTTCACCGAGGTGTCGTAAAAATTTACTAAGGTAGGTAAGTTGACCCGCTGTGTGGTATCCGGCTGAGTAGAAATTCAAATTCAAAATATTCCTTACTCAAGTAAACTTGTAAACAAGTGCTTTTGAATCGTCAACATCTACTGCTGGTTCGGAAAGATGTTCCTACCGAGAAGAGCCAGCAAGAAACTTAGTGGTTGCTCGTTATAAAATAATTCTTCGAATTAGTTACGTTCAGTGATTACTATCTTGCACAGTGTCAAACAGTAGCTATATCCACACACTCATTTTCTAAGTAATCCTCAACAGTATAGGAGGGTTTATGCATCAGCCTCCCTTTAACAGTTTTTTTTATAATTGCAAAGCTAAAATTGGCTGTGGAATTTTATTATAGAATCTTATACCCAAACCCACAAATGACTTTTATACATTTGCAAGGCGCAAAGCAGGAGCCGCAAGCTTATGTTGCTTCTAACTTTGTCTATTATATACAAAACTTATCGTTTCATAATTCTTTTTTTATGTACATAAATTAAATTGCTGAAAATATACAGAATACCTATTTCCATAAACTTCTCTCGCAGGGAATCACGCTGATTTAAATTGTAATCATCATCATCATACTCCTGCCCTTATCCCACTCTAAGTGGGGTCGGCACATCATGTTAAAAACATGTTGTCACATGATTTGGCTACGTATTTTACGACAGGCCGCCTGCCTGACGTTAACTTACCTTAGTCGCCTTTTAGACGCCCTCGGTAAGAAAGAGGGTGGTCTATTCTACTCAGCCGGATACCACACGGCGGGTCGACTTACCTTAGTCGCCTTTTACGACACCTCAGTAAGAAAATGAGGGTGGTCTATTCTACTCAGCCGGATACCACACGGCGGGCGGATTTAAATTGTCAATGCCTCGTAATGCACTTTTTTGTAATAGAAAATTTTTTCATTCTCTGCGCATTTACCCCATAGCTATATTCCAATAGACATAATGTAAACAAGTTTTGCTATTTACACATAATTTTTTTATATGATATATACCACGAATAGCTCTATGTGGGATAAAGGCTACACTGTCAGGCATTGGTCATCGTATCCTCACCGATTTATCGATGTATCGAGTAAAGAAAATGTAATTTGACGGCTAATTACTATCCCACTACTGGGCATGGTGCTAAGACCTACCACGCTGCTCCAATGCGGATTGGTAGATTACACATATCCCCAGAATTCTCTAGAGATATGCAGGTTTCCTCAGGATTATGAGAAAATCGATGACATACATACAGCTTATGGCACTTTGTAACATGTATAGATGATCTGCAAATTCGGTTTTTTTATTTTACTTCGCCATTTATTGTCGATATTTATAAGAAGTATTTTTACGGCCATTATAAAACTTAATTGATTCTATAAAACCATTAAAATAAATAGCTGCAACTATATTTAAGTTAGCATTTTTATATTGAATTCTATAAACAAAATTGCAGTGAATTCTTTACTAAAAACAATTTCTTTATTAAAAACAAAAGTAGTAATAAAATGGTTTTGCTATAATCCGCGATAAAAGTAAAGTAAAGTAGCGGCCTGTTACAATCCCACTGCTGGGAATAGGCCTCCTCTCTCCGTTTCTGGAGAGGAGGATTGGAGCTAAGACCTACCACGCTGTTCCAATGCGGATTGGTAGTTTACACATATCTCCAGAATTCTCTAGAGATATGCAGGTTTCCTCACGATGTTTTCCTTCACCGAAAAGCGTGTGATTAATTGTAATTATCAATTAGGCACATAAGTTTTAATAGAAAAACTCTTTGGTGCCTGCCCGGGGTTTGGACACAGTAACGTCTCTAGAGAGTCACACGGTCTCACCGTTGGGCTATCACAGCTTCCTACAGACCTACCATGAACTCTTATAGCGACTCAATTGAAGAAGTAAACGACGAACGCGAACCGCTTTCTTTACGTACCATGAAGTGTGGATTGCATTGGGGTCGTAATGTTTGAAAAGGATAACGTTATATGAACTATAGATAACTCTGTCTCTTTTACTCACATGTTCTTAGGACGCGTTCCGAACGCTCATTCGGCAACGACTTAAAGTGTGCGTCTTTAAGACGTCATGGTATGAAAAAGCAAAACAATTTAGTTTACGTCTTCAATTGAGTCACAATAAGAATTAATCGTAGGCTTGCTGAAACTGAGTAAATAAGTAACAGCCTGTTATTATGCCCAGTGCTGGGCTAAGGCCTCCTCTCTCCGTTTTTGGAGAGAAGGATTGGAGCTAAGACCTACCACGCTGCTCCAATGCGGATTGGTAGGTTACACATATTCCTAGAGAATTCTCTAGAGATATGCAGGTTTTCTCACGATGTTTTCCTTCACCGAAAAGCGTGTGATAAATTGCAATTATCAATCAGACACATAAGTTTTTAATAGAAAAACTCATTGGTGCCTGCCCGGGGTTTGAACCTATGTCGTCTCTAGAGAGTCGCACGGTCTCACCACTAGGCTATCACAGCTACTGAGTAAATACTGTTTAGTAATATCATAACAAAGTCACTCACTACTCAGCGCTGTCTATGAGTTGGTATTCGTTGGATCTTTTGTGACATTCCCTTACGCCGGCGTCCTTCCACAGCGCCCTCACATGGTCGAAATAGTCCTGCGAAATACATAGCAAATTATTCTTTTATGCTTATTTATTAATTTATTGTACATACATAATGTAAGAAAAGAGAAATAAACTAGCACATGTACAAAAGCGGACTTATCCCTAAAAGGGATCTCGCCAGTCAATCTTTGAGTCACAGAAGAAAAAGGACAGGAAGTGATATATGTATAATGAAAATATACATATATTTGCACATTATACACAAAAGACGAAAAAAGATGCAATATGTATAAAAGTCATCATCCCCCTGCCCTTATCCCACTCTAAGTGGGGTCGGTATTTTACCACCCCTCGGTAAGAAAGGTTTTTTTTTAGTACAGGAAAAATTATGTCTACTCGCACCGACTAAAACGACCTGTGTGCTCCACCATTCCTGCCCACAGCTCTGATCCCAGAGAACACCTCCTCTGGGTAGGGACCTTGTAATGTATGTTATTACAGGGTCCCTACCCAGGCAATGTAATGGCTGTGTGCTGCTGTGTTCGTATAAATTTAATAAGAAAAAAGGCTACATAATATTATTTCCCAAGTAGAAAAACCCAGACGCAACAGACCCCTCGAAAGAGAAGTCCCCCTCCGCTAACCGTTGCATGGGGAGCACCAGATGCACCGACCGCCTCGGGGACCTGTAAGCCAGGCGTCCGATATACCCCGTTCGGAACACCCGAAGGTCCCCGTCAGAAGAAAGAGGGTGGTCTGTTCTACTCAGCCGGATCGGTATCCGGCTGAGTAGAACGGTGGGTCAACTTACCTTAGTCGCCTTTTACAACGCCTCGGTAAGAAACTAGGGCGGTCTATTCTACTCAGCCGGATACCACACGGCATATGCAATATATATAAAAGTAATAATTTAAATTTACTAAAATTTACCTATTTAATTTATAAATTAGTTTTGGTAAAATAAGTAGATGAATGAAGATGCTCCTATATTTAATTTAAATTACTTGAAATAAATATTTTCTGGTCTGTCACTAAAATAGGGAGATTTGCGGATTGATACCGGTAAATCATTCCGCAGCTTCCACAACTTATCAACAGCAGGCCTACCATGAACTCTTATTGCGACTCAATTGAAGACGTAAACTAAATTGTTTTGCTGTTTCATACCATGACGTCTTAAAGACGCACTTTAAGTCGTTGCCGAATGAGCGTTCGGAATGCGTCCTAAAAACATTAGAGCAAAAGAGACAGAGTTATCTATAGTTCATATAACGTTATCCTTTTCAAACATTACGACCCCAATGCAATCCACACTTCATGGTACGAAAAGAAAGCGAGTCTAGGTACTGACTTTGAATTGAATCGTTTTCTAAAAATTCATGGTAGGCCTACAGGTGCCATTTTTACTTTCCGGAAAGCACACAGTACATGGTTGAGGGTATTTTGGAATCGAACCAGCGACCCGCGGGGCTGAAGGCAGGGTCATTACCCACTGCGCCAACGAGCCACTCGAGGCCGTATATAACTTACCTCTGTATACTCCTCAGGACCGTCGACTCCAAGCTTCAGTATATATTGCTGTGACCGTATATTCTTAGCGTTATGTAGCGCTATGCTGAACGGTGACATGTGTCGCACTATTTCGTATATAGACTCGTGGGTATTGTGCCTTATGTATTCCACTTTACGTATTCTTTCGCTGGAAGAAAGAAGATTTAACTTCAAAAACAAGCCACGTTAAAAATGGTTCATAGAAGCAGGCGTTACTTTGCGGAATTCCATATTAAAGAAACTATAATAGAACTACTTTGCTATAATCCGCGGGTGTTAAGAAAATGTACGTAATGTTAAGTGTATGAAGCAGGCAAAATTCACATGCCTTATACATGCAGGACAAGTCGTCATACGTATCCCAAGACGTCTCCACCAGCAACAATGCACACATCATCCAAATAATCTTCAATTTTGTAATATGCTTTACGTATAAGCATATTTCTTGTACTAAGTTTAAGCCTTTCTGTAGATTTATAGAAGCAGGCGTTACTTTGCGGAATTCCATATTACAAGCAATATAACAGAACGACACGGTATTACGATTTTTGTCGTGGAGCCTATCCTCCTGATGATGCTTCGGTTTCGGAGCGAAACGATCGTCGAGGTTGTGGTGGTGGGTGTGTGTGCTGCTTTTGTGTGCGTTGTTGCTGGTGAATTGCGCCTTGGGGTGCATGTGGTGGCTTGTCCTGCATGTATAAGGTGCGTAGATTTTGCCTGCTTCATACACATTGGCTTTGCATGCATTCGCTTAACCCGTGCGGATTATAGCAAAGTAGTTAGTTCTGTTATATTCCTTTCTGTAGACTGGTCTAGTATTTATTTAAAAACACTATTAATAAAAGGCTAATAAAGAAACACAACTATACTATTGAGGATTACTAGCACAATCTCAAAAATCGTTGCGCTCCGTAGCCGAAGCATCATTAAGAGATAGAATCACAAATAATATATTTAACATTAAGAGTTTCTTCTTGTTTTCTTAATCAATTCAATTCAAAAAATATAGTTAGGTATGTAATATGGATATGTCGCGGTTTTTTTTTGGGCAAACATTTAGTTTTTTCGTTTAACATGATTATTTCAAGCTGTTGGTTTTAAAAATATTTAAGTTTAAATTTTTATCCGTTTCAACACCTCGGTTAATTGCCTCCTCAGGTGACAAAGGGCTCGTTATTCGCACATAGAATCAGCTTACCGATTCAACGCGGAAACGCTGCCAGCATTCTTAGGCCCGTTCCAAATGGCCATGATTGACGATACTATCGTGTAAGTGATTTGAGATAGATGTATAGTTCCCGGCAATAAATAATGCACATCGATGTTTAGAACGAAACAGCCGGCCAGTTCGGTTTCGTAGAGCGCTGTCTCTGTCACACACGGGTTCGTCAGTCTGTGCGACAGAGACAATGATCTATGACGCAGAATCTAGCCGATTTTCTCTCTCTAAGCCTCGATGTGTATTATTTATTGCTGCATACTATACATATTTTAATTGTAAAAATATTCACCTGGCAGTAAAACCCTGCACGTGTAAAATTTTCATCTGCTTCAATATAGTGGTTTTGCCGCTTTCTCCGGTGCCCAGTAACAACAGCTTGATGGCCTGAAAACACCAATAATGCCATTACTTTTAATTTAATTTTTTTACAGACCTCAGAACTATACACAAGAAACGATCAATTCAGCAAAGTATTTTAGCCACAGAAATTATGTTACGTTTTGTAGAGATCAACG
Source organism: Morpho deidamia (assembly GCA_947086505.1). Classification (NCBI taxonomy): domain Eukaryota; kingdom Metazoa; phylum Arthropoda; class Insecta; order Lepidoptera; family Nymphalidae; genus Morpho; species Morpho deidamia. The sequence goes on from CAMTZC010000016.1 coordinate 14,160,787, forward strand.
ACATTAACCTATGAAAAATAACCTTGACCCAAAAACTCAATAATACTGGTGCACACACATCCTCCTGCCCTTATACCACTCTAAGTGGGGTCGGCACAACATGTTACAAACTTGTCACATGATTTGGCTGCGTATTTTACGACCGGCCGCCTGCCTGACGTCAACTTACCTTAGTCGTATTTTACTACCCATCGATAAAAAAGAGGGTGGTCTATTCTGCTAACCGGATACCACACGGTGGGTCGACTTACCTTAGTCGCATTTAACGACACCTCGGTAAGAAATGAGGGTGGTCTATTCTACTCAGTCGGATGCCACACGGCGGGTCGACTTACCTAGTCGCCTTTTACGACACCTCGGTAAGAAATGAGGGTAGTCTATTCTACTCAGCCGGATGCCACACGGCGGGTCGACTTACCTTAGTCGCATTTAACGACACCTCGGTAAGAAATGAGGGTGGTCTATTCTACTCAGCCGGATGCCACACGGCGGGTCGACTTACCTTAGTCGCCTTTTACGACACCTCGGTAAGAAATGAGGGTAGTCTATTCTACTCAGCCGGATGCCACACGGCGGGTCGACTTACCTAGTCGCCTTTTACGACACCTCGGTAAGAAATGAGGGTAGTCTATTCTACTCAGCCGGATGCCACACGGCGGGTCGACTTACCTTAGTCGCATTTAACGACACCTCGGTAAGAAATGAGGGTGGTCTATTCTACTCAGCCGGATGCCACACGGCGGGTCGACTTACCTAGTCGCCTTTTACGACATCTCGGTAAGAAATGAGGGTAGTCTATTCTACTCAGCCGGATGCCACACGGCGGGTCGACTTACCTAGTCGCCTTTTACGACACCTCGGTAAGAAATGAGTGTGGTCTATTCTACTCAGCCGGATGCCACACGGCATTCAATAATACTGGTGTGAGGAAGAGAAAACAACAAAGTTATTGTTTATAATAATCAAAGAAAAAAAAAATACCCCCACCTCATTATATGATTTGATCCACTGTTTGATTTCCCTGTCGATCTGTTTTGAGTTATATTCATCCTCATTGTAACTCTTCACGCAGGGCAACACACGCATTGTATTTCTAGAATCAAAAATATCCTTAACATATCTGTAACTGAAAAGCGTAAGGGACGAAGTTGATTTATTTACAAAAAATGTTTCAAAAAAGCCTTCAATAATTGACTGGCCCGTTGGCGTTGTGGGTAGTGACCCTGCCTTCAGCTCCGCGGGTCGCGGGCTCGATTCCCGCCGAGGGCCAACATTTTCTATAAACAATTTGTTGGTTCTTCGAGCCTGGGTGTGTATTTGTATTTAAGTATGTATTTAAACTTATATATGTAGTATATCTACCAGTTGTCCGTCACCCATAACACAAGTATTAAGTTACTTACTTTGGGGACGGACGGCCGTGTGTGTAAATGTCCCATATACTTATTTATTTATTTACTTATTATTTTAATATATTAAGCTTTGTAAATAAGTATTCACAAAGCGTAATATATTGTTGGGGACTATATTAATGATACATGAAACACATTTTTGTACATAAGAATATACATAATTATAAAAAGATTGGCGATGCATATAATAGACAAAGTAGGAACCGACATAAGCTTGCGGCTCCTGCTTTGCGCCTCGTAAGAGTACGTAAGTCGTTTGTGGGTTTGGGTATAAGATTCTATAATAAAATTCCGCAATCAACTTTAACTTTACCATTACAGCAGTTTAAAAACACAATTAAAAAAGGCTAATACAGAAAGCCTACTATACTATTGAGGATTACTTAGAGGATAAGAATGCGTGGATATAGCTACTCTTCGATCCTGTACAACACAGTAATGTCTGTATGTAACTAGTAATAAGAATTCATTCATCCTCCTGCCCTTATCCCACTCTAAGTGGGGTCACATGATTTGGCTACGTATTTTACAACCGGCCACCTGCCTGACGTCAACTTACCTTAGTCGCGTTTTACGACACCTCGGTAAGAAATGAGGGTGTTCTATTCTATGCAGCCGGATACCACACGGAATTTACCTTAGTCATCTCTTACGACACCTCGGTAAGAAAGGAGAGTGGTCTATTCTATTCTGCCGGATACCACACGGCGTATATTATTATTTATTTATTTATAGTACAATAACTATATGTGCCACTAATAGTATTAGTTGAAACAGATAATAATCTACAACTTTACATTAATGCAATCTAAAACATCTTAGATAAACAAATTTATCCCTTGTCGAATGATCAATACTATCTTAATATCGCGCTTTAAGTCTAAGTGTATTTTAATATTCAATTAGATAGTTATCATATTTAAAAGCCCACCATTTAGTGATGCGTGTAGATTTTCAGATTTGACGCGTTAATCTGGATATCTGATTTTAATAAATTGCAAATTCTAATACAACAGCGGCATTATTTACCTTTTGTAACAGTAATAAAATGAAAATCAATAAATTTAGCATGCATTTAGTGTTATATTAAATCATCATTCTCCTGCTCTTATTCCACTCTAAGTGGGGTCGGCACAACATGTTGTCACATTATTTGGCAACGTATTTTACGACCGGCCGCCTGCCTGACGTCAACTTACCTTAGTCGCCTTTCACGACACCTCAGTAGGAAATGAGGTCTATTCTACGCAGCCGGATACCACATGGCACTTACCTTAGTCGCCTCTTACGACACCTCGGTAGGAAAGGAGGGTGGTCTATTCTATGCAGCCGGATACCACACGGCACATACCTTAGTCGCCTCTTACGACACCTCGGTAGGAAAGGAGGGTGGTCTATTCTATGCAGCCGGATACCACACGGCACTTACCTTAGTCGCCTCTTACGACACCTCGGTAGGAAAGGAGGGTGGTCTATTCTATGCAGCCGGATACCACACGGCACTTACCTTAGTCGCCTCTTACGACACCTCGGTAGGAAAGGAGGGTGGTCTATTCTATGCAGCCGGATACCACACGGCACTTACCTTAGTCGCCTCTTACGACACCTCGGTAGGAAAGGAGGGTGGTCTATTCTATGCAGCCGGATACCACACGGCACTTACCTTAGTCGCCTCTTACGACACCTCGGTAGGAAAGGAGGGTGGTCTATTCTATGCAGCCGGATACCACACGGCACTTACCTTAGTCGCCTCTTACGACACCTCGGTAAGAAAGGAGGGTGGTCTATTCTATTCTGCCGGATACCACACGGCGGTTAGTGTTATATATTAAATAGATTTCAGAAATAATTTTAACCGAGACAATTTTTTTTATTATTTAAGTACGTGCGTTACGTCATAGCACGAATGTTAGTATTACTAAGGCATTTATTTATTTTTATAAATTAGATTTAATAACCTATGCGAGCTCTGAAAATAGTAGTAGTAAATGTAACTAGTAATAAAAATTATGATTTGAAAAGAGCAGCCGCCGAGTTTCTTGCTGGCTCTTCTCGGTAGGAACAGCTTTCCGAACCAACAGTAAATTTTGACGATTCAAAAGCACTTGTTTAAAAGTTTACATCAATACAGAATATTTTGTATTTGAATTTGAATTTGCGTATATAAATAAAACCCTTTATTTTACACCAAATTCTACAGATTTAGATCCAAAGTTAGTTTACTTTATGTATAACTAGCTGTTTTGGCTATATTCGTGCAGCTATATTTTTTGCAGCTTATTTTACTCTATATATTCAATTATTTTTATATATTGCAGCATTTGAAATCATATTTGTTTTCATAAAAACCACCTGACAATGAACACATAAAGGAAAATTTTAACTAATTAGATGCAGTCTTTTGGAAGTTATGCGGGTTCAAAAATTTTAGTGATTCATTTTTATTTATACAAATAAATAACAAATTCCCTTCAAAAGTAATAATAAAATTATTTTGCTATAATCCGCGATACAGTAAATAGAAAATATATATAGTGTTTAATGTATAGTGGACTATCAGTATTTTCATACCCGATACGTGCAGGATTCGTAAAAACACATGCACAAACCTCCACCACTTCCACCACAATACACAAGCACTACACAGGTTCACTATCACAAACTCAACAATCGTTTCGCCCCGCAACCGAAGCATCATCAGGAGATAGGTGGTGGAGGTTTGTGCATGTGTTTTTACGAATCCTGCACGTATCGGGTATGAAAATACTGATAGTCCACTATACATTAAACACTATATATATTTTCTATTTACTGTATCGCGGATTATAGCAAAATAATTTTATTATTACTTTTGTATTATGGATCTCCGCAAAGTAACGCCTAATTCTATAAATTCCCTTCATTTGAATCCCCTTTAATATTGTGTATGTTTTAACACAGAGATTAAACATAACTGGAAGAGATACTGTTAGGAATACGTCCGCCATTGTACGTGTGCTTTTTTTTCTCTTTTATATTAATATGTAGGTACAATAAAGAGAGAAATAAAGAAATATTAATAACCTTATATAAGGAACGAATCAAATCAAATCAAATCAAAATAATCTTTATTCAAATAAACCATTTCAGGCACTTTTGAATCGTCAAGCATCAATATGATTAATGAGGCTACAACTGGTTCGGAATGTTGCTCTTACCGAGAAGAACCAGCAAGAAACTCGGCGGTCAATCTTTTAAATATTCTCAATTATACATTATTAAACCGCTGTCTTGTATGAAGCTGAAAGGATTTTCAAATCCAGGCTTTCTTATCATCCAAATAATCTTCAATTTTGTAATATGCTTTACGTATAAGCATATTTTTTACACTAACGAATTCCCTAAATTAGACTATGCAAGGAATTATAAATTAACTATATCATAATGAATTTACAATTTTATATTAAACAGATTAAATATTGTATAATTCTTAATCTGTGCCGTAAAACGGATTACGGAATTTCTTTATCTTTAATCAGTATTGTCAAACAGAGTGAAATAAACAACAATTGCTTCGATTTGAATATAATTTGAATATAATCTGTAGAAAATTACATCCGAATTACGTGAAAATAAAAATATAAGTCCAACGTTTTATATATTCTTAAAAGGAAAATCGTGACTAATATGTTATCTATAATTTTATTATACTGTTTGAATTAAATCACAATAATTTGGAGGTTAGCCAATACGAACTACAATATTTTTATGCCAGTCCATTAAAAAAATAACGGAAACAACGCTTTAGTTTATGGTTAATTCTATAACACGATTAAAAATTGCTTACTTTTTAATGTGACAGTAAAGTTTTGACACCGTTAGATGCGGTTAAATATTTTTGTTATTCTTCATATACAACCGTAAAAAATGAAATTTTAATGTTTATTTCTGTTAATAAAATATGAGACATAAACAATTGTTTTATTTACCTTCGTCTCCGTGTTGGGCACAACACAACTAAATCTCGGCTCCGAATTAAATGATGAAAAGAAATATATTATCTATGATAACGTTATCGATGATAAGCGATAATTGGATCCAGTCACTAATGTATTACAACGAATAACAAGATTTCTTTGCTGTAATACATGAGAAAAAAACTTGTATGATAACGGGATGGTCGGAAATAAAATGAAAATTATAATAATAATCAGGAGAACTATATATAGTATAGTACTTATTTTTGAGGTGAAAACTTCTATTATAATAAATATAATAATAAATATATGGGACACTTACACACACGGTCGTCCATCCCCAAAGTAAGTAACTTATTACTTGAGTTATAGGTGACGGATAACTGGTAAATATACCACATATATAATTTTAAATACATACTTAAATACAAATACACACCCAGGGTCGAAGAACCAACAAATTGTTGATAGAAAATGTTGGCCCTCGGTGGAAATCGAACCCACGACCCGCAGAGCGGAAGGTAGCGTCACTACCCACTGCGCCAACGGGCCAGTCAAATTTCTTTTACAACGATATTTCTTTTTTTACATTTTATTTGTGGGATGTCTCACTTCTGAATAAAACAATGATATTTCTTTTGTCCACTCTATTTTTGAGGTTATCCCCTTCTAAATATAACAACGACATTTTTCCTTTAGATTTATACAATAAATAATAAGCAATTTTCTCATATGTTATTTAATCTCTTTCAACAACTCAACACATATTGACGCGACAATGTTTTTTTATAGGTAAAAAATGTTAAACTCACGTCAAGACAAGTGAGGTGATCGAAAATTCGTAAGACGGAGGGAGAGTAGACCGCCGAGGCGGCGTAAGAGAAGAAGTATCCCCCTCTTTTTCAACAGTGTGGCGAAAATGTATGTCTGTGCTTGCTGTTGTGATTAGGTGGCGCAAGGTGCTTGTTCGAATGCATAGATAAACTTATTATAAAACAAAGTCCCAAAAATCTGTCTGTCTGCATGTAATCGATTTTCTCAAAATCTAGTGAACGGATTTTTGTACAGTCTTCACTTAAAGATAGTGCAATACTTCCAGATGGTTTAAGTAAATAGTACACATCGGTATTATGCAAATTGTTTTGAAAAGATTACGCAGTTGTTAAAAAACTTGCTTGCTGAGAGCTTTAGTCGCGTGCGCTGCGTAAACCAGCAGAGTTACGCTAAAGTAATGCACTAGAGAATTGTAGATCTATAATAACACTACAGAAAAGTCCGCGATAGCATGTCTCTTCCTCTTGTGGTTAACTCTCGATAACTACTTTTATGTTCAAAATTTCGTAAATCATTTAATTCCACGCGGGCGAAGCCGTTGTTGGCGCAGCTAGTAGGATATAGATGAGAAACTCCTTCATTATATTCGAGTAATGAGAGGAAACTGTTTTTCCCGCCGTCTCGCAGCAGGGAGTCATCTCGCTACCCCTAGGGGTGGCGGGGTACGGGCCTCGAGGCGCACCTTGCCCGGGCTGGTCCTCGCAGGCTTGTGGCCTGGACGGTGTTCGGGCCTGTAGGCCCAGGTCACCTAGGTGACCTGAGGGATGTCTAGTTCGGTGGGGGGACTTGGAGTGGTAGCTCCCAGTCCGCGGTGTCTACATCGATGGTGTCTTGTCCGTGGGTGTTGTCTTTATCGGGTGGTGTCGTCTTGTCCGGTGGTGTCGCCCTCTCGCCCGTCGCGTCGTCCTCGTCGTCGCCATCGTCGTCCGCGTCGGGCCGCGGTGATGGTGATCGCAGGAGCTCGCGAGACAGGAAACGTCCCTCCGGTGATGTCGCTGTAACGTTACAATAATAACTCACAAGATGACGCTGTACTGCATTTTTATAGTGACGCATTAAATAAAATGTACCTAGTCAACCTGGTTTTTTTCGTTGGAAAATATAAAAAGGGTGCAATTTGGAAGAAAAAAATAAATAAATTGGCCTACCTGACAAGTGCTTTAAGTATGACCCCCTGGTGTCATCGTTGTGTACGATAGCGCAATAAATTAACATTGTAATTTAACACACAAACGATATTACTTTAATACTGATAACGGAAGCAATGCGTGACCAATTATTCCCTAAACCATTCCAAAATATCAAAAATGCACATCATTAATATTCAAGTTTTCACTTCTGCGGGCACTCTCGGAGCGCAAAAACCGTTGATTGTTTTTGGAATTTACACTTCCAACACCTATAATAATAAAATCTATATATATTATGAAACAAAATCCTCCAAAATCTGTAATTCAAATTATTCTTTATTCAAGTAAACTTGTAAACAAGTGCTTTTGAATCGTCAACTTTACTGCTGGTTCGGAAAGCTGTTCCTACCGAGAAGAACCAGCAAGAAACTCAGCGGTTGCTCTTTACAAACAGTAATTCTTATCACTAGTTACATATAGTTCTTAATGTCTTGTACAGGGTTGAAGAGAAGCTATATCCACGCATTTTTATCGTCTAGGTAATCTTCAATATTATAATAGGCTTTCTGAATTAGCCTTTTTTAATAGTATTTTTAAACTGCTGTAACGGTAAAGTTAAAGTAGATTGTGGAATTTAATTATACAATCTCATACCCAAACCCACAAATGAATTACGAACTTTTGCTAGGCGCAAAGCAGGGACCGCAAGCTTATGTTGGTTCCTATTTTGTCTATTATAACATCGCCAATCCTTTTATAATTACTTATATTTATATGTACAAAAATTAAATTACTAAAAATATATTGTGAAGCCAATGTAAAAATACCTGTTCCCTTGAACTTCTCTCGCAGGATTTTCTCGAAATCAACGTTATGTACTGAATGTTGTACTATGTATATAAAAAATGTGTAGATACAGATCTTACTTTCTATAAAAGGGCAAGTAAATAAAGGCTACCAAAATAAAACAACATATATGTAACAAATACTTTTATTTTCCTGAATTAAATGAAATTTATTCAACAGATTGCAACACTAAAAAAAATGAACTAAATCTAAATATAATTTTGGGTATTATCTTCTTAATATAACAATAAAGTTTTATTATTAATATTGCAAAATATATATTTTTGTTTATATAAAAGTATATTTTATTATATATATAGCAATACATTTTATACCCGATATTTTTCAATTATTTTTTGCGCCCGATATCAAAATATTTTACTTTAACATTTTGGACCCGATAGTTATAATATTTATCTATATCAATACATTGCACACTTGATATCATTAAAATATTATTCAATAGCATTAAATTTTGCAAACTATTTCATTACAATATATTTTTTAAATACATTTTGCTATCATGATTAAACCGCCCCGTTATTCTAACAGCATCCTGTCATCTAACTGCAGTTGGACCATTTGGTTTCCATTCACCAGAGCTCCATCTTGCAACATGAGCTGAACGTTTAATGATGATAAATTCTGCAAGATATACAAATAGATATTATCATCATCAGCCCTTATTCACTCTATGTGGGGTCAGCATAATATGTTACAAACATGTTGTCGCATGATTTGGCCAAATATTTCACGACCGGCCGCCTGCCTGACGTCGACTTACCTTAGTCGCCTTTTACGACACCTCGGTTAGACCACCCTCATGTCTTAAAAGGCGATTAAAGTAAGTTGACCCGCCGTGTGGTATCCGGTAGCGTAAAACAGACCAACCTCTTTCTTACCGCATGGTTTTAATTTATGGTTTAAATATCAATGGTACAAATTTAAATCATTTAAGGTTTGCAGACGACCTCACCCTACTTGCAGCGGATTCTCGAACAATGCAAATAACTCTGAAAGAATTAGCTGATGGAAGTTCTGTACTTGGATTAAACATGAATACCTCAAAAACAAAAATAATGACAAATGGGAAAAAAGATAAAATATAAATTCACAATAATATAATTGAATATGTTGAGGAATATGAATATTTAGGCCAAACACTATCAAATAATGAACAAACAGTGAAAAAAATTAAAAAAAGGATAAATAAATCATGGCAAAGATATTGGTCAGTTAAGTCTATAATGAAAGAAAGAGAAATAGCCTTACAAGATAAAGCAAAATTAATGAATACCTGCATCATCCCCATCTCTACTTATGGCTTTCAAACTTGGCCCATATCCAAATACAAGTTTAAGAAATTAGAGGCATGTCAAAATAACATGAAGAGAAATATCTTCAAAATAAAACTAAGCGATAAAGTTAGAGTAACTAATATTAAAAAGAAAATAAACACCCAAATGTAATTAATGTGATAATGCAACAGAAATGGAGACGGGTTGACCACATGATGAGAGAAACATTGTCAAAATGGAATAGAGATATAGGAATTACCAGAAAAAGGGGAAGGCCTTACATAACTTGGGAGGATGATCTAAAAGTGATCGCAGGTCATATGTGGAAACGGAAGGCTTGCGACAGAAAAATTTGGAAGTTTCTGGAAGAGGCCTATGTGAAAGGGCAAACTGAATATAAAATGTTAAAAAAGTAAAAGATACGAATATTGTAAATAAAAAAAACACTTCAGATAATAAAGGCTAATATAATAATATACTAATATTTTTATGTACAAAATTTTAATTGCTTAAAATATCAAAGTCAAATACTACCTCTGCGTCCACATTAACAGGTAGATAGGCATTTTCCTGGAGTACATCCTCACCACGCTGCAGGATGGAAGGTCTCTGAGCTTTTGCGATGCCCCTCCCTCGACGGGCCGGCAAGAATACATCTGATATCATTCGCATGGCTTTTACCTTTGCCACTACAGCAGTTTCAAAAAACTATCACTTCTTTAATTTCATACACAAACACACATCTGACTCCTCTCTTGAGTCTCGCTGAAGAATATCTCTCTCTAATACGACACTGATCTGACTTCTCTTCTAAGCCTCAGTGCTGATTACCTCATCTCTAAGACAGTACTTTACGATATGTATAATAAAAAATAGTTCACCCGCCTACTACCCGCCTAAATTTTCAATTCAATTCTTGAATTTTTGGCTTCCAGGAGTTCTCACCCTAAGTGGGGTCGGCACAAAATGCTTAAAACATGTTGTGCCGATTTAGGGTGAGATAAGGGCAGGACAATGATGATGTTACCAGAAAGTTCCGTGGATGTCGCCATTCTGTCCCAGTTGCATGGGATCCGCGTCCTCGGCACATCTCCCAACATGGACAGAGCTCGCATCGAATTTGGAACCACGTTCGTTGAGTTCTGCAATAGTTATCAAATCAAATCAAAATATTCTTTATTCAAGTAAGCTCTTATGAGCACTTTTGAACCGTCAAGGATCAATATGATTAATGAAGCTACAACTGAAGGGCGTAGACAGAATTTCTCTAATCTAGACTATTTTTTTTCGTAACCATGGTATTTATCTATATATACTTATTATAAAATAAAGTCCCCAAAGTCTCAAATTTTCTCAAAATCCACTGAACGGATTTTAGTACGGTTTTTACTAAAAGGTAGTTCAATTCCTCCGAAAGGTTTAGGTTAATAGCACATAACCGCTTTGCGATTTTGTCGTGGAGTCTATCTCCTGATGATGCTTCGATGGCGGGGCGAAACGATTGTTGAGTTTATGATAGTGAATGTGTGTAGTGCTTGCTTTACGAATCCTGCATGTAGCAGGTATGAAAAAAACGGATAGTCCACTATATATTTAGCACTATATTTTCTATTTATAGTATAGCGGATTATAGCAAAATATTTTTATTATTATTTCTGTATTATGGATCTCCGCAAAGTAACGCCTTATTCTGTAAATTACATAACCGTTTCATGTAAATTGAGTTGAAGAGGTCGTTTTACAACAATTTTTATCGGGGGTAGTAACAAACCGGTGTCGATTGTAGTTTAGAGGGGGAATAGGTATAAAAAGCGGTGTAGGGTATCAGAGAGCTAGTCTCATGCCGAGACTCGAGCGACTATAACTGCTAAATACTGAATTTCACGCATCACTTTACTCCCATTAGTAATGAAGGTGAGGTATAGCATAAGTCTTATAGTTAAACTTTTATAGTTTCAATATGTTGCGAGTTGTCAGTTTCCCAGTGTTTTCAATATAGGGGGGGGTAGCTGCCCCCCCTTGCCTGTACCTCACTACGCCCATGCTACAACTGGTTCGGAATGTTGCTCTTACCGAGAACAACCACCATGAAACTCGGCGGTCAATCTTTTAAATATTTTCAATTATACATTATTAAACCGCTGTCTTGTATGAAGCTGATAGGATTTTCAAATCCAGGCACATGTTTAAACATATTGTCACATGATTTGGCTACGTATTTCACGACCGGCCGTCTGCCTGACGTCAACTTACCTTAGTCGCCTTTTACGACACCTCGGTAAGAAATGAGGGTGGTTTATTCTATTCTGCCGGATACCACACGGCTTTATATATATATATTGTGATGCTACAGTAAGTATGCCTATTTCTTTGAACTTATCGCAAAGGGACTCACGTTGCTTCATATTGTATGACTCTTTTGAGCAATAAAAACCTTTTCGATATCGGCCGCTTTGCACCACAGCATTATTCCATATGACATAACGGTGTGGAAATAACAATAACTGACACCCCAGAGCCCTCCATTACTCTTAACAGAGGTTTGGCCGTATATAATCAAATACGTACCTTCGGGAAAGAAATCATTGTGATTTCAATAACTTTATCCGGATTTATGTTGTTCAGGGTGAGTTGTTGCAGCACCTGTTCCGGAGAACAATTCATACCCTCGATCTGAAACGGAAAACTAATTATATTACTTTGATATCAAGCTGTGATAGCCCAGCGGTGAGACCGTGTGACTCTTTCGAGGCGAACACGAGTTCAAACCCGGGCAGGCACCAATGAGTTTTCTATTAAAACTCATGTGTCTAATTGATAATTGCAATTAATCACACGCTTTTCGGTGAAGGAAAACGTCGTG